>JAODTK010003555.1:0-1384043 GCA_026419785.1 Sclerodactyla briareus | reverse complement strand
CGCCTGTACAGACCCCACGGAAGAACGGTCGGCCCCGAACACGAAGACCAAAACAAAAGACCGGGCACACAAAAGACCGACATGGCCGCTCTCAGAAAAGTTACGATCCAAGAAAATGGGAAGAATTAGGAATTAATTACAGAAGAAAATACACCCACAACCCCAACAAAGAATTATATCACTGATAGTGGTTGGAATAGTGGCAAAAAGTGGCGTGAGAAGCGTAACTCAACGAGGATAACGTAAGCCGGTGTGCGTGAACACACACCGGAAAAAGAATTGATAGTGCACCCGTAACCGCTCCCAACTAGTTACGGCTGCGTTCGGTACCGGGGCTCGTCTCAACTTTTTTAGTGGTTATAGGGTCGTGTTTTGAAGAACCGGCCGTTTGGCCGCGAAAAATGCAATTTGTAGAAGGCCAGAAGGTAAGTGCCCTGAAGTAAGTTTCATTCTTTTTTTATAAACTCTTGTCTTTACTAATAGGAATTCCAGAATGCACATCGCAACATACAATACAATTTAGATTTTTTAACAATCTAAACGCTTTAAAGATGCAGAGTTGGGGGCGAAACTTAGGGGAACACAAACCAATGCTTACGTAATATCCACAACATGATGTGGCGAAAAGCTGCATATTTACGCCGACCCTCATATCGGTGGACCCCGACAAACATGATATAGGCGACCAAAACTTAGGCAAAGCTGCCCACCGTTACATTCATCCAAGTTCAATGCCATCTGTGAGTCCCGCCTCACAGGCCATTCTCATTAGGTCCCGTAGTCGTCTGGGCTCATGACGGAAACGAAGGAAAGTCTTCACTAGTTTAAGATTAGAGAAACTTCTCTCACTCGAGCCGAAGTTATTGGTACAGGCCTCATCAGGCAGAGGACCTCTTAGTTAGAAAACGTAGGTCATGGGACTATAAATCAATCAAAGGTACCTAACTCGAACGGAGACCGACTTTTTGGCGCCCAGAGACCGACCGACTTTGATTTTCACAGGAGGGTGTCACACCCCACCCCCCCCCAACCCCCTCGTATTTACGCCTGCAATGAAACCAACCAAAGCCCTTGGGAATCCGTAGTATAGCCTACATATAGATGATGGAATATTTTCAGACACGTTGCAACTTCGGACCCAAGAGGATGCTCCAGCGAAGATTTCTCTGAGAAGCATTGTACATACGGCTAAACAGTCGGGGCTAGGAGACCCGGACTACTTTGCTGGGAAAAAATTAAGTCGCAATCAAGGACATCAAACAAGTTGCTGTCCGGGAAACACTGGGACTATGTGGAAATGTAAGCGTGCAAAGCGTCAAGATACTCTCTGCCGCCTATAGGGAACAGGGTGGGCGGTTGGCTGAGCAAACAAAACGCTCGTGCACAGTTCATATAGTCACGAAAGTGCATTCACGTGCCCGTTATTCCGATGACCTATAGGCTATGTTGTTCATTTTAAACTTCCATCGCGTTCAATTGTTCGCACTTCGTTTGTCACCCTAAATCGGATATACGACTCATTGTAACTTAATTCACGACTTAACATCTCTCCACTTAATTGACCGTAATTGTTTCGTTTAGCAACCTAAAATTATTCATTGAAAATAAAGTCACTATCTGAATTCTCTAATTCAATTAGCTGCAAATCTAGCATTTTTTTTAGTGTGGCCCACATACAGAAGAAAACAACACACACATTTTAGTCTTGGATGATAAGTGCATGTGTGTTTACCGACTGCTACCAATATAAGTGTTACACATTAGGGTGGAATTCTCCCCCTACCTCTAGAAATAGTTGTGTGGAATCTACACATCCTATGTATAAACTAACACACTTCAAAATGCAAAAATAATGTTGGTACCAAAAGGTGCGCTCTTAATATTATTGGTAATACAGCGATTGTACAAAAGAGCGGACTAGTCAAAATAGTAATTAGTAATGTTGGCTTATACATTGATAAGCCTATAGATACTTAGCCACCAAGTTCAGTGAGCACCTCCCATGCAGAACTGTATTGCTGAATACATCATGATTGAAAGATCGGCAAACAACGCCTCACATTATCAAGTGTAACACCAGCTTTCACAACAAACACATCTATTACAAAACAAAGTATTTCCAGTTCATTCCGCGTTATTTATATGTTCCATGCATCACGTAGTGGTTTTGAGCTTCTCTATGTATTGAACTGGTTACACTTCAACAACGTCGCAAACGGTGATCCGCCCTGTTGTGTTTATGAGATATGATATAAGGATCGTTAATTATATCCCCACTCGGGGATATATTGGTTTTGGCTTCGCCGTCGCCGCCGCCGCCGCGTCCGCGTCGCGTCGCCGCCCGCGTTTCTTGTTTTAGCGCAATAACTCTCAACACTTTGCCGTTTGACCGAAAAATTTGGCACACTGTCTCAGGCCTTAGTGAATCTGAACGAGTTCGAAAAGTGGGACGTCGCCACATGAAGGGCAGTCCGCGAATTTGAATAATTCCACGATTGGAAGATTTCCCGTAGCGCAATAACTCTTTAACGCTTTATCGAATTGATTCTGAAACTTGGACACTTGTCCGCCCTAGTTTTTGGAATCTCGGATTGAGTTCGGAAGTGGGCATCGCTGCAATGTGGGGGCGCTAATTCTCAACTTTCGCGAAATTTTCAAGTTAGCGGATTGAAGAACTGGTGGGTAGGGATATAGTATCCCGAAAAAATGTGGAGGTCATTGCAAAGTCATCAAAGTCAAAATTTGTGCAATTTCATGCGATTTCCAAACTTTGTCAGATTGAACGAAACTTGGTGGGAATTAACTATAGTTGAATCCGGAAAATGTGGAGGGTCTTTCAAGGTCTCGTAGGTCAAACTTGCAAAATTTATGCGATTTTCCAAACTTTGTCAGATTGAACGAAACTTGGTGGATGGGGGCTACATTTGTTCCTCCCTAAGTTAGAAGTCATTTCAAAGCCATCATGTTTCAAATTCGCATAATTCATGTGCTTCAACACCCCATGGACTACAACAAAACTTGGTGGATGAAGTTTGTCTTGGTTTCTGACCAAAATGGGGGTCTTTATGGCGTGTTAGATACTTCTTCCCAAGATTGCTCAAAAGTGGGGATATACACGTGGGCGGTTTACCCGCCTACACATGTCTAGGTTACTTTGTGATATGCTTGGGAGCAGTTTCCTCGTTCCTACGTTCCCGTAAAGCATTACGTACTCGATATTTTGTCATGAGGGGGGGGGGGGGGGAAGGGGAGGGGGGGGGTAGGAAGTGTACCCTTATATAGGCATCACTCTCCCCAGTGACAAATAGTATATGAGTTTATGGCCCCGGGACCCATGCTGCTGCAATCTGGCTCGATACAGCTGCCAAGTCATCTACTGGAATGGTACGAACTCGTTTTTTTGTGTTAAGAAATTATTGATCACCCCGCCCCCCACCTTCTGTTTACAGCTTTAATGCGCAGTGTATTATTTACAGATTGACGTATCTTGTCCTGTTATTTGTGTTCCCCCTGCATTTAGTTCTCAGTACTTCGGGCTTCAGCCGTATTCGAAGAGATACAGATCTGCAGATAGGAGACTGGTGAAATCATGTGTTGCTTTCGGTTTTCTTCCTTATATTCTTATTGGATGGTGGGGTCTTGGCTTGTCGGCATAGATCCTGACTAGCACTGATCTACATTGATCTATCACCCGGGGGGGGTAGGGGGTCACTCTGACCCAGGCACTTTCCTCCATTGGGTACCAGAGATGAACCCCGAGTACAATCTGCGCCGGAATAAGCAGCAATTGCTTTTTTTCGGGATTGTCGGAGTTGCGAACTATATGATCGGGATAATATCTGCATTGGAGCTTTCGAGCACTTGCGTATAAGTGGACGATATGTAAAGTTACGTGATATTATTATTATGTTATTATTTATTCTTTGCCGAAAAAAAAAAAAAACTTCGGATCGAAAGTTGAATCCAGTGGAGCAGCCAGGATTTTTCAGCGGGGACGAGCGGAGAGTGGGGCCTGTGGAGTATTGATAGGGTCGTCAAGTCACTAAGGGGAGCGCCACGACAGTTGGCGCGTAGCGTTCCCGGGAATTTAGGGAAATATAATGCCGCCGAGATGCCAGAAAATGGCACTTCCCAGTCTTTTTCCTGACCTATTTTATGCAGTGGCATGGTCATAGTTTTTGTTGTAGGGGCGTGGGCATCGGGATGGTGGGCTTGTCATATTATCTGCCCAAATTAGTTTATTGAATCTCATTGAGTTTCATGTACAGTACCTATGGAGAAATTACGTTTCAATAAGCCTTTACTCTGGTAATTTTGCTCATTCAGTTGGGTTCTATAAAACTGTAAAACTTTTCCCCAAAGTTATAGAAATCAGTTTCGTTCAGCTTGCCTTCTATTCTTCAATTTTTGCCTCTTTTGTAGGAGAGATTCGCACAAAGAATATCATCAAGCTGTATATTTTTTAGCTTCCTGAAAACTCTAATAGCATAGCGAGTATGGTAAATCAGACTTATCATCTTCCAGAATGTCATTTCCTCTGGTAAAATTATAATCTGGTTTTCTGATAGTCCTAAGGGTTATTGGACCAGCATTTTTTTTTCTACAAACGGCTTTGAAATCACATTTTCGCACACTGTAATTTCTTTTTGGGAATATTCAGGATGATGAGGTAGCATGTTCATATATTGAATCCTTGCTTTTATCTGATGCCCAAGCCGGGTAACACTACCGAGGTAACGTTCATAGAACGTCACCCCACCCAACATCTCGATTAGTCCTGCTATGGTTAGCATCTCCAACATGGCTGCCAATCTTGGCGTCGTCATTGATGGGACCTCGGACATGAATGACCATGTTAAGAAGATTGTCCACGCCGCCTCCTGTGCACTATACAGAATTGCTGTCTCCGCAAATACCTCGACACCGTTTCAACTCAGCGTCTGGTCCATGTGCCTCGCACCTGGACTATTGTAAGTCTGCTGTAATTCCTGCCACAGAATTCCGGAACGGACACAAAATTCCGCAGCTAGGATGGTGTCATACTGTAGCAAACACTAATAAGCCCGGATTCTCCAGCAACTTCACTGACAACCTATTCGGGATCGAATAATCTACGAAATTGCTCGCCTTCATGACACGGCTCCCATATATACCGGATATCACGTTCTTCCACCCAATGTTCGCTCGTCGCCCACCATCATCACAAACAGCACGCTATGGTGATCATTCTCTGCCTCGCCGCCAGCCATTTGGAATGAACTTCCGGTGAGCATCGAAGTGAAACATCACTGAGCTCTTGCAATTTTGCACTAAAGACAAATCTGTTCGTTGCTTGTTTTGTTAAATAACTCTACGGTTAAGCGCTTGACTGAAAAGACTGACGTCCCACAGGGAGCCGTTTAGGTCCCTTTTTCCATTTATATGCGTCCACTCGGAGAACTGATTTCGCGCCATTGAATTCAATATCATCTCTATGCTGATGATAGTGAGTATACCTTCTTTCCCTGGGATGATGTTATGATGAAGCCACGGTATAGGTCATTGGATGTGCCTGAAATTTTCAATACGAAACGATTCGGAGGGTGAATTCATGATTCTTAGCTCGCAGGAAGAAATCTCATGCAGACATTTGATCTCCAAGGTAGTGATTTTCAAGTGGACAGGAGTAGCTCTGCTCGGAATCTTGGTGTTACATTTGATTCTCAACGTTCAATGGAGAAACATGTTACTATCACCTGTAGACGATATTATTCTTTAGGAGTATTGAATTGGCAAGATCAGAAAGTTTCTAAATAGAGATGCAGAAAGACTTGTTCATCCTTTTATCACTTCCCGTCTTGACTCGTGCAACTCCTTGTTAGCAGGATTGCCTGACAAGTTTATTACCAAATTGCAGAAAGTGCAAAATGCTGCAGCCCGAGTACTGCTAGATGAAAGAAATTTGATCATATTATTCCTGTACTGTATAATTTACACTGCCTGCCCATCCGCCAACGTATCCTTGGTGTTTCCGCAACGTCCCTCAAAATCTGCTGAGTAGTACCGCATGAAGAATGCTTTCTCTCCAAGGATTGGGCATTCCAGTACTATGGTCCCAGACCACAGACACCTCTATTTAATGTTGCTTTTATGTACTGATGATTGCTTCTTCAACATTTGTATGTATTGTAGCGCCTTTGATTCGTTCGGAGATATTGTCGCGTTAAGAATAAAATTTATTATTATTCGAGATTGTTTTTTTTTTCAAGGCCGCGAATAAAGTCAACAGGTATTACTATTATGTGTCAGTTTGTGTTCATTTTCAGAAGTCGTAGACACAAAATGCTTCTCCAAGATTGATTGAATGATTGCCCTCACATTCCCTTTAACTACGGGTTACCACGAGATAGCATGAACGGTGGAAGCTACAGTGTGTGATTACAGGGCGAAGAGTGAACATCGCCTATGCTCCTCTTCCACGCGTACTTTGTATTGTAGACTGTACAATCACAGTACTCCACCTTGCGGGCTTCAGGGATTTAGACGGGCCTAAAATGTGCTTCCATAGGTCGCATTTAAATACACAAGCAGTTTTATTTTACTGAACTAATAGTAAACCTTGAATGTATAAGGAAATTTAGGTCGGGGTCAATTTTGCAAATTTTATTTGAAAGGACAGTCAAGCAGCTAATCCTACAGAATAGGTCAGAGGGTCAGCATCTGCAGCACCAATGCTACATATGGGAGGTTCATGAACTGGAGGTCAGAGGTCATTTCGTTTGAACGGCAAGCAGCTTCTATAGAATCAGCTGATCATGATTTGGGGAGGAATATGCCCGACCACTCGTTCATATGGGGTTTGTAATAAATTTGAGGTCAAAGGCCATCTAGGGGTCAATTTTGCCAATTTTCGTTTGAACAGCAAGAGGACTCCTCCGACAGGAATAGATGTGATGATCACTTACCAATATTACACATGGGATGTTCAGGAATTTTATGTCAATCGGCTATGAGGGGGTAAATTTCAGCCATTTCGTTTGAACGGTTTACCTCTGAAAAGTAAATGGGATGAACCAAAAGGTTGGTCAGTATTATCATTGGGTAAACTTCGGTTGTAAACTAGTCGTGTGTCGACATGAACCTTGATAAATTGTGTCTCTTTTTGTATCACTCATGTATGTAGACTCGTGTTATGAGAGGCCTAATAGATATCATTCAAAGAGATCAAAAGTAATTTTCCAATATTTCGACTACTAAGAATTACTGGGCGAGCTACTGTGCCACTTGCACTCATTTTGTGGCATCTAACAATTCATCGTCCTACTTCAGCTTCCCTGGAGTTGTACCAAGTATCCAGTCAGAATTGGACCGTGAATGCCATCTGCACAGATGTTGGCATTTCTAATCTGTTACATGTGGATTAGCAGGAGGCGGCGCAGATGGTACGGTCATGTGGAGCACAGAGAGGAAGATGATGTTCAGGATTTTATCAAGGATGACTTATAGACATGGAATCTCTTGAAACTCCACCTACTGATCAGATAAAATGGCACAGCTTAGAGCCAGAACCATGAACTGCCTGAACCACCAAGAATTGAAAACTGATATTGAAATGAATGATATGACAAATAAGCAGGGACAAATTATCAATTAACTGCTGATTTGCATGAACTGTTCCAGTAGTTTGCCGTTCGAGGGGAAACAAGAACTCCTGCAATTCCCCCAAAAAACATCGTTTGTTTAGGCAAATCACGGGTCAATTAAAACGTTTATCCTGCACAAATGAGTGAATGCGGCTGATACGAGGCGAACAAAGTCAAAAGGCCCGTTTCAACAAGCTAGGACTAGCTGGACGCTCTCAGTAGCATAGCCATGGAGGGGGTGTATTTAGGGTTTGGCAGCTGTGACTAGGGACCATCTTTTAGGAGGGCACCCTGAATCATGGGTGTCAATCTGAACACCACCCTCCCCCACTGGAGGTTCCTCTAACTACTTGACAATGGTTAACCTTAAACAGGAAGTATTCTGAAATAAATAGCTCATCATAGTTCATCATCATCACCATAGACAGTTTAACGCCAATGTTCCATGCTGGCATCGTGGGTTAGACGGCGTACTCTGACAGCCAAGCCAGCTACCACTCTGACCTAATCTGCACAAGAGCACGGTCACTACCTATTGCTGCTAGGTCACTACGTAAACCTCATCCCAGGTCTTCGGGGCCTACCTCGGCCACGCCGGCCTGTCAACCTAATCTCCCTAGACTTCTTCACTGAATAGCATAGGGAAATTCATTTTGTATTTAAAATGTCACCTGGCAGCGAAAGTGGAACTGTCCTTCCAAACTTTGCCAAAGATTCTACTATGACGGTAATGAAGAAAAGATCACATACACAGAGGATGCCATCATTTACTTAGAAATCTTGAAGTTCTGCCACATACAGTCATGATGGAACCATCAAGGTGTGTTCAGATGTAAGGAATATCTCATGAAAAACAATAGAAGGAAATTAAGCATGGCCATAAATAATCTATTTTGGAATTGAGATAGATTCTCAGACAGCTTAGGTGGACATAGCTCATAGGGTTATAATATTGCCAAAAATCTCTCATTTAAAAAAATATAAATTAATGAATGAACTTCAGTGTGGCAATACCTCTTTTTGCACTTTTTTAGCATTCAATGAAAACGTTTTTTCCATCATTGCTGTCCCTGCAGTCTGGTTCTACATCTATGGCCTTGGGCAATATGGAACATTACAAATGTGTGGACAAGCTGAAGACAAGTTACAGTATTAATTCATTACGATGGGAATGACTTCAAAATAACCCCCATTCATCCTGTGAACTGAAATATGTGAAATCCAAAAGTAGTATATATTCACCTTATAGTAAATCAGAAAATACCATAAAACATCACATCCTTCAAGACTCACCTCTGCTAATTGCAGGTGAAAGGATAATCCATTTAACCTGATGAATAATTCTGATCACTCATACTCTAATACCAACTGTGCAGTGCTGTGGGCAATGAGTCACAGATCAGCATACACAGGTTATCCTCTACCACTGAGGTTAGCTACCGTGAGTGTTGAAGGCACACCTTATGTACTAATAATATATTAACAAGAATCCTGTGAAGTCGGTCAGTACAACATAATACGTCCAATCCCATGGAAAATGTTACTTTCCAAAAATCATATTTTGGAGCAAATGACAATAGTTTCTATACAGCATAATGTGAAGCTATGAAAGTGACCTCTAAATAAGATGGATCAAGTGCCATGTCAGTTTTGTAGATTTTTATTAACACTTAAAATTTTTGTTATTAAAGAAGAAGACAGGTAGACTCAAAGTGAGGTTGTCAAATATGTGTGGGGGGGGGGGGGGGGGGGGGGGAATATGCAAAACTTAGCTCCAATGCCCAAACTGATAAAACAAGTAAAAATGACCAGAGTGATGAGTAATTACTGCAACTAAATTCTCCCCATTGAAACAGTAGTGGCTTCAGTGTATCATCCAAAAAATGTTGTACAACTAACTCGAGATGCTTCACAACACCTGTGATAGAATCAAGAGCTCGGTAAGGATAGTTTTGTCGTTTCTAAAAACTCAACCCAAATCCCAAATAATGTGCAAATAGGCTTATCAAGGCTAAGAAGCAATTGGAGGTATTATTCCAATAAACAACATTATTTAATATTTCCAATGAGCAATTAAGATATCCATTTAAACTGGAGCCGGAGAGCAAAAAAGCAATGGCACCTGTGCCCTTAACACAAACGCTAAAAAAATATAAGCTGTGTCGTCGTTCGAATATCGATGATTAACGTAACAATTGCACCTGGCGAAACGCCATGAGTTATTATAGAATATATAGAAAACTATTACATATAAAAAAAATATTTACATAAAAGGATATCCGACAGAAAAAAGTTCCATGATGATGTCAAAACTTATTAAAAGCGAACAAACTCGACAAATATGGCCCATTTGGAAGATTTCGTCTCAAGACAAAGACGTGTCATCACATGGGATGTACGCATTTGATTGAGCGACTCGGCTTAACCGATGTTACTCAGGTACGCTCAAGTGGCAAGTGAGCTGATCATCTACAACTTTTTCATTGCCCCAGCAGACCATCCTCCAAATCTATGCAATAGTAACATAGATATGCAATCAATGCAGAGGACCATGGGTGTGCAGTGCAGACAAACGAACAATTAATTAACTGAAGCATCGTACATTAAACATGACAGAAGTTACCCACGATTACAGCCCCTGAAAGTCAACGACCTGATTGGTTCTCCCTTCTCAGTATTCATCCTGATTATGGATGCAAGCCATTCACAGCAGAATTATATTCCCTATGCATACAAATCTCTTGCAACTACCAGACGGAGCATGAGCAAAGCTAGTATTCTGGGGGTATTTGAACAGGCTGAATGAAAGATGGGGGGTGGGGGACCAAAACAAACTTGGATCGTGTAGATCAGCAATGACTCAATGCCCATTTGAAGGACAATTAACACTAACAGTGAACTAATGAGTTTCAGGGATGTATACTGGTCCCCTGTAGTTTCAGAAACCTAAGAGAATTTGTCAATTTTTTAAGGGTTCTGAATAATTACACATAAAGGAAATGCACACGAATGGTACAGTATTGTGGAAAAGTAGATTATGGATCGACCACTTTCCAAAATGATGAATTCAAACAAAGTTCCTGAAGATTACATGGGCCCTACCGTCGGTAACATCCCATCCCAGAACCAGCCGAACCATGCTCGGACACTGAGAACATGAGAACCTTCAGCTCAAGTTCAGGCCATGCCCAACGGTGAAGTTAGCCAATAGATATTTGTGATACTATGTGGCTGGAGTGAAGTTTGATGATCAAAAATTGGTGAAATTCCTCAAGACTTGCAAGCCCTTTTCAGGCCCATTCGAATTTCAACAATGTTTTCAGTGGACAAGAAGCTCAAATACTTCATTCAGCCATATTCTGTGTAAGTGCTCACTCGTAATCGGCCCATTTTGTATAATAATAATTCCTTCATTCACTAGTTCTACGTAACTGTTCCAATGTCATGTTGCTATGGTGATATTCAATCAAGTACATGGTGTCCGTGACTATGCAGGTGTCCGTGACTATGCAGGTATACTTAGTATCTTAGTGTTCACAGGATCCAGGTTGCCCTCTTGCCCCTGTCTTTGTATTGTTGTGGTAATACACTTCCATTGGCTCAGCATGTACTCGGACCTGCGTTATGCATACTCGTGAGCTACCAAGAATGACTCTTGCGGAGGTATGCCACTGCTTGTACCAGATGTACTCGTCGTACAATAGAGGAAGCATGCCTCCGAATTAAGAACATTGGCATCGCAGGGGGACATTCCCGCTAACTGCTTGTTTATTTTGGGTTTCAGCTTTTTGTTGATGTTTCCCATTTGAATGCATCAGAGCCCTGATCAGGAAAATATCTGACCGTGTGAAGACGTTCCAGAGAAGGACAGTGCTGGTGAGTGCTGTTCCCCACCTTCGCCCCACGCCCCCACTCCCCCTTGCACCATGGGTGTGCCACACCAGATGTTACTATTCGATTGACCAGACTTTAATCCTCCTCTTCGGATTCCGAATCGCTTGAATCGCTCGAGCTGCTGGAATCGTCGTCATCATCCGATTCCTTCTCTGTCTTGGTCACCGCGGCTGCCGTGGGTTCGTCGTCGTTGTCACCTCCGTATCGCTGTCGTCACTGCTAGCTTCATCTTCATCCTCCTCGTCATCAGAGTCTGATCCGCTCTCATCCTCCGATGAAGAGGAGTCATCTTTCTTTGTCTCCTTGCTGGCTTTTGAAGACTGCAAACAAGGGAAGAGAATTCACAGTACAAAAGTGGTTGGGATTGGTGATCTGATATTATAACAATTCCTCATTATTTTTAAATGTTCAAGTTAGCCTCCAAGTCACCAAAAACAAACCTGGCCTATCCTACAATGGATTTGTTATAATTGAGTTTCAGGCCACAATTTCAACCTTTTTTTGGCACTTACGGCCCTTCTACTAGGACTTTTAACAGGACCACAAATTTTTGGGACAGTTTCGTCTCTTCTTGTCTCGTACTATGCAAATACCAACTAGTGGTTATCACTGCATAGGGACAGCACACAACAGGCACAACTTATTGAAGAGTCAGAGTTGAAAATGATGATAAAGAGTTTCCACCCTCACCAGAAAACACCCCAGGATAACTTAATTCCTGCAGAGTGAGACTAGATGCATTCCAATCTGGAATTGTTCTGGGCCAAAATGCCCACCTGAAGACGTTGGTATTAACATGACCCGTCTATAGTTTAGTCCATTCCAATGATGATAATAGTGTGTGATAGTTTTGAGCGAATTCAAGTATCTTTGGAATTCTGCGAGTATCAGTGATGGTATCAGTGATTCAACTTTCCTCAAAAACCAGAGGTTTCGCAAATTAATGAGAAGAATCGGGAAGATGATGGTGAGGGATGTGTTAGAGACGATAATGGTGATCTGGCACTGGATATCACAGCTGAGAAAGAGGCTTGGAGGAGTCACTACAGCCAACTCCTTAATGAGGAGTTTGATTGGGATCCAGACAGCCTCCATCCTGCTGACCACATTTAGGGGCCAGCATTTAGGATTGATACTAGTATGAAGTGTTGTAAGGCTGCTGGTCCTTCTGGTGTAGGCCTCAGTCGTTATGTGGTGTTGATCTCATCACTGACCATCGCAACTCTGTGGTAGGTCAGGTGTTGTCCCTAGTGATTGGGAACATAGCGACATCGTTAACTGTTATAAGGGAAAAGGCGATGAAATCGGAAGGGATAGATATAGGGGTTTGAAATTGCTGGATCGTGTTATGAAAGCCATGGAGGGTTATTGAAAGACTAATTAGAGAGAGATTTCATATTGACGACATGCAGTTTTGGCTTTATGCCTGGGCGTGGTACTATCGATCTTCCAGTCAGGTAGTTGCAAGAGAGCAAGAGAAGTATTTAGACAGGAATAAGGAGATGAACTCATCTCCATTGATTTGGAGAAAGCTTTCAACAGGGTTCCACGTGAGGTGATTTGGTGGGCAATGCGATGACTGGGCATATAGGAATAGCTTGTATCAGGTCGTTCAGTCAATGTATGTAAATGCTGGTGTGTTGTGTCACTGTGAATCCCTCTTTTATTTATTGCATTATATCCCTGGCGACACGAAGGGTCCTGGATATCATGGTTTTTGGGCGTGTACCCGCCGCCGTCCTGGCCTCCGCTGCTGGGCCCGCGCCGAAAACTTTAGGCGTTAACGCCATAACTATTTAATGCTTTATCCGATTGAACTCGGTACACATGTCCGCCCCATGAAATCTCGGACAGTTCAAAAGTGGGCAGTACTGCAATGCTGGGAGCCCCTAATTTGCTTTTACGCTAAATTTTCTAGTCGGATTGAACGAAACTTGGTAGGTAGGACTATAGTTGATATCCCGAAAAATGTTGAGGGCATTTCATTCAAGGTTCACTGGGGTACAACTTTGCATAATGTTTGGATTCTTCCAAACTCATCCAGAAGTTGAAACGAAACTGGGTGTATAAGGCTTACATTTGTTCCTGACAAAGGTCATCGTGGGTCCAATTTTGCATATTTTAATGCTGCTTTTTGTAACCAACATGGATTACCACAAAACTTGGTGGATGAACGGTATCTTGGTCTTCTGACAAACATGGAGGTCTTTATGGGGTGAGTTGGGGTTACTTCTTCCCAATGATTTGCAAAAAAGAGGGGAGATAAAGGGTGGGGCGGTTTACACGCTACACATGTCTAGTTTAATGTGAGGGTGGGCATGCCCCAAGGTTCTGTGCTGAGATCTCTGCTGGTCATTATAGTTTTTGAAGTTTTGTCTAGTGAATTTAGACCTGGTTGGCCTTGGGAGATACTATTGCTGATGGCTGAAACTATGGAGGAGTTAGGTCAAGAAATAAAGTACGGAAGGATGGCATAGAGAACAAGGGTCGCAAGTCAAAAGTTGCAAAGCAGTACTGTTGGTTCCCTGCGGTCTGCTCTGGTGGCCTGGCCTCTATCGTTCTGCAGAAATGGTCCAGGCAGCAGCAGTTCTATCTTGTTGGTTGCTTGCAGGGCATAAATAAAACCGGGTATCGCATCGCACTTTGCGAGCCAATACGACACTTGATTCGAATCATTTCTTTACTTGAATAGCAGTGCGTTGCACTAATCAACTTTCGTACGGAAGTAACGTTTACCTCGAATTTCCCCGATTGCACAATCACTATCGCTCGTCACCACATTCCTCAGACGCAGTTAACTGAAAGCAGATTTATTACTAATTTCTTTTTAATTGACGTTCATTGACGGCTCGTGATATGTTTATAAAGACAGTAGATCGAACCAATACAAACAACCGATAAATTCGTTAGCCACTTGCGCTGAATACACGTTGGTACGGCCGTCACTCTCGGGAGCGGTCAGTGGTTTCATGCATGATAAAATCTACTGCAGTGATGTGTTGTTAATGGTAGTGTGCACTGGTTTATGGGCGGAACTGCACTGCTATTTTAACAGTAGAGCTCAGCCAGTAATACTACGTATGTACCACGGTACACACAGTCAATGACTTTCGGAAATTGCGGTGCCTGGATTATATTATTACATGACACGGCCGATTAATTGTGAGACAGTTTGCAGTGAAATAAACTTGGTACTTTTCGTGCTATGGCTTTGGGTAGGACTATTTTTAATATTGTTGCTGAAGGACGTTGTCTCTTCAATCAATATTTCGGAGTAGTTTCGTGCCTGGAAGGCTGGATTTATTTACAGTGGATTTAAGATCGAATCGTGAAAAAGTTTTCGTTTTAATTACTTTCGTAATCGAGTGAGACCCAACCCCACCCCCCAGCAACCTACCCCCCTCCCCCCACTACCCGACAAACACCCCCCACAACCCGTCGGCCCACCCCCCCCCCACACCCCCCACCCACCACCCCCACCCCCCCGACCCGTGCAAAGCCTCCCTTGAAGGAGGAGGACGGTTAAAAAGTGGATTAATTACTTGATTACTTGGCTGGATACGAGTTGTCAGAGAGCCGAAGTCCTAAAGCAGATGACGACTGCCTTTTCGGGTATGTACCAGTGAACAGTCCAGAATCAGGGGGCTCAGGAATTACAGTGAATCTTTTTATAACTGGCGTAAGTGGCTCTGCCTTGAAGAGGAAAGTATGCAGCATCTTTATTTAACATTTTCTGTTCACAATTCAAATTCTATGAATTGATTTGCATATTTACTGATGGATGAGATTGCTAATTGCTACTCAATGTGTTGCCAGTGCTAATCAAACTGACAAATGATTAGCATACAGTGCTAATCATTTGAGTTTTGTTAAATTATGCCCTGGCTTGTAAGCACTGGGTGCACAAGAGATGCAGTGGAGTTGAGGCAAGTTTGAGTTCTGTTTCAAATTCTGTTTCAAATTTTAAGTGTAGAATCTGAACAGGCAAAGTTGGTGTTCCTTTTGTGTCCATCACTGTTGGTAATGATTCCCTGGAGTCGGTGGAGAAATTCTGCTATTTAGGAGATATGATCAATGCAGGGGGTGGGGTGGCAGAAAGATCTGTGGCTAGAATTAGGAGTGATTGGAAGAAGTTCAGAGACCTGCCCCCAATTCTTACTTTCCCTACACATGAAGGGGAAGATCTTCCACACTGGCAATGATTCAGAATTATCCTGCTGTTGTCACCCACTCTCTGAGCCAGACAAAAAGAAGGCAGAGGCTGCCAAGGCTAGAGGATGGCTGCGAAGGATAAAGGGTTATGAGTTCACACTCAACACTGCTCTTTTACTTAGACATCCTCTGTGAACTATCCTGTCTATCACTGATATTTCAGCAGGAAAACGTTACAATCCCTGGAGTGGTAGATCGGATTGCTGCTTTCCCAGAGGTGTTTGAGAGATCTTAGCATCAAGGACGGCCCTTATCTGACGTCGCTCAAGGTCCAGTGCAGCGATAGAATCTATCGGGGCATAGAGCTGGAAGGGATGGAGAGAGCCACAGCCTTCGGTGAATGCCGGCAAAAAGGAAGGTTCAGCCACTGCTGGACTTCTTAGAGAGCGGTTCAGCACTTTCAGAACTGATGAGGTGCACAAAGCACTCCCGAAGCTGGACCCAAGGACCTGGCCTGTGGATCTGGCAGGCCATGGCGCAGATAGGTGAAAGGTCTTCCTGACTACTTCAGCACGATCTTAAGTGCCCATGGATGTGACACTCAAGAGGCAATGGTGGAGTGGCCCCGACTGAAGAAAGTGGTCAAGAAGAATCTTACTGGTCTGAAGTGGAATGAGATGTGGGGACGCATTAGGGAAGACTGGGCAGGAGTTCCCTCACATCAATCACTTGGCCGAGATTCTGCAAGCTCTCCCTCCAGCCACTGCTGAGGTGGAGAGAGCATTCTCCCTCATGAACAGGATAAAGACCAACTGGAGGGTCAATCTCAACCCTAGATGACCTCATGAAGATATCCCTGGAGGGCCCTTCTGAGGAAGTTTGCAAGTCAGATGCTGCAGTCACTGCATGGTACAGGACAGGGAAGCATTCCAGATGTCCTGATACTCGTTCTGGTACAGATCTGCCAGAGGAGGAGGCACTGGTGGGGGGGGGGGGGGGGGGAGGAGAGGCTGATAGGGGATGAGGGAGGTGACCAGCAAGGTGAGATGCAGGAGGGCGGTGATGGTCAACAGAGAGATCTGGAGCAGGAAGTAGTTGATCCTGAGGGTCAACAGGAGGGTGTTGAGGGTCGACAGGCTGATGTAAGACAGGAAGCAGCTGAGGGTCAACACGAGGCTGAGAGGGCGGGAAGGCAGTGAGGGAGTCGGAGAGGAGATGGTGCATGGAGCAGACATACCTGTAGAAGGAGAAGTCATTGAACTTGATTGGAGTTAGTTAGTGACACCACCATAAACTGTTGACTCACACTCCTGCTCTAAATCAGACTTAAGAGAGTACTTGTAACAAAGATTGCTGTAGCCCATAGGTCTTCATGTATGTGAAGTTTAGTGTGTACGGCACAGTGTAATGATAGCTCTTATATTTAGATAGTGATCACATTTTCTTCTGTCTGATATCTGACAGAAGCATTGGGGTCTGTACTTGCATTTGATACTTCAATACCCCTTATTACAGTTATATTTCAATGTGTCTTTCATTCCATGCAATATGACTTGCTAAAATCTATCACCAGTAGCTTTGATTATCTGAGGTTTTTTCCATGTCAAAGAGTAATAGTATTTTATATGAGCACTTAATTACCCTGTGCCAGTGTAATAAAGTTCATTTTATCTCAATATAATATTTCTCTTTTGATTTTGCCATACCATTATAGCAAGAGACATGATGCTATTGTTTTTTTTAGTGTGCTTTACTGTGCAACAATGCAGGCTGCAGCCTACGGAAGACCCACTCAGGGGACCACACGATTGATGCCTGACAGCTGTGCCAGAAACTGTCCACCCTTCGCTTCCAATCAATCACCTGGCCTCTGGGCAGGGACCAAGCCTGGGCAGCTGGGCCTAATGCCTAACTCATAATTCTAATTTTCTACCCCTTCCTTTCTGAGCGGCTCAGCCTGAGTAACTCACAAGTGGCATTATACAGTTTAGGCAGTTTTATGGCATTTTGAGGGTTGTTTTTAACAAATCAATGTTTTTTTTTTTCTAGTAGCCCCTGAAATTAGTTTTTCCGGAGGCGATATTTTTCCTCCAAAAGAGCCCCTGAAATTGAAAAAGTAGTTCGGACCCTGACAGAATCCCTCCCCAACCCCCTTCCCCCCCAGTTCCACATCATGACCACGCAGTTGTACTGCCCAGAAAATAATCGCTAATCCAACCGTCCTAACAAATGATCTGGACTAAAGAAAGGGGGTATTCACAATTGTTATACAAACCTTTTTGATCGTTGGGTTGGCCAATGCTTTTTCAAGGAGCGTTTGGTCTTGTGAAGACAATGTCTAAAGGAAAAGAGGAATAGAGGAATAGGTTAAGACAGAGTGCTTGCACAGATTTCAGACGATGAACACAGTTCATGTGGTCATATGAGCACCAACTGTCTTTCTTACATAGAGGGGGAGATTAGCAGGACAGGAGTGAACATTGCTATAGTTGACAAGCTGGCTAGTAAAGTTTGACTTGTACATTTGGTAGAACATGTCCAAGGGAAGACCTACCCAATCAAATCTATATATTACAAAGTAGTGGCCGTATCGTCTTGACATGTACTTTGTCCTAAGAGGATATTGATATTGAGTTGACACATCACACCACAAGAGCCTATTCTTTTGCTTATTTGTGGCGAATTACTCTGCAACTTTGTCGTGTGTGAAGTTTTTTCAATTCGTCTCATGTAATATAGAGTGTTCATTGCGCAATTGACCGTGAGCTTTCGCGAGCGGGTGACTGTAAATTGTTTTGGGAAACACACTGGAGAAACTCGCCAGAAAAACACACAAGATTATATTTAATTTCAAGGGTATTGTGTGAACGCCGTCTACAAACTACTGAGAAAGTTTTGGTCAACTCAAAGCAGAAACGGTACTGCTTCCAGTCGCCCAACTTTCAACTATATGATTGCCCTTACGAAACCATGCTGACCTTGCGGAATCCCTGGATATCATGTTCAAAACCTTCCAAACAAAGTTTGCAAGGCCTACGGTAGGGGATTGGCCGGTCGGGTACCTTCTTGCAGTCATCACCTCACACTTTGGCGGCCACACAGAGACTGTTGCCATGACCGTTACGCTGTCGCAAGCCTCGCGGAGAACAAATTCTGTACAGTGAGGCAGGCTAAACTATCAGCAGACTGGTGACAAGTGATACATCAAGAGATAGATGAATGCTAGCAGAGCACAGTCCCATGTCCCTTACCTCTTTGAACTTCTCCAGGTCCTTCTCGTGTTTCTTCCAGAGCCGGTCCTTCTTGGCCTCGTATTTCTTCTTCTCGGCCTTGGTGGCGCCCTTCCACCTCTCGGCGATGGCCTTCATCTTGCCCTTGCTGTCCAGGCTGACGATGTCCTTGTTCTTCATCATCTCAGAGGTATATATGCCGTACGCACTCCTGCAACGAACAGGAAGAGGTGGACCCGTTATGCCCGAGGGTCAACTATAGCCCCAGCCTTGGGTGAGGCCAGCCAACAATTCAGCCAATGTCCCAAACAGGACATGGCTGAACATTAGATCAGTGCAGCTTTTGTGAAATTTCCTGGTGAGTACTCATTAGGCAGCCTAGCCCTTGTAAGGGCGTTCTCGCATTCAGTCCCCGATTTGATAATACACCCCCTTACCAGTTCGGACTGCAACCAGACTGCTTACACATTCTTTGAACTTAACTTCAAATCCACAACAGTATATTCACAGCTGGCACAATAAATGATCATGGATCATCGAATAGCTATCTGATCACATAGCGTCTGGCCCTGGCTCCTGATGAAATTTTGAGTTGAGTATATGTGCATGTCGCATGCAACACTGATGATATTCAGATTGGCTCTGGTTATTTCATCCAGCAATGAGAAACTGCTACTAACCCGGTAGCAGATTCCAACTGAGTTGAACACAACCTTGTGCGTAATGCGAGGTACGGGCTTCGGGGTGGTGAAGAATGACATCATAATCAGTACACATGGACTGCCAATCATTACTCTATCAATATACCTTATTTAAACCAGGAAGGAACCAAGCGTCCCCTTAAGGGACAACTCCAACCAAAAATGTTTAAATGTCATATGATTGTGCATTGAAATCATGCCAATCAAACTTTGTGTCATGTTCATGCAATGTTATGGTATGAAGTTACACAAATTTTTAAGGATGATTAATTTATCACTGCAAATTTGCGAATTGGCAACATTTGTTGATGTCATATCTACCAATTTCACAGAAAAGGTTCAGAAATACATATTTTTCCTTATAAGTGTAGATATGACATCATAAAAAGGTTGCCAGTCTGCCAAATCACGAAATTACATGAAATTTGAGGAAGCCATATCTCCCCAACCGAACATGATATAAAACCTGGAAACAAAAAAGTGATCTTTGAATGATTTTTTTATTCTCTTTAACATTATAACACAAAAGAGTATTAATTTGGCTGGAATTTGCCTTTAAATAGTGAGGGTTCCAAAATTGACAAGACAAGTGTGCAAGTTCTTTCAAGGGCCATTCAGGTGGGTCGAACCTATTGGAGCCCTGGTAGAGTTGCAGACCTGGATACTGGACCTTTAATTAGTTGTACATCCTCCATCAGGTACACAGAATAACTGTCTCTCTGGTAGTGACCTCAATGTGGAATTTGAAGGTGTTGTATGTAGGGTGGGGTGGAGTGGGGGGACGATTGGCAATAGTACCCCAAGAATGAATATTACATACAAGATACAACACCTTGGCCGGATGAGCAAGTGTGAGGTAGAACTACTAGGTATATGCGGATTAGTCAACATCATAAAAAAAAAAAAAATCATTCTCATAGCATGTTGAAGTGAGCACTCACGTGTGGGGTTTTGGGCATCTTTGCTAGTAGTTGCTGCATTCTGTTGGAGTTCTGGAGAATATAAAACAAGTATGAAGCCTAATTTCATTCATACTGAGCACCAAGTGAGGAACAGAGAGCTCTGCCCGGGCTACAATGTCTCAGCACTACCATGACCAATCTGACAGCGGCACGAATGAAACACTCAAGGCTACACGGTCAATAGAACATTATTTGGGGAACTACGTTCAGGAGCATTATATCAACAAGATCACTCAAACATGAGAGAACAGCCTATTGATTGCAATCGGGCTTACGTTTTTTTTTTTATTGTCTGACAACCGAAATTTCCACAAAACTTTGTTTCAGCTCTCTAGTTTGATTATTTACTGTTCTTTTATAAGGGTACAGTAATCAAAAAATAGGTCAATCATGCAGGGTCACTTATAGTTATGGAATTAATAGGGTATATAACAGCAGTAGTAGGAGTATATTCCTTAGGTGGGAAGCATTTTCATAAACAACTACACTATTTCTTTAGCCATTTCCCACCATGTTCCCATCAAAGTTTTTGTCCACTATGTACATCCCAGCATCCTGGGTGATGAGCAATTGGAGAAAAAAAAAACAACCCAGTTGAAACTAGTGCACACTAGTGCCTATGCATTTTTCTCTAGGTTTCACAGCATCATGGCCTGGGAAAGCATTCTAATAAACAACAGGGTTCCTGCTGATTCTGGGCAATCATTTCCCATGACTTTCTCATGACCAATGGGATTTCCATGACCTTCTCGTGACATTCTCATGACATCTCGCACAGAATTCTCAATTGAAAATTCAAAAGAGAGCCAAAGCAACAACAGCCGACAGCTGTGAGAAAGTGTCATCACTGCATGAAAATTCCCATGACTTCTCCATGACTCAACAACTCCTCACTGAATTTCAAAAACCTATCCAGGCCTGGATTTTTATTGATGAAGTTTCATGACTTTTCCAGGTTTCCATGACCGCGGGAACCCTGAAACAACCAATTTACCCAGTCAGATTTCTCAATTTGAGTCCCCAATAGATTTTCCAATGGCTGCTTAACCCAATTTGGATTCGTGGGGAATTGGGATAAGATTAAATAGAATCATAAGTGTGTATGAGTAAATTATTTTACACTGGAGAATTGGGAAATTTTCTTGCATTCTGAGTTGCAAATCAGACGTTGGGTAGATCAAATATGACGTTGACTTATCGAATGGGACCTCTGGAAGGACAACTGCAGGCTCGAATGCAATAGAGGTTATATCGTGGAGAATGGAAAACCATCGAAAGGTCCAAACCCCATTTCTATAAATGTTCCTAAGTGGAGTATTGGCCTTCAAAGTTTGGTCCATTATGCAGAGAAATTGGGGAATCCCATTGCCAATAATGCATGATGTCACACTTGGACAACCCGAGAAATTATGTCATGTATTTCAGTTCTGTTGCTTTCCCTCACCAAAGGAACCATCAACACCTACCCACTACAACAATCCTCTCCCATAGACTGAAGGCTTTTTTAGGTGAAAATAATGTGTGAATTTCAATAGAAAAAACAAAGATTGTTTGCAGGGTTGTGTAAGTTTGACAGCATTTAATTTGCATGATGGGATGCATTTCGATCTTGTGCAATACACATGCACAAGCTTCAAAGGACTGTAACTCCGTAATGGAAAGTCATATGAACTTTGGGTTTGGACTATGTCCTCGTTTTTTCCTCCAGCTAATATATTAGCCTCTTTATAATTCGCCCTGCAGTTTCCTATTCAACTTTGAGCTATTACAGACCACTAACCTGCTGAGCCTGTTTTCTCCAGGGTACCTTCCTTGGTTTCTCCAAGTTCTCCCAGGCCAGCTGGAGACTCTTCCTCGCTCTTGCCTCTTTCAGCTGACAAAAAGTACATGGAAACAGGCATGTTTTCATTAATGGTGTTGTCTTTTTTCTTTGCAGGGTGGCGGGGGTGGGGGGGGGGGGGGGGGGGGGGGGGGGGGGGGGGAGGGAGGGGATCAATCGACTATCCTTTGGAAAGTTCTTCCCCTTTTTAAGTGGCTTGACAATTACTTTTTTTGCCTCAAGGTGAGCTTAATAAGTGCCATCATGATAATCATGGTAGTGTGCACTTTGGCCCTGCAGTCATATTTTTTCTGCAAGCTGGGGGAAGGGGTAACATCCCTTGATCCCCCACCCCTTTATTACTCCAGTTCATTTACCTTGATCCCCCACCCCTTTATTACTCCAGTTCATTTACATGTAATATTTCTCCAAACAATTATTTTAAGTTTACCGGTCTAGGTTGAGTGCACAAAATATTTGTAGTTCACCCACTGATTTCTGGACAATATGCCCCAAATACATATATTTTTTTTCCAAGAGTGGGAGAAGGCGATTCTGATAGTGGTATGAAATATCAGTTCATCAACCTCATATCCTGCATATCCATATGTGCTAGATCAAGTCACCATAGCACCTACGGTCATCCGTAACCTTGCTACCTAAACAATAATTATATAAACAGGCCTAATCCCCTCAATTTGTGACTTTTGTGCCCAAATATAGTCAGACCGTGTTCATCCAACCCCAATACTACATACAAAATTTCATCGAAATCGGTCCTTCACCCTTTTGGAGAAATCCTGCTAACGAGGAAGTGAGACACACACACACCAATAATGCGCTAGTCTCTTAACTGACTTTGTTCAGGCGAGACAATAAAGCAGTGCGTAAACGATAGAGAACTTTGTTCCGGCGAGACAATAAAGCAGTGCGTAAACGATGGACAGCCATGGTAGTATCTATACAGTGGTGACTTACCCCTTTTTCCCTTTGTGTACTTCAGTTAACTGTGGTAGGTTATGCTCTATCCATAGGTCCCCCCCCTGGCCATCATTCATCAGTCATCATCTTCTTCTTCATCTCGTCTTCTTCCTCTTCATCTTCTCGTCGTCACTCTCCCTCCTCTCTGACGAGCTGGCGGCTTCGCTACCGGATGACCTGTTCGAGTACATCGGGAGTGCAGTAGTAAGAGTCTCCACCTCTAAAGACCATATTTTTTGCCAGCTTACACTCTCTGTGAAACTAACTTGTGGGTGATCGGTCAATGTGAGAATTTACTGTCATCTTCTGCAAAAACTGCGAATTATCCTACAAGTGGACCTGAAACCTAAAATGCCCTTCTTAACTTTCCATGTTTAAGTAGTCACTAAATTCATAAACTCCCATCACATTTGAGATTTGATTGATTCGTTCATGCCTACTATATAGGCCAAATTAATAACTTTCAACATTCTCTATGTGAATCAGGCAAAAATGTTTTTGGATGACCTCATAATGACATCGTATCTTCTAACAAGCTGTCCCAAGCTCCCAACCGTTTTCACTATGACACATATTTGACACCCTGCCCTCACTTGATCTGTTTTGGAAGCAGTGGCTGATGGAATCCATGAGGTATGTTTACTTACAAGGCATTCATTTCCTTTGCTTCTCTTCATACTGTCCTGAAAGGGAGGAAAAAAACAAAAGTTGGTGTCATTTCAATTTCCATGAAATCCTGGAACGATCTGCTGGTGTATGTGGAAAGATACCTGGGTGCCAATGGTGCAGGTGGGCATTGTCCTATATTTCGAGTTTTCAGATGGGGGTCAACTTGCAACATCCGACTCGCGGAACTAACATATTGCTTCAGATGCAGCTGCCTTGGCTGGTAGCATCATAGCCAAGATGCATTTCACTCAGCAGCCTGGTTGTCAACCTTAACCTTGACTCGGCGAGAGGGCCAGTTTTTGACCGCAGGGTATGCCTAAAAATAATCCGAGAGGCGGGTTTTCCGTGCAAAACTGGTTTGAAGTTAACCTGTCGGACAGTTGCAAACCACTCAGCAGGTGATTTCTAATCTCTGTTGAAGTTGGTGAAACGCACTCAGCATGACCCTCTGATATGTAGCAGGGTGTCAGCTATTGTTACACATAGCATAGCTGCAGACTGGCTAAGGCTGCAGTATGTTCACTAATGCATAGTGACAACATAAACATTGCAATTTTTCATACAGACCCGCTAGATTACTTACAATCTTGGAAAGGACCCATCTACTAGAACCATCCTTTGTCTACATAATCCGAGGACATAACACCACCACGATTAAGCTTCTTGACTAACTGTCTGAGGAGAGTGACGTTATAAATCAAGTCACCTCAGATTTGACCGCCATTAGACTGAGCAGAGGTTGGGAGGAGGGGCAGAAAAAATTGATTCGAGAAGCGAGACTATTCAAGCCTGAAACACAAGTTGAACAACCAAAAGCCCAGGCTTAGTGATTCCTTGACTCTTCTGACAACCTATACCATACAAACAAGGACAAGTGGGAGATTGCACGCAGCTCATTAGGGGAACCAATAACATCTGACAATTCCCATTTTTCCCCCAACAAAATAAGGGCTCTCTACTCTCTTGATAAGGGAAGCTACACCACTAATTTCAAAGATTTCCGACTCGACCTCTTGTGACACCTCAAATGAACTCTTTCCTACCCCCAACAATAGGGTTCAATGTACTACTCATCATGGGGCCCTCACATACCAAGCATGAGCTTCATCCATCATGTAGGGGTTTCAAGTTATCTTGTTTACAGTCAAAATTGGCCAAAATATTGACTTTTGAATTTTTTTTCTATTTTTGACCAAAAATCACTCCGACCTGGACCAACAAAAGGGGTTCCTGTACTCCCCATCGAGAGCAACACACGAAATCTCATCTATCAGACCAACCATTCCTGGCTTATCGTGTTTACAAGGTTTTCAGACTTTGACCTCGGTTTGACCTCTGAACGACCACAAAACAGTAGGGTTCATGTCTCTCATGGAAACCACCGTATACCTTAAAGGCTTAATCCATCCAGATGGGGTTGAGTTATCGTGTTTTACACGCCAAACTTGGCCAAATATTAACTTTTTTCACATTTTTTTTCTTCTTTTTTGACCCAAAATTCACTCCGACCGCTAACCAAAAACAATAGGGTTCCTGTACTCCATAAGAAAGCCTATAACTAAATTTCACGTGATAAACGCAACCATTCTGGACTTAGCAGGTTTTACAGGTTTTCACATACTTTGACCTCGGTTTGTCTCTGACCTGACCCCAACACGATAGGGTTCATTACTCTCATGGGGGGGGGAACACACATGCCAAGTAAATGAGCTTCATCCACCAGTTGGGGTCTGTTTATCGTGTTTACAAGCCAAAATTGGCCAATATTGACTTTTAAAAACCAATTTTCCATTTTTGACCGAAATTCACTTCCGACCTGTACCAAAACAAAGTGTTTCATGTACTTCGGAGTCCTCTAAAGACGCCTTTGGTGCCTTTAGTGATGATCTATGCGTTTCATGCCCTCTTTGGCCTGTAAACTTTTGCATCAATCAAGCTCTCGTGGTCGGTTGCCGGTTCTTCTGAGGCCCCCCTTTTTGTTTAAAAAGAAACAAAAAAAAAAAAGATTGACTAAAGGGTGACAATCCACCCCATCCAATTACCGAGGCCATTGCCATCAGCTCGGTCCTCTCCAAAGTTATGGAAACTTAGTAAACAAGCATGTTTTTGAACTTTCTTGAGTTTCACTCTCTCTCAGTGGACGCACCATATGGTTCCGCTGGCCGATCTACTGGGGAGCTACTATCTTTTGTCACCTAGTTAATGGGCCCAAGCCATTGAGTTTGTCGGTAAAGTGGGGCTAATGCCCTTGATATCTCTAAGACCTTTGACCGTGTTTGGCACGCCGGACTCCTTGCCAAATTAACTTCATTTGGGTTCAATCAGCCCCCTTCTAACCCTTGACTGCAGTTTCTTACCGTCCGCTCTTCTCTGTTAGGGTTGATGGTGTTCTCTCTGAGACCCTTCCGTATCAAGCTGGTGTTCCTCAAGTTGTGTTTTCTTCCCTACACTCTTTCTCATTTTTATCAAAATGATCTTCTTACTCTCCTCATATAGTTTCACTCATTTGCTATGATCTACCCCTTCCACCACTCTCTGTGCTTTTCCTCGCCCCCGGAAGCGGAACAATTTTATCTACAACCGTTCGCTAGTTTGGCCAATCAGCTGAACAAGATTCTCAGTCTATTTGTGAACTGGGGCACTGCTACGGTTACCTTCACCATCTAAAACCAGAACTTGCTGATTTCTGGTCGTGCATGTTTCTGATGCACCACTCTTTTCACCTGTCTGACCAGATCCTCCCTCAGTCCTACTCTACTTCTTCTAATATCCTTGTATGGAAATCAGCAACAACCTGTCCGGGAACTCCCTATCAAGTCGATCGCTACTAAATTGCTTCTAGAAAGTTGGGCTTCTTAATTCCTCTCAGGAAATATTCACCCCCACAACAGCTCTTCTGCTTTACCAAGAAAGCCCATTCGCTCTCTAAAGGAATATGGTTGCCATATTTGGGGTGGGGCTTCGCCATCCCTCTCAGTGTCCTTGATCGTTCCCGATAAGGCCATCCGTCTCATCAACGATGATTATCTTCCCTCCTCACTTGAATCTCTATCCCATCGCAGATCCTTATCAATCTTCTTTCTCTCTGCCCCCCTGCCTCCTTTATACCAGTTACTTTATGGTCAATGCTCTTCTGAGCTTGGGGATGCTGTTCCTCCTTACTCGAGGTTACTCGCCAGACTCGCTCTTCTTCTTCCAGCCACCCGTTTCGGTCACATCTTCCACGTCATCGCCCCGAACCTATGCTCGCTCCTTTTTTCCTTCCTCGCACTTTCGCGTGCCTGTCGAAATAGGCTTCCTCGGATGTATTTCCATCCGATTTTGACCTCCAAAGCGGTTCAGAGTAAATCACAAGCTGGATCTCTCCTCTTTCTTTTAGTTCCTTGTTCTTGGGGTTGCCTTTTTTGTTTAGGCGATTGGGTTCGCCCTTCCTCATGTCACTTTTTGTTTAAAAAAAAAAAAAAAAAAAAAAAAAAAAAAACAACTCCCCATAAAAACTGTACAAAACCAAATTCAATTGATCGGACCAACCATTCTGGACTTATTTTGACAAGGTTTTCAGACTTTGACCTCTGGTGACCTCAATGACCTTTGACCTGAACCCCATAAACAATAGGGTTAATGTACTCCCTCATGGGGAACACCTGCCAGTATGGAGCTTCATCCATCCAGTTGGTGTCGATTTATCGTGTTCACAAGCCAAAATATTGACTTTTATTAACAAATTTTCCATTTTTGACCAAAGTCCACCCCTGACCTGAACCAAAAACAATAGGTTCCTGTACTTACTCCCTATGAGAAATCTATACACCGAATTTTCACTTGATCGGACCAACCATTCTGGATTTACAGGTTTACAAGGTTTTCATAGACTTTGACCTCTGGTGACCGACCTCAGATGACCTCTGTACCTGACCCAAAAACAATAGGGTTCATGTACTCAATCATGGGAACGGAACACATACCAATATGAGCCTACCTACTCAGACCTGATCAAGTTATCATGTTTCAAGCTGGGCGCACACACACACACAACATGACTGCCTAGATTCTTCCTCCGACTTCGCCAAGAAATAAAAAATAAATCTGAATGGTTAGATGTGCATAAATGCAGCACACACATCCACCATCAAATTTGACCCCCCATTAGACTGAGGCAGAGGTTTGGAGGGGGGGGGGCTCCTGCGATGACAAGTGCATTATTCAGATATGCTTCTTGTCTCAGTTTTTAACCTCAGCTCTCACCAGCACCCACATCACCAGTTTCAACAATCATTTTCACTATTGGGATGAGACAGGTCACGGCTGGCTCGGACGGAGCCCCCAACGCCCGTAACATTTATGTCTTGATAGCTATCTTGAAGTTAACCCTGTTTTATAACATGCCTTGGCAATCAGATAATTCGCCTCTCAACTACAGGAGGAAACGTCGATCCGCTGCCCCATGCATGGCCTATGCGGGGCACCATTCCACCAACGCCTCTCATAGCACTGACTACAAATGTACCACAGAGAAATAATCCATATCCTCCTGTTCGGACCCTATTGTCCACATCGCTGCCCCTCCCGGCCGGTTCCCCTCCATATACCTCAGTGTGAATTTGCTAAGCAAAAGGTCTTTTCATACTTGATACGTGTAAGATTTTGCCAGGGTTCCTGTAGATTTCTGAGCATCAATTTCCATGACTTTTTCATGACCAAATAGAGTATTTCATGATTTCTCTATGACATCTCGCACCAGAATTTTCAACTGAGCATCTAATAAAGAGCCAAACAACCACATTAACCTACTGTGAAGAAAGTAAAAACATCACTCCATGAAAATTTCCAAGACTATTCATGCCTCAACAACTTTTCACTGATTTCCAAAACTTATCCAAGCTTGGATTTTGTGAAAATTTGATGAAATTCCATGACTTTTCCAGGTTTTCCATGACCGAGAAATCCTTTTATGCATATTCATGACCTTTCCCATCGGAAGAATCTTTCTTCGAGACCCTTTGGTGGATACAGATCACAGAATAGATACTAGGGCGTAGCACATGCAGAGAAGCCATCATTTCAATGGGCCATGGAGGAACAACAGTCATAACGTTGAACAAGACTAAGCCTTTTAATAGGCTACGTTTCAGCGTTAAGCCACACGGGGTTGGGTGCTGGGGCGCCGGCCGCCCAGACAAAAAGTGAAAATGGTCACAAGCGCCCTGACAGAAAGCTACCGCCCTGACAAAAACCTTGACCGCCCGGACCAAAAACAACAACCTTGACCGCCCTGACCAAAAACACCAACCGGCACCTGTACAAATGTCACTCAAGGCGATTTACATGTTACAAAAGTTTCATCGTTTCCTCTGCTGCGGTCAAATCCATCCCTCCATGTTTTTCGATTTCCAACCTCACTCCTGCCATAAACTGGACTTCCCCAGTTCCGATTCTTTCTGCAGCTACAGTCTATACTCAAGACAAAAAATTTCCCCGCATCCCCGTGCGAGCGCTACACTGCTCGTTCATCACAAGTGCAACACCACAGTCAAATAACACATGATTCATATAGACCAACACGGTATCATGATATTACAATCCTCTGCTTGATTTTAGACAGAGTCGCTTCACTCAAGCTCGATTCTCTCTCCGCATATCAGTCAATGGGATTTTGTAAATTGACATATAGGGCCAATCCGGAACAGGGGATCGGGGAGCGCCGATTTGTTGTAAAATTCAGCAGGGACCGTGGAGACGGGGGGGCTGCTTGCGGTGGCTTTAGCTTTTCCTTCTGCCATCGTCATTTTGGGCCGCCTAAATTAGGGCCGCCCTGTGACTGGGTAAAAATAATGTTTTATCCTACTAATTTCAGGTATACAAAAATCATATTGACATGCGCAATTTTCTGGACCTTTGTCGGCTATCACAGCTCTGCAATTGAAGAAAAATCAATACTTATGATTCTGCTCCGATAACTCTCGAAATGTAGCACTGCCCTATCGTACGTTAGACCGACTCGACTCCGGCAGCCGACAATGGTAGTAGGCATTGTGGGCTTGGCCGGAGTCGAGTATGGCCATATAGTGTACAGGAATCGGGTACAACCGTTTTTGTTTGTGCACTGCAAGTAGCGGGCATGCCACGCTGCCGTTCAGATATGTACGTCCCACCTTGAGAATGTAGTCAGTAGTAGTCGGTGGAGTCTCGGCAGTCCGACAGATCGGAGATAGAACCCCTTATCAGGGCGTCAACAGGTGGGGGGGATATCATATCGTGTCCATCCCCCCCCCCCCTCCACTTTCCCGGACCGTGATAAAAAAATAATAGGCCCTGCCCGATTTTGTATCACTCTAAACGATTCAATTCTTGTCTAACAACAATATCGCTTCTTAAGTCCACTACTTCCAGGTGCGGTCCAGGTGAAGAGTTTGGACCCTACTAGGGCGACAATGGAAGGATTACCCATTGTTTCATACAAGTTCTCGAATTTTAACAATCGAATAGCCAAAAGTGATCAATTTTTGAAGTGTTTCGCGCGCAATGCTTTTTTCTCCAGGCGTGTGTAGGCTAAATATGCGATTAATGCTTCGAATAATTTCGTTTCACTTGATTAATTACAGAAGCCTGGGAAGACTGCGCCGCTAATTCTCCTGAAATTGAAAATTCGGACGAAAATTCGTGGAAAAAAATTTGGGAAGTAAAAAAAAGCAAAGTGAAAAAAATGCATGGAATTTTTTTGCAGACTCTTTTCGATGGAATGCCTGGAAAACATGCAATTTTTTTCGCGAGCTTGCGTGAGCTGGTAGTTTCCAAATGACTTCATGTCAAATTCGGGGTACAAATTTCCTACTCCCAAATTGGAGTGAGGGGTCCCGTACGCCTATGGCCTTTTCCCTTCGATCCCACCACGAACCGTGCGGTAGACCACTGGAAAGCACGCAAACAAAGCCAGAGTGGGAAAGGTAATAACAAAATTCCCGCTGGTGATTCTCGATAAATCATCTTAGTATGCACAATGACATTTCGTTGTCGGTCTTTTACTCAAATCACACAGGTAGACGGGTGCTAGTGAGCTTGGCATGTACCGTTTCCGTCGATCTGGGGGGTAGGAAAATGTGAAAATTTCTTTGTACGCGTCGCGCCAACAGATGGTAGCGCTCCGCTTAGATGGTCATGCATTGATGTGGCACCGGCCCCCCAACTTTCACAACGGTCCAGACGCCCCTTCCCCTGCTAGTAAATTCCTGACGTTGTCTTTTGGTCTATGTTGGTTCACAATTTAGCGGGGAACTGGGAACGTCAAATGTTAATTCGACTCTGAGAGACCACGAATGCCTCCAGTCTAATGGCAATGGATTCCCGTGTAGCACTTTCCTTTTGTGGAGATTGGTACACTAGATGTGATACCACGATTATGGTTTATTTAGCCAGATACCTTCGTCACTTTACTGAGGGCACACATCCCCATTCATTTTGTATGTTTTCACTGATTTTTTGTTTTCATTTACATATTTTTCCCCGAGATATATCAAATGGTCTATGTTCGGGACTACTATAAGTAATGTGGCTATTCTTAGTTTTTGTAGGGCTTTTAATAGTGGGAATTTTTCAAGTTTATCTATTAGATTCAGGTTTTACGTGATTTACCTTGGGTAAGAAGTAATCGTTTGTCGCGAATAAGAAAGAAAACATGTGGTACATGATGTCCAATTTTAGGGATGTAAGTAAATGCCTGAAAACGCACGAAAGGTTTAGCTTTCAGTGGAAGTGGGGGGATCTGTCATACGAAAAAAAAGCTTAAACGCTTCCGCGCCAAAACCTGATGGGGGCGTCTCCGGCTTAGATGGTGGGCCGCCCAATTGATTAGGCCCACCCACTCAAATCTCTCACTGCGGTCCTGTTCAGCTGGTATTTGCGTAGGCCGACGTACAACTTCCTTCAATAAATGGACTTATTTTAATGAATAATGGGAGCAGATTTGTAATGAACAGCTTTAGCAATGGTTTATCACATTAAAACAACTGCTTGAGGTTGGTGATTTGCTTCGGGATTTAGGACATATGCTAAATTGAGGCAATCGTGACGTAGACAGCATGCAGTTTTTAATTGGGCTGGGGAGGCTCTGTACAGAAGTGAATGATGGGTTCATGTTGGGAGTTGTAATTATCTGAAAGGGAGAGGGGGGCTACCGTGCGAAAAAACATTTTGTAGCAAACTACAACAACATTGTTCGTTCAGCAATCAGCATACACGATATTTAGCGGTCGTGTCGGTCAATTTTGAGCTAGGAATTGTTCCAGTTTAGGTCGCTCTAAGGCTTTGCAATAATCTGTATGTTATGATCGGAACTTTTCGATCGGCAATTTAACGATACCGATTCCGATCATGCTATATCGGACCAATTTGATACCGATACCGATGATCGTTGAACACTACAATGATGTCTAAAGGTTTCCAAATTGTTAAGAGAAAAAAATACTTGAAAAGGAAGGTATTCAGAAAAAAGCCGAGGTCTGAGACTTGAATGGCCGCCGGTCTGTCACTGCAGGCTAGGCTTGATTTATATGGAGATTGGAGCACACATGGAAGAGTTAAGCCACCAGAAAGTCAAGCGCCCTGATCGGTCAATTAGCCAGCACTGGTTGGGACATTTGTAAAATCACTAGAATTGAATGCCAGGGTTTGAGTCGCGTCACCAATATTGAATAACAGTTCATATACCGCTATTAAATGAATCGCGCCATCTGGTAGGCCTGCTATTGGGAACGGTCACACGTGATTCAATGCAAAAAACATGCTCTAGGATTGTGGAATCGAATATATGTTTATTATACTTACACGTGCTTGTATACTGTAAAATCCAAAAAGTTTGGCAATGCGGCTTTATTTTGTTGTACGTTCATTGAGAACTCATGAAAGGTTGGGTGGATCCACTTCAGCACGATGCATGACGGAGGTTGGGTGGGGGGGGGGCGTTGGTCGGTGGGTCGGGTTAGGGTGGGTAAGGTTAAGGGGTTGGCGAGAGAGGGGGTCTAGTGGGATCCCGGGCAGGGGCCGATGTTTCACATCACTTCTAATCCTATACTATACCTAGCTTTGTAGTCTTCCCTTCACTGATAACCATTGGCTACCATCTCCCTCAGAACATGTGGAAGGAAGCATCACCGTTCCACTGCACTTGCTGACATTGTTCGTCACTATTTTTGCCCTGGCCGTCAATTTTTAAGATTTTTTTTTTTCACTTTGCTATAGTACGAAATTGAAACACTACTCCTTTAAAATGTAGTTCTGGAGAATACATGCAAAGCATATATGGCACCAAATATTGCACCATTTGGCTCTAGCCCACTTTTTTCAGGGCCCAATTTCAAAAGGGGAGGGGGACACACCTCGCCCTCAGACCCTCCCCCAGGACGCGATCAACCACGGCACAAATTTGGACCTGTGGAGAACACTGCTTATACAGTTGTTCCAGAGGAAGATATTTTTCTTTTTCCTCTGCTAGCTTAAATACAATGGTCATGGGAAGGTTTTTGTTTCTTCTCCTAAAAATTTACGACTGTTTCTGTACGTCTTGATAATCCTATCCACCGGAAAATTCAATCGATTCATGTTTTGTGCTTTGTTTTATTGGCCAAAGTAGTTTACAAATCAGACACTGCAGAATAACCCGCCCTGTTGATATTCTAGAAAAGCAACAAAAAGGCAGCTAACGCTAGCTACGCATGCCTAACACAGTCCACACACTAACAACGTGTCAAAATATGGCTTCAGAGGTAAAGACGCACAAGTGTGCTTGGTGTTCGTATGGATCTCCCGCTATCACGTTGACACAGTTCGTAAAAATTGGAACACTCGCACACTTCGCATCAGTGCGTGCTTCGAGTGTGCCATGTAAAGTAATGTTTTAGATGTGCATGTTGTTTATAGGAGTTCACAGCACAATCTGGTAGAAAAATCCCTCGTGACTTCACAAGGGTCCCTCTGCACGGGTACAAAATCTTATTTTTACTGTCATTGGAGTCAGTTCCTGGCAATTTCAAGAGCCATTTGCGTCTTTCGATACTTCCCGAGAGAATTGTGAAAAGTTGTTCCTTGCGTGACCATTGTAGTACTTCAAGTCCTAGCCTTCTGCTCAGCAGAGCAGTACACTCCAACCACTAGAACCCTCAATCCTCACCTTCTTAGCCGTGGAGAGAACTTCATACTTCTTGGTCAGCATTTTCTCAATGGCCGCCGATTTGAGCTCAGGATGTTTCTTGGCAAACTTCTCCTTGAACTGGAGATGGGAGATGTACACCTCAAGCCCAGAGAAGGTGCTGGTCAGTTCCTCCTTCTGGAACAGAATAATGCTGCATTAGTAACATGTGTTTTTTTAAAGTGCTCGAAGCGCTTCACGGATATTACCCCGATCATGACATCCAGGTATTTGCAGCTGTTTTGGTGCGGGTTCCAGTTCCTCACAGACCCCCGAATATTGCCTGGGTGGGGTCATGCAATGGAAAAAAGTGTCTTGCCTAGGGGCACCCTGAAAAAGCCAAATAGGTTCCTAACAGAATTCAAACCCACGATCATGTGTTTTTAATAGTGCCTTTCCACTGAAGTGCTCAAGCGCTTCGTGGATATTACCCCGATCAAGACATCCAGGTAGGTATTTGCAGCTGTTTTGGTGCGGGTTCCAGTTCCTCACAGACCCCCGAATATTGCCTGGGTGGGGTCATGCAATGGAAAAAAGTGTCTTGCCTAGGGGCACCTGAAAAAGCCAAATAGGTTCCTAACAGAATTCAAACCCACGATCATGTGTTTTTAATAGTGCCTTTCCACTGAAGTGCTCAAGCGCTTCGTGGATATTACCCCGATCAAGACATCCAGGTAGGTATTTGCAGCTGTTTTGGTGCGGGTTCCAGTTCCTCACAGACCCCCGAATATTGCCTGGGTGGGGTCATGCAATGGAAAAAAGTGTCTTGCCTAGGGGCACCCTGAAAAAGCCAAATAGGTTCCTAACAGAATTCAAACCCACGATCATGTGTTTTTAATAGTGCCTTTCCACTGAAGTGCTCAAGCGCTTCGTGGATATTACCCCGATCAAGACATCCAGAGCGTTTGCAGCTATTTTAGTGCGGGTTCCAGTTCCTCTGAGGCTCCCAATCACTGCCTGGGTGGGGTCAAGCAAGGAAATAAAGTGTCTTGCGAGGGTCTCCCTGGAAAATCTGATAGGTTCCTAACAGAATTCAAACCCACATCTGTTATGTTCTAGTCAGGTGTGCAATTCTGACAGACCCTGGTTTTTCCAATGTTTTCTATTATCACCCCACTTTACCTTTCTACTTTCACATTCCTTTCTCTCATGTATCTCTTCGCTCAGCTTCCATTCCCTTTTTCTTCCCCCTCACAATTTCTTTTCACCCTTCCTACTGTCTCCACACTGGCCATGTCCCTTCATAATGTATCATTCCTGAGGGGTTAATTTTATATACAAAACATCCTTACACCACTGTGAAGAAAAAAATGCAAGCTGAACTATGCTAACTGAACACAGAATACATTCAAAATGATTAGATGTGCATTCAATGCGCAAACACTATATCCCTGCAATCAAGGCCTGCAGGGATTAAAAAATTGCAATTTGGGAAGCGAGACTATGCAAGCTGGAACAGTCAAGTTGAACAAAGAATAAATCCAAAATGATAAGATGTGCATTAATGCCAAACACTATATCTCTGAGTCTGCGGGGCTTTAAAAAATTGGAATCCGGGAAGCGAGACGATGCAAGCTGAAACAGTCAAGTTGAACATAGAATAAATCCAAAATGATTAGATGTGCATTCAATGCGCAAACACTATATCCCTGCAATCGAGGCATGGAGGGATTAAAATTTTGCAATTTGGGAAGCGAGACTATGCAAGCTGGAACAGTCAAGTTGAACATAGAATAAATCCAAAATGACTAGATGCGCATTCAATGCACAAACGCTATTATCCCTGTATTCGAAGCCTGGAGAACTAAAATACGAGAAGCCCCATGCGAGGAAACCTTTCCATCTGGGGGGAATTTGCCCAAAATAAATTGTCATATTCCTCTAAATGTTGTTTTTCCCCACACTTCTGAGAGACATGCATTTTTTCCTAGCCCTCATCAAGAGCACGAACACAGGCATAGTGTGCTGGGTACGTGACTACTTCACGTCAAGTCAATATGCCATATTTTAAATTTTGGATTACTCAACTTTGAATGATCTCCACACTGGATCAAATCAGAAGTTAAGCCAAATCAGATGATAGATCAGTAGAAACTGCATATCAACAGTGCAACCATGGGCATTTTAGGCATCGGCCTTGCAAATCACCGCAGTCCATAGGGTACCTGGTTATCTGCTGAAGGAAATGGGAGGGGGGGGGGGGGTTGCAGCCAAAATGAATATCACCTCATTTGGGCAATCAGCAGTTGATGATGTAACAATGATATACAAAAGGGTAGCCATAGATTCAAAGCGGGCAAGTCAACAGGTTCCACTCAAATCTCACGATACCTGGAAAATCACCTGAAACATGCCAATTTGACCATGATGACCTCCACTTTCTCCAAGTCAATATCCACAAAGTTTTGTTCAAATCCAATAGTTCGGAAAATGGGATAAATTACTATTTGACCTCTGGATCAAGTATAATCTACCTCCAAGATTATATGGGTGTCAGGTTCCCCCATCTAAAGCCATGTCCGAGGAATACAAGACTCCCAGTTCTCCATGTGCAGTCAGTCCCATTCACTTTGCAGTTTTTTTTATATTAGTTGACACCAAGGTTTGAACTGAGTACCTCTCCACTGGGTACCTGGAAGCAAAAGGACTCCATACTCTACGCGAAGAATCTGAGAAGCAACGTCATACTATATTTAACCTTGGTGTAGTCTTTACGCACCTTCTTGGCAGCAGAAGTCTTGGAATTCTTCAACTCGGTCTCATACTTCGCTGCCTCATCAGGGGATAGCGTCTGTTGGATGAACAGTTGTGAACCGTGTGTGTGAGCAGATCTGTATGGTTTGCAAGACGCAAACCAGTGCATGCAAATCTTCCTAGCCCGTGGATGACATCAACGTCAGACCTGGGGTATGGTATATCAATTCACCATCTTCTCCTAGTCCAGTGTTTTGGGGGTGAGAAACACCACAATCTTGTTTTCTCATGGTATACTTGGCCTGAGGCAGGCAGAGGATCAACGCACTGATTGTTAGCAGCGATCTTCCCGATCACACAGCATAAATAGACATGCTAGCTGCATGGTTGCCCATCGAGAAGTCAACCAGGTACCACATTGTCTTTGGTAACCAAATGGGATCTAGTTGGGAATTTTGCCTCATGTCAGCATGTCTTATCATCAAATATGTCTTAGCACAACAAACAACAAACTTTGAAGAGAAACTTCAATAGAAACAGCGAAACAAACAGTATAACATAGTTACCTTGAAACACGGAATGAATCATGTATAACATGGACAGAGTTAGACAAAAATATGCAGAACACGTCAACTTTTAACAGAATAGGAAAACAAAATTATTACATAGAGCTCTATAACAATTGCCTTCCATTCATGTACAGAATAAAAAGGAAAGGCTGTATTCCTCTTGAGAAGACATAAATCAAGTTGTGCACAGCGCCATGCTCTAAACGCATAATTTGCACGGGAACACAACAATATCAGTTCAGTCTATAAGAAGATCCTGCTGGAAGAAAAGTATTTAAAAGGGATACTTCTTTAAACACAAAGTAACAAAATTCAATATCGAAAAACATTGACAGTTCCAGTTTAGGAAAGCGAGGATAGTTTAAACAAGAACAGACAAACGTTCAACCCATAACCCAAAACAAATGTAACAGAATATTGCACAAAAGAGTTAAACGAGAACATGGAGAAAATCTGGCCACCCATCCAAAGGAACAAGGTAAACCGAAAATTAGTTGATAAAACGGCAGACAACAAACAGTCCACGAAAGAAATAACAGGATCAAGAAGTGGGAATTACATGCATGATGCTCTAATCCTGCAGCCAACTTCCTCGTGCTAGAGGGTAGTAAGCTCTTGATTGGCCCTCAATGTTGGTGGGCAATTCGCCGACAACAGTCTTCTTCCTCTTGGATTGTTGTGGTTTCAGGGCTAAGTTCCTTGTTACTAGTGCAATACCTCACTGGTATTGTTTATCTTCTCTTGTTCACAGAATTTAGAGTTTGATTTTGATTAGTTTGAAGTGAAAGAGCCTTGCAGTAATCAAGGTGCGAGTCCTTGAGAAATAACAAGACCCCGATAAACCATTTCCAACTGTCCCACTTGAGGACCTTCTGATTGCAATTGGCAACCCTAACCTGCTTGCATTGTCAAGTATGGCAGCCACCATACTCTATAGGAAAATTTGGTCTGTGTGATCTCCTTAAGGCCATTGCATTTCAAGCGGACGCTATACCATGAACAGGGGACGAGGGGTGAAACAATCTCGGCCACCTTATTGGCGATCTATTCTATAGAGAAGAACCAACTGGCAACACTAATGCTAATACGGCCAACAGCAGCTGTCCAACCCAGTGATTATTCATCATTTCAGCTTGACAAAGATATCTTCCATTACCAGTCCTGTCTGCATGTTCTGGACCAGCTCACTATATGCAACGTGATGCAAAAATGTGCCGCAAAAGTGTGGTCCCACTTACCAGAAACATACTTTTCCAAGTTTGCATAGTACTCTCTGTCGGCCTTGCCTGGACAGAGACACGAAATCCAATAATCCCTAGTAGTTCAGATATGACAGTGTGTAGTAGAGATGTTATTGCACTTCCACTACAGAGTTTGGCTTTCACAACTACTGGTACAGTACAGGAATGTGGAGAAGGTTGGGGTGGGTTTTTTCCGCAAGTGTTACGATGCACGTCTGGCATTGTAACGTGAACAGGATAACGAATGATCATTGATTTACTCTACATTGTGGGTGCACCTATTCGTTCAATTTCTAGCAATATGGCAGTGGAACCTGTATTATGATTCAAATCTGCACCATGCTGGTCTTAGAGGGGCATGCAGGTTTCCTTCAACAAGCTAGTACGCCATTAACTATAGTGCCGTCTCCATTTCATTCAGGACAGTCAGCATGTGGTTAGATCTCAAGCATGCCCCCCGCATACTGTGGTGGAGAAGCATTCATTGGTGATTTCACGTTGAAGATAACATATAGATAACGACATTGATGATACAACAAATAGATACCGGGGTTGTTCTGCCATTGTAGCCATTTTCAAATTGCTACAGTACAGGCTATTAGCAAATTCAATTCAATGAAAGAAATTATGATACTGTTGATACAGCCTTTATTTGGTCACCTAGGGGGTTCCTGCCATTGTAACCAGAACCTTGTTCAAAGACTCGGCCACTCTTTCACAGCTTCATGCAAACATGTATTGCTAACTGTCACTCCGTACCCCTACCAGTATATCTGATCACCTATAGTCCCCAGGTATGTACTGACAGGAAAAAGGAAAGTTGGGGGCTCAGGCTGTGACGCGCCTAGCTGCGGGGGCTTATGATCCCGACACCTCGGCCCTAGTCTACCTGCCTTTAACGTCCAGACGACGTGGTCAGTGCTGCCTGGATAAGCAGTTTCCTCCCTTATTGCGAACACCAGGTACTCATTACAGAGTGGGCCGGGAATGAGCCAGCAGCCAGAATTAACTGGCTCGAAGAAGAACGATAGTGAGTTGCGCCCAACCGAACTTCCTCGATCACTCAGGCCACCTGGCAGCCGATTGATTCTTCCTGCCTAGAGAAGAAACCAACTGCCTCCCTGGGATTCGAACCACAACCAGACCACGTTAGCTCGACGAACTGACAGACTAATTCCTGTAACCCATGTGTGATTACTAACTGGCTGTGGGGTTTATGCGATGCACCAATGAGAGTGCTGAGTGCATCAAAGCAACATTACACAGAATACGAGGAAGAATTCAAATTATCCAAATCCGGATAGCATCCATGGATGTTGTTACAGTCGTCAGTTCACGACACTGGACAGGAGCGTCTAAGCACATGATGTGATTGGCGCATCATATACAAATGAAATACTGGAGCACAATGAGATAATGTTAATGAGCAATTTATTACTGACATATGGGGATGGGAACAAGAGGCTTGATGCTTCGGGTTGGGAACAATATCATTTTAATGGAAGACTACTGTGACCACACCTCTCCTCACCAGAAACCTTTTCACTCCTTGCTACAGGACATTAAAATTGAAGCCTAATGGCCATGTCAGGTTGACCCAACTTTTTGTTCTTCTTGTGATTATATATCAAGGAATCAATTCAACAGTTCAACTGAATACAATCTAATATTGTGTGGAAATCAGGCACAATCTACGAGTATAATCTACGAGTACAGAGGTCCCTTACTAACGGTTCATAGGATATGAAAGAATCTCATTTATGTGAACACTACTTGTTCTGCCATCAAGGGGAAAAATTGCAGCATTCACTATGTTAGACCCATGGGCGCTAGAACCACCAAATAAGGAATGTGTTAGATTTGACATGACCTCTCTTCACATGTGGTAGTTCAGTCCAAAGTTAATCCTGAGAAGGCAGAGGCGTCACTGCTACATGTTTTGAAGTCCATGGGGCAGACACCACCAAATAAGGAATGTGTAGATTGACATGACTCTTTCACATGTGGTAGTTCAGTCCAAAAGATGAATACTGAGAAGGCAAGAGGCGTCAATGCCTACATGTTTTGTTGAAGGCCTACTGGGGTTGATCACAAGTCCACCATATTGGAGGTAAGGTTTCCACACACTTCCTGCTTTGTTCACTGTGGCCCTTATTCACTGGCAGTTGGAACCAGAAACCGTGGCCACATTGAGTAATGGAGCTGTTGTGATGTCACTGCTGCGAAGGTGTGCACAAGGCCAAACCGATGAAATGTTCAGTTTCAGTTATTTCTGAGAAGACAGGTACCAACGGAGCGCACGTTCAAGCGCCCTCCCGGCTCAAGGGGCGTATCAGAATCTGCTACATGACCACCATGACTTTTTCACCTCAGTGATTATATCATGATCAGTGTATAGTTACCAGGGTTTTCTCTGTATTGTAGCTATGTCTCGCCGTTCTGAGAGCTGCTTTCCACTCTCTGCTAACGCTTGCTCTTCTGAACTGACGTTAACCCGTTCTTGGCCTCATTGAATGAGAGCAAAGAGGCTGTACCCATTCCTGGAGCAAGAAAAATGAATAATGGTCGAAATAAAAAGTGACAGTCTTTCAAAGTTAAGATGGATCCACTCATCAAGACATTTGGGTAGACTTTCTGGGGGAAGAATGGTAAGCGGAAGCTTCTCCTCAGTTCACATGTTTAGCAAATCAAACAGGTATGAGCCTTCCACAGAGAAAGGAAGCTGTAAAGTGTCACTGGCTCAGCAGCCAGGCCTTATTACATAAAGCTAGAGCCTGCCTCACACTGTACGGAATATGTTGCTCTACGCAAGGCCTGCGACAGCTTACGGTCATGCTAAAAGTCTCGGTGTGACCGAAAGGTTGAGGTGTAGACTTCGATTGCAAGGTTTTGAACGAATTCAAAATCTCCAGGATTCCACAAGGCCAACACCAGTTTTGTGATGGCCAATCATATAATTTAAAGTTGTGCGACTGGAAGTACCGTTCAGCTTGAGTGTACCAACATACCGTTACTTTGAAATGAACATATTCCTGTGGCGGTTTTCTTTGAAAGTGTCTCCAGTGTGTGTACAAAACAATTGAGGTCCGCTTGCGAAAGCTTGACGGGGCGACATGCAGTCGACCGTTTAAAATTACGCAGCGAGCAGCCAAAAACTGTACGGTGACTGCGAGCGGTGACCGTCAGCATTGTCGCTTGCGTTAAGAAGATTATTTTTAGCGCTCTTGAAGCGGTGGATTGTTCTGATCTTATACACAAAAAATATGAGCCAGCACTGGCTGAAATAATCGACTTGTCCAAAATTACAAAAAATGTGGGCGGGAGTCATTGAGAAGAATCTGTTTGAAAGGTCAAACTGCTGAACAGCAATCAGCAGATGTCACATGTTTTTTTTTTCTGGTTAAAAGATAATTACCGTCAACATTCACGGACATATTTGAATTTCCAGAGCGGTGCGGTGTGTTCCCTATCAGTGTGTGAGGCTCCCTCTCCAATATTGGAAGGAGATTGCAATTTGGACAGAAGATGATACAGATACAAACACAAACATATGATGCGCACTGCAGAAATTCGAGAGTGGTGTACATAAAGCAGCAGGAGGTAACGGGAATATCACAGTGTCATCGTCTTAACACAAACATATAAGCATCGCGGGCCTTAAACTCCGCACGTTGGGAGCGAGATTAGGAATGCCATTGGTAATGGTTCCAACATCTCTGCTTTGCATAAAGACCCTTCCAAGATAACAGGATGAACTATGACAAGACATAGCCTGGCGGGGCGACCACCAACGTGTACGTATGTCTTCCACAATTTTGAGCAATCAGTCAACAAGGCGAATTCATCTCATTTGATATCAAAAATTCCAAGATGGCCACCAGATGGGGCACGGCGAAGGCGAAACAAAGATGGTCTCGCATGATTGCAATGCCTCTGAATCTGTGTGAGTCTGTGATGAAGAAAATTCAAGTTGACTGACACCGACATTCATAGGACGATGCTGTGCAAAGTTTCAACAACATCGGGAAAAAGTGTTGTTTGTAAAGGGTAATGCGCTAACTCAAAATCTTCCAGTGACGGACACATCAGTGGCAGAAATAGTCAAGCCAAAACCAATACATACCCGAGTGGGGATATAATTGACTGTGAATGCCATTGAGACTTTCTCACCAGTATAACTTCCTAGAGTAATCTCATCACTCCAATGATCTTTTTATAGCCCAGAAATGCTGTGGGAATGCTTTACAACTCTGAGCGCAGAAGGACCCTTCCATAAGGACAGACCTGAGCTGTCATTGACGGTCCCCCACCAGCCTTACTTGATGCTGTCTCCGATACCCTCCATAACCTGCCAGAGGCACCATCCAGGAGGACAGGAATGGATTAACTGCAAATGTCATTGACAATTCCCCACTAGTATAACTCGCTAAAGTCGTTACCTCAGTTCCCGTAGCCTTTCTACAGCCTAGTATTGCGCTACCATGTCAACGCTGCAAAATGAACTGTTGGGATGGACAGGGATGAATTGAACTGAGAATGCCACTGATGGTATCCCACCATCCTAGCTTGCTAAAGGTCTCCATATAAGGCAAGGTTAGAGTATGCAAATTTGATAAAGCACGCAATACAGTGAAAGCACACTCAACGGCACTGTACAAAGAAGTTAATCAAATGATTTCTTAAATAAATAGGCATTCAACCAGACTTAAATGATCCAAGCGTGCTCAGTGACTATAATCATGCGGAAGAGCTTCCATAACTTGAGCCAGCCACGCTGAATCAACGGTCGGCGAACGACGTGCGACTAGTTGTAGGAACTTCAAGAAGCATGCCTTTGGAGGACCTGGTAGTGTATTTTGGAAATTTACAGACCAACAGCTCTCAAGTATGCAGGAGTCAGATTATGAAGCATTTTGAAACAAGCAACATTTCAAGGAACGAGCAGTTCCTGTGAGGAGTCTTTGGTACTGTCATGATTAGATCTGCCAAGCGTAACTTTTGCCCATGAGGTTTTGGACCCTGTACATATGACCGGCCCTTAAAAACGTCAAGATTTACTCACATGGGAGGAGGGTCTCGTGGGTTTCCCCTGCTGGGGTGTCGGTTACAAGCCTGCTCCATCTTGTCAGCCGGGGCGTGGTGTTCGCGAAGCTGCAGTGTTTCTTGGAGTATTCCTCTATCTGTCAGGCGAGAGGGGGAAGAAGGGGGAAATAAGCTCAATCATTCAAAGGAGAACTTTAAAAAAAAAAATGTAGTGAGAATATCAAAGTATGAAGATGATTGAACACTGAGACAAATGTAAAACAATTAAAACCAGCGTCTAAAACCAGGGGGGAAAGCAGGGGCGAATTCGCCCTCGAAAGTTCAACAAGATGCTCTCGAAAAAATGTCAAATATGAGGAAAGACAATCACCTCCTGAAAATTGTTCATTTAACTTTGTACTACCAGCAAAAAGAGATTCTGATTTCGTGCCTAATACCAATCGAAAGTTTGGGATTTTGTGATTACGATCGTTTTGTAAGACCACAGTTACTTTAGTGAAGGCCACTCAATGATGAAAGTGGAGGGGCAGGCAATTTTCGAGGGGCAATGCACAATTGCCCTTCGGTTACATTCACCAATGGCCGGGCACCAAGAAGGCATCTAGAACAATTTTTAAGGGCAGCAAGGCAATCTGAAAAAGACAAGGGGTCTAAAGAGGCAAATTTGATAAATTAACGCAAAAGGTTTTATTGGAATGTGTTGAAACTCTCTCATCATACTACGTAAAGTTATAAGCGAACCTCCAAGTGTATCTGTAGCGGTCGGTCAACTCTACTCCGCTCGATTTTGACAATGATTTTCAACTAATTAATTTACCTAGTACTCAAAGGAGATCGATTTTGATAGTTTCCATGAAAAAAAAAAAAACAAATGTAGCTTTGTGGCAATATAATTCATTCACGGTATCAGTAGGACTACTGAATATTGCAATAATTTATAAATGTGATGTGAACAACGTTTTGCGCTGTGAAGAACTCGCGAGCAAATAATAAAAATTCATAACCATTATCACCTCAAATCCCACACACACACATACGACCCGCCGACAATCGCTAGCGCTGTCCTGCATTCTGCCGCAAACCGGTTAGACACAGTTCAACAACCACGTGCGCAGCACGGCAATGCATTAGCAGTAATTAGCCAGAAGTGAATGTACACTTATTGACGACGTAGGCCGTCCACGGTGCATTCGTACTGCCGTTTTAATATTATGAAATGTGTGGGCACACGGGGCCGCAAGGCATAGGTTAACGTTTTATGCCCGTATCTATTGATTCCACGTACACCAATTCTAACGACAGAAAGGTAAGTACAGATTGTGGAAGGATAATATGATTACTGTGCGATGCAAAGCAAGATTCGATAGGCCTACCGATGAAATTGTACAGTACGGTTGCGTTTAAAATAATAGCTCTATGGGTGCGTGTACGTCAGTCAAGTTTTAACTTTATCGCAATAGTACTGGGTACCATTGGACAAACACGGAATTATCGGATGTATGGTGCACCAACAATACAATGAATGACAAAGGACAATCCACTGCGACTTGAGTAAAAATGAAATGTGGAAATCATGCACTTTTACATGTAAGGCCCGTGATTCAATGAAAACGTCCCAGAAGTGCTGTAGGGTATTTGCTAGTTTTGAGAGAGGGGGAGGGCAATGACCGGCAATGAGCAATTAGGGGCACGGCAGTCACTGCCATCGCGTTGAAGCTTGAAAGTGAGGGCCAGAACAGAAATTGGCAGGGCACCGACCCAGGCGATTGCAGTCGGTTATTTGAGGCCGGCTTTAGTGGTACACTTACATCGATTGAAAATTCCCGTTTACACACAGTAATGAACACTGCCTAGAAAATACAGAACATGGTTATAACATAACAGTATGGATTGCAGTTGACAGCCTCCTGGCATGCTCCTGGACTGCATAAACTGGTTAAGACATACACGTCTAGCTGAACTAAGTTGATGTAAATGTGCAATACTGCAATGTTAACCAGAAACACATTGACTTCGCGCTAAGTAAACATGGAAACTTCATTTAGTAAGGCCTACTCTGAAAAATATTCCCAATTGCATACCGATGATATCAGATCATCTTTTAGTTAGCTGCCCAAAGGATTTTACCTGTAAGGTAGGAAAAGGGTTGCGACGATAGCGCAAATCGCGCAAAAATCACACATTTCTGGGTTTTGTCGCGCATGGTACGATTTGACCGCGCATTCTGGAGTTTTGAGAAATGGATACTTTTTTCACTCTAAAAAAATCCCTCCAAAACTAAGAAACACCGAAGCATGTTGAAAAATTTCAAGTATTTCCCTGCACTACTAAAAGGCTGCCCCTAACTTACGATAGGAGCAAGCGCCTGGTTAAATACTGTGGAAATCTGTGTAGGACTCTCACAAGTGTCTACTGAAATCACAGCAAAACCTACTACGTGTCTACATAAATCACAGCAAAATTTCGCCAATCGGCGATCGACTCGAGTGTTTCAGTCTTGATCACAGTGTCCAATGCAAAATCCCCATGAAGTTAACTGTGTGTGGGGCGCGAGATAAATCAAGCTCGATCGCGATAGACTCGAGCGTTTCGTCTAAATCCCCAGGCAAGGTAAAATCCCCCTTGACGTTAACTGTGTGTGGGGCGCGAGATACGAGTATGCAATAACGATGTTACCACATACGTACAGTAAATATGGTGATTATAGGCCTGCTGTGTTTATAAGTAAAGCCATTGTGCAGTACGTGAATTTGCGAAAACATGTTGTTCCGAATCGAACAGGAATTTATAAATGTGATGGATAATAAAACTTCTCACCTGTAATAGTATTCAGAGGAGGATTTTTGGATTCCAAATATACATAAAATTTTCGGAGGCGATCAAGGCCATTTAGAAAAAAAATAGCCCCCGTAATAGCGATGTAGGGTGACCTGTACAAACGTTACGAGTGCGAATCGCACTCCGCCCCCGTGTTTTTCGAGCCCCTGTTTCCAAGAACATATCAGTGGAGCAGTACTTACGATCATTGTTCCTACATAGCTTGCTCGTGTTTTCCCCATTATTTCGATACATTTAGGGTCGAAGTACATACGTAACATAACGGACAGCAACCATCTGCGCATTTTGATGATTTTTATTCATTTTCGCCGCATTTTGCAAAAATGGCAGAGCATGTGCCATTCAAAATAGCGCAAAATCCCGGTGCTTACTGTAAGGTCTCATGATCGATACGTTGAGTTGAATTTCACCTAAAGATTGAGTGGCTAGCTGTTGTATGTACGTACGCTCGATGCGGACCCGCCCGGCGGTGGCCCGGTCTGGTTAGTTTTTATAGCAGTGTGAGTTTGTAGTATAGTGGGCCCCACTTACCAGAATTAGTGTTTTCTGCACGGGGAAATTCTCAAATATTTAGTTGGAGGAAATTTATAGAATTCCTTACAAAAAAAGGTTAGGAGAGCAGGATTCAAGGTGATTTGTGCCAACACCTAAACCTAATAACCCCAAATCAAATGAAATTAGACCACACATTGTAAAATTGTTGGTGTTCAGCCTAATATGTTAATTCCCATTATGCTTACAGGGTTTGTAATTAGAATACCATTTTTTCAAAACTCAATTTGACATCGTTTAAATTAAGATCACTTCCTTCACTTGTTTCCTGCAAGACATTCACAATATGACATGATTAGCACATGGACAAGTCACTGGCACTTTAGAAACAGAATAATGATTTTGAGTGAAAATCACAGGAGACGACAACCTTCTAGTCGAAGGTAATAAATGGTTAGATCAAGAGTATTTTGGTCGGCCCTCAGTAAGGGTGAGGTCACTGCAAAAATCTTGAAACTTTGTGGCAAAATTAAATCCCTTTACGGCTGTACGCTCAGCTACGCAGGGAGCGGCTGCTCTAAATATGGTTGGGGGGGGGGGGCATCAGCATATTTCCCTAAAGGCAGTACTGTGTTCGTTGTGCGAGATCAAATATGGGGGGCATGTTCCCTGTTCTCCAGGATTGCTGGCCCATTCAGCTACAAAACTAACTAGTAAGGCAAAGTAACAAAATAAAAATATGTTCAGCGTCCGGCTTTGCCGAAAATGAGGAGGCGGCAACTTTTTCAGGGGGAGGGGCAACCCGACCCATTGCTTATCATTATCAAGATGTTTATGTACCAGATGTAGCTCAAACTCATAGCCAATCCTAACCATAAAATTGCATAATAACCATTTCTAGGTCAAATGCAACATGAGAAAGTACCAGACTTAGCCAATTTTGAGAAGAGGGAAAGAAGTGGGTCGAAGCCGGGTTTTGTCACTTGACCCTTATCAGAGGAGGCACGGCATTCTTTATCCTTTTTATTTTATGGTTCTACAGGGACTACTAACCCCCTCCAACAAACTGCTTCTAATGTTCCTTTGTCAAGAGCAAACTGATTCAGGGATTAGACTTTCAAAATATTCGCTTCCAAAAAAAAGTTATGGCATGAACGAAGAAGAACGAAAGAAATTTTAAGAATCCTCCAAAAAGGAGGCAGGCGGGGACGCAAAACATGAAATTATTTTATTTTGCTAAAAAGAAAGGCAAATAAGGAGTCACCCAGTTTTGTTTGAAGCAATATACCAGTGGACCTTACTATAATTATTAAGTAAAGTAGCATCAAAATGGAGAGACTTTTTATGAAGAATTAGTTACCTCAGAAAAAAAACCCAAGGATTTTTGAACCTGGCAAGAGACAACATGATGCCAGTGTTTTGCAGTTGGGGCGATTTACAGGGTAACATTGCAGGTTGCAGCCTAGGCGACTGTGTCCACCCTCTGCTCCCACTCACCATGCCTTCGGGTACGGGACCAAATTCTACCCCTCCTTTTGAGGGGCTTATTCTGAGAGATTCACTCTGCACACCACAGTGGGCAAGTAAAATTAGGCAATTCATGACCATTTGAGGGTTGTATGAACAAATTTAATGTTTGTTCAAGTAGGCCACCGAAAGCTCCAAGTCGCTCCCGAAATTATTTAGTTTTAGGGGGGCAATTTTTTTTCTTCAAAATAGCCCCCGAAATTGAAAAAGATTTAGGACCCTGGGATAAAACATTAACAAATTACAACAAACAAGTCTTTGTGTGAGAAATATGACCATAAGACAAGTACAAATGGTCCCAGCAAGTTAGATAGAATGCACTAGGATGGCAAGGAGAAGGCGAGGGGGGGGGAGAGGGGGGGGCCCAAAACAGAGGGGTCAAAAGTCGTAAAATCAAGCAATGTGACAGTTTTTAACAGCCTGGTCTCAACAAAAAAAAGAGGACTGATAAGGTTTGTGCATGTCCTAGAAAGCCAAATCTATAGGGGGAGGGCGTTATCTTTCAACACCGATTTGACCTTATTCGTGAAAAGGCAGAATGCCCTCTGCGCACCTGCCCCAAACTTACCTTCAGGTCACTTGACATTCAAAATGAAAACTTTCAGCGAGAATGAAGATTTTAGCCTCAACCTCCAAATAGGTGGATGGAAAGCAGATACCGATGAACCATACCCAAATGCGCGCGTTTGCGGGTTTTTTAACCTACTCAAGAATTTCAACACGAGTTTATAATTCCATTTTATTCGCATTGTTGGGCCTAAGTCTTGGTTCATGGCCACCAGGGGAATGCAGCAAATTGCCCCAGATGGTGTGAATTCCATTAAAAGAGCCAGTCGGATTATCAGGAAACCCACTTCCTTCAATGGATATGTTGATAAGAGTAGGATCCATGGGACAACTGTCATCAGTTTAAGTGATATAAGGCATCCCGTGCATAGTAGATTTGACAACTCGGTCATTCCTCGTAGTGGCAGAATGATTTGGACACCAAGCCCCAACCCAATCCCTTACTCTTCAACTTTTCTGGGTCAGGCAATCAGAATTTTCAACTCACGTTTTACCCCGTAATTGTCTTGCCAGTATCGTGCAAATCACTGGGACTGTATTTTTTTATGCTGTTATGGTTGTAGGTTTCATCTGTGCATTTTGCATTTAATCATTTTATACATTTGGGGTCTCAGGTTTATGTCTGTTTTATGTCTTAGTGTTCTTTACCTTGCCATCATCTACAAGCAACTGTAATTTCTGTAACTGGACTGACTATAAAAGTTTATTATCTATCTATCTATTTATGACCTCAATTAACAAACCCACTGCGGTCAACGCTCCCACTGAATAAGAAATTTGTGGATTCCCCTGCCTCCCAAGATCCAGCACCCACTCAAACAATAAATTTACATCCACTGGGGCCCTTGGTATGATATACTCACGTCATAGTCTGCTTTTCGTTCTAGAGATAGGGATCCAACCTAAGTATTTTCTTGTCCGACAGTCCCTTCCATTTACCCCGGAGCTCTGTTTCAACTTCCGAAAGCTCATTTCACTGCACCAGAAAGACAGAAAAATGAATAAGACTAGACATTCAACTGAGAATACTTACATGTATTATTGGTGCAGTCTGTGGAGCCTGGAGCCTCCTAAGGGACTGTCAGTTTTATATTGGTGGCATGTAGGTAGGGCTTGAGACTGTCACATTTCTTGCAGGCATTCACTCAACTCCCATTGGGTTCACAAAACAAAACCTGTAATGTCTGGAACTCTTGTCATCTAGTTTTTCCACACATGGCATCCTAAAGGAGAAAGGGATATGTGTATATTGTACACTATACTTAAATAGCAATAGGCAATATCACCATTAAGGCAACGATGACTTTTGAACTATATGTCAATGCCATGACATTCTCCCTGTTTGGTGTACTGAGGGGAAGGCGAAACCAGGTTCGTAGTAGTGACAAGGACCCTATTTTAGATAACATCACAAAAACCTTCACTACGCCTGACAGGGGACAAGACAAGGACAACTCACGTCTGGTTTGCCCTCTAGTTGTTTCTCCAGCCACAGCCTGTAGGGGGTGGGGCACATCGGGGCCTTGCTCCGCTCAGCCTTCTGGTGGACCAGCTCTGGGTGCTCTTGCTGCAAACAGAATGACACAAACTGAATTACTGTGAAAGGAGGAAGATTTGACATCACACTTCTGCACAAAGTAATTCTGCTTGCCACTTTTTCGTCAGCGCACTGAACACATTACTGTGCGCTTATCCTGCACATCGCCTGTCCCGTAGTTGTCTTTCCCAAGATGTGTTCCCTTCCATCCCGTGTGATCAACAGTAGACCTCACAAGCTGGATCTTTCTGCGTTTCTTTGAGTCTCTTGTGCCTGGGGGTTGCCCTACATCATGGGGCAATAATGGGTTCACCATTCCCAGTGTCAATTTGTTAAAAACAAGGCGATCGCCCCCAAGTGGTGGTGGTGCCTGGTTGCACGATCAGTGTTCACTTCTATTAGTCCCCATGCAAACAATTACAAGGCATTCCACATGTCACTTGAAGATTTTGGTATTAGCATTACAAGAAAGCAGCCACTAATCAGTGACCAATTCAAATTCGAAAGGACTGATTATTGACAATGTCTACTAAAGGAGTAGAAGTTTTGTGGAAATCTGACTGAAATTGCCTGCACTATGCAGATTGAGGCAATTTACCAAGTTTCACGAAAATCCAGCAAAGTTTAACATTATGGATACATGGATAATGACATGGTTGAATGACATCCGTAAACCTGAATCCATGATAAAAAAATTGGAACTCAAGGTAAACAATACCCACCAGGTTTCATGAAAATCCAAGCAAGATAAAGATTTTGCATGAATTATGCAAATGAGGTAGTTGAATGCCGACTTGACCCCAGAGTCTTTGTTAAAAAATTTTGGGACTGAATGTAGATCATATTCACCAATATTCATGGAAATCTGACAAACTTTGAATTTTGCATAAATTATGCGAATTAGCAACTTAATTACCATATTTTACGCGAAAATCTCATCCGTTCATCTACTTATATCCAGAATTATGTGCCTAACCAAGTCACCATAGCACCCACTACCCCGGTTTTTTTTCTTTTTTTTCATCCGTAATCTCGCTAAAGAGCCTAAACAATAAATTACATTAAATAGGCTAATTACTTAATTATTGAATTTTGTGCCCAAAATCTAATCAGATCATGTTCACTCAACCCCGATGCTACCCTGTAAATTTTGCACTTACGTTCGGAAGATATCCTGCTAACGTGTGGAATCCCTACTTTGCAAAAGACAAGCAGGTTATTGAAAACGTTCAGCGTAGGGCAACTAGAATGATTGACTGTCTGAAAAATTTATCCTACGAGGAAAGATTAAGGCGTCTCGGTCTAACTACCATGAGCTGAGGTGTATTCAGGTGACTTGATCCAGGTTTTAAAAATTGTCAGGGACCGATGGACTGTCCTTCCACTACTTCTTTGAATTCTCTATTGTTACGCAAATAAGAGGACACTGTATCAAGCTTCGTGGCAAGCGCTGCAGATTGGACATTGTAAATATTTCATCCCGCAGAGAGTGATCAATGAGTGGAATTGTATTCCTAAAAATGTTGTTCTCTCTAAGCGTGTGAATGCATTCAAGAAAGTCTTGATTTATTTTTCAGGAATCACGGGCGAATTCTTTAGTGGTTTGGTTCATTTTTCTTTTCCTGGGATGTTGTGGCTCCGGGGTCATTTATGAGGATTTTGTCTTCCTGACCCTTCTTCACTAAACCTACTAAACTTAACGAGAAAGTGTGACCCCACACATAGGGACGCACTAAGTTCCTCCTGAATTCATTCAGGCGAACACGGATAGGGTATTTCTTTTGACCTTGATTTGAGGTTTCCCACAAAGAGGCATTCCATTATTATCATTGATATCTGGACATATGCAATATTTAACTAATTGCTCTGGGCATCAAAGAATTTCATAGGTATTTTGCTGCTCACATGCACCTAATGCTCACTGGTATTGGACTCTGGAGGCACAAGTTGTTTCCTGGTTCCTAAGAGGTCCCAATATCCTTGGGACTGGGGGACATGGACAACATGCCCGCCCTTTTAAATGATAATTGGAACACTGCAGCAAGCACTATCATAGAACAAATGCTACCAACTCCTGTGCATATTGTTAACCTTAGATAGCAAAAATGGTGGAATCATATTTGTGTATTCTATTCTGTTAATAATAGGCCAAGTTGCATAAATTTACAAACTAAATATTATGATGAATAAAGTTGATTCAATGCAATCAACAACATTCGAGAAAATGCTGATGGTAATGTTTTTGGGTAGAGCTCATTGAAGGTATCATTGAATTGTATCACTGTAGACATGGTACACTTCTTGCCGTATATTAGTTGAAGCTAAGTTGTCAATCCTGTAGAGTATTCGCCCAAAGCCATCTAAGATTTATGACACTATCATATGTATACCAACTAATACTCCCAGAACATGTCTTCATCTCCTCATATAGCTTCATTCCCTTGTATATCTGGTAACTATTTAAGCGAAAGAGCAAGGAAGGACAATTCAGGGTACCAGTGAAAATTCCCTCTGAAAGTCAAAGCCAGGCATAGGCTGACACCTCCCCAACAGTGAGGTGTCAGCCCAGCTGCCAATATCCTGAGCCTCCTGAATTGGGGCAAGGAAATGTCACAAAAAGAAGTCTTCATCATCTTATTAGAGACATCCGTGATATTATGGTTTTGGGGTGTACCCGCCGTCTCAGCCGCCGAAAACTTTGTAGGCGTGCGCATTAACTCTTAATGCTTTACAACCCCACCCGCCGATCTGAAACTTAGTACACCTGTCCGTCCTAGCAATCTTGAAACGAGTTTGAAGTGGGCTAACTGCCTGTTTGCTGCCCTCTATTTTGCAGGTTTTGGACGAAAAACACAGAGTTGTCGCATTTCCATGAAACTTTGTGGTGGGGGACAAAAAAAATGGTCCCGAAAAAAAACATGACGGTTATTTTAAGGTCACCTGAGGTCAATTTTCTCATTTTTTTTTTCGCGAAATACAAAGTTGTCTGATTTACATGGAACTTGGAGGTTGGTCCTGAAAACCATGACGGTAATTTCAAGGTCACGCATAGGTCCATTTTTTTTATTCAAGATTTTTCTAACTTTTGTCGATTTGAAACGAAACTTAGAGACTATGAACTACGTTGGTCTCTAACCACAGGTAGGGCATTTCTAAGTCAACCAGAGTCAAACTTAACCCATGGGAACTTTAATGTGCTTTCTTCAAACAGGTCAACACAGGCCATTTTCTGGCGGGATCTACACGTCGCGGTTAACCCGCCTGCACATGTCCTAGTTTATACTGTTTTGCAGCTGGGAGAGGTCCTCTTCCAGGGATCCTGCCAGGTCCTAATTGTATTTATAGCCCCCCACCTTCATAATATCGATTTCTCTACAGGTTCAGGAGGCATAAAGGCTCTCTAGATCCCTGGCTGTATTGATCGTGATGAGCACGGCATAACTCGCCTTGCTCGACTAGTGCTCAGGTGATATTGAGGAGGGGGTGTAACCAATCCCCAACCTGCTCCCGGGATCAAACATTTTACATCTCCATCCAAGGACCCATCAGTGAAAATCTAGGACCCGACCACATTCTGGGAACCTGGAGGACGAAGTTAACGTGACTGCCAAAGCCGACATATAAGACGATTACACTCTCCCGAACAAACCCGACTCTACAACTGAGGCCTATCTATAATCACTCCCTTCTTCAACGATTTAATGTTTGTCAGCAAATGGTAGTTTGTTTATTATTCGAGTGGTGCTCCCAAACGAATCCTGGTGTACCATTAACTAACTGTCCCAAGGCTGCACCACTAGGAGGGGGAGTGGGTGGGGGTTGTGAATCCGGAGGGGAGGGGGGACTTTTTGACCCCAAACTTTGGGAATTCCAATATTTTTTCCCACACCCAAAGTGTTTCTTATGACTGGCCGTCCACCCCCCACCCGTGGTTGCGCCATGTGCAAAATCCTTTCCCGCACTCCTGTGTCCCTTCAAGCTACTGTTATAACACTGTGGACTGCAGACAAAAAACTCTGAATTCATCACTGATTGTGAGTGGGGCCTAACGGATAATCAAGACAGACATCGGTCGGGCAGATATCGTACTACGGCAAACATTGGATCAGCTAAAAACTTGAATTTGCACTAGAACAAATTCCCCGAATGATTCAAATCATTAAGAAACAAATTTTACGATTGACTATCTCAAGATGGTTTTCCCATGATAACTGAATCAGAGGCAAGCCACCATTCTGCAATTGCCACCATTTTTATTTTGCCAGTCGACTTTGTACATTTGTGATTTTTGCTGCTTCCAATATGCAAGCAAACGATCACACCACCTGATAGGAAACCCTGCTTTAATGTCAATTTGACGATGAATCGTCAGATTGCAACAATGCTTGACAACGAGCTACTTAAATAATTTGTTAGCAGTTTGACAATTCTAACATGAACCAAATGTGATTTCTGAGAGAAGGTGAACGCGACCTGTAAATGGTGGCACACTGCAGAAATTGCTGGGGTGAGATGTGCTGTGTGAAGCCAGCAGGAATTCAGAAATCAGTCTCAAAAGCAGGACTACCAGGAATTGAACAGGGAGCCTTGCTTTGTGCGCACAAAGCTCTACCATGACCTGAAGGCCTATACTGACCTGGAAGGAGAAGGGGGGGTGTTTTAAAGGTACCAACCTTCTTCTTTTCAGGAAGGCTCTTGTACTTCTCTGAGAGAACCTGACTGATCTTAGTCTGGATAAGTCTGGATCCCTCTCCTTCCAGCTTGTTCTCTCCTGAGTATCTGAAAACGGAGTCAGAGGCTTTTGCATCTTAGGGTAAAGCTTGCCAGGAGAAAATAGACCATATCATCATTCCCTGCTGCACATAAACAGTTGCGAAGAGTCAATTTTTATGAGTTAAAAGTTTGTCAAAGGGAAAGTTTGTATACCATTCCTTGAGGCACATGTATACCGTAATACACCCTAATTCATCTGGATGCTTCCCCCATCCCATTAGCAACCTGACATTCCCAGCAGTTAACACACTACACTGATTGACACAGGATGAAAAGATACTTCACACGGCTAACGAGAAACGCTTGTTGGGTTCAGCAACACAAACTGTTGAACTGTCATCATGGTTCCGCAGATTCTGACAATCAATTCCATGACTTTTCCATGACAAATAAAGAGTTTTCATGACTATCTCTAAGACATCTCGCATAGAATTCTCAACTAACCATCCAAAAAAGAGCCTAAAGTCAAACAACACAAACATTGTGAGAAAGTGACATCACTTCATGAAAATTTCCATGACTTTTCCATGACTCAACACATTTTCACTGAATTCAAAACTGATCTAGGCCTGGATTTTTATTGAGAAAATTCCCCCCATGACTTTTCCATGTTTCCATGACCACGGAACCCGCTGCATATACCAGTGAAATGATTGTGATGTATTACTGTCGGTGGTTGAAAATTAAGGTGGGGAACTGTTGAAGTTTAGTGGAAAATACACACGTAACTATCCTTCATGACTTCAGGGTTGTGGGATTAGACATACGCTAAACATCAGGATCAAAGCAGGCAGGTAGAGTGGTTCGTTCAATGGATAGAATATCCAGTATCGTCAGATGGGGGTTAAATTGGTCCTGTGGGTAGGTATGTGAAAGAATGCTCAAGTGCACGCCCCCAAATAACCTTGTCTTGTACAAAAGATGTGAATTATCTGCCAGCGACATCAAATAATCTATGGTCAGGCTTCAGCCTTGGCCTGAATCGGCTTCCTGAACAATTTGGAGCAGCTTAATATGGCATGATTTAAAGTGTTCCATTCTGGAAAATTGGCCCCGTAAGGATTATACATGTGGCCCAGGCTCTTGGGAATGCCAAGTAATTAACAGTATTGATCCTGCTGTAAGTTTCCACTCAGACCAACAGCCCTCTTTGGAAACTGAAGCAAGCCACTCCATGCCTTGGTTACTCGTTAACTTTTAAAGGCATTACCATGTTAAGAGAATAAAAACATCCTCTCAAATATCACTCTTCCAGTTTTATAACATGTTCGGTTGGAGATATGGCTTCCTCAAGTTCCATATAATTTGGTGATTTTGGGCCGACCTTTTTATGATGTTCAAGCTCTACCAATAACAGGAAAAGTTGAGACATATTTCTTGACTTTTTCTTTAAAATTGGTAGATATGGAAACATCATCGAATGGTGCCAATTTGCAAAATTGCCAACTTAGGCGTGGTAATGTAATTTCTTGAAAAATTTCATAACTTTCTAACCCAATGCTATAAACATGAAACAAAGTTTGATTGGCATGATTCGCAATGCACAATCAAATGACATTTACATATTTTTGTGCTGGACTTGGGCCCTTTAACTTCCAGCTGCTATTTGCAATAGGCAATTCTGTTTTCAATGAGGCTGACCACCCATGGGTTAAACCCAATTCTGGTATCCCTGGCGACCTCTGACTCATATCATCATCTCTTATAACGTTATTATAAACATAACATTAATTTATTAACTGTGAACTGGCTAATACATTCTAGAGCTGTGCCGTCACGATTAATCCCTTAATCATTTTTAAATATTTTTCAAAAATTAATCTCGATGAATCAAGATTCTTTTGTATTTGTTGGTGGTAGGGAGGCTGAATCAGTAATTCTCCTGCACCTTACATGTATTAATCACATAAATAAGGCTGGCTGGCTAAGCTTTCTCTGTTACAATATTTAGTGGGTGGTCTAGAGTCTGAACGCTGGTCAAAACAGGAAAAAAAAAAACACGAAAACATTGCTACTTATAGTCCCCAATTAATCAGAACTTGATAGCTCAATCATGATTGTGCAACTAATACATTAATCTTTAGTTGAGCACAACCCTAACATTCAACATGAAAATCTGTGTTTTCAAACAGATTGTGGATTTTTCATTAAAAGGCCTATCGAGTTTTAATGTAGCTTAGAGTCAAATACATCAACTGTAGCAACAATAGACTACTTACGGCACTGAGTTTAGGGAAGGTTCCTGGGTTTTTAACCAGGCCGAGGGCTTCGTCTAACATCTCTGTGCATTCTTGAACTTTCGTATCTGGAAGCAAAATTATTCAACCTTGAGATGTTTTACTTTGGCAGAGAAACTATTTGGCTCTTGGAAAAATTGTGTGACGATTCATTGACATGTTTGGATGGAGAGAACCATCCTGTGATAACTGTTGCCAACAAATAGCAATCTCTCACATCACTACACAAATGACAAACCTGGTCAACTCTCATACCTGCTGTTGGATTTTGGATTCTTTGATGGAGTAGTTAGCCAGGAAGTACGCCTACAGATATCTTGTGCAAAGATGGAGACCTGTACCTGCTCAAATCATGCCTGTTTAAAAGAAACCAGCAGCAGCTAATACCACAACATCAACAATCAAAACCAGATACCATTCGCCTGCCACTTCGTGGATTGGGCCCAACTATATGATACCAGGTGATACTGTGCATTTCATTCACCCCACCCCCTGTCCCATCTTCCGCTGCTTCCCCTGCCCTCACAACCCAATTACTCACATCTGCCTGTATTAAGCTCACCAGTCCTGTTGGCACTGGTCAGCCGTGAACTGCTCAAACCCCCTTGGACCGAGTCCTCCTTTGCCGATGTTGATTTGTAGGAGTGGTGTCCTTCTGGGGATTTGACCCCCTGAGGTTCCCCAGGAGCTTGGCACACGGTGTTCTGTTGAAAACTCTGAGGGGAGAAGAATGGATCAAAGGTCACGAATGTGCAAATCAGATTAGCTTGAGATGCCAGTATAATCCTGAACTGATTCTGACTTGATCAGCTAACATTGTCCAAGATCTACAATAGGAATCATTGTATTACTCTCAAACGGACTCACTACCAAGTATGAACTCATCCATGCAGATTGTTAACAAGCTAAAGTTTTGCCAAAATATCAATTTTTTTCAACACATACTGTATTTTTTTTTTTTTCCATAAGAAAGCTGCTACTGAATTCCAAACTACTTCTGGTCAGAGGCATTCTGCACGGATCCTGTCAACCAAAATTTTTCAGACTTTGACACAATGATCTCTTGACCTCAGATGACTTTAGATCTGACCCCCAAACGCAATAGAGAATATGCACTCTACTCTTCGGGGGGTGGGGAACGCCTCATACCAAGTATATGAACTTCATCCATTCCATATGGGGTCAAGTTATTGCGTTCACAAGTTAAAATTGACCAAAATATCTATTTTTTTTTTTTTTCAACAAATTTTCTCCGTTGTCCCTCTCCCAGAACTGACTGCCAGTCTAACACAAAAAACAATAGGGTTCCTTCACTTCTCATAAAAAAGCTGGCATACTGACTTTCGAACTGGATCAGACCAGCCATTCTCAACTTATTGTTCACGAAGATTTTTTGGGGCTTTGAGACCTCTCCTGATCTCTGACCTACCCCAAAACAATAGGAGCATGTAATCTTTATGGGGAACTCCATACCACGATCAGCTTTCATCCTCAAGTGAGATCGAGTTATTTTGTTAACAAGCTGACATGGCAAATATCAATTTTTCACATTTCCCTATTTTTTCCCAAAACTGACTGCTGTCTACCAAAGAACAAAAAGGTTCTTGTACTTTTTTCCATAAACAAAAATGCATACTACATTCAACTGATCGGAACCCTGCATTCTGGGCTCATCGTATTACAAGATTCGACTTTGACCTCTCCCCTCAGATGCCCTTTGACCTGAGCCCAAAAACATAGGGATCAAAATGCATTCATTATGGGCACCATAACCAAGAATGAACTTGATACTCTGTTTCAGAATTGCAGGAAAGTCAACGAGCGATTACCGAAGCACAGAAACATAATTCGGAATAAAAATCTATTACGTCTGGCAATACCGGGGACTATTCGCGTAAAGTAATACATACGTCACCTAGAACTGACTAGATCTTTTAATGGTGAATTCGCAATGAACTGAGGCTTCAATCGTAACCTATTCTAACTTCTGACTAAATGCGAATCTGTCGCCCAAAACCAGGTCCACGAAAGCACACTATAGTGAGGCCTGTCGGGCTTAGCAACACTGTTCCACACTGACTTCACTCCTGCACAGGAGTTTCCATTACAGCATTTCCGGGGCTTGTGGACCACAGTGAGGGGGATTGCTCGTTTTGCGTACATCTCTCTGCCATTTTTCTACAATCCCTGGCCAACGGAATCCATGGGTTGTTGTTTTACGAGTCAGTCTCCTCACCGGCTGGAACGAGAAAGACCCTTTCAAAAACAGAATTCTCTGATAATTTGTTGTGGGAGGTTGCTTACCCACTCGCTGACCTTGCCCTTGTCCTCAGTCGGAGTAAAGCCAACCCTTTTCGCCCGGGTGGGAATCAGGAAAACGATGATCAATCCTCAGGCTTGATCCTCCCAACATATCCATTTTGAAATTCGGAAGAAGTGCTCACTTTCATGATTTTCATATTTACTTGTGGTGCTGATAAATAAGCTCGACTGAATAAGACTTGAGAAACCTTAATTTTCCAAAACACTTTTAGGCACCCACCAATACGGCTCAAAACCATCTATGATATGATTCTGACAAGAGGTTCTGGAAACGCCTAATTTCTGATCACTACAGCTTCTTTGGAATCTATACAAAACACTGACCTGGATCATTTCTTCACTACCCAATCATTGTCATTGGTGACATTTTATCAGAAATCTGCATGATCTGAGAGAAGCCAATCACTTCAATGTGTTTAGATGATAGAACGCTTTTACAAATATTTCGTTGTTTGTAACTGACAACTTAGGAGCGTGCAGCGGACTCCAGGGTTTCAAACAATATTGTCCCCTCTTCACCGTTTAATGTTGAGTTGAATGCACCTCACGTTTAGCGTGTGAATGAGATGGCCCAATTATTAACTCACACTATAGGTGGAGGACTGCAACACGTCTGCTTGACCCTGCTAGGAGCATTTGATTGCCTTGTGGAGAGAGGGGACCAGGGTTTGTTTTTCAATGTAACCTTTACACTACACAAGTACAAACATTTTACGCATCCCTACTCAACGTTTCCGGTTTTGTCCCTCAGGCTCGATTTGCCACCGTAATAAATAAGTTTCACACAGCTTTCTTCCCATTGGCACGGTACGCCGACTGCCTTCGGACAATAAAATACATACTGTACCTTTTCTTGTACATTGCCGTGGCTGGAGCGGAAGGAAACACACTTTCAGCTGATGGTGGTTTACCTGTAAATTAAAAAATAAAGTATAGGGTATCAGGCTGGTTCTCTATCTATATCATCAAAAGAAGTACGAGGTGATGTATGAGTCCACAAGCCTAACCTAGAAATTGCATTACAATAGCACTGAGCAATACCGTCCTTCTCTACACATAATAATCAGGGGGCCACGTAAGAAACGTTTCAAGGTTTAAATAGTAGCAAATAAACCATAGTTTAGAACGTCAAAATATGACTACATTTCCCTTATCATCCCCTTCAGTTATCTGAACGGGGATTGGCACTACTAGAAGGACCAAGGGATCTCCATATAATTTTGAAGCCAACCGAACTTACTATCACAGCTTGGAAACTAGAGCACCAATGGTGCTGTCGGTTCAAACCGCCACAAATGTTCCAAGATGAATGTACAAGAGACATGTGTAGGGGGGTAACCATCCCACGCATATATATCCCTGCTTTGAGCAATCATTGGGAAGAGCATCCACACCCATATAATACCTCCATGTCGATAAGAAAACAGGATGTAGCCTTCAGTCCACCAAGTTTTTTTGTTGTGTAATCCATGGAAGTGATAAAAAAGTAACCAAAAATATGCAAATCTGATCAAATGGGCGCCTTGATAGACCTTGAACGTTCATCAGGAACAAATGGAGCTCCCACACCAACTTTCGGTGCCAAATTTGACAAAGTGTGGAAAATCGCATTAAAATATACAAATTGACCTACGATAACCTGAAAATGACCTCCACATTTTCGGATCAACTAAATTCCTACCCACCAAGTTTCGTTCAAATTCGACTAACTGAAAATTTGCATCATAAATCATGACAAATAGCGGCCCCTAGCCCTGCAGTGAAGCCAACTTTCAAACTCATCTGAGAAGATCACTAGGGCGGACATGTGTATAAGTTGAGGATAAAGCGTTTAAAGAGTTATTGCGCAGACGCCTAAAGTTTCCGGCGGCAGCGGCGCCTGGGACGGTGGCGGCTACACACCCATAACCAATATTCCCGGATACTTCCAGGGGTCGCGGAGATCGAATTATGTGAACAATGTCAAGATAATGAGGCCATTAGGCAGTTTCAAACAATAGCCTATTGTACCCCCACAACTACTTTGGACTTTGATCTCCAAATGGCCAAAGATGTCTTAGCAGTCAATAAACATTCTATGACGGGCCCCGGGTCCTAAATCTCTGGGCACTCTGAAGAAACATTGTGTCTGAGTTTGACGTGTATATCCCCGCAGAAACAGCCTTTGTGGAAGCACATTAAGTATTTCAAGAAAAAAAAAAAAAAAAAAAAAAAAGGAAAAAAAAAAAAAGGTGGGGGTGAAAAAAAAGAAAAAAAAAAAAAGAAAAAAAAAAAAAAAAAAAAAAAAAAAAAAAAAAAAAAAAAAAAAAAAAAAAAAAGAAAAAAAAAAAAAAAGGAAAAAAAAAAAAAAAAAAAAAAAAAAAAAAAAGGGGGAAGGGGAAAAAAAAAAAAACAGTTGACTGCCAGTGACTTTAAATGTCCTACCTGTTGTTCAGGTCCTACCTGTTGTTTTCTTATTTAATCACACAAAATACAATTTTGCCTGGAAAGAACATTCACCATGGGCCAGAAAAATTGTTGCCGTTGAAGGATTTGCCCTTTCTGAGTTTCGGCGACAGTAACGTAGCTATGGGATGGCGCAGGATGGCATGGCACGGTGTGCTTTATCCCCATTTACCTACTGCCTATACAGTGTAACTTGTGTAGCAACGTTTGCCAATGTGGTCGATTGTAGAGAGGGAGTCAGGGAGACGAACTTGTGCCAGGAGGAGGCTGCAGTGTACATGTAACCCTAATTACTCACCTTCTATTGTAAAAACTGTAGGCCATAAAAATGACAACTTTTAGTCGTCCCAGGGGGGGCGCTTTTTTGAAACTGAGAGGCGCCCCCTTTTTTTTTTTCTTTTTTTTGTGGCGACCCTACCATTGCTTATCAAGATGTTTATACTAAATTGGTGTCCCACATGTAGCTCAAACTAATACTAATAGCCATTCATAACCAGAAAATTGCATAATAACCATTTCTAATAAAATGCAACGTGAGAAATACCTTAGACAGGTTTGAAAAGAGGAAAAGAAGCGGGTCGAAGCAGGGTTTTGCCACTTGACCTTTCTCAAGGAGGAGGTCCTTTTTTTCCTTTATTTTATGGTCTACAGGGTTACTAACCTGAAACATGCTTCAAATTGTGCCTCTGTCAAGAGCAAACTGATTCCATGGAGTTAGAATTACAAATTTCTTTCGAAAAAAGGTTATGGCATGAATGGAGGAAGAAAAAAAAAAATTTCAGAATCCTCCAAAAAAAGGGTAGGGCGGGGACGCCCATAACATGAAATTATTTTAATTGTGCCAATATGGCAATGTTCGGAGGTATGCATGGTACCAAGATTCGCTGATCTTTTTCTGAGAACCCCCCCCCCCAAGATTTGGAAATCCCCTTGGAATGGTTTTGAAACCTAGCGTAAACACTGGTGTGCACCGTTATATCCATGATCAAACGATTTAATGCAGATTAGCGAATGGCGAATGGCACGCGGCCGCTGCGGCGTAGCTATAAATACATCCAGGACCTATAAGTATAAAACAGTGGCTTTACAAAGCAGGCACACCGCAGCCACGGCGTAGTGGAATGAAGACCTGATCACAGGCATGCCATCGGGCTTTCATAATTCTGTGAAGGCAACACACACAAACACATACACAATGGTGTGAAAAAGTGAAGCCCCTGCTCGGCATCGTATCATGTTTGGGGTTCATGATTCTATGAACGTATCCCCGATCGGTAAATCTGACAATTGCTCGGTTTGCGATTTTCAGGGACGCAAAGATTTCCACAGATGCTATTATGGAGCGCCGTTCAGGCATTATGGAGTGCCGTTTGGGCAGGGCTATGGTCATTTTGTGTGTTTAATGTGCAGGAATAAATTGTTTTAGTTGATGCAGACAAGCATGTGTATTGTTGTGGGGGGGAGAGGGAGGGGAGGGGGATGGGGAGGGGGGTGATTGTGGGGGGTTATGTGTGATGTGTTAATAGTGTGGATGTGTCTGTCTGCTATGTCTGTGTTGTGTTCATGCAAACTAGGGCTTGTGCCTAACTAGAGATTAATCCATGTAGTTGAAGAATGATGAATCGATTAAGAATATCATGTTCTGATTAATTGGGAGCTATAAAATCAGAAATGTTCTCACACTCGTTCCTCTTCTTGACTTAATGTCTGGCTTCTAGACAACACTCCTAATAATTGTAACAGAGAAGCTTAGCCAGTCAGCCTTATCCATGTGATTGATACATTAATGTGCAGGAGAAGGGACTTATGAGCCCTCCCCGTAATACATGTATTCAATACCTACCAGAACAAATACAATTTTTTTTTATTATAATAGTTTTTAAAATTTATAATCGATAATGGATTAATCATGAGGGCACAGCCCTAATGCAAACACATACACACTTTTTATTGTGACTCGGAGCACCACTCATTGCACCAAATATTGCCTCAATGATAATATGAGCCTAATAAAAACAGAACAGTACTTGCCGGGAATGTTCCCTGCTCAAACACCTGGGTTTCTCTTCTGTCCACCTTTCCGAATAAGTACACTGGCTATGAATATCCGGTCCCGCAAACTTCGACTGGTACCGACTGGTGCGATGAAGGTGCCTACTGGTAGCAGACGACATCACAATCACTGATTATTACAGATCATTTCCGATTATTTATAATTACCCGACGGTTACCGCAGTCGGTGTTCACAAATTAGCACAACCCTGGTATGAATGGCGTGTACTCGTATAAGTTGCGACTCAGTTTAGGCCTAGAGCACGACACATTGCCTTATTTGTGACAAACATGAAACAAGTTACAAAATGCGACTGAAAGATTCCACAGCAGCATTCACGGACTGTAGGGATGGTAGCCTAGGCTACATCTAATTTCACCGAAGTGTCACACTTTCGGATGGAGCTAGAAGTCAAGACCTCCAGTTATATCCCTAGCGGAACTTTTCGGAGGTGGAGGTGGAAACTACAAGGTACAAGGTACAAGGACGTATGGATGGCCACCTCAGCCCCGGCTTTAGGACTACCTGCCAAGTCCTTGCCCAGTCCTTTGTACGGTACGCTTCACAAACCTAACAATAGTCTGCCCTGGTTACGGACATTACTGCCCTGACTAGTGAGAACTTCATTATGTTCATACTCAGGTTAGGCCTAGGCCTAATTTATACCCGCAATGAACGGTAGGATGAATGCACATTGGTGCGGAACGTATCATAACTAGGCTAACGTTAGGCTAAGAGGCCAACGTGATCGGAAATAAAATTGCCTCAATTGTCACTATAAAAAATTCAACATGATACTTGATGTCACTTCCTTAACACAGGCAAAGGATTAATTCTTCCATGCCAAACATTTTCAGTTCATAATTTACCGATAGAGAAGACATATTTCGATAACAAATGGCGCACGCTTCAGAATTGTAGCCGCCGACGTCCCTGATTTTCAGCCGGGATACCCGGCGAGACGTCTTCCTACAGCGACGTTGGCAGCTGAGCGGACCAATCATCGAGAAGCGAGCAGGATAGCCTGCCGAATGCGCCGCGCCCGTGACAGCGTGACTTCAACGGCAGGCTTGGTGCAGTGGCCACCGGTGCGACCTATGCACTTTCCCAATGATAATAATAGTTCATTTGAGATCCAGAAACAACCGCCTACTAAAGGCTAAGGTATTCGGGAATGGATGATTGAATTTCAGGCGACCAACTGCAGATGGGGATCCGCTGTGGCGGCTGTACTAATAAATTATCGATTCAATAGAAATATTTTCTCTACTGCGTTGCGATTGCAGATCAGTCAGGTCAGTTCAGCGTCCAAATTCATACTCCTCAATATGTTTTCAGCAGCCGGAAATTTAGTGTCCCTGTGTCCGCGCTCCTCTCTAATTGATGCGTTTTCCAGCCTGCAGTATGCCGGGCACAGTCGTATGGTATTTGGCAGCAAAATACCTCACTCACTGAGCATCAACTATTTTTTATTCAAATCGCTTCTTCTGCACTCTGGATATAGGCCACATGTTTTAGAATATATGGTGTGATCATCTTTGCTCCGCGGGAGTGGTTGTCCAATAATTTTTCATAACTGGTACTAGTAACCACAAACTGTGATTGGAAAACACACGCTAAAAAATCAACATGACATCCCAGGCCCACCACTATGCGCTTTACGGAAGGGCGACCTCTATTATGAAAGTTATAGATCCTGTCGCGCATGCACCCATCATCACTTTCTCCCGCTTGTCTGATTGGTCAGTTCCAGGGGTGAATGTGAATAGCGCGAATCAGCCATTCAGAAGTTTACAGGCGACTATGAGCTTAGGCTGCAAGCACTATTACTTATTAATGTCTAGTGTACTAGATTCATCAGCATGTATGTGTAATCTGTATAGCCTCCTGCTAAAACAAACGATATGGGAGGGCAGTTCTAGCAGTTCTCGGAAACTGACATATCGTCTGCGGGACTTCGCTTGACAAAACCCAAAATGTGGGATTCTCAGTCGCAAATAATTTCTCATATAATGCACTACAAACTCCGTTGGCGCGGAGCGGACAGGAAAATTTTGGCTCTTCCAACCCTCCAGATGGCCGGAAACGACACTTGGAGAGTGTTCTGAGCTGCAGGTATACCCAGCTCTGAAACCAGGATTTCATGTCTGTAGTTTTTTTTAGATATTCCAATGTGGAAAATTGTTCAAGGGGAATCTGCCTCTCGGCCACGGCCTCGTACGCCTATATATGGACGTTAAAACTGTCGAACAGGCCATATAGGCATATGTCATTTACCCAATTATGCACTATACCCGCCCCCTCCCATATTCACGATCTACGTCCCATATATGGATTCCTTGATCCAGTCCCTGGATCGTCGCTTTGGTGACAGCCACATCCATATATTTCAACGTTTTGCGCTACATCCCTGAAGTGCTCTCTCGGGGGAGAGGTGTATTCAAGCGCATAATTGTACCTGTCAAGAAAATGTACGGAATTGAACAATCCTGTGGAAGACGCACTATAGCATGGTACGATGTATAGAAAACAAGAACCACTGAATAATGACTGTTGAGGTATGATTGAGCTGGTGAATCAAACCACTCTGTTTCCAGCTGAGCACCATGCAGGCTATTCTTATCGAACTGATCTGCCAGCAACGTCTTGCTTTAATAGTAGGAAGGTCCTTCAGCACGATGCGCCGCGTGGAGACCTGGTTGAGATCAACGATGAGTGATCAACGTCTATCTGGCCTCTGTATGCGCAGTGTCCACCGCGAAAAGGTGAACAGTCAGAAGACCAAGCTAATAAAGAGGGTTATTGACAAGTTCGATGCGATCCTGCATAGGATTATATTCCTGTTTCACGAGTAAAAACTGACACTGTGAGTTAAGATATTTTGCATGATGATTTATTTGTTTGATTTTCCAAGTAGGGGGTGGGTGGACCCCTCTCGCGGACGCCCATAAGCGTCAAGCTAGCCATTCACTAATCCACAGCGCAATTGAGGTAAATTATCGCATCTCAAATAAAAAATTATCAGAACAAGAAAGAAGCGTGTCATATGATACCATGGAAAGGACCATAGGCGTACGAGGCGGGGGGGGGGGGGGGCAGAGGGGGCACTCGCCCCCCTCCCAATTCAGGCAAATCAATTGATCCAGTCGGGCAAATAGAGACTGCCGAACTGGGTAAATGTTGCCATTAACCAATTTACCCTAATAACATTACATCCTTTTGAATTTTACCCACAAATTGTTCAAAACATGTGTTTTCGTTCAAGAACTCATTGAAGAGACTGCACGTTAGCACGCATCTCTACACACCTACAATACATGCATTTGCTAGCTCCAACGAAGTGTGTTGTGCATTTAATTCACTTTGAGGGTCAGGATTTTCGCCAACTACACACAATTTCAAACATTATATTTATAGACAGCGACCACAGTGTCTCTTTACTCTTCCGAAGAGTCTTCGGGCAAAATAGGTACATGCTTATTTTTATTTTTAGGTATATGTACACTGGTAGAGTTGTAGGGGACTACGTTAGGGTTATTTGGGGAAAGTTTAGCCCTCGTGGTATGGGGTATGTACTAAAAAAACTGGGGGGGGTTTTTCTGTTTGAGAAGTTTTTAGTGAGTTTGTTGTAGGGCTGACTTGGTTTCGGATCATTCGAGCATGCATCGCGTCCCGATGCCGATGCAATAATTAAATATAGAAAGACACCGTCCAGTGTTAGCGTTACTCTGTTATTCCTTTATCTGGATTCTCACACGATGTTTCCACCCTCTGACATATCTCGAAGCTGCCCGGCCGGGAAAAATCCTGGATATAGTTCAAATCCCTCATATTCCATGCACCGCATAGTGAGTGAATTCAGTGAGTTGTCCATTTATTTTACTGACGTCACTTGCCTCATTTTTCATAGAATATACATATTTTTTCCAAGATAAGAGTATCAAAACGTTATTTATTCTTCTTAGGCACTTTTGTGGATTACCTTTAGGCAGGGGTGGCGCCAGGGCATGAGCCCCTCCCCCCCCCAAAGCGGAGAAACGTGAAAAAATAGGTGCGTTGCACGTTTTCAATAGGTAATTCATGCTAGAATATCATACTACTAGGATAGTACCATTTTGCGTCTAGGGGAGGGGGGAACCCTTAGACCTCTCCCCCAGATCAGTTTATCAACAAGATCACTAATGAAAACGACCCCCCCCCCGTCGGAGAACCACAGCCCCTTCCACAACCAACGCCTGGCGCCGCCCCTGCCTTCGGGACTTACCCATTGGAGGCCAGTCAATGTTGCCTAATAATTGAGCAGTCCTCTTGAAATTTTGTATTTATTTCAGGAAAAATATTATCAGGAAACAGAAAGGAGATTCCCTCTTTTTTTGGAGAAGAATCCGGTTCAAGTAATTAAGATGTCAAAAATGTGGGTTTTGGCATAGGTAGTAGTGTGAGTGTTTGAAATTTCGGTCAGTCACCGGATCCCCCCTCCTGGGAAATCCTGGCGCCACCAATAATTTCTTTTTTTTGGGGGGGGGGGGCGAGGATATACACATGGTAACTGTATTTTGAGGTTGGATACATACAGCTTAGAAAGACTCTGGGGTTGCCGTTTCCGGGCACCTGGGGGGTTAAAAACCCTGAAATTTCCTTGTTAGCTCCGCGCCTATCTATAGTGGCGCTCCGCTTAGATAGTAACCTCAACAATTTTTCGGGCAAAAAATCTCTGCCCCCCAAGTTACGTCAACCCCGTACGCCAATGGAAAGGACGATCAAAACAGTTGAAAGAATTAGCCTCTCTACATTCATTTGAGGTATTGAAATGTTATACCAATGACCAGTTGCCGCTAGAGGTGTGAAAAAAACATACGTTTGAGCAAAAACAACGAAATTTCACGTAATTTGGACAGCAAACGTGAGCTGCACTAATTGTCCTTGCTACGTCTTGGAGGCAACGTGGGCGTGAATTGAATTATCGCGCATTTCGAAAAGGCAAAGATGAAACTATAGCTTTAAAAACAAAAGAAACTCAGGATTGCCAATGTCTTATCCCTATGGGGTATACCAGTAGTCGCAGTGCTCATATTATGTACCGTACGTAAACTGTATTCGACCATTTGTTCTCGACTGTTCGCAAACATGAGAGAAGAGAGAACGTATAGAAGTCTATCACAGAAGAGTGCAGTTGCTAACGGTTCCTGTTTGAGCATCTCATAACGAGGGCAACTCTGGTATCCGTCATAGAACGAAACGAGAATCTTTCGGGGAATCGTGGCTCAGAACAAGTCAGAGGAGCGAGACCACTTCCCCCCGGTTCGGGCATTTCTTCCCGGTTCTTCCCCTCTGCAAACGGAAGTGATGGGGGGGGGGGGGGGACGTTTAACTTCATGAGGGCCTCAAAATAGCAGGCTTCCTCGTGCCTCACCATACTCCCATTACTCTCAAGGCCATTTTGGGTCCACTCGTTCTCGTGATTAGTCAATTCACCCCCAACTCTACTGGATTTTTTGGTTTTCCCCACTATTTCTTCTCGTTCTCCTCCACTTCCCTTCTCCTTCATTTCCCGTTTTGGAGCCTTCGACTCCCCGATTTGTGGTTGACTACTCCACTGGTCAATAAATTAGTCCAATTGCGGATACCGACGATGGGAGTGGGGGGGGGGGGGGGGTGGTTCTTACGTCGAACAGAGGACAAATGCTTGTTCGCAAGTGAATTGCCCCTTGTTTCAGTCGACAGAGTGATTTTATTTCATTTTTTCGAATAGGAATAGGTCTGGGTGGGACCTGACGAACGAAAAGACCAAAAATGGGAATGTAGGTCAAGGAGACAGGGTGAGGTGCAGGTGTTTGGGATGGATAACCACCACCCTCTCCTCCCGTCTCCTGGGACGTTGGGCCGCCGTTGGCCAGTTCTTGGCGCGTCCATATATCTATCTATCTATCTATATATCTATCCATCTATCTATCTATCACCAGCATTCAGAGGGAATGGGGGGGGGGGTGACTTCAAATAGGGAGAGGGACTCCAGCCACTGTCCCTGGCTCTTATGCTGAGTCTCTTATAGGCTGGGGAATATGGAATTTCAGATGTGATATGGACCTCCCAGTAATGTTGAAGGCCATCTGATAATTTTCTATAGTGCAGAAACAAAATAATAGCTCTGTCACAGAAGCCTGTAGTGTGAGATACTGAGCCAATACCATTGGCCCTTCTCATCCCATCCCACAGGGAAAGAGAGTGGGGGGGGGGGATAAGAATTCACACCTACAGATTGGCTGATCTACCTCATTCTCTGCACGACCTATTGGTGAAGTTTATAGCCCTGCAAGTTAACAGGTTTCCTCTAGCGAGGTTATTGTTGTTACACAGTTTTGTGTACGAAGGTATTCCATAGTATTCCTGCAAATTTCCCTGAGGGTTGGGGGAGGGGGGTGGGCGCTGTTGCACAAGGTTTTATTTTTCGCAGTAAAAGAGCTATCCAGTTAGTATAAGAAACCTGAGGCACACACAAACTGACATAACAAGCGCCTGTTATTTATCTCAGGTCAGCTCTTATCAGTCAGTAAACATTAGACTGACTATACATCACCGACTTGGTCCATGCATCAGACGGACACACATTTAACAATAAGCCAGTTCGTAGTTCGAAGTGCGCATGCTGCCATGCTCACCACGAAACAATCGGGGGAGGGAATAGACGGAGAAGAATTCGTCGGATTCCACCTGTAGCAATATCGTTACGGCTTATTTTTTAAACTGTCACCACTACTGAAACTGCAACTAACTTCATCCATGTTTTCGTATGTTATTGTTGATAAGAATGGGGGAAATCTGTTAGTTTCGTTTTGGCAGGATTCGTAATTATCAGCAGATCAGTTTCGAAATATCGTTCTGCACAACGTACGCCCAACTGCCTGTGTTCCCTGATGACCTTCGACACAATATCATCATCTCATTAACTGTAACTCCGAACTGGCTTATTCCGCGAAACTGATATGGTGGTACTTGAATAATATACCAGGGCATACAAGCTGTGGAAATGTTACTTTAGGCCTAGTTTTCAATGTGGTATGATTGAGTCTGAACAAATAATTGTTATGATCATTTATCTTTATGATTTTTAAATTTATGACGAACCAGCAAGTCTAAACGGCTTAGTGATTCTTTGACTCATTTCTAATGACCAGATACAAGAACAAATGGGAGAGTGGGATAATAAACATCAGTTCAATAGGATCACGGGTTCTGGACTTATCATGTCCATAAGGTTTTCAGACTGTGACTTCTGCTGACCTCAGATGAACTTTGACCTGACCACAAAGCGATAGGGATCATGTAATCATAAGGGGGAACCCACATACACGATAGGCTTGATCCATCCAGGTGGGGTTGAATTATTGTGTCCACAACCCAGGCGTCACACACACACACACAAACACTGTCACCAAGGAATAAAAGAGACCATTACTAGGGGGATACAGGAGGCCTGAGTTTGGAGGTCTCTGTTGGAGTCCTCTGCCATGCCCACCCCCCACAGTTAGTATATGAAAAAAGGCCCCGAGGCTTACATCCTATGATGCGCTACGATTGGCTCAACTTGTACAGGCACAGTCACTTAGGTGGATTTTTCCCCTGGTACTAATTATGATATTAAATAGGAATATAATATGAGGACTGAGATAGTTGACAAATATCTTTCCTGGTGAATGAGGAAACAAAAACCATAATTGATGAAAATTATATACCTGTATTGTCATAGCATATATACAATTTGAATGAATATCAAAATTGATTAGCTAGTAATGCCCCGAATTGAAATATTTTATTTTTTGTGTCACAATTATTATTATAACTAGATAGCCAAATATTATTATAACCAGATAGCCAAGAGGCTTAGTGATTCCTTGTGAACCATGAGAAGCATTAAGATTCTGGATTACAATATTGATTTTATGGGAGCGCTTGTTTAAATTAGCCCCCGATCAATACAAAATAAATAAGTTCTCCAGTATCATTGAGAACCCACACACCAAATTTCAGCTGATCGGTCCAGTCAGACTGGACTTCGCTTGATTACAAGCCTTTACAAGGATTTTTCACAATTTCCCCCTAAATGACTTTTGCTTGATTACAAGTTCAAAATACCAAAAATTTCACAATTTCCCATTTTTTACCAAAATTGACCCCTCATTGCTACAACAATAAATAGCGTTCCTGAACATATCGTTGGGAACCCACACACTAAACTTCAGCTTGATCGGTCCAGTCAGGCTGGACTTCGCTTGATTACAAGCCTTTACAAGGATTTTATCACAATTTCCCCATAAGGGACCTTTGCTTGATTACAAGTTCAAAATACCAAAAATTTCACAATTTCCCATTTTTTACCAAAATTGACCCCTCATTGCTACAACAATAAATAGCGTTCCTGAACATATCGTTGGGAACCCACACACCAAACTTCAGCTTGATCGTTCCAGTCAGGCTGGACTTTACATAATTACAAGGATTTTATCAAAATGTCCTCCTAAAATGAACCCTCATTGGTACAAGAATGAATAGCATTCCACTACATATCGTTAGGATCCCACACACCAAATTTCAGCATGATCGGTACAGTCAGGCTGGACTTGCTTGATTACAAGTTCAAAATACCAAAAATTCACAATTTCCCATTTTTTACCAAAATTGACCCCTCATTGCTACAACAATAAATAGCGTTCCTGAACATATCGTTGGGAACCCACACACCAAATTCCTGCTTGATCGTTCCAGTCAGGCTGGACTTGCTTGATTACAAGGATTTTATCCCAATTTCCTCAAATTTCCCCTACAATGACCCCTCATCGTTGATTTAGATGTAGATAGAAAAATGAAACGTTACACACGTATCGTGGACCCCAACACCAAATTTCAGCATGATCGGTACAGTCAGGCTGGACTTGCTTGATTACAAGTTCAAAATACCAAAAATTTCACAATTTCCCATTTTTTACCAAAATTGACCCCTCATTGCTACAACAATAAATAGCGTTCCTGAACATATCGTTGGGAACCCACACACCAAATTCCTGCTTGATCGTTCCAGTCAGGCTGGACTTGCTTGATTACAAGTTCAAAATACCAAAAATTTCACAATTTCCCATTTTTTACCAAAATTGACCCCTCATTGCTACAACAATAAATAGCGTTCCTGAACATATCGTTGGGAACCCACACACCAAATTTCAGCATGATCGGTACAGTCAGGCTGGATTTAGCTTTAATACAAGCTAAGCATCACACACATCCATCCATCCATCCATCCATCCATCTATACGCCAAACACCTGCAAAGATTCCTTGGATTTCATCACAAGGAATGAAAAATTAACAAAATTGCATAATAGTAATAATGAAAGAGATTTGTAATGCGCACATATCCACCGTACAGGTGCTCAAGGCGTGGAAAAGAAACATAGAAGAAAAGGTATCAACTGACATTACAAAAGGCCTTACACATAAGATGAGTTTACAAAAGTTTCTTGTTTAATGCCAGAGAGGTGCATTGACCAATTTCCAACGGCAATCCATTACAGAGATGAGGAGCTGCCACTTCAATGATCTCTCACCCCAGGAGTAATTCGTAGAAGTAAGGCCATGTGTGCTGGAACGGAGACGGCGTACCGGAGTATATGGCTGAAGCAGGATGGAAATATATGCGGGAGCCATACCATTCTGTGCATCACTGTATAGTGATTTCAATCCTGAGTGGTTGCCACAAATCTCTCAAAGGGCAAGTCCAGCTAAAATATTTAAATGTCATATGATTGAAAATCATGCCCATCAATCTTTGTTCATGTTCATAGCAGGTTCGGTTATAAAGTTACCAATTTTAAAGATTATTAATTCATCACGGCTAAGTTTACAATTTTGCAAATTGGCAACATTTGATGATGTCATATCTACCAATTTTAAAGAAAAGGTTAAGAAATATGTCTTAACCTTTTCCCTTATAATTGGTAGATATGACATCATAAAAAGGTTGCAGGTTGCCGAAATCACCCACTTATATGGACTTTTAGGGAAACCATATCTTCCCCACTGAACATGCTAAACCTGGAACAAAGTCATATTTATGATTCGTTATTCTCTTTAACATCATAACACCAAAAAGAGTATTAAAGGCAAAGCTGGACTGCCTTTAGATATTTAGTCTTTCATTTGTATGATTTTGAACTTTGACTACGGTTGACCTAAAGAGGGTAGCTGACCCGACCACAAAATAATAGAAATCAGCCAATAGATGGGATATTACACATCCCACAGGCCATGTATAGAACTTGCTGTCCATTAGCAACAATCTCCACTAAGGCTGCTACATGCAGATAGATAATAGGTGCAATGAAGGGTAGTAGTATGTAGATGGCTCCATTCCAGCTCCCTATTTGTCGTTTGCCTGTTTCAATATATTTCAGGCCAGATGCCAATAGAAAAGACAATGCCATATTTGTTATAATACAAGCTCATGCCCTGATAAAACCTAATTTTTTTTTTCAAATTTGGGTCCTAGAAGAAGCACATTCTATTGTTTCAAATTAAAACGTTTTTCGTCCAATATTTGGTCCCTCCAGCTAGCTAAATGAGCCATGATTACATAAGATTGGGTGTTCTTCATGTTTGCATAGGAGCATTGTTGCTTCCATTACGCCTTGAACACCTACAGCTAGCCATCCACTAGTCAGCAGCGCAGGCGCAGCGCGGACGCAGCGCAGTCCGCAAAAATTGGAAACATAAGGATACCAAAAGGTGCCATCCACAGGTCCGCAGACGCATCCGCAGATCGCTGCGCAGGGAATCGATAAGTGAGCAATTTCTGCAGACTGCGCATGGAGCGCCGACTGAACAAGTCATACCATCTGGGCCGCTTGGCTATGTTGCTGGTAGAGAAGGCGCCATGGTTCTCTCTCAACCGGGGAGAGAGAAAGTGCACGTTTCGAGATGGGTGAAACCTCACCCCAGTGGCGTAGACCGAGGGAAGAGCACTTTGCCCCCCTGACTGGGGAAGCTGGCTACCTTTCTGCTTGCACTCCTACCTCGACATCACAATCAACATTTCCACATGTTCGTCTTTTTAATTTCTCCGTCGTTTTCTTCTTCGTGCTTTTCTCCCCGACGGGGTATGCTGTTTCTCAATTGGGGTTGTCCAATGGAGGTGGAGGGGCTGTGCAACTGGATCCCTGCTTGCACCACCCCTGGTTACTAAGGATGGCACAAATATTTTGTGAGTATATATCTGCAGTATAGTTTATATTAATTACAGACATATACATATGTGACTATGTCACTATGCCTATATCCATGATTACTGTGAACTGACATTTCAAATCCACTGTGGTTCTGCTGTTCTGTGAAATATGTCCTTGAGAGGATGTGAAGAGAAATGTAGAGATGAGTATCTATGACTAATTGAACTGAATATTAACACAGTAAACTGCAACACATCAACTCCCAAATTGCCGAGACCGAGATAAAATATTGGGCCGCATGGCGTATGCGAGAGACTGATAGAACTAGTGAGGGAAAACCCTGCCATATATGATGTCACGTCTAGGGACCCCACATGGCAAACAACGTTCTGCAACCATGGTCTCCCTTGCCTGGTTCGTTTTGGTCAACGATACCTTCCACAAAGTGAAGGTACTTGCTCAGATTGGTCTTGGTCAAGCGGTACAAATCGTCGTATGTATTTTTCGTTCTTTCATCAGCTGTTGGAGAATGCCATGCTGATAGCCCGCTATAGAATGGCCCAGACCCAGCACCTATGCTTTCGATTGGCGCGTCTACTCATGTTGAAGCCCCACCAAGAGGAGATCAGAAAATGGCTCATTCTCTCCGAATTCTGGTTAAAAAGTTTCGAATGTGTCATGTTTGCTATACCAGATAAAAGATAATGCCGGATATCACCCGAATATTGAGGAGAACAAGTTTGTCACTTTTATGGGCTCGCTGCCGATTGGCTGTGCAGGTTACTGCAGATGAGTGGATGGCGACATTCTGCAGGAAGTCCTGCACTGCACGTGTGCTGTACCCTTGCTGCAGACTAGAGGATGGCTAGCTTAAATGTCGTTCTGTAGTTCTGGCTGCGTGTCCACTACTGTAGAATGCTAATACTTACATGTTCGCATCCACACAGAATTAATTTGGCGTGTCTGTATCCTCCGAAGATTGCTTCAACCAGAACACCTCAACTCTGCAAGAGAACTATCTGAATCTACCCTGTGTGACGGCAGTAGTCCTTCCAGGGGGCTCAGATCTTCCTGCCCCCCTTAACATTAGCCTCCCCCCCCCCCCCCCCCCCCCCTTCTACACAAGGACCATAACCAGCTCTGGGCATGTCGGTGCATCTCCACGTCCATACTAATCATCTACAATAAAACTCAGGAGATGGTATCTTCAGATCTCTCTGTCGACCTCGTCTCTCTCAGCCAGAATGCCTCGACACCCCGTGAGAACTGTCGTATATCCTCTGCAAGCAGCAGTGGTTCTTCCAGGGGGGCCCAGTGACCACCTCGGGGCATCGCTGTGTAAGCTTATATGTTTGTGTACCTGTAGGGCATCCATTGTTTGGGACAGCGGACACCATCATACGGGAAGGCCGCATACCCGGTGGGTAGTAGATTGGAACCCTGGTCAGAGAGAAAATCTTAACATCAGAATGATGAAACTGATTGTGATTCATCTGATACTACAAAATGAGGGATCAAACTTAGGCTCAATTAGTAATCCTGAAGGAGTGATAGTCAATGGACATAGCAGAAACAATGTGATGTATGAGAATCAGACGTCTTCTTCAGAAATCTTGCTATTTGGAGGGAACATTTGCTTTAGGACAATTCTGTCAGTTTGCCATCTGATGAAATATCTTTACTGGGAGATTTCCTGTTTCTTTCCAGGATATTCTGCCAGTTCTGGGCAATGGACACAGGTACTATGATACGTTGTGACTCTCCTTTCTGACAAATACTCAGTGATTTATATGGCAGACAGTGACGTGCAACACTATGGCTAGTGGTACAAATTTTGCAGGCTTCCCAATTGAATCAATGTACATGCTCTGTATGTATTCTGTGGAACAAAATAAGAATTGCAGAAACAAACAAAAAACATCATAGATAAGGCTGATTAACCTACTCATTGGTGACTTTCGTGCTCAAATCCCCAAAACACAACCCCGATATTACATACCTAATTTAATCAAAATGAGTGGTATATTTCAGAGAAATCCTGCTAAAGGAAGTGGGACCACACACACACACGACACTCACCCACATCACACACACACACCGAAGTGGTTGCTAGGTCTCTTCCTGCAACTTCATTCAGTCTCAACAAAATCCTATCCTTATAGCAGGCTGCTGGCATGAAACTAATATGTGATTCAGAGACAAGCAAAGCAAGCTCGTACATCACTAAAAGCTATAGTTAATGTTTAACAGGCTGGTTCTCCATGCTTGCAGCAATTAGGCAGGTGATCCCTACCCCCGCCCCCCCCTCCCCCGATTGCACCTGTGATACAGAATTCACAGAGAGATGGGTTACACAGGCAGCATGCTAATACCTGTGACAGGGTCCTACAGAGTCAAGCTGCAAGATCTTTTCCCACCTTGGAAATGCCCAAAATCTGTGGTAACAACTTATTTTACCCCACCTCTATTGTCATCACTGTTTTTTATTCCCTGGGGACAACTAGGGATGGCTAAATTCTGTGCCACTCTGTAGAGGTTTACAGCTACGAGGTCTTTATGAACAATAAAGCTTACTGGTTAGAATTGCTATTGGACATCCATATCCTTACATCTGCAGTTCATGATAGCTATCATGGACCTTGTACTGGGTGCATCCAGATTCAAACATTACGAATAGATAGAATAAAATTTAGAACAATATTTATATAGCGCCTAATCAGTCATAGACTGCTCTAAGCACTGTACATGAATCAATAATTAAACAAGCAAGTCTCACATTATGTATAAATGGGTCCGATGTAGGTGAGTCATGAATGTGCTGTGGAATTGAATACCACAGCGCAGGAGCACAGCCACCTGGGAGCCCATACCGCCATAGTACTTTGAGCGCATCTTCCAGGAGCAGCCTAGTCGAGAGTAATGTATGCCAACTGCAAGAGCTTATACTGGATCAGAGATTCGGTATTCCCTGAGAATTTTTTAATTTATTTTCCCATGGTGTACTTGCCGAGTAGAGGAATGGACCTAGTCGAGGCCCAGTAAGGATGCAAACCTAGATACTGCACCTGTTGTCACTTGTGAATCCCTCACCAGGTACCCGGCATAAGGCAATGCCTTTGGCGGTACTTTAATATGGGGTGTGGGGAATCACACGCAGACGGCAACTTGCAATTACCTACCCCTCGTTTGTTGCCTGTTCCGATCCCTTGTGCTGAGCCACCAGCGAGAAGGCAACAGGTACCGTTTTCAAAGTCTTTGGTATGACCCGACCGGGAATCGAACCCCGGTCTCCTGGGTAGACAGCCGACGCTCTAATAGGGGTGATATGGTCATTGCATTTAGATTTTGTGACAATATACATGGTGGGGTTCTGTACATGCTGAAAACGTCTTAGAAGTAACTGCAGCAGCCTTGGCAGCTGGTCAATAGTCTGAACGAGGAGTAACAGAATACTGAATCAATAACATGCAAGCATTTTTTGTTATGAGAATACATATGCGTCGATCAATTGATAACTATGATATTTGCTATAACACCTGAACAATAAATTGAAGGCCTCTCGATTGTCAGGGCACTCCTGGAATAAATTGTATCTGGGTGCATCGAGATGTCCAAATGCATTGGGGTAATATCTGTAGAGGGCTCTGAGCATGTCTTCGACATGGAGAAGTGCTATATAAGACAAGATATTATGATCATACTATTGGGGAAAGCTGCTATTGTGTTTGCACTTGAAAGCATTTGGAATGCAGTACAGACTTGAAATTAGTTTGTACAAGGTCCCCAATTTGTCAACCATTATTGGAAATCCAGCTGCGGGGGCTAATGATCCCGCCATTCCATCCCAAGCCCACGTGCTGTGAATGCTAGGCGACCGGCCAGTGCTGCCTGAACAGCAGTTTTCCTTTCCTGCTCCCATCTCTTGTACTGATGGAGGCAACCCTTCATCCATCTCGTAGGGAGCCAACATTCACAATCACTGACTGGCAACCCCCGATCTGCTATTCATGCAAAGGTTGAGAAACGATACTCACGATGCAAATTCGACCATCTCTGTGAAGGTAGCTGCCTGTTCTTTGTATAATCGTAGGGTGCTTGTTATATCAACCCGAGATCCGTAGACCATGATTTATTCCGTCCAGTCGTCCGCTCAAATTTCTCAGACAGTTTTCCGTCCTGGTAGTTGACATGGTCCGGATTTGTCGGGAACACAAACTTCTCCAGGACGTAGGCTGCGAGCCCCACTGGGGAGTCTGTTAGACCATGTCCTGTAAAAAAAGAAAGTTAAGAGTTGGTTATCCTATAACGATTTTATGTCTTTCTGCGATCGTTCTATCTTTTCAGGTTGAACAAGAAAGAAGGGGGCCCATGATATCATACTTACTAGACTACCATCCCATTACTTTCTCAAAATTGGGTGATGTCATATCGGAAAGAAAAAACAATTGTACAATAAATGGTTTAGCTCAATGTTAAGTAGAAAATACGTGATAACTTAGGAAAGGGCCAGTCAACATCGGGATGATTTGGCAAAGAGCAAATCGAGCTCCTTATCAATGTGTCGGATTGCAATCAACCATACGATAAAAAGTATAGTTTTTTATTCAGCCTAAACCATCAGACCAATGCACAACACAATGTTGTTGTAATGTGACTGGCCCCATCATTCTCTGAATTAGACTGAACAAAAATTCCACCTACAAATGTCACAGTAGAAACAGGGCTGCTATGTTTGCACGATATAGTTTGAAACTAGAGCAGCAATGGTGAAGTAGCCTAAACCTGTACAGTGGTGGGAAGGATTGTGAAGGCATGGTTTGCATTAGTTCAGTTTAGTGAGAAGGGTCAGGAAGGATATAGTCCTCATGAGCGACCCTGAAACCACAATCCCAAAAATGCAAATGACCCAGAAGATACATAATTCGCCCACAATTTTTGAAGAATAAATCAAGGGAGTCTTGAAGGCATTCACACTACTAGACATAACAACATTTTCCGGAAGGCTATTCACACTCATTGATGACTCTCTGTGAAAAGAAGTGTTTCCGAAGATCCTATCTACAGCGGTACCTCGAAGCTTGAGGTGGTGCCCACGAGTAGTAGTCACATTGGAAACTCAAAAAGTTATCGCATGCCAAACCATCAAGTCTATGGACAATTTCGAAGACCTGGATCAAATCACCCCGAACCCGCCTCAGCTCCATTGAATTTAGCCCAAGACGCCTGAGTCTTTCCTTGTATGGGAAATCTCCTGCTTATTTTTCACGAAATGAGGGTTCCACACTCGGACTGAATACTCGAGGTGAGGTCTCACTAGTTGCTTGAATAGTCTGAGAACTATATCCTCATCCAAGGAAGTGAAATGCTGCTTTATCAGACCAAGAATCCAATTTCCTTTCCTTGCAGCTTCAGCACACTGCTTAAAGGTTTCAACGAGGCCTCGAATCACACACCATATCTTTTTTTTCCGGTCCACCACCTGAATATCCCGACCAGTCAAACTGAATGAGGCATTACTATTTTGGGAAACCAAATGCATTACTTTACACTTGCCAGCGTTGGAAAACATCTGCCAATCAGAAGACCACTTGGAAATCAGGTCAAGATCATTGTTGAACCAATTATAAAAAAGCATCGTCTGACGCAAAAACACCTATTCGGGCTTTAAAAACTTTTGTGTCGTCTGCAAACTTTTTCACTCTGGATTGCACTGAATTATCAAGATTGTTAATGTAAGTCAGAAACAGTAAGGGTCCAAGAACCGATCCCTGTGGAACGCCACTAGTGGCCTTCTGCCAAGTGGAGCACAAACGTTATAAAAACCCGTGTTTCCTGTCATGGAGCCACCCTTGAATCCACCTGAGGACATTCCCGTCAATACCAAAACTCTACAATTTGAGCAACAGGCGTTTATGGGGAACTTTGTCAAAGGTTTTCTGTAAGTCCAAGAAGATAATAAGGCTTTGAAATTTACAACAATTGTGCTGGTTCAACTATATCTATATTCTGATTCTGGCACATTGCCCCTACGGGATATTTAAATTTGCTTCTGAGTAATTCCGGGAAACGTAAAAAAGTATTTACTCAGAAATTAGTGAGATTATTCTTTGATATCTTGTCAAGAATTTTGTAGGTTTTTATTCAGATTCCATCTATACTTTGTACAGTTTGTTTGGCACACGATTCTTAAAAGTGCATGTTTCACATTGCCTGTTGTATCATGGGGATCCTGTATTTTTGTGATGTCACAAGGCAATTTGCAATATAGCTTATTGGTGCCTGATCGTTACACTCGAATTGGCTTGAATTGGGTCATCTGGTAAATTCCTATTCACATGACTATTGGCCTCTAACAAACCAATATGGCTATCTACTCAAATGTGTGAGGAGAAACACTGTGGATAATATTGGCAACGACCATAGTGTCTAAGACATAGTGTGTTAGGAAATTCCTTGCTTTCCCCAATAGCAGATATCCAGCACAGCGCCTTGGCCACCATTCTTGCAGTTTCGAAAGTCACTTTGACTTTACAACACATTTCCAATTTTCTGAGAAACTAGTTTGACTTTAACTGTCACAAGTACAAAACATGATGCCTAAATGACCTTTGAACAAAATTCATGAACACCCCAATAAGGACCACTAGTCGATGATACTACTGACAAACTATGTCCAATCCAATTGAATTTGTAGGAGAGAATATATTCTGCTATTTTTTTACATAATGGCTCAAATGCCCCTCGTTGGCCTTTGACTCCGACTTTCAAGTGGTCGAGGAGGAACGTGCCTTCAATAATCATTAGGGCTGTCACGTCTACACATTTAGATGATTTCCTCTGTTCTCTTTGAATGAGCTTCAATCACGTGTGTCTCTTATTTATTCCAGAGCAAATTCACTTTTGTTCGCTGACATTTTTTGGTGTGCTTTTCCTGACTGCTTGCTTTTTGTCTACTATTTATCTTTGCTGCCACCCCCTACCTGGCCGTTCTGTTCCTTTTTTTCTGCTTTCTCTGCGCCGTCGTCTTGCCTGTGTCATGAGGGGGGGGGGGGTTGCGTGTTGTGTGCCTGGTCACATTTTGCGGGCGATCTGTGCCTCTTTTTCACTCGTGTTCCACTAATATGACTGCCCCCCGCTTTGGCTGGTGCCCATCTCCCCCTTCTTCTCTTGAACCTGCTGCAGCCCTCCATTCCAGGCTGCCCCCGTCCCCCCCACTTTCCACTGTCATGGTTGTTAGTCGACTTCCCGCTTCCAATAATCTCCTCCCCACTCAACTATCAAGGAAACAGGTCATCTTCCTAATGTTTTCCTAAGCAGGTATGCATTGGTAGCCGTGGAGCCCTTGGTTTTTGTGATAATGACAGGCCATTACCCTTCATTCAGTTGGTTTACACAATCTAATCAACACTTCAACCGTATAATATGTTGAATGGGCATTCTCCATTCAGAAAACAAAAGTCCTAGAGCAATAGGAAGCTATATACATTTCACTGTTTCAGCAATCTAATATGCAAATTGGCTATGCTGTTGATTACCCACATGCTCTATACATGCAAGTCAAGCACATGTTCTATACACAAAACCAGGTCTGCCCACGTGGTCCTACTGCCAGGCAAATGCGTGCAAGCTACACCAGACTGCACTAAAGCCTGACTTTCCTTTGTGCATTACACTACATAATATCATCACATAGTTAGAGGTATTTACAGCACCTGCGCGGTAATTAGGTTGGGTGGCTTGATCATGCTGGTGTGGTATATGGGAGCAATTTTAGTTTATTCAGGTTGCTAGTAGAATCTTTGAATAAATCTTGCAACCGACAATTGTTGACCATATACTGATATATTCTGACAACACCGGGCGGCGCTGCAGAGTAGACAATTGAAAATCGGGGGCTACAGACTTCTTTCGTTGACATCGATTTAATGGTTGAACACACATCGGCCTACGCGCACAGTCACATTTCAACAATGCTCGTAGGCCATCACCCCCCGGCCCGACTTTCTCTTCTTTTGGTTGTGAATGGGAAACTCAGGGAAGCACTGACCAGGGCTGCTGTCTGAGTGAATATTGGAGTTTTGCACCCTTGACCGTGGGATACTTGAAACGGCTTAACTAATCTGAGGCCCATTCAAAATGAACTTCCAGAGTGAAAAGTTGAGTTGAGTTTGCGAGCATTCATCAGGAGAAGCTCTTCTGCAGCAATTGGGCAATATCTAGCGGTTCCCGGACAACTCCCACCCAAACAATTCCCACCCAAACTTGACCCTAACTTTAGACCCTAACCCTAATTCAATGACGCACAAAAAAACATTCCCTTGAGGGCATTGTCCAGTGGAATTGTCTGGGTGGGAATTATCTTGATAAAATCTGCGATAGAATTGGATTTTTGCAAACATGAAAGAAGTGATCATTTCTGAATTCTATGACATAGGAAAGAGGGCATGGGTAAAAAGTACTTAGTTGTTTATAGTCTAGGATCTGATTATGACAGTCATGAACACCTAGGCAATATGCAAATCTGTTATGCTGACGTTCCAGCCATTTAAACGCTGAATGAACGTTTAATACTACCGTTTAAACATTGAACAGACTAAATGGTAATTGACAGCCCTTATGACGTTGTTGTCCAAGATTGGTGGACATTCACCAAAACAGGAAAATCGAGGAGCCAAAGAGCTAATTAATGTTGAACTGGATTGATAAATAGTGTGTATAGAATGACATGTGCCAGCAAGGAGTCTCAGCCACCATGCTCGACACACTGTATCATACCCATGCAGTGTCCAAAAACACTGACCGATTGTGTCTGGTTTTGTTGCTTGTATGTGAGTATATCCGGTCTCCTTCATCAATGAACTCAGCATCTCAGTGACGGGGGAAAACAGCCTCCGGTCCTCGATCCTGGGGTAGGACCACTCGGGGAAAAGATGTCCGATGAGCAGCCGTAGGGGTAACAGAGGGGGGGTGACCGCCAGGAAGTTAGTGTGGTGACCTCGGACGAATCTGCATGAGGACAGACAGAAGCAAACAAGTAGGACAGATTATGCACCATTTCTGTTTCACGTTTGTACCATTCGATTCAGTTCCTCAAATCGGTCCCCAACAGGGGGGGGGGGGAAGGCTTAATAGTGGCACATGTTCCCCTCCTGGAACCCCCCTATCGCTGCTCTGCACGTAGCCTTCTTCAGATAAGTGGCCGGGTCTGGGAGAAACCCATCCCCCAACTCCCTGAGTAAAATCACGAGCTGTGCCAACCAAGCTGCGCCAACCATGAGCTACTTGGTCTTTCTACACCAGTATCAGTGACACTTTACAAAGCAAAATCTCATCCGGCCCTTCGGGACCGATGAGATAACTAGGGATTGCAGCGCAAACACTATATCTCTGCAATCAAAGGACCCCTGGTGACATCTAACTTACTTTATCGCATAAAGTATGCAAATTTGACCTCTGATGCCCTTAGCATGACCTCCACTACTGTCAAGACCAAATGGAGTCTACATCCATTAACTTCCGTATAAATCAGACAAACTTGAAACAAATTATGCAAATTAGAGGGCCCCAGTCAAGTGGGAACATCCACCTTTGAACCTTTCCAAGATTTCTGTATGGGCAAACATATGTACCGTGTTTTGGGTCAATAGGATGAAGTATTGAAGAGATCTTGCAAGCGCATTAAGTTTCTGATGGCAGCAGAGACAAGGGCAGGGGCTACACACCTGAAATCATAATATTTCCAGACACCACTTGTGTTGCAGATAGGAAGGACACCTTGGCTCGAGCCCACCTGCTGAAGTCGGGGCCAGTGCTGCTTGATCATCATTTTCCTTCCCTGCCCCAATCTCTTGTGTTAAGCACCCAGCGAGAAGGTACCATTTTGTAGTGTCTTTGGTATGACCCGATGGGGATTTGAACCCCGATCTACGGGGTTCGGCTGAAGCTCTACCAAGGGATATATTTAAACTCACTCTGGGAAGAAAAGAGCCATTGCTTCTACCACTGTAGCTCCAAAATCGCCACCTTGTACGTAGTAGGTCTCAAATCCGAGGCGTTTGTTCATCAGAGTGTTGAACATTCTGGCCATTTGCATTACATTGAGTCCTAGTGAAAAGTGAGGAAAATTTGTTATGCAGTGCGGTGATAGCCCTGTGATACATACGGAATGATCTGAGTGTATTGCATAATGTACCAACTAGTTGGCCTTTTTTTTTTTTTTTAGGGCATACTCGCCGAGCAGTGGATTAAACCAGCTGCGATTTCTTCACCAAGTACACAGAATAAGGTAATGCCTTTGCCAGTCCCTCAATGTGGGGGGGGGGTAATCACACACAGATGGCAACTTGCAAATTGCCAACCCCTCGTTGGACATGCTCCAATCACTGGGCTGAGATCCCAGTGAGAAGGCAGCAGGTTCCATTTTGAAGGTCTTTGGTATGACCCGACTGGGAATCAAACCTCCGTCTCCCGGGTAGGAGGCCGATGCTCTACTAATCACTCAGTCACCAATCACTTAGTCCTAGAATCTACCAGATAGATTGAAGGCTAATTATTCATTTTTTTAGGATATATATCTATCAAATCTTTGATTTGAATGGTTGAAGAGTTGTACTTGTGTTTTGAAAGTGTGTGGGCTTGCTGCATTTTTAAAGGTTTTGGTGACCTTCATTTGGTAATGTTACAGCTTGCTGAGGTCAGGAATAAACAAACTAGTCCTGTTCCGGAAGCTTTGGTTGTTCATAAACGGCTATCCATTCAGCTCATGCTTTCTCACTGCACTACCATTATTTTTGTAACCGAGTGGTTGGCACAATTGGTAGAGCGTCGGCCTTCTACCTGGGAGACCAGCGTTCGATTCCCGGTGGGTCATACCAAAGACCTTAAAAATGGAACCAGTTGCCTTCTCGCTGGACCCTCAGCTCAAGGGATTGGAGCAGGGACAAACGAGGGTAGGCCAATTTGACGTCTGGTTTGATTACCCCAGCCCACAGTTAAGGTATTGCCAAAGAGGCATTGCCTTATTCCGTGATCCTGGTGAAGGATTCGCAGCTGACAATAAGGTGCAGTTTCCAGGTCTGCACCCTTGCTGGGCCTTGAATAGGATCGATCCTCTGCTCGGCAAGTACACCATAGGACATTTTTAATAGCTAATCCATGATCTGTTTCCAACAAAGCGTCTTGTGTAGTTAGTCCTGTGAGCAGGTTTTTTAAAGAGCATAAGCATCATCATTTAGTGTATGAGTACAAGCACCAATCAAAGCAGTATTACAACACAAAAATAAAGGCAATGAGAGATTTAATTTATTGAACACCAACTGTGTGCACTAGCAGTCTCAGTGTGACATGATTGGTGCTTCAAAGAGAAAAAAAAGCAATGTATGTAGCAGCATATTCTGCTCAGAGAAACATGTCCAGTAAGAGATGGACAATAAATTGCCCACAGTACCACCATGACTGGCTGGGTCAGTTAACAGACAAATAGACAGACCGGTATATGGACAGACAGACAGTGACACATAACCTAACTGGTCTGTGTACTGCTTCTAAAAAAGGGCATCAAAGAAAAGACAGACAGATGACTTCAAAATTCAAATAAATTGCCTTCAGAACCAGACAATTGGTTGGGTCAGTTAACAGACATATAAACTGATGGGTAGACGGACAGACAGAGACACATAAAATACCTGGTCTATGTGATGCTTCAGAGAAACCATACCCAGGAAGTGATGGACAGATAACTTCAAACACATCGTTTCAGTACCACCATGACTGGCTGGGTCAGTTAGCATCGGTATGATCTGAAAGAGCAGTAACAACAGAAATTATTATCAACCTAGACCCATGGTCAGTTGGACAACTACAGTAAGATGTACTATGCACTGGGGGTTGGCTAGGGCTAACACAGCGAGAGTGCAGCCACTGGGGGGGGGGGGTAGGGGTGACATGACCCCCAACTTTAATGTGGGCCTCCATACATATTTTCACCATGAGTGTTTTGACAGCGTGCTGAAGGGCGGGCTTAATTATATATTAAAATTTCATTCAGCCTTTATTTCACATCCTCCATTCCAGCCATGCGGCTACCCATACTGTAGTTATCTATTGTATTGACTGATATAAAAACTACAAAATCTGTTGGAACGATAGTATCAGGTGAAAATTTGTAATTTCGTAGAATATGTTCCAGCTATAATTTTGACTGAAGTTCTTCCTGTAGCTGAGGTATCGAATGATGGCATTCATTTTCAATATCATTGATGCTTATTTTCTTGAATATTCCAAAGGCTGAATGGAACTTTAGAACCCCCCAATTTGCTCTGGAACCCCATCTTTCCATATCAGTCTACTTACAATCTTCTATTGAGGCCCGTGAATACCATCATCACTGCTCCACAGATTACAGATGTAACACAGTTGTGCCTAGTCCAAACTGTTTCCTCCCGGCACACAATGTCATAGTAGTACGGTGTAATGCCATACTGTGCTCCTCAGGGTCCTACTGACCTGTGACTTTCTTAAGGGGGCTTGAGACTTGACTTGGACTTGTACCAAGAATGCCTGACCTGTGACATGGACTTGCACTCCTCAAATTGACTTGCGACTTGGAATAGAACACAAAACTTAAGGGTTTGTGAATCTGGAACTACGAATACTAAACCCATATTGCACTTTGCACCCCACCCCGTGCCATTGAACATCTGGCAATCTTTTACAGTAGACCGGGCTGGCAACCCTAGCGTCCTTTCTATTGTGATAGGAAGAGGCGTCCAAGGGATGAGGGGCGAAGGCCCACGATCCGACGAAGGAGGACGCCCCGTGATGGCCCGGAAGTGGGGAGGGTAGGGTGGGTACATCCAATATGGGGTAAGTATTCGTAGTTCACAGATCACAAACCAGTAAGTTTTGTGAAATATATTTCACTAACTTAACTTACCCCATATTGCACTTTGCACCAGACTAGCACAGGGCCACCGGAGGCGGGTCCGTGCAGTCACGATCAGGGGTTGGTTGTTGGTTGCTAGTAGATGTAGAGCAGCCCTCGTGTTGGCTAGGCCGAGACTGAGTTGGAGAAGCAGCATGAAACGAACGTTGTGTGGTCAAACCTACAGACACTCGCATAAATTGTCTCGCGGAGAAGCGTACCTCGAGCTGGCTAGGCCGAGACTCAGTTGGAGAAGCAGCATGAAACGAACGCCGTGTGGCCAACCTACCGACGCTCGGCAACCATCTCGTGGGGAGAAGCGTAGCTCGAACAGCTAGGCCGAGAGACTGTGCTGGAGAAACAGCATGAAATGAACGTCGTGTGGTCAACCCTACAGACGCACGCATACCATCGCGCGAAAGAAGCGTGTTCGTGGCCGGCTAGGCCCGAGAATGTTGGAGACGCAGCATGAAAACGACATTCGTGTGGGTCAACTCTATAGAGCTCGTATACGTCTCGCGAAGAAAGGTTGGCGGGGGGGGAGGGGGGAACGAGGAGGGCGACTCTCCAGGCTCGTGTGCAACGGAAGTAGAGCCCATAGGAACCCGAGCGGAACCCTGACTCAGAGATATGCGACTTGCGAGGCTCTCTATCTCACGGAATGAGAAAGCCTTCGATCCCGGAGAGAAAAGCTGAATACACAGGAAGCAACAGTTGAATGCGTTGACGAAAGAACTTCGTGCCCCCAGTACCAGCGCCGTGCCCGCCCACCGGACACCGCGTTAGGCCCCTCCAACCGCGGATAGAATTCCGACGGGTGAAGAGGTAAGTCTTCAACGTGTGGGACCTGACCCACGGACCCGGAGAGCCGATCCGGCTTGTGGACTGACATAGGCGGTCCTGGTTCGGTTCGACCCACGCTTCAAAGAGCTGACCGGGAGTCGGCCGCTGGCTCGAGAGAGCCGAGCTGGCCTGGAGTGTCGGACACACGGATGCTGGCCGCAGTGGGGTAGACCCACCGTTTCGAAAAAAAGGTGACCTGTGGCTTGGATGTCGAAAAGAGCTAGGTAGGTTGGGAGTACCGATCTGCCCAGGACGGCATATAGAGTCGGAACACGGGTGAGCCCACCCCCGGCTCGGGGAGTCGAACTGGCTAGGAGGGCGAAGAGAAAAGAGTCGGACCACGCTCTGGAGAGCGGCAGGCCCGATCCTAGGCTCGATAGGGCCGACCCGCACCACTGGAGGGCCAGGGAAGAGTTGACTACGGCTAAGAAGCTCGGGATGAAACACCGATCCCAGGGGATCGATGTCAGGGGAGACGGCACAGGACGAGTCGGACAATGCTCTAGGGAGTCGGCAGGCTCGATCCTCGGCTTGGTAGAGCCGATTAACATGGAGCCGCAGGAAGAGTCTGACCACCTGCTCTTGTGAGTCGGCAGGTCCGAGCCTCACACAGGAGGGCAGGAAGAGTCGGGATCCGGGTATTGCAAGCACGAGCTGGCTTCGGATTGGCGTGAGAGTCGGTCGCGGCTCCAGAGAGACGGAAGGTCGAACCGAGGCTCAGGGGGTCAATCAGCTCAGGAGAGTTCAGAGAAGTCGGATAAGGCTCCGGAGGGGAAGGAGTTCCGGGAGAGCTCAACCATCGGCCCGGGAAAAGCCACGTCTAGCCAGGTGGCGGATAGAGTCAGACCAGATCTGGAGAACCGGGAGGACAGACCCTTGGCTCGGAGAGCCATCTAAATCAGGAGGGGCGAAGAAGTCAACCAACAGCTCCGGAGAATCGGGAGAGGTCGACCAAGGCTGGGATAGGGATGGCCGGAAGAGACGATTCACGGCTCTGGAGGGCCAGAGACCCGGTGGGGAAGGACGGAGGAGACGGGTTCACGGCTCTGGAGTCTCTGGTGAAGGCTCTAGGGGGGAGACAAGTCCAGGCTGGGGGGAAAAGGAACACCCCACCCACCGGGCACCCGCTGTCAGTGGAGGCCGGCATTGCCCGGTCCTGTAATAGGGCCGGCTGAGAGAGCACGGCTACCTCGGGCGAGCCGGGTGCTCCGTAATTGGGCCCGGCGATTGGTTCTGTCGCTCAGCGAACGGAGGGCGCGACTCGAGCGAACCTGTGGCTTCGGGGAAAGCACGTCCGACGTGAAGGGTGATGACTGCGTCAAGTAAGCCATGGGGTCCACGAGTCGACGCCTGCAGAGAGAACGGTTTATCTCGGGAGTGAGCCGGCTCCGTAAATGGGCCGTACGGTTCTGTCTCTCAGTGAAAAGGGCTGGGTCGATCGAGCGACGTTACTGGCTTGCGGGGGAAAAGCGGTCAAATGAAGGGATGGACTGTGCCAAGTAAGGATGGGGGGTCCACATAGTAGACGGCAGAGGAGCGGGTGAGACCTGACTCGGCAGAAGACGGGGACGTCGGCCAGGGCTGGCTCTACTAGGTCCTAGAAGGCCAACAAGGCTAGGCCGTAGTCCGCCAGAGAAATTCCAGCAGCCCTATTTCGGCCGTCCTGTTGTGAGTCCCCCCGCCTCTCAGGAAGCTGACTATGTAGGCTGAGCCCGTAGTGTCTCGGCTACGGAGGTGAGCGAGAGGGAAGGGGACGCCTGGTAAGAATCCGAGGGGGCAGGTAGCCCCAACTGCTAGTCTCTCCCCCGGTAGCAGTACGCGGGGAAGCCCGACCCTACCGGAAATACGGCCCGGTCCCCGACTGGCAACGGCTGTGTACTGTAGTAGGGTAGTTAGAGCCGCACTCCACCCCGATGGCCCTCCGCCAGGGTGGGGGGGGCAGGCTGATAGGAGTCCATTAGCCTGCGAACACGAGTAGTCCTCCAGCAACAGTGGCCTCCGTGAGGCCCGCTGATTTTTCTTTGAAGATATCTGAATCTGGCAGGGACGGCGCTCATGGGCGGCCGCAGCAAACCCCGCCGCCGCTGACCAGAGCGGCTCCCTAGTCTAGGTGAGGAGGATATAGACGGTCCTGACGTAGACCTGCGGTGGAAGACTCCTTTCAAGTCGGGCTCCTCCCGGGGGACTTAATTTTGTACAGTCCCGCTAGCCCATGTTTTTTCGGAATATCCCGCGAGGAGGGCCCCGGCCCGCGAGGATGGCTGGAATCTACCGAAACGGGGCTGGCCACTAGGCCCCGTGCGATGTCCGTGCAGCCTTAAGTCACCCGTGCTGGAAGTCTGACAGGCTGGCCAAGAATGAGGAGGGCCACCAGGACCCACGAACGCGATAGAGTTACTCATATAGCGACGGCGTAGCCAAGTCTGTCCCGAAAGTCGTAAACTATGTCGGAGCCCAGAGGACCGAGAACAGTCTCTGGCGATGCATGGACCTGGTAAACGAAGTCCCCTCGCCGAAACAACACCGCCAGCGTTAAGTCTCGCTTCTAGTTTGATCGGGGATCAACGGCACGCTAACAAGGATGCTGTCCATCCGACCCCGGAGGACTCTACGGCAGGGTAATAGCTTCGCCTGCTCCACTTGGGAGTCGCAATGCCTGACGAAGGAGACTCCCGGCGCTACGCCTGTTCGGACGGACTGCCTCGCACCGATATATGCTGTGCCTGTGGGCTGGATCGAATCCCTGGCGCTGGCCTGATGCCTGAGCCGTACCGGTGCAGCCAGATCGCGGCCGCGGCGACCGGTCACGACCCTACTTGGCGGACCTCTGGGCCGTCCCGAGGTGGAACCACACCCCAACGGACCTGGGCTAGGGCCGGCCCCGACCTTGCTTGGATTGTCGGGACCTCGGCCGTCCCGAGTTGAACAACCCCCCATTAGGACCCGGATGGGCCGGCCCCGACCTTGCTTGTCGGGACCCTCTGGACCGTCCCGAGGTGTAACGACACCCCGTTCGGACCGGCCCCGACTTCAAAGTCGGCTGGCGACCAAGACCTCCGCGGCGTCCGAGGGGTAACGACACCCCGTTTCGGGCCCGGCGCCGAGGAGATGGCCGGCAGAGCCGGCCTCTCGACGTGCGAGGACAACCAGGGGCTGTGTGTGTCCAGCGGCTTTAGGGTTCAGGCTGACCCAGAGCCTGTGGGACTCACAGAGCTAACGAGCATCTGCCCACGGGCCCCCGAAGGGCCAAGCTCGAAGTCCAGGGGTATAGTCCCCCCTGGGACGTCCCTATTCTTCGAGCGCCGCCACCCTATCACTGGGCCTTTCCTGCTGTCGGTAGGTAGTCTTCGTAGACATGGCGGCGCCTCCCAGCGTTCCTCGGTCCAGGTAGCGAATGGCAGGAAGGCGGTAGCCGACACAACACTTTCACACGTATTGAAGGAACTCCCGCTACGGAAAAAATCCATCAGGAGTATACCGCCTCCCGAATGATATACAATAACAATATCACAATAGGAATCACTTTCTACATGCTATGCGATATGTCATAGTACAAGTGTTGTATTGCAGTAGAAGGATTATACAAAATACCAAAATATCAGCCGGGGTAACGAACTTGCGTAGAAAAAAAAAGACGAGGTAACTTAGAACAGTCCAAGCCAAGTTAACGACACAAAGTATCCCCATTCCCACGCTCTCACCCGTCTTGCGTAAAACTTCCCTAGCGCCTGCGTGCGGAGAGAGACACCCCGGGAGAAAAGGACAGGGAAGGGAGCAAGGGTGGAAAAAAAACCCAAGAAGGGAGGGAGGGAGGGGGGGGGGGCCAGCTAGGGGAAAGCCACCCGGGACAACAGGCCAGCCCCTACTTGAACCAACACAAGACGGAGCCCACACACCAGGCGTGGTTAGGCTACGGGGGAGGAGAAGCCATGAACCAACCCTATGGTGCTAGGAACAGCCTAGGCTAAATATGGACTTACGCAAAACGGGGATCGAGCGGGAGGAGAAAAAATCCAAACCCAAAATCACGCAAACCGCAAGATAACCTTATCTCCTGATAGACGACATCGGAGATAATGACTTCCTAGAAAGATTCTGACAAAAGCCATTGAAAGCGATTGGGTGATTTTCGGCGAGGAAAAATTGATGAAATTCTTAGGCCAAGCTGCTCATGAACTAAACGTTCAACTGGCAAAATAAGAAGGAAGATAGGGTTGCCAGCCGGACTACTGTAAAAGATTGCAGATGTTCAATGGCTGTGGGGTGGGGTGCCAAAGTGGAATATGGGGTGGTAAGTTGAGTAGTGGAAAATAGATCCAGTTGAATTGTGATTTATTACTTGGACGTGGAGAAAGGAATTGTCACCACTCTTGTATGGAGTGTATATGAGCTTTATCCCTGCTGTCCTCCCCTTTTATTCCTTTCCCCCCCCCCCCCCCCCAACGGCAGAAGCTAGCAATTGGGCATGGTAATCTTGAGTTATAGTTACTGTACATGTTGAGGGTTAATGTATTTGGGTTTTTTTCTGTGTGGAGATTCAGCATGATCGCTAATTGTTGAGTGACTAAAACTACCAGGGATGGGAGGAATGTCCTCCAAAATAGCACCAAGCAGGTCAGTGTTGTTTGATTCATTCAAACAAAATGAAACACTGAAAAACATAACATAATTAACGTGTGTTCAACTGTGACATCAAGCAATAAATATTGTACAATAGGGATTCTCCCTATTTCCTTGCCCTAATAAACCCAAACATGAAGACTAATGACTCTATTAGGAACATAGTTGATGTTTTGGGGTTCGCGGACCATGTAACCTCTCGAATCCATGATTACCGTTGTCCTCCAGAATGACTGAACACTTACACACACCACCCTTCTAGAAGAAGTGAAATTTACAAGATTATTGGTAAAATTACAAACATTAGAAGGGGAAAAGTTCACATGCAGTGATACTATATCAAATATACCTGGTAGAAGTCATAGATGACCTGGCCACCCATGGACCATCAGTATGGTTTTGACCTTTTGACCTCCTTGACCTTTGGCTTGACAATGTACAAAGTGTACATCAATGCCCTCGATGTTGGTCTTGAAGTGGTTGTATTGGGGTTGAATACCATCTCCTGTTTCTCCCAAATGAAGAGGAAAAGCAGGAAAAATCGTAGTGAAATAGCCTTCAAATTGAAAACAAATGGCAAGTACATAATGCTCCTCTGGGAAGTGCTATGGCAAGTGGTTTCCCCCAATTTTTGCTTGGACACGCAGTTCAGATTAGTGTCAGGGTCTATTAGTAAGCTTTTCATAGTCAAGGCATAAAAAATTTACATATAGACAGTAGTCCGAGATGCCAAAAAAATACACATAGGACAATCGAACTTACAAAGCTAGTGTGCGGTAGTCCTGATTGAGGGCATTACTAGAGGCAGACTATCAGACGAAATGCTTAAATTTGTTACTAGTTCAATGTGAGTAGTGAACGATTCAGTCCAGGTATGAGGAGAGAGAGTTTATATTTGAAATCTATTCAAACATCTACCCATCCTCAATTATCTGAAAAAAAAAAAACACATGGTAGGAGAGAAGAAATCTAATAACCTCGTTTGGGCAAATTACTCCCAACTTTTGCTATATCATGATGCGAGTTGGAACTATTTAATTTGTAAAGTCTATGAAAAATGAAAAATATTACAAAAGGCAGTTTTTAGAATGCCATCTACCAAGGGAAAAGTACACAGTCACAGCGGGGGTTACAAGAATGGACCAAAGTTGGAGGGAGTATTTAAACAAGAATCGCAAATACAGTAAAGCAAGAAGATGAGCCACTCAAGTAATAAGTACGTTTTTTTGAGTTGACTCTTAAAGGTGTTGATAGATGGAGCGAGTTATGATAGTCAGGTTAGGTGCGTTCCAGGCTCTTGTTGCGGCGATTGTCATGTTGAGTGGCGCTCCCCCAATTACATAGTTGACATAGGAATATGGAAGGCCGTTATGGGTAGTAATGTCAAGGCATGGATCTCAATTGCGAGCAGGCACATAGCGTGATAACAAATCAAATGATCTGAGCAAAGAAGTCAGTTCAAATATCAGTTTAATAGGTGAGCTTGATGGAGATTGGATTAGCCTTGGTTGGTAAAGCTTTGGACTGGTGATCAAAAGGTTGCGAGTTTGAATCCCGGAGACCGATCAACTTTTGCGGTATACCCTTGGGCAAGGTACTTTGTTTCCATTTGCCTCACACCCACCCAGGCGATAATGGGCACCGGTGAGGAATTTGAGTACAATCTGCGCCTACAGTGGCAGCAACTTATACTCGCCGGGATTGTCGGAGAGCGTAACGTACCTGTGATCAGGGTGATATCTGTTAAAGCACTTTGAGAAGGTCTATGACATTGGAAAGCAATGTATACTGTAGGCATGCGGGATTATTGTTATTATTATATACATTTATACATAGACAACGAAGCCAAGGCTAAGCAGAACAAGAAACCCCAATATACCACTAATTCAAGAATGATGTGTTGAAGTATGTAAAGAATCATTTAGAATTGAGACAGATTGTGCTGGGGTGGTTAGGTTAGGCTGGGCTAGGGCTAGGCTATACCATCCCATATGGGAGTGTGGGGATTTTCCTCCACCTCTGCCAGTTGATGACAAATTTGTCCCATGACCATGAAATTTCACCAGTATGACAGTTGCTCACCTATAATTATTCAACCAGTAGTCAACAACGTTCCGCGTTAACATCTGCCCTTGTGCCATTATCCCAGTTGGTCCCTTCAAGGCTCTCAAAGTAACGAGAGTTCTGCAGACGTCTCTTCAAGTCCCCCTGGGCTTCCCTGGGGAATTCAACCTTGGAAGGGTCTGATGGACGTATTAACCTCAATGGTACCCTTCTCTTCTCTGGCCCACCAGCCCTCTCCGGGGTCCAGAGACGGGCCGGGCTCGGGGGAGAGGCACCAGTCAAGATAAAGTCCCAAGGACTACTGCGGACCCCCCACTAGAAAAAAGCTGCAGCTTCAGCCCATTGTGAACCTTACAGGACATAACCACGAAAGGAACCAGATGGGATGTGATTGAATTGTTAAATCAATTACACAAGGCGATCACCCCCAGTGTCTCGCCTGGTTGCGCATCGTGGTTTTTTTCCATCAGTTCACCATGGCAAACCAACTGTAGTTCATTCCATGTGTCGCTTAAATATTTGGGTATTAGCATTTAGAAGAAACAGCTAGCTTACCATTAGTGGACAATTTTCAAATTCATAAATAATGATGATTGCCATGTCTACCAAAGGAGTATAAGATTTGATTGGAAATGTGACTAAATATGCAAATGAGGGACATATCTTCAACTTACAAGAACCATTCTGGAAGTATTTGTTAACTAAATAATAAACAGGACCCTAGTCCCACCAAGGTCATAGTGGAGTACTGGTCGGAAATCTAATAAAGTTTGTCCTATATATCCCCAACATCACCTAAAAGATTATGCCCCAGCATTATGCAAGTCATCTCTTGCACTCCCTCCATCTCACAGTTACCTGTAGCATCCCCTGTCTGGAGTGGAATAAGCCATCTAATTAGGCGCCTCTCTTGCCAGGGTAACTGACACCCTCTGTTGGCACCATAGGGTGCAACTCTCCCTACATTGATTCTGCAGTATACATATACTGGGTGACCTGAGGCTATATAGGGGCTATATAGGTGATATAGGGATATCAATGAAACTGGAAATTGTGGCAAAAGCAACCATGTTCCTCTACATTTTTCCAACACATATGCCAATAAAGTGATATGAATAAGACAATGAATGGAACCTCTGTCTGTTACAGATAGGAATACTAGTTAAAATGAATGAAAATTAACATACATGAGGGGTTTAAAATTGAAAGGAGTAAAACTTCACAATAGATAGGTTCTACAACATCTTGTATGAATAGCATGCTATTAATAGTGCTGCTGAGGTAGGGGATCCCAAAGGACTGACCCATCTGAAATGGGTAACTGGCTAGAGAATCAACATGTTCTTGCAAGGAGGTGCAAAATGGTATGGAGTTTTGTAGGGGATATTTTACTCATGTCAATTCTTCTCACAATTAGGATTTTGATAATTGAATGACCTTTGATAAACATAACAGTTTTAAAAAATATTCCCATTGCATATAAGTACCATGTCTAAAAAAATTAGCCATATTGCATACAGTCTTCAGAGGCTGTTGCAGGAAATGTTATTATTTGGCAGTTTTGGTCCATAAGTGACCTTGAATGACATTGATGACAAACAGTTGTTATGGAACTTGTTACTCCTTATAAAGGCAGAATGTCCCAAGATTTCAGCCATATTGCACACCGTCACTAGAAGTTGTTGCAGAAAATGTTAATATTTAGCAGTTTGTTGACCTTGAATGACCTTTGATGGCAAGACGGTTTTCATGAAAAATGCTTTCCACGATGTGATGCGCCAAGCCCCAAAAGCATAATGTAATCAGATATACACACCCTATGCTATCGCTCAAAAGGTATCAAAACCAATCTTTGACCCCTTGTAACTTGAAGACCAGGTGTAATCGATCGAAGAGGAGTTGGTGTCGTCTAGGTAGCACAGAGTTCTATCACATATCTGAAAATTAATTTTTTATTTCTTTGACCTGTCAACCTCGTCATTAGATGTTGTTTGATCCATGGAATCCAGAAACTACAATGACAAATTTCTATGAACACCCTAACTGCACTCATTTCAATTGTTATTGTCCTTTTGAATGGAAAAATTGCATAATTTAGACAAAGGAGGTCACGTAAAATGACCTCCCCAGTACCTTGCACATGTTGTCAAATTGATCAGGATTGAAAGTGAACATCTCCACCAAGTTTCATGGAAATTCAACCAACTTTAAAATCTGCCTAAATTATGCAAAGGGATTACTTAAATGCAAATAGTCTCATTAAATGACCTCTGTTGACCTCGTCTCTACTGTTAAATTTATCGGTACTATAAATAAACCATCTCCAACGAGAGTGTCATGAAAAATCAACAGATTTTAAAACATTGCCATAAATAGGCAAATTAGACTACTCAATTAGCAAATATAATGTTGGAAAACTCTGATCAGTTAATATCCACTTCATAGTGTTATAAGGCTGAACGAATCACCATAACATCTACCGATCAAGAGATATCTTGTACACAAGCTTCTGTGCAATTTCCATAAAGATGCAAATTCATGCTAATGAGTATAGTAATTAGGGACGGAAAGTGGATGCACATCGACAACTCTTCACCGCACACCTCCACAAAGAGGTTTCGGCATGACAGCTTCCACGGTTCAAGAGATATCGACCGCACATACAACAGCAACGACCACACCCACACACACCACAACCAGTGCCCACTATGTCTCTGTATCTTCTCTTTAACAAAGTTCAGGTGAGACAAAAAACAATAATGCATTCAACTTCATCTTGTAAAACATCAACTGTAACTTGGAGGGCCTTGCACATCACAAGTGGAGAAGCTATAATGTGATAATAGGATTGATTTCTAACACCAATCCTTCCAATAAATTTCAAATTCCTGCGCTACATTACGAGACAACATCAAATCAACAAGTTCTTTGCTCCTTATCTCTGTCACCTGGTTTTCCAGTGATAGCAGTTAGGATCTGCAACTCCAGCAAAAACTGTTAAGAAATGCAAATCACAAATTATGTTACCACATAGTAGTATATTGCTACTTCATACCCCCGAATACAACAATTTGAAGGTAAAAGGAGGAAACTTTCGGAAAAAGGAAATTTTAATTGAAAACAATTCGAACCTCAGGTCGCCACATCGCTATTAAAATCAAGATCAAGATTTTTATATAAAACGTATGCGAAAAATTCATTGATTGGAACTGGAACATTCTTCAAAACTGTAAATGTTTTTGCTCATTTTCTGTTAAAAATACAAGTTGTTCCACAAAGTGTATATAACTCCCACCTTCCCACTAGTTACCAACTTGGGAAATAGCTTTTGTGAGGCCCATCAAATTTTGCGGCGCCCCAAAACTGATAACATAACAAATGTGTTTTTTTCTTTCATAAAATGTGGGAAGTAAGGTCTCCATGACAACATTAAAAAACAATGAGTGAGCGGTAGAGCTCTTTTGATGTAGGGGTAACAGCCCGATATTAATAAAGTTCTACATTCATAGGGTTAATTGTTCAAAAGGTTCAACATCATAAGGTTCACTGCTTAATAAGGTTTCACTATTCTTAATGAGAAAAAGCCCTCCATTGTTCATGGAGGTTTGTTATTCATAATGGGCAAAAAAGGAAACCTTTGATATCCTAATAGAGCAAAGGGTTGGTTATTCCTAATGTCGCAAAAAAGTTTATCAATCATAATAGGACAGAGGGTTCGGACATGATAATAGAGACACGGGTCGTAATTCATAATCAACCAAAATGCTTCATATCATATTAGAACAAAAGGATCATACATACCCCCTAATTCAAGCAAATCAACTTGACTCAAATGGGCCAAAATAAGTGACCAAAAAATAGCAGAAGTGGAAAAATTGCCCAATGTTCCAACGGGGGCCCTGGCAGCTGCAAGGGAGAAGGGGTTGGGGTACAGAGGATTTTAGGCATATAGCTTAAGGCATATTGTTTTTAAAAATATTTTTTTATGGTATACTTGCTGAGCAGAGGATCAATTCTATTCAAGGCCCAGCAAGGGTGCAGACCTGGATACTGCACCAAATTGTCTCTAATCTTCACCAGTACACGGAATGAGGCAATGCCTCTTTGGCTTTACCTTAATGTGGGGTGGGGGTAATCACACACAGATGGCGACATGCAATTGCCTACCCCTCATTTGTCCCTGCTCCAATCCCTCATACTGAGCGTCCAGCGAGAAGGTAGCAGATTCCATTTTTAAAGTCTTTGGTATGAACCTACCGGGAATCGAACCCGGTCTCCATGGTGTAAGCGCAACCTCGCGCTATCAATTGTTGCCAACCACTCGGTGCACAGGTTATGACGATTTGGTGAAACCATGTATTTACCAAGAATGTAGATGGACGTATCTCAATTGTATACTCGTACAACAGCTGAACTGCTACTGATTCCTTTGCCTATTGGCAAAACTTAGAAATACCTACCGGAATGAAAAAACCCCTCAGGATTATTACTGATGCGATAATATAGGCCTACCATGACATCATTGGCCAAGCCATTTTGCCCACTTCCCACTGTTCATAAAGACAAACTGGAACAAAATTGGATATTGGTTGCTAAGCAGGCGATAGAAGCTTTTCTCGTATCAGAGGGGGCATTTCTCCACGGCGTTTCCTCACCTCGGCTCACGGAAGTAATGAGCTGAACGTGGAGGGGGGCTAAGGTGACTGTATTTTCTTATCTCTGTGTGGGTTTCAAAACCAGAACGCCAAAAGGCTTAGTGAATTCCTTGACTCTTTCTGACAACCTATGCTAGACAACATAGGACAAAATGGGAGATTGCAAGCAACAGCTCATTATGGGCAATATAAATTCTGACAAATTTCCTATTTATCCCAACCAACCAAATAGGGTTCCTATACTCTTGATAAGAAAGCTACACACTGAGTTTGAAGATTTTCAGACTTTGACCTATGGTGACCTCAGATGACCTCTGACCTACCCCAAACCAATAGGGCTCATGTACTCATTGTAGGGAACACACATACCATTGTATGGGCCTCATCAAGCCAGTGAAAGTTGAGATATCAATGTTTACAAGCGAATGGGCGAAATAGCGACTATTCACAATTTTCAATTTTGGACAAAATGCACCCCGAACTAACCAAAAACACTATGGTTCCTGTACTCATATAAAGCTACACACCAACTTTGCACAACCTATCAGACCGACTGAACTATTCCTGTTTTACAAGGTTTTCACACTTTGAACCTCTGTGACCTCAGACCTGACCGGCCCAAAACTAATAGGGCTCATGTACACATCATGGGGAACACACATAACCACGTATAACTAAACTTGATCCATCCAAGTTGGGTCGAGTTATCGTTGTTAACAGCGTCAAATTTGGCCAAATTCAGTTTTTCAACAATTTCCCCCCGAATTACACCATAAACATTAGGGTTCATCCACTCATAAGAAAGATCATACCGAGTTTCAACCCGATCGGACCAGGCATTCTTGACTTATTCGTGTTATCACTCAAATTTTCCAGACTTTGACTATCTTGACCTAGGATGCCTTTGACCTGACCCCAAAACAATAGTGAATTATGTACTCTTATGGGGACCCATATATAAAGTATGAAGTTCCAGCCAAGCATGGTTGAGTAATTGGGTTAACAAAGGCTAAGGCATCACACACACACACACCCCACACACACAACTGTCAATTACTGCATAGATCCCTTGACTTTCGTCCAGGAAACAGAAAGCAGGCTTCCGCACCTCGCAACACCCTCATCTTCTCAATGCCAATTTGGCTAGTCGCTGACTCGCGACTGTGCAGTCTGGTCACGCCTACACACACATATGTGTAGGAAACTGAACATACTCCGTCGTGAGTTAGCGACAATTTGGGCCAACTTAAGCAGCGTTTCCATGCCAGGGCGGGCGGAATAGAAATATTTTTGTTTCTTGTATTCTACTCACATAAAAATGGCAGAAATTCTGATTGAACTTCGATTTTGCTCAAATGGTGCCGTTTTTCTTGTCTCTGTAAGCAGGCGCTACCATGATGAACAGTGACGGCTGGGCCCTCCATGGAACGCAGATTGGGCCACAACCAAAATAATTGCTTCTTGGTTGGAAGATTCAATCATAATTTCTGCAATTTTCATGTGACGTAGAATAACAATAACACCCATCAGGATTTGGTGGGCGATAACATAACACCAACAAATGCGTAAAGTATCGTGATTTTTCTGGTTTGCCTCCATTGACTGCTAGCACAAAGTGCCCCAATGAAATGAGTTTCGCACGTGCCTTATGATACGTAGTGCAACTGGTACAAGTGGTAGTGCAACTTGCACGGGGAAAATAGTAGCGCAACTGGTACAAGTGTTGATTGATAAGCTTCTGAACCACAATGTAGGGTGATCGAAATCGCTGATAGAATTATTTGATTCACGAATTACCGGATAATACCAGTGACTCCACTCTAGAATGAAGAGTTAGGAATACTGGTCGAAGAATTGGCTGCACTCCTATCAGATGTTTACTATCTTGGAGTTTGGAGTGTTCGGGCTGCACTTATCGTTCCTTCCGCGTGTTGCCAAACGCATGGAGCTATATTAACAATCTAACCTCTTATGCTGTGGCTTCGCTATGAAAAAATCCAGACCGGCTGGGATTCCACTGTTGCAGTGTCGTAGCCATGCTTTTTCCAGCAGGGGGCGCTGGTGACTTTGTCATTTCACTAGGGGCGACATGTCACCATGGTAAGCGGAGCGCCACCATTGGTTGGCGCGGATGCGTACCCGAAAATATCACAATTAGACCTACCATATGGCAGGAAATGGCACTTCTGACCTCATTGTCAAGGAGCTTATGCAGTGGCCACAGTTTTTCGTCACTACACTATTGGACATCAAATTGCCCCAATCTAAAAAAGATCCCAGAGTAAATTTCTCTCCTTGCAATCACGTTCAGTGGGGCCCACGCAAAGACGATACTATAACTACTGCGTCGCAGAGCTGCGTAGATCTGTGGCGTAAAATCGTGCGTAAGACCTGAAAATAATGTGGCCCTCAGATAGCTAAATATTTGAGGTAGTTCTTTCACTTTTACTTTGTCCGAGCTCAACTCAATATTATCTCATAGTCATCGTTTGGAACAATTTTCCATTTCCAGCAGCTGTTAAATGCAAATTTTTACCTATTTACCGAAACCTCTATTTCCGTTCCGAAAATTATCTGTGTTTCCTAGTCGAGTAATAAGCCATTAATTCCTATGAAATGTTTGCTGTTTGGCATTTTGTAGGCGTCGCTGATGCAATTTGATGCAATAGCACACCTAAACACCAGTCCCGCTCGGAATTGTTTTGCGTTTCACCTACTGATCTTATATTAACTCCGAAATTCCGGCACTTTCGCGTGATCGTTGCTCAAATTTTGTGCAAAGGAAAGTAGAACACTGAAACTGGGGACCTTGCGCAAAAGGAAGACCATGTGCTGTCTGTGGGGTTACGGGGCTTATTAATCACTATCCCGCTCCTCAGTCAAATTTGCGAAGTCACTTTGTCAACGGATTCTGGAGGCGGTAAGTGTTTTTTTACCTCTTCCAGGCTTTCCGTTCCGGGCTTCTAAGGCTTTCCCTTTTCCCCTTCCTCACATTCGTGATTATCACATCCTTTCCGTAGCCGGTTCCGAGAATATTCGAGACGTCCTTTTTCATGTGATTTTAACATGTACTGTAGCCTAGTCGCGCCGCATACGCTACTCCTATTATTACGTAGACACGTGTAATAATTTAAGAAACGGGGCGCGATTGCATGTTTCTCCTAGCAAAAACCCTATAGAGCTCTACTCTCGGTCGTCCTATCGAGTTTTGTTATTTATTGTGCGTCAATATGAGTTTGTGTGTGGACCGCCGACCACTTAACACAACGGCAAACCAGGTGGTAGAAGGCATAAAAGATCCATCCTCCCCAACAGAATTATGAACGTCAATATCTAATTGCAGAGACATTTCGAATATATTCCCAAGGCTTGGGTACTCCTATAAATAGATGCGACGGTTTGTATCTCGTTTAGGAAGATAGCATAAGGATACGCTTGATCTTAAACTGAGCGCAGGAACCTGGCAATAAACTATATGAGGCGCGCGAAGCGCGCCGAAAATTTTCAGCTTAAAGAGGAATTCTGAATTTCGAATTTTCGCTATAAAGAATTTTGGAAAAAAATACTGTGGGGAACTAGACCCTCAGTCGGGCCGGGTGTGTAAATTGTAGCTTACCACTCGGGATCCCCGACGAGATGGGGAAAAATTCCCCGAAGAAGGGGGGGGGGGGGAGCAGGCTTTCCAGACGGGGGTGGGTATTGGCCCACCTTTTCCATCCCCTCCCACAACTGGCGCACCCGTTACATAATCTTAATCTAACATTTTGTAATACCATGAAGCGGACCCACATATTGACCTGTGCGTTACGTATTTTATGTGCATTTCATGTGCCTCGCTGGATACGCCACGTATGGGGAAGAACTTTGTTCTTCTTCAACACGTTGAAGTTTAGTTGCGTGGAGACATGGTCATATGTATACACATAACCAAATGGGACCAGTCCATAACTCTCGAATTAGGAGCTTTGACGGCAGTTGAGATGCTAGGCCTACCCCAGAATAAGCGACAGCCTGGCGAGGAGCGCGTGGAAAGTCAGGCCGCTTGAGTGTCAAATTCAGGTTTTCGGGCACAACTGCCGGTCTTTTCCCTATTCAACTAGTCCAGTTTTTCCACATTCGTTGGCGATATTTTGCTCGAATTGTGAGGTCCCCATTTTCACAGAACCATAACTCTCTGCCTACCTATACATTACAACCCAATTCCTTGATGTCAGTATAATAAACCATGGAGTGGCGGTCTCATTTGACCACAAGGTCACTGGAACACTCCCGCACAACCAACCCCAACGCACAGAGCAGTGCACTGTATTTACAAACATATACAATCTGCCCAAGTTGGAATCTGCACGATCCCGGGTTATATTGATACCCAAAAATTAGGCAGTTCCATCTTTAAGCGCAGTTATGACTTTATAGGACCCCACCTCGGACAGAAACAGATACTTTATTCGAACCGAATACTGACTGTCTTCACAAATTGCCCTCTGTTTCACATGAACAACATGACTCGTATTGTAAGAGGATCGTGATTTGAATTTTTTTTTTTAATATGTTTCTCTCATATGAAAAAACAGACACTCAAATTCTCATTGAGGGGGGGGGGGAGGGGGGGGGCAGATTCCTGGGAGGGCGCGCGCCCCCACGTCCTCTCCCGTACGACGCCACTGATTGTTTCATATGCGTGTCCCGAAAATGATGTGCAAATCACATATTCACACAAACAACGTTTGTTTCAGGAAAGAGAGCCCTCTATACGTTTATGCGGAAACAAGACGAGCAAGCAGCCACACATCCATCATAATTTTGTTGATTGGCTTTTTTTTTAGAAGATATTCCGTAGAATTATTCGCGGTGATACGCATCGTATACGCATTGGTAAGTGCTTATTTTGCCTATTCACTGGTGGTTCGCTTTCATTTAGAACTTGTTTGGCTCTGTGGAACCAATTTCTATATTTTGTATACTGGAATAGGACATATTAAGACCATCCCATCAATCACTTGAATTTCACATGCGTACCGGTACCATACCGCACAATGGAACCCTAGCCTGGGTGACCCCGGTAATTATGATTTTTTTTTTCAATTGTGTATTTTGATTTTGCTCTTCATGAGAGGCTGATACATGATACATAACCCAAACATTATAGTGACCGATCGGAGTCGATCACGATCGTGAGTCGATCACGATCGTGACTCGATCAGCGCGTCCTTTTTTGTAGTGCAATACGCACGCTATGTACTGCGTGTGAATATCACCCTGATTCAAAAACACGCGCGATAGTATGATTCTAATTTAGACGCATCGAAACAATTAATCATTCTATATTTCCATTGTTCCTATTTCGGGAGACCAATTTATACCCTTGGAGGGATTTTGGTGTTTTTATAAGTGTCTGAATCACCCTGCCAGAATTCGCCGAAAAGAACAAGAAATTGTTTTTCATGTTCCATTCCCATGGATATTTGACAAGAATGTTTTTCTAGTTGTGAATTGTCAGTAACAGAGTTCGAAATGTTTTGCTGACATGTGAGGATAATTTCTGCGGTGATCGACTCGCGATCGGAAAGCTGATGCTTTGTTGAGTTCTGCATCGATTTTTGAACCTCTTTTTTCCTCTGATGATTTATTCCATTGAGACGAAATGTTATCATGAGGAAGACGACGAATGAGGGAATACTTCTTGTAAGTTTCGTTCATTTCGCGATTTGTTTTTCTTTGCTTTTGTTAATATGTCCCTTAGGGATCGACTCACGATTGTACTGGTGTAATAGTATTCTGACAAAACCCCAACTGTAAACTTTCTCCAGCTCTGAGCGCAATTTGGGCTGATGATGAACTCGAAGTGATTCGAAGGGGACCGGGCCTTCACCGGTACTTTATGACACCACTTACAGCAGCTGTTATGGATATTTGCCATGAATGTTTCTTTGATTGGGAAATTGATGAGTGACAGTGATCTCAGCATTACACAACAACGTTATTCGTGATACTTACATCCGGGTGTAAGCTGGCAAAAAAAGTGGAAGATGTGCTTCACTGCTAAAAGTGGTTCGTTATTAGACTCACTCACCCATGACTAGAGAAGTAAGCACCCGCAGCTATGCTGGCTATTAGCGAGGATACGGGGACTCCTTCTGCAGGAGACAAAGAGCCATCCTTACTTGGGGTACTATATCAACAATTTTTTATTTTGAATGATTCATATGAACCAAATTGCTGCCTATGCGCAAGTATGCTTGCTTTTATTATGAGGAACAATCGTCTAAGATGCCAAGGAGGTGTCCTATGTAAGAGACTCTTTCGTCCCTTACTTGATATTCTTCATGTGTATGCGGGACTCTTATACCGCCGCGGTCTATTATAATACTTCTAGTCGGCCAGTGTATTGGGATGCTAGATTATGCTTTGAACGAATCAGGTCTTGTCCCTGGGGCATGGTTCATAGGTCCCTGGGGCTGTGGGTTGTTACCGATATGAATATAGAAGGATGGGATGGCGGTCTCTTGCACCGTACGCCGTGTGTTAGGTGTGCGTACCTTTTTTATCAGTGCCGAAAGCAAAATGAAATCATGCAGTAATGTTGGCGTATGTGGGTGGCTCTGTGGCTGTGTTGTATGTGACACCCCTTGTCAGGACAATTATATGTATGCGAACGCAAACAGGTATCAAGTTCAAATTAGGCAGTGGGGTGCTCAACCCATGGAAGAAGAGGAAACCCTATGTGTTTAGTGCCAGTTCGAGGTGTCCGACTTCGACCTCATTTTACCTTTGACTCATTTGGACTCCTAATATTTGGACCTTTCCGTGAAGACCAGACTCGTCGTGTTGACAAGAACCAATTACACTGGACTTCTATAACACGCTATCTCCAGTTATGTGCTCTGTAAAAGGGTGAAATAATTTGGAAATAGCTTTGAAAAAACGGACATAATTCCATGGACGACATTGACTTCTAGGCAATGAAACATCAAGAATATCTGGAAGGGAGTCTGTTCGTACTATGGCTACCACTGGACCCAAATTTCATGTACTCACTCATTATATGGATTGGTATTGGAAATGCAGTCAGTAACTTATCAGTGTTCAATATCTTATATTAACTTTATTCAAGTAATATTGTTTTTAAAATCAATGGATGTGAACCAAGCTTTTGGAATAAATACATATAATATTCAAAGGTAGTGTGATTGCTCATTACCAACCTAAGCAGATAGAAACCACTACCATTTCGGGAAATTGGGGATTATAGGCACAAAGAATTATTTGCATGTGGTTAGTGAACAAAGGGGTTTGTTACGTTGATACTCAAATTGCGCACAAATCCGGACGATTAAATCAGAGTTTAGGTGATCTTGAAAGTATCCTTTTGTAAGAGGTATGGATGTTGAAAAAAGAATCACTACGCATAGTTTGGTATTTGTGACCCTGGTCCCACAGCTCTTGCTTGAAGCCGAGGAGGGAATCAACGAGACGGCCCAAACCTCTAAGCCTCGAGATCGAACAAACCAGGGTAAAAGCACATGACGACCAGACCTGGTGTAGTGGAACCGTGAACAAAACATACAGTCGTGGGGCCGACTACCAAATGACACCACCCATTATTGAGAAAGAGAGGAAAGGTGGATTTCGAGAAGTTTATGAGATCTGAGCCGTACCAGTGGTGATTCGGGGCACTGGGGGGGGTTCGTGTCAAACAAGCTTAGAAGGTCACCTGGAAAAGGTCTCCTGGGGGGAAACACGGATTACACCCCCAACAAAAGATAGGCACCAATCGTGGACAATGCGCATATACTCCGGGTAGGGCTTTGAGCAGACAAGACTTGATGAATGAAATGGACATTCTAAAAAAAAAATACCTCGATAATTGGTACGGTACAATCTCCGACCAATCCGGAGAGTGAGGTGCTGTCAGTATGGGCGAAGGGGTACTCCGATTCTCATAGGTCCCACAATTATCGCCTGGGTGGAGGGACCACATTGGAGATATAGTGTTTCGCCCAAGGACACACCGGGAAGTGATCGGTCTCTGGGATCGGAAATTCAAATCCGTTCGATTACACCAACTCAGGGGATCCACCGACTGGGCTAATCCTATCTCTGGGCAATCACGCAGCTCCACCAAGGAGTGGTAACAACAGTGGCGCAACAATGGTCTTGCACCAAACTTTTATAAGGGCTACCGCACACACTGCCTGCGCACATGGCAGACGCACACACAGTTGCTCGTACGGACTTAACCCCCCCCCCAGTGGCGTAGCTAGGGGAGGGGGGAGGGGGGGGGGGGAGAGGCCCACGGAATCGCTGGCCCCCATTTGGACCCCCTCCCCCCCCAGGGAGTTTTCAGAATCCAAAATGATGAAAACAATCATTTCAGAATTTTTGGTTGTTTTCCCTCAACAAAAAGACACGAAGAAATGCCGTTTCCGGACATTCTGGGAGGTCTCTCAATCAAAATTTTTTGTAAAGCCTCCGCGCTTAACCCGTGGTGGCGCTTCCGATTATGTGATGAACATGTTGCATCTATTGGCCCTTGGCACCCTCACTAACAGACCCCAAGACCCCCAGGCCCCCCCTACTAAAAAATTCTCTGGCTACGCCAACTGCCCCCACTATATCAAATAATATTTTTTTGGGCATGTCATTATGAACAAAAAATTGCGCTAGCTAAGGTATGCTTGATTTGGTTATGAGGAACCATCGTTCTCAAGATGCCAGCGGAGTTGTCCTATCTAAAAGACTTCATTTCGTCCCTTACTTGACATATTCTTCATGTGTATGCGGGACTTCTTCTACCGCCGCGTCTTTAATACCCTCGAGCAGTCCAGTGTATGGGGATGCTAGATTCTGCTGAACGCACTTCAGGTCCTAGGTCCCTGGGACATGTTTCCTAGGTCCCTGGGCCTGTGGGTTGTTATCGATATGATATAGACAGGATGGGATGGCGGTCTCTTGAAGCTAGACGCCGTGGTAGGTTTGTCGTACCTTTTTTTATTCCTGCCGAAAGCAAATGAATCTATTGCAGTCATGTCTGGTGCGTATGTTGTGTCTCGATATGCACCGCGTCGTGTGTTTGTTGGTAGTGGACACCCCTTGTCAGCACTCTTGTCAGCACATATGTAGCGAACGCAAACAGGATCAAGTTCAATTAGACAAGTGGGGTGCTCACATGGAGAAAGTGAACCCATGTTTTCCCAGTTGCCAGTTCAAGGTGATCTACTTCGACCTCATTACCCTTTGACCTCATTGACTAATGGATCTTGTGACTCCGTAACGACCAGGACTGTCGTGTTGCAACAAACCCAATTACACTGACGTTTCTATCCACGCGAGCTCAGTTTATGTGCTCTCTGTAAAAGGTTAGGAAAAGCTTTGATGAAACACTGCAAAGTCCATGTAGACAATTGACCTTTCGGTAATGAAACATTCAAGAATAGCGGGAAGGGAGAGTTCTGTTCGTCTATTTGGATACCACGGGACCAAAAACATTTCATGTACTCACTCAATATATGGCTGGGTATGGGAAATTGGTAGTCAGTAAACTTTATAGTGTTAAAATCTTATATAACTTATCAAGTCAATTAAGTGTTTTAAATCCTGACCTTAAACCAAGCTTTTGAATAATACCAATATAATATCCAACCTGTATTGTGATTGTTCATACCAGCTAAGAAGATAGAACCCCTACCATTTCGGGAAGATTATAGGCAAATGGTATTATTTGCATGTAGTCGATGACCAAAGGATGGTGTTACTTGATACTAAAACTTGACAGCACATCCGGACGATTAAAACATTCAGATGTTAGGTGGATCTTCTGCAAAGTCGATTTGTTTACAGAGGTTGGTATAGGTGACAAAGGAATCACTACGCATAGTTTGGTATGTGCACCCTGCTCACAGCTTGAAAGCCGACGGAGGAAGGGAAAAACGAGACGGCCAAAAACCTCTCCAGCCTTTGAGCTACGAACCAAACCAGGAAAAGACACATGACGACCAGACGGGTGTAGTGGAACCGTGAACAAAACATAACATTCGGTGGCTGTACCAAATGACACCATATATTTGAGAAGAGAAAGGAGAAGGTTGGGATTAGAGAAGATATGAGATCTGAGCCGTACCAGTGGTGATTCGGGGCACTTGGGGTAGTGTCAAACAAGCTAGAGGTCACCTGGAAAAGGCCCTGGGAAAACGGATTTACACCCCACACAAAGATAAGCACCACTGACAATGCGCATATACTCCGGGTAGGGCTTTGAGCAGACAATACTTTTTTTTTTTTTTTTCTTGATGAAAAAGGACATTTCTAAAAATAAAAAATACCCGATCATGGTCCGGTACATCTCCGACATCCCGGGGAGTGAGTTTAGTGCTGTCATTAGGGCGAAGGGGTACTCAGATTTCTCATAGGTCCACCAATTATCGCCTGGGTGGAGTGGGAAAATTGGAGATATAGTGGTTTCGCCCCAAGGACAACACCGGGAAAGTGATCGTCTCTGGATTTCGAAATCAAATCCGTTCGATCTACAATCCACTTCAGGTGGATCCCACCGACTGGGCTAATCCTATCTAGGGGCAATCACGCAGCTCCCCAAGGAAGTGGAACAACAGGGCGCAACAAAAACTGGTCTTGGCACCAATTTTTATAAGGGCTACCGCCACACATGCCTTCGCACCATGCATGCACACACAGTTTGCTCTTACTGCCTTCTTAACCCCCCCCCCCCCCCCAGCGCGCGTCCGTAGTTACGGGGGGGGGGGGGGGGCGAGGCCCCCCATTGAAATCGCTCGGCTCCCCATTGGCCCCCCCCACTGGAGTTCTCCAAGGAATCCAAAAATGAAAACAATCATTTCAGAATTGTTTGGTGTGTTTCCTCAACAAAATACACGAGAAAGGCCGTTCCGGCCATCTGGGAGGTCGCTCAAAAATCAAAAAATTTCTTTGTTACCTCCGCGCTAACCCGTGGTGGCGCTCCGTTAGATGCGAAATATTGAATCTCATGGCCTTTGGGCCCCCCCCCCCCCCCCCCACTAACAGACCCGGCACCCCCATGGCCCCCCTACTAAAAAATCTGGCTACGCCACTGCCCCCACTATATCAAACAATATTTTTTGAATAAATATGAACCCAAATGCTTGCCTCTGCTAACGGTATGCTTGCTTTGTTATGAGGAACCATCGTTCTCAAGATGCCAAGGAGTTTTTACCTACCTAAGAGACTTCAGTTCGTCCCTTACTGACTATTTTCATGTGTATGGCGGGACTCTTATAAACCGCCGCCGTCTATTAACCCTCGAGTCAGTCCAGTGTATTGGGATGTTAAGATTTTATGCTTGAACGACTTCAGGTCCTAGGGGTCCCTGGGAAATGTTTACTAGGTCCCTGGGGCCTGTGGTGTATCGATATGATATAGAAGGATGGGATGGCGGTCTCTTGCAACTGGACGCACGTGTTAGGTGTCGTACCTTTTTTTATTCCGTGCCGAAAGCTCGCAAAATGAATTATTGCCAGTCATTGTCTGTGCGGCTGTGTGGTGCATGTCTCTGTTGTGTGTGACAGTTGTCCCCCCGGCGCGCGAGGACCAGCGTGTGTTGGATGTGACACCCCTTGTCAGCACTATAGTAGCGAACGCAAACAGTTATCAAGTTCAAATTAGGCAGTGGGTTGCTCACATGGAGAAGATGAACCCTAGTTTTAGTGCCAGTTCAAGGTGATTACTGCGACTCATTTGACCCTTTGTCCTCATTTGACCTAATGATCTTGTGACCTTCTGTAACGACCAGGGACTCGTGGTTGCAACAAACCAATTACACTGGACTCTATCACACGCTTATCTCCAGTTATGTCCCTGTGAAAAGGGGATGAAATAGAGGAGAGAAGGTGGAGACTAGAGAAAGTATGAGATCTGAGCCGTACCAGTGGTGATTCGGGGCACTTGGGGTAGTGTCAAACGGCTGAAGGTCACCTGGAAAAGGTCCCTGGGAAACACGGATTACACCCCCCAACAAGATAAGAGTTGCTCTTACTGCCTAACCCCCCCCCCGTGGCTAGCTACGGGGGGGGGGGCGGGGGAGGAGGGCCGAGGCCCCATGAAATCGCTCGGCCCCCCCCCATTGGCCCCCCCCTGGAGATTGGGAAAAGAACTTCCGTGAACCGTGCTACCTCTGTTTCAAAACCCAACAATTGAACAAATTGTCATTAAGTGAATTACTTTTACAAATGTCTTAGAAATTATCAAAAATTTCTCGCACTTCAAGCGGGATCATTTCTCAGTATTTAAACGGACACACACGCAGTTGTAGTAGGCTATATACATTTAATGTTCCACATGCTTTTCATACAAACCTTGACCAAACCTTGACCATTATGTATGGTGTAGGCAACTCGTGTTTTGCCGCACGGGGGAAGGTACCACCGCTGACCTTTGGGTGCCTTTAGTGATGCTTAGCGTTTCAGGCCCTCTTTGCCTGGAACATTGATCATTCCAGCCTCGGGGTTGGCCGGTTCTATGAGGAACCTGAAGGTCCTGGGTTACACGGGTCGCCTTGATACCATGGGTCTTGTTTCTGGGCATGCGGATACAGGTGGAGTCGGTGCGCTGAGGCATGCGTCAGATAGTGAGAGGCCCGAAAAACCCCGGGGTGGTGGGGTAGCGCCTGGGGAGGCGCCTTTTCATCTGGCGTAAAAATCCCGAGAACCCTCCTATGCGAAGTTCGCGAATAGGTGTCACCCTAGGTCGGTGTTTCGGGGTGCCACTCGAGGTCCGTGCTCTCCGAATTAGTCATTGTTGGTGTCTTGTCGGTGCCGTTGGTTTCCACTTGCCCTACCTTTGTCCTCCTTTCTCCATTACCTTATCATGGTTATTTCAGGTTCTCATACGACACTACTGCAGCCCCTCACGTGACATCTGGTTCGCTCTTTTCTTTCTCTTTCGCGGAATATACGGGTCTCACCGCAATCTCAAACCTGTCCACCAACGCATCATGGATCAGCCATCCTAATTACTTTTTTTTACTGAACACAGATTAACATCACCTATTGATTTACAATCCTCCAGTGTCCCAACTATATCCTTCATGATTGTTTTCCTTGTAAGGGCTGCGAGTTGCGCCTGTCCACTCCAGCATCCCTGTCAGCCCGCCTTTCTGAATTTGATATCGGTCTGTGAGACTTGCAACTGCTCTGGCTCAAGGTCTCTCTTCCTCGCCTTGGATAAGGGTTCGGTGGTGTTTACGTTCCCAATGTAATAATCATGAGGCTCTATTCTCGCATATCTCACATCTGCTGTTGGAATACTAATTCAACGATACGATGAATGTGAAATTGCTATACTGGGTGATTTCAAAGTGCATAACGAAGAATGGCTCATACACTCTATCGCCTCTGATAGAGCTGGTTCGAAAGGCGGTCTGTTGCTATTCCAATGGTCTCACCCGCTCATCAATTCTCCCACCCGTATCCCAGTCGGGCCTCGGGACTCTGCTAACTTGTTAGATCTCTTTCTCACTACTCAGCACCTTATTTACAGTCCAGCAACAGTCTCTGCCCCTATTGGCTCCTCGGACCATTGCCTCATTACCCTGTCTCATCAATCAAACTCCTATATGCAAGCTCCCCACCAAAGGCAGAAACTATGGAACTACTCCAAAGCTCACTGGTTTGGTCTTCGGGGTTGTTCGTCTTCCCTTGGATGAAACACATCTCAGATGGACCCCTTATACCTCTGCTTTGCTATTTCGGAAAATATTCTTTTAGGAATGAACGCTTTATTCCGTACACTTTAAGATCAGGCTCCTCTTCATCACCTTCATTGTTCAACCATCAATGTACTAATGCCCGTCCAGGAGAGAACCGAACTTTAGCGAGCTGGCTATCTTCCTCCTCACGATTCCCTCAAGGCCTATGTTTACTGCTCGTAATGTGGTGTCTGAGACTATCGATGAGGCAAAAAATCTTTCAGTACGGTATGGCTAATAAACTTTCACCCTGCCCATCTGGTAGTCGTTCATTTTGGACGCTGCCAATCTGTTGGGAGGGGGTCCCAGAACTTCTGTACTTCCAATTCCTCGCTGGTCAAGCCTGATGGCTCTTTGGCTAGTGATGCCACATCTAAAAGCTATCTTTTGGAGTATTCTTCTAATTCCACTATGAACACAGATGCTCATCCTCCTCCATCTCTTGCCAGCTTTGTGAAACGATCTTGGATGTTGTTTTCACTAATCGCATGGTCCGCCAACACTCAATGTTTAGACATTAATAAAGAATCTGGTCCTGATGGCATTCTACTATAGTCTCCTGAAGTGGGCCCACGACTTGCGCCTTATCCTTAGCAAGCTTAACCGCCTTTGTTATTCTATGGGATGCTAACCTTCTGTGTGGAAACATGCTCATGTCTGCAGTACCGAAAAAGGGTGACAAATCAACCCCTCCAATTACAGGACGAGTGCATCACCCCGGTCCTCTCCAAAGTTATGGAACTTAGTAAACAAGGCATGTTGAAACTTTCTTTGAGTTCACTCTATCATCGGGACCAACAGTATGGTTTCCGGCATGGCCGATCTACTGCGGGACTTACTATCTTGTCACCCAATAAGGCTCAAGCCATTGAGGTTTTTCGGTGTGAAAGTAGGCAGTGACTTGATATCTCTAAGAACCGTGTTTGGCACGCCGGACTCCTGGCAATATTAACTTATTTTGTTTCAGCCCCTTCTAAACCTATTGGATGCCAGTTTCTTACCGGCGCTCTATCCGCTGTAGGGTTGATGGTGCTCGCTCCGAGAACATTCCGTATCCAATGCTGGTGTTCTTCAAGGTTGTGTTTTCTCTCCTCAATCTTTCTCATTCTTATCAATGATTCTTCTTAGCTCTACCTCCTTAGTATTCACTCATTGGCTGATGATTCTACCCTTCACCACTTCTCTGGATTTCCCGCCCCCGGAACGCGAAAAGATTTATCTAAACACACCGTTCCAGAGTTGCCAATCAGCTGAATAAGGATCTTCATTATATTTTTGAATGGGCATGATAATCTGGTTAACTTCAACCAATCTAAAACCAGAACTTGCTGATTCTGGTCGGCGTGTTTCTGATGCACCAGCTATTTTCATGGCCGACCAGATCCTGCCCTAGTATATTCTCTTAATATCCTTGGTATGGAAATCAGCCAACAACCTTCCTGAAAATCCATAGCAAGTCTATCGCTACTAATTCTTCTCGAGAAAGTTGGGCTTCTTATTCCTGCACAAGGAAAATAAATTCACCCCACAAACAGCTACTACTTTGTTTACAAAGCCCAAATTCGCTCACTAATGGAATAATGGTTGCAATATTTGGGGTGGGGCTCGCCCATACTCTCTCAGGTCCTGATGTATCAGAGAAAGGCCATCCGACTCTCAACGATGATTCATCTTACCTTCCTCAACTTGAACTCTATCCCATCGCGATCGTATCATCTCTTCTGCCTTCCTGTACCGTACGTATGGTCAATGTCTCTGGCTTGGGGCTGCTGTCCTCCTTTACCGAGGTTATCGCCATTACTCGCTAGCTTCTTCCAGCCACCCGTTTCGGTTTGCATCGGGTCAACGTCATTCGCACCGAAAAATATGCCCGCTACTTTTTTCCTCGCACTTCGCGTGCCTGGAATAGGCTTACACGGGAATGTATTTCCTCCTGTTTTGACTCCAGCGGTTCAAGAGTAGAATCAACAAGCTGGATCTCATCCTCTTTCTGTGAGTTCATTTGTGGCTTGGGGGTTGCCTTTTGGTTTAGGCTATTATGGGTTCCCCCTTCCTCATGTCACTTTGTTAAAAAAAAAAATAAAAAAAAATAAAAAAATTCGACCAGTTGGTTCACCTCAATCGGAATGCCAAAAGGCTTAATCAATTTGACTGCAAAAACTGCATTCTAGGGACTTATCGTAAACAAGTTTTTGCTTTGATCCCAAAACAATGGGATCATGGACTCAATTATGAGAAAGACACAGTCATTCCACGTGGGGTACAATCTTTGTCACAAGCTGAAAGTGACATGGGTATCCACTGTTCAAAATATTTTTCTTTTTTCACAAAAAATGAACCAAGGTCTACATTGAAAAAATTAAGAATAATAGGTTCTTGTACTCCCGATAAGAAGTAGAAACGACACACCAAAGTTCATCAGATGGACCATTAGGAGCTTATCGTGTCCACATGACTTTGGCCTCTGGTTGACCTGAGATGACCACCATAGCAATAGGATTATGTTTAATTCATGGGAAACAAGTATAAATTAGAGGTTTACATCAATCCAAGTGAGGTCAACAGGGGCGGATCCGGTGAATATCGGTCGACTTGATCTACTTATACTTTTCAACTGTTTAGAATTATTCTTTCGGATTCTTTGCAATACGACGGACGGGGGAGGTACAAGCGGTGCTGATGTCAATTCCACAGACGTTTATTCATGATGCACGGAATTATAGTGAGTCTTCTCGATAGTGTTCTAGAATCTTGTCAACCGAAAATCACAATAAAAATGTTCCCAAATGAGCCTCAGACTGCCGTGGAGAGACTCTAGATCCTACAGCTTCAGGGCCCTAAGGCGGGCCCTGGAACCCACGCCGAGAGGACTTCGCGCCCTGAGGTACGCTGTGCACATAGGGACTGGCCCGTCTGTACTCGATTCTCGCCCTAAGGCGGACCTGGACCCATGCCGGAAGTACTTGCGCTGCGCGCCTCATGATGTGTGCTACGCATACCATTGGGTTATTGTTCTGTGGTTGTTTAAACAGACGTAGCCCTCGTTAATCATAAGGGTGACATGACATGACCTAGGTGCATTAATATATTCCAAGGACGTCTGTATGATGCACAGAATTTATGAGTTGTCTCAAATGAGCCTCAGGTGTAGTAGAGAGATCTAGATCCGACGCTTCCATGGCCCTGAAGCGGGGCCTGGACCTTACGCCGAGAGGATTTGCGCTACGCGCTAGAGTTACGCTGCGCGCCACATAGGGATTGGTCTGCTGTAATCGATTATCGATTCGAACATGGAATTTGCCGCCCCCTTCGGAAAAATGTGTATCCACGCCTCCAAAGTATTGTGCATGTGCTATAAGGTGCCACAACACAAGCACGTTTTAATGATCAGGCCACAACCGTACATGGCATGGTGGTAGGTTGTGTCGTGTTATCTATTTAAACCAAAATCGACAACAATAAATATAACCTTGCTCATAATTTCCCTGAAAATTGCACCATTCTACATCACAGTATCCTGGTCCACGCAGTAGGAAACATTTCAGCTTAATCCAGGCATTTCTAGACAAGCTCTTGGCTAATCCGATGTTGGCGAGAAATAGTTTTTCACAATTCTTCTATTCCTCAAAAGACCCCAGATTTACGCACACCAAAAAGAAATATTACATGGTACCCCCTCCAAAGAAAGCTCTGCACACTCAATCTAGCCTTGATCTGGGCAAGATGCTGCACCGTTGTGTGCCAAGTGGTCGGCCCTGTAGTCGATCTCAGCTGACCTTCAAATTATCCAAAAAATGTTCATTTTAATCATCATGCAATGTATTAAGTATGAGATTTTTGGTGTAGAATAATGCTATCTGAACAATTGCGGGTTATGTATGAAAAGGGTCGAATCGAATTCTATACGCGCCGGGGAACATCTTTGTCCAGGCATTAACGTTACACAAAATAAAATATTTCAGAGCATACTGCAAAACTGTCACTTAAGCACGACGTTTTAAAGTGGGTTCAACACAGGAAGCATAGCCTTAATGGACATCAGGAGTTTATCCAGAATCCAAAATGAAACAAATAAGTTCAGAATTTTTGGTTGTGGTTCCTCACAAAAATACACGAGAAATGCACGTTCCGGCCCATCGGGAGGTTTCTCAAATCAAAAAAAAATTCTTGTACGCTCCGCGCTACCCCGTGGGTGGCGCTCCGCCTAGATGGCCATTTGCATTCGCTGTGCCCCCCCCCCCAAGCACAGACCCGGCACCCCATGGACCCCTACTAAAAAATCTCTGGTTACGCCACTGCCCCCCCCATCCAATGCATTCAACACAGCGGTTGTGCGTCGGTAGGTATATGGTTGGTAACCCATAACGAGGAATAACAAATAAAAAAACACGCAGAGTTTTCCGTTATAGTACACCAGTTTAATAGCTTGCTACTTTCTCTGTGTATTACAGCGATTAAACATCAACTAATTTTCAATCCATTTGAATATGGTTATATAAAATGAAGGGAATTATAGGGCAGTCAAGCAGGCAATGAGGAAAACAAAAGTCAGAGTACTGCACAAGTTGTTTTCTACTCTCGATATTCGAGGTATTACACCATCGCTACCCATTTCTACCCAAAATAATCGAATACTGTAAGATCATTTTTCTTGAAGGGTCTTCACCACAAGGGGATGTGCAAAACTGACTCTTTTACAAGGGGTACACATGGGGGTGCGGTAATGGGTGGTGGTGATACTCCGTTGTCAGGTCATTCGAGATACAGGTGTCAACGAAAAGGTCAAGTCTTGGTTTTGCTCGCTCTAGATTTAAGATGAATTGAAATGTTCAGATCAATGGGGTGTGGGATCATCGGACACAGTGCCAGGTTTTCGAAATTATTTTTCGCACGAAATGTTTTTATACCTCGGTACCGTTGTTAATGTGCCCTCATCAATTAGTTGTTAAAATTGTATTAGAAACCCCTCAAGTAATTGAACCACACCTGAAATGTCCGTGGGTATGATATGTGAGGTTCAAGGTTTCTTATGAAGAACATTCCCAATTCTCACATTATATATGGAGTGCGAGTGGGACATTTGCACGAGAGTCAGTCTGTTTTATTAGGCGCATCACACGAGGAACAAGAGGGGGGGGGGGTAGGGTAATAGTGATCAAGATGCAATGATGTCCTGACAAGCAACTGGAGAGGGAGCGACGGCGACGTTTTTATAGTGCCAGTCACGTCACGATGAGAAAAGCCCCGGTACACCAGTATATCGAAACAGTATTTCGGTATGGTGATTTGTCAATGCAAAATGTGTTCCGATACACCGTGAGGCGATTTTTCAGACTTGCCGCATGTATACAGCACCGTCTATTGATTCGCCGGATGCTTCGTATAAAGAACAATATGGCAACCAGTTTTAACGTATGCATTGGTCACATGCTAAACACAACCTTCAATGCGATGAGAGATAGATTTTACTAAAGCACCTCAAGAAGTCATTATTTCTCTGCATCCGTTGCCATGCAGTATTCACAAAACCGTAGATTTTTGTAAACGGTAATTAGGTTGAAATGTGATAGAATACGAGGAATACATGTAACATGAGTGTGTAGGCCCTGCAGGCAAGGGCGGATCTAGACCGGTACTGAAGGTGGAAAGGGGGAGGGGGAGGGGAAGTGGCCGGGTGGGCTCCATTTAACCAATAGCCGAATGGATTTAAAAAATAGTTAGAACGCACAGTGGCGTAACCATAATGTTTGCATTGGGGGCGTACTAGTTTTGTGGAGGGGCTGCGACCAACTATCTAAGTGGAGGGCCACCATAGGTTGGCGCGGAGCGTCGAAGAAAATTACGAGTCTGAAAGACCCCTAGATAGCAGAAAATGGCACTTTCTGAGCCATTTGAGGTTGTTCCATATCAGTTATTATGCTCTGAATTTTTCATTCCGAGAAAAGCTATCACATAATTTCCCCTCAATTCTTGCCCGCCCGAAGAGGTATGTTCCCGGTTATGACCATGTTGGGATACGCCATATATGTTTAATACCCCCCCACATAGGGGAAGAACTGCCCTCTTGGCCGTCTACGACTGTTGAAGTTAGTTGCGCTAGGGCAATGTTCATGTTTTATACTTTATAGTCGCATACTTCCCAGCCTATTCCCCCATCTTGGAGCTTTGCACACAATTTATGCGAAATAGGGGAGCGACTGCGCGCGTCGCGCGCAACAAAAATCAAACTGCTGAGTAGTTGAAATAGGTATTGGGCACAATTCCGGCAATTCCCGGGCTTTCTCCTATACAACTAGTCCGGTTTTTCGCCCTTTCGTTGGACGATTTTCAAGACTCTGACATCCCCGGAGCAAATACTTTCCTTGTTTTGCCCTCCACCTGCATACCTAACTAACCCAATTCCTTCGTGTTCGAAATAAACCATGGCAGTGGCGGAAACCACAGTCATTGGAATCACTCCCCCAACAAACCTAACATCAACTGCACTCAGTGCATCGTTCTGCAAACATATACAACTCTTGTACAAAGTACAAAATTCAAACTTCCGAGTAAGAGGGGCAAGCTAAGGGGTGCATTCTCCTGGATAGGGTGGGCGCAAATCCACCGTCAAAATCGTGAAGGGTGGCAACTACCCTAGTTTACCCCTGTATCCGCCCTTGCCTGTAGGGAACACTTATTTTCGTTAGGTGCGGCTTGATCTAACGTATTAATATTCTGTACAAATCCAACTACAGGGGATACGGACTTCTCGGTTCCCTTGCTACATTCTTGGGAGTAAGGGAGTGGCGTAACGTTAGAAAAGAATGACCGACTAGCACACTCGAGGTTTCTAGTTTCAAATCAGCTTTGTTTAACAACTTTCCAACGCTGTATCACATCATGTAGAATAGTGAGTGTTGTAAAAATGGAGGTCCTGGGAGCAGGGATCTCCTCTCGCTGCCTCCAATAACTCTGGACACTATACGAGAAATATTATTTTTAATACTCGTCGGACAGGAATATAGGCCTATTTCGACTACAAAATATTCTAAATAAGTACTTTGATTTCGACAATTACCCCTGATTCTCGATGGTCATGTTTTGTATTTACATTTTACCACATAGGATATGATATAGTAAATATAGTGGAGAATAAAATGGAGGTGCTTCTAAAGTCATCATGGGGAATACCGGTGATATCAAATATCTTAACACTGCTGTATTACAATGAAAATCAGGTTTCATCAAGCGGCGTTAAACACGACGTTATCATAACACTCTAGCGTTTATTTTTTGCCGAACGCCATGTTATACGGTGGACCTACAGGTCAAGCTATTGTTCTTGCGTCATGCCCTCTGCCCTGGTGGACTACCGAGAACCGTTCCCCTTCCGTCCTGACTTTCCAGGCGCCTTCTCGTGTCCGTTTCTCTTGCCATCTTTGTTTTGTTTCTCCTCTCCAGTCTGCTCTCGGTCTTTCTTGTTCTGCTTCTCATCTTTTGTCCTCTCCCGGTTCTTCGGCTTTTGAGCTTGTGCGGTCACAGTGTCGCCGTGTTTAGGAATACTAGGGACCTTATCCGGTCTCCCCTTGTTCTGCGTCTCATCCTTCGTCCTCTCCCGGTTCTTCGGCTTTTGAGCTTGAGCGGTGTCGCCGTGTTTAGGAATACTAGGGACCTTATCTTGTTTCCCCTTGTTCTGCGTCTCATCTTTTGTCCTCTCCTGGTTCTTTGGCTTTTGAGCTTGAGCGGTGTCGCCGTGTTTAGGAATACTAGGGACCTTATCTGGTTTCTCCTTGTTCTGCGTCTCATCCTTCGTCCTCTCCCGGTTCTTCGGCTTTTGAGCTTGAGCGGTGTCGCCGTGTTTAGGAATACTAGGGACCTTATCTGGTTTCTCCTTGTTCTGCGTCTCATCTTTTGTCCTCTCCTGGTTCTTTGGCTTTTGAGCTTGAGCGGGGTCGCCGTGATTATGAGTACTAGGGACCTTATCCGGTTTTCCCTTCTCCTTTTCTTTAGCACGAGGGGGAGTGAAACGAGCGAGGATTTATTAGTTGTGTGATGTGAAAAGTAATCGCATTTCGAGTGAGTATAGGCTGGACTTTACGAGCGGACCGGTATCGACTTCCTAAACGCAGGCCTGCCTACTGCTGAACATTGTGCGTCCAATCGTTAAAGTACAATAGTCACGAAAATCAACTTTTCGTGTTTTTGTTGGGAATGTTATCAAAAATACAAATGGTCATTTAAATTGTCGAAAACTGACTTCAAAGTCAGTAAAAAATGGGATTTTCTTTTCACTAGTACAGAGGGCATGGAATGTAAGAAACGCGCTGCTTGCCCATCGATGCCGTTTCCTTTCTAGAATATTTCGTGTGCGGTGTTTGGCCAATGCATTATTTGAAAACTACTTTGGCCAATAAACCACAGTACACACCATAAATCAAATTGATTTTTCTGGTGGATACATGATGTAACGTACAGACACAGTCGATAATTTTAACGAAATTTTCCGTGACCTTTGTACTGCTTAGCTCACCCAAAGGCACGGGATACCAGCCTAGTGCCAACTAGAGATAATTCCGACACCGCTGCTGTGGACGCAAAGGGACCAGCAATGTTAACCAAGAAGCACCGAACTGCCGAATCAACCTGGCAATATTTTGATATCACGATACCCGCTGTTGTTAGATTAGTAGCGTGCTTCAAAATGATTGTCCTTATGGTGGCCAAAGATATAAGACATCCGCTTCGCTAGATGTATCAAGTCTGTGCTGTGCTGTTGCACAAAGGCACATATTATCACACAAATAAACGAACGATTCTCTGCTCGGCAAGTACACCATAAAAGAAGTTTTTGCATGTGTAGAAAAATTTAAACACTAGTTTAGCAATGGAACACTGTACTTTTGGGGGACGTCACAGCGTGTTAACACGTTTCCAAAGTAGCGGACAGCGGCCCCGCCTCCTCAAAAACGGTAACTAGTAACTGGCGTACTGATCAAAAGACCTGGAAACCAGGAATGATATTATGAGGGACATGTGCACTAAGTGTTCGGTACAATGTGCAGGCCTATATGACAGCAAGTTGCACTAATTTTGAAAGTGGCGTTCTCGATCGATAAGATTTGATCGCACTACTTTCTGTGAGACAGACGATTTATAAAACTGGCGGTCTGTGTGTCGGTTTGTACCACTTTTGTGTGGTTTGAAACAGGGCACATAGGCTATAGACCAGCAAGTTACTTCCTGGGCGATTGTTCATCTTAGTAAACGGAATCCAATCCTGTGTATAGATTACTTTCCAGTATGGAATTCAAAGCCTTCTTGTAATCATGTACTGTGTGGACCTGATATTGTTATTGACCAAATGTTGCGATTATCTTTCTGAAAAAAGAAAGAAAAATGGAACGGAATCAGATTGAGCATGTAAGAGCAAGGATTCCCCTAGCCTTGTAAAGGGTCCTCGGGCCAATAAGGGGTTCTCCGTGATAAGTTTACTCAGCAAACTTCAAACGTTCCTAAGCGTTCGCCTTCTGATCGTCGGTCTCAAGGCAAGCCACCGGCCAAAGCAGCTATAGAATACCAGGCATTCAAAGTAGTGTATTGCTATTCGCCGAGCAGATCCTAACCGGCTAACGGGTATTGCGTTGTTAGAGTACCATTGAAACAGTTCTATTATGCCTATGGTCATGGTTGAAATGCCATGGAACGGATACCAGAAAATATATGGTAATGAGTCGGAGCATCGTAGAAACGGAGACCAGTCACTAGGGGTCAGTAATAAGGCTGTTGGTTAAGATAAAGGAATGGCGCAAATAGAACAAAGTGGACCCATATGACTATTGTGGTCGAGGGTTAGAGAACAAAGACCCAAGGGTAACTAGATGGTAATATAGAGTGGTATATTCTACCGAGAGAACCAATAGAACCGTGCTCATAGACGATATGATAGAAAATGAGGGCGTAAGAAGACCAGCCAACCATGGACTCTGTGGACATATGAACCATAAACGTCTGGTCATGGCTTACAGGGAATGCAGAAAAAGATCCACACAGACTGTGTTGTCATTATTGAACCAGGGCCTCATAGATTGCAATGGTTGTGGACTATTCTATCGCAGGATTAGGTCCCACAGACTCTATGTCAAGAGTTGAGCAGAATGTACCAGTAGTCGATAGAATCCATGGTTAAAGGCTACTTCAATACAGAGTGAAAATAAGGCTACATAGTAGATTATTATGGCACCAGGGGTCCATATATGACTTACCAGAGTACGAGCAGCACAGTAGGCCAATGACCCATTAGCCTCATTTACAGTGTCAACGCATCCGAGCCATAGACCGTATTCAAACTGGCGAGGAAGCGACGGCGTCGTTTTGCATGACGGCACGTTGTAAACCGTTCAGATATTGGTATATCGTCTACTATGATATTGTCTATGAAACGTTCCGATTGTACTTACTATACCGTGGGGCGATACGATATTCGTTGATTTCTGTCATTCCATGCAAATCCCGTGGGCGATATTTGTGATGTAATTCATGCAAAAACGGAGCCGTCCAAACTCTAAATGTGAGTTTTATTTTTTTTTTTTCAAGTTATGGAAGCTTCAAAGAAATTGCCTGTACCACCGTGCGTGAGTTAAAACTCCCAATGCGCAAACGGCACAGTCCATTACTCGCTGGGGGTTGTGGGACGATAATGCCTCTCTAATGGTCAGATTTTGATGGCACTAAATCAATGTGCTATATAGATTGTATTATCAAATGATGGATCTTCATAAGTCTCCCTCCTTCGGACCGAAAGGGCCGAATGAGATATTGCAGTCAGCATTTCAACCTATACCTCTCTCTGCCGGTTGTCATAACAACGGTTGCTGTAGCAATAATAGTAGTTGGGAAGTATCCACTGAGGGTACCATGGGTGGGGACCCCATAATAATAATAATATAATAATAATAATAATAATAATAATAATAATAATAATAATAATATAATAATAATAATAATAATAATATAAACGCTCGTTCGTCAGGCTATTGGTGTATACAATGATAGATTTTTGTTAGCGAAATTCCGAATTGATGTTAATCCACGTGTCTTTACACCTGCGCTGCAACATATGGAATTATACATTTTTACATTCAGCCGTCAATCAATAGAGCGGAATTTTTAGGACACATTTTGTCTGCCTCGATCGAATTGTTAGAAACACATCTATCGAGGGTATACGTGTCGCCATTGGCAATGTGTACTGCCTATTTTTAAATTGTCACCAAACGCCAGCAAATCTCAAATCTCATATTTTTCGGGGGTTATGGTTGATAAGTATCGGGGACATATGTGAGGCTTTTGTGATGGTGTGACGTGTAATTTTCGTCAGGTAAGTTCCGAAAGATCCCCCTGAAAACTGTTCGTGCAACGTCGAATTGGCAGGATATTCTAATGACCTTTGACACCATATCATGAACAAAAAAAAAAATCACATTTGAAATAGTAAGCCGGCCGGATGGGCTTATTAAACGTCATTCCAACCTGTTTGATAACGAAATTGAGGCGTTTCAGTCTGACCTCATGGGCTGAGACAAATCGAGGTGACTTTTATTCTGGGTTTTGAGAATAGTTCATGGATTAGATAGTCTTTCTTTCGATGAACTGTATTAGTTTCTCAGAGTTACACTATTATGAGTCATGTGCATAACTTAGGCTTCGCAGAAAACTCGGACATTCGGAAATTTTTTCCACAAACAGTTATCAATTAGTGGAGAAGCCTCCCACAAGTTGTTTTTTGTCGTGGGGGTTTGAAAGCTTCCAAGAACAGTATTGACTTGTTTTCATAGAATTGGGTCATTCGTTGGGCGTCTTCCTCTAGGTGGACCTCACTCGTGAGATCTTCAGTCCTCTTGTCCGATTTGAAGTTGATTGGAGGGTCGCCGTCCCTCACATATCGCTTTCAGGAGTCGTTTTTTTTCATCGGTCTGAGGGGGGGGGGGGGGGGGGGGGGTAGATGATATTATAGTCATTTTGCCATTGCCCGTGTTTGTTGTAACGAATGCTACGGTAACAATACTATAGTGGGTAGGGCGCTTCCGTTGAGGGTAATGCTATAGTGGGGCACATCGATGCTAGTAGTCAGCAAAAAGTGTCCGCTGGTGTATGTGTGTGCGCGGTCTGTCTTTGGTATGTGTGTGTGTTCGCGTGTGCCCGATCATTTTTCCGGATGCCTCGTCACAAAGACACCTTTCAGCAAAGTATAGTAAAATTATCAAGTTTGTGAAATCCAGGACAAGAGATTGAACATGTGGGGGTATATTTTCATTTTTGCTGTACTTTCACACACATTTATTTCCCGGTACAACAGTTTACAGTCCAATACAGATTTATCGTTTAACCATGGAACCTAATCCAATCCTGTACAGTGCACCATATACAATATTTCACAACCACTGTTATAGTGGACCCATCATATCATTCATTCATTCATTCTCCAGGGGCGGTCCAGGATTTTTTTCGGGTAGAGCGCCACCCCTGTTTGCGCGACTCGTAGCCATAACAATTTCCAGCTTCTCATGCATCCGATCACGGAAATGTCACTTTGTCAGGCTCATACACCCAGCTACATTGTGATTCGAGTGAAATACACACCAAAAGTTGTCATTGTTCATACTAAGATGATTTAACCGAATATCACCATGGTATTTTTTTATTATCCTTTTTCTTACTCTGGCTTTGTGGTTCGTGGATCCAGGGGTCCTACCGACCTGTCCCGGTGGGATCGAAGGAACATCCATAGCGTACGGGGACCTTCGTCCCAATTCGGAAGCAAAAAATTTGTAACCCGAATTGACAGTCGTCATCGGGAAACTGGAACTGCCACAGCGGCCGCGCAAGGCGCGCGAGAAATTTTGCATTTTTCCGGGCATTTTATCGAAAAAGTCTGCAAAAAATTGAACACGCATTTTTCTCACTTGCTTTTGTTTTCTTCCCAGATTTTCCCACAATTTTTCATCTCATAAAAATGGGGAGGGGGGGGGGGTGGGGTGATGCAGTCTTCCCCAAGGCTCCTGAAATGGATTCGAAGCCGTACATCGCATATTAGCCCTACACCGGCCCGGAAAAACCGACAGTTGCGCTCAAAAAAATTAGGCACTTTTGGATATTCGATTAAAATTCGAGATTCGGTATGAAACGTGGTAATCCTTCGAATTCGGCCCTAGTCGAGTCCAGATCTTCACCTGGGGTTTTTCCGCCCGGAATTATTGGACTTAAGACAATTTCCAACGCGATTTTTTTGTTGGGTTAGACCAAATGAATCAGTTAGAGTGATACAAAATCAGGCATGTGCCTATCATTTTTTATTACGGTCCGGAAAAGGGGTGGGGGGGAGGGAAACAAACGAATGATAGACATGCCCCCCCACTTTGAAAGTGGGGGACATGTCCCCCCGTCCCCCACCTGTTGACGCCCATGGCTACATATCTGCCGACCGGAAATGTTTCTTCATCATCAAAGAGATGTTTGTTTTCGCCGCAAAACATTCAAAGCGCGTTGCCGTAAGGTGGGGAAATCACCGCAATGTCGTCGCAAATCAATATAGCCCTGGACAGGGCACTCGGTCCGTAACTAATATACATTTGCGTGCTCGATACGCGATAAGCTTTTGAGGAGCCTAGAATACATGAAATACAACCCATCTGCATCGTGGTGCTTCTTCTGACTGGGAGATGGCAGATGGGGCTTGTGTCAACTTTAACTCAACGGCTCATGCCGCCAAAAAAAAAAAAAAAAAATCTCTCGAGATTTTTTAGGGGGGGGGGCGCGCCGGGTGCGCCCCCCTGGATCGCGCCTGCATTCATTCATTCATTCATTTCAGTGGACATAGATATAAATATTCATAATATAATGTGAATATATCAGAATTAAACAAACAAATATAAGCTTGATAATAATCGAGCTAGTTGGAAGTATACAATGAAATGAATGGAGACCAGAAAAAAAGTTATAAATAACTTATACTAGGTCTGGGCACCAACCCTAGAGAGAAAAAGAAGAAAAAAAAAAAACATCAACAACACATAGAGGTAAGAAAAACACAAGGGGGCGGGGGATGGAAGAGATGTTAAAAATCTACACTCATGTTTAAATGGCGCTTGATATTTTCTTTAGTACACGGTTTTATTATCTAATGGCAGAGAGTTCCATAAGCGTACACCTCTATATATACTGGATTGATCTTTTACGAATCTCTGTGACTCTGTTCCTAATTTCATATTACGGAGATGATTAGCACCCCGTGTATAATGATCATGAACATTATAATTATACATGATTGGATACTTCACCGGTTTGGGCAGAAGATCATTCATGAGACGGTACATGAAAACTCCTAATTGCAGATTGTGAATGTTATGAATTGGCATTATATTAAGCTTGTCAAATAACGGGGATGTATGAATCTCTAAAACCCACCTTACTAACAAGGCGAACAGCCCTCTTTTGAAAAATATGGATATTTGCAATCGCAGTAGTATTGCCAAGACCCATACAATATTGGCGTAAGAAATATGTTAAAATGGGCATTTTATAGCATAGGTAGGATCTTAGTAGAGAAGAAATTACTAAGCCTCTTATGACACGAATAGACATTGCTGCCCGCTGCAAACTTATTGATGTGATGTGTCCACTTTGGGTTTCATGGATGGTAATTCCCCCAAAATTGTGTTCGTTACCCTTCTTTATCAATGATTATTATTTGAGTTTTATATCCATTACTCTCTCCTGTAGTATGGAAGTGATAAACTCTGTTTTTAATGCTTTCAGTGACAATTTATTACTATACAGCCAATTATGAACGTTATTTAGTTCAGTATTAACCAGTGATGCTCCTTCAATTGAATTGTTGTGTTTATACAGAATAGTGTCAATCTGCAAACATTATAAATTCCAATATTTTTGACGACGCATTGATATCATTAACATAAAAAAGTAACGGGCCTAAAATAGAACCTAGTGGGACCCCACAGATAACGTGTTGTAATTCAGAATTAATTGAATTAACACTAACATATTGTGAGCGGATACTTCATATGGTTAGAAATCCAATCGTATACCTTACCTCTGAGACCATAAATGTTTAGTTTATGGAACAAGATAGTATGATCACGTATCAAAAGCCATGGACAGATCAAGGAAAATGCCAATAGCATACTTTCGTTCTTCAAATGCGAGTGTAACGTCATCTACAACATCGGCTGAAGCCAAGTAGCGAATGGTTCTTTCGAAAGCCATATAGATTTTCCGAAAGAATATTGTAATCGAGTAGAAAACTAGTAATCCTTTCATGCATTAATCTCTCCAGGACTTTTGATAGTGCAGGAAGAACTGAAATAGGCCTATAATTGCTGAAACTAAGCTTGGGTCATTTGATTTGAGACTGGAATCACCTTAGCAACTTAAAGTGCTCGTGGAAAAATACCAGTATCTATGGAGAGATTAAATAGATGAGTGACTGCTGGTGAGATCGAGTAAACACTTGCCTTCAGAAATATCTGTTGGAATCAGGTCATGACCAGGGCTTTCCGTTGGTTAGGGGCCCTGATTACTTTTATAACTTCATTTCAATCAGCAGGTGCTAAATACATAGATAGTGGATTATTGTAAGCATTAAGAAAATCTGAAAACTAACATCAGTAGTATTGTTTATTTTCGATGCCAGCGATGGTCCAACATTAACGAAGTAATTATTGAACGCGTCTGAGATCAATCTAGAATCATTTGTATTTCCTGCATCTATCATGATACATTAATGATTGCAGACGTTTTTCTTTTGAGTACTGTATTCACCACTGCCCCATTTTCTTAATTCCACCAACGTTACTTTCATTTTCTCACGGAAGTAGTTTTGTTTAGCTTTTTATCAGATTATTCAGGCGATTATGGAAAATCAAGAGTGACTCTTTTAGTGAGTCCAGATAGGTGACTATGACTACCTTTATTCATAGTCCCATATCAACACAGAAAACAAGACGGGATTCGAGAAAACCCTCAAATAAGGGAACTAACTGTCCCCTGCTCACGACACATTTTGGCAGAAAAAAAATGGCGCACAGAAGTTCATCCAAGGCCAGGTGAAAGTTTCCAGAACGAGAGGGTGTTTAGGTTTGCTATGTCGCACCAATATACATCGAAGCTCTAGAATGCATATATGACTAAGAGGTGCTCACCTCCCCACATTCGTCAACAAAGTTCAGCCCCCTCACTGAAAATACCTTCCTACCCCACTGCTTGCTTCTGACTTTGAATGACTTTGAACTGGTACCAAAATCAATATGGCTCTTTCTTCTCATATTTGCGAATTGCATGCCTACTTTGGAAATTGAAGTTGATTGAAGCTCGCAATCTCCTGACACCTCGGTCATCAGCATATCGGCTTTTGCCTATTCTGAACTCAAATAACCTTGATGTGATGCTGAAAATAAAATTCATTCCCTCCGTATATACAACGTACATCCCCAATTTGGAATTCGTAAACTTTTGCGTTCTGTAGATACCGTGCTCACAAACAGCGTTACGCACCAACACACACATACACACACACACACACACACACACACACACACACACACGCACACACACACACACACACCTACGCCTGAATGACTGCATACATTCCCCTTGCCTACTGCAAATATCTGTGGAACATAGCGACTAGCTACTTTGCACCTGTGAACGTTGAGTGAGATGGTGACAACGATGACCACGCTGACCAGAGCCGCTGAGAGGATGATGAGGCAGTTGGTCATACAGGATCTCCTTCTCTCCTTTCTCTTGAACTCAACATCAAGATCTGCGCCAAGTAAGAATGCGGCAACGATAAGCGTGGAGGTCAAGGGCGTAACCGCGTGTTGGCGAGAGGGGTCAAAACAAGTTGAGGGGGGGGGGTTCGAAGCAATGATTGTCATTTATGGTGTGGCTAACCTCCCTCCCCCAGTGGTAAAGAATATATATAAATAATACCTTGCCTGGACTAAGCATGATGATTGCCCAATTCGCGTTCCACATAAGTACATGTCATATATTTCCGCATCGTTTCATCGCAAGGCCGGGATTCCATAAATGCGGATGCGTATCCGGGCTGGATGTGGAAATTAAATATTTACGATAACGAACGTCTGTTTCAGGAGAGAAAACACTGTAAGTTATGAAAAGACTATGAAAATGCAGCAGCCCGTGCATACTGTCGTGTTTGGCTTTATCGGAAGAGATCCATAGAATTCCCTTTACAGGATACGCATCCATATACGCATTGTTACAGGTGCTCATTTCGCCTATTCAGTGTTGGTTGCCTTAATTTAAGAAACTTGCCTCTGTGGAACCAATATCAATCTTCGCAAACTGTATATGACATATTCAGACATTTCCCCTCGCTCAGTAAATTGGCGATTTTTTCACTTGCGTACCGGACACGCATACGCATCTATGGAATATCATTTATAAATTAAGGCAAAGTATCTTTTCTCTCCTGAAACATATATTAAGGCTAGGATTCCATAGAAAAATCGCCAATTTACGTGAACTGAGCGGGGGATAGTGTTTGAATATGTTCTATATAGTTTGCAAAGACAGATATTGGTTCCACAGAAGCCCAAAATTCATAAATGAAGCGAACCAACGCTGAATAGGCGAAATGAGCACATGTACCAATGCGTACGCGGATGCGTATCACCGCGAATGAATTCTATGGAATATCTCCGGTAAAAAAAAAAAAAAAAAAGCCACGCAACGGCAATATGCATAGGCTGCTGTCTTTTTATAGTCTTTTCGCATATACGTATAGTGTTTTCTTTCTGAAACAAACGTTCTTCTTCGTAAATGGTGATTTGCACATCCATCCCGGACACGCATACGCATCTATGGAATCCCAGCCTAACGCGTCAATGAGCAGACGAGGGTAGACATTTTTCGAAGTTGACTAATTTAAAGAAGAAATGTCTCTATTAGCAACTGGCGAAAAAGCGACAGAGACTCCTGCATGACGTCACGATGGAAAATATCCTCGTCGGCAATCCGAATGCAATTCGGCCTAAAACATAACGGAACTAACCGCGCCTTTTGCTGTTAGGCTACAAACCAAACATGTATGTTCATGTGTCCTTCCATACATTTTTTACGGACACAAATTTTTCGTTAGAATTACAATAACTCTGTAACGCTGTAAGCTATCACTCCAGTTTATTCATACTGAAAGAGGATATTCCACTCTTTCACATCATGTCCAATTCGAAGCGATATTTCTTCAGGAACCGACGGCGTTTTTCGACTGAAAAAATTATTTCGAATGAATTCTCAATAGAGAATCGGTAAAATTTCACAAATTTCAGGCAGTGTCGGTGTACAAGAATTGCGATCATTGGAAAACTCCGTAGTCTATTGATCCAGTTTAAAAAACTGTTCTATAGAGAGCCCTTGTGGTCTAGCTGCCTATGTAAAACTTATTATGATTGGACAATGGGAACAGACGGCAGTTTTTAGGGCCAAACAGAAAATCGAATAGAAAAAGCGCACTCAGAGAATGTGTTCCCACGGCGTCCCATGGCATGGGGTTGCTAACCGATATTTGTAATATTCATTCGGCGCTCAGCGCAGCACATATTGATAGTACAGTAGTTATTAGACATGTTCATCACTATATAATGTTTAATGTTACCGCCTAAACATTTCGATTGGGTGCATGTTTGTATAGTTAGGGTCAGCCGAATTACCGAATTAAATTCCACAATACAAGTTAACTTGAAATAGAGAGGCATATAATTTTGGCAAGTCAAATTGACCTGCGCGAGGCAAGCGAGCCTAGTTTTCAAAAATACCCGGAACGTTGTCAAATTATAATGGCCAGTCTAATGGACGAGACATGTGATTATTATGGGGGATTATAGCTTGTAATATGATTTTAGGTAGTTATCATTATCCCGACGTATTTTGATCCCAATACAAACCTAAAAGGTCTATATCCGGAGTTTGTTTACCGTTAGCGGAAATTTGTGTTAACTGTAGGAGCCCCATTGACCTCAAAAAGTACGTTGGCCTTTGACATAGTTCCGTTATGCGTTAATGTTACAATGACATGTAAGGCATAATTATTTCCGGAATACTGTGGAACGGTCTGTCGTGTCGTCATATAAATGGAACCGTCCAGTACTCGCCGGGAGTTGCGAGACGATGTAGCGTCTTTGAAAGCCTCAGCAAAACAACATTCTCATCTTCAAGTTTCAGTGTTATGTTTAAGAAAGTAACCATTACATCACATTCTAAGACAATCGTCCACGTATCACTGACTTCAAAAAGTAGCTATAGCGAAAAACATTGAATCAATCTCCCTACTGTTGTATCGCCTATTCTCCACCTCGGACGGCACCCTTTCCTCTGTCGGACGTGCTCCCATCTCCATCATGGTGTTAGGCCTAGCTCTCTAAATGATCCCGCTTCTGCTAACTGAGAATCGGTGCTAAAACTGCCGTCGTTCAAGCTCTCGCCTCGGGGTTTACCGTATGTGTTAACCCGATCACCGAATAACAGCATCTGGGCGAAAGGTTTTAGTCTAGAGGTTGAATTTCGATAATTTAGCTGGATCGTGCACTCCAACAGTCATCGCCGTGTCAAGGCTACGAGGGCTAGATCACATCGCTATGGTTGGTCTGTTGTAGAATGTCCAACCCCACCTTGGACGAGCGAAAGCTGGCAAACCAAGGTCGAACAGTAGACATGTGGTAGGATCATGGATTACTCATAGCCTAAGGATTGGCCTTGATTGCTTTACTTCACAGCTTAGGCAGCGGAGGCCCATTTAAACGATTACGGTTATAGTTCATCTCGCTTGCAGCTGCACGAAAAGAAAAATCCCCCATAAATTCATTGCTGGTCTGTTGAGGCGAGATTGCACGTTTTCGTTTGTTGGTATATCAGCGAAACCGGGGATCGCCGAAGGCGGGGGGCTTTCCGTCATGGAATTTTCGAGATATTTTCGGTCAATCCACCCATTCAGAAATCCTATTTGGTTTTATGTTGAATTTAACTAAAAGCCCCCCCACTTCCAAAAGCAAATCACTGAAACATTGTTTCAAAAGTTTAGATGCTGCCTCCCTAGCAAAAGCTGACCGAATACCTGTACGTACGGTGCAGAGTGTTCGATCTTTTATAATTGAAAAAAAAACGTCTTGATAGTTGCAAGATCATGGGCGGGGGGGGGGTTTCGACCCCACCCCCTGGGCACGCCACTGCAATTAACGTCACGTGTTAGAGAGGTAATACCCTCTGTCAGCAACGGTCGGAAAGCAAGTTAGCCTGGCTGACGTGTACATGGCTACGACTTGCAGAAAGCGTACGTAGATTACAGTACATCGTCACTTATTTATATAGTCATAAGAAGAACAATTCCAGGATACGTGATCTTGGAACGTTTTGTTCAGTGAGGCGTCATCAGAAGAAACAGCGTCGTTCCTCTTCCCTCATTTTATATTCGCACCGGAATGCTTAAACTGATATCGGCTGGCGGGTAGTAAACTGCTAACGTTTAACGGGTGGAGGGTGAAATTACATTTGTTCAATGATGAAAGGTTCCAACTAAAATCCACATCCACCAAGTTTAGTTTGTTACCATATCTAGAAAATCAGGCGGAATGTGCACATTTGGCTTCGGAGACCTGAAAGGGCGTCACTTTTGTCAGGACACCTGTAGCTTTACTTCACTCAGGACTCAGACTAGTAATCCAAAGATCGTGGGGTCGAGCCCACAACGGTGTGCCTTAGACAGATTTACTTTTACATCAATTACCTCACTCCACCCAGGTGCGAAGGGTACATGTGAGGTTCCTGAATACAACATGCTGATAGCTGCTGCCCTATACTCCCGCGGGATTGTTGGAGTGCGTGACTTGTTCCGATGAATATTGGTAATATCTGTGAAGCTGAAAGGTCCATGGGAAGAGTGTTAGAGAGTTCAAAGTGAAAGAAACCAAGGAAAAGCGTGGACGACACCAACATCAAATGTCCCCGGAGTGGGACGTAATGACCACTCCACTACATCGACAGGGCTGTGGAACTTTTAATTCCATAGTGGAGCAGGTTTGAGATGAAATGCTTGTAAAGTAACAGTAGCTAGACATAATCTAACGCATATGCCTGTCCAATAGTGTCTTCGAATTCTTCCTTGACCACAACCATGAATGGATTACTGCCAACACTCAGTGGGGGAGTGGTGGCCAGTATCCGTGGCGGCCACAAAGGAAGATGTGTTGCTTCATTGTAGTAGGTGCTTCGATCAAGACTCCCCTTAGGCCACTCAACCGCAGACACTTATGTGAAAAAAAGTAAGGTGGGGTGGGGGGGTGGGGTAGGGGTGGTATTGATCCATAAAAAAGTACTGGGTAGTCAATGGACGTTCCCCGCAAGGGAGGAGGGGGGGGGGTCGTACATGACGCCCCGTGTCTCTCCCCGCCCCGGACCCTCTTACGATTGGGACAGGGGGAGATTTTAGCGAAAACCCGATTAGGCCCGAAAGGCTTGAACTTTGTTCATTCAAAGTTAGTTTGTATACTTTGGAGCAGGTTTACTGTGAATGAAAAGTCACGCCGCAGTCCCGACCAAGCATCGACGTTCGGCGTTACCTGTTTTCGATTCTTCCCGTATTTGTTATTCTGAAATTGTTAACATTGAGAGGTGATCAAAGCGACTCGCTGTTTGCTGACCGATAATTTATCGCATGTGGACTAGGGGAGGGGAACCACCGGAATTCTAAAAGGTGGTTTCCTAATGTGCGGCGATGCGTGTAGAGTACAGACAAATAGCACATAAGACCTCGCAACAGAAGATAATAGCGGAGATCACGCCAATTTTTACATTCGGATGCCAACCAGTGATACAGACGCGCAGCTCGCCCCCAATTTATTACGGTATCCATCCATCTGCCTGTCATAATAGCAACGGTTTACAGTTGGTCCAAAAGGCGATTGTAGTTAGTCCTAACTAAGGAGGGCCCCAGTGCCATATAACCCGAGGGTAAGATTCTATCTAAGATTCAGACTCTGAGTGTGCTTTAAAAGCAATTCCTGTCGAGTCATACCAATGTATGTCGTCTCTGATACTGAGAACCAGAAGAAGCCAAAAGCTAGTGATTCCTTGAAACAACGGCATGGTGTGTGTTCAGTTATAATTTCCCTAAACACCAGAGTCTATGCTTAAACTGAGATCCACAACCAATAATGTTTAATAGGCATGTTTATGACCAGCAGGTAGGTTGAAATGCCTGATTACAAGGTATAAAAAAGTAGGTCTGCCAAAAATACCAGAATTCCCACTTTCCCCAAAATTTGACCCTAAACAAAAAAATAAATAAGCATCATGTTGCTGCATCATGGGAGCACCACACCCACTGAAGTTTGAACTTGTAGAGCAGGCATGTTGGACCTTGGCTGATTACAAGGTAAAAAGTGCCCAAAGGGTTTCCACTTTTGCCCAAAAGTGACCTCAACTCATACAAACAATGAATAGCGTTCATGACTCATCATGGGAAGCACACCTACCAAATTTTTAACGTGATCCAGGCCAGGCAGGTTGGATTTAGCCCTGAGTACTACATAGGATTAATCATGTATTGTACTCAATCATGGGGAATATTACACCACCGAGTTCGAGTTTGAACTGATCCAGACAGGCATGTCGGACTAAGCTGATTACAAGGTCGGCGGTCACAGACACACATTACACACGCCACGCGTGACTGCATAGATCCTCGGGAATCCCGTCACGGATAAAAAATGGACGGTGTCGACTGATACAGCCAGGCATGTTGGACACCTGACTTACAAGGTTAAAATTGACCAAAATACCAGAATACAAGTTATTTTTGCCCAAAATTGACTCCTAACCAACAAACAATAAATAGCGTTCATGTATAACCAGGGGAAAGGCACACCCATACGTTGTGAACTTAATACCACCAGGCATGTTGGACCTTTGCCTGATTACAAGGTAAAAGTGCCCAAAATACAAGAATTTTACAAGTTCCAATTTTTGCCCCAAATTGACCCTCTCATACAACAATAAATAGCGTCATGTCCTCATCATGGGAAGCAGATCCACCAAGTTTGAACTTAGTCCCACCAGGAATGTTGGATTCTTGCTGATTACAAGGTAAAAGTGCCCAAAATACCAGAATTTGGACAAATTTCCACTTTTTGCCCCAAATTGACCCCTACCCATCAACAATAACTAGGTTCATGTATCACCATGGGACACACCACTACGTTTTGAACTTGACCACAAGGCATGTTGGACGTTGCTGATTACAAGCGTAAAATTGCCCAAAATACCAGCATTTACAACGTTTCCACTTTTTGCCCCAATGACCCCCCACTCATTACAAACAGATAAATAGCGTTCAGGTCCTCATAATGGGAAGCACACCCACCAGTTTGAACTTCGATCCCCCAAGGCAGGTTGGACTTTGGCATGAGTACAAGGGAAAATGTGCCCAAAATCCAGACTTACACACAGACCCAGTTTCACCTTGTGCCCCACACACAGCGACCCCACCCACCCATACAACAATAAATAGCGTGCAGTACTCAACATGGAAGCACACCCACTACGTTGAACTTGATACCACCAGGCATGGTGGACGTTGCCTGATTCAATGGTAAAATTGCCCAAAATACCAGAATTTCAGGTTTCAATTTTTTGCACCAAATCGACCCCTACCACCACACGATAATAGCGTTCATGTACTCACCAGGGGAAGCACACCCACTGCGTTGGAACTTGAACCAAAAGGCATGTTGGACGTTGCTGAATTACAAGGTAAAAAAAAAAACAAAAAGGTAAAATTGCCCAACACACCAGAACTTTTACAGGTTTCCACTTCTTTCCTAAATTGACCCCTACCCATTCAACAATATAATAGGTTTCATGTAATCACATGGGAAGCACCACCCACTAGTTGAACTTAAACCCACAGGCATGTTTGACATACCTGAAACAAGGGAAAAAGTGCCCAAAATACCAAAGAATTTAACAATTCCACTTATTGACCCAAAATTGACACAAATCATAAACAATAAATAGGTTCATTACTCATCATGGGACGCACAACCACCAAGTTTGAACTTATTCCCACTAGGGCTGTTGGACTTTGCCTGATTACAAGGTTAATTAAAAGTGCCCAAAATACCAGAATTTTACAAGTTTCCGCTTTTTGCCCATATTGACCACTACCCATACAACATAAATAAGAGGTCTGTAGATCATCATGGAAACACACCCACCAAGTTTAAATTGATCCACCAGGCATGTTGAAATAGCTGATAAAGGTAAAAGTGGACAATAATACCAGAACTTTACAAGTTACCACTTTTGCCCAAAATTGACCCCAACTCATAACAATAAATAGCGGTCATGTACTCATCATGGAAGACACCCACCAAGTTTGAACTTGATCCCACTAGGCTGTTGGACTTTGCCTGATTACAGGTAAAAGTGCCCAAAATACCAGAATTTTACAAGTTCCACTTTTTGCCCAATATATGACCCCTAACCCATACAACAATAAATAGAGTCTGTACTATCATGGGAAAAACACCCACCCAAGTTAAACTTGATCCCACCAGGAAGGTTTTGACATAGCCTGATTACAAGGTAAAAGTGACCAAAATACCAGAACTTCAAAAGTTTCCATATTGACCAAAAATTCGACCCAACTCATACAACAATATAATAAGCGTTCATGTACCTAGGAGCACACGCACCAAATTGGAAATTGATCCCATAGGCATGTTGGACTTTCTGATTACCAGGTAAAAGTGCCCAAAATACAGAAATTTAAAAGGTTACCACTTTTGCCCAAAATTGATCCACTACCCATACAACAATTAAATAGCGGTCATGTACTATCATGGAAACACACCCACAAGTTTAAACTTGATCCCACCAGGATGTTTGACATACATGATTACAGGTAAAAGTTGACCAAAATACCCATAATTTCACACGTTTCCATTTTTTGCAAAAAATTGACCCCCCTACTCATACAACAATAATGCGTCATGTTATTCTCAGGGAAAGCACACCCCATCCAAGTTTGTTTGAACGTGATCCAACCAGGCATGTCGGACTTAGCCTGATTACAGGTCGGCGTTCGTTACAGGACCACACACACGCGCCACGCGTGACTGCAAGATCTCAGCCTTCCCGTCCAAGGATAAAAAAATGGACGGTTGATGACTTGATACAGCCAGGCATGTTGGACTAGCTGATTACAAGGTAGGCGTTTAACATTACCACTTACACACATACACCACATTTACACTCGCCACGCGTGACTGCATACATTCATGGGGACCTTCGCTTCCAAGGAATAAAAAAAATGGACGGTGCTGTTGCAAGGAAGTCACGACCAAAAACCGTCCGACGGTCTACGATTTTATGTTGTGTATTGACGGTATTCATAGTGATGAAGACAACGGGGTATGTAATCTCATAATTAGCCGTTGTGAACTACATTTTTGGGCGGTTTCTCGTCGTGACGTCATGCAAACGTCGCTCGCCGCGTTTTTCGCCCGCACGTGGGCTGGAAGACAATTTACTAAGCCCGTTCGGAGTTTTTACATTTAATGACTGATTGAAATGATATTGTCGGTTTGGGTCAAAGGTCATAGGGATGCACTGGCTGTTTGACGTTGATTGTACATCGTGCAGAACGATCTTTCGAAACTCCCCTGCCGAAAATTACGATCCTGCCATCACAAAACTTTTTCAGATTTCCCCATACTTATCAACAATAACATCTGAAAAACATGCGGATGAATTGGTGGACAGTCTTTCAAATACGTTGGTGCACTGTTTTTAAAAAATAAGCCGTTAACTTTTTCTTTTCCGTTAACGATAATGCTTGGGAAGAGGGCCGGCGGGGGTGGTATCTGACCGAATCTCCGTATATTCCCATGAAACTGTTCTGTGGTGAGCATTTGCGCACTAGAAGCTACGAACTGGTCATAAGCCTCTTAAGAATGGGGACCATACTGCATGTTGCGTGGTTGGTACCACCACATGAACGGGGATGTAAACCCCCCCCCCCTCGTTGGAAGAAAAAACCTGAGTTAGCATCCCCGGCAGGATTGTATTAGAAGAACCATAGGTTGATCCTGTTTTGAAATATCCGTTTACTTTTTGTTTATCATGGACTTTAATTTTCATTAAATTTGGACACATTTGGGCAAATTGAAATCTTCGAGAGATGAGCCCGAAAATGGTAAAACTCTTCGAAATTCAAGATCCCTCGGCCAGTATGTGAAACTAGTATTTCAATTTCCAAATGTACTTTGACAAATATAGAGTTAAAATGCCGAACTTTTGCCTCTAAAAAGCCGTACTTTATATAATCCATCCTCACGTCAAGGAAAACCTTTTCTTTTCATCCTGTTTACTGATATTGAAAAACCATCTAACCATTAACACGCTACATATAGGGTCTATTCAGGAAAAAATGCCCTGATTTACGACTACCCCTCCTATTTTGAATCATTTTATGGTCAAGGGGGTACAAACCTGGGAAGTTTAGATAAAAGAAAACTGTCCTTTTCATCAAAGGGGGAAGATTTCCTGACGCGTTTCATTTTTTCTTCTTCTGCTTACAGACATGTATGTCTATGAATTATCACAACAAGCGCAAGTCGAAACGTCTTGATATCTGCGGACGGCAAGATTCCTGTCGATACACTGCATTTTCTTCACCAATCCCTTTTTGTTTTGTTTTTTTCATATTTAATTGACCTTTACTGACATCCGCCATAACCTTCAAATGGCTTGGAACATGTCGACCACATTGGCCTATAGTTTCTGTCAGTGCCCAGCACAAAGTACCCAACTTAATCATTCCTAGGCCGGTATATCAAGCTACATATACCAAACAAAACCCAACATTTGACACAACTCTCTTCCTGGGTCCCAGCCAACATTCTAGAGCGAGATGTGTTGATAGACAATCATTTCCCCTGGACAATCGTTTTAATATTTCCACATCGGCTGCATACCATGACTTGCTGACCATAAGGTAAACACTGCTCTGGCATAGGATGGTGTAATGTAAAAAAACAAACATCTCTCACACTGTCACAGAGAGTCTCAACTGCCATTGGAATTCGTGTATTAAATTAGCTCAATTAAAATCTAATCAACTATGCAAACATACGGTAACTCAGCCAGCCAGTAGCCGCAGCTTCATCCACCTAGCACGTTTCAACCTGATCGCATTCCTGGTTGAGAAGTTATGATGAACTGACGAACAGAACGGACTAACTAACGACTAACTAACGAACGAACGAACGACCTAACACGAACGAACGACGGACGGACGGACGGACGGGAGACATGGACGACTTGTAGAGCTGCGCTCCCGGCAGCTGGACAAAGTCTGAACCACTCAATGCCGTTTGTAGCACATTTCCGAAACTTTCTTCTGCTTTCGTAGTTGAATGATGGTGATTTCATTTTCTTCCTCAGGAGTTGCAGCCCCCCTCCATTAGTGTTGAGGAGCCGGTGTCCCACTGACGCCTATATGAGTCTGCGATAGATATCGGCATATCGCCTATATGAGTCCGTAGATATATATCGGCAGTGGGCACGAAACCCTCTTCAAAAGAATGTGGCACATCGGCTCGGCGTCCACTCGGCGTGTATCGGGAATTTCCTGCGGCTAAATTGTCCGGATATCGACATTGTCGGTACCGTACTTCGCTCGTGGGCGACCGCCCAAATCCTATTAACATCATTAGGCCGGCCGTGTTCGCCGGAGGTCGAAAATTGTTGGTTGTCGCAACAGCTAGCTGATGCCGGGGTACGGGCTCAATAATTGTTTTCATAGACGTCACACACCCTTGTTGGATATATAACAGTGTTCGAGATTTTCACCTATTGCATGAATCGTAAATATTGAAATGGAGGATCCTCCTACCCACTGCTACAACACATTCATAATGTATGTGTATAGTTTACAGAAATTATATCAGAAAAATTCTTGAAAAATAATAAATTACAGAGATTTCCATTGCTTTTATGGCATCAGTTTTGTTCTCCTTTTTCATATTTGTGTGGTTAAAAAATGGTAGTGTTTTTTTTTCTTCATAATTCACACCAAAAAATTTTTTATGTAGAATTGATCTTTGCAAAGAGGTGATTAATTTCCACTCCTATATAATTAGAAATCTCTGGTTACTATAACATCATTAGGTCACCGCATTTGTACGCAGGTCTAATACCTTTGGCATTTCGGTGGTGTGGAACCCTGTATGGTCATGAAAAATGAAATAATGACATCCGGTTGTCCTTAATGGCCTACCGTACCTGTTGATATAACTTGCCGCGGGTAATTCACTTCGTCACACTTTGAGGCAGACCTCTAGAAGACTCTCTGTTCTCAAAAAAAAGCAAACCCCTGCACAGACGTGCAAATGAGGGCAAATGAGAACAAACCCTTCTGTCTTCAAATATTATGTTTATTTCATAATTTCCATGCTGCCATCACTCGTGTGCGAAAGAAAATGTCGAAAAATGGCTGAGGCAACTCTGTAATTATTGACTTTTCTATACCACTTTACTGTATATTCCGTCCACGAACACCATAATACATATACACTAGCTGTAGTGACTGTATACAGTGTGTATATATGTCAAACACGACCTGTACCTGGGACGCTATCCACAATTAATGATTCAAAATAATTTCCTGACTTTTATCAATTTTTGCTTTTGGGGGTTTTTTAATGTCACCCGGGGATTTTGTTGTTCACCCGGAATCGACAGAAGAGGTACAACACCAATGTCCCCATGAGAGATCTTCCATTCGCCAAAAAAAAAAAAAAATCAGATTTTTGTTTCAGATTTCCCCTATAGGCGTAAAGCAATTCGCTTCACGCACTTTGAGCAACCCAAACGACCAAAACCAAACTTTGAGTAAATAGCAATTTTTACCCCAACTTTTATTATAACATTAAGTTAATTCTGAAACGTCTCAGCCATTCCAACCTCAAATATTCGAGAAATCCCTTCTGAATATACAAATTTGAATCCAAAGGCAAATTCCAACAAGATTTTGGTTAATTGGTTAACTCGCCAGTTGCATGGGAAGACTTAAATGTTTTTTGACATGTGACTATTCGTAATTTCTCACTCGAATCACCCATACCTACAATCCCAGATATCCGGCAATTCAAAGTCGTCACACCTTACCCAACCCCCAAAATAAGCCTTTGTTTTACTGAATTGTCAGTGCTAATTGCGAGAATAAGTTGGTATTTATGACTCTTCAACACCTTATTGAAAGCTTTCGTCCTCGCATTGAATTCGCAAACTGTATGAAAAATCACGAATCGAATTAATGAAAATTGACTACAATCTTCCAATCGGACCAACGTCCCCGGGTCGTCGACGAATGAACACGGGCGCCGTAGATAGTTGAATCAGAATGTGTATAGTGACACAAACCAGACAATCGGCCAGATGGCTGCAGCACGCACACCATCCGATAGCTCCCTATACTTGTCCTCCTCCATAGCTGGACATCGCGTTCCCAGGTTCTCCGGTAGGATCGACTTCAATGTCCCTGCACAAATCGATAAATTGCCATCACCCTGACTGATGAACGTGTCATGCAACTGCTGCAGTGGTATACTTCTGAACGCGCCTATATAGCCGAGGTACTAACACACGCATAGCACATGTGTATCAGTGGCAGAGTAACATTGTATATGTTGCCTGGCAGTGACGGACACTTAAGAGTATTCGTCAATTTTTGTAAGATTCAATGCAAATTCATAGAAACGCACTCAATAGGTCCCGCAGTTGTTAAGCATATTATAATAGATCGGTCGCTTTTCAAAATGATGATTCAGGTGGATTTCAAGATTTGCCCAGGTCCGTCCCGGTCGCTGCATCCGATCCTAGACCCTGCTAGAAAAGGCGGACATACTACATACATACATACATACATACATACATACATACATACATACATACATACATACATACATACATACATACATACATACATACATACATACATACATACATACATACATACATACATACATACATACATACATACATACATACATACATACATACATACATACATACATACATACATACATACATACATACATACATACATACATACATACATACATACATACATACATACATACATACATACATACATACATACATACATACATACATACATACATACATACATACATACATACATACATACATACATACATACATACATACATACATACATACATACATACATACATACATACATACATACATACATACATACATACATACATACATACATACATACATACATACATACATACATACATACATACATACATACATACATACATACATACATACATACATACATACATACATACATACATACATACATACATACATACATACATACATACATACATACATACATACATACATACATACATACATACATACATACATACATACATACATACATACATACATACATACATACATACATACATACATACATACATACATACATACATACATACATACATACATACATACATACATACATACATACATACATACATACATACATACATACATACATACATACATACATACATACATACATACATACATACATACATACATACATACATACATACATACATACATACATACATACATACATACATACATACATACATACATACATACATACATACATACATACATACATACATACATACATACATACATACATACATACATACATACATACATACATACATACATACATACATACATACATACATACATACATACATACATACATACATACATACATACATACATACATACATACATACATACATACATACATACATACATACATACATACATACATACATACATACATACATACATACATACATACATACATACATACATACATACATACATACATACATACATACATACATACATACATACATACATACATACATACATACATACATACATACATACATACATACATACATACATACATACATACATACATACATACATACATACATACATACATACATACATACATACATACATACATACATACATACATACATACATACATACATACATACATACATACATACATACATACATAAATACATACATACATACTATTTTGTTTTAACGTTCCCCCTATATTATAATTGACAGTGGTATTTTCGATAGATTACCTGGCTCATAACAGTGTCTCGGCGATCAACGTGTAGGGGTTGAGCGGCATTAGAAAACTGCCTATGATGGCTATATCCATTTATTATTGCGAAACATGCATGTCAATTTAGGAAAATATGTAACCTATTGGTCACGAAACTATCCTGAACTGCTCATGCAGGTACTGGTTTACAATGCTGTGGAAATTAGGTTCTCCCTTTGAAACATTTTCCACCAATTGGAAAAAAAGACAGTAAAGAATTATTCTGTTTTGTTATAAATGGACAATTCAAACGAATCTTTCTTTTTCCCCGGAAATGGGTCATCGGGCAATGTTTATGCTTCTGAATATGTATTCTTGTTTCATGGACTGTAGTACGAAGAAAGGAAAACAGTCATGAAGCCCAATTATGATTTCATACAATCCGCGCTAACTATTTTGAAAATTGTGAACCCACGAGACGATCACACTGAAAAGTTCAGCTTACGCTCTTTGACATTATACACACATACTATAATTAACGTGCACCTGACTGATATTTCCATTGACCCTTTAGCAATGCTTCTGAATTATAACAAAACTCGCGTTTCTGTTGCGCATCAACGACCAGTACAGTTGGGTTTCACTCCCAAGAAGTCCCCACTGTGGACTCGGCTTTCGGCTTTCTTGTAGCCTATATCGACTTTCGAAGCTCTGTGTGTAGGGAGGCTCTCTGTTGTGCTAACAAGCCTTGTGCACCTGGTAACCTTTTTTCATATTCCGGACTGAGAGGGCTGTGAAGTGTTGGTGCTGTCTATTACTTCTTTCCTGTGGTTGGTGGACGCAAGTGGTATCACTTGTCTGCTTGTAGGAAAAGGACAAACTTACACTCATGGTTAATTCTTCAGTTTTGGATGAATAGTGAATGATATTATAATTATATTCAAGTGGTCAGACGTTATAGAGTCACCATTATAATAATGTGAAATTGTAGAATTGTATGTAGAACAATTAACATGGGTAATTTACTTACTCTACGCCAATGGGCGGGGCTCCTCCTCACCCCTAACGAAATGTCATTTTCTCTAGCAATCAAATTTCCTCCAAATATGCAACTAAGACTATTGGTCCAAACTCCTACGACTTAGAAGGGGTATTTAGTACAATATTCAAATTCCCATTCTATTATCTTAATTTCCAGCCTTCAGTTCGCTTGTTCTGTTATGCTAACTTCTTCCGTCCATGCTTAACATGATAACTGACACATTCGGTGAATTGCGACAAGACATACACGAAGACTCCCCGATGAAATCGTTATTACTAACACCGTTTTGACAGATAGGTTGGGAACGAAACATCGACATGTCCGCATTCCCATCTCGATGATTTAAATGGCAGAAGATGAAGAAAAAATGTGAATGTTCAATGGTAATTGTACTGCTACATCACTTTTTGTGTATATACGTGCATATGAATTGTGCTTCATTAACCCCACCCTATCCCTCAAACCCTGGAGTCTGGACACCCTTCCCACAAGATACATCCCTTGCAACGCGTCTGAATGATATTTATTTCCCTTTTTAAATTATCTCAATGAGATTCAGATAGATTTATTTTGATACGCTGAAAATAGAACCAATCCTCAATGTCATTCAGTGCCAAATGGGGTTTATCAACATTTACTAAAACATTTGAGGTTGTCCACCACATCGAAAGTCTTCAGCAAAATGTGAAATTTGATGATCCGGTAAATATATTGTAAACAATAGGGACCACCGATAATATATATATATATGTACCTTTCAGACCTATATATGTGAAATGAAAAGCTTTTGGACGCCGATTCGCTGCGACAGATGTTCTTGTTTTTCACACGCGCGTTCGTGTTAGATCGATTTTACTTATACGGCAGCGTCGCGGACAACGGATTATCATTTCGTGGTTAGATTCGGAAAAGTGATTACATGTGAAAAAAGCCTACATAACGTATCTGCTTTCGCGCAATGAAAAATCACAAGGTTGTTGTATTTTCTAGAATCCTGACAATCAGGACGATCGTTTGGAGGTTTATCTTGCTACGGCCGTAATTCACTCTTTAAGGAGAACAACAACTCATTACACAAGATTACAGATTAGGAGCGTCGGAATATTTGTTTGAACATCGAAAACCTTCTTTTTTGTACTGAAAAACGGATTAGGAATATTCCTATTCAATAAACAGGGATAAGGGGTATTCAACATAAGTCTCCGGTAACTGCTGCCAAATGGAGAAAAGTATTTATACTGTTCTCACAGTCGAATTGTGTCGTTTTACAGGAAAGCATACGAGCGATCAAAACCTCTCCCTGACTGTAACCATCACCAGTAATAGGAATGTATTTAAAGACTGTTTTAAGTTCGACCAATTCTAGGTTTCCCATCCTTCTGTCTCGACCGATATCAGTGAAAGGGGTTGACACACAGGATAGAAAACAACAAAACACATAAGGACTAACGGCCATCTTTCATTTGTTAGTGGTAACGTTTTTTTTATGGGTTTCTCGAGCTCGTGTTGCCAAAATTCAACATCACTCTTTGTGGCAGTTGCCATGTCAAGCATGATAAAAAACAGAGCGAAGAACACAAGTCTGGAAATCTATGCCCACCATAAGTGACCATAGTGGTGTACTTCGTGCTCGTGTTGTCACAATTTCAGCTCACTATTTGTAGCAGTTAACATGTCGAGCATGATAAGCCTGACTATGCCAAGCATTACTATAGTGGTGTACTTAACAGAGGTAGGAACGGATGAATTATTGATATGATTGAAGAGGGGGGACAAAGAAACGATGACTCGGCAAATATCCAAGGCAGGAATAAATCCGAGAACGTTGTAACTGTCCCTGAGGGATATAGGAACGCATACATTGTCAAGGAGAGAAATATGAGAACAATGATTCGGCACATGCACAAGACTGGAACAAATCCATGACCAATGATTCTATATCAACGGAGTTAATTCACACTTCCTTAGACTTCGTATTAACCAGCCAGCGTTCTGTTATAATGGGAGTAAAGCAGCGCTTGCCAGAGGAAGTGTTCCTCCTGGTAGTGATACCCTCTAGGCCAGGAGGACTCGAAATGCGACGAATGCTTCGGGAGTCCTGTCTCAGTGTCTCCGATGTCTCTGGGAAGACGGTCAAGAGTATCTTCTTCCTTGGAATCTCAGGAAACCGCACTGTTATAGACAAAGTCCAGCAGGAGGCCGACCGTAACGGAGATATCATCATGGAGGATTTCGAGGATTCCCACAGGAATCTGACATTAAAGATGATGATGGGCCTGAAATGGGTTAGCGAATACTGCCCTCAAGCAACGTACGTCATGAAGACCGACGATGACGCCTTTATATCAATCGTGAATATTGTCGAACACCTCAAGACTTGTCCAAGGAAAAGGTTTGTCACCGGAAATTGCTTCGTAAAAGCAGAACCAATTCGCGACAAGGAAAACCGTTGGTATATATCTGACGAGGAATATCCAAGAGAGTATTTCCCTCATTATTGTACTGGGGGTGGTCATATCTTGTCTGGCCATTTGGCACCCAAAATATTCTTAGCATCTTTGACTATTCTTGGAGGATGTGTACTTCGGACTGTGTTTGGAGAAATTAGAGGTTGTTCCTAAACACAAAGAGGGTTTTGAAGCTTTGAGCAGGATTACAACTATTGCTATTTTGAAAGTACCTACGTTGTTATTGTCAAGAGAAACCCAAAGAGCGAAATATTGGGCTGATCAAAATAGTAAAAATGACATAACATGTCTTTAGAACGCGGAAACCTTGCAACGTTTGCAAGAATTGTTGGGGAAAATGTGTTTTTTAAGAACTCGTATGATATCATACGTCATGCACAGTCTTGAAGAAAAAAAAAAAAAACAGTCGAGTGAGACGGCTGTGGTACGGTCAACTAGATAGATGTCAGGATATGAAATGGTAGTTTAAATGTCCCATTTTTCACTGAGGAAATGGCACGATTTTGACATTTTCATCACTGCTTTCTACGAACAATCCACAGGTTTTTGGCAAATAACTCGTCTGAACTGCTGCCGTCGACGAAATCGAACCATTAATAAAAAATGATGATACATCAGGTGAATTTTTGTTACTGCTGTATAACCATGTGTATTGGGGTTTCATTTCCAACATTCATTCGATCAGCTCACTCATTTATATGTAACGTTTACGGCCTCATATTGTTTCAGTGAAACACAATCATGTCAAGAAGTGTGTGTGTGGGTGGTGTGTTGGTATCAATTGTATCTTGATTGAACCTTCCAAAACATTTAAACAGAAAATAACATTAGAAGGTTGAAGTACATTGTTACTTGAACACCATGTTTAGGAATGAAACACTTATCTAAGAACTATGTTGCTGGACCAAAGTGTAAAAATAGGTATTCATTTGCCAAATATTTTCAATTGCCGCGCCGTTCCTTCCAGAATGGTCAGCACTACCAATTAGACCAGTGTATTTCTGTGTTATTTTCGGTCACCTTGGACCTTCGTCAGCACAAGTTTGACAACTATGCGAAATAATCATACATAGGTAGTTAAACAGTACGGTACGTTCTACATCCTACCCAAAGTGCATGAATTACCAAATCAGTTTCTAACCACCTGACGGGAAGACCGACCGGAAACGACTCAGACACTACAGCAACTTGTCAGTCGGAGCTATCGTTGACCTGTCTAAATCTATGAATATCACCCCCAGGCAGACCTATGGTATCGGGAATTGTCAACCTCACCGAACACCTATCTGGGTTTGTTGACTCTATTTTGAACCCTTCACTAACTAAAATTAACAGCTACCTCGAGGAAACAGCCCACTTCCTCAATCTGTTAAGTTCCATCAGAAACCTCCATGTGGGTTGCCCCCTCGTCACCATGCATGTCTACCTCTAACACTGTCCTGAACAGTGAGGTCTCTGAAGACCTGGCCCAATGATTTAATTACATCCTCACCAACAATTATTTTTAACTTCAATGGATGCTCTACGTCCAAGTGAAGGGTCCTGCCAAGGGCACGAAAATGGCTCCCTGCTATGCCAATATTTTCATGGACAAAATCGAGTCCAACATCTTGTCCTCGTTCCACTTGAAACACTTGTATTGTTTCAGATCTATTGATGACATATTTATGATCTGGGGAGAGGGTAGAGATGCGCTTGGTGCATCCCAAAGTTATGTTACAACTTCCATCACAGTATTTAATTTACCGTGGAGTCCTCCCCCACCAAATCCTTCCCTCGATGTTCTGGTTAAACTGTCAAGTGACGCACTCAGTAACTTTATATTTATTATTACACACCCACTGACTTCATCTCCATGTTTTTCATTGATGTACTCCAAAGCGCCCCCAAAGGGCATTTGATGGAGGATAGTTGGCGTGCAGGGAAGACTATGCTATTGGCTTAAACCAGGTGGTCCATGCCCATCTTGATACATGTTTCACTTACCAGACCAGCAATGTTGGGTTGTTCCATTTACGCAGAGTCCTTGGAAAGTAGGAGCCCCCAGCGGCCATTGACACGACAGACTACGTTTTTGAAAGGCCTGGAGTGTTAGACTGGTGTCACTAGAGTGAGGAATGAAGATGCCTTGTGTGGGACAATCAATTTATGGCTAAGGATTCTGTGACAAGTCACAAGATCTGTGAAATCTCTCCTACCAAGGGTATTCCATTTTAGGGAGGACATGATTTCACTAACACTATCGGTGTGCGAGAAACGCCTGGTAACCAATCGACCAGCTCTGTTTTGGACCATTTCAAGTTCTTTTTATTATTGACAGTGTAAGGAGACCACACTTGGGATGCGTTTCAAGTTGGGGGCGAAAAGATATGTTGTAGACAGTTTCTTTAACATGTGGGGGGAAATGGTGAAAATTCAAAGAGGAAGTTCAAAGACTTAGTGGCTTTAGCAACTATGGATTTTATGTGTGGGGTCCATGACAATTTGGGTCCAAGATGACTCCAAGATAGGGGTGAGACGTGACAGGGGCAAGAGGGTGGCTAGAGAGACTACATTCAAACTTATAGGGTTTTGTTTTGAGCGTTACTGTAAGGACATGGCATTTTGTGGGGTTGAAGACATACCCCTTGGTCTTGAGGCGAGTCAATCTGTCTGTACAGCAGCGCGTCATCGGCAAATAGCCGAGTATTTGAAGAAACACACTCAGGGGGGTCGTTTATGTAACAAAGAAAGAAAAGCGGTCTCAAAACGTCATGAGGGACACCAGAGAGGACTTCGGTATACGCAGAGGACTCACCGTCAACAACTGGGTGCGATTTGATAAGAATGGTTCAGCCCAATCCAAGTAGTTCCTCCTTAAGCAATAAAAGTTCAATTTGTACATAAGACAATCACATGTACTTACATTTCGATAGCTTCCACCTCAGCCCCTTGAAGGAGTCCATTATCTACAGTCAACGTCTTAGACTTAAGCGTATCTGCTCAGACCCCAACGATTACCGAGAGAAGGTAGCTTCCCTAACAGAGTTTTTTTCTATAATTATTAGCGGGGTATCCCTTATCTATTACCAGGAGCATGTTGAGAAGGAACAAAACTAGAGGTAAAACGTAGTCGGGTCGAGTTACTCACCGAGAAACCTGGTAGGAGAGGCTGCCATATTGCATGTGTCAATGAATTCAACCCCTCTCTAAGGACCCTTGTCCGCACACTCAGGAAAGACTACGCTGCCCTCCACAAAGATCCCGCCCTCGTCCAAACTTTCAAAGACCCCCACTTATAGCTCAGAGGCAACCCCCGGTTACTGACGTCATCTAAGCGCAAGTGCGAAATCTGCAAGCACATCACCACAGGAGCCACAGTTAAATACCGAATTGCGAAGATCCTGTCGCCCCCCTGTGCTAAATTGTAATTCGAGAATCTCGTGTATATCCTGCATTGTACTGTCTGTAGCGAAGGTAAGTGGGGGAAACATCGACTCCTTTTCGGGATCGGTTCAATAACCACAAAAAGACTATCCGTGATAACACTTCCCGATGGAAAAACACTCTGATAACGTCCGTTGTACAGGACTGTGGATTCTTCATCACTGACGACCTTACCCAACTAGACTTGGAGGGGAGAAGAAACGGAAATGGAGTCGTCAGATCTCTACCAGAGGGGACAAAGCTTCGGTTTTCTGCGGGGAAATGGCGTGGCTTGCTTGAGTCATCAAATTTTAATAACATCACATTGACACTAATGTTCGTTTATTGTTGTTGACTTCAGTATTCATAACTGCATTTCGACTTTGATTAATGTTTACGGCCCTGACGTTGAAGATCCCTCCTTTTTCAGCAAGTTGGCCTCCGTGTTAATTATGTTCACTTGTACCTCTATCATTTGGGGAGGTGATTTCAATTTTCTCAAAACTTCATCTCCAGATAAAACTGGAGCATTGATAGGACAAATGTTAGGTCCCGTAAGGAAGTTTTCAACATTATTGACAATTCGATCTCTCTCAAGCGTTTTACTTGGCACTCCGACTCCAACAACTCAATCCATTGTCGATTAGATTTCTGTCTTTGTTCTAAGCACCTTAACATTCGAAAATTCAAAAATCTGACCAATCAGGAGTTACCGTACTTTTTCCTTCTATACTGGTCATCATGGAAGGGGTGTGGTAACTGGAAATTGAATGTCTCCTCGCTTCAATCCGTCCTTGTTGTGAAGCTGTTAAAGTAATCATCTGTTCATTCAGTATTTCGAATTCCCGCAAGGTCGCTAAGCAACGTAATCATTTGGAAAATAGGCTCCTTCGTCAGATTGTGAAGTTGAGAAATCTGTATTTTCTTCTCCTTCGACCGACGTTAAAGATCATTTGAACACTGCTCGTAAGCAACTTGATCAGATTCATAAATATAAATTGTAAGGGATTGTTCTACGGGTTTAAGGGCTATGTGGGTTGAAGACGGGGAAAGAAATTCTCGCTATTTTCTAAACTTGGAAAGAAGAAACAAGATTAGTAATTGCATTTCACAAATTATTACTAGCAACGGGGATATACTAAACTCATACTCATGACCTCCTAAATGAGGCTTGCTCTTCTTATAAGAGTCTTCACACTAAGAGGATAACTGACAGTGTTATCTTTTTTTTTTATTAATATTTTCCAAAATATAAATGATGTTACCCTAATGGCTGATCAGAGTTATCTTTGTCGAAATCGGGTAGCACCTAAAGATTGTAAGAAAGCTCTCTTTCGATGGAAAATAATAAAACACCAGATTCAGATGGTTTACCTGCTGAGTTTTATACAACCTTTTGGGAGGAGGTCGGTCCTTTAGTCGTTAATTCTCTCAATTATGCCTTTGAGCACAGTTCCCTTTAGTGACGAACAAGGGAGGGCCATTATTTCTCTGACCTAAGTCTTCAAAGAATTCAAATTCTTTAGATAACTGGAGGCCCATTGCAATACTAAATACCGATTATAAGATTGAAACCAAGTTATAGCTAATCGTCTTAAACTGGTTTAAATAATGTCATTAGTCCGGAGTGATCCGGTTTTCACAAGGGCCGTTATATTGGTGAAATCATCAGACTCGTATTGGTCACAATTAACTATTGTAATCATAATGATGTTGATGGAATCTGGATTCTGCTGACGTCACGCTTCGCTACGTGCTTATATGAGAAAAAACAAGTGACCGAGCTTCAGTTACACTTCCTGACCGAACCGAAGAAGGAGTCCTTTTCTTCGTTGTATTGTACCGGGATTCATTTTAATTCCCAGTGCAGTATTGATTTTCTCGAAAAAAGCTTTCGATTATTCAGACTGTTGGCACTCGCTTACTCATTTTGCCTTTGGTCCAGATTATTTAAGTAAGTGGATAAAAACGTATACTCAAATTCAACTGCCCTGGTCACTAACAATGGTCATATTTCTAGTTATTTTCCAATTGACTCGGGGGGGGGGTCGCCAAGGTGTCCTCTAAAGCCCTTATTTGTTCATTTTATGTGTTCTGACATTTATACTTTGGTGAAGTTAAATAAAAAAAAAATATTAATGGCTTCGCATTCCAAATAGAGAGTTGAAGATTACGCAGTACGCAAACGATTTGCTTCTTTTCTGTGCATGGTTCAACCACTCTATTAATTCATTTTTTTTATCCCCAATTATCCATAATTTTGGTATGGTCTTCAGGTGTTAACGTCGATCTGCTATCTTGGGAATGTAATTGGAATGGGGGGACGACATTTCCGTCTTAATTACTTGCCCTAAACTTTCCAAAGTGTGAAAAACTATTCTTGCCTTGGCCTAGCGTGATTAAAGGCCATTAGGAAAAATAACCAATTAAAATTTCTTTGCTATTCCACAGTTAGTCTACTTATTCACCTTTCTCCCAATCCTCTGATTATTTCATCTCAGACCTGAAACACGATTTGTAGTCTTTTGTTTGGAATAATAAGCCTGATGAAATTAAACGCGCGATGGAATCAGCACTAAAATTGAATGGAGGGCTACCTATGATTGAGTGGTTCATTGTGAAAGGCTTTGAAAGCAGCTTGGCAAACGATTTTATCTGCTAAACAGCGTTTCTGGTTGGGAAATATTTCTTCGATTTTAACCTCAAGTCCTTTGGTAAGCAATTCCTTTTTAGTTGCAATTTTGTGAATGTAAACCGTTCAACGTCGCTATACTTTTTGTAGGGAAGTATTTGAGAGATGGGCTACATTAACTTATATTACTCCAACTGATAATTTTTAGTAATAAATTACCCGTAATAATGCCCATATTCTCATTGGTGAGAAAAAGTATATATTTAAGACTCGGATTGATAATGACTGTTATTACGTAAAATGTTTTTCGACACTAACGGAACGAGTGTGCCTCCCTACCAACAGTCACAACATTTTTGGGAGAGGGAATTAAACCAGTTCCTCTTACACTTATTATGGTATAGTTAATGGAATTCCCTAGGTTGGAAGACCAAATTGACGCCACTTGCTAAGCCATTGAGTCTACAGAACTAGTAATTTTGTAAACGCAATAAAATTTTTCAGATTCATTTATCGTAAGATTATCGGAAAATCAGTTCGTCCTCAAACTTGTATTTATTACAAGCAAAGGCCTAGCTTTTCTGCCTCCGTACAGTGTTGTAATTAGCGGTCATGCGAATGCATTACCTTGTGGTATGTCCGCTGTGGTGGAGGTTGAGTGTGCTATTGTATTCGCGTAAGCCTATTGTCCAGTCTTGTCTATTGGCTTGTGTTCTGCTCCGTGGGCAGGGTACAGGTAGCCTCTGGCATTCTTTTGTCAACAGTATTGATTTTTTGTCTTCTCCATCAGTGAGTTAGTGCGCTTGATACTGAGTGTGGTTTATTTCTATCTGATTTCGTGTTATAGTGTAGGCCTATATTAGTTTTCTCGTATAATTTTGACCTATTAATTGTATACTATTCGTAAGTTGCGACCGTGGTGAAAACTAGTGTTTGTTGAGTGTTCTTTAGTCTTTTTTTTGCATCAGTTATTTTCATGGTAGGCCCCATAACTTATTTTCATTTTCTTACTTTTGTCTATATTTATTTGCTTGGTATGGGAGGGAAGGATAGGCTGATAGCCTGTCAGGGTATTGTTGATATGGGATCGAGTATCTGAGTCGGGGCTGAGTTTTAAGGTGGTGAGCTTTGAGGACCACTAAGGCGGATGGGGTCTATTTATAGATGTAAGAAGTGTCATAGACTCGCCGAGCTGAAGCGAGGCTTTGGGACGTCGAGTGTCAGTGGGAAGAGGTTTGGGGTGCTGATGCGATACAACGGAAGAGGGTTGTCTGGCCTGGACACTCGGAATAGTTTTAGTGTGCTGGCAGTTGAGGAGGCGGCAGGGGGGTCAGTTGGATGGAGTGGGGCGGGGGAGAGTAAAGAGGAGGGGCGACAGTCAGAGACGGGGGTCAGTCGGCGGTGGGGATGAAGAAGGTGGACTTTGGGAGGATAAGGTTTAAAGGAAGTGTTGTGCTGGTGGAGGGAGGGATCGATTGTCCGGTATGTGGACAGGGTATTTCGCGCGTGGATAAGATGAAGCAGTACGCGCGTTTGTCTCCTGGGGCTAGGGTAGAGGACATTAGTGCCGAGGGTAAACAGGATCGTTGGGGATGAGGAGTGGGGTTGTTCGAGATAGGCACTAATAATCTCCGGGGTGACAGTCAGGAATCCTAGATACCGATCCGTTGAAACGTGGTGTGCAGGGTGAAGTCCACTAGGTCGAAAAGTCGCGTTGTGGCATTCTACTAGGTTTTTGACAGGTTTCGCGTGCCCTCGTAGGACATAGCGGGTGTCTAATAGGTGGTTAAATTGAGAGTGTGCTGGGGAGGGCGTTCAGTTGTTGGATGTGCGTATTTCTGGGAGGGAGGGATATTTTAGCAAAGTGGATGGTTTCACCTTACTGGTGAGGGGGCCAGGGGCTTCACTGTAGGCAAGGTGGTTCAATTACTGCGTGAAGTTGTAAACTAAATTGGGGGCGAGGGTTTCAGGTGTCCGTAGGCTTACTGGCAGGGTCGTTCATAGTAAGCATCGCACTGGGAGGTCTGGCGAGGTCAACAGTAGCGATAGAATGTAGCCAGCGGTCTTTTTTCTGTGCTAATGTTCAAAGTATCGAACAAGTTTGCTGAGTTGCAGATTTTAGTCCAGGAACGCAAGCATGACGTCATTGGTATTACAGAGTCGTGTTGAACAGTGATATTTCCACAGCCGAATTTCACCTTCCTGGTTTTGTGTTTATAGGCAAGATAGGATAGATACTCTCCGCTGGCATGGGTGGTGGAGTGTGGTTGTCGTGAGTCTGACTTGAATAGTGGGAGAGGCCGTATTGGTGTTGTAAGTTTGTCAAACTCGGTTTGGTGTGAAATTACGTCGAACTATCTGGTATTCCCAGTCTTAATAGGTGACTTGTGTACCGTTCTCCAATAGCCTATGAAGACAACAACTCTTTTCTTTCCGATATGCTTTTCGAAGTTTCTGGGGAGAGTACAATTATTATGGGTGATTTCAATTATCCAGAAATTTCTGGTCTAATGTACTAGTGGCAGTCATTGGATCTGGCTTTTTCAAGGTCACGCAGGATTGTTTCTCAGCATGTACATTTTACTTCCAGAAAGATAATATTTGATTTAGTTGAGCAGTGATGCCGAGTCTGTAGGATAATTTGTAGAAGAGCTTGGTAAGCTCGGTGCAAGTGATCACGAAATTTTAACTTTCAATGTGTCTTGTTTGTAATATCCCACAGAGTGGAGAGCTTGTTCCTTGTTTGGCGAAGGCGATTTGGATGGCATTTCAGGGTTCTTTAGCAAAGTAGAATGGCATAAATTGTTAAAAAAGTACGAAGGCCTCTTGACTCTTGGAATGGTTTCATTGAAAAGGCTAACCGAGGTTTTGAAAGTTTACGTTCCTTGGAGAAACGTCGCAGTAAGAAGAACCAGAGGCTTCGTGGATGAAAAGGGAAGTTTTTCGGCCATCAAACGTCAGCGACACTATGGCGACTTATAGTTTTCCGGGTCGGTGGTCTGATCTAGGCATTTCAACGTTCAGCAAAAGCTTGTCCAGTCGTTTAGTTTCTGGTGCTAAAACTTGATTTCGAGAGGCAGATGCTTCTAACATCAAGGAGAATCCTCGTGCATTGTTCTCTTATGTGAGGGGGGAAGCAGAAAGTCAAGGACAGCATTGGTCTTTTGATAGGATTCCAACTGGGGGTGTGGCTAATACAATCAGCGATAGCAGGAGATGGCTAAGGTTCTTAATAATAACGTCTTCGTCTGTTTTTACTCATGAGAACTCGGACAATTTTGGTGACCTAGTTGTCGGGTTTCTCCGCAGAGTAGTGGTAATATGGTTTGTGTTGTGTTCGCCTGGTTTAGTCAAGGAGAAAACTGCAGAAGCTCAAAAGTGATAAAAGCTCTGGTCCTGACGGAGTTTACCTTTCGTCACTAAAACCTTTGCCGACGAGTTGTCCGTTCCATGCTATTATTTTCAAGAGACTCTACAAGAAGGTATGTCGGATGATTGGAGAGAGCAAATGTTCTCCTATTTTCAAAGAAAGGTAAACGGTCTCCTTCCTTTGTAATTACCAGGCCCGTCAGTCTTACTAGTGTGTCTGCAAGGTCATGGAATCAATCATTCGGGATCATATGGTTGTATTCAATGAGCATCGTCTGATTAGAGATTATCAGATGGGTTAGGAGAATCGTTCGTGTTTGAATAATCTCTTGGAATTTATGGAAGATGTAACAAGTTCTGTTGACAACAGCAATGCTGTTGATATATTTTTCCTGGACTTTCAGAAAGCTTTGACAAGGGTCCTCATGATGCGTTCTTGCTTCAAGTTGGAGAGGAGAGCTTTGGTATTGAGGGGAATGTCCTTAAGGGATTCGTGAGTGGCTTCCTAATAGGAACACGAGGTGGCATTAATGGGCGGTCGTCTTATTGGGGCCAAAAGGGCACTAGTGGGGTTCCCCAGGGATCGGTTCTTGGGCCGCTCCAGTTTCTGGCGTATATTGACGATATTGAAGGTTAGTTGATTCAAGGGTTAAGACGTTCGCAGACGATACTAAAGTTGTATCGGGAGGTCGGTTCGACTGATTGATGCTGCTATTGTTCAAAGGGATCCTGGATTATAATTTCCAAATGGTCTTCCGACTGGCAAATGTTTTTACAAATGTCGACAAGTGCAAGCTATGCATGTTGGTTTTCCACAATCGCCAACGGTCCTCAAGTTTGAATGGGCCGAAAATTCAGGAGTGATTCAGGGAAAAAGATCTTGGGGTTTTGTTTTGATTTTTGAATAACCTTCCAAGCATTGTGCCGAAGCTGCTAGAAGAGGAGTAATTGGATTCTGGCTTGATAGACGTTCACTTCAGTTTCCTTGATAATGATTGTGTAAGGATGTTTAAGCCAATGGTGAGACCGCACCTAGAAGTATTCTTGTACAAGTGTGGAATCCCAACTTTGCAAAAGACAAGCATGTAATTGAGAACTTTCAGGTAGGGCAACTAGAATGATTCAATGTCTGAAAAATTATATTACGAGGAAAGTTAAGGCGTTCTCTGTCTAAACTACCATGACTGAGGCGAATTCGAGGCGTGACTTGATTCAGTTTCCCAAAATTGTCCATGACTCGATGGCCTGTCCTTCCACTACTTTTTTCCAATGTTACTGCAAATCGAGGCCACTTCTCAAGCTTTGTGGCAAGCGTTGCAAGAACAGAATGGACATTCGTAAATCTTCCTTCTCGCAGAGAGTGCTCAATGGTGGAATGGTCTCTGAAATGTTGTTTGCTCTAAGATTGTGAATGGTTCAAGAACAGTTTGATTTATTTTTCAGGAATCAAGGGGCGTATGATTTAGTTCGAGTTTTTGGTCTTTTCTTTCTGGGGTGTTGGGGCTCTTGGGGTTCTTTCTATGAGGGAGTAGTCCTCCTGACCCTTATTCACTAAACTAAACTAAATAACTGGAACTCCTGTGCGTTTTATAACTTAGACCTTGTGTGGTGACAAAATATTTGCTTGACCATATTGCCGTCGGAAGGGCTACAGTCAGGTATCCAGACTCGTTGTTCCTTTCATAGAATTCTGGGGGTTTTAACTCCCGGCTTTTTAGATGGGCATGTTGATTCACCCACTCGCTCCTTGGCAAGTGAGGTTGATTGGAAAAATGTTCTACATTCGTTCTGTGATTGTTCACACATTATGAATTACTGGAAGGAAGTACCCATTTGCATCGGAAATGATTACGCTCCTTCAAAAGGTTATATCGCTTCGGATTTTTCAATGACCTCTCACCCTATGAAGATTTTCTCTTGTCATTCCAAATATTACATTTTTGGTTGTGGAATACCAACGTTATTCCCTGAATTTTAAGAATTTTTAATAATAATTTGCAATTCAATTTAGATGTGAATCTAGGAAAAACAATACTTTCATAACGTGCCAGGTTCTTTGGGTTGTTTCTTGTAGTTGGGTCCCCTTCGGAAGTGAAGAAACAAGACATATGTATATTTGTTTTATCATTGTTGCCATTAAAAAAAATAAACATGATTACTGCCTTGTACTTCAGATATCATGATTGAAGAAAAGTAAAGTAGTGGGAGGAAAAAAAAAATATGTGGAGGAAAAAAAAAAACGTCAGCAAGGCACGAAGAGCTTAACCACTGTGCACTAAGCGTGGCGTTAACACCATGTTCTGGTAGTGAACTTCTTATGACCAGACTGAGACTGAATTGTATTTGGGCTGCCAATTTTTGGTTCCATGTTCTTTAAGACTCTGACCTCCTTTTTCACGGGCAGCCGCAATGCAAGGCCATTGCGGGGGAGGGGGGGGGGGGGTTCGAAGGAGTTAGGGGCGGGGAAAAAGGTATACTTTCGCCAGCATGAGTAAACTTTTGCCTGCGTCCTGCCACATCAGATTCGTCGTTCCCTCATACCTAGCGTAAACTGCTTCGCTTTGTCCACTCAGAGACTGACTTCACGATGCCCCCCTACTTTCCGCCTGGTAAGTGGTGGGAGAGGAAGAGAGACTTGCGATTTTGATTGTTATTAATGGACAAGAAGCGGCAACTAGAAAATGCCAAATACCATCCTCACTCCACGCACACTGAATACCGTGGATTAAATGAACAGTGTATGGGTAATCCTAGTCTATTTTCAGCGGTACAATGCCACAATACTCAGATTGAAATTACGTGCGTTTACTAACTGCATATAGGATTTGACTTAATAAATCCTGGGGGAGTCCCCTAGTTAATAACGAAGAACCGAGTCGTCAAATATTCCTGTAAAAGATTGACATAGATCTTTGACGAAGGGAAGAAGCAATAAACGACTATATTATCCGGAAGCCTGAATTATTCAATTAATTAGGTTTGTGACCCTCCGACAATAATGATCCCGACCGGTATATATATATGTATCGACGGTCGATACCAAATATTAGGGAGACCGATAATGTACGTATTCACCTTAACACTTTCGGACCTATATGTGTGAAATAGATCGCCTCTCCCCTACCGTTCTGTTAGAATCGATTATACTTATAAACAAGTATTCGGAGCGGCGAGCGTCGCGGACATCGTAATATCATTTCGTGATTGGATTCGGAGAGGTGATTTCATGTAGAAAGACCTACATACCCCTACATATCTGTTTTCGCGCTCTGAAAAATCACAAGGATTGTTGTATTTTCTAGAATTCTCAACTGGAGGTTTATCTTCCTACGGCCGTAGTTCATTATTTACGGAGAACCACAATTCAACAGATTACATATCAGGAGCATCGGATTGCTTGTTTCAACATTGGAAACCGATTTCGTTTTTGTACGTACTGCTTGAAGACTGAGACTTGATTCGAAGTACTTGCGTTCATTGCAAGTAATCAACGTAAGTTCTCCGGTACAAACTGTTGACAAATGGAGAAAAGTATTCATACCGTTCTCACAGTCCAGATGTGTCGTTTTTGACTGAAAGGTACACGAGTCGATTAAAAAAAACCTCCCCTCATCTGTAACCACAATACGTATAGGAATGTCTCTAATGAGATATCCGCCGCTATTTCCAGATTCTTTCCAAACGAGGACCGACTTCAATTTTACCCGCTAGGCGACAAACACACTGCCATTAACGCCCCACTCCGGCTGCTGGTATCCCATTGTTCTTGTGCGAATTTGTTCCTTTGCGTTTACAAACTCTTATGCCAGATCAGATCACAATGTATTCGTGGGTTGGTTATTCTTCATTTCGTGTCATGGAGACCGTTTTTAGTTTGACCAATTCCTGAATCCCATCGGTCTGTCTCTATAGATATCAGTGAAAGTGACTGACCCCCAGGATAGAAAACAGCAGCAGAACACATAATGGCTAAACGTCCATTCTTCATTTTGTTAGTGATAACGTGTTCTTTATGGGTTCTCGAGCTCGTGTTGCCAAAATTCAACATCACTCTTTGTGGCAGTTGCGATGTCAAAGCATGATAAAATAACATACGAATAGCACCGGCGGGAAATCTTGTCCACCATAAGTGACCATAGTGGTGTACTTAACAGAGGTAGGAACGGATGCATTATTGATATGATTGAAGAGGGGAGACAAAGAAACGATGACTCGGCAAATATCCAAGGCTGGAATAAATCCAGAACGTTGCAACTGTCCCTGAGGGATATGGGAACGCATATATTGTCAAGGAGAAAAAGTATGGGAACATTGATTTAGCACATGCACAAGACTGGAACAAATCCATGACCAATGATCTATATCAACGGAACCGTCCCGAATCAGCAACCAAACTAGTTAACTCACACTTCTTAGGCTTCTTATTAACCAGCCAGCGTTCTGCTATAATGGGAGCAGCAGCGGCTCGCCAGAGGAAGTGTTTCTCCTGGTATTGATACCCTCTAGGCCAGGAGGATTCGAAATGCGACGAATGCTTCGGGAGTCCTGTCTCAGTGTCTCCGATGTCTCTGGGAAGAAGGTCAAGAGTATCTTCTTCCTTGGATTCTCAGAAATCGCACTGTTATAGACAGAGTCCAGCAGGAGGCGACCGTAACGGAGATATCATCATGGAGGATTCGAGGATTCCTACAGGAATCTGACATTAAAGATGATGATGGGCCTGAATGGGTTAGCGAATATTGCCCTCAAGCAACGTACGTCATGAAGACGACGATGGACGCCTTTATATCAATCGTGAATATCGTCGAACACCTTAATACGTGTCGAGGAATGGAAAAGGTTTTGTCACCGGGAATTGCTTCGAAAAAGCAGAACCAATTCGCGACAAGAAACACCGTTGGTATATACTAACGAGGAATATCCAAGAGAGTATTTCCCTCATTATTGTACTGGGGGTGGTTATATCTTGTCTGGCGACTTAGCACCCAAAAATATTATTAGCCATCCTTGACTATTCCATACTTATTCTTGGAGGATGTGTTACACCGACGTGTCTGGAGAAATTAGAGGTTGTTCCTAAACACGAAAAAGGTTTTGAAGCTTTTGAGCAGGATTACAACTATTGCTATTTTAAAAGTGCCTACGTCGTTATTGTCAAAGAGAAAACCCGAATAGCGAACTATTGGGCTGATCAAAATAGTAAAAATAACATAACATGTCTTTAAAACGCGGAATTGAAACGCGGAACTTTGCCAGTCCTATGGAAATTGTTGGAAATGTCTTTCTTGTGCTTTATACAGGTATTTATGAACTCGTATGATATTAATACGTCATGCACAGTCTGAAAAAAAAAAAAAACATTCGAGTAAGACGGCTGTGATACGGTCAACTAGATAGATGTCAGAATATGAAATGGTAGTTCAAATGTCACACTTTCCACTGAGAAATGTGCACGATTTTGAAACTTTCATAACCTGCTTTCTACGAACAATCTACAGGTTTTTGGCAATTAACTCGTCTGAATTGCTGCCGTCGACAGATTCAAAACATTATGATACATCATTGGAAATGTTACTGCTGTATAACTATGTGAATTGGGGTTTCATTTTCCAACGCTCATTCGATTAGCTCACTCATTTATATGTAACGTTTATGGCCTGCATATGTTTCAGTGAGCACATCATGTGAAGATGTGTGTGCTGGGGGGGGGGGGGGGGGGGGCTTTGAGCCAAAAAATACTGTGTGAAAATTTGAAGTCAATGGGAGCATCGTGTTTAGGAATGAATCACTTTTCTGAACATTATGTTACTGGGCTGAAGTGTAAAATAAAGGTATTCTTTGCCAAACATGTTCGAATGCCGCGCAGTGTATTTCCAGAATGGTCAGCACTACCAATTAGACCAGTGTCATGTGATCTGTGGGAATTGCAATAATTACGAGATCACCTTTAGTTTTCAAATTCCCAATGGAATTGCCTGAATAGAGTATGAGGATCGCGGCAGCAGGATTTAATTTTTACGGTTTTAAGGGGTCAGACCGACATTTTCGGGGCCAAAAGTATTATCCGGGGGGAATTACGCAATATACTTTAATGCCGACAGGTTGGAAATTCAATTTATTTCCATCAGTCGGTCACCCCGGCCCCTTCCCCCCAGGTTTGTTTATATCCACTGTACAGAAAATTACATCACAAACCTGACAAATGACGAATACAACCAGCCATCCTCATGAACACCCTTCTAACAAGTGACCCCACCCGGATCCGGATATCACAATATCCAAATCATTATATCTCTGTTGATTATTTGTGTACAGTACATCACATTACAAAGTGCTGAATACCACCAGTTGTACTCATGAACACTCTCCCAACAAGTGACTCCCACTGAATGTCAAAATATCCAAGTCAACATATCTCTGTAGATTTGTTGTAGAATAATACATTACGAAGTGCTGAATACCACCAGTTGCATTCATGACTACCCAATATCAAAAGAATTCTGTGACTATTCTTAATCCTCCAATATCCGAAAAAAAAGGACAACAACTCAATTATAGCAATAGAATAATTGAACAGAGCAAACCCTGTGTGCAGGTACCGGGATTTAGGTTGTCCAACGTTTATGTTTAGGCTGCGCTCCCCCTCCCCGTGTTAACCCAAACTGACAGTACAATGGGAAAATGGTACAACCCCCCAACCAACAGAATGTTGAAAAAATAGTAGGACTGTATATAACATGATTATTTCTACTGTATGTTAAGGGTTAAGGTATGCGTTGCCCCTGATGGATAATTGGCTAGCTAGCTAACTAGCGCAGTAGAAAGAGGACATATAAAAAAAAAACCCACCCCAAATTTGGGAGGTTCTAGCATTGTTGAGTTATTTCAATGTACTTAAGGAATTTGAGGCTAAGCCGATGACAGCACGGTGGGAAGGAAACGATTCGAAGGCTGCCCATAGAAACCGCCACAAAGATAAATGTTGTTTTTGAGGCATAATAACAGGGATATGGGGGGGGTACGATAAGGATTAACTCAGAATGAATGAGATAACCTTCAACAGCGTGTGGGGAATTTTGTAATATTTGATTCGATCCCATCTATAGGTCGTTGTTACAGGGTTTTTAGTGCATGTCTTACATTGACTTTGTATTACAGTGGATTTTGTGGTTCCCCCGTGATGTTACAAGACGAATTTTGCAATAGCTGATTGCGCCTTGCATGGCTTACTCCGAATCACTGAAATTCGGTTATGGACGGTTGGCTGCCATTTACAGTTATGAGAAAAAACCCCAAAGTCATGTCATAGCCTTCAAGTATATTTGTGTGTACTCGACTGGACATGTGATAACCCAGATCCACATCAGCCTATGGGGACTCCACAGTGGGTAATAGATTTTTGTGAACTGATTTAAGATACTGCGAAGTACTGAGTGACGTTGGACGTCTAGGTTACCCGAGGAACATGGTGCCACAAAAACGAGTTTTAGTGTTAGCCATAAAGACATATCTGCAGTATGTTCCATAATGGAGACATCAGCATGGGAGGATGCATGCCACTTTCCTGTAGGTCGGGTTTTAGTTATTCCTGTTTAAAATGTCTCCAAGGGGCATTCGTTGGGACACTTTTTATTCCTTGCTGAAGGCAAAAAGAAATCTATGCAGTCACGCACCGTGCGTATGTGTGTGCGTGTGTCTGTGTATGTGTGTGTGTGTGTGTGTGTGTGTTTGTGTGTGTGTGACACCCCTTTTCAGCACGATATCTAAGGAAAGCACGCATGTATGTATGTGGGTGGACATATAGAGAGGATGACCCCTATTGTTTTTTGGGTGCAGGTCAAGAGTCTTCAGTTTCCCAAAACGAGAGGGCAACTTCCGAAAGCTTGTCAGCATGATATCTAACTGACGCAAGCATGTATCAAGTTCAAATTAGGTATGTGGGTTTGCACGTATGGTGAGGATGAACCCTATTGTGTTTGGTGTTAGGTCAAGGTAATTTGAGGTCACCATGAGACAATCCTTATATATCTTGGCAACGAAACATTTTGGAGGGATGTCGTAATGGAAAGTTTTGTTCGTCTGGGCGAACTACTTCTGGGGTGACCTACTTTGACCTCATTTGACCTTTTGACCTCGTTTGACATTTCGACCTTGTGACATTGAGTGCTAGTTTTTGTGATGACCAGATTCGCTTGTTTGAGACGAACCATAAAGTAAATTGGACTAATGTTCATACCTCACTACTATCACGATCTCTCTCAAGGAACGCACATGTGTGAAAGGTCAAAGTAGCCTAAAACACTGGAATGTTGTTAAATTTGACGTTTTGACATTGATATCTTGGCAACAAAACATTTTAGAGGGATATTGTAGTGGAAAGTTTTGTTCGTCTAGGCGAACTGCATGTAGTTTCGCTATGCATGGCAACCTACATGTCGTTTGAACGTATTACTATTTTTGTGTGGCCACTTGGCACTCAGCAATTTAAGATCCTTGTGTCGGACAAAAAAATATTTGACATAATTGTGCCTAGTGTCTCGATATATATCCCCCAGACAGGGGTACTGTGATACCCAATTTGAGAAAACCTGCGCCTCCAGATGCCACCCAAGTAATAGTGTGTAGATATTACTGTAAATACACAGGTCTGTATGACTCCCAATTGTTCCACCTTTTCATTTCATTATACAGTTATATACACAATTTCCCTGGACAGACTGATATTGTCTTGTGGAACTGCAGTAATGAGCATAATATCTTCCACCCATGCTTTCCTATGTCACGTGGTTTTGTGTTATCACTGTCCAGTCTCAAGGACACACCTATCAACTGCAATGTTTACTTGTGTATTAAGCTCTCAGTGTAGCCATGCATCACTCCGGTGGCCTATGACAAATTTTGATGATTCATTTATGGGCATTCTCAACAAAGTAGGTCAATCTAAAGTTAATTTAACAAGAGTACCACCAGTAGTGATCTATGCACAGGGAGGGGGGGGAGTGCCCCCCTGAAAGGTTTCACACTGGAAGAAACCGGAAAACCCGGGAGGTAGGGGAGCAGAACATCCTGTTTGATACACTGTTTCCAACAATAGCAGTACATGTAAGACCCCCTCACCGCGGGTTACCCAGAACACAAAATCGACCCCAGCACAACCGGGAACAGTACCACTACCTACCATCGCACCCCTATCATTCACAGGTCTCTGCACACAATTGCAAACAACTGAGTTTGAGCTTAGTTGGGCTTACAACATAGATGAAACCTTTCTAACGGCCTCATGAAATTTAAGGCATTTTACTATGTTTCTCCAACCTTGTTTCTTTAAGAAAATCAACATTAATTAGACATGAGAACAGATTTTCTTAACACCTGGGTAATGACACAATGACACGTTTCCCAAGCCCTGCTCGAAAAGAACACGGTTGTCATCGTGTAAACCTCTAATCAGACCAATACTGACATAACTGGGTATACTTGGAACTGCCGACTCCTCTACTTGTTGCCTCTACCCCCTCCCCCTCCTCCTCCTCTATTGCTGTGTGGGCAGGTAAATGCTCATCTGAGGTCAACAGAGTGAGATCGATGTGTGAAATACCTACCCAACAAGCGGGGGTCATTGGATGCTACGGTGCGTTTGGGCAATAATATCCCTTGGTTGACCCCATATGACTTTTGTATGTACTACTACAAATACATCCCACTAATTTTATAATTTCGCGAAAATTTAAAGTTTTCTAGTGTAACGAAACTTGCCAGATGGGACTTCATTTTTCCCTGTCAGGATCATTTGAGGTAACAGGAGTTCAAATTTGCTTACTTTTTTTGTGATTTCCAAACGTTGTCAGAATTGAGTAACACTTCAGTTGGTGAATGGGGACGTAAATTTGATCTTTCTCCACAAAAGTAGTAGAAGGAAGGGGAAGGCAGTGAAAGGAAAGGATAATATTCGGAATTACAAGTCTGCGACTGCATGGAATTTTAAGTAAACCGACAATTTCTAATTGAGGTAACTACAGTATTCTGGTTGGGCCTTATTATCCATAGCCTGTCCCTAGGGCGATGAATCCGGCCACGTTTTGTGTCTATTGTTTCTAGAAGTCAATTCACACGTTGCCATACAACCATACGGGCTATCATTATTCATTGGAATACTTCCGCTCAGATTCAATGACGGTTCTATGGGAAGAATGCATCGCATGGTTGGGAAATTGGGGGGGAGGGGTTCGAGGGGGATTAGTATCAGGGTCACTTATGTTCCCCCAAGTTTGGTACGCTTCTGCTCTTTCATGGACTCACGGAGGTCAACAATTATAGACTATGGACTAGGTTTATTCTGCTGTAATAAGGGGCCAGTTCTATGTGACTAAAAGTTGGAAAATTATAACAGTCTAATATTGAAGATATCATATGATTATTTCTGCATTCTGAACAGACTGGTCCTCAAAGTAAGAAATGCCACAGCAGGCAATCATGGTTTGCTGGCATACTTCAATCAGATTCAATGCCATCGCTATGGAGGGGATGCGTAGTGTGGTGTGAGAGAGAAAGGGGTGGGGGATGTTGATGAAAAGTATGTGGATGCATGACAGAGCAGCCTAATTTCTAGTGGGGTTGCTATCATGTCCCAAGCTTTTAGATTCTGACCTCTGCTCACGCAAATGACCTTGGTACAGGACCAACAACAATAAGGTTATTTTCTCGTTATATGGAAAACCTACTTAATGGGTAGTATCTGGTCAACCAAAGCTTTTCAGGTTCGGACCACTGCTGACCTTGAACGACTTGGAACAACACCAAGGATGATTGGGTTTTCCCATCCCATATGTACAACATACATACCTAATTTGAACGTGTAGGCTCTGGGTTCATTACTCCAATGCGCCCTTAAATAGGGCATTTGATGGAGGTCTACTTAGTACTCGCCTTCTCTTCTCGAATAGTGTCCAGACTTATTACGGGTCAAGCGTAGATCTTCCGCTCCAGGGACCGCCGTTTTACGTCCCCATCCGACGGACGTTGAGTGAACACTTCCAAAGCAAAGCCCATTTCCTGCCTGGGAAGGAGAGGAGCTATAAAATGAACTTTTGTGATTCCGCGGGGAATTGAAACACCGGACCTGAGATCCGCGAGACGCCATCTACCGAACTACGCGACGCTGCACTTCAATTGGATTGGGTAGTTAAAAACATGCTTACAAGCTTTTAAGATTCTGATCCTTGTGACCTGAATGACCTTGGAATAATACAAAAAACAATAGAGTTATTTCTTTCTATAGAGACAACCTACATGGTCAAATTGAAGTACATAGGCAATTTGCGTGGCCAGTTATGACCGTTAACAACGGGTGTCATGGACTTCGAATTCTGAACCCTTTGTTGACCTTGAATGACATTGAATGGCACCAAAAACAATAGTTTCTATGGTACTCTCTTCCAATATGACAACGAAATGTCATGATGATCGTGGATTCTGACTCTGCTGACCCTGAATGACCTTATAGTAGCACCCAAAGCAACAGGGTTTTTTCTCCCCATGTGAACAACCCTTTAATGTCTGGAATTTGGAACTTCACAGGCAACTGGATTACCCATTAACTGTCCCGTTCAATTTGAAAGTTTATCCTCAAGGAATTGTGTCCGTATATACACCCAGCTCTACGCCTGCATGCAGGATTAAGGTTTGTAGAATACTCCACGGAAATGCCATTGTAAGCGATCTAAATACTATTTGGCAACACCAGTTCAATTGCTAGCTCCGTCTTCTCCACTTCCCATGCAATATGTAATAAAGAACGATGAGCGGATAGTACCATTACACATGTGTAAATCGTTATGAGTTTGTTGGCTTCACGTTTCCTCTGGGATTTTTAGCTGCGGGTGAGCAGCTTACATCATCAGTCTCTCCGTCCGTCCGTTTGTTCGTTCGTTAGTTCTTAGTCGTCGTTCGTTCTGTGTAGTCACATTCACTCCATTCACTTCTAAAACCGTACCAGGGTCAGGTTGAAATTGGTGGTGAATGGAGCATGCCAATGGCTAGGCAGAGTTACATTTGGTTTGCATAGTATGTTTTACATTTTAATTAAATCCATTAATTACCCAATAGTCTTCCCGAAAAGCTTTCCTATGGCCAGCTCCCTGTGGAGGTTGTTTTCATTATTCCCTGTCATGTAGAGCAAAGCAGAGCAGCTAGAAGGGAGAGACTGTATTTATCGGTTCAGCACTGAGGTGTATAGAGGCAATCGGGGGACTTCAGGCAGGTCTGTTGGAAGAGGAAGATCGTCATCACCTTCTCATATGTAGGTCGGCTGGAACTGATCCATGGTGGTATGAATTGAGGCAAAGGGGACCCACAGGCTGTTCCGAGTGTGTTCCACGTTCATGACTACAGGCCTAGGAATGCAGTTGTGGGGTACCACAAAGTTGTGGCTGGGGGTACCCATAATAGCAAATATTCAGGCATAAGGAATAGTAGTGCCGGTGGAAATTATTAAGTGGTGTGGGCACAATAACCAAATATTAGGCCAATGTGGCCCAGACATGTTCAAACTACATTCCAAGTTATGCCAGTAAAAGCCAATTAACTGTGTGACATACAATGAAGTGGCATGGTGAAGAACATACAGTGTATTTGCAAGGAAGAGAATATTTGCCTCCGAAGATACCAAGACGTTTCGATTGCGCATGTTAGTTTGTATTTTAAGGGTATTATTATGCGACCCGATATGGAGCTATTCGGTAGGTATCACAGGACACGGGTTAAGAAGGGCGGGGTGGCGGGCCGAAATCCTGGTAGCCTCACCAAGTAGGACAAGGGCGCAGCCATTAGGCACTGAATCGAATAATATATAAAAGTCTAAACTTTCCACCGAACTTGAACAAGTTCGATTCATTTAAAAGAATTCCGAAAGGCCCAAGAAGTTTAATAAGGGCAATATATTATTACACGTGCTCAGTTGGGCACTGCGAATAGCTCGAAGTTACCATGGTATGTAGAGAATAATGAATATACATTTTTGCGATATCTATGCCAATTTTTAAATTGGCCACATTTTATTAAAACTGTTTAGATTCAGTTTTTGCCGATAGGACCAATTTTCTTCTTCATCTCATAAGATGAGGTTGCCAGGACTGGCGTAAATACTGTAACAAATCACTGATTGCAGCGAGGATATATGCCCACTCACCTTACGTTGCATGAAATATGTGATTGTTGTTCGATTAATCAGCTTCCCGCTTCGCCTCCCCTGGGGATTCCGACATTCATCTTTACGATAATATCCCACTTTGGCTGGGCCAGGAGTCGGGGGGTCTTCGGGCACGGCTCAACGGTTTCCGCTACATTTGAACTTTGTCATCCTGTGGCCTTCTCCGGAAGGGCGGAAGAATGATAACGTGGGATCAGTGACACTTTGTAAGCAGATATTCCGGGTTCGAAATCCAGCGTCACTGGACGGTTTTTCCCCAGGTGACTGTACTTGCATTGGCGATGGGCGAGGACTTGGTCTTCACTCATGAATTCTTGCTGTATGCAGTAAAACTTTCTGGGGTTACTGGGGTTCCTTACGGGATAATTGCGAGGAGTCTCGTCCGTCGGCTGTTAGCAGTTACGTTGAACTTGAACTTCCGCTCCTCCATGTTCCGAGAAATTGGTCGGGTCCTGGAGTTCACTGATTGTCCTTCCGAGTGGAGACGTAAATGGCGGTCCCGGAGGCAGGTTGGGAAAGGTTACACCCCTGCTCGATTTCATCTGAGCATTAGTCGAGAAGAGAAGGCCAGTTATAGTTGGTGGAAGACCCTAAGACCCTTTGTCTTTCTCCAGCAGAAGGTACAAATGGGGGTAAGAGAGAACAGTATTTTCCGTCTCCAGAATAATATGTTCGTTTTATAATTTCCATGCCTGTCATCACTCGTGTGCCGAAAATGTTTCCAAAATTGGCAGAACAACCTGAACTCGACCTTCTATACCTTTCTATTTTACCATATATTCTACAACATAGTAGTGACTGTACAGTGAGTATATGGCTAAATCAAATCAAATCAAAACCTGGGAACTCACTGGAGACTTGCTTCGAAACACGGCGATCGTTGTGGAACCGCTATCCCTTTCGTCTCCATGCACAGGACGCGACCGGCGGCCAGATACCATAAACCCTGCATGGTCATAAAATGAAATCATGACATATCGCCCATGTAGCCCATCTATTGATATATAGTACCAAGCGGTTACTACAACTTTATTCACACTTCGTGGGAAACAAAAAAAAAAAAACACTGAAGACCCTTGTTATTCTCCAGCAGAAGGTTTAAATAGGGGTGAAAGAGATCAAGCATTTCAGTCTTCAAAATATCATGTTTAATCTATAATTTCCATGCCTGTCATCACCCGTGTGCCGAAAATGTTTAAAGAAAATTTGGCAGAACATCCTGAAATCGACCTTTCTATTCTTCTTACCATAACTTTTACGACACTGTAGTATTGTACATGCACTGGCTGTACGTAGTGACTGTACGGTGTGCAAATGGCGAAACATGACCTGTGCGAGGGAAAGCCACAATTAATTACTTTTTTCATTTAGCATTCTATGCTAAGATGCTGCTGTATGGTAACATGACTTCCAGATACATTCTATATAGTCTTCTTATAAAATTTTTTTCATCCGCGGATGTTTTTTTTTAAATCCCAAAATCGATAAAAATAAATTTGGTAAAACTCAAATTTCCTCCTCAAAACAGCACTTACCATTCGCGCAAAATATTCTTTCGTCAGAATCCCCTCAGAGTGATTCGCATCACGCATTCGAGCGCTCCAACACGAACAATAATTGTTATCAACTACATACATACATACACATACATACATACACATACATACATACAACATACATACATACATCCATACATACATACATACAATACATACATACATACATAAATACATTACATACATACATACATACATACATCATACATACATACATACATACATCCATACATACATACATACATACATACCTACATACATACATACATTCATTCATACGTACGCCAAGCGGGGGCTGGCCACCCAGTGAGCAGCAGCGCGTGACAGCCGAGCTCTTAATAAGAGATGTTCGCGGAAGCCCACTGCAGAGTTTCTATGTTCACGCGCAACGAGGCGAGGAGGTTGAAGCCGTCCCCCAGGTACGCGATAAGTTTGTTCTAACGTTTCTTCCATATTATAATCGATAGACCTCCGAAAATGGCCATCAGCCTTGCTGGACTGTGCGCTATCGGAGGTGTGTTGACCTTGTTCCTCGTAATAGGCGGATTAGCTCGGAGGCGGATTAGCTCAGTCGGTAGAGCTCCAGACTGCAAAACCATTGATTGCGAGTTCGGAGCCCAGTGGATGCCCGAGGACTTTTCCGCAGTGCTGTTGGACAAGTGGGTACCTTGTGAGGTGACTTATGAAGAGTAGCGAGCGCCGTATGTGGCAGCCCTATTGGGACGTCCCCCGAGGGACACGATGAAGCGTACGTACTGGAATGGTGCGTGGGGAGAGACCAAGCGAGAGGTGCGAGAGGTGTGACAAGTCACTAAATGATCAGGAGTAATATCTGTGAAGCGCTTTGAGCATGTCTTCGACGTGGAAAAAAGATTTTATTAATAGTTCTAGTTATGGGTACAACAGACTCATGTGCCCGCACGGGTATGATGGAGCCTAAGAGGAGCTTCAATGTCACTATGGTTCTGAAAGAACAATGGACCATCTGCAAATGTTAAGCAATATGGATTGTATTGAGAGGTGGGTCTGCACCCAGCTTGACAGTATTAACATCGGTAGGTACAACATAACGGATACATGCACCGCTACGGGAATACCGGAGGCCAATTTGGACAGACCGAGACCCCGTTATGTCCACCGAGTGCAAATGTCGCCAGAATGGTTGACATCAATTGAGAAGCAACCGTTGATTTTGTAACTTACAGAAATCGAAATACCATAGTCTTAGTATTTTATTACCTTCAGACTAGAACACGAAGACAGTGGAGTGGAGAATTACCATTTCCGATCTAGGAAAAAAAGTTAAAAACAGCACTACAAATTGTACCGGCGCCCTCTATTTTGCCAGACACCCAACGTACCCAATACGTTAATGAAAGAGATACATACACAGGCGCGTGTCGGAGGGAGGAGGGAGTTGGCGGGGCGGTCTCGGTATCGGGTCAGTGCACAGACACAATTGCTGTGTCAGGCTTCATCGAGCATGCTTTTTGCTTTTTTTTTACACTGTCTAACACACACGCAATTGTTGTTCTTTTCCTTTGCCAATGAACGCTGCTTTAAAGTCTCATTGCAACCGTAGTAGATGTGATGATGAGTAGAATCCTAAATTAAACAAGCCGAGGCAGAGTAGCGTTTCATATTTTATTATTTCATCATTTATTGCAAAACACTTAGTGATGCTGTATTCGCGTGCCAATCGGAAAATTATGCTGGTACGAATTCGCAATGCTGTAGAAATGAGGTTCTCCATTTGGACCATTTTTACCGGTGCAAAAATAAATGCCTAAAGAATAATTTTGTTCGTTATAAGTGGATAATGAAAACGAATCATTCTCTCTTTTCTTTATAATCTCTTGTGGCGAGAAGCCTAGGAGGGCGCTGTGGACCATGCCATTTTTTTTTACTTGATAAAATGTTACTGTGCGGTATAATGGCCTAGACCTAACCCACCAACTTCCAAATCAGAATTTCCGTGTAATAATAAATTGAGGCCAGTGTGGCGACGTTGGTGAAAGGCATTGGCGTCTGATAGCGACCGTAGGGTTGTTGGTTTATTGAAATGAGAGGACGGATCCGGTGATATAAAACCTCCAAACCCAACTGCTCAGTCTCCTTCGTGATGATTAGGTATTTCTCGGACTATGATAAAGTGAAAAAAAACGCCAACCGATTATTGAAGATTGCGAATCCACTGAAATGTATTCGAGGTCCTGGCAGCTGACGCTCGTTGACATTATATTGTACATATAAGAAGAGTAGACCTTATTGACAGTTCCATTGAGCTCTGGTCTGCCCGGGAATGATATGCGAAGGCAAGCCGAGCCTACAACAGGGATGTACAAATTTGCTCCATGATAATCACCGACAGTAACATTTCAGATCGCCTAACAGTTTCACGTGACCATCTCCCCCCTCCAACCAATGCTGTATTATAGCTGCTCTAGTAACCCAATATATATCCATCGGTGAAAAATTGTAAAGAATCTATGTTCAACTGATTTGTGTAGGTAATTGTGTCAAAGTGTACCGAAAAAAAGATGCCATCGGTACAGGATGGGGAACCGGATTTTTTTCAAAATGGTGTTCAAAATGCCGCCGAATATTGGTAAATCATAGAAAATGCATTGATCAGTCGAGAATGAAGAAAAGTGATTTGTAAAATTTTCAAACCAAATTTGTGATAGAATTTTCGATCTTGGCGAACAAATACGCGACATTACCATGCTGCTAGTATGTGCCCAAATCAAGATGCCTGGGAAATTTACCAAAAAAAAAACAACGATATCACTGCGATAAATCTGTAGGAAAAAGTGGTGCCAACCTCCAAAACAGAGAAATTAATATGAAAAAAAAAAAAAAAAAAAAAAGGGCTATCTACAATATTGATTTTCCAGAGTCTGTGATCAAGCCTTTTTCTGCGCAGAGCCATCGGCTGTCAGAATTCAAACAAGCTGGTGTGAAGGCCATGAGTACGTGTGCAACCAAAATCTTTGGGGAGCGACCACACTATGAAACAGGCGCTGTAGGGAGATATTGATTCCGACAGGACTCCCACCAACAGATGCTAAACACGCAAATGACCTAGAGTTCACCACCAAACAGTAACATGAAAAACATGGTGTCTGATGTAACTGCATAGTCGAGTCATCAGTGTCAGAGTATGAGGTGGGTCCGAGGTCAATCAACGTGCAATGGAGTATCACTGCAACCGTATCAAGGTCACGACGAACTCAGTGGTGAAAAACGGGAATACCCCATTTATTCGGACCACTCATATCGAGCCGAGGGCCCAGGCACAGAAATTAAGGATTTCTTCGAAGGAAAGATCGCAAAGTTACGGAGAGAACTTCCTATAAACCCGTGAGAACTCACACACGTTGTGCAGCTGTCCAGTCTTTCTCGCCCAGCTTTTCACTCCACTTCAGTAACAGAGATCTCGCTCTCCAAGCTCTTCTCTCCAGAGGATAAAATCAGTTCCGTGGATCCGATACCGACACCGTTATGAAGATGGGTCATTCCAGCGGGATTGGTGACCCGGTAAATTTTGTCAACGTGTCGTTTGACACTGATAGATACAAACATGCGGTGTTCGACTATTGCTCAACGAGCCAGGAATGGACCCGCACGCATTGGCCAATTATCGGACAGTGTCGAATCTCTGCTTTGGACATGTGTTTCTGGAACATACTGTCTGCAACAGACTGAGCGCTTCATCTAAGTCGTTCATCATTACATTCGAGTTCTAGTCAGCCATACCGGCTAATCCACTCCACAGAGACGGCACTACTGGGGGTGCGCAATGATGTACGGAAGCCTTGGAGATCAGCGTACTCGAGGTATTTAACTCAATCGTACTAGTCACAGATGAAATGTAAGTAAACGAAAGCTTTGTTGGACGACATCCGAGTGGGCGGCGGGACATCGTAGTGCTGTGACTAGCAGAATAAAATAGAAAAAAAAAAAAAAAAAAAAAAAAGAAGAAACAAAACAACAGAAAAAGAAAAAAAAAAAAAAAAAAAAAAAAATAAAAAATACGACAGCGAAGAACGAAGGATTATGGCCGTGGCAGCACGCTCCCGGTTCCCCAAAGACAGACGGGAACTCTGTCAAAACCGTGAAAGATATGCGGGAGTAACAGTGACGCTTTCCGATCATTTCAATAAAACATGTCAGCATTGGCAGAATCACAGGATATTGTATCGAAGTGGAATTGAAAGTAGATCACGCTCTATAACTTCCACGATAGAATATTGCAATGGTATTTAATGGCATTGATGCGCAATATATTGCACGGTCTACAAAGAAGACCCCGACCTCAGCTGCACGTCATGGACCACACTACACAAAAGCGAACGATAACTCACTCTTGAGCTTAAATTGATATACACGGTTGTTGTAAGTTGACACGGATTGAAATAAAATTTGGCTTTGTATGCTTTCAAGATTTCTCACAACTCCACCCTACCTAGCTCTCTCTCTGATTGGCCGCCATGTCCCCTCGCTCCTGTGCATGTGGTCAGTGGCGTTACGCCGAATAAGGCGGAGGGTTCGGAGGAAGAACCCACCACCCCTGACCTTGACCCATTGTGACCCCCCCCCCCCCCAAAAACCCCCGGAGACGAAATCTGACAGTAGGCCACTGAAGGGATAGTCATCGCCGCCTCGAAGGTACGCGCCATATGCAGGAGGTTGTGACGAAGCCCAGGCGACTTATGAATAGAGGAGCAACTTTTGGCACGGTGCGTTTTCTACCCGGAACACTCGTTCCGAAGCGCTTTACCCTCTGTTCCACATCCGCCACCGGCATAACCATCCCTGTCTCAATGAGAAAAGCATTTGTGAAGCGCTTCGAACACTGCTGTCGCGATGAAAAGTGCTATATGAGTGCTAGCTATTATTATTATTATTATATTATTATTATTATTAGTATTATTATATTATTATATAAGAGATAATGATGGTATTTTGACTCGTTCTTGATAGGAAGATTAAGATTAAGATTCGAGTTTATAGTCGTGTATCAAGTCAGCTGCCTCCTTACGACACGACTAGCGATTCTAAACCCCAGGCATGGCAACAGATGAAGACCTTGCCTGTACCACCAAGTATGCACGTTTGGTCATCTACTATCCCCCCTGGCCAAGCCATACGAAGAGCAGGCGCACTTCTGTACCTAGCAGGTTCCTACGTTTAACACGTGGGCTGGTTAACGTGTGACCTTGAGGGAAGAATTCCATGTCTAACAGCACGGCGCAAAGTGCCTCTGGATTCAAAGGGATTCGACCACATTAAGATTATATTGATATCGCGTCCGGAGCTAGCTCTACCGACTGATTTGCCTCCTCACTTCGTGTCCCTTTGTGTGAAATTCTGTCAGCCATGTTAGCCTCCTTAGTTTTTCGAAACTAGAACAGCACGAAATGAGGTTTGCAATTCATGATATACCATACTGAATATACATATGGGTGATTATTAAATAGCCTGCAACGGGTATCCACTATGTTCAACAGGCAGAGCCATCTCCCTAAAATTTGTATGTCTGCCGCCATTCTCCGTATTTCTATTTTGCGTTCGAGACGGCTAGATGGGCGCCATTCTTGGTTCTGGAACATGCCAACAGAATTGGATAATAGTTTTTTTTGTGTGTGCTTAAGCGAGTAAACTGGGAAAATATATGAATCAAAGTTTGTTTGAAACTACGCATCACTGTTTTCGACTAATCGCGCATTTTCTCCAATTTCCCCAGGTCTGTGGCAAGCCATTGTGGACGCCATTTGAAAAAATCAACTTTCCCCATCTTGCCTGATGGGCGGCATCACTTTTTCTGGAAGAACGAGACACCTTGGGCTACTCAAATCCGTTGAACAACAGACTCTTTACAATTTTTTCGCGAATTGGTAAAAAAAAAATGGTCTAATTTGGGTTACTACTCTGTAATATGTGTAATCACGACACGTACGTTGGATGAGACCGGACTAAATTCCGTCTTAGGGACTAAACAACCACCTAAAGTCGATAAGAGACCATATTCCCCAGCCTTTCCGGGTGCGCTGAACATTTCATTAAAACGAATCACTCCTAGTTAATCTTAGATGTGTAAGTCTGGCCCTCCAATTTTACAAGCAGTGAACACCGTAAATGAGTGGAGGTTTAATTGGATTTTGCGGCTAAAATCTCACGTGTGGGCTTCACCAGAGATATGGGGGGTCTGAACCCTTACAAGTTCTTTAAGAATTCAGCGGGGGCCAGTAGTGACAATCGTTGCTATAATCAATATTCGAGGGTATATGTATGCTTTTCTCAGTTGGTGCTTTGCGTGCCACTTTTGTATATATCATTCTGTAAGTCATACGCTGAAGGTCACAGGGTGACCGAAAATTTCGTAAATAATTTGTTTTCGTACTCCTACACGTCAATCATATTTCCTCTCTTTTGGAAGCTATCCTCTGTTTATATATAGAAATAGATAGGTGTAGTCTATACTGATGAAATGAAGGACAAACAAGCGAATATGCAAGTTAACGATGCCATACTGATTTTCGAGGTGAAGACCTCATCTTCAGGTGTATACTTACTACACATGCACCTAAGTTTAAATAAGTTGATGTTGGCTTAGCAAATTGTATGTTGGGTGGATATTGAAATTTAATTTTCCAGTTGAAGTATTCCGTAGGAAGTAGCGGTACTGGGCCTTGGAATTAATTTATAAAAAAAAAAAACTTTGCTATGTTGGAGAATGTTCCCGTTCAGTATATTCCTATTAAAATGAATCAAATGAGATTTATATTCCTATTAAATGAATTGAATGAGATATAGTTGGATTTCTTTCTATACGCTCAGAACAGCATCAGTCTTCAATGTAATTCAGTGCCCGTTGGAGTTTATTGAGATTTATTAAAACATTTTAGGAGGCCCGCGATGTCTTCAGCAATACGTGCCAGGTTTTATTTAGGTCCTGCTATTACGTCGTTTAACGAGAATTAAAAAATACAGGATGCGACTCATTACACACCCTTGGGGAGTACCTGCTTCGATATCAAAGAACCCAGAGGAAATATTCATTTTAAAATAGCCCAGATCTTCAATGGAGCAAAGAGGCGGAGCGCCACCATCGGTTGGCGCGGAGGGAGCAAGAACATTTCGGCTTTTCTAACCCTCCAGATCGCCGAAAACGGCACTTCCCGAATAATATAAGCAAGAAGAAGTTCAGCCCTCATTTCAAAATTCTCCTCGCACCTTGGAGCACTTCAGTCACTGGGGTTCAGCATTCATGGAGTCAAAACCCAGACGCGAAGCGCCCAAGCAAAGACCCCGAACCCCATAGTTCCGTAACGAAATAATTTGGTGACAGATATGATGGTGACATACGAGGCGACTGAAGTGGTGGATATCGAAACTCGGAAGACACTATAAAACACGTATGTGTTGACGTGTCTTTAAACCTAATTACCTAAAAACCTAGTTACCTACTGATTAATACAACTACAAATTAACCGTTTGTCATAATTTGGGCCCTTTAAATGCTCCAGCGGGAGACGTTCTCTTCAATAAAATAATATAGATGACAACTTAATTTTAGCATCCGATCGCACTGCTGGTAGCCTATAGGCCCAAAGAATCGAAGCACCAGGCCGTACGGTATTCATAATTTCTCTTTTCCCGGAAGCCCTGTCACAGGGCAAATGAGCCCACTGTAACTGGACTTAATATTACCGGTATGCAACCTGTCTTCTGTTGAAAAGGTTCAATTATAAAGTGGCTTTACTAGGCACGCGAATGTGCGTATGTGCGAATACGCGACAAAGACTATTTTTCGCTCCTGTGTTATTTATATGGGTCTATTCATAGGCACGCGAACCGCGAATGTGCGAAAGTTCGATTTTTTTGTCGCGGGTCGCGACAAAAACCGAATTGTCCGGTGACAATTCAAATCGGGTGACGCGCGCGACAGCTCGCGATTTTAGACCGATGGAACGCCGAATGGGACAACGTATACTAACTGAGAAGTTCGTATTTTGCTGCGAAATAAGGCATATCGTGTCACATACATCGTGCAATTCCGTTTATTTGGCCTGTTAAATAGGCCTATAGTCTATTGCGTTATTCTAACTGTGCTATATGTTCGAATAGGCGGCATGATGGATTGTTGGAGCGTTTTACATAAACCCTGATCGGTGGGAATTCTCCCCAAGGTCTCGGGAATCTTCCGCAATCGGTTTGGATAGAATCACTATGGGAATCGACCACCCAGGGACTGTATATTTCTGCCTTCTTCTTCTGACCCACCCATGGCATGCCAATAACCAAAACTACTGACAACGTCATCCCGGAAATGTCATGCCATGTCATGGATAAACCATGTCACTCATGCATGCTCTCTAAAAGCAAAAGAGTGAATTTCACTCTAATGAAGTAGTCACTCAGCAAACCTCGAATGTAGAGTAGAATTTCACTCTAATAGAGTGAAGTATCACTCTATAATGGGCGAAGTTCCGTACTCGTGCTCTCTATGGAAACATCGGAGTGGTCAGTCAGCACACTTCGAAGTCCACTCTAGAAGATTGGAAGTATGCTCCATAAGGGGCGAAGATTTTCTACAATGGAGTGAAATGGATGTTCACACCGCACACTTCATTGGAGTGTAACCATTTACTCTAGACTTTTGTTTTAAGAGTGGGTCGCCCATTTCGTTGGAAATTCTCGAAGGGACATACAGGCCCATAGCCCTATAGGCCTATAGCCCCATAGCCTACAGTCGTTGTCGTCAATTGGGTGAACTGCGTCTCCTCTGTATTTCTCAATGAGGAGTATTATCCTGTGGCAATAATGACATCTTGCTTAATTGATGTGCTTTGCGAGCGCCATTTTTCTTGTCCGTTTGCGCCTAAATAGCGCTAAATAGCCGCTCATCTAGTTCTGTATTCCCCTGCGAATTTTATTTCGCGAGTCGCGATTTGCGTGCCTAGTAAATACCCCCGTGACACGCGACACGCGATTCCTCGTTCGCCAGGCCAATCGCGTATTCGCCTATCTATTCGCGCATTCGCGTGCCTAGTAAAAGCAGCTTTATTGTGGGTGGAGCCCATATTCCCTATGGAGTTGATATTACGCAATATTTGCGCTTGTTATCTAGGAAATTACAAGTCGCAGGCGGGGAGCAGAGAGCCCTCGACAGACAACATCTCGTGTAGAGATTTTCGGGCAGGCGCTGCTAACCTGGATGCGGTTATAACCTTAGAACGCACAATGGTAACCATATTGATTGGAATGGGGGGGGGGACTATAATTTCATGGAAGGGGCTGCGACCGACTATCTGAGCGGAGCGCCATCATCGGGTGGCGCGGAGCGGACCAGAAAATTTTGGGCCTGGAAGACCCTAGATACCGGGAAATGGAAGGCGGCGTGTTCCTGAGTATCACCATGTTGGCTACCGCTCATATATTTATGGCAGTATGAGACGACCATTGCCCATTTGGCCTTCCACAAATGTTGAAATTAGTTTCGCTGGAGCCATGTTGCATACTTAGAGGTTGCATACTTGAAGGTGTATGAGACTAGCTGATTTCGCCCAATATGATGCCCTTAACCTGTTGTTGATGCGAAACAAAGAAACAACCTGCGCACGAAGCGCACAAAAAATCAGGCTGTTGATGGTAAAATCCAAGTATTCGGGCACAAGTTCTGGCCATTCAAGTCATTTTCGCTATCCAACTACAAGGGCGTGTCCAGGATTTTCAATAGGGGAGGGGGCGCAAAGCATGATGATCGCAGTCGGCTGGGGTGTCCCTCCCTTTGGAAAATCTTGCTTCCGAAGAAGGACCGGATGCAAAATTCCTATTACAATTTCGAGCCTATTGTGAACGATATTATTCAAGATTCGTTTTTTATTTTCCATGCGGCCAATGGGGGGGGGGGGGGTTGCGCCCCCTGGATTCGCCCCTGCAACTACTCCGGTTTTCCATGATATCCTATATAAACAATCATCAATATTCATGTAAAGCAAGGACTCTGAAAAATGTGTAGTTTGTACCAAACAGACTATCAATGGGAAACCGAATAGAATCGGGGAACTATATATCTGTAGTGATCGCCGACCGAATCGGACGACTCAAAATAATGGGCCAACTGAAATTATTCAGGCAGTGTGACTACCGCTTTATACGGTAGGGTCGGCAGGTCTGGGACGACGGTTCATCATTCCGTGAGCTAGCTAGGGGAGTGAGTCATTTAAAAAGGCCTACAACGTATCTGCTTTCGTGCTCTAGAAAATCAGAAGGATGTTGTACTTTCCGGCGAATTCTTTCTCGACTGCATATCCCCAGACAATCGACTGTAGTTTAACTACTGCATACGTAGTCTTTCCTTGTTTAGGAAAACAACAACTCTGCAACGTTTGCAGATTGAGCCCACATACACTGGAGTAACCCCCTTCCTGCTCCTGACATTCCAATGTTATTGCGCGGGAATATCGTTACTGCGTTTATGAACTCTTACGCCAATCAGACGACAGTGTATCTGTGTGTTGGTTTTCTTCAATTCCGTGTCGAGGAAACCGGATTTTAGTTGAACCATTCCCCCCTGATTTCCATTCGTGCCGTCTCTACATACAGTGAGACCGCCTGACTCCCCGGTTACGGAACAAAACACATAATGTTCATAGCTAACGGCTATTTTTCATTACGTTAGTGGTATCGTTTTCTCTATGGGTCTTCGTGCTCGTTTGTCACATTTTCAACTCAATATGTGTAGCAGTTACCATGCACGCATATGAAACAACGACGGAATAACACAAGCCTGGAACCCTATGACTACCAAAAGTGAATATAGTGGTGTAACTTAACGAGGTAGGAACGGCTGCATTAGTGACATGATTGGAGAGGGGGGACAAAGAAACGATGACTCGGCAGATATTCAAGGCTGGAATAGATCCAAGAACGTTGTCACTGTCTCTGCTGGATCTAAAACGGCGACCAATTGTCAATGAGAGTGAATATAGAGTATTGATTCAGCACATGCACAAGGCTGGAACAAATCCATGACCAATGATTCTATATCGACGGAACCGTCCCGAATCAGCAACCAACTAGTTAACTCACACTTCTTCTTCAGACTTCTTATTAACCAGCCAGCGTTCTGTTATAATGGGAGTAGCAGCGGCTCGCCAGAGGAAGTGTTCCTCCTGGTAATGATACCCTCTAGGCCAGGAGGATTCGAAATGCGAAAATTGCTTCGGGCAGTCCGGTCTCAGTGTCTCCGATGTCTCTGGAAAGAAGGTGAAGAGTATATTCTTACTTGGAATCTCAGGAAACCGCACCGTCATAGATAAAGTCCAGCAGGAGGCAGACTGTAATGGAGATATCATCATGGGGGATTTCGAGGATTCCTACAGGAATCTGACTTTGAAGACGGTGATGGGCCTGAAATGGGTTAGCGAATATTGTTTCCCAAGCACTACGTCAGGAAGACGATGACTACGCTTCAGATCCCTCGTGAATATCGTCGAACACCTCAGACTTGTCCGGAAAAGGGAGAAGGCTTGTCACCGGAAATTGCTTCGAAAACGTAAAACCAATTCGCAACAAGACACACCATTGGTATATATCTAACGAGGAAATCCCAGAGAGTATTTCCCTCATTATTGTACCGGGGGTGGTTATATCTTGTCTGGCGACTTGGCACCCAAAATATTCGTAGCCTCCTTGACTATTTCCTACCATATTCTTGGAGGACGTGTACACAAAACCGGACTGTGTCTGGAGAAATTAGAGGTTGTTCCTAAACACAAAGAGGGTTTTGTATCTCTTAAGCAGAAGTACGATTATTGCTTTGCTATTTTAAAAGAGCCCACGTCGTTATTGTCAAAGATGAAAAGCCAAAATAGCGAGATATTGGGCTGATCAAAATGGTAAAAGTAAAAGAAAATGTCTAAAAAGGAAAGGCGTAGTTCCGCGAGTTCCATAGAAATTGCTGGAAAGGAAAAATGGGTTTTTTTGCTCTATATAGTTATTTAAAAAACTCGTAAGATATCTTACGTCATGTACAGTCTGGAAAAAAACCCATGAAGCCAAAAAGGTCAGTGATTTCGTGACTCATTTTTGACAACTTATCGCCATTGACCAGCTTCATTATCGTCGGCAACGTACTGTATGACATGTCTGACATCACATAGCCTACATACAACACACCACACACACTGTCATGACTGCATAAATTCCTCTGACTCCGTGAAGAAATAAAATCAGTCTACACTAAAATTGGGGCTCTTGTACTCCCCATAAACAAGCTGCCACACAAATTTCAGTTTGATTGGGTCAAGCATTCTGGATTATCGTGTTCAGAAAATTTACAGACTTTGACCTCTGTTGACCTCAGATGACCTTTGACCTAACCCCAAAATTATAGGGTCACATACTTAATATGATGAATCCACATACCAAGTATGAGCTTCTATTTCATCTAGGTTGGGTCTAGTTTCATCGTGTTACCAGCCAAAATAGCCAAAATATCCATTTTTTTTTAAAATACAATTTTGTCATTTTTGTACTACAACAATTTGGTTTATGGTACTCATTATGAGGAACCCATATGCCACTTGGTTCATGTACTTGTAGGATGAACCCACATACTAAGTATGAGCTTGATCCATCCAGGTGGGGTCGAGGTATGGTCACAAGCCAGGCGTCAGATACACACACACACATACACACACGCACCCACAGCGAAAAATCCACAGGTCTAAATTGCTGCTGTCGACAATTTTTATTTTCATTCTCACGATGACCGGATGAGCAAGACCATAATAATTGCACCCATTTGATGCACATATTATCACCCATTAGTACGCTCATTATGGAATTACTCATATACGTAATCTCTGCTATTGGTCATCATCAGGTTGCATTATTTGCACGATCCGTCTATTTAATTCATAAGTGTTTATGGATAAACCACTTTTCTTAACATTATTTTGACCGAACTCGTGCAACGCGTCATCCTCCAAAAATTGACTCCATATTTAACATTTATCGCGTCCTAAAAGTGGGGTGAATTATTGTTTCGAGAGGTGTGTTAGTGTTTTCAGAGTGTGAATACTTAATTCGCAGGATTTTTACCAAATTCGATGGATATGGTTCATGTTCAGTCCCATTGACCGAGTCTATTCATAGCATGCCGTCATTTGGGCGAATTATTGAAGTTTGTCAAGTTTTAATTTTTCCAGGATATCGTCCATCTTAGTCAGTCAATATACCTTTTGAAATTAGTTTTTTGTAGGTTTTAGTTTCAGCTTTCCTCTTCCTCTCTTCAGGTAAGGGTTGTCAGAACTGCTTCAGATGATGCGAGAACGAACCACCGGTTGTAAAATAGGTCGGACTAGCAGTTCGCAAATCACCAGCCGCCTTCCCCCTCTCCTCCTCCCCACTTCCCGCTCGTATTTCGACACCAGTTGTTTCTTCCGTAGCCTCATGTGGCTCGTATCTTAGCGAGTGTACCCCCAGCGATTTTTTCTGCACTCGAACTTTTCACCCTGCGGCCTTTGCTTAGACTGTCTAAGAAAGTAAGTACGCTTCGAGGATTAACCCGGTGGCCGCAATCAGGGTCATATAGGGCAGATAAGCAGGGTCGTGGAATGAAAGTATGACATCGCTGCTCAAATTGCTTATCTACTGATAACGCAAAATGTCCCACCAGGACACGCATGCAACGACTAACAGCATGTCCTATTTTCGGTCAGCCGACGTCCAGCATTTTTCAGTGGTTGATAGAGAATTCCAGTGGGTTTTTATTCGTTGCCGAAGGCAAAAGGAATGTATGCAGTCATATCTGTGCGTATGTATGTGAGTGTGAGGTGTGGCGTGTGTGTGTTGTGTGTGGTGTGTGTGTTTTTGTGTTTAGGTGTGCTACTCCTTGTCAGCACGATATCTAAAAAAACGCGAGCATGTATTAGTCAAATTAGCTACGTGGGCTTCTCATGTGGTGAGGATGAACCCTAATGGTTCCAGGCCAGTTCAAGGTCATTCAAGTTCAAGACGAGGCAAAGTTCAAGAAGCGTGTCAGTACGATATCTAATGAACGCACGTATCTTGAAGTTCATATTAGGTCTATGGGTTGCACACACGAATTTATTGTTTTTGGTGTCAGGTCGAGGTCATTGAAGGTCACCATAGGGCAATCCTATAACTTGGCAACGAAACATTTCAAGGCAATGTCCTATGAAAAGTTTTGTTCGTCTAGGTGAACTACATCTGGCGACCTACTTTGACCTCATTTGACCTTTGCCTTTTTTACCTTTTGACTAGGGACCGGCGGGGTCATTTTTTGTAACGAGCAGAACTCGCCTCCTTTGAAACGAACCATAAAGTCAAATTGTATGACGTACTAAAACACTCTATAACACGCTGTCTCTGTTTTTTTACTATGTCCTCTATGAAAGGTGCAAACAAGCTTTGAAATAGTTGATAAATTTCATTTTCGACGCCCCTCGGCACTGAAACCTCGAAAAAGAAGGGTCGAAAATTGCAAATATATGTGAAAGGAGCAAAAAGGAGATTGGAGAACTTATAAAGAACTTGTAACGTGACGAAACGACACGGGCCAAAACGTGTATAGTAGGCCTGGGAAACAAGGAATTATACGGGATCAAAACAGTGGTGTAAACAGTTAACTAAGAACACAGAAGCAAAGAGACGTTTCGGGTTACAAACCTTGGAAAGTAACGAATATCAGAAGGTAACCAGGGACGGCCGAAGGAACACACGGCGTAGCACGGCGATTAGAAAGACCTTTCCCCTTATAGAAAGAAACTAGTCAACGGAAACATAAAGAAAGGGGCTTAGAATCAAACTGTGTGGTCAGAAAATGATCCTAAAAACCGATTGAAACTCCAGGAAAATGATCAGAGACTGAAAGCGTCAAATTTACAATTTATTCCAGCTGGGTGCATTTTGTTCCGAGTTTGAATATGAGTTTATGTTCTGCCGCTATGTGTGTCGTGTTATTACCGTTACAGAGAACAGCTCCGGTCACCCGAAGGTCACTAATGACGCAGCGAGAAGGGGGGTTGAAATGTCGGGCGACTGGGAGACCTCTGTCATTTTGCCTAAGTACCGGAGGTGTTCAGTGAACCGATTTCTTTGGTTTCGGACATTGACAGTCATTATTTTTTTGTCAATAAAGTTTTCATTCAAGGAGTGAACCCGCTTTTGAATAATACATGAAAAATCCAAGAGTGTATTGTTGATTTGCTCTTACAGTCATAAGCAGATAGAAATCCCTACCATTCCGGGAAAGAAAGTAAGGAATTATAGGCACAAGTATTATTTGCATGTGGTTAATGATCAACGAAGGGAATGCATTACTGAACTCAACATGAAAGCACTATCCATACGTGTTAGTGTCAGGACAACTGCAGACTTGGGTACCTGGCTTATGTCGTGGAGAATAGAAAACGATATCTATAGGGCCAAACCCCATTAAATACGAGTTCCTATGTGGAGAGTTATTGGCCTTCAATTTTGGGCCATTATGCAGATAAATTGGGGAGAATCCAAAATTGCGCAATAACTCATGACGTCACACATGGGCAACCCAGGAAGTTATGTTAAGTATTTCATCGTTTCATTTTGTTTAATAAGTCAACATTTAACAGAAGTTTTGTGTCTTTATTCACAGAGTAACTATCAACACCTACCAACCCACTACAGCAACTCTCTCCCATAGGCTAAATGCTTGTCGAAGTGGAAAAAAAATAAGTGTGACATGTAATAGAAAAACAAAGATTCTTTACAGGATTGTGCAAGTATGACATCATTATTATTGCATGATGGGCTGCTTTTCGATCTTGCGCGCGCAATACACAGCAACAAACGTCAAGAATGGACTGTAAGTCTGTAACGGAAAGTTGTACGAACTTCGGGTTTGGACTGACGCATTCAGTTTTCTCCAGCTAATATATTAACCTCTTTATGATTCATCCTGCAGTTGGCCTCTATTATTAGGCTTGAAATTCTCATCAAAAGGAATATATGTTCAGACCTACACCACGTTCAGGTAACCTACCAAACGAACTGACATTAACGTACGGGGAAACCAGAAAGCCAAAAAGCTTAGTGATTCCTTGACTCCTTCTGCGAACCTATAGCCAGACATAAGGACAGATGGGAGATTGCACCAGCTCATTATGGGCAACATAACATTTGACAAATTCCCCATTTTTCCCAACCAACCATAATGTTCTATACTCTTGATAAGGATGCTACACTTCTGCTTCACCCCGGCCCAGCTTCTGAAAAAATCAGTAATTGCATGAATTCATTTACCAAAATAGGAAATCACTCAAATCACCCAAGCAGTCATAATGTTAAGGTAGGATCCCATAAGTGCGAGTCCGAGATGCGGTATGAAAGTAAGACTCGAACTGACATGTTGATATAGAAGCGAAAAAGCGAAAGAATGCGGTCCAATGAACTGTATGATGAGCTTCTGTTAATAGTACCCACAGAATTGAATCCACCCCTCGTAGTTTCACGTAGCATGCACCAAAATTACAGTTTCTCCTTAACCATGCACTATGAAGGTATATTTTATGCGATATTCTCTGTGCTTTCTACTAAAATTCAGTTTATATCCTGTTAACTTAAAGTTCTAAGTTAAGTTGAAGCTTGAATGCTGAAGTAGATACTGCTCTAGTTGAATGTTCTGTGCGTGTATGACGTCATACATTATCGGCCAATCGTTGTTTTGTACACGCCGAGATTGGCCAAAATCTGGACTTTTCACAATTTTTCTTTTTTTGACGAAAATTCACCCTCGACTCAAACCAAAAAACAACAGGGTTTTTGTATTTTCCATAAGGAAGCTATACACCAAATTTCAACTCGATCAAACCAACCATTCTGGACTTATCGTGTTTACAAGGTTTTCAGACTTTGACCTCTGGTGACCTCAGATGACCTCTTCCTAACTAAACGTAGAGGGGGGAGGGTCATGTACTCATCATGGGGAACACACAACCAAGTTTGAGCTTCATCCATCCAGGTGGGGTCGAGTTATCGTATTTAACCAAAATGCAACCAAAATATCGACCCTTTCACAATTTCTCTATTTCTGACCAAAATTCACCCCGACCTAGACCAAAAACTATAGGGTTCCTGTTAATTAAAGGTCAATTGAAGGACAACCGAAGGGTGGATTATAAAAAAGCCTAATATATCAGCTGGAGAAAAACTAAATGCGTCCGTCCAAACCCTAAGTTCGTACAACTTTCCGTTACGGAATAAATATTCAGATATTAGGTGATCTTGAAAGTCTCGTTTTTTTTACCAAATTGGATATTACGCAAGAAATGACAAGGAATCACTACGCATGGTTGCGTTCTCGTTATGGAAGAATACGTTCGATCGACTAAACATTATTCAAGTGTAATTCAACATGGGTATAGGGGCAAAAATCTGCGGTATAGATTCGTTTTAGGGTCGTCAAACCTCGCACGATCAACTCCTTCCCGCCAAAACTTCCCGATGAGTTAGCCGATGCAGATGCATTGGGTCCACATCAGCAGATGTTGGCGGGCAGGCGTCGGGTAGTGGGCAATTTGCGTTTTGTGCAATAAGGGAGTGGTTAGAACTCCCGGATGACGACAGCAATGCAACCACGTTAGAGAAAATCTAACATACCGTATGTTGAATGATATAACTTTAGACATTTAACCATACGTGATGATTAAACCTCTAATGTTCTTGAAGCATTTGCATGAGTTTGTCAACAACTCATACAACATTTGAGAATTTTACAGCTATATTATCCATGTTTATTGTGTTTCATTCTTCAACGTGCATCGATTAGAATGGCTCATAAAATAGTTAATTAGCCCTAATATTTTCATTTTGTATGAATTGTAAGAAACTAGATTTAACCTTCCAAAACGTTTAAACAGAAAATAATATTAAAAAGGTTGGGAGCCGTACATTCCTACTTGAACGCCGTGTTTAGGAATGAAACTCTCCTAAACACTATATTATGCTGGACAGAAGTGTTGAAAAAAGGGTGTTCATTTGCCAAAACATGTTCGAATACCGTGCCGTTATTTCCGGAATGGTCAGGACTATCAATCAAACTTTTTGTCATGTAATGCTTGTGGGAATTGCGATATTTACGATTTACTTCTTTATAGTATCGAGAAACCGGAAAAAGGATTTGTAGGCCTCGTTGTGGTCACTGACACTTCCCACAACGAGAACGCAATTATGCGTAATGGTTTCTTGCCATATTTTCTGCTAATAACCAACCTTTGTAACAAAAGGGGTATCAACGTGCATGGAGGTTCCCAACTTACCACATGCATTATATTTAGTCCGCGCTATAATATTCGTGACCTCTTTAACCCCCTCTGTTTTAGCGCTCACAGAAAATGAATTCCCAATGGAATTCAACATGCGTGAATAGAACAGACGGAACGCGGCAGCAGAATCTAATTTATACGGTCGCCTAGAGGGTCTACAACCAACATTTTTTGGGCAAAGTATTATCAGATTATTTACAACTATAACTTTATTTCCATCAATCGTTCACCGGCTTAGGGTATTTCTACTGTACAATAAATTACATTACAAATGATGAATACCACCAGTTGTACACATGTACGAGTGACTCCCACCGAATAGCTATGCAACCATAATGAGGTACCAGTTCCATGTGACTGAAAGGTTGGATACTAAATGGTTAGACTATATTGAAGATACAATATGATTTTTTTCTGCATTCTGAACAGACTGACTCGCAAAGTAAGAAACGCAATAATGGCTACCATAGTTTGTTGGCATACTTCATTCAGATCCTGACCTCTGCTGACCCCCAAATGACCTTAGTACAGCATCAACTACAATAGGGTACTTTACCCTATGCAAAACCTACCAACCAAATTTGAACTTCGCGGACAACGGAATTTGGGGTAGTTATAGTGTCAACAGGTTTTTTTTCCTTCAGATTCGGACATCTGCTGACCTTAAACACTTTGGAACAGCGCCAGAGACGATTGAGTTCTTTCTTCTCATATGGATAACCTTCATGTCAAATTTATACTTCACAAGCATTTGCGTTGTTCAGTTATCGCAGCCACGCGGGGCGTCACAGACGCGCACACTTTTTCAGATTTTGACCTTAAACGACCTTGGAACATCACCAAAGACGTTTTTTTTCCTTCCCATATGCACAACCTATACACACCATATATGCAACTTGCAATTGCATTGGGTGTCATGTTCACAAGCTCTGCAGATTCTGATCTCTGCCAATCTCGAATGACCTTGAATATACCAAAAAACCAGGGTTCTTCGTCCCATATGGACGAACCACGTGTCAAATATAAAATACATAGGTACTTGCGTTGTCCAGTTGTCGTGTCCAAAGGGTGTCATAAAATCTTCCAAATTCTCACGTTTGCTGACTTTGAATGACCTGGAGTAGCACCAAAAACAATAGGGTTCTTCCTCTCCATATGGACAACCTACATGTCAAATTTGAACTCAATGCAATTGCATGTGTGGTTACCATGTCCACAAACATTTTATATTCTGATCTCTGCTGATCTTGGGTGATCTTGGAATAATAAAAAAAAAAACAGTAGGTTCTTCCTTACCATATGGTAATCTCGGTGTCATGTTTGACAAGAATATGACGACTGATGGATCGACATATTCAGTACGTTTGTTGTAATTCCCTCTCCAGTATTCGATACATTGGTCGGATTAGGAAGTATCTGGATAGAACGTCATCGCTGAAGCTCATCCATGCGTGTGTCACATCGAAGCTGGATTACTGCAACAGCATACTGTAATCGCGCTTCGCTTGCCAACTTGTAAACTTGACTCACTGCAACGTGTACTGAATACAGCCGCACGCCTAGTCACCAGAACCCGGAAATTCGTACACATAACTCCCGTATTGACTGATCTCCACTGGCTCCCCATCCGCGAACGGATCAACTACAGGATTCTCATGATGGTCTTCAAATGCCTACACAATGAAGGCCCGAGCTACCTCTCCAGCGTACTCCAGCTTAGACCGGCCTCCATACGCTCACTCCGCTCCACTCATCACAGATTCTCCTCACCCCCCCCCCCCCCCCCCCCCCCCCCCCCCCCCGCGTCAAGACACAGAACTACGGCTCAAGAACTTTCGCACCCTGTGCACCGTACCTGTGGAACTCACTTCCCAGACAATGTGAACATATGCAATAGTTTGAACAATTTTTAATCATCTCTTAAGACTTATCGTTTTACTGAAGCCTATCTTGTATGATTGTTATTTTATTGTTAAGCGCTACGAGAAATATTTTTATATAGTTTGTTTGGCGCTATACAATTTTTTTTATATTATTATTATTATGCACAACCTACATGTCGAATTTTGACTACATACATCTGTGTATGCGTGAGTGTGATGTTTGTGAGTTTATATGTATGCGTTTATGTATGAACGATGTTACCAGACTAGAAACGTATCTACTTATTTCTGGTTCCTCTACTTCCTCTATTTGCTTTTCCAAAATGACATAACATATATGTCAAGCGATTATATGTTCCTGTTATGACAATGTTTCTGTTAACAATATTACGGGAAAGGAGAAATGAACTTGAAAGTGTAAACCTCCGGCAAAGAATCTAAAACCCTTTTTTTGTAATATTATAGTGATTAGAATTTTAGGCCTACGTGAGATGGGGTTGGCTCATGTGTATTATTGGATTTGTGAAAAGAAGAAAAACTCGCTTTTACACAAGGTTCGTCATCCACTATATGCACTAGGTATGGCGTACACACACCAATGTTCATGATGGTGAACCTATTGCGACGGACTGAGACTGAATCTTATGACAATATGCTCCATGTCATGTCTTCAAATATTTAAACTACCTTTATTCGGCCAGCCGTAAGTGTGAGACAAGGCCACGGCGGTGGGAGGGGTAGAGGTACGAGCGGGGGGGGGGGGGGGGGGGGGGGGGGGGGGGTTAGAGGTATACTTCAGCCGTCAGGAAGGGGACTTTTCCCTGTGGTTGTCACATTACGGTTCGTCGTTCCCTGCGGTACCTAGCGTAATCTGAGTTCACCATGTTCGCTCAGTGACTGACTTCATGATGCTAACCCTAATTTACGCCCCTGGTAAGTGGTGGAAGAGGGACAAAAACAAAACTTTGATTGAATGATGTTTCAGCCATTTCTTGGTTCCAGCTTGAATCACACATAAAGTTTATTCGGGCATTGAAGTGCACATAGAGCACATATAAAATCTATTATTTGTTTCATGTTGGAAAATTATGTGTGAATGAAAGTACCTGTAAGGAAAACAGCACTTAACTCAAGTAACTTTAACATTCAATAAAATTATCAAAACAGCTACTCAACCTTTTGGTGTGAGGCCTGTGTATACATGCCTAAAAATTAATATCCTTACTGATGTTTACAAATAGAGGTGCTATAACATTGGAAGTTAAGCTGCAATCCACTGCTGACTGCAAGAGTGATAATTAGATATAGAAAAACTTTCATTTTTTCGTTTATTTCCATTAATATATTCTTCATTCTGTAACACTATGCCTTCTCTTTCCGTTGATATATGAAGAATGTAAATTACATTGAACTCTATGTAGATTAAAAAATTAAAAGGGATAATTGCCGCTAAAACGAAAATCTGTTCCACGGAATTATGTCACTAGAGGTATCTCGAGCACACCTCAACTCCGACGATATTACTGATATATCCCTCATCATTAAATTGATTAGATAATGAACTGATACTCTATATAAAATGATTGCCACTCAAACCCCAATCCACGTTGCCATTGAATAGACTTACAATTGGTATATAAAGGTATTGCCAGCAAACGCCTAATGAAAGTTTGCGAATATTAGATCAATAACATGAAAATCATCATACTTCAAAGAGACAAGTGATTTAAGAGTATCGCCAGTAAACCCCCAATACAGGCTTACTGAAATCATATCGAACACCTACGAAAATTGCCACAATTCTAATGGAAAGGTGGCATAAGGGTATCGCCAGCGAATCCCAATACAAGGTGGCGGATTTTATATCATGTTTCAAAAACATTATCTCAATGCGATTGAAGATCAGCAAAAGTGTTTTCTGCGATTTTCTTACTTTGACAGATTTGAACGAAACTTGGTGGATGTGAACTGTGTTGGTCCTGACGACATGAATGCCATTTCAAGGTCACAGTAGGTCAAACTTTTGGATAAGTTTATGCGATGTCTGCTTTTGTCGTATTTAAATGAAATTCGGAGAATGTGGACTACAATAGGTCATGAACAACAGGTAGGTCATTTCGAAGTCACCGGAGGTCAAATGGATGTGATTTAATATGCTTCTTCTCGATGTCATGTATAAGGTAAGGTAATTTCTGCGGGAATATAAACGTCACACTTATTTCTGGTCCCTCCACCTCAAGTCGCGTATAGAATGTTTAGAGATGTAATGTTTTGGCATTGCATTGTATTCTATCGTATTGTAGTGTATATTCGTTTTTCAGTATGATTCACTATGTAAAATTACGTGAGAATGCACATACTTGTATAATGAGGTGGGAATAATCTTGAAACTTGCTGACTTGAAACGTCGGCGGTTTACCCGACCGCATTTGTCTAGTTTAATGTTGAATTGAGGGATTTTTTGGCGCTCTGGATCTATAGTGCAAAGTACGCTTCGACGCATAAAGGGTCGAAAAGTAGTAACCTGGTTGCGCCAAAATAAAACGGTTGTATTTCCTAAGCACACACTGTCGCACAACTAAGAAAAGCCGTGGGACCTAGTTTCTTTACCAGTAGACCAAAATTCATAACTGAGGCGTGAAACCACTTCGTTCTCCCATTTCGCACTCCAGCGGTTGCACCAATGTTCATTTCGTGATTAGATTCCGAGAGGTGATTACATGTGGGAAAAACGCCCCTACATAACGTATATGTTTTCAGAAAACGAGGATTCCATTTCTCGAATTTTCGACAATCGACTTGAGGTTTATCTTACTACAGCCGTAGTTCACTCTTCAAGGAGAACAACAAATCATCAGGCCGCAGTGGCATTAACGCCCCATTCCGGTTGCTGGCAGTCTAATGTAATTGCGCGGAATTCGTTCCCTTTTGCGTTATAAAACTCTTATGTCAATAAGATCACAATGTATCCGTGGGTCAGGATTCTTAAATTTCGTGTCGCGGAGGACAGTTTTAGTTGGACCAATTCCTGATTTTCATTCGTCCGCCTCTGCATATCAGTGAGAGCGACTGACCCAAGGTTAAGAAACGGAACACATAATGGCATAGGTATTTAAACGGCTATTGTTCATTATGTTAGTGGTAACGTTTTCTCTATGGGTCTTCTTGATAGTACGTTCACATTCCCCCGCAATATTTGTAAGCACTTAGCCATGTCAAGCATGATGAATGAAAATAAACAGAGCGAAGAACACAAGCCTGGAAACCTATGGACTACCATAGATGACTATAGTGGTGTACTTTACAGAGGTAGGAACGGGTGCATTAGTGACATGATTGGAGAGGGGGGACAAGAAACGATGACTCGGCAGATATCCAAGGCTGGAATAGATCCAAGAACGTTGTAACTGTCTCTGCGGGATATAGAAAACGCGACCATTGTCAATGAGAGTAAATATGAGAATATTGATTCAGCACATGCACAAGACTTGGAACAAATACAGCCCAATGATTATATCGACGGAACCGTCCCGAATTAGCAACCAACTAGTTAACTCACACTTCTTCTTCAGGCTTCTTATTAACCAGCCATCGTTCTGTTATAATGGGAGTAGTAGCGGCTTGCCAGAGGAAGTGTTCCTCCTGGTAGTGATACCCTCTAGGACAGGAGGATTCGAAATACGACAAATGCTTCGGGAGTCCTGTCTCAGTGTCTCCGATGTCTCTGGGAAGAAGGTGAAGAGTATATTCTTACTTGGAATCTCGGAAACCGCAGCGTCATAGATAAAGTCCAGCAGGAGGCCGACCGTAACGGAGATATCATCTTGGGGGATTTCCAGGATACCTACAGGAATCTGACTTTGAAGACGGTGATGGGCCTGAAATGGGTTAGCGAATATTGTTCACAAGCAACGTACGTCATGAGACCGATGACGACGCTTTTATATCCATCATGAATATCGTCGAACACCTCAAGACTTGTCCGAGAAAAAAGGCTTGTCACCGGAAATTGCTTCGAAAACTCAAAACCAATTCGCGACAAGAAACACCATGGTATATGTCTAACGAGGAATATCCACGAGAGTATTTCCCTCATTATTGTACCGGGGGTGGTTATGTCTTGTCTGGCGACTTGGCACCCAAAATATTCCTAGCATCCTTGACTATTCCATACGTATCCTTTGAGGATGTGTACATCGGACTGGGTCTGGAGAAATTAGAGGTTGTTCCTAAACCGAACGGGTGTTTGTAACTCTCAGCCGCAATACAACTATTGCTATTTTAAAAGTGCCCACGTCGTTATTGTCAGAGAGAAAAACCAAATAGCGAAATATTGGGCTGATCAAAATGGTTTTAAAAGTAACAGAACGTGTCTAAAAACGCGGGATTGAAAGGCGTATGTTCGCGAGTTCCATAGATTTCTTTTTTCATTCTCTAACGTTCATCATTCGATTATGGTCGCTCGTTTATATGTAATGTTTACGCCCTAATATTTTCATTTCGTATCAATTGTAAGAAACTTGATTTAACCTTCGAAAACGTTTAAACAGAAAATAAAAAAAAATTACAAGGATCTGGATCCGCGCCCGATCGAAGATATCCGAACCTCACCCACTCCTCTGTCTCAATTTTTGTTGGCGCACAAGTGCTGCAGAAATCTTTCAGTTTTAGAACAGAAAATGTTGCTATTTTAATTAAGGTTGGATACAGATAGCCCACGAGGCCTTCGTCGAGTCTTACATCTTTGCGCATACCCACTCCGGCTCCATGGATGGGATGGGGGAGGCCTCCTGATGGGGTGCATGCATGACGGCTATCATGGGGGGGGGGTCACTCTCAATATTTGGTTTAGAGGGACACTAGTGCATTTCGTCTCCCAATTTTGACCCAGCTGCTATTTCGGTTATACTGTATTGACATATGTCGTAGGTTCAATGACTGATTTCTGACCAGTGTGGTGGAATATATGACTTCTCCAGTGTTGAATCCTCGAAAACTGCCACCTCAGCACGCGATGGTCCGCTGGCTTCACTGTTTCATTGTTGTGCCCTGATCCACCTCATTCTTCATATGACCAAGGTGCAATATATGAGGTTCAAGTGTTTCAGCATCCACCAATGGCTATATAGCTTCAGCCACACCTCAAAGACATCACTTAGGCCTCTTCTAATTTTTCCAATCGGTAAAAGGTCAATACCCACGGCGGCAGTGAACAATGGGTACGAAGGCGCACGCAGCCTGCTCCCTGGGGCTGAAGCAGGATTTTTGAAAGGAGGATTCAACCAGTGGCGTAGACAGGAATTTTTCAGTGAGGGGGGAGGGGGGTTGATGATATTATGGGGGTGTGGGGATTATGGTGGGCTGTGGGAGGGCTCTAATTTTTTTCATTTCCAGGTGGCCTTAGATGCAATTTGGTGCAATATAGAAACACTTTCACACTCATTCTATTTTGCATTCTCACTGGCCTAAGATGCGATTTGGTGCTAGGTCAGTTAGTTCCTTTCTAGTGTTGGTTCGAATATTCCACCTTTCCGTTCCGCCAAATTCGTTTAAAGTCACTGCATATTAACAGAGCTGGTATAATTCCATTCGTTTGAATTACACACTAACATACGAGATATATACTTCTCCATGAGCCACGGTCGTAAAGGCGGCCATGGGACTCATACACCACATTCGCACATAGCGCGAGAACCCACATAATGTTGATGAATAGGTCAGTCATATAAGGACTTGAAATAACTTTCCATCACTCAAATCAGCCTCAGTCAGTTTAGTGTTGAAATACTGTTTGCATGTTTTCTCAACTATACAACGATTCTCAATTCAATCAGGTGTCTCTTGAGATGTAGGGGGGGGGGGGTGGCTATGTGTAAGCTTTGAGGTGAATGAAGATACCATACAGCAATGATGGATGCGTGTATACTCACATTTACTCGTGGGACCTTTGCAGTATGAGGTGGATGTACAATAAGTTACCAAGAGCTGGCAACGCGCGCGAAGCGCGCACAGCGCGCCAAATTTTCGGAGGTTCATACGGAGATGTCCTAGATGCGACAAATATGTATCACAATACACTTATCTCATGATAGTGTAACACCCTCTACAAAACAACGTGTCTTAAAACGTTATATAAACAATTTTTGGGGGATAGAATTCCATAGGGGGCAAATACCTGCCCTTCACAGAGAGTCAATAAAAGACGCACCAATTTTGTTAGGGTCATGTACATCTTGTAAAGGGTACGTCTTGTGTAGTGAGAGGGTACATTAAGAACAGTGAATCACATCGCGGGGAAAGTGGGGGAGGGGTCCGACTCCATGTAGGGCATACGTTTCAAATTCGCTCTACATACATTACCCCGGTCATTGGTGTGTACTATAGCGAGACCCACAAGTCGGATCAGTGCTGCTAAAGAGTCCGCTCCATATCAGGTCTATTTCGCGGGCTGAATGGTACCTGGATAATGAGGTTAGTAGAGGGTAATATATCGTACTCATAGTACAAAGGCAGATCGTCCTAGCTTCGCCGGGATTCGAACTCGCAATCCTTTGATTATCAGCACGACACCCTACTGGGTTACTCCGTTCTCCGCCTAATACTGTAGGATCCTGATGGTGCCACCGGCGAAAAATTACAGAGAACAACGCATCATCGTCAATAAACCGGTCACAACGTCATATAGGGGGAAGCGAATTTCAAGTTTGTAAATCGGTGCTACTAAATGCCTATCTTTTGCGAATTTTTGTCCATTTTTGACACTACTGGAGCCGGGAGATTGTTCGTGGAACATCCCTCCCGGAAGAAGTACCCCAAAACAGTTTTCCGAGCGAATTCCGTTGGAATGAAATATTCTGGGACAGCTTAGTCAAGGTAGCTGCTTTGGGACACAGGTCAAAAATTGGGGGGCTTGGGAGTGCCGTTCTCTGCAGACTGGGGCAAAACAAAAACTCCCAACGATAATCCAATGCAATGATCGTGGCCGCTCTATCTGATACTCCCTTTCAAAATTCCTGCATCCGCCCTTGATGGTTGCTACTGAAACCCCAATCCAAAGTGACAATAAATAAACTTAATATAGTTAAAACATCTAAGTTGTTAGTAGTATGAAGGTATGACAGAAAATCCCAAAGAGACCTTATTTTTTGCCGACGGAGCGAAAATTTGCTGACTGAGAGCCTAGAGACTTTTGTTGGAATGGGTGCTATATAAGTGCTATCTATGAAATTAGTATTATTACGAGAGTGTGACAGTAACACCTCTCATGCCCTCTTTCTCTATGACCGCCGATACCCGCCGGGATATCACAAGCAAACCTTTATAGCTATTGTCGGTAGGTAAATATCGCGGTGCCCCAATTCCGATTGTTAACCTTCAGCTTTGCAGCTTTGTTCACACCAACCGATATAAGGAGGTAATACTTCACTGTCACGTGAAAGCCGCCCATGCGTACCACCATGGCATACTATGCCGTCTCGGGTCGCTGAGTTCACGCAGTGGTTCTGCCATTTCCCGTGTATGTCGAGATTGTCGACTCAAATAAAACCTCGACTCAATCTTCGATGTGTGAAAGTGCGAAAACAAGTGTAAAAAGGAGGGTATTATTATGTGAAAGCCCAGGCGTACTACCACGGCATAGTATGCTATTCTCCATCTTCTTCTCCCAGACCTTATCTCGATAATTCAGGGTCGGCCGCCCGAATTCTCCTCCTTCCTAGACGTCTGTCCACTGCTTCCTCCATCTGTAGATTACGTTCCCTCGTGTCTCTTTTACCAGTTAGTCACTCCACCTTGTCCTCGGTCTTCCTCTGCCTCCCCTGCCTCTCACGTCCATCGTCAAAATATCTCTCGCCGGTCACCCTCCTCTGCTCTCTGTAGTTGACCAAACCATCCTAATCTGGTCAGTGGTCACTTTCACTTCAGCTGTTATAGTAACCACTTCTCGCCTTCATGAGTCATCATTCTTCTTCTGTCGTCATGATACCCATCACTCGTCTGAGCATTCACATCTCTGTGTCTCCGTCATCGTTCTCTCCTTCTTCGTCTTCCTTGTAATGTTCGTAACGAAATCATGCATTATTCTACAGTTTCCACTATTGCCGGAGTTTGGGGATATTGTCATATAGCGGGGTAGGGAATGTAGACCAGACGAGAGAGATCGTATCGACCATATAATTAAGAATGCGGGTAGGGTCATTGGAGTTCCGCAGAGTGTTGTTGACTCAGTGTACCAATCTATACTGGACACCAAATTGGAGACAGTGTGGAATGATAGTTCTCATCCCCTCTAATGTCACCTTCACGACAATGTGATCAATAGAGGGATTGGAAGACTGAGGCCCTACAGTAGAACACATCGTTATCGCAACTCTTTCATCCCACGAGCAATCAAACTTACAGACCAAGTTGATTCGCTATCTTTCCAGCAATTGTGGTGATTCTGTTATCTTTCTTATCTGTCTTATTGTATATACATGATATGTCTATTTTTCTATTCATATATTTTTGTATATTTCTGACCTGTTATGTGCGATATCTTAATTTCCATTACTGGAGCAATAAAGTTTTAACTTACTTACTACTTCATAGCACAGTGTCCAGGACCATATAACAACACTGGTCTAGTAACTGTTATGTTACAAATTTGTTCTCAGTTTCCTTGGCATTCTCCTGTAGCCTACGCTGTCTATGCAGTCTATGCAGCCTACTTGGCATTCTCCTGTAGCCTACGCTGTCTATGCAGTCTATGCAGCCTACTGGCATTCTCCTGTAGCCTACGCTGTCTATGCAGTCTATGCAGCCTACTTGGCATTCTCTGTAGCCTACGCTGTCTATGCCGTCTATACAGCCTACTTGGCATTCTCTGTAGCCTACGCTGTCTATGCCGTCTATGCAGCCTACTTGGCATTCTCCTGTAGCCTACGCTGTCTATGCAGTCTATGCGCTACTTGGCATTCTCCTGTAGCCTACGCTGTCTATGCAGTCTATGCAGCCTACTTGGCATTCTCTGTAGCCTACGCTGTCTATGCTGTCTATGCAGCCTACTTGGCATTCTCCTGTAGCCTTCGCTGTCTATGCAGTCTATGCAGCCTAATACCTGAACACAGCACACAGCGGCGGTTATGAACCCTCAACATAGCTAACGGTTGCCCACATCTCAGGCGACGTCTGTGTAGCAGGCCTTCAGCTGGCCGTTAGAAAAGGTCAACTTGCTGTATATTATTTTAGTGTACAGATTGTAGTTGAAGTAAGAGGGCTATCTGTATCCAACAAGGTCAATCAAGTCACTGAACGGTAATCTTTATATATCTCGGCACGAAATATTTTTAGGGGGTTGGCGTATGGATAATTTTGGTCGTCTGTGCAAACTACATCTGGTGATCTACTTTGACTTCTCTTGACCTAGTGATCCTGTGACCTTCTGGTCAGATTTTTTATATCTCTTCCCAACGTTTTTTACATGTAGACTTTGTGTACTTTTAGTCGATCGATCTCGTCCTATCGTTAGACGGCTGTCTTGTTGGTCTACTGAGTGTACTTTGTTTCGTTCTTCTCCTTCTTGACTGTATCCATTTTGTGTGATCTTCTGGTACTTTCGTAGTTTGTTGTTCATTCAGACTACTATAGCCGAGGCCCATGCATGATACGCTAACAGTTCGCACTGCTGTTGCGTTCAACAGACATTGTTCCCTTGCCTAGTACTCGGTCTATAGTCAGCCCACACCTATTGTGATGGCGCAGTGGTGCGGGGAGTCGCTTTTTCTGTTGTGGTTACTGGGTAATAGCCTACGAACCTCGCCTGTGGAATTATTCTGTGGAAAGGCTAACGGTAAGCTGACTCACTCACTATACAACAGGCCTCTGTGCGCAAAAATTGTATATTGGCCGTTTCTGCTCAACTCGAATGTCATATTCCACTGTGTCGCCTTATTTCCTCAGTGGACATTTAGTCAAACCCAGGCCCTATACACACTATAGCGGACACACACGAATCACCCATTAGGACACCCCCGTAAATTCAGTCACGTACTCACGTGACCAACTTCAACTGCGCGATCAAACTTGACACCAATGGTGCTGTAGCTCACATTGCTTAATTTTGCGTCGATTGTTCTTGCAACCGGCAACATGGTACAGAACCTGGCCATCAACAAAATACTGGGACATTCCAAAAGCAGAGTACTTCATTCGTTCTTGTCTTCTGGGCAAAGTCCTTTCTCCAAATAGTCGATCACCTTGGCCAATTGGGCATCACTTCGTTGGTGGTGCACAAGCGCGTCTCTGTCGATGCTGCACTCGACAGGGTTAGTTGTTCTGGCAACGGGTGGATTGGGTCTCAACACGCTAGTCCGGTTCGCCTCTGTGCACACGCCGACTTAAGACGGAATTCCATATACGCGGGATGCGGGATGCGGTGAAAACCATAAGCTCGTATTCACGGGAAAATAAATGTGGAAAGTGCCCGAAAAAGCTGTATTCGGGTTGCAGAGATAAACAGTTTGCATAGCGGTAAAAAATCGTTCGAACAAAATAGAACGGGCACAGAGTAAGCAAATGTACCACGCGTACCAACGCGGCATTAATGCCGCATCCCGCAACGGATTATATGGAATATCTTCCTCAAAAAGTCAATTTATGTCAATTTTTTGAGTTATTACATAATTTGAGTCATTCCGGATCACCCTACATCTTTTTTTCTTCGAAAGAGTGTTCCGTATCCGCAAACTGCGATTTTCAAAATTATATCGCACCCCGCATCCGCACAAATGGAATCTCGCCTTTAGTGCATCTGCATTGGAATGAACCCTCCCTGGACGATATGTCACACCAAAGTCGAAAGATTGCAGGTAGGCTATCCATCTGGCAAATTTACCGGACGGCTCTTTCAATGATAATAACTACTGTAAGGCACTATGATCAACACGACGGGTGAATGCGCTTGTCGAGATAACACGAAAAGTGCTTGATTCCAAATACCAATGCTGACATTCCTTCTCTGTTAAACCATAGTTTTGTTCTGCACCATCCTGGGATCTTCCTGCATAGGAGATCACTCGCTCTATCCCATCTTGCACTAGTGCTAAAACTACCCCAGAGCATACCCACTACCGTCCGTATACAAGATGTACGGGAGATCTATCTTAGGATACCCTACGATCGGCGGATTGACCAGCGCAAGTTTAGATCGCTCGAAGGCGCCCTTGCAGGATTAATTCCAAACAGACTTCGCGTTTGCTTAGTTTATGCGTAGAGCGGGGTGGCAATTCTGGAGTAATTTGGAATAAATTTACGGTAGTACCCAGACAACCCAAGGAATGATCGCAATTATTTCGTAGTTTGGGGGTTGGGTACTCACTCACTGCTCGCAACTAGTCCGGGGAAATCCCCTTGGACGATACCACATGTCCCAATACCAAATCTCGAATCTTGCAAACTGACATTTGCCAAATTTCAACTCCAGATTTGCTTGTCTTAGCTGCTCAAACACATTACGAATATGTCCAATTTGTAATGGGAGTTTTACGATATAATATATCGTCCATGTAGGGAAACAGGACTCTCATTTTGATCCCCGTAGGACCATCTCCATAATTCCTCTGAGAAGTCGCTGGACCCTTTTCCGACCCATTGGCAGACGCTTATACAGAAACAACCCAAAATGGCACCGGAAAGCTGTATAAGGGCGGGAGTCTGATGAAATCCACTCTGTAAACCTAGGGAGGTTAAAAAATGTAGGGTTTTGACTCTCCCTACACTGTCCAAGGACTCCTCCACAGTCGGGAGGGAACGGGTAACCAGCTGTGTGCATGCATCCAGCCGACGATAGTCAATAACAAAACGATATTCTGTGTTATTTTTCTTTGATACTAGCAGGCATGGAGCCGCCCATGGACTTTTCGGACTCTTCAGTGATATCCTGCTCCAGCATATCATCAATGTGGGTTTCAAGAACACCCTTTTGTTTGGGGGTCAACCTGTAAGATCGTGACCGACTTGGTTCCTGGTTCTTATTAACATGACTTTAATGCACGATGGCTTCATCTAAGCCCAATTGCCCGTCCTCTCCGGGAACACATCAGAGCCCGTCTAGCAATTTGTTCATGCCTTGTTTTTGCGTTTCGGCAAGGTCACCCCATTCAGAGAGGGTTGGGCTAAGTTGGTGAGTAGTACTATATTCTCTACAATCATGTCATCACTTGGATTCGTTTGGATATTTTCTGAGCACAGGGCAAAGAAAACTGTGACAACTGCCACGCTTGGAGAGCGTCGTGTCTTATCCTTGCGACTACAACTCGTTCTGACCAAGGGGGAATATCAACAGGTCTCCGCCATAACTACTTGATGCCTATGGGGTACCCCGTCCCATTCATTAACATACCGTTGTCGTTGAATTTCATCGAAACGCTATTAGCTCTCATGGAATCAACACCTATGATAAAATCAGTGTGGAGTTCCCGTACCAGGTAAAGTTTAAGAGGCAGATGTTGTTTTGCACTCGTACATCTACGTATTTACTCCAATAACGGGGATGCTTTGTTCGTTTGATGTATTTATGTATTTTATATCAGAATCAAACATTCCGTTGCCTGAAAATTATGGCAATTCCATGATATCAGCGTGTGCTACAGACACATCCTCACCAGTATCCACAAGTGCGAAACCATTCTGTACAATTGTGTTCAATTTGACATAGCTATCGACGTAATCAGGGATTTCGAGTATATGTTTATCGATCTCCGTAAAACCAGGGATGGGATTCCCGTTTATGAGGTGGGGAAATTTTCTTACTGACCCGGCATTCCCCCGAAAAGGGCTGGGTCTTGGTTGTACAAATGGCCCGCTCGTGCTGTTCTCCGACCCTGCCCACGTGATTGGTATCCCCAGGACGGCTACGACAAAAATGTGGCCAGGTTTCCCACATTCCCAACAAGTTAACCTATTTGGGTCATTTTCAGCTCTGCGGGAGTAACATTGTGGGACGGTGTGACCCTCCCTGGAACATAACTGACAAAATGCCTTATCTGAGTGTTCTGTCTAGTACTGGGGGGGGGGGGGGTTATTGTCGAGACTCTGGTTGGAATTTCTGGATCTCTTTCCTCTGATTGGATAGTTCTTAAAGAGTTTCGTCTGTTCGGCGCTCAGTGGTTCTTTCGTTCGGCTGGGGAGGACGATCCTCATTAGTTTCTAGGACGCCCGTACGTTCGTCTTTCCGTCGTCCAGAATTGTTAGCAGCAGATATAGTTAGATACCCTACCGCTGGTTTCTTGTTGCCCGGAATCTCGGAACGTCATGGAGCTTGCTGTCGCTTGCTGGCTCACCGCGACAGATTCGGCTGCTATCCGTGCTGCAGATACCGCATCTTCCTATTTTCCAATAACGGTAATGTCAAATTCTTATATAGCGCTTTACCACCGAAGTGCGCAAAGCGCTTTACAGACATTACCCCGATCATATGAACCAGTCACGCACTCCGACAATCCCGGAGAGTATACCGCGGCAGCTACAATCAGCGCCAAATGTGTTCTGATACCTCACGGTCCCCATTCGTACACACCTCGGTGAAGAGAAGCAAGCGGGATGAAGTACCTCGCTTAAGAGTACAACCTGGCAGGCTCGAACCCACAACCTCTGGGTTACAAGCTCGACGCCTTAACCAATTAGGCCACTAACGAATATCCTTAGGAGTGGTAGTGGCCCTCTGAATAATGCGGCCGTCTTCCCCTTCTCCCCTTTCCACCTGCTACAACTAACGCTCGACCAAATCCAAAACGAACAGTTCCAGTGATTCCCGGGTTCCATCTTTCTATCTCATAGTTGGTATTCTTGTGACATTTGGGGAAAAATGAGCTGAAATTTGTCTTCAAAAGGCTGCATACAAGGGAGCTCGAGACTTGTTTTGTCTCTGTGGGAAGTCGTCAGCCAGATTTTAGCACTAGTAGCATGTTCATGGCTTCGGGATTTGTAAATTTTTGACATGGTCACCCCAGGATCTACCCTGTTTAGCCACAGATTTGTCTTCGTCCTTGCGGGCCGTGAATTTTCGGGGTGAATATTTCGCCTGTTTGTCCTGTCCGTACAGCGAGACTCTGTTGCCTAACTGGATTACAGGCAGTATCCGAACGAGACTTGTTTCCGTGTAGTAGTATTGTAGTACAACCTGGAATGCTCCGCACCTCCACTATATTACTATTGTCACCACACGTATAACGCAAAAAAAAGTAAGACGACGTCACGTATGCCTTTCCTTTATTGGCAACATGCTCTTCCACCTTCCGTGCATACCCCCGCAAACTGACTCCCTTACAATACAAACCAACCAGAAACATTAAACAAGACTACACTTGTACAATACTCTGAAGACCACCCACACAACCGAACAATAATGCCCAAATACAAGAAGACATTAATCCCTTTGCTCACTGACGCCCATGTGTAAGCTGCTCGCTCAAGCGAGGCCATTAGCACAACAGGCCGAAGATGGCGCATTCAGTCACATGTGACAGTAGCTGAGCACATGTTTTACCAGATAGGAATATCACAGGGCCATTTCCCCCCCCCCCCCCCCCTCCCAAAAAAAATATCGCAAGGTGATTGCGAAATCCACGCCGACGCCGACAAAATCGCTACATTAGCTGATTCGGACATATTTGCCATTCGCGCATCGACGTCGCCGTTAGCGTTTCGACAATTCCATGAAAACGGCTGATGAGAATAACGTTTAAGGGATTTTATTCCACCTGCGTCGGCGTGCGCGTCGGTTTGCCGTTGAAAACACCGCCTGACGCGATTGAAAATGGCAACTAGACTGTTGCTCGTGTTTTGAGTGGCAGGTCGAAAGAAATGTCGGCAGAGGAAGCCGTGTAGGTGTAGCACCATTGTATATACCGGTGGAACAATAGTTCAGTTTATTTCAGCGATAGTATACCCAGTGTGTAAACGAGTCATCAGCTTAACATAGTCATGGAAAACTGACTGGTCTTTGCAACATTTGATGATTTTTCCCTTCAAAATCACAATTCTCAACATTCAAATTTGATATATAACTACAATTCCTGCGGCGTTTATCAGATACGTTCTCCTAAAATATGGGTCAAACCAGGGAAACATGTTCAGTGATGGAGACCTTCACAAAATGTTTCACCCGAGAACAACCGCGAAACAGTCCAGTCAGAAGTTCGTACCATTCTCCGTAAGGGCGAGGATAGGGATATTAAAGATAGGGAGGCATCTATCATGCGATAAAAACCTACGGCGACAAGTTCTTTGAAATGTAAGCTATCAGTCAAGTAGAATTTTTTTCTCCATGAATGTTTGCTGAGAAGAATAGATAGGTGTCGATATATAGTTACATTCGCAAGCCGAAGTCCTGAACACAAGGAAACAATGAAATACATAATAAATTAGACACTTGTAATAAGTGCTACATCGAATATTATTGCACAGTTTTTTGCTCCATTTCTGGCCTAATGTCAAAATTCGTAGCCCTTCCTTCAGCTATCATTGTATAAATACGGGTTCGGACTTTTTCGATTCTCTCTTTTACTACCCTCCTATGTAGTCGACTTGCAGTTGTTTCATCAATATAACAATTAAAATTTCTCCCTGCAGCCGTGAACATACTCATAATTGTTCGACTTTGAAATATAGATTATGAATATCCATGAGCCCAATTTCAGGTTTTTGGGGCATGAATAATATAGATTTATTTCATTAGTTCTCGTGAACAAGGAGGTATAATTTCGCAAGTATTCGTCCTTGTTTACTTTAACTTTAACTGAGAGAGTACAAACATAATATCGAAGTCAAAGCATCGCAAAACACAGAACATACCATCAGTGTCCCATTGTGTGACCCGTTACAATTTTTTTCAATTTAAATTCGAATTCAAACTATTGAATGAAAACACCGTGACAGTTATTGCGAGCTCTGAGCCTAAGAAATATTTGATCTAGCTAGCCTAACAAACCGCTCGTAGGCCTAACTTACTGTATGCGCCAGTCAGCCAGTGCTGCATATGGTGCATGAAAAAGCTAGGCCTACGTGCCGATGTACTACATACTGAACCTGGGGACGAGGAATGCTTTCCATAGTAATATTTAGTGAATAAAACTGCCCATGTACATGGTCATATAACCACATGGGTTTACATTTACGTTTACATGGAGTTACGATCGAACTCTTCCTCGCGGTATATTGAGACCAATTTTACATTTATACATCATTGTGACGAAATAATTGCGTTGAAACGATTATCCATATTTACGTCTACAAACGTTGCCGTACTTTTTCCTGGCCAGTCGCTTCCAAACGAAAATTCTTCTTTAAGAAACTGCTGTCATTGGGTAATTTTTGGAAGACGGCAGTACAATTCCAACATTCTAAAATCGATCTCCTCCATATCGTGTGAATAATTCGTAGGTGTCTATTAAATACATGTCTAGTTGGTTTGTTGCTGGGTTCTCAGACGCATTGTTTGCATCGACGTTGGATTACACTGATTTAAACGTTTTCCATTTCCCCACCGATGTGGCGTCACAGATGCGTCATTGCACAACAACAGATGTGTGTATTTAGTTTTCTCACATGTTTCGGCGAAGAATCAGCCCATGCATAAACCAACATATTTGCCCGTTGTACGAAGAAAATAAAAACGTCTTCGACATGCTGTATACAGTGTGGTTCCATAATAACGTAGTTACTAGATCCTCTTGATCCGTCTTCTGTATTAAAACTTAAGAACAAAACGAGAATCGCTCCTGAATCTGCACATATCGGCCTGCCAATCAGCTAAGTCAATCGCAACGTTAGTTCCCCGCATGTTATGTTTTCAGGAACACGTCATGTTCTTCTCAAGATTTTGGTCAGCCCAATATTCCGCTATTTCAGTTTTGTTACTGAGGATAACAACGATGCATTTTTGAATCGGCAATAGTCCACTACACATAAAACCACTCTCTGATTTAGGAACAACCTTCAATTTCTCGAGACACAATCCGGTGTACACGTCTTCCAGGAACAGGTATGGTATAGACCGGGATGCTAAGAGGACTTCTGTACCAAGTCGCCCGACAAGACATAACCACCCCAGTACACAATAAGTGGGTAGGTACTTTCTCGAGTATTCCTTTTTTGATAAATACCAGCGGCTCTTCCTATAGCGATTGGTTTGACGCTCTCAAAGCAATTTCCGGTGACAAACCTCTTCCTTGGACAAGTTTGAAGATGCTTGATGATGTTCACGATGGATATGTAGGCGTCGTCGTCAGTCTTTAAGACGTACTCTGAATGACGGCAGTATTCGCTTACCCATTTAAAGCCCATCAGCGTCTTCAGGGTCAAGTTCCTGTACGTGTCCTGGAAGTCTCCCACGAGGATATCCCCGTGAATGTCAGCCTCTGCTGTAAACTACCTTCTAGGGCCGCGCGATTTCCTGGACTTCCGAGGGGAAAATTCTCTTGACTACTTTCTCCCATATACACGGAACACTAAGACAGGACTCCCGGTGCATTTGTCGCATCGCGAATCCGTCGGACAGGGAGAGCACCAATACAAGGAGGAAGACATTTTCTGTCGAGCCGTTACTTTCATTAAAACATGAATAGGCTGATTGATGATTAGTCCAAAGAAATGCCGGTTCACTGGGATCGCGTTACGGTAGGGTTTCGGTTTTGTTCAGTTTCGTCGATACAGACCGATTGCTCTGGTTGTTCGGGTTTTGTTCCAGCCTCGTGCCGAACCGTTGCTTTCATGTGTTCTTCTCTGACCAGCATATAATTTCCTATCTATCTTATTTACAGCGTGAGAAACATTCACAGCGTTCCGTCGAGAACCTCGGATCTTTGCCCGGGGTGCTTAGCAAAACAGCTGTCACATATGGCGGCGTAGATAGATGGCAACACAAGCATGAAAACACGGAAAAAGATCACCATCACCATCAAGAATATCAGAAATCGTCGTTTCATCATGTGTGTTGCTATTACTTCCGTCACTGGTTAGGTCTTCAAAGACAAGTTGGCAGCGAGTCAGCGGATCTGATTAATGTTCTTGTTAACACATGAAAGGCACATCTTATTCTGAGTGCCCCCCCCCTATAAATGGAAGTTTTGAACGATCACTTAAAAAAACTCCATCTCCGCCGCTAGTGGTTGTTGTAAGAAAGCTTGTTAATTGCTGTTTCGATTGGTTAGGCAAGGTGAGCCGAAGGCCAATATTATTCGTTCCGGGAATGATAAAAACATTGACGTATCAAAGTACTACACGTCCCCACCCGCTTTAAGCGACATCGTCAATCAATAATCTATTTACGACACGCAAAGCATATCTGCTCATGGCATGACCAACAAACCCCATGAAAGTTGACCCACTCACAACATGTGGGTCTGTAACAGTACAAACCAACAACAGACGAAACAAAGTATTAGAATAAATGCAAAAATACAAGCATTCGTGAAAGAACAACAACGCACCCGAGAGTTGACGGTTGACCATGTTCGGTGTCATAAGCCTGTTTGTGTATAATCTATCCCCGCCACCGCCCTACGGTCAACCATGCATGTTCCAAAGTTCTAAGGTTTTTCTCTTGTCTATTTCATACTAGCTTTCTAGCATCCCGCATATTATTTAGACTATGGGTTGTGCGCATTGTTTAGTTCCGTAATAACGCGAGTGGTTAAGTCATTAATTTCAGTTAGCAACAATATCATAAAAAAATACCACTATGAATGCATTGTTCGTACACGTACTAGTTAAGTCAGTCCTGGGAACGATTTGATGCAACTAACGAGTGGGGTCCTATTGCGAAACAGAAGTTGGTCTCAAATCAATTGTCATTTTCCAACACGAGACAAAAAACCAAGATGGCCCAGTCGAACAGTGGTTGCCACACCCACCTATGAACCAAATCGACATCGCAATCTGACGAATATATGTTCCAATTTCAAATCAATTCGACAAAGCGTTGAAGAGTCATTGCAACCATGGAATAAAATAGCTTCGGTCGAGATCCAAGATGGCAGCCATCCGAGTGAATGGTGACGACGGCCCACGTTCGACTTGTCCCGAGATTTTTTCTATGTAGTTGACAAAAATGGGTGCCAAGTTTCAAGTATATCGGACAATGCGTTGGAAAGTTAGAGCACTTAACACTAATCGTTTCCATGAACAGCAGCGGCAGAATGGACACGACTGGCCGCAGCTAAACGAAAGGGACACTATAGTGTTCCTGGGATATAATTATTGGAAACTGAGTGAGAACCAATTGCGGATCAAACAGGAAACGAATGGTAACTTTTGCGGGAACTGTTTACTTCCTCTTGTCCACAGAAATCGGTCCCTTTCCCTATAATGGGATAATGTGGCTACACAGTTTGTTATATCCAACGCGACACTTGGAACGTCCGGGGATATTCTGGTTTTGGTGGTGTAGCCACCGCCTCTCCGCGTCCTCTTACACGTCACACGTCCGAAAATACGTAGTTGATGCCTTTTTACACGAAAACTTGGTGGGTGGGGACAAAAGTGTCCCTAATAACATGAACAATTTCAAGGTTACAGTAGGTCAAATTTGTGGGTTTTTTTTTGTTGTTGTTTTTTTGGCGAAAATACAGAGGTTATTTCGATTCACACGAAACTTGGTGGGGGTACAAAATTGGTCTCGAATAAAAAGGACGTTGATTTCAAGGTCCACCAGGGGCGCGCGCAGGGTTTTGCGATAGGGGGGGGGGGCAGACTTTGCATGGATTCTGACTGGGGAGGGTTGTTAAGGGAAAGGTGTCCCCCTCGCGATTTTTTGAAGATCAATAATATTGGCTTAGATGCACCATGGTGCCACATTTATACACTTTGTAAGTGTATCTACTGTCAACGAGTTTTGACGAATCCCTAAATTTCTGGAAAAAATTCAAATGCATGACAATTTGTCGGCTAGGTCAAAAAATAAACCCGATTAAACTGTACCTAACGTTCATGTACAGTATGCAGGCTTACTTTTTTCGAAAAAATTGCATGGATTGTATTCTAAAGCGAGATGGTAATGAATAAAAAAGCAAAATGACCATTTGTTAGTAATTTATCTGTAATTCCAATAGAATCACTCTAGGAAAACAATTAGAAGCATCCTCAAGTCAGATATCCAGAAAACAATATATCAAGCTGCAAAAATGATATTATTTTATCCTTCAAGACGTACACTCTAAAAAATGGTGGGTAAAATCACTCCAAATGAGTCGTTTGAAGACATCACCATAGTAATGTCCCCAACGTAACTCATTTGGGGTAACTTTAAACACAATTTTTTAGAGTGTACAATGCAACAAATTGGAGCATTCATACTTCAACACCTACATAAATAACGACGCTCGGGCCTATGTCCAGTACCACCTATAGTCCCTCCTAGGCTCTCTTCTTGCCCCTTCCTTGTTTCAATCCCCTTTTAAATAGTAGTTTACAGACTGCATGGCAAGGGTGGTGCCAGGAGGGCATTGGGGCCTGCCCCTCCGTCGGGAAGCCTGGCCCCCCCTCGTCGGGATTTTTTTTCCCATTTCGTCGGGGAGCCGAAGTGGATACGATAAATTAAACACACCCTGACGAGGGCCTATTGCCCCGACAGTAGGCCTATAATTTTCCCAACCTACTTTATAACGAAAAATCCTACATTGAAGCTAAACATTTTCGGCGCGTGTCATATATTTTATCTTATAGTCATGTCCTCGCTTAAGTTTAAAAGATCAGCGTATCCATATTCATACAGACTATATACAATCGTGGCATAGGCAACACAAGTCATATGAATATCGTCAATATGTCACTGCAGGAGAATAATGTTACAATTTATTGGGGAGGATAGTCATCCTGCCGGCAACCACTGTTTTGCCTTTGTGTTGTTGGTGTGCTCTCACGACGCAAATACTTCAAGTTCTCAGGAATTTTCTCTCGGTATTTTACTGAGAGCGCCTGAATTGAGTGGAATGCCACTGAGAGACTGAGTGAACAATGCCTTCCACAATGTGTGTTCTATTTATTCATTTTTTTTTCTCCGAGAAAAAAAGTTCAAAAACTGAAACATAAAAATTGCAGGTTTTGACCTGGGGTTGGGTGAGGCTCGTCGGGGAACTTGGACCCCCCGTCGGGGAATTCGGACCCCCCGTCGGGGAATCTGGTGCCATCACTGCTGCATGGTTGACTTAGGTTTCACACTCGCACTCTCCTCAAGCGTCACCCTTGGGTTTTGCAGACTTTTATAACATAAAGACGATTGCGTGGAATTAAAAAGGTGAAAAACGCGTTCCGTTGACAAAGTTCTTCTTTTCATATAAAGACATGGCTTTTTATTACATATTACTCCTGGTACCCTCAAATCATCTGTTGGATGCTTGCGTCTTTCATTTCATATCGTAGCGTGTCACTCGAATGGACCTCTGTCTAGTCCACCGTGTAGCTGTTAGGCTATTTGGTCGTCTAAACTCATGCAACTGCGAAGTATCTAATGCGTAAATCGGCATGAGTCGGATTGATCACGCATGCCACGTAGTCACAAGCAGGGGCGCCTGCGAAGTTGGCAAGTTACCATTGAGTCCCTTTTTCATCACCTAATTAACAAACAGTGGCTCATAATGACCACAGTGATCTCAAAACAGTAAACACACGCTACATTTGCGAACGCTATATTACAGCAACAGTTTGAGTCTCGATTTGAGTCTCGATGAGAACGAATAGAAAATGACCTAAGTTGATACGCATTTTGAACACTTCACCTCCCCCCCCGAAAACGTGTGCCTTAAAACATCCTTCTGTCGATTTTATTTTGTTCTGGAGCACCAAACCATGGGAGGGGGCAGCCGCCCTCCTCCCCCCCCTCTGTGGCGCCGCCCCTGAAGGTCACCAGAGGTCAAATTTGTGTTTTTTTCGCAATCATTTTTTTTTTCGTTCGTCGGATTTGAACAGTACTCGGTGGATGTGAATTGATGTTGGTCCCAAACAAAATGAAGGTCATTCAAGGTCACAGGAGGAGAAATTTGCATGAAAAAAATTGCTTTTTCTAACCTTGTCTTATTCAAACAAAACTTGGTAAATGTGACTACAGATTGGCCTGAACAAGAGGTAGGGATTTCCAAGTCACTGGAGGTCAAATGGACATAATTTGATGTGCTTCCTCTAAACGAGGTCCACAAGGGCTGTGTCTCGGGGATATACATATATGTCTAGTTCATCTTTGAAAAAAAAAAAAGAAAAAAAAAACAACAGCAACGCCACAGACTTGTTCTCGCGTATCAAGCAATTACGACAGGGAACTAGGGCACTAATGGTGCCGGAAGCTTCACATTCACTATTTCCTGGAACAATTTCGTTCCACGTAGACAAATGCAACATTGTTAAAGGGCAACTGCAAAATTATTTATACAGGGGCTCATCTAATAGCTGGTAAACTGAATGCGTTAGTTAAAACCGGAAGTTTCATAGCATTTCCGTTATTAGTTTATAGCCATTTGAAGTTTGTGTATTGTGGAAGCATGTCTATTGCAAGATCGAAATGCATCCCATCATGCAATCATGAATGAATGTCATAGTTTTGCATAACCTGCAAACATTCTTTGTTTCTATGCATTCAAACATAATGTCACTTACTCCGAAAGCATTTAGTCTATGGGGGAGGATGGCTGTATTGGGTGGTAGCGTGTTGATGGTTACTTGGTGAGAGAAAGAACAAACAGAACTGCCTGCTAATGTTGATTTATTCAACAAAATGAAACAGTCAAATACATAACATAATTTCCTGTGTTGTCCATGTGTGACGTCATGCCGTTGTTGCACAATGGGATTCTCCCTAATTTGTCTGCTCAATGGCCCAAACTTTGAAGGCCAATAATCCCACTTGTGTGACATTGTATTAAAATGGGATTTAGACCTATAGATACAGTTTTCCATTCTCCACAATATGGACCTCTGTTGTTCTCAAGCCTGCAGTTGTCCTTCAAATGTGTTACATGCATACTAATCTTTCTTCCTAATACTGATGTCTAATTTCCTTTGGTTATTTAAATGATCGCCTGGATTTTGTTTAAGTATAGACACAGTGGAAACACTTCGTCTGTCTGTCTGTCTGTCCGTCGTCTGTCTGTCTGTCTGCACATTCTATCCAAGATGGCGCAGGGAGAACTCACCAGACGTCCCTCTCTCACAGATCTAAATTTCAACACCCATCGACCCTTGGGGTTACCTCTTGGTATATATACTCCCCTGTACTGCCCTGGACAACGACATACTTATTTGAAGACGAAAGATATGGAGAGGAACCTAAAATCACATTTAAAGACGCCATGGGGACCGGGGCGTATCCGTTCCCATTCTTGCGCGTGCACTGATGCACGTTGTAGGCGGCGGCAGACCTTTCGGAAATTGCCACCCAACCGCTCTATGCCGATGAATGGCCCAACTTCGATACAATGGAAATGGGCATTTCCGATTAGACATTGCCCAGCTTCATCATGTAAGCTAACCACTTAGCTAACCTCCTGACCCCCAAAATGGTGGAACTTGTGGGTTTGCTCTGTAGTATTTACTACAACGGGGGCGACTTCCAGATTTTGAAACCTATGGAACTGATTTTAGCATGGCCTATCTGAACTATTCCGCCCCTATTAAACAAATTTGCCCCATCTCAAACGGCATAAAACCCGCAGCAAACCTAGTCCTATCTCAAGATGATTATCTTGACCTTAGCACATGGCCTTGAATTGTTCGAACGAATGGCACCGTACTTTTCCACGAAAAACACCCAAACAGGCTAAGGGCCTACACCGGTATCAAAGGCAAGCTGACTCACATCCTTGGTCTGTCATAAGAGACTGCAATCCAGAGTATCAACAATGGCACGTCGAATAATCCCCCGATTCGGTGTCCCTAACTGAAAGGGGTGTGAGGGATTTCTACCACACCAAGCCGCCTAACTCAAGGACTGGAATCCGACATATGCCCTTGGGAGATACCATACAAATTCCTAATCCGGAGGCAACATACGATTTAATACGTCGATCCCCTGATCGGAGGTGTCTCTGCACTTAAATCTCTGCCAGCTAAAAGTACACCGGTGCAACGACCGCATCTCTTTATGGGTATTACCAAGTCCTGCCGCAGATCAATACATCCCATGTCTAGTGTCGATCTTCAACCCTGCCTCACGAACGGTAAAATTCCTGCCGATTGGAAGAGGGCAACCATCGACTGATTCCGAAGGCGAGTCTGAGTCTGTTGACCTTTCTGACTGGAGACCAATATCGATTCTCCCGACCATACTATAAACTTGTTCATGAGTTATTGGTCCGGCGACTCATCCCCTTGATAATGGGACTAATAGACTATCCCTAAGAACAAGGGCATTACCAGTATGGCTTCAGGACCACTTATTCTGTCTTAAAGTTGCGATTTGTGACTTCCGTCACCAGACAGGAAAGATGTATTAACTTATTTTCGATTTGGCCGATGCTTTTTGGCAGTATCACCATGAGTTTATGATTGAAACTCTCAAGGTATTTGGTAACCACAAATGAATGAGGATTAACAAGGGACATTTACACCACTCTTTCTTTAAAGTTGAGTCCAGCACTGGTTGTACAGATTATTCCTAAACAAAGGGTGATATTTCTAGTGTGCCCTCTGCGTTATTGTCTTTGGGATTCTTTGGAATCGATCTGTGGTTAAGATGGCTGATGTTGTGACTATGTCGTGGCATTCCTAATCTGTTCCACGGATATGTTTGACGACATCGCCATATGTGGAACATCATAACAGAATATTGTTCCGAAATGTTTACTCGACAGTCGCTTTGTTACTACTCGCTATACCGGCATGACCAATCAAACATAGGAAATGTGGGGCCCCTCCGGGGCCAAGGTCTGGGAACAATTTGGAGCAAAAGAGACGACACGTTGGCTCTCAGTTTTTATATGCAAAATGGCCATCCCTAAATTAGGTGAAACAGCTAAATATATCTACCTGGGGTACGACATAAGCTTAGATTGTAAAGCCTCTGTTGCACAACTTATATCTATTGTTGAAGAGTTCAATGACACACTCAAACCAGATCCCAGTGTCTTTAGCCTGTCTCTGCAAAAATTCAAGCTATTAATGACATGCTATTTCGAAACTGAACTCCTTTTTCAGCAATATTCAGCTTCCCTTTAAAACCCCTTATGGCCATGGAGACAGCATTGTTTATTACATCCGTGAATGGTTGCACTTAAACAACTCTTCTACAGAGATGTAATTTTTATTCCATCTGGCAAGGGAGGTCTGGGGGTATTGAATCCTTCGACAATGTTTGTTGCAAAAAAATTATCCTTCCTGCTACAGTCCCTCAATTCCGATGATCCCCAGACAAGGTTCAGCGCCCGTTCATCATTCCAACTTCCATATGACAAGAGAGGAAAGCGTGCCACACGCCGGACGGAAGGGTATACCTTGTTTGGGTGGGATATGAAGTGGATGATGTTAGGAGAATCATCAAAAGGGGTAAAGTTGGTAATTGCCAAACTCTATATGGTGGAATTCAATGAAATATGCATTCGTGAGGGCCTGGAACTAGAAACTCAGAAATGACACGTATGCGCTGATCGCTGATCAGGGCCAGGGTACCACCATGGCTTTTTCGTTCACACGTTGCATTTGCTGGTATCTCAAACCACTATTCTCCAGTAGTGTTATAGGCTGTGCAATCTCGGATCACGGGAAGAATTTTTAGAAGGACAAGATCAAGCACTTTCTTCTCGTATATGTCTAATTTCTCGTTGAGTGATGAACTTGCCGTTTCCAATCTTTAAGTCCAAATGCAATTGTTGGAGTGTAATTCCCTACTACAGAAATACTATCCGCACATATACCCGAAAAATTGTAATATTTGTAATAACCCTCTGTATACGTGTGTCTCATCTAACCACTGGTGCATGCTTTTAGTGAATAACTATGTATCCAACACAACAGAATTGTCACACTAGTTGGTAACGGCATTAGGGATAGGCACCCTAATGCTGTTATTTACAGCGGGGGGACCGATCATACAGGTTATGATGCTTCGAACAGTCAAGCGACTTCAGCTGCGTTCATCATAGAAAACCCGATCTCTTAATCGTGTCGCTTGGCCAAAAGCCTTCATTGTTTGAAATATCTGCCCGTTGACGCATTTCTTGACACTTGCTATCACACCAATTCCCCCAACATCTACCAACCCTTGAATGAGCTGATAATTGTGGATACACCGATTCCTGTAAAAACCATTGTACTAATAATTGGTAGTCTGGGATGTGTCCTTGATCGGGTTGTCCCAGGACTGGAAAAAATGGGCCTGAGTAATAAGAGAGGTAGGGTTGGCTAAATACCATCAGTGCCGCTATTGGGCTCCCCACATGCGTGTGGAGCAACGTGCCCGTATTTATTGCAACGGATCACTACTGATTGAGGTTCCCTATTTCAAGGAGGTCGGTCAAGTGCTTTATGGTAATACTACCCTACCGTATCTATAAGTCTTCATTTAAGTATATTTAATGCATTCCATTATGTACCGCTTGTAATTATGGATTCATGGTTACTGTGGGTCGAAATCTGCAATAAACCGCCCAACTATGTATGTATGCATCAGATCAATGTTGTTCGTGCTATGAATGGTATAAAGTTTCTCGACATGAAAGAATTGGGTCACCATATTGAGAAAAGGATCCACGAATACCCTTATGTAATCATTCATAACAACAGAATCAACACTGGTGATATGTTTGGTTGGCGCTCTCCCCATATTAATTTCATTTGCTTGAGCTCGAAACCGATTTGGCTGAGTGCGATCATGCGTATATAGAATAGAATCAATTCTAATTGAGATATATTTGAAAACTGCCACTCAAGTCTTCTATGAGAGAACCTATGTCTGATGATGAAATACCAGCCATCTGACAAATATTAACACTTGATCGGGATAACACTTCAACCTATTGTTCAGTGTGAGTGAATAGCATTGCGTGTGTCAGGAGCGTGTTTTTTCCTGATTGCGAACTGCTGGGATTCACAATACTGAAAGTAATGCTATCGCAAAATTATTAATATCACAGTCCATCCCTCGGTTCCTTTAAATCATGGAAGAAAGGAGCCAGTCTGTTTGGCTATATCAACGTGTAAGACTGAAACGGTTCTCGTACGTCATTTCTCTCACTTCTAAGTCGCATCATATCATTGTGAAGTTTTCCTTTCCGCGTTATCAGTGATGTTCCATTATACAGTGATGAAAATGCAATGATGCATGGAAACTCGGAATCGTGTATGCCTATCAGTTCATGCTGGATTTTTGTGTGGAGGTTGCATGGTTAAGTGGGGTCTTGCGGCGCCAATGCTTCACCCGAACGAACCATAATACTGTGGCATTAAGTTCGCACACTGAATGAAAATTATAGTCCGAAAACCTATGAAGTTATGTAGGCTACACGCCAATTCATCATCGGTGAATGGTGATGTAGTTAGGTGTATATGACAACTAAGAAGTGATTAGAATTTTATTAGCTCCCGGCGTAGTGTATGCGAATTAGGTATTCAAATTTGCATTATCCATGCATTTTGGTTTAAAAGTTTTCGTTGATTTTCACAAAATTGGTTGAATATTTTGGTCTAATTTCTCAGCCTCAAGGAATAATTCACAGTATATATTTGAGGTCCATTGATAGTCTCTCAATGAGGCTCTTTGCCATCATTTAAACCAATGTCTATGTTTGTCTGATGTACATGAAGATTTGTTGTGTGTTCCTCTTTGGTTGTGAGAGTTTGTATGGTGAAGCCAGTATCACTGAGGTTATCAGGTGTGTCAATGTGCATAAATAGCATTTTCCGGTAGATGTGTTATTTCATCCTGACGTGCAGGTATAAGCGAGACCTTCCGTTCAAGTACACGCCATTAGCTGCCTACTGGTATATAGTATAAGATTTGGCTCATAAGGGTCAGAGTACCGAAACCTGGCTTTGAAAACCTTTTTGTAACCCTTTCCACGTTAGGCCTCAAATATTGGTTCCCCCCTGTTCCTAATATAGACGTTTAGGCATGCGGTAGTTTTATACTGGACATGATATTTTTGTTGTCCGGTATCCTAGTCCCAGTGATCCAACGAATTTTTTTTATACTGAATTGACGCTGTAATCCGGAATATTAGTCATGAACAACAACTTGGTTTTGTTGATTGTTGCAAGGCAAGTACAACTACTTTAGAATCATCCACCCTTCCACAGAAATGTCCTCCACAAACAGCGCTGAAGGACAAATTGACTACGTGCGTTGATAATACATGCACATACTAGCACCTCCCGCATACACGTTGCCCTACCTAGCATTAGTCTCCGTAGCTTTCGTACAAGTAGAATATTGTGTGTATTGCGGTATGGAAAAATTGACACACGTACAGACGCAATCCCTTGTCTCCGTGTGCTCTCACGGTGGAATTCCCTCGTTAAATAGTTACGTACATTGGCTTGCCCTTGCTCTCCAGTCAATATATCACCTAATTTAGAACTCCCGTTCTCGAGTTCTTGAGGGTGGATGAAATAAAAACAGAAACGTTCCCCTCCATCCGAAGTCACTTCCATCTACTGATAAACGCAAATAGTCCGGCTTTGCAACCTTCCCGCCTATGATCTTTCTTCAGATTGAGTTCTCATTGTCGATATGCAGGACGCATATCTGTTTACAGAATGTTATCGCCAGTCTTACTCTTCCGTTCTGAATATATTTCGCGACGACCTCTTTCTGAGGCCGCAGCCGATAGGTTTCCCAGAGGACATACACGACTCCCTCCCCGCCGGTACAGATACCGCGGGGCTGCCAGACAGCGCATGGCCCCCATGAGTCGCCGTCTGGGTTGGGTTTGGGGAGTTCGTAGAGAAGTCTGCATTGGGATTCCTCTGTGACTTCGAAAGCGTAACAACCACCCCTGCTGACGTTAAAGTCGAGACTAAAGACCCCGTCTTGGAAAGTCATGTCTGTTGTACCGACTGACCGGGTCCTGACGTGGTGTTTATATAATTCAACTGGTCGTCGAATATCAGAATTTCCTTCCCTTCGACAGTCCCGATAATCTTCTTCCTACTAGAGCCGACGTATACGCGCCACTGACAGCGTCCGTGGTGAGCGCTTGAACCTGCCATTCGTGTGTGTCACTAACCGATGACATCGTTGATTCTCTTTTTCCCTTCAACGTATTTCTGTTCGGGTCGTATAGGCCGACGAGATTACGTTACACCCAACCGCCACCAAGGATCGTGACAACCGGTCGCAGGAGAGCGAGTGTTGATGTATCCGACTCCTCTCTGTACTGATGGAGTAGCTGACCTTTGACATTTGTAACGGTAATGTGGGCGTGTCTCTTCGGAGCCCTCCAGTTAGGATGATCCTGTCATCGTTCAAGGTAACAATTCCTGTGACCCCCCAAGTTTTGTCGCTTGCGTCCTCTCCACCAATGACTCCCTCCACTTTGACTACCGTTCCTTGTTGGTCAGGACATTGAGGCTCCATACTTGCTTGCGATGATTGTGTGGTGAATCCATGATCGTGTTGAGTCGTCTAGCGCTCATTCCTCGGTTCATGGAAGCTGAAAAACCGTTAAACACGAGTGGAGAGCGTTACAGATGAATTGTTGTCAGGGTTGCCTAATTTTTCTGGAGCGCATTAACAACTAAGTGATCTAAATCGGTAGTGATTCGGAAAAATATCGGGAAGACGGAAAATCCCAAATGCATTCGAATGGCAAAACCAGCCTCTTCTCTCTGAGAGTTGGCGGGGAGGGTGAAGTACAATTTTCCATGGCACTTTGTCCCGGAGTCGGATGACGGAGTAGCCTAATGACGTATTCAGTAAGCCCCGGCGTCAGGAAATCCGGCCCCTAACCTCCCACTGTGGGAGCGCTTTGGTGACAGGATACTAGGAACATTAAAGATGTATTGTCGTCTGCTAGCGTCCAGCGAACAAGCGACGGCGATTTTTGCAATATGGTTCACGACAAATATCGTAATGTGCAGCAGAACTCGGTATATAGGAATCACATCCTTTAAATATTATGTATCATTTTTTATTTGGCTGACGAACAAATTCGTGAAATCGACCATCTGGTTTCAATCTTATCTAAAATTGCTTGTGCAGGTATATTGTTACAATATTTTATTTTAATTGACGACAATCCATCTTTAACTCCAAACCGGTATGCTAGTTTAATTATTTGACCCACATGTATTCATCCTGTCTATCCCTTCCGCCTTTTAAGCTCTGAATTGTTCGTTTTTCGACGGATGTTAACCGATCAGCACTAAATTACATCGACTGCTGGGTCACCCTCGACTAAGTTCAAGGTCATGGATAATTGGAGGAGCATATAAGACAAATTTGGTATAAACACCCAACAAAACCAAAACGTTTTAAAAACATTTTAAACATGTTTTCGCTGATTGTTTTCGAAAAAACGTTTTTTGTTAAGTAACACAAAGGTTATGAGAATGTTTCCAGAACGTTTCACAAAACGTTTCGAAGACACGTTTTGGCAACATTTCCAAAAGTTTCTGAAAGTGTTCTAACAGGGTTTTCGGTGGCGAAAGATTTGCTCCAAAACGGATTCAAGTTATGTTGTGTTTTTCCGAAGTATATTATATTATCGTTTTGTTACCTAGGTTTGCTCCTAGGAAACTCCTAAATTTGAAGTAAATTGAAATGTTTCTAGAATATTTTCCAGAAAACATTTTTGAGATTGTACTTCACGTTTCCGTTTACATCGTTTGTACTCAACATGAAACGTTTTAAAAAAACATATAAGAAACATATTTCGAAAACGTTTCATGTTTGCTGTAAAGGGATCTCTCCACAGTCAAGTTGGATACCATCATACTTAGTCAGAGCATCGTTGAGTGGTGGTACTTGTGGGAGTTCCAGAAATTCGGGGTCAAAGTTATTAACGGGGCATATTAAGTTATATTGGTTGAAAACACAAAATACTTCTTTCCCTACAGTTTGAGGAAGATTAACATGTTACTCGGTCAGTGTTGTCATGGATTAGTGGTAAAATATGGGGTTTCCTTTAGAGTCGAATGGTAATGAAATGTGTAAGGTGAAAAATGTAGAATGTATCTCTTCCTGCATTCCGTTGAAGATCAAGTTACTTATAAATGATGCTAACATTAGTGCCCCGTGCCTATGGGGTGATCATGGATTATTGGTCAAGTTTACTAGTGAATTATCAACTCACATACACTATTTGCATGTGGAACATTAACCAGTGTTGCACTTGTCCTTCCGTGGATAGAGACATTTCGGTGGTTTGAGCTTATGCACCAAAGATGCTCCAGTTGCTCCTAGTTTCTCTTCCTGATTTTGCCACTCGTTTGGTTTTTCTTCAAACTGTGCCTCGACATCCAGGTACCCAGCTGTAAACCTAAACATCAGTGGCCAGAGGGGGCAGGGGCTCCCACATGGCCCCACAAATTTTTGGGGGGGACGGCAGTGGGAGTCGGAAGAAAAAAAGAGGGGAGTTTTTGTTTTGTTTTTTGGTGAGGGTGGGGATGGGGGTCGGAGGGCAACATATATTATCACACTCAACGCGTAGATCATAATCACTTTTGAAAACCTGTAACATACAAACCTGTAACGGAATAAGAAAATATAACCTTTTTTCGTTTTGGGATATGGGACTATTGCCGCCGCTTCTAAAGTGCTAGGTGAACGTGACAGCCATTTCGGTGGTGAGTCTATATCATCCTACATGTTTCCCCCACCCCCAGGATGATATGAATCAAGATTAAATTTATTTACATACCGGTAAATTAAAACACTCGACGAACGCCATACCCCACAAGGGTATAGTAAAAATGCTATTTTTTTATCTGTTGCAAGTTTTTTAGAAAATTTATTACATGATACTTCATTTTTAACAATTTTTCAAATGCACCCCCAATATGTCCTTATAGCTGTCAGACTACGAGTAAGAGCATCCAACGGAACTGCCACATTGCCTTAAAATTAACTGTTATTCCTTATATTTATTAGAATTGTGACATCTATACATGCAGTCACATGTGTTTGTCGTTTTATTTATGCTAGTTTAAAGTTTATTTTGTTACATGATACTTCATTTTTAACAATGCTTCAAATGCACCCTCAATATGTCTTCATAGCTCTGTCAAGTGCATGTGTAAGGAAGCTGATCATAACACCTCATAACATTACACCTCATATATAACTAAATTAACTGATATTCTTTAATTGTGACATCTATACATGCAGTCACATGTGTTTGTTGTTTTTTGGTTGTTACCCATAGCTGTTAAAACCATGCTGATTTGCCCATTAATTGCATTTTAATGAATTTTCTCATTTTTTAGCTCAAACCAGCTATGCTAGTTGAGCTATTGTGATGCCCATGTCATTCTATCTATTAGTCTATATTTACCTCTGTTTTTTGGCCACCAAATGTCGTGCTTCGATCGATCTCGACCAAACTTGCTCACATGTTTATTGACTGATGGTCCAAATGGCATTAAAGGGGCCCAATGGTCCAATAAGTGGGAAACTGTGAAACGCTACTCTGTATTTAGGTGGATTGCCTGATCATGCTATTGTTGGATCATTGATTATTGGTCCTAATGCATTGTACAGAAATTGGAGGTGAAAGGTCATTGAAGGGGGGAGTAGGCAATTTTGTTCAAATTGTAAAATAATACGCAAATTGCACGTTTGAACCCTTGAATACTCATGCTTCGATGTATCTTGACCACACTTTGGGTACAGTTTTTGATCATGGGTCACTTGACCCCCTCAATATCAAGGTCAAATGGCATTAAAGGGGCACAATGGGTCATGAAGTGGAAAACTGCAAAACACTACTTCTTCCTGCAGATTTGGTCAGATTGCCATGATAGGGGAACAATATCATAATTGACTAGTAGTATTTATGGGTCCCACAGGATTGTAGGTGGAAGGTCATGAAAAGGGGGGTACTAGGCAATTTTTGTTCGAATCGTAGAATAATATGCAATTCGCATGTTTGTGGCCCTCAGAAGCTCAGTCTTTGATGGAATTGACCGGAGTTGGACATAATATTAACTGCTGGGTGACATTCGAAAGGTCAAGGTGAAAAGGTCTTTGAGGGAGCCTAATGGGCCATTGTGTGAAAAACTATGTATCTCCTATCTATCAAATGAAGTTGCATCTCCACGATGCTCGCTCAGTGCCCCATCAAAGGTCAATCATATACTGAAATAAATGTACAATTCTAATAACACATCATACACGTTCACTACATATTGAAAATTTGTCCGGCTTGAGCTACTGAACCATTGGTTATCTAGTTGATTCCTTGAGTCGGACTTGACGAAATTCAAGAGTCTATGTATATGTCGTATGTGTGTATGTATGTGTGTGATGCCTGGCTTGTAACACAACAACTCGACCCCTTTGATGGATCAAGCTCAATACTTGGTATGTGTGTATCCCCCTGGGATGAGTACATTGAACCTTATTGTTTTGGGGCCAGGTCAAAGGTCATCTTAGGTCACCAGACTCTAGAGGTCAAAGTCAGTAATCCCAAAGGCTGTTGCCCATAATAACCTATTACATTATCCCATTTGTACTTTGTGTCTGGTCATACGTCATAAATTAGTCGAAGAATCGCTAAGCTTCTCAGGTACCTCAATGAGAATTCAGGACCAGGTGTTGTTTCTTACCATCATGTGGCCCGTTGATTGAAAGCGGCGTTCCTGCTGCCAAGTGCCTCCCGGCATGTGCTCCCATGAGAGAGTGAGTGATGTAATAAAAATCAGGAAAAAAATCGCCACATGGAACTGGATTGATAAAGAAGCAAAATATTGCACCTTTCGCATCTGAGCTCTTCAATGCCGCCAAAAAATTCAAAAGGGGAGGGGGACACCCCCTCCCTTATACCCTCCCCCAGGAGGCAATCATATAGGGACCATCAGCCAACTTTGCCCCTCCCCCCAAAAACAAAAAACCTGGCTACGCCCCTGCTAAACATTCACGACTTTGTACGCTTTTGTCGGGCATTCTTAAACAATGCGACCGCGACAAGGGACTCACCTGGTTGCGCGATCGAAACCAAAGATAGGATACACCACATCTGCCAAGTCATTAAGCAATTATAAATTATGCAAATAAGACACACTCAGTGACCTCCGTGGAATTACGTTGGGCTTTACCCATGAAATTCTCACAATCAAAGACAGATCACACCTAGCAGACTGTCATGTAAATCAGACAAACAGGCAAATTGGTCACAATAAATGACTCTCAGTGACTCGACCCTCTTGTTGATTTATCTGAACTGATGGTAAACCGATACTCGAGAGAGTAGAAAAAAAATGCAAAAGTTATGCAAATCAGGCACTCTGAATAGCAAATTCCGACAACATGTGACCATTCACTTCCATACAAAATTTGAGCATGACTGCATGTTCTTACGGTTCAGGAGATATCGCCCCGCACTACAGACAGGAAGACGAATAGACGAGCACCGACAGATAGACTGACACACACAGCGCTCAACGTGACAACTATAAGTCCGCTCACTTTATAAAGCTCATGCGAGACAAAATCTGGCTCTCAGGGGAACATTTGGGCAATCTTTCCACTTTAATTGCTCCATCTCTGTTCGAATACTATACTTGACCTAAATTCTATCGAATGTTTTGAAGGAGCATACTGACCTTTCAGTTTCCCCGTACTTCTATGTCGTTTAACCAGAACCAGCCTGTTATGCATAGAGATACTATATTGCCATTTCCCCGATTGTTTGTAAAAGGCTGTGAATGGGGAGACTAAAGGGCAAGTCTGGTGTCGTCTCACAGCTTGACGACACGTTAATTACGTTTTCCCGGGCTCTCCATATGGTTACTTACTAATTGGTCCAATGATTACACTCTTGCCATATGGAGACCTAATGATAAAAATAGTCAAGAACCCGAAATGTAGAAATATAATGGAGAGCTGAAAATAGAACAACTACCTTGATTATCATGATATTGAAAACTATCTCAATGAAGAACAGGCCATATCGGGCGAAACGAGAGTGCTGATTGTAGACAGGAAGGCATCAGTCTTCGTGCCGCGTTCGTGATCTTACATCTTATCTCGTCAAACCCGGGGTTGCAGTATTCAGGTTGACATGCCGAATGCCGATTTGACCAAATATATGATCCTATAACTAGCCCATCGTTAATAAAGAGCTCACGATTTCCACATTGCGTGATCGTTGTGTTATAGGCGTGGCTGTCCCTACTTAGCAATAACTTTACACCACCCGACTGAAAACATTGGAACTTTGATATGCAACACATGATTGCCTTCGACTAAAACGAAACACTACTACTTGTTGAACGCATATGCATCCCAAACACTAAACCAGCTGCACCGGGGAATGATCGAGGTCATTGAATCACTAACTAATCGACTGTTAAAGAAAAAATCGCCAGGAGTCTCGCTGAGTCGCGTGCCGTGGGTAACGATTTCTTCTGAGATTCACAAATCTACATTCCGTCTATTGACTCGCCAAGAGCGCATGTCTCAAAACCAACTTGTACTGTCAAAAGGAATGTAAACAAAAATGGTAATTGTGCGTAGTGATTCCTTACATTTTTTTTTCTCGGGGGGGGGGGGGGGAGGGGGGTCGGGGAGGGGGGGGTCGGGGAGTGGAGAGGGGGTCGGGGAGGGGATGGTGGTAGATCCCGAACTTTTCGCGTAAAAAATTAGATTTTAACATGAAAGATTCACGCTCGAATTTGAATACACAATATTTATTTATTCAATATTATCTTTAATATAGCCTATATTTATTGTGTATTGCGGCCATACGGCAGAAGCAGATATTTCTTAACAGCACACAAATACACATCCGGATCATGTTGTCAATTAGGTTTCAAGTACAACAGGGAGCGTGCGCAGGAATTTTGAATTGGGGAGAATTCGAAACCGCCGACTGATATGGGGGGTCCCCCTCTTTTTATTTTTTCTCTAACTGAAACCGACATTCGCGAAATGGCGCCTCCAGTGGCATGAGAAGTTTTTTTCTTTGGGGTGAATATTGACATGGGAGAGGGTTCTAAGGGAATGGTAGGGTGTCTCTCTCCCTCTTCGTATTCTCAGGTGGCCCTACATTCAATTTAGTTTCGACGTAGCACAAACCTAATACATCCACTCTTTCTTATTCCGTACAGACATAAATATGTTGATGTTTATTGAGGCATAAAATAGGTTTTCTGACTCGAAAAGTGTGGGGGGGGGAGGGACTGTCCTTTCTCTTTTCTTACTCATACTGATTTCTCCGACCACTGACTGACTTCCCCCGACTTCGTTGAAGAGTGGAGGACCCCCCCCCCCCCCCATTCCACCCGCCGCTGAGTAACAAGTCACCTCTCCCGGTCGGTCACATACAAATACTACTCTGTGCCCTAAACCCTAGTCTAGTCCATACTTTCCTCGAAGTGGTAGAGACTATTATCTGCCCAGGCTGGTAACGAGCAATCACAATACACTGTAGGCTAATATATATGTGTAATATTCACAAGCAGAAATCCACTTATTCTAGACTACCCAATAGAATTTAATATACGTAATTAACACACGAGACGCGGCAACGGTCGTTTCAGAGGGTGTTACTTACTCCTGTTTTGAATGCCTCTCTATACATCTTCGCAACACAAAAATTGATGGGGTTGGCGTGATAGAGAATTATGTTTGTCTGTTCAAACTACATCTGGTGACCTATGTTGACTTTCTTTGACCTCATTTGACCTAATGACCTTGTGACCTTCTGGGTCATCTCTTCGTGACGACCATATTCGTCCTGTTGCAACAAACCAATAATTCAATTGCACTGACGTATCAAAACACGCTATCACCAGTTAGGCCCGCTGTAAAGGGTTGACACAGCTTTAAAACACTGATAAATTTCAAGTTCGACATTGACTTCTGGCACTGAAACATTTTGGAGGAATTGCGTAAAATGAAGTTCTGCTCGTCTGTGTGAACTAAATTTTTGTGTGTGAAACGAGCCACAAAGTTGAATATACTGACATACTACAGCAATCCCACCGTAACCAGTTATTAACCTCTTGTAAAAGGTTGAAACAGCCCAAATCACTGAAATGTAGATGAATTTGACTTTGACTTCGAGATTAGCATCTGGTGATAAACGTACGATTCAGGTATGCTGTAATGCGAAGTTCCGTGGCGAGATCATAGTGATGGCCGTTGATCTGTAGACGTCATGACCTTTATGGCAATGTTCTTGTGTTTACCCGATTAGAATAAAGTGAAATGAATGCGGTAAGGAATCAATACGCAGAGTTTCGTTCTTAATTCTTATCTTGCTAGTTCAGTGGAAGCTGTCTCCTGTTGCAGCACGGGAAATTAGATATGGGGCGTTGGAGGAGGGGTGGGGTCTGGCTGGCTAGGGGAAAACCTCTACGTCTGTTTTCCACCTTTATATTGGTGAGCGGCTGGGGCTACTTCACTAGAGTTGATTCTGGTAGTCATCACTCTTGGCACCCCCCTGACAAAAACTGACCCTTCAGCTACCCGGCTAATTTCCCCCTTTCAATGCTGCGATCGTAGGGTAGGGGTACGCCACACGATCGCTGTTTTTATCTCAACAGTGTGCGCAGTTCCGTTATTGACTACCTCATGTATATGATGCAGATTTATTTTACTAACTAGTGGGGGGGGGGGGGGAGGAGGTTCAATTCCTACTGTAGCAGCACCCCCACACTGAGGTCAGCACCAACCATATAGTAGTCTTAGTTGCTGTCGCTCTTGAATCCTTGCCAACACTTGTTATCAAGATGCGCCTGGTCATTGGATCCACACAACTATCGACCAATAGTGCCGCCTCCGAGGAATTGCTAGCATTCAACTAACAGGTTGAAGGCATGGTCATGTAAGTATGAGCGGAATTCGGTACTTTCCACACCATTATTACAACCGGAACCCCAAGGCGAATTTTAGCCGTTCCGAATAAAAAACCTACTAAAAATGGTTCACAGAGCATTGAAGGAGAATATCATTCATACCTGAGTGAATAGCCTGCTTCACATTCTCATTCCGGTATAATGGCGCCAAAAAACTGTACTTACTGTGTAGAGTCTATGGAAGCGGTCTTTGCATCCCCCCCTCCCACCCCGTGATATATTTTAATTTTAATTTTATATTTTTTATTTTAAGGTGAATTGAAATATATTTCTGAACAAGGCAGCATGCTAGAATCTTCAAATTTAGGTGTGAGTTTGATATGACCCCTTTTCACCTGTGCTAGTTCAAAGCAGATCTGTTACACGACCACTGGCCTTCAAAACTCGAAAAACAGATGCCCGTCCCTGATCATGTCCAAACTTGTAGGCTGATGCAAAGGTGTCCGATATGCTCTGTAGGCTATTGAATATGGAAGATGAAGATGGTAAAGATGACGGTTCAGTTCGTGACATTCCCTATCGATCTTTCTAACCCATCACCTCTCGCTTATAACACTCAGTCTGCCTGCATGTGATATTTACTCAACTAGTCATCGAGTTGCTGTGAAACATACTACCAGGTTAATGTGAATTGACTAAAGCAGGCAATCACGTCATGTGACCTGTGATTCCCTGGATATTGTTTGGTTTGGCCATGTTTACCAGCTTCCGGAAAATTTTGAATCACGCAATACGAGAAAATGTGTTTAATAAGAACCTAAGAGCCAGTTCGGTCAGTGCATACCATAGGAGCGAGCTACGCGAATAGAGCGGGCGGATAATTATACAACCACTGCATAGCGGATTGGAAAGAAGCTATTGTTCGGTAACTTCTGAGCACAGGATCACTTGTCACCGAGAGTACCAAGAATGGACCTGTACTCGTTTGCGGTAAGGATCTCAGTTACAGTATGAGTTGTAAAATTGATACTCTTTTTCTGAGTCGCAGCCGCCGAATGGAAAAAAGTGTCGTTGACGGTCATGGAAGATTATATAGAGAGCTTGAGAAGAGAGTTATCTGGTTACCTTGCAGAGATACACTCACCGCCACGCATATAATAACCCATATGCGTACGTTATGTCTACCACATGCAGGAGCAGTTCTTATTCAGAAGTTTTGCACAAGATAGCTTACCGTTGGGAACCTTAAGGTCATTGATTATCTGAGTGAAGCTCAGCATCACCAATCATTATTGGTTTGCGCACCTCTCTCATACCTAGAAACACTAAATATGTAGGAAGCAGTTAGCTAAGCACGAAATCGGCAAATTACTTCAATTAGGCCTTTCATTGGATATTCCCATTGTTCTTCATTATCATTGCACTTTAATTGTGGCGAGTAAATGAAAAAAAAAAAAAAAAAAAAATAGCTGACAGATCCTCACTACAACCGAGTGTACAAATTATTGAAGGACTCAACAAAAAATACGGATTTCGTTTATTCTTTCCACAATTTCGTTACTTTTCATTCAATATGTCTAGCCAGTAACCAAGAAGGTGATTTTGATGCTCATATTACTCCTTTTCATTCTAGTTTCCTATTAATATGACAATGAGCAATTTCAGGAACATGCACTAAATGGGTGCTGTGCTCAGTCTTCATAACTTCATTTGTCAAATATATAATGGCCTCACCACCCCGTGTGTACTGGAAATTAACACTTGGTAACTATCATTCTGCTTCAGGCCTAACTGTCCCGTTCTGTTTTCCATTGATCAGTTTCTTTTCCTTCAAACGATAATGATCCATTACTTTGGCCGTTCATAAGTCATTATCATATATACGGAATCTCTATGGAAGCTATGGAATCACTACATTGAAATAATGAGGAAGAAGTGAGAAAGTTGTCTCGTGAATGCTAGCTATATGCACAATTTGAGTGAACCTAGTAGGCCTAGGCTATTTGTAACAAGAACCATTTTGAAACGACACATGGCTAGGCTATATGTCATCATCGCTACAATAGGTGAAAATTTACTCGCATCGTTGCATACCTACTACACTGAAATGTTGTTTAGACAACACGAACATTGGCTTGAGCGCTGAAGCATACGTAATTATCTCATCAGTCCCGAAGGTGGTCCAGCAATTAGGTGCACTCGCAAAGGTGTCCGTTGTGTGTGTGCGTGTATGTGTGTGTGTGTGTGTGCGTTTGCGTGTCCGTCAGATTTTTGATGGTTTTTCGCAAATATCTCCACTTTGAGGTGGCTGAACATGGTCAAATTTTGTATACTCCTAAATAGTCACAAAACACACATGTACCCTCTGACTTGACATATTTCTTCAGAAACATGGAATTCTTGGGAGTCAAAATTGCCATTTTTGGGGGTAAAAAAGTCTTTTTTGCCCATTCTCACTGTTGTTCAAGATGTTCGGTGATCACAAAATGATACCCGAATAATTTGAGATTTCCCAACAAGGCAGGAAGTAACAATATACTGTTCCCCTTACATTCAAACAAAAAAATTGCAAAATGAATTCGAATTTAGAGAGAAACACACTATTTTTCGGCCAAATTGTGAAGGTTTTCTTTGAAATATTTGGCGACCTGGATGAACTGAATGTTTATGCAGTGCTGTGATACACTGTAAGACAAAGTCCCAAAAACAAATTTCATCAACTTGACCTCTAGTGAATTTCATTTTAATATTGGAACTTGGAAGAAACCTTTCCATTAAATACCCCCTCACTGGACTAGACCAGGCATGATTGAGTAAGGGGGGGGGGGGGGAGGGGCCCGGAGGGGTAGAGGCGAAAAATTCAAGTGATTCTCCCATTGATTAGTTACCACGTCATTCAAATCAGAGCAAGACAACCTGGAGCTGGAGATTCCTAGGCGGGTGTTTACATCGGCTATCAGGCCACGCCTGGCTACCATGGCTAATTTAGCGGTACGATTGTACAGTATATAAGTGTACCCAAGTGTAACTGGATGTATGAGATTATTGTTAGACTCTAATTACTGGTAGGGATTAGGGAAGGGTTAGGGTGGATCAGGGTTAGGTTTAAGTGTTGGTAACGATAAGATTTGGGATTATACATCTGGAATCATAGACCCAAACCATTCCAACCTGAATTGAATAATTATCATTCAATCCAACCCACTGTTGGTTACTCGAATCATTGAACCACACTTAAAGGCCTGAAATAGGCCATTTTGGGACCTACCTGCCCCATTTTCGAACCTTATCATATTTTGAGCAGGAAAATATCTCCTCGGTCCTGGAGGGCCAGTCTGACAACCTCGAAGACTTAAATTTTAAACCTAGTCCAGGAAGACTTGCCACGAGATCTCACAGACCATATTCTAGAACCGTCTGCTTCCACACTGCTCACTATATTACCAACTGCATGTTTAGACAGCTATCCCCATGGCGATTCATGCGTATCATTTTCTGAAGGTTCTGAACTTCTGAAGACCGAATTTTCATTGATGACGATGAGATATGCAACTACTGGGGTTTCCCTCTGTTCCATCTTTAAGTGGTCCATCATAATGAACTTCTAGAACTACCGGTATATATCTCTGTACGATTATTGGAGAATGCACCCGTCCCATCGCAACGACCCCGAAAGGCCGGTTGAAATGTCGTTAGACGTTTTGCAAGTACCGTTTAATATAATAACGATTATGTGAGATGCACTCAGAGGCACCCAAGGAATGGCCACCATATGCGTGAGGGGTACTTGTCAAAATGGGAATGTTAAATCGTGTCTATTCGTGTGTATGCGCCGCGCGTGTTTTGAATAGGTTCGAATAACTCGACCCTTTTCGAATGTGACACAATACAATCGCCTGATCATATTAGGCAAAACACTCAGTGATGGTTTGTTTCAGTAGAGAAAATTACCTGATCAGAAGTTGAATCCCCCCCCGCCATCTTTCTCTCTTTTCTCCCGCTCTCTGGCCCTCTCCCCCCCCCCCCCCCCCCCTCTCTCTCTATTTAAGACCATATTCGGATCACGTGGGAACCCGAGTCAATATGAACTCTGAACAAGAATTCACCCCATTGTATGTTTGTACACATTCCTACCTTAATTCCTAACCAATAAAGAACATATAACACATATAACACATAAAGGTTTTAGAATATTATTCCATTTCAGTTCCAGGAAATATTCCAAAACGGCTATAATACCTCAAACAACCCAACCTGCAATAAAATTTCATTATCCAGAGACAGGGGGTAAATTCCGTAGCATCAGGCGAATCTTTCGCTTGCGAGAGCAATTTGAACAACGGATGAGGCTGTAATTGGTACCAGTATCTATATCATTACACCTCCAGTACCTGTATTCTAGTCCATTGACACTTGTTAGACATGCATGGGCGCCGTCTGCCAAGAGTGTGTATTGTCAAATTATTTACCAATTAGATGCATATAGGACCAGATTTGAAAAATGGAGAATTAAACAAACCCGTCATGTGGTAATCCATTATATACGATGGGGGTAGCCAGTCAGACAGCACACTGCTCGGCGTGTGTGTTCATTCAACCTCAGGTCACTCGAACCTCTGTTCCGTCTCATGCCGTTATTGATACTCAGTCCTTAATTGATATACCAAAACTAGGACAACGGAAAACCACTATCCCGTCGAGCAACAACACCAGAATGTGTTAAATATTCATGAACTGCCGTGGAGCGAGCTTCTCGGTTCTACGAAATGCCGACGGTTTGAAAACGAATCACGTTCCAGGATATATCAATAACAACGTAGAGTGAGCCCTCTGCTTCCAATGCCAGTGTTCAATCGGAACTGAGTGAATTTGAGGCCTGTCCACACTGGATACGATCCGTTCCGTCCCGTCACGGCACGTCAGTTCGGATCACTTTGCAACGTTAATGCAATGGCGCTGTCACACCTGGTGCGTTCCGTTCCGTCACGCTCAATAGGTCAGAAAAATTGACGCAGGCGTACGCAATCTTCCGGATTGCTCAAAGTTCATGTACGCTCAGCGAACAGAATTGACGTACGGATCGTTCCGTCAAGTTTGGAGTCTCGCCATGTTTTAATGCTAATTTCAGAAGAAAAAAAATGAGCACGAAAGAAAGCCTATCGGCTATACTGAGGAGAAAGGGGTACATTATTCAAATCACATTGGCTCTTTACTGCTAGTATCTGATTTGTTTGTTCCAAATCAGTGTCACTTGACCCCGTAGTAACGAGTTTTGAAGGGCTACATGAAAGTGTGAAACTAGACGCTTCCGAGGGGGGTGGGGGTAGTGTAGGCTGGGGTAAGGGGAGGAAAGGAGGGAGTAGAGGGATGGTAGCATATTAGGAATATTCAATTAGAATAAACAGAAAATTAAGCTCACCTGACAGGCACAGGTGTAGATCGCGGGGGATGGAGAGGGGGGGGGGGGTACACCCCCAATATTTGATATAGGGGGGTGCGTCAACTTCTCTGACGTAATTGAACGTGACGGAACGGAACGCACCCAGTGTGGACAGCGCCATTGATTAACGTGCAAAGTTATAGAAATTGACGTGACGTGACGGAACGGAACGGATCGGAACGTATCCAGGTTGACAGGTCTTCCAAGAGTAACAACTGCAGGCTAATTACATAGTTCCCGGTAAAGATCCACGTTCTATCGTTAAATTAATACACGAGTGTATCAACGATAATGGCATTTCGCTCCTTACAAATGACCCTACCGTGCGATAGTAGAAAACAGATATGAACTGAAATTCATTGTTAACCTCAATAAGTTTGGGAAGAGGCTGAAAAACAAGAAAAAAAACAAACCGTATATCAAAACCACAACAGTGGCATTTATGCAACATTCAAAATAATGGGCGTAGAATGTGTGGCTTCTCAGAAATGCAGCAATCCCACTAAAACACTTTAATACTTTAGGCCGTTTTCGTGAAACGTGCGGTCGAGAGAGAATTGACAATTAACAGATATTGGAACTATAAAAAAAAAAAAATGACGTGTGACTTGTCCGTAGGCTATTGAATATTCCATGGAGTTATACGAAAATACCAAATTTGATGAGTGGAGCCTTTGTCCAAATTACCACTAAATACGTTTTCAGTACCCAAATATGAACTGTTCACCTGAATCCTGGCCGTTTAATTGAGTTCATTTTAAGCCCTTTCATCTTGTCTCGTTTGGCTGAAGTATGTCTTGTATATCATGTATGTAATATTCAGTCACCTCGGCGTTACTACCCAGTACGTATACGTTTTCCTCTTTATCACTCACATTCGGAGCAGGTAGACATAGTGCGACCTTTGTAACCTCGGTCTGTTTGCTTTTGTCTGTATTGTTATAATTCACAGGGGAATTTGAACTTGTCCAAAGCATGCAGAAGAAATTTAACGCGTGGACAGAAACTCTGATAGGCCAAAGTACATGGGTATTGATATTGTGAGTTTGGGTAACAGACGGTCATAAAGAATCATATTTCCCATGCGTCAAGGATGAGAACTGCTTGCTTAGTTGATATTGCTCTCCGTGTACAACTCCTGTCGTCAGAGGAAATACAAAGGAATGACCCTTCGTGGAAGTGAATTGACTGAAAACAGATACCCTATCACACATGAACACAATGTTGGGGGTGTGGACAAGTTCGAATATATCAATGTCTATGTCTATTCGTTATTAAAGTTGTGATTTGGTAGAAATGGATTCACTGACAATTGTTGTGTGCATTTGAAAACCGTTTGTTAATAATTCAACTCGGATAGTGTCCCACTCTTCCCCCCCCCTCTTTTATGGATGCTTTAGTATCATCATCTTGGTTAGGGGCGTCGTGCATTTTTGTTGGGGGGGTGGCTCAATCACAGGTGGATGCCATATACGCCGAAAGCCCAATCATGGTGGCGCGCAACATACATACACATGTTCGTCATTTAGCATGAAAAGACACCTCCACTTTCCGTGCCCAATGGAATTAAAGGACAACTGCTGGATGAATTATGAAGGGACTAATATATTAGCTGGCAAAACTGAATGAGTCAGTCCAAACCTGAAGTTCTAGGACTTTCCGTTACGGAGTTACAGTCCTTCGAAGTTTGTGCCTGTTTATTTTGCAATAATCGAAAAGCTCCCAATCATGCAATAATGAATGAATGTCATACTTTCACACTCCTGCAAAACCAATCTTTGTTTTCATTGACATTCCACAATATTTTTCCTTCAAAAGCTTAGAGTCCTATGGGAGCACATAGGGAACAACGCGTATTGAAATGGTGGTTTGGACCTATAGACGGATTCAGTTTTCCATGCTCCTCCCACGATACAATCCTCTGATGTAACCAAGCCTGCAGTTGTCCTTTAAAGCAACACCCCTAAAATTTACAAAAAAAAAACTTCCAATTTCTCTATTCCGGGGAATATTCTCGAAAATATTCAGTTAATAGGCTTCTGGTTACAATTCACTATTTAACACTTATTTTTATGAAAAATAGTGAAATAAATTGTGCCACTGACTGATGTCGTGATCTATCTAAGCTGCGTGACACCATCGATTGCGGTTGCCAAATGGAGAGCTCCAAATAGTCCATTTGCATTCAAAATAATTAAAATAACTTAGATTGGGGATGGGAGAGAAAAAACGAATTTCACTTTAGCCAACAGTGCTGATACAATCATGTCCTATGAACGCAGAGCGGCACCATTGAATGCCGTGAAGCTTAGCGAAAGCTTAGCATAAATTTGGTCTTCTCAGATGCACGGTGAGCCCTATATGGCCGTTTTTCATGTAGTAAATTGGAAATGAACTTTGCAAATTTGAATGAATTTCATCTTAGCCACCGTAGGTCCAAGCGCTTCATACTATACAATCGGAACATTCGAAATTAAACATAAATAAATTAAAAGTTAACTTTACAAATTAGAATGAATTTCACCTTAGCCTCTCTTTGTTCATGCGAATTTGGCCCAAAATTGCAAAGCGGCATAATTGAAAGTGAATTTCATCTTAGCCGTGCTATGCAACATTTTTCCAAATTGGGTGTTCTTAGACGCCAAATGGTGAGGGCCAGATTGCCATTTTTTATATTCATGATGATTTAAAATAAACTTCACGAAAAAAAAAAATCATTCCACTAGCAGTTCATGCGATTAATTTAAATTGAGTGGGCAAGTCGCACCATGATTTGTCAACCAGCGTAGCACAAAATTATCGAAGAAGGGATATTTGGGCAAATGTTAGTTCTAGATGAGCATTAATATCGAACAAAGATATTCCTATAGGCCTGAAAAATATATATTTTGATATTTTATCGATAGTGACATTTTAATACATGCATCGACGTTTTGCAGCGTTCACGGACGTTCGTTAACAATTCCTACCTTTTCTCGTCTGAACAAGCGCAAGTCGAAACCGTCTTGATAGCTGGGACGGCAAGTTTCTCTAGTGAACCCACTGCATGGTCGTCACCATTCCACATTTATTGTATGTTCACATTTAATTGACCTTTTCTGACATCACCTTGAATGAATTTGAACATTACCATTGTGGTATATTGTACTAGCACACATAATGTACCCAGCACAACTCATTCCTCGGCCTGTATATTTGCTATAATGTACCCAGCACAACTCATTTTGAAGGCCTGTATCAATGAGCGGTGCAAACACACTTGGAACTGCCTGAGAGTCCCTCATTGTCTCAATTCATTTCACAGGAGTTCAGCAGTCCTTATTATGAGGACCGGTGATGACAGATCTTCCCACAGAACTGACTGTAACCCCCCCCCCATTGCCTCTATTCATCCCACCTCAGTGCTGCCAGAAAAATAAATAGTCCCCTGCTAGCTGATGCCTGCGCTGCAGAGATAGGGAGTAATATAAAGAACCTCTCTCACAGAGAGTTCAATGGGAAAGACCTGTGGAAGGAAAGAAAATTGGGGTGGTAATTATTGGATTCAATTAAAATCTGATCACACTATGCTAACGAAAAACGTAACTCGGCCTAGCTAGTGGCATTTTCCATCTACCCACCAAGTTTCAACCTTGTCGCATGTAACGGCGTAGAAAGTTATGAGTGAATGTGACGAACAGAACCGACGAATGAACGAACGAACTAACTAACGAACGAATAGTCGGAGAGACATGATGACTTGTAAAGCTAAAAACCTTAACATAGGTTTTCCTAACTTTGGTATTTATGGTGTGGCGGATTGCATCATCTGGCGGACGTTTTTGGCCCGCGGACCGCCATTTGGGAACCCCCGAGAGGCTGTTTGTGTATGTTTGAACATATTTCCATGAATAGAACAAAAACAACTTATACAACAACACGGGGATCCAGCTAGTTAATTTATGCCAAATTTTCTGATGCATTAGCTCGCATTTTCTTGGCCGGTAGAAGTCTTGAGCGGTAATGACATTCAGATGGGCAGTTCGTGGCGATATGTATTTTTGATATCAAATATCAAGCGCGCGCTTAGGAAAGACATATTCGAAGGCAATTGAGTTTTTAATCTCTTTATTTGTTGCGGTGTGTGTGTGGGGCGGGAGGGGAGGTGAGGGGGGGGGGATCCGCACGATTATCAAAGAAACAATCCACGATCTTGTTAATTTCCGATTTCGAGAATACCTTTGAATTATTACGAATTTATGACACCTCTGACGAAAATTTGGGGCCCGCCCCCAGCCCTACGGGCACCAATGGGACGTACGCCATGATTCGGTTGATAACCGAAATGTAATAACTTTGCGAAAGAGGATTTGATTACTGTAGAATCGAACGCGTGGGTACATGGTTGTTCCCCAAATAGTATTGAAGATCTAAATTAGTTGCGTTCGGTTGGGGTAAGCCAACGTTACTTAAATTGTGGTGTGAATCAGTCAAAGCTATCGAAGCCTACGACTTGACTTATGACACGAATTGATATATGCCTATCGTGACGTTTCAGCGTCGTTTTTGTTCAATCAAACCGGCCAACTTGTCGAGCGATTTTAACTGAAACATTGTAGTGCGACCGTCATATGACCCTCTATAATCACCCTTAATACATCTATCATTCATCTATCCCACAGCTGATTTGGTTTTCCGTCCTCACGCTCAGCCCTACCTATGTCGAGGGAGGTCAATGTCAACACCAGTGTAATCACCAACATGACTTTTCCGCGGACTGTAGATTCTCAATTTGGAAAAAATACCGAGCCAGAGGTGGCACTCTATCACAAGTTCTCGACATCTCCAACAACAGAATCAATCGTGCGATGGTAGTTTCATCGGGTTTAGTGTGTTAAAACGCCTCGATCTGTCGGCAAACTTGATCAGCGTATCCAGGCAGAAAAAACTTCGCCGGTACTTAACAGCGTCACTTTCATCGATCCCTCCCGAAATCAATCTTAATTACGGAATCGTCTTCAGTGCTGTCGCAGACCACGTTCAGCACATACGTCTTTATGAAAACGTAATTGGTTCCGTTCATGAGACTGCCTTCGAAATATCGACCAAACTTAGCACGGTATATCTGTACGAAATCGTCTGCAGACGGTTACCTGGCATGTATTTACTGACGGCATCGGTCTGCGGTGCTATACATCAACTCTAATGGACTTGACGTCCTTCCACGGACACGGCTGAAAGATGATAGATTAGAGGTACTCGATATCAGTCCATCACAATTTTCGGACATTCGGGGTGGCAAAGTGGTTGGACCTCGTCTGTCCTTACGGAAATTTATAAGTGGCTCACAAGCGGGATGATTAAACATTCCCTGCGCTGCCATCGATTAATGTTCATGGCCACCTCCAAACTCTGGATTTGCGAAACAACACTAGTAGTGATGCTATAATCTGACGCAATACATTGACACCATAGATAACCTGTTGATCGATGACAATCCGTTTCGATGCTGCTCTCTCGATCACATCCGGAGGTGGATCCAGGCAGACGACATTGCAATGAAAACATCCCAGTTGGTGTGTTTCAAGTACGGCTGCGGGGAAGTCTTAGTAAGAAATCTGAAGGCCAGTGACACACTTTGTTCACCACCGTCAATCCAAGTACACATGAAGTAACAGAGGGGCTTGGAGACCAAACCACTACAATTTCCCACGATACCATCAGCAGTACCACCGGGCGGCTATTGAATATGTGCGGCCTTACCGGTGCCGTAGCCCACGATCGATTATAACTGACGTTGAAAACCCACGCGTATCAACAGGAGAATTATTATCCCAAAACGACGTATTCGACCAAGACAATCTGTCCATGACGATATATTAATTTTATGGGTATTCATTCCATATGTTGTGGTTAAATAATGTTCATAGTCCTATTGATAAGTCAATATCTAATTAACATAAATATTAGAGACCTGAAAAATAGCAGTCGTGATAATCAAGTAGATACCTTGTGAATGTGCAAAGAGTCAAGAAGAAAATAAGTGTGAAGACAAATCGGGAGAAATGTCACCCGAAAGGAATTCGAAAAAACCACGTACTCTCCTGATCCTGCCAGCAGCCCACAACCAGAGGGAATGCCCACAGCATCAAATGCAAAGTCCTCCAATTTTCATTTGACCATTGATATTAACGAGAATCATGACGACAATAAAGAGAATATAGGCCTACCTGACGAAAGCTTACCTCCGAAGAGTCCGATAATAGACCAGAGATACAGTCAAATGACAAAAGACCGCTTGGGCCTAGGAATAAATAGAACGGTATATAAAGCGAATCCCTCATACAGAACTTACATCTGCTCGTACAATTTTACTTGGTACATACTTGGTAGAACCCCCTACCACAGTCGAACCTGTGAGCACATACGCCTGATCAATTCTCACCTCAACGATAACTCAATCCTTTGGAACATACGCTGCATTCGAATCATAGGCACCAAAATGGATCGTTCATTTGCCAACCTCTTGATGGGTAGCCTGATGAGTTATACCGTTTCCTGACAGCCCTCGCACCACAAATATGACTCGATTACCTTTATTGACGATACATTTATGATATGGACCATTGGACCAACAGCGAAACTGAACTTACTCGTTCATTGAGTGAATCAATTTATTCAACAAAATCAGGTCCACTTCCAAGTTTAACATTGTCGGGGTTCTTGATGCTCCTGTGCGCTTTGAGAGACGAGACACTCAACACAGGTGTGTTCTTCAAACCCACGGAGAAGCATCAACGTCCTACTCACAGGCAGCTGAACCCATCTACTGTGCCAGCAATCCCTTACAGCCAAGCCGGCTGATTTACATTTGCTGATTCCAATCACGGGAGAAGTACTGTCAAAATTCCTTCAAAGGAGAAGGGCATCCCCTAGCCCAATTCCCTTGGTATGGGATATCAGTTTCACACACCCCTCTGATAAGCCTCGCTCTCGAGTTTCCGCCCATTCCCACAGCAATAGACGCCTCGAACCGGTGTCCTTAATCCCCTGTTAGCATATAATTATTACATATCAAATACACCTGACCCATCAATGTGCGCGAAAATGTAGCCACGGCCACGTTTGTAAGAAATCGTGAGTAAAAGTATCGAGAATCCTGAGGAAATCAGAAAAGAATCGGGGACAACAGTTCCTATGTAGCTCGCCTCATCCAGGTGTGACTAGGGAAGCCAGCCAGGAAGGTAATGCTGGGGTTATGAAGAATCGGTCGTCAAACACAACACACAATCTGCAACAAGATCTACAGAAGGAAACTGACCCACTCCATGGACACAGTCTTCTTTAGTTATCACCATTCCAAAGAATGGCAACTTGCAACAGTGTCAGAATTATCGAACAATCAGCCTCATCTGTCACCCAAGTGAAGTTATGCTGAAGAGACTGCTGAACCAATTAAAACCTCAGCAGAGTAATGGCAGAAGAGCAAGGCCTGGGACTAAGAGCAAGCCGTAGTACGACGGAATATATCTTCAATCTCAGAATACTGTGTGAACTTTATCTGCAACACAACAAGACCACTACCATGATTTTATAGACTTCGAAAAAGTTTTTCACTGAGTCTGGCATGAAGCGTTAGGGGCAACTGTGAGACACTATAACATCATGTCAACCTAACCAGAGTGATTCAACAGCTTCACGACAAGGCCACCAGTGCAGTCATTCTCAATGGTGCCATAGGGGAGTGGTTCAGAACAACAGTCGGAGTCTGACAGGGTAGAGATTGCTCTCGCCTACTCTTTTCAAACGTTTTCCTTGAGAGAATCATGTCGGACGCCTTGGAAAAGCATGATGGCACAGTAACCTTCGGTGAAAGGACGTGCAAAAATCTTCGATTTGCTGACGACATCGATGCCCTTGCAGGGAAGAAGGAGAACTCTGAGTTCTTGTGGAACACCTCGTCAAGACTTCAGCATTCTATGGCATGGGATTAATGCACGAAAACCCAAGCTGATGCCCAATAACAGCAATGCATACGTTAGAATCAGGGTCAATGGCGAAAAGCTAGAAACCGTCCAAAGCTTCAAGTACCTGGGAGCAATAGTACCAGGTGAAGTGTCAAGGCTATCAATACTCTCCAGGGTCGCAAAATGGCCGAAATTGACCTCTAGATGACCTTTGACCTCAGATTCCGAAAACACCATGTAGGTACCATTGGTCACTGATAATAATGACCAACTATCACGATTCATACCAATTCAATTCGTTGGAGAGGAGCGTTTGACTTTTTGTCCCCAAAATGACCCTTTTGGCCGAAACTACCCCTAGATGACCTTTGATCTCAAATTTCTGAACATCCCGTATGTACCATCGGTTACTGATAATACTGGCCAAGTTTCATGAACAACCGATTTGAACTGTAGGAGGAGAGGAGCAATTTTCATTTTTTCGCAAAATGGCCAAAATTGACCCCTAGATGACCTTTGACCCACCTAACTTCCGGAATACCCTGCGTATCCTTGATCAGATGATAATGACCAATTCAACTATCATTATCATCCAATTCCAATCTTCTGTGGGAGAAGGAGCGTTTGACTGTTACCCCCCAAAATGCCTTTTCGGGATTTGGCCGAAAATGCCCTTAGATACCTCTGACCCTAAATTCCTGACCCTCGTGTTGGTCACCGATAATGAACTGACCAAGATTCATGAACATCCGATTTTGAACTGTAAGGAAGGAGAACATTGTGGCAGATTTTTTGCAAAAGGCCGGAAATTGACCCCTAGATGACCTTTACCACCTCACTTCCTGAACACCGCCCAGATGCCACTCACTCAGTATCATCGTGACCAAGTTTCATCAGATCGACCACCCCTTCGTAGGAGGAGTACATTTTGAATCAATTGTTGACAGGCAAATAGATAGATAGATAGATAGATAGATAGATAGATGATAGATAGATAGATAGATAGATAGATAGATAGATAGAATAGATAGATAGATAGATAGATAGCTAGATTTGGAAATCATCGTCATGTTTTCGGGACACTTTGACCCCACCAACCAAGATTCATGTAAATCCGACCAAGTCAGTATTTGGTGTATTAAAACCTTGCAAAAGGAGGCAGCCGACAGTGCCAGTGATGTCCACTCTCTGAAGCCTCCGATATTTCCACTAGGGACGGACATGTGAACTAAGTTCCAGATCAATCAGACGAAGCGTTGGAAAGTTATTGCGCGAACGCCTAAAGTTTCCGGCGGCGGCGGAGCCTGGACGTCGGGGGCAGGGGTAGCGGCGGCGGCAGTAACACTAATGTGACTTCTCTCGGTAGGGGGGGGGGGGGGGGGATTAATAACCGAATTTTAGATTGGAAAGAATGTCTATGAATACGAGTTTTTTGAGGGGGGAGGACCCCTTTATTAGACTTTCACTATTTTCACTATTTGAAATTACAACTTACAAACAATTGAATTCGGAGATAAATGTGGAACTCTGTGCATATTTTTTACGTTTTCAGGGATGCCGATGAATCCTGCAACTCCGTGGAGTGCCTCTCTTTTCTTTTTTATTCGTGTTCAACAGACCAATAAATAAGGGAGATTTGGAGCTGCGTCGTCTACAATTTCTTAAACAGGTAATGTGAGTAAAGGAACAGTATGAGGCCCCTCTCCATTTATTTGACAACTGGTAAGAATAATAATAAAATCTAGCTTACATGCTCGGAGCGCTTCACCGATATTACCCATGATCATCAGTGACTAGTCATACTCGTACTAGAGTGCACGCATTTCTGGCTTTTTCACTCCCGACGCACTATTTTAGTACGTCACTTCATGCCCCCCCCCCCGGAACTTCTCAATAGGGCAGTCACATGGAGCGCTCACTATTCTTCACAAGTAACCTCACAATGTACCCACTTCTACACGTGGGTGGCGTGGGTTAATTTCAGGAGACATGCCTTGTCCCACATACAGTGCTTGGAAAAGGAAATGCTAGCTCGATCCCTATTTGCTGTTAACGACATATCAGTTCTTCTCGAAGTCCGGTGGGGCGCCTCTTACAAGGATAGTCTAATCATTCGAAGGGCCCGACCCGATCGGTGTCGGAAGTAGACTACGTGTCATTCAACGTGACCAGGCCGTTTTCACGGCTTTAGGTTCTTAGGAACAAGACAGCAAATATTGCGTAGTGATTCCCTCGCCAATTATAAAACTTTGTAACATTAAAAAGAGACTTTCAAGATCGTCGGAATCAATTCGCTACTCGCGGGAAAAAAAAAAATTTTAATGGCAAAAAAACAAAACACGTAAATTGGATGAATATAAATTAAATAATTATATTTCCGTATCAGCGGCTTTTAGTGGAAAACCCCATCTGATCACTTAAAATACCTTATCTGCTGCCCGCAGTGAACTGGACCTCTATTATGATTTCAAATTAAGAGGTATGTAGGTTGTAAGGTCCATAGCTAAATGGGGTGGAGGAAGGTGAAAAATGTAAAGTACTTCTTGAATCTTGAAAGAATAAACAAAATACAAAATGCGTAACTCATTACAGAAATCTTAGCCAAGGACATGGACCTAAGAGACTGCGGATTGTTACAGAGGCACGCAATATTATCAGGTACTTTAACCACAGATCAACTAATTGAATCAACAAATTTTTACAATACTTTGAATTTTGATCACGTAAATTAAGTTGTCTGACGATCAAATGAATTCTTGTGAGGGTCTATTAACTGAAGAGGAATGTAGAGCAGCGCTCTTTTTCCAATGTCACCTAATAAATTTCCTCGGTCTGACGGTCTCCCTTCATAGTTTTATAGATTCTTCTGGGATGATATAGAGAAACTATTGCTAAATTCCTATAATTAGTATGCGTTTCAGAAGGGCTATATTTATACGATGAACAGGGGAGAGCTGTTATTACTCTTATCCCAAAGGCCACAAAAAACATCAAGCATTTGAAAAACTGGAAACTTATTGCACTGCTAAATACTGGATTATAAAAAGGCAGCCGAATCGAATCGCAACTCGACTTGAACGGACATTACCGAATTTCATTAGTCCTGAACAAACGGGCTTTTTGAAAGTCGTTATATTGGAGAAATGGCAGGCTTGTATTAGATAATTTGGTATGTAGAGGTATGCCCAACAGCGGAATATTGCTGTTTTGAGATTTTGAAAAAGCTTTTCGATTTCTTAGATGGGACTTTATTTTACAATACCTTATGTATTACATTTTGGATCAAGTCAGGGAAATGCTACTCTGTTAGAGTAGCTTTCCCTAATCAAGTGCTAGGCATTGGGTGCATACGCTTTACCGAAACACGTCATCTTGTGTTCTAAATAATGGATTCGTTTCCGATTATTTCAGTGTATCAAGGGGTGTTCGTCAAGGTTGCCCCCTTGAGGCCATACCTGTTTATTATTTGTACTGAGATATTTATTTCTATGTTTAACTCCAATAACCATATCTGTGGTATTTCGATTTCGAACGCGAATATTCCACATTCCAGAACATGTTCATGTTCTTGGATACTTGTGAAAATGAAAGACATGAGCTGTATTACCGGGTTAATTAGGCGCTCTCTATATAAGCTCCCTCTATTCATCACCTTAATGTCTACGTGTCGACAACACCAGCTTCATACTCAGCCAGTTGGGAGACCCGTGAGTACTTTGCTCGGAAAACAAATCGCATTTTCAGGGACATGACAAAAACAGTTTCAGGAAGCAATCAAACCTTTCGCAAGATGTGATAGTGGGGAGTTTGATCACTGAGCATGTCGACTAGACGAGACTCAACCTACTACAATACGGAACCACTTATAATACATCTGACTTGGCACTACGCACACACTAATCCTTATTTTCCCCATGGTATTGAAGTCGATTAGTATTTAGCAGGCCTTTCTCTCTATTTGATAGAAAGCGGGAAATATTATCTACAGTTTATATGGATTCTATTCATGAAAATTTATCAGTGGAGCGTTAGGCGATATGGCGCCAAACCGATACTGAAGATAGATAGAATGTTACCTGTATTAGTATATAGAATGTTTGGGTCGTGTATATAATCTTGTCCTGTAAAACCCGCGGGGTTGCTATTTTCTGGTCAGCTGGTTGGGGCATGCATGCCAGCTCGACGGATTGTCACAGACTCACAGAGGATCATCCATCAAAGGTGGGAAAAGAGATGGTTGCACCCGTTTGGGCGACGTTGTGCGTGTCATACAAACTTGCAGAAAGAAAACGCTTGGCGCAGGGCGGAGGCGTCCGGGGGCTGTGGGGCGCCACCCCAGTGGGAAATGTAGAGGGGCGGAAGTACCATTCCGTCCCCTCAATCCGGAGTATGGAAAACCTTTGGTATGTCGAACCAGCATTCATCATTCATGCATATTCCCACTTTCCTCATTTCAGTTAGATTGCTAAATTTCCATTTTAATATTTTTTTTTAATCAATATCCAGATAATGTGCGAAAATTGTGCGGCGCTTCGCGCGTTTAGTCAGTGCTTCTTTGAGTTCTTCGTCATCAATAGCGACACTACCATGGATTGGCTTTCAGTATGGTGTATGGACATCATTTGTGTCTAATGTTAGGATGAGAGATTCTGATAGGAAACCAAGGTCAAGGTTCCTCCCTTTAGTCCAGTCTAGAGGACCAGGATGATAGATTTCAATTGTTGGTTGCCACGATATCATGGACAACCAAAATTTTGACAACATTTCGACTTTGCTTTAGTGAACCTGTAGTTCAAAATATTGACTGTGCTCTCATTAGGACACAAAAATGAATAAAAATGGGCCAGGAATGCATTGGCGTGTTATGAGGGCCTCAGCTTACAATGAATGGATTACAATGAATAATGTTTATTCGATTTTTTTTCTTAGTGGGGGGGGGGGGAATTTGTTGGGAAATCTGAGCGCACTACTACTGTGGCCACGGAATCCGGTTCTCACCGGGCTTCGCAAGAGAGCCCAGTCCTTGGTGTTGAGACGTTGTTGAACACACTGCCGATAAGCGCTTATCCTTTCCTGTGAAGCTTTTCACATTTCTGAGGTGCGCCTCATCCCTTATATTCACCGAGCTGTGGTTGTCCATCAAAGTGCATATTTTTTTTACTTATTGCCAAGCAGATAAGGTACCTAACCTTCCACGAGTGAGGAATAATTTAGTAATCGTCTCCACCACAAGACTAAAAGCCCTGGAAGACATTATGTTCATTCTTCTCTCTACATCGCAACCCCCAAAACCACACCGCTGTCAATGCAAATCTGTATAGAATAAATGGGAACGTGTCGAAGGTCACAATTTTGGGATTCCCCCTCATTAGTTCGAGATACACAAATGTAAAAGGCGTGTTTCACTTCAAAACGAACGTAGTGTTTGTTCCAGCCGTTGCTTATATTAATTCGAATCGACCGAGTCCGACAGTCGGTGAGTTCTCTGACTTTTTTCGATAGACATCCGACTTTTCGGCTTTTCTATTTCAGAGATACCACCAGTCAGTCAGCAGGAGCGGTGACAATGCAGGCCTAATGAATTAGACTTCTTGTTCGCTGCAGTTTCATCCAAGTATAAAATATCCCAATGCAAACTGTTTGTGAAGGCTTTCTTGACCCCCCAATGCGGTTCCAGTTGCAACTGTTGTTGTTAGTGTTACGAAACGCTTAGCCTAGGCCTGCCTGGGGCCTAGGTCTCAGACGTTAAGTCTAACACCATACTCCATTGTGCCCAAACGTTAATCGTTATGGTACGCAATGTTACACTTTACAGTCACTTTAGCAGTATTAATACAGTCCTGTTCAAGGACTCGCCCTGGCATGATGCATAATGATGCCCATGGGTACCTGGGTGTGTAAGATTAGTGTTACTGTTACTATTTAGGTGACATCAAATGGCCGAAGGGCCATTGGAGTATAAGATGAGATGCAGGTGGGGGTGTTATCAGGGTTTATTGGGGTTAGGGGTTACCGTAGGTTTAGGTGTTGCTAACGATAAGATTTGGGATTACAGTGAATCGGAATCTGACCATAATCACCACCCCTTAGGCCATCCCTAACACTCAGTCCATAATACAAGTACACATGGTTAGGCCACCGCCACAACAATACCCATAGGGTCAAATTTAAAATAGGCCTACGTAGACTGTACAAGTCAATGTTAGGGAACACGACTGCTGAACTGGTCTGACATTTCTTGTTCAAAGAATAAAAATTGACCGCTTAGTTCGCATAATCCTAGCGGTTTTACTAGAAAAATTACCCTTAACTAGACATCCGACTAAAAACTGACAATACTTGATTTCACGTTGATTTCCATGAATTTTCTTCACAATCCGAGTGGCACGGCCTGCACAACGAAAGAGCACCGTCTGTTACGTGGACGTTAACAAATAGTCGTTGACAGTCTCAGCGTAGGCCTAGTGATAAATTTGACCCTATGGTTGTTGTTGTGGTGGTGGCCTATACACCTCGCTCTGAACGTAACGCCGTTGATTTCAATCACAGAATCTTACAGAAAAAGATGGAGTGATAGGTTTGCTGAGCTGAAATGGCAATCCAGTCATTGAATGACCTGAAGCACAGACACATTCACAGCAGTGTCAAGTGAAATATAATCAATGGACCACTACAACCAACGCAACAACGTCTAGTTTACAGTGTTTGCTATGCATTGGGACCTGCTAGACCTCCAGAGAAGTATGTTGCAATCTTGTTTTATTTTCAAACAGTTAGCTGCATATACATAGACCAGAAACAAATTGCAGCACAAGGAGTGCAAAAAATTATCAGGCTGAAAAGTTGCACAATTTGGTTAGAAAATATCTGTCAGGGCATTAAACAGTACCTGTATTTTTCTTTTTTTGTTGCATTTTTTTCAATGCTTCTCAAAAATTGGAAAGGGGGGAGGGATTTGATATAATGCTCCCTCCTTCAAGATCACCACCCATGTGTATTGGTTGATAATATGTCTCTTCTCGTCTTACTTATAAGGGTGGGGCTCGCCTAATTTTATGGTGAATTACCTCGTGAACAGTGGGAGATGCATGCATGGTCAGACTCATACTTGGGTAATAGATCACTAATCACCCATGATGAGTAGTAATAGATCACTAATCACCCATGATGAGTGGATGATCCCTATTGTTTCAGTGCTGGTCTCATGACGTCACATCATGAGGAACAGAGCGACTGGGGAGGAGCCTCATACTGGAATTCGAATCATGTGACCTGAATTGCATAGCAACAGCAGCAAGGCACTTTGCACGTATGCAGCGAGCGCAAAATACTATCAACTTTAGCTGCTGGAACCTGAGAAAGTAACTATTTACTGTTTTATTTAGGCCTACACGGTATATAGGACATGAGTGTAGCCTCAGCAGTGCATTGATTGGTTATATATACCGGTAACGCTATTTCCAAGGGGTAGGCCCCTGTTTATGTCCACAGAAAGTCTCCACCTGAAATATTGTGAAAAGTTGCCACATTGAAGCTAAAGCCTTCTCTTTATATTTTAAAAATTAAACAGTGCTGTATGGAACGTGTTTATTGGGCTAAAGTCAATATGCAACCTCTTCATGAATAAATATGGCTCAATTAAATTTAAATTTAATTACACACTATATTTCAAGTACAAGCTTTCATATCGACACTCACTTACCCGCTGATTTCTCAACTCAAATAACGAAAACATTAGTTCACTGTATATTTAATGTCCTGAAGTGGGGTCTGCATGATGAACTATTCACCCCACTGGCACCTTCCACACACTAACAGGCAGTGAAATACAAATATGGGTGACATAAGTTTATGCTGCAATGGGGTGTCCAAATCCCACAGAGGCCTATCAAAATAAAAAATTCAGTCTGGAGGAATTTGGAGTAGAGTCTGAATGTCATAGTCTACTGTTCTCAATTTGAAGTGAACTCCTGTCCAGACTAGAGGTAGGCATTATTTCCTGAATACATTTCATATTTGAAAAGTAGTGGTTTCACGATTTCATTTTAACTAAGCCACTCTTCCCTATTGTAACAAGCCCACATGGTTCCTAACACGGGGTAGGCATTGTGTCCTGAATACATTTAATATTTGAATAAAAGTAGTGATTTAACAACTTCGTTTTAACTAATCCACTCTCCCCTATACGATTGCACTAGCCTCAGTTTAGGTTTTGAATGCCTATTTTCTTTGCCCAAACTAATGTGCATAAAGTGTTGCTCTTCATTTTTACACGTTGACCCCGCGAGCAACATATAATGTAATATGACAACGTATAATGTCTAGTTCATGCAATGTGGTTATGTAAGGGCTTCCTCGAACAAAAATAGAGCTCTCCCTCATACTTGGTGGGTATATCAACTAATGATGTATATATGTGAGATGTTCAGAGATTGTAACATGTGAGTCTCAGGGATTTTAGGGCAAAGATCACCTTGGCGTCATTCTCACAATGTTGTGGTATCACCCACACTCCTATTCTCACTTTTCCACATTGCACTGCTGCCATTGATCAGGCTGTGTGATTGGCACTGTACTATTGTTCTGTACTCAAAAATATTTAAACTTTAGCATTCTTCTTTCTTCTTGTGGGACTGCGCAACATTCCATAAGGAACAAAACGAGCAGGCGTTGGGTGTGTGCAGTTGGACTACTAAACCGGGGAGTGCTAGTCCCGATGCGGAAGCCTCAGGTGTCGTTCAACAGCAGCTTTGAAGTTCGCTGGGCTACAATACTTGTAATCTCATGTGGCAAGTTGTTCCAGTCCCTTGTGGTTCTTGGAATGAAGGAGTATTTGTAGCAGTCCCGACGTGTGTTGATCCAATATAATTGTTCGAGTTGGAGCGGCGGGTTCTACGTTGGGCTGGCTGAAGGTGATCATGATAGGAATGGCAAGGTGCCCCCCTATGGCTTTGTGAAAAGTCGAGTAGGCGAGCCTGTTAATCTCCCTCCTAGTGGTCAATGATACCACTGAAGGTTTTGAACAAGGGCAGATGCACTGTGGTCCAATCATAGTTGTTGTGTACCATACTGGCTGCACGTCTCTGAACCTTTCAAGCTTCTGAGTGCGCTGTACGTGGACGGGTCCCCAAACAGAGGAACATTATTCACCTGCTTGGACGGATGAGGGTCTTATAAACCTCTGCTTTGTTGTCTTTAGTACAGGAGTTTCGGTTCCGACGAACGAAGTCAATTGTTTTGTTAGCAGCAAGTGTAATTATGTTTATGTGATTATTCCACTTCCACTTCCATTGTTTTTCTGGAAAGGTCTATACAATGTTCTCTTCATATTAACACAGAAGCTTCATGGTGTGAATTTTGAGTGAATTTTTTCTTGGTATGTATGTTTTCTAGGTATGTATGTTCGCTAGATGACAAGGAATCAGGTAGCCATTCAGTTCTTGTTTATGAGGTCAAAGGTCATCTGTGACCGTCAGGAAATCACTCAGCCCCTCAACATTCCGCTTCATCTTCTTTCAACAGCTGTAAAACGATGGCTTGCGGTGATTCTCCAGAGAAGTTCTACGTCCCTACAGACATTATAACCTGCTCCATATGCTTTGACCACTTCACCAATCCCAAAACACTTTCCTGCGGCCACTCACTCTGCCTCTCACCATGCCTCGAGCGCCTCTCCCGATATCCTCCAATGTACTGCCCGCTGTGCCGGGAAGAGATCGCTATGCCTCCCTCGAGGAGAGTAGAGGACCTACCTACCAACTATGTCGTGAAGCACCTCCTTGAAGCAGTCAAACCTAAGGTTACCCAGTCATTCAAGGAGGAGGAAGAACGAGGGCCTAAATCGTGGATCTCAAACGGCTCGGGGAACGTCTGCGGTAGTCACGAGGAGGAATGCGACTTTTTCTGCAAGACATGCACCGCCGTCGTCTGTGCGAAGTGCCTCCTCTCCACGCACAAAGTGGGGGCAGCACAACATTGTCCCTGTTGCAGAATTTGCCCAGGAGCAGATCGATAGCCTCATCAAGACCCTCCGCAAGGTGCAGAAGGTTGACTTGGAGCAGTTCAATGACCAACGGTTCTCCATGAAGATTCTCCAGCGGATGGGGAGGTACTACCAGAAGATGCCAGATTTCCGTGAGGGTCTAGAAAACCTCTCTGTGAAGCGGAAGGAGCTCGAGGAGCTCTGCAGCACTCTGGTGGACGACCTCTGCGAAAACAACTATGATAGGGTGAGGGAGGTTAAGAGAGTCTCTCAGCTGTACACGGACATGCACAAGGAGTTTATGAAAACTGGACACCTTTACAATGACATCCGCACGGATTTGAGGAGACTAAAGAAGGCCGGAATGTTGGCAGCTGCAGCGGCTGTCGGCTTTTCCTTGGGCTTCCCTTTTTTACCGGTCTAAATTATATGCGCTGTCATTTGTATCCCATTGCAATAATGCTACAGTGAAGTGATTGCTGCTGTTTGAGAACTCGACATAGGAATCAATCCAAATTCAGGAGAAAGAAACATTTGAATTATTGGTCTGAGCCCCCAACATTTGGACAACAAAAAGTGACACCACACCTATCAACCCAGCAATTTCTCCTAATTCCATGACATGGACTGTAAATGTATGGCTTGAGAATTAATGAATTCCCGAGCAGGCCCTCTATGGTCAGTTGTGTTATGTGCTATTCATGCCATGAGCATGTTTCCCAACTGAGGTCGCGACCCAAAAGGGGGTCGTGGAGGCAATTCTTGTGGGGTCGCAGGCTTGTTTCAAAACTATAAAAACACAAATATGAGGGTACCCACCACAGAGTTTACCCAAATTTGAAACAATCGCAGTCAAAAATTCTACAAAATTCACCCTGAAAATTCATACTTTAGTGTTTAAATTAGCGGACGTTCTAGCGTTTTCCTGAGTGGAATCTACGTTTGTGTGCTCTATGGTCGCTGGCCACCCTGCTTCTGTAATCACTATATTGTTTTGACATACAACTACATACAGTACAGCAGGTGAAGTGAATGCCTACACAATTTCATATTCGAGGACACCAAACTTGGGGTCCGCTCGGATGGCACTACATGAAATTGGGGGTCCCCGCCTTGAAAAGTTTCGGAACCACTGCCATGGAGGAACAGAGACACGAGGAGAACACTCGAAACTATTTGGACTGTCAGCTAGTGTCAATGAGGAACTCTTCAGGTTGTCCAGCACATTGTCATGAATCATTTTGCAATAGGATTCTTCTTGATGTTGTGCATGTGTGACATGCGAGATCCCTTACTTTGGAGATATGACAAACTTTGCAATGGAATGTTTGTCATATCAGCATTGGGTTCGGATTCAGCTGGCTGTCCGCGGTGTGAAGAATTCTCCATACATGACCATACCCAATTAGCATGATTGTATTGTATATTAATTGATTGTGTTCTTGTTAGCATAAAGTACAATGGTCAAGTAAACATAACTTCTGCATATTATTTTTGTGTCTCATATCAAGTATATTTAGGGAAACCCCAACCTCAGAAGAAATTCAGCTGATCGAGTGTGAAAAAGAAGACAAGTATGGTATAGTGCATGTTGCCCTGTGACGTACACAAATACCTGGGATCGGGGATCGTTGTGTACCACAGAGTCAATCCAAACATGTAATTTACCACTAGTGACAAACAAAAAAACTAAAACAATGGGATTTGATTGAAAAACTTACAAAATTTGATCACCAAGATATGGGAGAATAATTTTAAATTATGAATTTATTAACTATTATTCTTCTGCTATAATGGTGCAAAAATCAGCATTTACTGTGTTACGGGAAGGGGGGACCTATGCATCGTTACTCTGGGAAGTATTCATCAGTTAGGGTGGCATTCATTCAATATGGTGGGGTATTGACATGTCCTCTTTCATCTGTGCCAAGTGTGAAAGATGATCTGTGCATTGACTTTTGTACTTCAAGTCTTATCTGATAGTGCATTTTGCCAGTTGCATTGATACCCCCCCCCCCCAAGCTCCAGGCAGGAACGGTAGAGTGGCTGCATTGCAATGCGATCCTGTGCGGAAATCCACCCCTGCCTCGTTACTCAGGGCACTCTTCGAAAAGGAGTAGGCAAGATTCGCCGTGGCTTCCACCCCCTAAACTGGAGCCTCTACAATTCCGGACTAAGGGAGTTCCTTAGTCAGCTGAAGCACCCTTCAGGTGGATGGAAGCATAACACGAGGGCATATAAGGTAAATGATGTCACCTCCAGTACCCTGGGCATAGTCAGTCAAATGTGGGTCAATGCAAAATCCTAAGTGACTCACATGTGCCAGTCTTTTCCCTCATGGTCAGTCATGAAGCTGACTCTGGGTTGTTGTGTCAATGACTTTGATTAGTGTAGCAAAATGGAGTAAGCTGACCTGCCTAGTACTATAGGGGTTCATTTTCCTGGGGCTGTGAGTACCGGAAGGGACCGAGGGGTGCATCAATGTAGGAGTATTGTAGGACCCCACCTTCGAGAATTGCCTAGGAGACCGTGATTAACATGTAGATACATATTGACCTCCTCTAGAGGGATATTTCACATTGTACTACCACCACAATATTCTGCATTAAAGTTCAATTCAGCTTGAAAAATATTCGAGAAGAAAATAAGCACATTGATAATGGACAATGAATTGCCAGTCGGTCGATACCTCATCCACAAGAAGGACTGTAAGAAAATGGTTGGAGCCGTTCATTAATTTTTTTTAAAAGACGGCCGGCTGCAACAAACATGATTTGGTATCCGTAGGTCAGTAAACCACTCTAGTTCATCTAGGAACACTGACAAAGTGCTTGTAGATGGGACACGCATCCAAGTATTCTTCTCCACTCACGGGACGCCATGAACATCTTATCCAAACAATAGTGAATAATCAAGACATAAGAGGTTTTTAAGACCACTTTGAGACGAGTCTTGTTCGAAGGCTGGGGTAATATTTTCTCAGCTTCGTGCAAAACAGGTGTTGCATGTGGGCGCTTTATGGCAGGCGCCAATGAGAGTGCATCACAGCACAATCACACAGTGAATACGGAACACAATTTGATCGAATAATCCACATCCTGCGCAGTACAAAGGATGTTACAGTGTACGTCAGTTAAAATGCTGAAGATTCACAAAAGCGGTCTAGACACATGACAATATTGGTACACTATAATATGAAGATTATAGAAGATGCTACGCTGAGATTTCACTACTTTAATAACGCAAAAGTTACGGGAGGACCCTATAGATTATGTGATTAACTCTTCTTGTGAAGGCAATCGTCTTAAAGTACGATAGTCATGCTGAACGTAACTTCTGCTTTTTTGAGTGTCTTAATCAATATTTAGGAAACCCGAACCTCAGCAAAATTTTCAGCCGATTCGAGTGTGAAAAGGAAATAATTCTGCTATTGTGCATATGTGCCCCGGGATGTTCAACAAGAGTAAACAGTGACCCTGTGTATTAAGTCCAGTCCAAAACATGTATTCTTACCAACCAGTGACAAAGAACTGACCAATGGGATCTGATTGAAACTTACAAATTTTTTCACAAGATATGAGAGAATAGTTTCACTAATTCCATTCATGAATATAAACAAGTATTTTCTGCTATGACGGTGCAAAATATCAGCATTTACTTATAAAGGTAAAGGAGCAACTCCACTGCCAGAATCGCCAAATTTTGTGTGGGGTTAACAAGTCATCTTCCATTTGTGCCAGTTTGAAGGATGATCTGTTGCATGACATGTTGTAATTTAACAAACCCAAGATACTTCAAGCCTGAAAGGGTGGTAGAAGCCTGGACATCACTACCACAATGTTGTAGCATGAACGGGACGAATGCCACCAGCTTCCCATGAGCAGTGCATAAACCTAACCTTACGAGTTAGTTTACGCTCCACAAAACCAAAGTACCAAAACAATATGGAATTAAAATCATGCTGATGGTTATATTACATATTAGTTTGAAATATTCTATTGTGAACAATGTAGGCTAGTGATGATAGTGTTGCTTGTATTGAAATCTGTAAAAGTGCAATTATATATCTTTTGGTGCAACAGGTCACAAGACCCTACCATGTTATATTTTTTTGTAAATTCTATTTTTCATTTGTTCTGGTTCAAGACTACTTGATTGATAGGCCACCAGCATTATTAGAGTGGCAAAATTGTAAGGCTCACAGAAGAATGAATCAGCCAAAATAGAATGCCTTATCATTATCGTCAGGCTAAAATGTGCTAATGGTGAGCCTGTGAGGGACTGTGCAGTACACAGCACTGAATTGCCTTCTGCCACCTACTCTTCATGGTTGTCATAGTGCACTTCAGTTCGAATTATCATCAATACCTGTTATTGTGAACACTAAATGCTTGGTGACACTGAAAAAGCATACTCGCCCATATCCTCACAAAAGCATACTTGTCTTTTAAATCAGAGCGACTCACTGGATGAATTAGTTTTCCTTTTGCATGGAAAAAATTAATTGACGAAAACATTACTTACCACAGGAATGAAGTTGTGTATTGGATGCACTGACTGATTCGGGACTGCTCCTTAAACAATAGTGCCAATGGCACATAGCTCACCCCGTACTTGTATATAGTAGGCCTACTGGCATTTTTCTATCATGAATATGTATTGAATGATTACCTGTGTAGATGATACATGTACATGTTATAACAAATGAGAAAAGAGGATGTAGTGGGCTAGTTCCAATAGTGACTATCCAGGTTTATCTACCCCCTATCAACCTATGCACCAAAAACACTGCAGAAAAAATACATTTTCGCATGATTTTATATGATGGACCCTAGGGTCCGCACTGGCTAAAAATAAAAAAAAACACCCCAATAGCCCTTTCTTAACAGGACCCTGCTCCCAAGTTAAAGAAAATCAACTGAAGCATGTAAGAGGAGATCCATTTCAAGCACCATTGTGTGTAATTTCATTAAAATGGGCCCTAGGGCCTAAATGGCACCTTGGACCAAAAATTCCTGAACACCCTGAATGTTATTAGGACCTCATTATGAACGGGACACAATCAGCACTGTTCACCAAACTTTGTAGGAGAAGCATTTTTGTGTGATTTCACATGATGGGCCCCTTGGGCCCACACTGGCCTTGAGCCAAAAATTAGCCGAACACCCCCCGATGGCCCACTACCCAAGGACCCTTACATGAAACTTCAAAGGAAATCAATTGAAGCATGTAAGAGGAGATCCATTTCAAGCACCATTGTGTGTAATTTCATTAAAATGGGCCCTAGGGCCTAAATGGCAGTGTTGTAACAAGTCTCTCTGATCCAAGTCTCAAGCAGTCAATTTTTACCCAAGTCTCAAGTCTAGTCAAGTCATTGACCTCCCATGTCCAAGTCAAGTCAAGTCAGGCCAACCCATCAAGTCAAGTCACAGCAAAAGCCAAGTCAAGTCAAGTCACAATTTCTTTCTCAATTCAATTCAAGTCACTAACACGGAATATGATCCAATGATGACGATGACGATTATGTTTCCATAGCAATTGTTGTTCAGAAGGTGCTAATCTCAATTTTTAGGTACTCTGGCTAAGCAGTATATTGTCAGTGAATTTGTGTTAAAACAGTTTTTACCAAAACATTCAGCAAAACATTAAAGGACAAAGCAGGATGATTATACAGGAGAATTCAATAGATGATAAACTGAATGCGGCAGCCCAAACCGGAGTTCATAGGGCACTTTCCGTTCGGTTATAGCATTTGAAGTGTGAATTGTGGAGAGTGTTGTATTGCGCACGATCGAAATGCATTCCATAAGCAATAAACATTGCAGGTCAAAGTGCACAACCATGCAAACTTTCTTTGTTTGTCAATGAAATTGTAGCCGATAGTGCCAGAGTAGAGAACAAAGTTATGTTCAAAGCAACACTCCTAACTGTTTAGCATGGAAACGGGTACCGCGTTGTCTGAGAGGGCAGAAGGGCCCGCCCGCCCGCTCGCGGGATGGAAAACTCGGGTGTAAACCACAGAGCGGTACCGTAGGCTGTGTATCGCATGATACGTATATCGATATGGCCAGCACACCGCAGGTAGGCCAGAGTGAATAGGCCTAATACTCGGAGGGGTACCGTAACATCAATTTGAAAACGAACTGCAACCGAGTCGCTCCAAAAGACTAGGTCGTTTTTATAAATCGAGTCGAGAAAGGGTCCGTCATGTCAAGTCAAGTCAATTAAGGTTGAGACTCGAGGCAAGTCAAAAGTCCACAGGATAGCGACTTAAAACTTAAGTCAAGTCATTTCATTTTTTTACCAAGTCAAGTCGGTTAGGCGACTCGAGTCGACTCGAGTCCGAGTCTCCGACTTGACTTGTTACAACACTGCTAAATGGCACCGTGGACCAAAATTTCCTGAACACCCCGAAGGTACGGCTATTAGACCATCATTATGACTGAACATCAGCACTGTGCACCCAAAATTTGTAGGAGAAGCATTTTGCGCGATTTCACATAATGGGCCCACACTGGGCCTTGAGCCAAAAATTCCCGAACACCCCCCGATGGCTCACTACCCAAGGACCATTACATGTAACTTGAGGGAAATCAATTGAAGCATGTAAGAGGACATTCATTTCAAGCACACCATTGTGTGTAATTTCATAAAATGGGCCCTAGGGCCCAAGTGGAACCTTGGACCAAAATTCCTGAACACCCCGAAGGTACGGCTATTAGACCATCATTATGACTGAACATCAGCACTGTGCATTAAAATTTGTAGGAGAAGCATTTTGCGTGATTTCACATGATGGGCCCTAGGGCCCAAGTGGAACCTTGGACCAAAATTTCCTGAAACCCCCCCACGCCCCCACCCCCCCCCCACCCCAAAGGTATGGCTATTAGACATCATTATGACTGAACATCAGCACTGTGCAACAAAATTTGTAGGAAAAGCATTGTGCGTGATTTCACATGACGTGCCCTAGGGCCCAAGTGGGCACCATGGTACCCAAATTTCTGACAAACCCCGAAGGTACGGCTATTAGACCATCATATGACTGAACATCCAGCACTGTGGCAAAAAATCGTAGGAGGAGAAGCCATTTGCGGCGATTTCACATAATGGGCCCTAGCCCCACAATGGGCCTCGGGCCCCAAATTCCCCTGAACACAACGAAGGTACGGCTATTAGACCATCATTATGACTGAACATCAGCACTGTGCAACAAATTTGGTAGGATAAGCATTTTGCGTGATTTTCCAACAGTGATGGGCCCTAGGGCCCAAGTGGGACCCTGGACCAAAATTTCCTGAATCACCCAAAGGTATGGCTATTAAACCACCAATATGACCGAACGTTAGCACTGTGCATCAAATTCTGTAGGAGGTGAAGCATTTTGCGTGATTTCACATGATGGGCCCTAGGGCCCAATGGGCCTGTGGGCCCAAACTTCCTGAACAACCCAGATGCCCCTTCACTTGGCCATCAGTGGGGTGGACCATTTCACCATGATCCATCAAACACTGTCGGAGGAGTAGCAATTTGATTCAATTTTGGGGGGGGGGGGGTTTACATATAGATAGATAGATAGATAGAAGATAGATGATAGACAGCAGGATCCAATAGCTCACCAGCACATCTGGGGTTACTACAAATCACATTTTGAATTCCTCTCTCATTTTTGCTAATAAATTCGTTGCCTGGAGAATCGGATTAGTCTTAGCACGGTAGAGCCTGTTACTGTTGAACGTCAAGTTTTTCAAGATCTTAGCATTGTTAAACAAGCATTGATTTAATTTTGTCCGTCTATGTGCTAATAAGCTAGTTCGTAGTTTTAAGTATCACATGCTCACCACCAACTGAACATTGCGGGTAATGACAGATTTGCCCCCATAGCAATATCGTTACGGCTTTGATAAACTGTAACCATTATTTGTTAACGCAACTATTCATCACCATCCCATGTTTTTCGATGTTACTGGTGATAAGGGGAGGGTAAATCTGTATATTTGTGTTGGCAGGTCGACGTTTGTACTGGTTCCTATGATAAGGAACGTGTGGAGCCCTAGTTGGGTCAGTGGGGTTACTCCCTTGAAGTGAGAGCGGATGTTTTTTTTCCGATGTTTTGACCTTCTCGAAGGTCAATAACAAAAATAAGCGAGGTGCTCTCGCCAAAGTGTGGCGGACATTCTGAGTGGCCGAATCCAAAATGGCCGCGTCGGCCCTCTTGAACATTGTTTCCGAACAGTTTTGAGGTCAATCGTAGCTTAAAACATCATTCCTTCCTGGGGTTTTGGGGGTCCGGGATTTCATTTTTCATATCAGTTTTCATGATTCCAAGTCTTTTGATCTCCAAATCCAAAATGGCCGCGTAAATCACATCTTCCTAATTGGTCGATTTTCAAGTTCGTCTTTCTGTATTCATGATAGGCCTCAAATGAATGCTCCCTACTTGCTGAGTTGGAGTGTGGTATCCTAGAAGTGAGTGAAGGGAGGCGCTCACCAAATGTAATACTGGGATGCGAGAATCCCCTCCCCCCTTCTTCTTTCCACTCTTTGAATATGCTTCGTCCATTAATAATGAACGCACATTTTGGTCAATTTCTAAATTTGCCGTAACTCTTACAGAATGGGGCCCAACTGAAGCTCACTACTAAACGATTCATTTAATCCATGTTATTTTATATTACTTGTGTAATAACGGTAAAGGACAAGAATTGACACGAGCGGCATTACCCTCTCCCCTGTCCCCCCCTGTCAACCCATGTCGAATAAGATATTTGAATTGTTCCCAAAAACTATACGGTCCATGCTTCCTGAAAGCTTATTCAACCACAATTCTTGGAACGAAAGCTTGGCAGGACTTCAAGACGGGAATTAACAATGGTCTTCATGCAACCATACACAGATAAGTACACAAATTTCGGCGTCCTTATAAGATCTTGCAGACGGATCGGTTTCCATCGAACTGGAGACATTGCTTGAGGAACGGTGACGGATGAATGCCTGTCATTAGATTTAGAAGGGATTCATGCACAGAACCCGTAAGGGTATGTTGCCGACTTGTTCAATCAAGATCCCAGTCCTGCCTGAAAACCACAAACTAAATTGGCTCTCGAGTAGACATGGGGCTGATCTGGCGCTATTGGCTACTTTCCCACACTCGAGTATCAGGGGAGGCTGCAGAGGATAGCTGAAAATACCGCTTATTGACTACTTGGATAAGATGTGCAGTAGCATCATTTTCAATGCCACACAGGAGCTCCGTCTGCATTCTCGTGAATGACACCTACGACAGTCCTTATCATCAATGCTCACATCCTAAACTTCTTCCCGGCCCTGAACAGGGCATTCCCTGGTGCCTGTAGATTTTCAGCACAACAATGACTAGGCTCCAAGTAACAAGGTCACCTACGATTGATGTGGAAGGAGCACATGACATCAGCATCACTTGGTTGTTGGCTGCGATCGAGCTGGATGCGACCTTATTTACTGCAGAGGACGAGACTTCACCCACTTGAACACAGGCACGACAAGTGAGGACACTGGTTCCAAGCAGTTGGGGCAGACACAATCTGTTATCTGCTGGTCACGCCAAGGTAAGGACGGAGGAACTGCAGCGACGTAGATATACAGACAGGCGAGGATACAGAGGTGTACGACAAACACCTTAAGTGCGAATAAACTACAAGAGGTTCTCTTGCGGATCAAACGCAAGATATGAGTTGAACGATTGCTCTGCCATGCTCTCCGAACATGTGTCAAGCATCATCATACCTCTCCATGTGATAAATGGTAGTGAGTGACCACATAAGGCTTCTATGTCCACGGCAAAAAGAAACTGTTGTAGAAAGTGATGACTGATCCGAGAGACACAAGAGCTACTCATGAGAGTCGGCGAGAGTCTTGAGACGAGACAAAATCAAGGCAGATATATGAAAACATTTGTCCTGTCCAAAATCTACAACGATGACGACGTTTAAAACTGGGCATGCCAGAGCTCCAGAGGGCACAAAATTTAAAAGTGAGTGCCGTCCGCTTCCCTCCTGATGACGACATTTGGAACCACCCTCTTCTAGAACAAACTCTGTCCCCACATACTGGACTGCAAATCAATAGGAGTGCTTGGAAACACCCTTTACCCCATAGGCCATGGTTCTGATTATAAATGGGATGTGCCAACCAGTCCTGCTCACCATATTTCACTCTCTCGCCATCTGCTCCTACCTCGTACCATAGGTGACAGCAGTGCTGTGATCAGTCACACCTCGCTGATGACGATAGTGAGATGATTTAATATCAACCGTTTAAGATGAATCTTTTTCAGACTGATAACTACAGGACTAGTCTGTACTCAATTAGCTACAATTCTACTCATGACTGTACATTAGCAACTTTGAGTATACCGTAGGTTACGTGAATGCTAACACGTCACGTTTGCGTAATGTATTGGCCTCTTCATTTAATTAAACTGTCGAACAGAGGCTACTTAAATGCCACTCATATATTTTATGTTCAAGGGATTCTGAACCTGGGACTAGGAAACAACCTTACTCATAAGCGAATCCTGCGGTTTTTCTTAATCCGGCAGGTGACGTGTCTTCCTTGCACAATGAAAACTCACCTGTGCCAAGTACTTGAGCTTTGAACACGCCAATCAAATGTTTGTTATACATGGTTAACGTGACATTCAATTATTTCAATGGTACCAGAGCTAACGTTGTCAGTTATCCCATTACGAAGAAAACAGTTTCATTTTCATAATCATCACTCACTTTTAGGAATATGGTGAGCTTTTGTCAGTCGAGCGAGCCGATTGAATAATGAGCGACGAACCACGTTGGACAAACTAACTAACTTACTTATTGTCTGGCGAATCCGCTGCCTGATTTCTGAATGAATATCACACGTTCACCTTCTGTCCCATTGTCACGCTTGGGAACTATTGTAGTGGGCTGTGCTTATTGTCCCGATCGTATTGAGAAGGTAATTTTCGAGATGGCCGACAGCAGCCATTTTGACTTATAGCCCCCCCACATTTCCGGACTAACATTCACGAAGGAAACCCTTAATCTGTTACATTTACCTTCCGGAGGAACAACAGCTGAAGAACCAACCTCCGCTTTCCACTTTGAACACGAAATGACCAACTCGAAAACCGACCAATCGAAAACTGTGAATCTAACATCTTGATTGCCGGGGATATCAAATTCCTTCTCATCATAAAACTGATATTCAAAATTATTTCCTCGGCCCCGAACCTCAGAATGATTCTGCGCTACGATGTACCTTCGACTAGAAAACCATGTTCAGATGGTCGACGCGGCCATATTGGTATTTCGGCCACTCAGAGGATCTTATTTTCGCCAGGTTACAGGGCGGACAGGGGAGGGTATATTCGCCTTATCATTCCATTTCCCTACAGTCATCCACAAAAAAAAAAAACAATGGATAAATGAATTGTTAGGTAGTGACTCTCAGCTGGGCCCACTCTGCAAGAGAGGGGCAAATTTAGAAATTGACCAATGTGCGTCCTTATTGAATCGACGACATCTTCAAAGAGTTGGAAGAAGGGAGACCATTTCCGCATTCCTAGTATTACACATGGTGAGGCTCCTCCCTCACTCACTTCTATATACTACACTCAACTCAGCAAGTGAGGAGAACATTCAGTTGAGCCTATCATGAATACAGAACGACGAACTTGAAAATCGACCAATCGGAGCTGTGATTCGTGCGGCTGTTTTGGAATGGAGATATCAAAACCCCGACTTGGAATCATAAAATAACCTGATATGAAAAATAATGAAATCCTCGTCTCCCAAAACCAGGAATGATGGGTTTCAAGCTACGATATACCTCAACTATATAAAAACTATTTTCAAGGATTTGCCGACGGCGGCCATTTTTGGATTTCGTTCTTTCGCGGCCACTCACGACTTCCCACCACACATTAGGCAGAGGCACCCTCCGCTATTTTTTATTTAAACTCTCCGAGGAGGTCAAACATCGAAAAACCAACCTCCGCTCTCCACGGTCACGGAGTGCCGCCAGATGGCCCAACTACACAGCGGTAATGTGGAGATACATGAGCACTTGGATATCTATGGAGCAGGTCCGAAGTGGCTCTTGCATCATCGTCTTCTGATGCTGGTTTTCAATAAGTCACGAGCCTAAGAATGGATTGCTATGATGTTGTGTGAAAGCAAGTTTAACTGGCGAGCTGGTTAGAGATGAACGATAAAATTATCACTATCAACTCTCCCCATAACCGAGGCCTGTTGAAAACAGGCGTTTGACTTTGCATGTTCACCTCGATCAGCCCTCGTTCAGTCATGTGCAGGACCCTTTACCAATCCTTGATTTGCCTAAACCAACGCCTTCATTCCGCTGCGCTGTCGAGCTGAATCATGGGCGGGACTAGCAGGAGGTGTGCGATGTCCAACATTGATTGCACCATCTGACATCCTCTCTTCTACTACTTCGGGAAACGGCCATGCCTGCGGAAAATTACTCTATTGAATCTGATTTGGGAGTTGTTTAACAACCCCCAAACCTCGTTTTTGGGCATATGTTCGATTAATATTCTTTTTTAATTACCCTTTCACACACTCTTGTTTCGAACTCGTGCGGCATACCAAACAAGCCGCAATACTCTGCACAGAGCAAAACAGTTGCCTCTGGCTCTGGTCCATTTTAGGGCTCAAATGTATCATTCCTGTTCTTTTTCTTTCATTCTCGATAAATTCTCATTTTCGGTATTCACCCGAGTCGTAATGAGCAGAAGTCCCAATTTTTAGCTCAAACCAGCTTGCTGGTTGACTATTGGAATCTGCATGTCCATCTATCAATCTATCTATACATCTATCCAGTGGTGTCACACTTGCCTTTTTGCCTCCCAACAGTCTCGGTGATGATTTCCGACCAAACTTGGACCCAATTTCTTGACCCATGAGACATGTCTGACCTTTCAAGGTAAGGTCAAGGTTTAAAGGGGCATATAGCCCTTATGTGGTAAATTTCAAAATGTAATCTCCTCCTCCTGAACCATTTTGGTGTCATCGTGCATGATGTTCGTGGTCATAATGATAGTCCTACAGCCGTACCTTCGGGTGTTCAGGAATTTTGGGGCATTTTTCCTGAATTTCACACAAGTACTTGAAATGCCTCTCCGCCCACAAGCTTCAAATAATTTCCTTTAAGTTACTTAATCTTCTTGGGTTCTTGGGGTGTTCAGGATTTTGGGACCAAAACAAGGCCCTGTTTGGGCCATATGGCCCATATGGTTTGGACTAACAGCAAAATCTTGCAATATCTCATACAATGTAGTTTCCCAAGCGCGACGTTCAGAGCAGGCATAATGATGGTCAATAGGTCGTACGCTGTTTGGTCCGAGGTCCGAATTGGGCCCAAGCCCATTATTAAATGATATTACACATGCAGGCTTGAAAGGCATCTCCTCCTCCCAAAAGACTTCAATTTCATTTCTTGCAAAGTTTCAATGTAATGGTCCTGGGGTAGAGAGGGACCTTGGGTTGTTTAGGAATGTTTGGGGCCCAAGGCCCAATTTGGGCCATAGGGCCCAGTTCAGGGCATTGGCCCATTATTGAATGACTCAAAATCTTGTAGCTCTACAATTTAGTTGCACAGTGCTGTGTTCAGTCAGAATTAATGTCCTAATTAGGCCATAACCTTCAGGGTGTCCATTATTTAGGACCTGCCCATGTGGGCGCTGAGGGCCCATCATGTCAAATTATGCGAACTGCTCACCTCTTCCAAGTTTTGGTACACTTGCTGACATTCGGTCATAATGGAGATCTAACAGTCGTACCTCCTGGGTGTTCAGGAATAACATACTGGAGTAACCAGTTCAAACAAACCATTCAGCTATTCAATATTCTGTGGTCCACTTGTTGTCATGAATTCAATCACTGTTAAGAGAGAAAAGAATCTGTGAAATTGTACTGATCATTGTAGTTTCAGATTACCCAGGGGGACATGTTTAACTTTTTTTTAACTGTTTGTGAAGAGTCAGGTTCAAGGTTATTAAGAAGGGGGGGCAATATAGACCATATGTGTATAATTTCCAAATGTAATCTCCTACAAAGTACATTAGATTTCTTGAAACTGTGGTCATAATTTTCCTTCTCTTTTCCGCTGGTTGCAGACTTTGGATGCAACATCATATAATGTCATTGGAATGAAAACATTAACATCTGATGAAATGAAGCACACAGAATTCTTTGATGTTGGACCACACTTGGACCCATTGGTTCATCGACCTTTGAGACAATCTTTGGCCCTGTGAGGTCAAGTTCATAGGTCCTTAAAGGGACCAATATGAGGGCCCACACTGTGTGGAAATTACCTTTTTTCTCTTCCTCTCCTCTCTCTCAATTTTGCCAGTCTTTGGATGACGTTGACCAAACTGAGTAACAAATTTTATTGACTGCTATTGACAATCCTGGCATAAGGACGATCAATGTCCAAAAGTCATTACGGTGCACAGTATTCCATTGTTTGAAACTGCCTCCTTGGGCCTCATGATCTTGAACATTTCCCACATTAATCTTGTTACATTTGTGCGGTTTGAGGTACAAGCACCAGTTGGTGCTCTGTTTGGGATTTGGTCAATCAAGTCCTGCCGACAATATGTTGCATCTTCAACCGTGATGTATAACTAAAGCGTGATCGCCCCCTCGATTTTTATAGGAGCGGCTTTCCTCATATCGTCTGCTTTAAGCAGCTTAACCCATGAACCCCACAGTGCTGTCATTACATAAATGATAAAATATGATTCCTGTCCAGGGCGATATTTGCAAAAATCCTAAACTCAATCTTGACCAAATCAGAGGAGTTAGATTGTCCACACCACCGCTTTCACGTTAGGCACCCAACACACCCACAATTTTCTTTCAACACTAAACGTGGTGGCTGCTCCAGTTCGTCTGTCTGCTTCTCGCCTTTGGTTTCCACCTCATACTTACCAAAACCCCCCTCTATCTAGCCTATTAGTCACATTCTGGAGATTTCTACCGCTTCCAATCTGGTCACTCGAAAGTCTCTCTAGTCCCAGAATCATATGTATACAGTCACATTTTTTCACAAGTTCAAATTATTCATACAGCAATAGTGCAATCCATAATTAAATTGACCAATGAGGATGGCTGCTTTATTTACAACCCACAAGCTTTCTTCCCCTGGCAAACCACACTCTTTTTTTTTTTTTCCAGTTTTTAAAAAATGGTTACACAGAGTGATCATGGCTTTAGAGGGGTTATTAACATGCCCACCATATCCGATCAAGTATGTCTTCACATAGGGCTTCCTGCTTGGTTTCCTTGCTGCTCAGCCAGCAGTGCTGCAACCAGTCAGAGTCGTGTCCTCCATTCCTACCGGTAGAAAATGAAGATTTGATACCGACTTTGGTTGGCCCTCCCGACCAGTGGCGTAGCTACGGGGGAGCGTGGGGGGGGGGGCGCACGCCCCCCATGAACGTGCCGCCCCCCCCCCCCACCCTAGTCGCCCACCCCCACTGGAAATCTGGTGAAAAAATATTAGGCCAAGCTTAGCTTTTGTGCATCAATGACCAGGTTCTAACTTAGGGTATCATAAATTTTACATTTGCTCAATGTGCATTTTTTTCGTGCGTGCTGGCGCCGCAAGAGTACCTGTGTTGCACTGTGTTGCTGGCCCTAAGGGCATAACCTTCCCGACATTTGTGAAGGCCTATAGCCTAGGCCTTGCCCAGAGAAACATGATCTGTCCGTGCACTGCGCGTTGCGGTGATGTACTATTACGTGACCCAATTGTCATATGAATCTTCTTTATTCACGCGGTCGCCTCATTCTATGTGACCGCGACTCCTTAAACATTTACCTCGAATGCTCGTTGGGTGCTCCTTTGACACTTTCCTCCGTTATATTTCTTTATAACCTTTCTAAGTTGCGTTTCTCAAATTGAAAGTAACAATGCCTGCAGTGCCACCGTGACCGCCCCCCTGAGTATGCAGCGGAGTCAAAGGAAATCAGAGTTTTTCTTCCACCAAACTGCTAAACTGGCACATCCAGATGGTTGCACCTAAGCTCTCCGCAAGGTAATTTCTGATGATCGTTGAAAAGTTTGAAATTTTCTCTCTAAAAACACGAGAACTCCCCCTCACTTCAAAACGGCTCGAGACGGCCCCTGTTACATCTAGCCCATTCTAGCCTGGTACATAACGAAACCCGCCATTGGGAAAACCTTTCACACAACCTTGGATAATATTCACTCCATGGGAGAATATTTTTCCCAAATGGTGTCCCTAAGTATCAGCCCAGTATAATGAGTCAGATAATACAGTCAGGTGGCAGAAGAAATTACAAAGTTAGGGAGGGGCACACCCATTATCGTTAGTCATCCCGAGCACCGTCATTCAGGTTGATATTAAGGGGGGGGGGACGCATTTTTTTTTTAAAATTTTGTTGTTTTTTTTTTCCAAGAAAAAAATTGTAAAAAAAAAAAATTACCACACCGACGGCTTGAGACGTTAAGTTAAGCCTTGACATGGCCGCACAAGCCGCCTAATCACCCACCCGAAGGTAATTTCCGGCAACAGGGGGGCTCTAAACCCAAATTTTTCTAGTACGCTCCGCGCCACACCATGTGGCGCTCCGCGAGTTGATATTTGGTGCCGCCCCCCAATCGAATGTCCTGTGCCCCCCCTCCCTTGTGCCCCAGAATGAAAAGTCTTGGTGACGCCACTGCCCCAAGGCACTCAATATTATTCGAGAGCAATGGACGAATGGACAAATGACTGGTGCAGCATGACCTGAAGCATGCATGGTGAATGGATGTTTGTGTGATGACGGTCCATTTATTACGATAACCGATCATAGATGCATGACATGCATATGTTGTTTTTTATTTATTTTCCTTTTTTGCTTCTGATCCACGGCCAGAACTCTAGAGAGCAACATTTTCTCAGACACCTCTAGAAACCCCCTTGGTACATGTAATTCAGAACACCCAGGAAGTGCCGTTTCCGGCCATGCTGGAGGTTTGTGAAAACGAAAATTTTCCTGGTACGCTGGGCGCCAACTCGTGTACCATTTTCGGCAAACGCATCTAGGAACTTTTGAGCCTGGATGAGCAAATAGAAAGGATTACCCAAAATATTTACCAAATAGTGCCCAAATTATTGATTAAATGCTCCCAAAATGTTGAAAAATTGTGCGCTCGCGCGCGCAATAGTCTAGTTTTGTGATCAGTAGCTTTACTGAACATGATTTGCAATAAAATTTAGGTAACTTTTGAGATTCGGGAAATTTTTTTCTTATTACTGCCAGCCAGCCATTTTGATGTCAACCGCATCTACAAAAGTTTGGCTAGGTTATGCCTCAGAGTGAAATCCTTAGAATAGGTCAGTGAAGTGGGCCATTTCCGCCCTCTAGGGGCCTCACAATTTTTTTTTCGCAAAATTTTCCAATTGTTGGCGCGGAGCTTAGGGTTAGACCTCCATGTGGCGCCCCCCCAGAAAATAATTCAGCGCCCCAGCGGCCCCCCCACTGAAAAATCCTGAGCTACTGCCTACTGCTCCCGACGTCCTTCCCCAAATGATGGCCTGTGGGCTGTGTTCGGGGGGGAGGGACGGCAGTGGTTGAGGAGTACTTGGTGGGGGGGGGAAGTGACAGTCACGCAGCGTAAATGGGTTATTTTGGGGGGGGGGGTGGGAAGGAGCAGGACAGCATCACATGGAAAAGCGGAGCGTGGGCTAAGACTTTTGCTGGCCTGGCCGGGGGGGGGGGGGGGGGGAGAATTAACACAGGACAAGGATAGTTCTCCGTGTGCACATGTGCCCTCCCTTGGAAATGCGAGATCATTGGTCATAACCTCCGTTCAAGGAATCTGCCATTATCGGTGCTCAACCAGTACGCTTGTTCGAAAGAAGTACAAGAATTGTATAGAAAATGTAAGAGTTCGAAAGAATCCGTTTCCACAAAGAACCGCGATTGATTGAGGCCTGATCAGCAATTATAGTGATCTTGTCGAATGGGGCTGGTGTTGATAAGGAAGCTTGCACAGGAGGGCACAAAAAAAAAGTGAGAGGAAAATAGTACGTGTGGGCTATATCATCCAGATGGGTGTCTACAAATGTTCATCAAACACTTATAGTTATACGTGAGCACTGGTAATGGCCTCCACAGTATTAATGGAACATGTATGTATAATAGTATCAAAACTGGTACTACTAGAACTGTCTCCTGGTGTATGTCGCACTGCAGGGAATTGAAAATGTCTAAGAATATAATATTCAAATCCGCTTGAATTGTAAATTATGGCAACATTGACGCCACTCCAGGTTTGGAATACAACTCACGGATGGCATTATTGGTACATTATTGGGAGCTCAAACAGAGGAGGCGTTGGACGAACTTCCAAAATGGCATCACCTGCCCATTCACTATGGCACCATACACTATTGTTATTGGGGTGCTTTAAGGGGGAATTACAATTGGCTCCACAAATGACTTAGGCACTACATTAACAGAATCCTGGGGCTTGATCTCAACCATCAGGTCTTGAACGACCGCACCTTCAGCATTTTGGATTGCTTTTCATACTACCAACGAAAACAAGAAAAAAACATCGCTAACTTACCATACCCCGACCCCAAACCCTTGGCGTTTTTATCGCTGTTCCCTTTCGCATAGAGGATCTCAGAAATAACATCTGATCTGAAAATCATATAATCACGGCATATATAATAATCAGGTACTCATAAAGAAAGGAAACCACAACCCCTTCCCCCCCCCCCCCCCCCCCCCCCCTTTGGGAAAAAAGTTTATCCTTGTGCCCAAGCCTAACAATTTGTTATAATACCCTGTCCACTTGTAAGCAAAATGGTCCTGCCGGCTTCATCACAATTTTATGAAAATAACAAAAAAATGGCTGGTAGTCATGTTACTAACCGTTCCTCCGCTCATACTAATATCTTGCAAGAGTATACACACACGTTCCTTGGACAAAGTGCTATATCCAGGTTTACAATGTTCCCAAACATATCGATCATCACACCTTACGGCAATTAATTACAAATGTTTCGCAAGCAAACCACCTGGCCCATCAACAGCCTGAAACCCAAAACCAAGAAATCAAATCCATTTCAGTATAAAACGTTGTGAGTGATATGAATGTAGGACAAATGTACCGCAGTTTACTTGACTAGTGTAATTTGCGATTTCAGTAATCGCCTGAAGCTGACAACGACAATGACCCAGCTTGACAACCGGGGAACCCACTGCCAGAACGCTTAACTACTTTGCATAGCACTCGGAAACGATTTGTTCGTATTTCAGAGGTACTGGTCCTACACAAGTCTGAAGATTATAATCAGCTTCGTTATTTAATGGCGGGGGTGGGGGTTGTGGCACTTTTTAGGGCTGTGAATGGACAGCCAGGCAACATTTGCAGGACATTTGTTTTGCAACCTGAAATCCACATTCACATCCGAACAGTATTGAAGCTTGGTTAATGCTATTACGTAAGCTCCCATACCAAGAATGAGTACACTTCATTTTGAACATTAATCGAATTTGGCTAACTAGATTGGCTGGACGTAAGATTTGCGATCTACTCAAATTCTGAAATGACATGCCTGCAACACCAAAATTCACTTCACATGGGTATGAATGTTGCGAAGATGTCCAGGACTGTGACTATATCGAGATGAGGACATTTGCAGGCGAAATTTCTGGAACCCCCGCTCTGCTAATATGACAAAGCATAGAACTAGTTCCCATAAATTCTGCAAAAAGTTGGGTAGATGCCTCAATATTTTTTTTTTTGCATTCTCATCACTAATGTAGACAGTGGCTCACCCTTTGCAAGCAAAACTCACACATTGACCCTCACATTGACCCTAGAACACACATCATCATAATAGAAGCTTCAAAACACATGATCATGTGAAAACAACTTCAGAATTCTGTTGGAAATGTTATAATAACCCATATACAGTCCAAATTGTGACAAGTCAGCTTCGGCAGTGAAAACCAGAAGGTATGAGCCAAAACACTTCCTAGACTCATTTCCCAAGAGACAAGGGAAATCAGAAATTTCAATATCTCAACAGTGCAACATGACATTTTTCAGGAATTCCCCATTTTTCACGAGAAGTATCAATTTTGCACAAATTTTATATTCTTGATAGGAAATGACTCCTTTTACACCAAAAACAATGTGGTTACTGTACTGTACTCACGATTTGGAAGTTACACACCAAATTTCAACTGGATCAGACCATATTGTGTTCACAAGGACTTCCAGACTTTGACCTCCGTTGACCTCAGTACCCTCTTGGCCCCACTCCAAAAAGTAATCATGGGGAATATACATAATAATATGCGCTTGGTCCAAACTCTACAAAAAACAACAGGGTTCTCGTACCCCCTATGAAAGACTAAATAGATGTAAGCTTGTTGGACAAGCGTTCTGGACTTACCGTATTTATAGGGATTTCAGACTTCGACCTCTGGTGACCTAGGATGACCTCTGACCTACTCAAAATATAGGTTATGTGTACTCTCCATGTGGAACACACAAGCATGAGCTTTACAAGTCAGGTGTCACACATATACACATACACTCACAAACATTCTGCATAGATATCTCTGACCACAAAAAGGATTCTGTATGTTCCAGAGGAGTACTCATGACATCACCAGTGGCCTTTCTGCCAGATTGTTCTGTGGATTGTCTTTGTAAGAGTGCATGCTCAGAAGAATGCCTGTCTGCTTTTGTTGTGCGCACCTAGATAACAGAAAATCGGATGCAATCGTAGCAGAAATGATGCAATCCGCCCATCATTACATTCTGCAGTATGCCCCCATTTCCGTAGTCTGTCTACTCTGTATCGATGTCTTGTCCAAATTGTTATTCTCTTCCAATAATGGAAGCGGCCAACTACACTACTATAGGAACCCCCTCTCCCCAAAAAAAAGAAAAAAAAAAAAAACGCCCGCCCCCCCCCCCCCCCCCCCCCCCCCCACCCCTCCCCCCCCCCCGCTTGATTTTAGTTTTTTTCTGATGATGGGTTAGACCATACCAGCAAGTTACATAAGTGACATCGAGAATCTACCGTTTAACAGTTTGACAATTTAAAACATAGCAGAAACTAATATCTTGAAAAAAAATAACAATTTGAACAAGACGTTGATAAAGTGCAGGATAAAAGACAGCAGGAAAATCGGGAATATATCAACGTCTCAACACAAGACTATAGTTATATTGGAATGTCGACCATGCGATGATATGGCCAGTGGCAAATTATAACCACATATACCTTACTTAGACTAATGAAAAATGACGTATATGAGTACATTTGATTTCAGAATGGGTTACAGTAACAATTCAGAACATTTCAAAGATAATCCAATACATGACTATTGTACAAGAAAGTATCAGTTAGGTTGCATCTCAGATAGAATGATAGAAACAAACATTTAGGACTATGACTGAAATGCAGTCTTGTAATGATTCATGACTGCAGTCACAGAAATTTCCAAAAGTTGTTGACTCAGTCATGAAATTTGAGTGCAGACCTAATTTGCTTTGCCTCACATCATCCCAGCAACACTAGGACCTATGATCCATCAAGACTGCATGTCTTTCTGCTTTTAAAGCCACAATTAACAATAATCAAACTCATTTTACATTCCTTGATTTACAAAGTTGCCTATGCATAGAAAAATAACTTCTCACGATCAGCGATCACCATTCCTTGATGGATCGCCTCAGTCTCTTCCTCGAAAGTGCTCCTCTATCTCCTCCAGAGATTTGCCCTTGGTCTCGGGGACGAAGAGGACGACAAAAATGACCTCGAGACGCAGATCCCGGCATACATCCAGAACACTCCCTCTTTGGTGATGCTAGACTGTGGGATAAAATAATAATATAATAATAATAATGAATGAAGCATTTAGACTAGCGCGAACTACAGATCGCAATGAAGGAGCAACGATCTGAAGTGCTGAACAATACACCTTCGAGTGAAGAACTACAGGTCCTCAGGAAAAGCCCCAGAAAAGAGATGTGACTTTAGCTTTGACTTGAAGCTAGGATAGATTCTGAGGTTCTCACGGACAACGGTAGTGCCTTCCATTAACACAACGCAAATGTTTGGAAAGATCGATCCTCCTATGACTTTGTACGGCTCGGTGGAACACAAGATTTTTGTCATAACTACAGTGACATCTAGAGAGTCGATGGGGAAGCAGGTAATCTTTGATGAAAGATGAGGAGCCAGTGGTGATAGCTCGAAAAACAATGAGGAGAACCTTAAACAAAATTCTGCAACATAAGCCAGTGAAGATGGCGAACCCGGGCCTAATCCTGGAGCGTTTGGGGGTGCGCGTAATTAGCCTTGCAGCCGCATTCTGAATACAGAGATAGAGGCAATTGGAGTGTACTGCCTCGTAGATTATCGGATGATGATTCTTGGAAACAACTGCATTACAGAATATGCAATGATCCAAGGGATCTGTAAAGTTTGAATTGTAAAGATGGATATAGTTCATATGAGTTAGGGAATCGGATTAGGCTCAATTTGTAGAGCTTGACTAATGGTGATTGGATGGTTGGCGAGTTCTAGTCCCAATGACTGAGTCACCTTTTCCGGTGAACAATACCCCCTTTTGCAAGGTACTTTGTATCCTTTGCCTCGCCCCACCCGCCAAACGATAATTTGGAACCTGGTAAGGACTTCTTAGAACCTTCTGCGCCTACAGTGGCAAAACTGCTGACTTTCCTGGATGGTCCTGTGGATCGGGGTCATATCTGTAAAGGCGCTTTGAGCAGGTCTACAATGTGAACATGCTATTTCTTTATTTATTTTTTTTCCAGCGTTAAATGGGTTACTCTGTTCATGTAGCTATCTTTCCTCCCCCGAGGGCCAAATACAATACTGTACAGCCCAAACGCTAAAACACTGAAACAATATGCATATGAAGAGATCATATAGCATCAGAATTTCTTATTATTATCAAATAGGCTCAGGGCTTAGTTTGGATTGGCCTTGTGCTCAATAGGAGGAGAATGAGGTGGTTGTCGACCTGGATTGGTTGGACACAGGTATCAAGGAGTCGGGCTTTCATTACGGATTAGTGAAAGTATTAGTCTGAATCCTGCCAGGTACATAAGTGGTTCAGGAGAGAGCCATTCATGTTCATTAAACCCATTCCACCATGCATAAGAAACCTCAGAACAAAATTGATTACAGTGTCCATGACCCACTGGTGTTAGCACTGGGGAGTAACTTTGGAGGGGGGGGATTCCTCCCAAGAACAAGATAACGGCTTTTCACACATGAAATAATTCCCTGACAATGCACAAAGGATGAAAACATTAATTTAATGTTCTATATACCACCAACAACTTGGCACTTCTGGTTATTATTCAACAACAAAATCTGGCAACTTCTGGTTGTTATCCAACCACAAAATCTGGCACTTCTGGTTGTTATTCAACAACGAAATCTGCCAACTCCTGGTTGTTATTCAACAACAAAACTCTTGCACTTCTGGTTGCTATTTCCATAATTTTGTTTTTAGACTAATATGATTTACTATATAGGTTGTACAGTATATGCTTAGAGCATGTATGTCAATAGTAAAAATTGATGAAGAACAACACAAAATTGTCATAACCCCAGTTGGCCTGTTGTGTCATCTTACCCATAATCATTTGTAATATGGAATAACTTCCATCTGAAAATGTGGCTGGTCCCTCATTGTGTACAATGAAATGGAAGGAGAAACTTTCACAAGGTTAGGTGATAGTACCCCCTCCCTTTCAATGTCATGTTAGGAATGCCCAATGAGAAACAAGCGTATTTATAATATGAGCTAAAAAATTGACTGAATCATGCAGCACGCCCCTCAAGATTTTTAAACTCTAGAGTAATAATGCTGAGGGTGGAGCAGGTCCATTGAAAGCTAGTGAGCAATGGCGCTGGCCTGTGCCCCTCCACTCAATACCCGCAGCTAAAAATGTGAGGGGAATACTCGGACATTATCATCCATGGTATGGGCCCCACGCCGCCAGGAAAAGCAAGAGTAGATCACCATGCCTGGTCAGGGAGAGCCAAACCTAGATCGTTTGCCATGGCTGTATTAAAAGACAGGAAAGGAAGGAGATACTGTGAATTAGAGACATCTCAAGTGATAGTACTTTTTTCCAGACTCATTGTGTTAACCTGTTATTAGTCTTTGATCAATTGTTTGACCTCAGATACCCTTCGACCTGACCCCAACAATAGGATTTCTATACTCTAATGGGAAACCCACAAGTAAGTATTTCTTGTACCTCTTTACAAGCATTCCAGTAGGCTTTCAGATTTCAGTATTAGCATTTAACAGAAACAGCTTACTGAGTCAGTACCACTTTCAACTTAATAAGGACTGGTTTTGTTGACCGTGTCTACCAAGGAGTATAGTTTTGTGGATTGTGAAAATTGCCTAATTAATGCAAATTAGACACACTACTTCAAATTCCTTTTCTCATTTCAAAATATCTCAGGACCAATGGCCTGCATGGACCACCTTAAGATTTTCATGGGAATCCACAAACTTGAACATTTGCATAAATGAAGCAAATTATGAACATTGAATAACTCCCATGACTCAAGCCAATGTTGAAAATTTTATGGACCATACCCATCAAGCCCCAAAAATCAACGAAACTTGAAATTTGGAATAAATTCTGGCCAAATAGACACCTGGATTCCTCCAGGTGACCTACATCTATGGTGAAGAATGTGGAGAGTAAAGGTTATGCCACGTTTCATGAAAATCCGTAAAAAAAACAAACTTTGAAATATGCAAGATTTGCATTTAGAACACGTGAATGACCTCCATTGACCCTGAATCCATGTATAACATTTTAGAAGTACAGGTAAAACCATACCCGCCATGTTTCATGAAAATCTAATAAACTTTGAATTTTGCAATAAATGCCATTGACACACTGAATATTTCTTTGACAAATCTTTGTAAAAATTTCCGGGTATATGGGTTAGGTCATGCATCGACAAGTTCGTAACTCATATTTGAAATGGTGAAGTGCTAACTATGCCCTCACAACATAAGCTAGTTTGGAGTGCTCTGCGCATGCGTCACTTTCTTCTCTCACTGGCTTCCGGGACAATTTCCTTACTGCGATGTTAGCTGGCCACAGTAATTCATTGGAGCTGCAAGTGATCTGTGAGAAACTGTTTTGTTACTCCCTCTTTTGTCAACAGAATTCTCAAATTTTCGCTTACATGGCGAGAACATGTTGTATATTAGATCCTGTGATGGTATGTCCAATTTAGTCATAATTCCAAGAAATTTCATGCTTTTTTGCCTTCTTCACTCGCAGTGCATGCGTGGTATGTCCAGACTTCTGGCTTCCCTGCAGTAACCCGCAGGTAATAATTGAATATTCCTCCTAATCTGTTATGAATGGCGTATTACTCAACGCTGATTGGCCGCATGTTGGCAGTGATTGGTCGGCTTCCAATCAGTCCTTTTTGCCGGTATTCCAAATGTTGCTGTTTCTTCTGTCTGGGGGGCGGCCTGATGTTTCCTGTTATATTAATAGTGTGCATCGTAATTATCAAATAGTTTTCCGTGATTATTGGTCCCAATACGGGCGGTTTAAAAAAGTCATTGCAACTTTTTTCCACTGCTTAATTAATTCAACCGAGAAGGAGAGTCCACAGTAAAGCATATTGGCGGAGATTCGGGTTTGACGATGTTGTCCCGTCCGGGATCAATTGCATAATGCCCAGTTCTATCTCCGAACTAGCTTACAACAGGCAAGGATAAGAATGAGAAATTATTCAAACTTACGTTCTCGCTTGGTATTTGAGCCGTCGGCGGGTATGCTGTGGTTCCTGTTTGAAGATGACGCTCATCAGTCAGTAGGTAGTACAACCCGAAGGTGGTGGAGCTGACAGCCATCATCAAGACCTGATACGGAACGGACCTAATAAAGCACTGTCCCCTCACTCTTGGATTACTGGACATTATGTATAATACAGGGCATGTTACACACTATTAACAAACCTATGCCTATTATTCCCCCCCCTCGCTCAGGCTCCTGCACTACAGCTAGGTAATCAATGGTGACCACCGGCCACCCCTCCCCCCCCCCCCCCCAGCCCTATAGTCGATGTAGGTAGTGCAACGCCTTCGTCTGGTAGTATTGTGTCAAGAAGATATTGATATTCAATCCCGATTACCTGCCTGCTTTTATGTAACACCACTCACCACTACGCAGAATTCTGCAGTGGGTGGGTCGCCATCACGCGCACACATACCCTTGGGTGTTTGTGGTTTGGATCATCGTCTGTCTAAATTGCAATCTTCTTGCTTTCCAACATTGGCTGAAGCCAATCACAACACTGCTAGGGAACACACTCCCGCTCTGGATTTCAATATTCCGTGAATGTTTGACTCGTAACAGCTGTCACCCACACTGACATTGGGAATTGCCGTTTAGCAGCAGTTTCCCCAATTTCAAACATGATTCTCAAAGACCACGCCACATTTAGTAATTCGGAGATATTATTCCAGTCCAGTTGGGCTGCACACCTTTTTAAGTAGACAGATAAGAACCATCCAGCTTCTCCAGTAAGGCTAAAACAATAACGTCTTAACGCAAGACTATCGACATGGTGCTTGGTGCTCTCCTCCGATCTCTCTTGCATAAAGACGTTGATATACTCCTGACTTCCTGCACTGCTGTTTTTTTTCCCAGCCACAACACCGTCTTACTGGCATTTGCCACCATTTGGATCAGTCTGGTTTCTCTATGAACATTTGTTCAAAATGTAAATTTGCTTCCAATAGTGGAAAGCAGACATCATGCTCTGGATAAAAGACTCCAGTTGTGAACTAACTGTTGATTGGATGATAGATTGTTACAAGCTTGTGATAACAACGACATCAAGACTGCTGTTTAGCCTTTGTCATTATTCAAAACTAAAACATGGCTAAAATAATTTCTCTATTTTTTGGGGTCAAAAAGGGCTGAAGAGAAATATTGTAGTTATTTTGCCATTTCACCTATATTTACTGTTTCTGGTTGCCATAGTAAAACGTTGCTATGGTGGTTAAGAACTATTCACGATTGTGGTACCCATGTTGGAGTGCCCATGGGTACTGGGTAGCCCAGCATGATGAGGGCGCACTCAAAAAGTGTGAGTGTGGTATTGCATGGTGTGCACATTTGCATATCATCAGATTTCTCAAAATTAATTCCAGTTTGGGTACAGCTGAAACATCTTGGAGTTTACAACACACAAAACTAGTCACAACACCACATTTTCCTCATAGAAATTGGCAGAAATTATTACATTTCTCAAGACATTAGCCAATTGCTGAATTGTTTCAAATGTTTGCAACAAGGTGAAAGCACAAAAAACTATATCATTTTCCATGCATAGGATCAGAAAAAACATGAATTTTATGAAGTAAAACATTATTTTTTGGCTATTTGGGAATTTAAGAAACTATTTGTTTTCAATTAGGTATAGATTGGAGGGCTGAATGGTTTCAAAATTTATTACCCAAGGTGCAAGTTCTGTAAAACGAGCATTTCTCCAGCATATTTTGCTGAAAATTTTCCGTGAATTCCTATGAGTGAATATTTCAGGGAGGTGAAAATGCTGTTTTTTTTCTAGACCTAAAATTAATCAATTATATGTAAATCATAATTTTTCACTATTGCAACTTGCAAAATACATGGAGATAGAACTTATAACAATCTTCTGCACAACAGGAGATATTAATGTCGTAACTACAAGATTTTCGCTGATTGGATGCTCATAATGGGGGCTAGAGATAAAGTTGAGAATGATAATACCGTTAGTGTTAGCCAAATGACCCTCCCGTCATTCACCCTCCAGTGACACTCAGGACTATGGTTATGTCACAGACGTGTGGGGTTGCAAGAACTTACTTCTTTGAGACCAGTGACAGACCATATTAAAAGTCCCACTAAGTAAATAAACTAAATACACAGAATTATTGGTTATGCAAATTGGGTGCAACGACTCAACAATGTCTCCTAGTTTTTGATTGTGACAGTGAGTGTAGAACATCATTGGTACGGTGTGATGGTGTGAATGCCTTAAAGGTCAATGGTCGTGTAACAAATTTACCTTTAAACACTCGCACAGGCGAAAAGAGGATTTATCAAAACCCCAACTCACATTGGAAGTTCTAGCAATGTTGCCTGCCTACTGAGGATATTTCCAAGTCTTTTGAGAATTTTGAGGTATCTATGAGTGGAAGGGGGGGGGGGGGGCAGAAAACAGCCCATAGACTCTTTTACACACAGTGAATGCGTGCATTTTTTGTACCATCATAATGGAAGATGAAAACGAGGAATTCACTTGAAAATAAATGAGGTTAGTCCCCAATATTTTGTGAACAATTTTGTTGTTTTTTGTGCTTTATTCAGTTCAGATCCTATCTATAGTTTAGCTGGGTACAATATTTTCTCTAGAGTACATGTTTTACATTGATTTAGTATTTTAGGTGAGGTCACCAGGCAAATTTGGCCAGAGTTGATTGGTGCCAGCCATATTATCGACTTAAATTCGGGGGTCCTGTGTCCTTGTTGGCGGTTTCACTGAATATAATACCAAAAGTTCAGTCATATTTGCATGACTATGGGCCTATATCAACATTCCCTGTGTTGGTGGGCACCAATGAGGGCAAACCTGCAGTCTGAGCCATATGGAAGCATAGGTTTCCCACCAATTTCATCACTGACAGAGACATTGCCTTTCTCATCAAAAAAAAACAAGATTCATATTAAATCTCTCATGCCCCATCGGTAATCATAACATGAATTTGCCTGCTGTTGAAGTTGGCCTAGGGTCCTGTCTCTATAATACTCCTCTCCCCCACTGCAGGGCTAAGATAAGGTTGAAGAAGGGCGCGGCCATTTGGCCTTGGCCAACCATGAATTTTGTAGGGCACCAAGGGCCATCGGTTAGGGCACCAGGCCAAATGTTTTGGTGTGATAGGGCACCACGGCCATTTTTGTTTAATCAATCCTAATCGATTTGAAAACACTACATTAACAATTAACGACCTGGAGTAATAAAAATGAAACACATTTTATTTAATGCACTACTATGAAGCCTTTTTCACAACAATACATGCAGTGTTATTTTTTGCAGGAATAGTTACCACTACAAAATTATTTTCACCTGGGTATCCAGGCAAGCCAATAAATTAACAAAGCCAGAGGTTTTCATGTTGATAGTAACCATTCACCCGCGCTACTACGCGTCAAGTGGCTTGCCTTCGTACTTCCCTGGCACTCATTATTTGTGGTCAATGGGGTCATCCTATCCGAGCACGCCAAGGAGCAGCAAAACCCTGGTTAATTCCTTCATAGTTAAGCTCGTCCCCCCCAGTTTAAAACTCAGTAGCTTGCAATTCCTTTATTTATTTCTGTGACGTCGGTCCTCCTACTATCCGAGCACGGCAAATGAATCAGCAACACTGGTTTAATTCCTTTATAGGTTTACCCAGCCAGCCTCCTTAAAAAGCTTCAAATTATTTATTTTCATGATGTGGGTTCATCCTATCCCAGCACGCCAAACAGTCTTACAGGCTATCATATCGCTTGATTAGCACCATATATTTAGCCTGGGACTCAGAAAATAGATCATCGGATCTTTGGTACCATGCAATGTTGGCGAACATGCCACATTGCCAGTTTTTTAAATTAAACAAGAGGGAGGATTTGTTTTGCTAATGGACAGCCCCTTTGGCCAATTTTCTCTCCCTAAGACTCCTCTCTGGCAAATCGTCCGCATGCATTGTAAACTGTAGCTACACAAGTTACACTGTATGGGCAGTGGGTACATAGGGACTATGGCCCATCCCATGCCATAACGTTCCTGCTTCCATCCCATAGCGAATGACTGGTCGCCGAAAAGGGCAAATCCTTCGACGGCAACATTTTTCTGGGCCCATAGTGAATGTCTTCCCAGGCAAAATTGTATTTGGTGTGAATATAAGAATCAACAAAGATCATTTCAATGGCTTCACTAATTCCCAACAAGGTAGCCACAGTAGGCTAAGCTACTGAACTTGCTAAGCTTTTGTACAGGGACCATAATTAGCCTAGATCGAAAAGTGAATATCTGAACCCTTGCGAATAACATTACTCCAAACTCTTTTGTTGAAAAAGTTTGTATCAATCCATCACAATCCTGTTTGCATTTTTGAGGATTTTTAAATGTTTTCAGAATGTTTTCAACGTTACTTTTGGTCCCATTCCACATGGTTCACATAAATGTGAACATGAACCAGTTCCACATAATCATTTCAATTGAAAGTTATCGATGCCTGGGCTTAAATAGTTTGCTCTCATGCCTGAAGTGTTAGGATAATCGTAATAATTTCGTAGTTGCCGTGTGGTGGTCAAGTAGGGCCGGGAGATCGTAATTGGTCACAATTTTAATGCGAGACAATTTTAATATGTTTTTTCAATAAATTTGGGACAATCTTCTAAGACAAATCAGACACAAATTGCTATGGAATTCCCAATAAGGGCACGACGGCGCGGGCTGCAGGGCACGGCGGCCATTATGAAACGCAGTAAAGGAATCGACTTGCTGTATTTTATTTTATCCTATTTCTACAACCCGCACATTAAATTACCCGAATGATTAGAGATATCTATATCTCGAATCTATATCTTTATCTCTAAAGTAAATGAGGCAGCTAAGGGTAACTATTGCATGTTAGTTTTCGCTTGGAGTGATAATTGGCATTGCGGTACCCTAAACAACAAAAACAAAAAACAAAACAAAAAACAAAGCTTAGCAGTTCGTAGTTCAACAATGACGCAATATAAACCCGCGTCTGCTGGAGAGTTCTGCGCGTGTGAACATGCCGTACACCGATGCAACGAGCAAGGCTTCGTTTCGCATGCTTGTAGTCCGTTATGGGCAGTACGCTCTCTGAATCGCGCGTATACTAGGAGCCTGATCTGCGCATGGTCAAATAAACTTCCAAAGGCTGTCACATTTGCGTTCACAAGTACTGTGTTCACTTAAGTATTTGATAGTTGTGTTACTCTGACCAGCTGTCTGTTATTGCAAACGCACTGACTGTTTTGCACAATCAACGGATGCTACGTGATTGGGATATCCTCAGAAGCCTGTATTCGCACTATGGAATAGCTTGGGGTTGTAAACCTGACATAAGGATACATGCCTTCACTCATAGCATTCTATTCCAAAATTTCTGAATATAAACGTTAACCGAAAGGCCCTGAATAATACCCACCCGCGATTTACTCACCTTGCTATGATGGAGGAGCCCTTCCGCCCCTTCAATGCGGTCCATCAGGAGAACCGAGGCAAGCGTTGCTAACACCTTGACCCCCCCACAAATAGATTGTCTGGACTGGGGGTCCATAGACGAGCCTGTGCTCTCGAAGATCTCTAACCGTGTAGAACGGACAGTGTTGATCCCACTTGACTGCTGAAAAACATCAACGCCAGCGAATCAGCAGCGGCGGTAGAGGTGAGTTGGGAGAACTCCCTCCATGAGAAAGCATTGTCCTGGAAAGAAGAGAAAATTTTTGAATGACAAGTAAAACAAGTGGGCGATCCTACGTTGGAAGAACTCAAAAACTATCGCAATTCCTGTGATATTTATCTTTTTATCAATTTGATTACTAATTTGGACAGGATGCATCTAAACCCAATGTTTTGTGACTTCCCCCTACCCAAGTTCAATTTTGATCTCCAAAGATCTAAAAACAAAAAACAATTGGGGTCCCAAAAACAATGATTTAACCCACAAAATCACAATTTTAAGTGATCCTGAAATGTATCCTTTATGCAAGGTAAAGCTGTTTGACATTTTAGAGAATCTCAAACCAATCGGTTATTTTAACACCACCACATATCTGAGAAAGTATTGGAAACTCAACAAGAATGAAAAATTTACCTGAATGTTGATTCCCCTATCCGCATAAAATTTAACAATTGTAATTTTCACATCTAATGAGATTCTCATAAGAGAACCTTTTTTTTGATAATACTAGGATCAGTCTTCCCTGAGTGGTAGGGGGGCGCCCCCATGATCATTCTTCCTTCAGGATCCCATCCCCCACCTCTACTCTGCCCTTCTTAGGTGCCTAACCAACAAGGCGCCGCCCCCAGTGTCTCGCCTGGTTACGCGTTTAGTGTTTTCAATCTATTAGTCACCATGCTAACAACTTACAAGGCCTTTAATTAGTTGCTTTAAGAGTCTGGTTGAATCCGCATTTGACAGAACACCCACTAGCAGTGGCCCATTCCAAATCCTTAATGACTTATTATTACAATGTCTACCATATTAGTTTTGTGGAAATGTTACTAGATTTGCCTAAAGTAATGTAAATTAGACCCATATCAACTTTCTGTTGAACCCCTTTTCTCTCGTCACTTATCTTCAGTCCAATTGTGAACCACACTTGATACATGCATCGGACTCAACAACTTGAAACATTTGCATGACTCAAAGTCTTTAGACCACACTGCATACCCCTAGTGACCTGATTCCAATCTTCACATTTTGGCGAGACTACGTAGACCCCAGCTCATAGTGGAAACTGTCCTATCTATCAGGTTGTCCCGCCATATCCTCAGTGCACCCATAAAATTCCATGTTCTTACTAGCCCTCCCAAGCGAGTTACTTTCCCCCCCCCCCTATCTCACCACTCAGAAGCTACTGCCAGGTGGTACCTGACACCCTTCTTCTTGAATAGGTGCCTGGATAAGTAAACAAATGACGTGAGTGTTATATGGTCAGTGTATGGGGCCCAGAATAGGTTTCTGACCTGCCATAAGTGAACCTCAAGGTAAAAAGGCAGGTTTTGACATAGATGAAAATCTCTGGTCTGTCACAGATAGGAATCCGAGTTTAAGATGAATGGAAATAATTGCCTGAGGGTTGATATGAGTAAAACTCTGCAACAATTTTGTATTGATAGTAATGCTATACTAATAGTGATTTCAGCATCATGCTGGTCAGCTATAGGGTGCCCCAAGACTATACCCAAACAATCTAAAAGGTAGCGTACAACCTCTGGAGGTTGTTGCAGGAATGTTGATTATTTGACAGTTTTTGGTCCTACGTGACGCTTGAATGACCTTTGATGACATAACCGTTTTAATTGAAAAAAAACCTTGATCATATGAATTCATCTCGCAAAATTTCAGCCATATCAACACATAATCAGAGAATATTGCATTAATGTTTTATTATTTTGGCAGTTTCTTCACCTCGAATGACCTTTGATGACATGACGGTTTTTTTTGAAATGCGTGCCTCACTGTGATTGCCCAAGCCCAAGGCATGATGTAATCAGGTACACACAGCCTATGCTATCATCGGCCCAAAAGGTATTTAAATTCAACCTTTAAGATCCGCCTTGTACCTTGAAGACCAGTGTCATATCGAAAGCAAGAGTTGGTTTCGTCTATGTAGCAACAGAGACCTATCACTATCCCAACTTACAGTTTCTATTACTTTGCCCTGTAACTCCCTAAAATCCCCCCTTTGTTAAGGGGGGGCTACTTATGAGGGGGCAACTTCCTTGCCTTCTGGACTTACTACAAATTGCATTTCTGCCAAACGACGCTGTTCACCACACCTATAATAACCACCTACAAAAGAGTTAAGCAGCGCCGGTCACCGAACGCAGGCCTAACTAGCCTGGGTGGCGCACGGCGCTGTACAATCATTCCAACTAGCACCCGAGGTCCCCGGCATAGTGGGGAGGACGGGCGGGTGGTCCGAAGCTTAGTTGCCCCTCGTACGTGCCCCCCTTAACGATGGGGGGTTAACTTACTTCGGGCACTTACCTTCGGGACTTACTACAAATTGTCATACTCCCACTGCAAGGAGGTGGGAATCCGGGGAGCGAATTAATCCAACTAGAATAAGACCACTCACCGTGAAAGGACGTCTTAGACCGCCCTCCTAGTCACACCAACTACCGACATCCGAGCGGGGCACATTCCCGTCACAGGCAGGATGTCTCCGAGCCAGCCACAGCCTAACACAACATGCTCTACGAGCGAGGCTGTGGGTGGGGAAGGGGGAGGGGCTGCAAAGCGAGCTTACCTAGATGCCCAGGTGGCCCCCCGCGCGAGGGGCCACCGCCAGTCGCGAACCGCGAACCGCGACCCCCTCGCGGGAGGAAGGCGGTGGCCATGCGGGATTCACTCGCAGGGGTCCCAATGTATGAAGTGATAAAGGTATTCTGAGATTTCCATCCCGCAGCCTGGAGACTCTCCTCCAAAGGCCCACCTTTCTGGGCGCGCGTGAGGAGGCGACTCCCCCCATCCCCCGTGAGCTCGCGTCTATAATGGACCATCCCCGGGTCCGCCCGACGATCGCGCTGACGATCCAGCGTCGGATCGTATCCTTGAGGCCGCGTTGTAATGAAGGTCCCTGCGCGATAACAAACATGACGTACACGACCACGGCGGGGCCCGGGTTCCGATCCAGGTAAACCCCAAGGGCCGACCGTACCCCACACCTCATCCCCCTCCACTCCCGAGAACTCCCCAATACAGCGATGAAATCGGAGCCGGGAGAAAATTGACCGACTTCGTTTTAGTGAGAAACATCGGGTCCGGAACATGCGGACCCTTTAGGCTCGAAACGCATTTGGCCCGGGAGGGTAGACCAAGCATGCAAGGCACTACGACAGGCGATCCGCCGCAAGAAGGAACGCTGTCTTAACTGGACAACTGCGGCAGAGAGCATTACCATCGGCTCTGAAGGGAGCTCCGCTAGTAGCCGCAGGATGTCCCCCATGTCCCAGGGTGGATACGAGAGTGCAAACTCTAGGACGATCCAAGAACATGCTACGAAGGAGGAGGTCAAGTGGCTTCGAGAAGACACCGTTGATCCTCCCCGAATCCACTATGCATACCGCACAGCGGAGCGGTAAACCCCAAATCGTGTTCACTTGCGCCCTAAACGTAACAGTAGAGGAGGAAATCCCCACCTCCCCGCAGTGGCCGTGGCCGGAGAACCCTGGCCGATCCGCACAACCACCCTCGTTACAATCCGGTTCGCGAATCATGACAGGCGTAGGGTGGAATCCCTCCGACCCCGGGCCGCCATCGAGGCAGGCCTCCTCCTAAGGCCGACGCTGCGGAGTGAATCCCTGCCCGGGCCACGCAACCAGGCGCCGAGCCTCTGGATGCGGGTGGCGCGCGTTTCCCCAGACCCGGAAGCACCAGGAGGTTCGGGAAGCAAGGGAGAATTCGCGGCGTCCCTCTCCCAAGAAGCCAGGAGGGCCGGACCCACGTTGGGTCGTCCAAAAACGAAAACGGCGCTATCAAGAGGACCCAACACGGGCTCCTTGCCACCCTCTCGACTAGACTGAACGGCGGGAAGGCTTACGCGTCGAGAAAAGCCCATCCATTGCCGAGCATCGACCGCCCAGGTGCCCCTCGACGGGACTCTATTGGCAGAAGAGAGGCAGCTTTGCGTTGAAAGGCGATGCGAAAGTGGTCCCCTCCGGACGATGAAACCCTCGAACAACGCCTGCACAACTCCTACGTAAGAGAAAAAACCCCCCTATTCCGTCGGAGCCTTATTGATGCGCGAGAACCTCTGCGAGGAGTTCTCGTAACACTCCGTGCGCGCGGCACGCATTGGCACAGGTCCCCAGGTCACGTACCAAAAGCCTCCTCCCGCGAACGCGTCCCGCCCTGGTCGGTTTTTATGGTTCCGACCCCGCCGCGGTACTGTCCCCGCAATCGGACCAGTACGAGACGGGCCCTCCACTCTCGATTGCAAGTAGTTTCAATGCGGCGGAACATCTTTAGCAACTTGAGCACGTTTCTATGTGGGTCCCCCGTAACTCCGATTCCCACAGACGTGAGCCAACGCGACTCCGGGGGGCGTGAGCCATCCAGCGAAGGCGTCCGACGTTAGGCAAAAAGTTGGATGGGAAGGCGGGAACCGTACCCCCCGCATGACGTGTCCCTAGATATTCAGAGCCACCACCTGATTAATCGTGTCCAGGGTGGCTGCCACGGCACAGGCGTCGACAGATCCCGATACGACGGGCGAAAAAACGCCAAGAGGTTGATCTGGAGGGGGCGCATGTACAGCCGACAATAGGAAAACCAGGGTCCACTAGGCTCGCCATTAAGCCGAGGAGCACCACCTTGCCCCGCGCAGGTAGTTTCTCTGCCCTGAAGCCGCCGACACCCGGCGTGCAGGGCTCCCAGCCTCCCCAGATCGATCTGCCACCCAGATAACGATCTCGGGACCCCGTGGGGGGTCGCATGTTCGGACTTGGGCAAAGTTGAACGAGCCATCCCAGGCTCCGCGCCAAGTCCAAAACCGTGCGGGTGCTCCTCTGAACCTCGCCGCTGAGTCCCCCACGATGCCAGTCGTCCAGAGAATGAAGATCTGGGGACCCCCTGACTCGCAATGGTCCACCATGGCCTCGTGACCCGTGTTAAACACAGGGGCGCCGTCACCAACCCAAACGGGTGACTGGTAAATCGGTAGGGAGAGCGCGGTATGAATCATAGAAGAAGGAATCCTCCGCCTGACGGGATATGCAAGTATGCATCCCTAGCTAACCGACGTCGCCCAGAGCCCCTCCGCAGGTGTTTGAAAATCCCGGCTAGTGTTTCCATGTGGAAGTGTGGTGGGCGGACGAAACGGTTGTATAGGGCGCCGGTTTTCAATATCGGCCGCCACGTCTAACCGTCCCTCTTGGGCTTCAGGAAAAAAGGGCCACAAACCGGGGCACTTCCTGCGGGAGGAGGGGAATAATGGCCCCCTTGGCCAAAAGGTTTTCACTCTCCCCCTCCAACGCCGATGCCTGGGCGGTCCCGCGGACCAGCGTAGCCCTGATCCGCCCGGAGCGCGAGGGAGGCCCGTGAAATCCAGGCGATACCCCTGGAAGAGCGTGGCCCAGATTCACCTGTCCTAGGTGACAGAAGGGCCACACCCCGCAAAGTCCCTGAGACGACCCCCCCCACAGGTGGGGTCCGCCTGGGGGGTTCCGGGACAGGGGCCGGTAATCACTTACCCCGGGCTGGCTGGATGCATCGCCTCCTCTGCCACTGCGGGAGAATGACGCGCCCCCCCTGGGCTTGCCGGAAACGCTTGGCAGGGTTCCCCTTCTGCTCAGGGGGAGTGGGGGCACCCCCCGCCCTCCAGGAGGGCCCGAGACTCCTGACGCTCCCGTCCGAGCGCGGCGGCTCTGACCAGATGACTGTCCTCTACGGGCACACATGTCCGCCTTTTTTTCCGTACGTCCCCACCCGGGAGGCGTCCTGTTCCAGTACCCGGGGAAAACAGCCTCCGAGTAGGTCCGGGCCCAAAAGTGGCGCTTGGAGTTCGCCAGCAGCGGCGGAGAGAGTTCAGGTCCGGCAGTACACATCTCCGCCGCAATGACGTTTGCCTTGACAGCAATGCGGGTGAACTGATCACAGGCCAGTCTAGTAACCGCCGTCTGGACTCTCGCCAGCACCCTCCCCGCAGGGAGGAGTCTGCCGAGCGCGCCACCTGGCACCCCCTCCTCTAAGAAAAGCGGAGAGCCGAGACCTTGATACTGAATCGCGCTGCAAACGGTCAAAAAACGGAGATCGGCGTCCGTTCCCGCCTTGGGCCGACCTGTTCAGGGGCTACAGACGGAAGGAAGGCCTTCCCCCCGCCTTGGCCGGGGGAACCGCGCCCTCCCCGACGGACCAGCCTTCCCACGCCTCCGGCGCAGGGGAGGGAACGGGGATTGCATCATACTGTACCTGGGGTACTCGAATGAGGCTGTCTTCCCGCTGTGGAACCGCTCGACGGGACGTCCCGGCTAGCCCTGAAAATCTGGACCCCGTCCAGCGGCATAGGGAGTGTAGGAGCGGGCGGAGGCGATCCCAGTGCTGGTCCAAATGCGCCCAGCCTGTCGGGTCCTCCTCCGTCGTGGCCTCCTGGGTCTTTGACAAATCCAGGGAAAAGCCCGAGCCAGTACCGCCACCGCCGCAGCGTCGTCTGCCTCAACGAGGCCCGTAACCGGGTGCTCTCCCGTCGACTGCAGGGACTCCTGGCCCCGACGGGCCCCCCTCAACGAGGGGGCAGAGGAGATTCTGCCGGCGAAGACGGAGCGTCCGACCCCTGACCAAGACGGTCGGATGCGTGCCACGTCGATCTCCGGTTCATGACGCGCGGGGGAAGATCGAACGTCTGTCTCCCTCGACGGGCTCCGTCGCCCTAACAACAGGCGGAGACGTACGGTGTGGAACAACCGGACAGTGAAAACCATCCCGGCTCGTCGGAGTGTCCGGTGTTGTGCGCGGAGGGAGGGAGGTAGAACCCGCGACCCCCGGTCCCCGGCGGAGAGGCTCGTCAACCCCGGCTTGACACCCGCTGATCCAACGCGGCCGTCAGGGAACTGAGAGCTTCCAACATTGAAGCTAACTGCCCGCCTGAAGCATCGTGCTTCTTCTTAGGCTTACGGGACTTACGAAGGAGGGGGTTGCTCCTCCTCTTCCTCATCCGAGGAGACTGCAGGGGGGGGACCCCGTTTTCCCGTCGCACGGACGGGCCCTTGCAGTCTGGGGCGGATCGGAGGACAACAAAACTCCGACCATCCCGAAGTCGCTTGACCTAGGTTTCCCACATCGCAGGAGGGGGGTGGGGCATCCCCGTCAGAGAACCGCCGAGCGGGAGAACCCGTCGCTAGCTTTGCTGGTGGCTGCACCCAGGGGGCAGCGCCGCAAAAAAAACCCCGGCCGTGGCACCATGACGTGCCCCTACGGGAGACCGACGTGAGATTCCCAACTGGATGGGCCCGCACTAACATTGACTACGTCAAACCGATAGCCCCTGTGGGAAGGCCGTCCCCCTGAAACACATTACCAGGGGGGCCTGACGGACCGAACTGATTCGGGAGAACTCCATAAACATCTGGCTGTGGAGCTCCCAGAACCCGTCCTCCCCATCTGGAGGAACGTTCCCTGCCCCTGCGCCCCCGGCGCAAGGGTCGTGCCACCCCCATGCAGAGCCAACTGGTCCTGGTGGGGTGGGCTGGGGCCGACCAACCGCGGGAGGCATGCCCTAACCCGTTAGAGACAAGGACGACTGGAGAGGGTGACGCAGCGCCGACCGAGTCGTCTCTACACAGCGTCCCCGCGGTACCCCCTCATCCCCCCCAACCCAGGCCGTCGCAGCACGGTCGCATGAGGTGATGAGAAGGGAGGGCTGAGACACCGAGGTGCCCAAGGGATCGCATGGTCCCTGAAAGACCCCGGTGGTCCATAGCAAATCTAAAAAGAACTGTGAGGGAATGCCCTATTGATTGCAAATTAGCAATGGCATGAGAGCCAAGCGCTCTGAGCGCCTGTGGGCCTAGCCACCCCGACTACGGGGAAAACAACACACAAAGTCAACAGACGGAAATCCCATACCACAGTGTGTCAAAAGTCTATGCAAAGCCAGCGATAGCGAGCGGAGGCGGAAAAACCCGCTACTAACTAGTGAGGGAAATAACCCCCTCCCGGACCCAGATGGTGGACATAGCCCGAAAGGCTCCAAACGAACTGTTAACACCGATAGCGGGGAAGGAACAATGCACCTAGCCCAAGCGGGGGTGAGGGTAGAAAACCAGCCCCCTGGAAGAAACGTCGGCCCAACCGAAGCCCAATACAAAGACCCGGGCACACACACAACAACCGCACTGGCCCGCTACGAAAGTTACGATCCAAGAATGGGCAGGAAGGAGTGAATAACTACAGAGAAATACACCCACAACACCAAAAAGGAATTATATCAAATGATAATGGTTGGAAAAGTGGCAAGAAAGTGGCGTGAGAAGCGCCCAATGATAAACTGCGATGAGATAACAGTAACCGGTGTTGCTGTGGCACACAACGACCCGAAAAGATGCATAGTACAGCGGCGCCCCCCCGCCCCGGTTCTTTGCCTGCCCCAGCTAGTTAGCGGCTTTGCGTTTCGTACCAAGGGGTCTGTGCTTTAACCTCTTTTTTTAGTGGTATAGGGTGTGGTTGGAAGCGGCCTTTGGCCGAAAATGCAATTGTATATAGATTCCAGAAGTAAGTGCCCTGAAGTAAGTTAAGCACATTTCCTTACGAACTTTGACGTTGGACCTTTTGACACCTCTTTTAGATGTTGTTTGGATCCACGGGACCCAAACATTACCATACCCAATCCCTACGGAACCCCCACGCACTCATTCCAAGGTTACGGGCCCTGGGCAACAAAATTCAAAAAATTGCATAATTTAATGCAATTACTCACATTAAATTACCTTAAGTGACCTTTGTCCCGAGTTGTTAATTATCGGGACGATAGATAAACCATCTCCCCAAGTTTCATGAGAATCAAACCAGCGGTAAAACTGCGATAATTTATGCAAATTTAAGACTGAAGTAAATTGCGATTACTAAACATTGGAATTAGCATAATAATTGTGAATACCAGATTAATACCTGTGTGATGAGCCGTTGTTGTGTGCCTCATCCCAATACCTTGTAAAATGTCAGTTTGGGAACTATAGAGTTAACCATCGCCACCGAGGTTTCGTCAAAATCCAACGAACTCAAATTCGCAAAATGATTCAAAGTAGACTACGTAATTCATTCTCATTGCCAAGAATCGAACAGTTCGTAGACTCTGCAGATTGTTAGATATTCCGCCCGGCTCACGACACCAATGCATCTAGCGGGATCTCGTCTATATCTTGTTCACAAGCTCCTGGGCCACTTTCATTAAGTCCAGATTTAGTGCCAATTTCAGGTATGGTCTTTCGGGACGAAAGTGGGTGGATCGCCCTCGGGACTCGTTCTCAACCGCACGCGCGGAAGGCGGCCACACACAGGCTCCATCACGTGCGATCACTAGCAGGATAGGGTCGATGCAGTCTTCGACAGACATTCAACTACAGTGATCACCAACAGGACAACACACACATCCACAAAGACCAGCTATGTCTCGAACGTCGTGCCTTACGAGATTCAACAAGACTAAATAGACAAAGACCACAGAAATTGATTGTGCCCGCGGCCATGGGAAGCGTCCATAGCCCGGACTAGTTCACCCCCGAGTCAAAGGGTTTGCACCACACTTTTTGTTCTGAAATGCAGACGACGCGGAAGTCTTAAGTTCATAATGAGTAAGCACATGCACGATGAGCACAGTGCCTCACTATGGGACACACAGGGTGCTGAGCCTTTAATGTTTAGCACCATCTGCACAAAAAAATGGCGACTTCAGTACCAAGATATACTGCTAATAATACATGTGAAGACGTAACGCAAGGCCTTAAGATAATCGAAAACAGACAAAATCGAAGTACCAAATGGAAAAAAGAAAAGATAGATAAAAAAAAAAAAGAAAGGACAACAACCACATGCGAAGATAACCAAAACCAAGGCTACATGAAGGGATTCATATGTACGACACACACTCAAATAACATCACTATCCTTAGCTTCGTAGTAACGGCACGATAGGACATAAGCCCAGCTAAGACCGAATACGCATAATCAAAACTCAAGCGGCTATGTAGTACATAAACCGCGGCAAGGTATTCTGCTGTGCCATTCACGGTACGAGCATGGCGGCTATAGGATTCTGTTTAATCCACCAGCAGAGCGGGTAACAACCAAGAATGTTGTGGGGTAGAGGATAAGTGCAAATGCGTCAAGCGAGTGTGGGCACATTCGCACGAACGTTGGGAAGTGTCGAGAATCGCATGACCACCAAGGGTGCACACGGGCCGACCTACAGACCCAGGGATGCTCACGCACGAAAAAATGAGCGTCGACTCCGATCGCCACACGCCAAGGTGCTTCTTCCCGTCCAAATGAAACTAAGAAAAAATGGTCCGACTCGAAGCGCAGGTATTTCTTGCCACGCATCTATCGTGGAATCGCATCCCAGAGGTGCGGTCAGATCTAAACGCTCTGGAGTCCCTTCAAGACCGGACTTGCAATTTAATCAAGGGCATCAACATAGGATGAATTGGATATCAGAGCTAACAGAGATCCACCGAGCGATTCAAAATTTAAAATGATATGATGCAGTTTCCAAGGAGTTTGGTGAGTCACTTTCATTTACTGGTGCGGATGACTCAAATATGTAAGGATATGAGTTAAGACAGGAAGGTGTCAGACCCACCCCTGGAATCGAGCCATGGGGCCATACCACGCAATAGTGTACGACGCACTGCATGGTCAACCACCAGCGTGGACAACATGACAAAAAGCCCGTCGGCCCTCAAGTCGGATAGAAGGCAACGCTACTGAGTCTCCAGTGCTGCTATCGGTCGCCGGCGACACTCGACATCCACGGGTCAGCGTCGGCCCCCTCAGTTTCTGAGCACCTCCAAAGGTGCCCGTCGGTCAAAGTGCCCGGACGAGCCAGACAGGAGAGCGTGTGCAGGCAGCGGAAGGACAAACACAGGCTACAAAGCTTCGAATACCCCACCGTGATAGCCAGCCATCGTACGTGAAGGCGGGCGCCTGGGGGAAGCACATGAGAAAACAGCTCACACACACATAGCCAGAACATTCGGCTGCCGTGCCCGCAGCACACACTACAAAACCACTCGCTGCCGACGAGAGGCTAAGGATTCGGTTGTCAATCAAAGGCGCTTTGGGTCGAACCAGCATAGAACAAGGGTGGAGCGGGATCACAATATGAACGTCTCCCCACCCGCCCCAGGGAAGCAAAAAACAATGCCCACATGTATCCTAGCAGCCAAAACTTTGGACGCAGCACCATAAGGGAGGAGAGATGACATACAGGGCTTTTGGTTGCCGATTAAAACCCACTGATGACGTCATAAAGAGCAGAAAATCAAAGGGATCCCGAGCCACCAGGGTTCTAAGGACCCGAGTACTAGTATGTGCGTCAAAACCGGTGTGAATTGAAAAAAAACACGTTAAAGATCTGGTTATTAGTCCAGGCAAATGAAAATACCTCAATAACGTTCTGCCATTTGGCATATGAAAGTTGGTAAAGACATAAGCCTAAAATTGGCACAAAACGGTAGCAAGGAGGGTGAACAAACGGTGCAAGCTAGCACGCGGTGTGGTCAACTGTGGACGAGAGGTTGCTCTGCCAGTCAGAAGTGCGGGGGCGCGGGATACATTAAACGCAAGGCAGACGTTTTGTGCGCTTATCGTGAGTTAGACCGGCCGGTTGGGAAGCAGCCAATAATCCAGTAGATAATCTGTTTACGAACACATACATACCTAATATGCGGTAACAAACGCCCGCGGGGACATGTGACAGTGGCAAGACGAGAAGGGGCATACTTTAGGGGAAATTTTTAAGGCAAAAATATCAATTCTCCAAAGTAAAGTTTCAGGTGCAGTAGCTACACACTAGCGACGTCCCAACCTAACATTTGTGACAAGCCCTGTGCAAAAGATATTTTCACAGTTCATTGTTACTTTAACTAGCTTCCTAGCCTCATTGGATTCCAAAAAGGGTGGGGCCCATTATGAGGGGGGGCTTCCTATTCCAGATAATACATACGGAGTAGGTCACATATATTTATGAATTTTAATAGTAAACAATGCATACCATAAACATGGGATGATTTGTGTAGTGTCACTCAACAGTTTGTGACAGTTAGCTGAGAGGGTGAGTGTTGTTGAGAGTGTTAAGGTAATTCCGGTCTAGACGTTTCCTGAACAGTTCCGCATCCATGGGATCGACACAAGCATCACCTCATCACCCCCTTGAACACTCGTGTGGATTGCAGGCCAGTTTCATCATCATCACAGGGGAACACTGTCTTATTTAAAGATTCACCTCTGTTCGTCAAAATTTGTCCGCGGCCTATTTTCTGGTATCGAGCTAATTTTACATGATTGTTTTATATATGTCCATCGAATAATGACATAACCTGCTAGAAATCCCATGCCCCCCCCCCCAAACAAATGAGAAACTATTTCAGGTAAATTTTCCACACATGCCACACCCACCCACATTTCCAATACACTAGCCATTCAACCATGACTTAGGCACTGAACAAAAAAAAAACCTTTGTGCACTCTGTCGGACAACTCCAACAAAGGCCCCAGTCACATTGTACCTATCAGTATAGCCCTACACAGATACCATGTAGCGAGGAAATACAACTATGTGTAGCTCCCAACTAGAACTGCCTGTTGGCCACCGGGATACAATAAATACTCAATTCGCATGACTGCTATCAGACAGCGACCTGGAACCATAAGGCTTGTTTCAAATGTTTAGAATCATTGCTGAATCGTTAATTAACATCATGTAGACTGTCCGTGTACAAAATAAACACAGGTCAAGGCCCAATGGGTGCCCTACAATGCGAAACCTGTAGTGAGTCGGTAAACAACAGTAAGGGGGTCAAATAATGGCACAGCAAAAACAATCATCTATCGCTCGATAGATCGCGGCCGAGGGGGGACAAAATTCAGCCTTAAAACACAGTGTGATTCAAAACCCCAGTAATTCAATGTGTGTGGAACGCACGATCAGTGGTTTTTTGCTACATTATGTCAATTCAGGATTGACTGAACAAATGGTTGCGCGAGTAGAGGCCACTGATATTGACCAAAGGTACAAGCATGGAGTCCGTCTTGGAAAGTAGCCCCTAAACATGTATGTGTCCGGGGACAAAAAGTGCCCCTAAATAATACCGAAGCAATAGTTTGGTTACTAAGCCCGATTTCCAAATTCTTGGAAATTGTCGCCGACACCCGTTCCATTTACGCACTTATGGCGGTCCCTACTCTTTCAAAAGTACCCTATCATGGTGGGATGCTAATGTAAGCCTCAAGCCCCCCCCCCAACCGGGTGCTTTGACAATTCTCGACCCCGCATGTGGAAATATAGACCCCTCTCAAGGTTTCTCAAATTCACTATTTTTAAAAGAATTGTCGCAGATGTTTTTGAGCTCGACGTCCAATACACAACGCCTCTACAAGGGGTGGGTCGGGATGAAAGTTGATTATTGATGTTCCGCAATAATGGTTGGTCATGACAATTAGTTGAAAACAACAGTTTTGACAATTGACAGTTTAATACCGATTCAGCAGTCAGCACCGAAGACCTAAAATCTTTTTAAACAGCAGAACTATCTTTAGTATCAGGCAAACCCCCTTACATATATTTTTGTCGTTCTAGGTAGGGTGAGTTGTATGGAACTACGGGCGGCAACAAACTGCGTTCTGCACGACAGTATGCGGGCATAGGAACCTACAAGCGTGGGTGTGTCTTATAGGACCGAGCTGCTTGTGAGGGTCTGTGGAGGTGATCTGTGATTCAGCATTACCTACATCGTCAAGACAACATGAACATGAAGTAACTACTCATTTCTCGTGTCAGACCAAATGACTGAACACTCTGAACACACACAGGTACAGGATGTACGACATTTCTTCTTGGAGACAGCCAATCGAGAGGAATATACCACAGATAAGCGATTCACGCAAAGCAGCGGTAGTATAATGTCGCTACCGGCAGCATTTCCTAAAACACTGGGTTAATAGCCTTGGACACAGAATTATTAATTTCACTCACACTAGCATAAACACCATAAAGCCAAAGGCTTATGATTCAATGTGACTGTTTCTGCGGAAGGGCTAAGCCCATCACGACATTGGACAAAACGTATGGAGATAGTACCAAAAGGGCGTCGATTATAGGGGGCGTAACAGGTAACATTGACACATTGGGTTCCTATCTGTACAAACCACTAAGCTAGGTTCTCGTACCCTTGGTAAGAGCTTTTTAAGAACGATAGCGGATTCGTAATGGAACACTTAAACAAGGGCTATTCAAGTTTGTATAACATATGAATAAACAAACTATTAATTTGCCATAGTCTCGTCATCCATACACGCAATCCACTGAGCCCCTCCATGAGGCTAAACATACGATTAACGGTGGCAAGAGGCTAACCGAAAAGCCGATGAACCTGTGGCCAAGGCAACAGCACCGTCACACGGCTTCAGAGCCAGACGAAGAGGCCGAGTGTTTCATTGTAATTACTGTTTTTAAAAACATACATTACCAAATGAACACTCAACAGGTCATTTAAAGGTTGAACCTATATACAACTTTAATATAGCCTGGTAGGAGAGATATAATTTCGCGAGGCAATCTCAAATGGAATTGGACACATGGCATGAATCACCCCTACCGTCAACCCTATTGTCCATAACGGCTTTCGGATTTTGCTGTTACATATGATCGTAAAAACTAACAAGTGCTTCCCACCGTCCGATTTGCGGCTACGTCGGATTAGCAGCCGTGCGATTGGCGGTATCGCTAGCGGTTGAAAAGCAAAGATGTTGTGGCGCTGTCACCTTGACCGGAGGCCCCCGCAACTTGATCCGCCAAATTCAACTGGGTTCCTGCCACTGTTCCTAAAAACTGAAATTGCTGTGGGGGGTGAACGTGCTTCTTAACGGTGACAAGAGTGGGGGGTCTTTCACATTCACAACACTGTTCTTCCCGATATTAAAATGTCCCCCTGGTAGACCTTACTGTCCACTGCTTGGTTCGGCTGGGTTTTTTGTCACCACCGAATATCCTTTGCGGTGTAGTTGTTCTTAATTCCGAAGGGGGGGGAGTTAATAGTCATTGTTCCAGGCATCTCGTTGACACGTAGTTGTTGTTTGCGAGAATAATCCTCACATGTGCATGATGTCTTTGAAAAATATTCCCTTAGGAGCCAATCCGATGGTCTGGCCATGGTCGCGAAGCTCAGAGGGTTAACGCCTTCAATCGTACATCCGCTTCAAGTCCAATTAACATTCTGGTTCTAGTTCCCCCATGACTCAAGTTTGACAACTGCGCGATCGCATAAACTGGGGATCGTTGCAGGAGGGCTGTCGTGTGCCCTTTTCTCGCAATCACGACTATCGACTGAATTCTCTTTAGTGTCCTAAAACGTTTTCCTGACATTTGGCAATGTTTAGATACCATGCGCTATGAGCCAACAAGTAAGCGGTAAAGTGAACCGTGAAAGTGCACTTTACGATCTGCCGCCACCCAAAAGGGCCGGGGCAGCAAAAGAGTTCTGCAAGAGATTGTGTCGGCAGTGTCCATATTGTGAAAACTCACACACTGTGATCTTCCGACAAAATCTCGGCAGGAGCTATTGAGTCTGTAGGCGGGTACGAGAGCTCTTAACGTGATGGCGCCCACTCAATAACGGACTGACCACTGCACGTAAGGAACCAGTGTCAAAGTCTTCAGGTGGCTCGTGCCCACAAATCCGCCAGTTCCACCAAGTGCATTCATCACTTTTGACGTTTCTTCATTTCGACTGACTGCCCACACAGTTCTTCCTGGTGTTTTGGAAGTGAGAATAGGTGGCGCTATAGACATTCGCGAAGTGTATTGAACCAGATTTGATGGGCCGCCCCAGAGGTGTTGATAGCTTCGCTGTCGCTTTTGGTCTGTGCACTACAAAAAAAAATCGACCACGGGGGCGCGGGAATTATTCGTAACGAGATGGTTATGCGACGATTTGTTCTCCTCTTTCCAATCGTTTTGGGCCAGCGGTCCACTGCTCGGCCCCTTTGGTCTTATAAGCGGCTGGTGAAGACGCGGTAATTGGTTCATGCATTGTCGGCGAACGATTGAGACTTGTGGTGCGGGCCCCACAGTGATGCCAGTCGGCGGAAGAGTGCCGTATGGTAGTTTCCACTCGTGCCGGGATGAGCGCTAAAGAGCGTCTGCCGCCAATTGTCGATCCTCCCTCTAGATATAGTTTATGTGTATGTTTGCTGTAGAAAGCCAGCCCCAAATTGCGGTGCGCGATAGCTAAACAACTGCTTGAGCCGGCCCTCCCAGATGTTTTACGGTGACTAGGCTATGTACTGATGTGGCCGAGACCGACGGCGATCGCTTTCGCTCTTAAACAATGGGAGGAAATGAGTGGAGACCATCAACCCGCGCACAATCGCTATAATTTTTCGACCGACGGTCATTTTGCCATCTTGCGGGTGTTTCCAACCCAAAACCTGCTGAACTCGCTTGTCCTGTAGCCACGCTCCCCCCCGTGGCCATACGCAATACTGTGACATTTGTAATTCTACTGCCGGTTTTAATTGATTGGCCTGGGTGGTTCCAGGTCGTGTCAGAGCGGTGTATCCAACCCCATAAATCTTTCCATTGCTGAGACGGTGAGTTTCAATTGATCCTGCCATGTTACTTTTGTGGCAATAAAGACCTGTACAACAAACCAGCACGTTGCATATAAAAGTGTTTGCAGAGGTATGATAAACATGTGCACATGCATAACAGGTTTTCCAGCAGATTCTTGGACCGAAACCCTTGCCTACCAACTGTGTTTTTTGAGATCCTCTGGTTATCCCCGACGTATTGTCGTTTTCGCTTTTGGGTGCGAATAGAAAGGGAAAGTCCCCATCTTTTGTCGAGAATGGACATAACCATCCCGGTTTTGGTGTCTGCGTGTGAGTGATGATTTTTTTCAAAAATTCCACACTACCAGCCTAACTCTTCAAGGGTTCGAACCAGGAACGCTTATGGACTCAATATTTCTGGGTTGTTGCCTCGAAATAAATCATCAACATAAAGGGCGCCACGTACGCCTTTCGTACGCCCATATGCTACTACCGGTCCCTCAAAGTTTCATCGAAAAAATATGGTGACACACATAAACCAAACGGAAGTCGTTTCCATTGATAAAAGTCGTTCTTCCAATAAAACCAAGAAATGTTATGTTCCTCACAAACAGGAACGTGAAAACCCGTCCTTTGAGGTCGACCGTAATGAACCTGGTCGTTAGTCTAACAAAAGAATACACAACATCTATTCGCATTCTCTCATTTGCAAATTTTGGGGTATCAATGAAGCTATTACAAATCGAAGTCAATAAACCATCTCCCTTGTTTTTATACCTTTCGTTGGTCTACAGTGAGATGAACACACCTTGGCCTGTGTTGTGCCTTGCCAATGATATGTGTCTCAGTAGTTTCTTAATTTTCAGTATCTCCAAATGAACTTGACTGGTTGATAATATTCTATTCGAAAATTGTACAGGTGGTGGCGCGTAGGTGAACGGAAGCTTAATGCCGGTTTGAAACCAGGTGAACACTGTTTCGGATGCACCAATTTCCTGCCAAATGTAATGTGCTCCGAAAGCCTCATACCTATTCCCTGTTCAATTCTTCGACAAGGTTATTCTGTGCCATACTGAGGTTGATCTGGCGGTAGGTACTTCCTAGTTTAAGTGAACCATCCGTTCGACCTCCGCGGCCACCCCTGTGGTAATATCCTCTGCCTCTATACCCACAGAGGAGCCAAATCGTGACCTTGTGTAGGCCGACCCCTACGCAGAGGGCTGACAGTTTTTCAGCAGCCAATTTCAACTGATACCCCTTGACAGAAAGCCTGCAACGTTCTTTTGGACCTTACGGTAACATGTTTTGCTGTGGATCTCATCCACATTGCGATGCCACCTAATCGATTCGTATTCACGTGTTGTAGTCCAGGTGCGCCTTGAGGACTGTTTGTGGCGGGTCCAAAGCCGTGGGTTCGATTTCTGTGATTTTTCGAACTGTCAAATACGCTAATTGTAGATTTTCCGGCCAGTTGTCATGTAGCGACTGCTTTTCTGCACTTGGAAATCTAAAGAACGGTGTGCCTTATTCTGAGCTCCAGCTGGGCACTGCCTTCACCCACAAGTTCAATGGTTGGGTTCCAATTTAACCTGGACACACCTCACGTACACCCAACTGTTTCTGGAATGTCTGTAGCCCTATTGCCCTGAATTATGTTCCTCCATCAGTATTCTCGCCTCGATATTGATATTGCGCACGCCTGCTGTGAAGCGCGTTATGAAGCCGTTTCGGCCTGCTCATGAGAGTCCGTTGGTATCACAGTAATTGTTTGTGTTAGGCGTCTTAACGTTAGGCCTTTCTCAACCTTCTCTATTCGGTGTTGAAGTTGGGTCGAAATGGTCCTGTTTTTCTATGTTTTTTCAGTTCCAGTTCGATCAAACGTTTCTTGATATCTCCCTCTCAACACATTTTTTCAACTCGTCGTTTGAACGTTCCGGATTTTCGTTACAAGTCAATATTAAGTGATTTCTGTGGGATTTTACGGCGGGTAGCCGGATCGTGTGGCGATAAATTGTGCGATAGAACACAAGAATGAACCGAAGCCGTGACCTGTGCCAGGCAACGCACAGGTCATGGGGGGGGGGGACGGCTTCCCAGATCCATACGGTGGTAAAGTCCGATTTTTCCATTGTAATTACTGTACAACACTAAATTTCGAGGTTTTCAGACTGTTTTGAACTCTGGGTACCTTAGATGACCCTCCGACCTTACCCCAAAATATAGGGTTCATGTACTATCATAGGAATACAGCAACCAGTTGAGCCTCTTCACCCCGCCCTTTACCAAAACAATAGGGTATTATGTACTCCCCCATAAGAAAATACACACCTAATGTCAAAACCTGATCAGACCAACTTCTGGACTTTCGTGTTTACAAGTCTCAGACTTTGACCTCCGTTGACCTCAGATGACCTCGACTTGACCCTCCCACAAAGGTTCATTAACTCATCATGGGCAACAAACATCCAAGTTGAGCTTCATCCATCGAGGTGGGGGTCAATTACGTGTTTAACAATCAAAATTGGCCAAATATCAAATTTTTGTCACAAATTGTTTATTATTCGACTCAAAATTCACTCCTGCCTGAACCAGAAGCAATAAGGGTTCCTGTACTACCCCAAAGAAAGCTATACTACACATCAGTTCAACTTGATCAACCACCATTCTGGCCTTATCGGGTTACAAGTTTTCAACTGGACCTCTGGTGACCTCAGATACCTCTGCCTGAATCTCAAACATAGGTTCATGTACTTCATCATGGGGAACACAAACCAAGTATGAGTTCATTCACCGGGGGTGTTCGAGTTATCGTGTTTACAAGCCACATTGCCGAAATATCAATTTTCATACTTTTCGACCAAATTCACCCGCGACCTGCAACCAGAAACAATAGGGTTCCTGACTCCCCATGAGAAGCGATCCCCTGATTTTTAACTTGATCAAACAACCATTCTGGACTATCCGTGTTTACAAGGTTTTTCAGACTTGTGACCTCTGGTGACCTCAGATGACCTCTGACCTGATCTCAAAACGATAGGGTTCATGTACTCATCATGGGGACACACAAACCAAGAATGAGTTTCATTCCATCCGGGTGGGCGAGTTATCGTGGTTACAAGCCAAAATTGGCCGAATATCAAATTTTTCTATTTTCGACCAAAATTCACCCCGACCTGACCCGAACAAGAGGGTTCCTGTACTCCCCATGGAAAAGCTATACACCTGATTTTAACTTGATCAGACCAACCATTCCTGGACTTTCGTGTTTACAAGGTTTTCAGACTTTGACCCTGGTGACCTCAGATGACGCCTAACATGACCTCAAAACAATAGGGTTTCATGTACTCATCAATGGGAACACACATACAAGTATGAGCTTCATCCATCCAGGTGGTTGAGTTATCGTGTTTACAAGCAAAATTGGCCAAAATCGCGAATTTTCACAAATTTTCTATTTTCGTTTCGACCAATTTCCACCTCCCGACCTGAACCAAAACAATAGGGTCCTGTACTCCCCATAAGAAAGCTATACACCTAATTTCAACTTGATCAACCACTTCTGTACCTATCCGCTTTTACAAGTTTTCAGACTTGACTCTCTGGTGACCTCAGATGACCTCTGACCTGACCCCAAAACAATATGTCATGTACTTCATCATGGGGAACAACATACCAAGTAGAGCTTCATCCATCCAGCTGGGGTCCAGTTATCGTGTTCACACGCTGGGCGTCACACCAACCATACACGCACACACACACCACACCAAGCACCACACAAACACACAACGTGACTGCATAGATTCCTCTGACTCTTCCCCCCGTTTTTTCAGGACTCAAAACAGGAAAAAGATGTATCAGAGAGGGGGTACACAAGTTTAAAGAGCTACGATCTGGCTTTGATGGAGCACACGGGATTGATAGTGATGGCTTGATTCAGGTTTTCACGATTGGTCCGTGGTCTCAATGATCTTTCTTTCATATTTGTTGGAAATTTCTCAATATTTCTATTATTAACAAGGCATAAAACCCAGGAATTTTCAAAATACATTGGACACAAGGCTGGCCTTGATGAGTTGGAATTCACCTCCGTCACTGAGGTCAGGGGACAAAAGGGTGGGGGGGTTGCCCTCTATTGGAGGAAATTTTGATTTCAAAGTTGGACTGGGTGCAAATGTGATATTTAACGCGGATACCGTTTACTCTCTTAGAACACCCCTCTCTTCAAACCAACAGTAATTTTTGACATCACACTCAAGTGACAACGTTGTGAAATCCTCATTAAAAAAAGTGGACACAAACCATTACCTCGCTCAATTCGAGTTTCTGCTACCTGGGTGAATGTAGTCCGATGCTGATAATACCTAAATATTGGCTGTGTGAGCACCTATATAACCAAAGGCTCATACTAAAGCAGGATTTGTGATGGTATATTCATTTATACTTTTATAACCCCCAAAAAAATTAAATGAAAAATTAAATAAAATTAAATAAAAAATAATAACTTTCCTTGTTGCATTGAAACTAACTGACCCTACTGAATCACCCCCCCCCCCTCTCGTGATTTCACATCCTGAAGCATCATTCGACTTTGAACAAAGCAAATTTGGATGGGTCTTAATAAGTGAGATAGACTTTTATAACCAATGATATTAAGTGGACTGTTACAAAACTGGGGCATATCCAGCAGTATCCTATGATCTGGACAGTCAGTACTTTCAAAGATTCTCGGACTCGAGCCAATTCATCACACGTCTTGAAAATGAAAAAATTGCATGTGGTGTTTTGAACCATGACTGTTACCAACACCTCGGCATCTCCTACACAACCAAACAGAGTAGTCAAGCGAGCAACAAATATATAAATTACCTAATGGTAACACTTAGGATCCCCAGAGTAACACAGAGCTGGAAGCCGTCCCCAGGATCCCCGGTTCTGGGCTGGCAACTCTGCAATGTACACCTTGAAATTGACAAAATATTGCTTCTTAGAATGGTCCTCTCTTTGTGGAACTTGTCAACCTCCGAGTGGAATGTTTACCAAAAAAAAAACCGGCTGAACACCAACTTGAAGTGCCAGTAAGTTGCAAACCACACACGAGTTTAACATCCATAATTGGGAAGGTTAATATCCCAGACGATCACTGCAGAAGGGTGTGAGGGAGTTTCTCAGGACAGTTATGCTAAGAACTGACTCAAAGACAGCAGTTTCAACAGACCATAAAATCTGCAAATTCATGCAAATTGGGTATGCGACAAGCTCCTGTGAATTGAGTCAGGCTCGATTTATAACGGTTCCGACTCGTCCGAGTGACTGAAATTTCCTTAACGGACAACCACAACCCACTAAGCAATTTGCCCGATGACATCTTTTTCACCTTTAGAAATTTTGTTATGATCATGCTCTAGATGTTTTTATATCCCATCTGATTGCCTTGATTCGTCCATATCAACCACAAACCGTATGCAGTGCCGCACTTTACTTTGGCTGTGTATTGAATAATGTACCAGTGGTCCGGAATATTGATTTGATTTGATTGCTACTGGTTCAGGAAGCCAATTTGCTCAATCGTGGAACCCACACCAAATTTTTGACATCGGGATGACACAAGCGACACCTCGCCTTTCTCTCTCGACTAGTGCTCGGATTATATCGAGGCAGAGTTGTAACCAATCCCTGCGCCCGGGACCATCGCACATTTTACTCCCTCATCCGACGGACGATCCGTGAATTCCAGGACCCGACCACATTCTCAGAACCTGTGAGGAGCGGAAGATGTTCGAAACTCGACGGCTCACAGGCCGGACCGACTACTATTGCAATGTCCTCGAAACAACCCCCCGAAATTACCAGCCCACGCTCAACGCACGACCAGGAACTTAAGACCCAGAACACGCCAGTCGAACTGCAATACAGCCACTCTGAAAACGCCCGGTGCTGATCGGCTGGAATTCGAACCCGACCTGTTCAGCAAAAAGCTACACTGATAACCAGCTCCACTATTCTCTCTCCCGCCCAATGTTCACTGTTGACATCGAGTATGGCACCAATGTACAGTACGATTTTTACGATACATCATTCACAACTATTAAGCAAGGGAAAACAAAACTGTCAACCTACAGGATTACATTAAGTGTTCTTGATATTGATATTTTGTTATTTATATTGGTGTTAGGTATATTGTAAACATGTGATCTGGTAGCAATCACTGTACATGTTTGAAACAACAACTGATTCCTTCCAAAAATTATTTAATGAAATCTTGCTAGCTGAAGTTAACTAAAAAAGATATAAAATTGGTGATCAACAACCCAGATACTACAATATAATGAAATGTCACCTGAATCATCTGTTTAGGGGAGAAATCCTGCTTAATGAGGAAATGTGACCACACATACACAACACAGACACACATATAACAACACACACACAGTTGGACCCACACGAAGGCCAAAGTGCTCAACTAAGTCTCTTTTTTACTTTTGTTCAGGTCGAGACAGAGAGGAGATGACTGCCAGGCTTACTTACCCGGGCAAGAAAGGGAGGCCATGCCGGTGGCAAATCCGGTGAGGACCCGCCCAAGGTAGAGACCCCACAGGTCGGGCCCACTGGCTATCAGTCATCCAGCCCACTGCAAAGTGCAACGGCGCAGAGCATCAATGTAGCCTTCCTCCCGATGGTGCTTGCCCATCAAACCAGCGAAGCGCACCAAAGAATGGCCCCCCCATATTCAGCAGGACTGTAGGGAGGAGAACGAAGAAGTTCAAGTTGACTGTCATCTTCGTATTTGCATCACTGGTTTTTGCTTGAGGTTGCATGTTGCGTTGGTGCAGATTGTTTGCCTGGAGTTGAAATATTAATGTGAATACTATTTGAAACCCTTACCTTGAGAAACTATCTCCCTCTCAGAGTGGACAGAAATTACTGTCACACAAGTCCAGCGGTAACCCAGAATACAACAATGTGTATACAAAGCTCTTATAGGACTCTGCCACATTATGCTGTTTGCCCACGCTGCATGCCAAACTAAAGCACAAATGGTGCTGTAACTCAAACGGCACAAATGTACCAAGACGAATGTACATTATTGAAAATGTTCAAGATCATTGAAGCCCAACATGCAGTTTCAAAAATGGCCTACTGTGCCGCTTTAACAACTTTTGACCATGATCTTCACAAGGCCCAACGATGCCTTAGCAGCAATAAAACATTCCAAATAAGGGGCCGCAGAGCCTACCGTGACACTGGGCCTTGGGTCCGCAACCCTTGGGCACCCTTAAGGTACGGCTATTTGAGCATCATTTGCCCAACAACAGCACTGTGCACAGAATCTTCGAGATTTCTGCAGTATTTCATATATTGGCCCTCGGGCCACACTGGGCCCAGCCTCCGAATTTCCCAAACACCCCCCCATGGCCCTCTAACCCAGGGCCGCTTCATGTAACTTTGAGATATCAATTGGGAAGCTCGTGGTAGGAAGCTTCATTTCAAGTACCATTAGTTGTAAAATTTCATACAGAACCGCCACCCAGTGTCTCGCCTGTTACGCGATCATGTTTTCAATCTATATTCACAGGCGAACCTTACAACGGCATTTAATGCGTTGCTTTAAAGATTCTGTATTAGCATTTGACAGAAACGCCCTAATCAGTGGAACCCAATTTCAAATCCGTAAGGACTGATTTTTGACAATGTCACCGATCGTCGACATATAGTTTTGTGGAAACGTGACTAAGATTGCTTAAATTATGCAAATTAGACAATAAACAACTTTCTGTTGACCCATTTTCTCACTTCACTTATTCCGGACCAATTGGTGAACCATACTTATACATTTCATCATCATCGTCAAAAAAAATTCATCAAACTTGAACATTTGCATGATGAAGCAATTTATACACCCTGCATAACCCCTAGTGACCTGATTCATGTTAACAACTTTGGCGAACTAAAGGTGGACCACACTCATAGTGGAGGCTAGTCCTATCTAATAAATTTTGGCTGTATATCCTCAGTGTCACCCATAAATTCCATTTAAACCAGCTCCCAACTAGCTCCACATGTTACTCTCCTCCCCCCCCATCCAACCCCCCCTCTCCCCCCCCCCCCCCCGGTATCTCACACACCAGAGCTACGCAGGTGAAACCTGACACCCTTCATTCTTAAGACGTAAGTGCCTGGAGGTAAGTAAACAAATGACTGAGTGTTTACACTTTATATGGTCAGGTCAGGGGGCCCAGAAGAGTTATGAACAGTCAGGAGTGAACCTCAAGGTAAAAATGCAGGTTTTGATGACAATAGTATAAATCCTGTCTGTCACAGATGAATACTAGTTAAGATGACTGGAAATAACATACCTGAGGGGTTGAAAGGATAAAAACTCTGCAACATTTGTGTGATTGATAGCATGCTATATAATAGTGGTTCAAGCATCATGCTGGTCGCTAGGGTGCCCAAACTATACCATTCCATTCTTAAAAAGGTAGCGTCCAGTCTCTGGAGGTTGTTTCAAGAAATGTTATTTATTTGACAGTTCTGGTCCATATGTGACTTTGAATTACATTTGATGACATAACATTTTTTAATGAAAAATGTTACCCTTGATCATAATCAGCATGTCTCAAAATTTCAGCCATATCACACAAGTCACTATAAATGATTGCAGAAAATGATCTTATTTAGGCAGTTTCTTGACCTCGAATGACCTATATATAGTATCTTCCAGATCAGTGTCCTCTGCGAGCCCGCTGATTTCTCTTTAAGGAGATCCGACTCGGGCAGGGGTGGCGCTCCTGGGCACCGCATCAAACACCCGCCGCTGACCCAGCCGCTCCTAGTCTACCCTATGCGAGGAGGCTATAGACTGCCCTGACGTAGACCTGTGGTTGAAACTCCTTCCAAGTCGGCTCCCCTCAGGGACTCAATCTTGTCATCTGCTAGCCGCCTCTTCGAACAATCCCGCGAGGAGGCCCCGGCCCCTGATGGATGGCTGACAAGGCAACTCTACCGAACGGGCTGGTCACTATGCCTGTTCGATTTCTGTTGCGCTTTTAAGTCACCTGCGCTCAAGTCTGACAGGATGAGGAGGGCACCGGACCAACGAACGCGATAGAGTTACTTGTATAGCGACCCATCGTACGCAGTCTGTCCCGAAACATACCTATGTCGGAGAGACCACCGGAAGAACAGTCTCTGGGCGAGCGGGACCTTAACACCTCCCTTGCCGAACAAGACCGCCAGCGTTAAGTCTCGCCCGAGGTTGATCGGGGATCACGGCACCCTAACACGGTCTGTCCATCCCGCCCCCGAGGACTACCTGGCGGGTATAGCCTCGCCGCTCCTGGGCGTAGAACACCTGCTCCACGTGAGTCGCAATGGCTGACAAGAGAGACTCCCGGCGTTACGGCTGTTTCGGACGGCCTGCCTCGTACCCCCCCGGAGACCCTCCTGATAATCTCATGATCGGGGAGCGTCTTGTCTTTTTTTCCTCCCCTCTTGCCCGGAACCCAACAGCTTGAAGTTCCGGAGGGCCGCCGCGGCCTAACCTCCCCTACGAGGAGGACGGGAGGGTCAAGAAGCGTCAAGCCCAGTACGGGCCCCGGAACGTCGGCCGCTCTAACCTTTCGAAAATACCGGCGAAACTGGTCTGTAAAATCGCCACGCATGGCTCGCGGCTTGGCTATTCAATGTAAACTTCTCTGCCTAGCTACCGCTATATCCGAATCCCGAGCATAGCCCTTCCTGGGAAAATGTTGACGATGCCCTGTAGGCTGTGCTGGAGGGCTGGGATCAATCCCTGGATCCCCTGGATCCCCTGGTCCCCTGGCGCGGCCTAATGCCTGAGCCGTACTTGGCCCGCCGGATCCCAGCCGCAGGACCGTTCCGACCGCAACTCCGTCGGGACCTCCGGGCCGTCCGAGGTGCGACCGGACACGGCGGGCCGATCGGAACCTGCTGGGCCGGCCCCGACCTTGCTTGTCGGGACTCCCGGGCCGTCCGAGGTGGTAACCCCACCCCGTTTCGGCCCGCTGGGGGGGCCGGCCCCGCCGCTAGCTTGTCCTGGGGACCTCCGGCGTCCTTATGTGTAACCACACCCGTTCAGGGGCCTCGGCTGTGGCCGTCCCCGACCTCTTCCTGTCGAGACCTCTGGCGTCCCAATTGTAACGACACCGCCGTGCGGGCCCGGCGGGGCTGCCCCTACTCTCCCTTCGGGACCCATCCGGGCCTTCCGAGGTGTAACACCACCCCTTCGGGCCTGGCTGGCTGGCGCCGACCTTACCAGTAGGGCCTGGACCAGGCAAAGTCGAGCCACTTCGGCCCGCCCGCCTGGGTCGGTCCCCGACCTCACCTTGTCGGGACCTTCGTACCGCCTGAGGTGGTAACAACACCACCGTTCGGAAGGGTCCGCCGAGGAAGACCGCAGAGCCTGCCTCCTCTATGTGCGAGACGAGCCCACTTCGGGCCTGCTCTGGTCTAGCCGGCTTTAGGTTCATGCTGACCCAAGCTCTATGCCTGTGGGACTCACGGTGCTAACACACCGCCCATGGGCCCCGGATGGGGCCAAGCTCGGGTCCAGAGGTATAGTCCCCCCCGTGAAACGTCCTCTTTCTTCCGAGCGCCACCCTATCACTGGGCCTTTCCTGCCATCGGTAGGTAGTCTTCGTAGACATGGCGGCGCCTCCCAGCGTTCCTCTGTCCGGTAGCGATTGCCGAAGTTCCGTTAGCCGACAACCTTTCCCGTATCTGAGGAAAAGTCCCGCTAACGGACATATCCTTCGGATTTAACCTCCCCTCCCGAACTATATCCAATAACCATATCACAAAAAGGAATCATTTTTCCGACGTGATATGGCTATATGTCATAAACCATTGTATTGCATTAAGACTATACAAAAACAAATAATCCGGGAGAGGGGGGTGGAGCAGCCGGTCCCGGTAACAATATCACAAATAGGAGTCACTTCCGACATGATATCGAATGTCATAGTACGAGTTTAGTGCAGTATAAGAATATACAAAATGACAAACCATCATAGCCGATAACAACGGTGGCAATAGCAATCGCACAAAAAGGAATCATTCCGACATTTTATATGCGAAATGTCATAACATTAGTGTAATTGCAGTATAAGCCTATACAAAATACAAAGTAATCGGCCAGTAAACGACTCCGATAGACGAGTTAACTTCCCAGCCAAGTTAACGAACAAGTATTCCCCCATTACCCGCTCTCACACGTCTTGCGTAACATTCCCCCCCCCCCCCCCACATTCCCTAGCGCCACACGCGGAGAGCCCAACACCCCCCCGGGAGAAGGGACAGGGGGAAGGGGAAAAAACCCAAGGAAAGGGAGGGAGGGGGGGGGGGCTTCGCTAGGGAAAGCACCCGGACACAGTCAGGCCCTCTAAACCTACACAATAGGATCCCCACACACCCCGCGTGTGTTCGGCTACGGGGGGTACTGGGGACGCCATGCCAGCCCTATTGTGCTAGGAGCAGCCCTGGCTAAATATGGACTTACGCAAAACGGGATCGAGCGGGAGTAAATCCAAACCAGTAGCACGCAAACCGCTAAGGAATAAACATATCCAGATAGACAACGTCGGAAGAAACATGCTCCTAGCAAGATCTGAATGTCGATTGAAACCAGATGGGTGATTTTCGGCTTTGAAAAATCGATGAAATTCTTAACCAAGTCTCATGAACGTAAACTTCCACCTGGCAAGAAGATAAGAAGGGTTGCAAGAATAATATTAATTGTGTATTTATATGCAAAAATTATTCACATTAAATGACTTTAAGTTACCTTTACACTGTTGTTGAATTTATAAGGATCAACAGGTTGTCCATCTCCACCAAGTTTCATGAGGATTCAACCAATATTAAAATATGCATAAATTATTCAAATTGACTAGTAAATGCGGCTTAAGTAACATTGAATGACCTTCGGTGCCCTCGTCCCTACTGTAAAATTCATTGGGACTATAGTTAAACCATCACCACCAAGTTTCATGAAGTCCAACAAGCACTTCCAATATTGCAGAAATTATGCCAATAAGACTACTTAATTAGCATATATCATATCACGCCAGGAATCTAATCACTTTGTGTACTCTTCATAGTTTTTTGTTTATATACTCCGAAACGGCATCACCCATGCATCTACGATCAAGAGCTATCTTGACACAAGCTCCCAGCCAATTTTCTAATATGCAAATTTTTATGCAAATGAGTACGTTCTTTCGGGACGAAAAGTGGATGACCATCGGCAAACTCTTCACCATCGCACCTCCCCAAAAAGGTCGCCAGCATAGATGGCTTTCAACGTTCGAGATATCGAACCGCACATACGGACAGAACAACAGACGGACAGATAGAACGACGGACAGACAGACAGACAGACACACACACAACAATTTGACCACTATGTCTCTCCTTGAAACAAGTTCAGGCGAGACCCAAATTGGCCCTCGGCCGCAAGTGGGACCTTGACCAACTGTTACTGAACCACCCTGAAGGTAGGGCTTTTGGACTGTCATTATGAACCGAATGTTAGCACTTGTGCACTGAATTTGCTAGAGCCATTTTTGCTAATTCCCCATTATGGCCCCATGGCCCGCACTGGGCCTTGGGACCATGGACCCAAATTCCCAACACCCTGAAGGACCTCTACCCAAGGACAATCAAATGTAACTTTGGAGAAATCTTGACGCTTGTGGAAAGAGATTCATTTCAGGTATGTTGGGGCCCAAGTGGACCTTGGACCAAAAATTCCTGACCCCTGGAAAGGGGCGGCTGTTAGACCCATCATTATGACCGAACATCATCACTGTGCACCAAAATTTGTAGGCGGAAATCATAAATTTTACACATAAGGGGCCTATACGGGCCCTTCGATTGGGTCCTTTGTCAGGGTTTACGATTAGGGTTACATTATTATAGTCTTGTCGGTTTCCGTTTAATAAGAACAAACATTAACGGTCATGGTATCTCAACCGTTTAACGTGTACACCGATAGCGACCATTCGGATCTGAATTACAATCATCGATTCCTCCACCGAACGGTAACAGGAATCATGCAGCAAACTGGTGGTGTGTTCGCCACCTTTACCGACTGTGTAATTGTTGTATATGGCCGGCAATCTGACGAATATGGTCAATAGTATAGTCCGAGAATAATTACGATCTCCATTTTAAACGTTTCTGCGCGCGAACTACACAGTAGGGGCGACTACACCCGTGGTAATGATATACTACACAGCCTGCATTACAAGCCAGACCGGTTACACGCTAGGGATTCTGTAATGCTGTTAGTGTAGTAGTGTTATGTCCAACAAGATAACTTCATCATTTTTTGTTGTATTCATGGAAGTAAATAGAATGGCACATGATTTTCATGCAAATTTGACCCAGATGGCTTTGAAATGACTTCTAACTTAGGGAGGAACAAATGTAGCCCCCATCCACCAAGTTTTGTTCAAATATATACAATAGTAGGGAAATCGCATAATTTTGCAATTAATTTGACCTCCTGTGACCTTGGCATTATTTTTGAAATTGACTTTGTACTACAACACGGGATCCCTGGTTACTCTGGTGATGTCACAAGGCACATTGTGCAATAGCAAAATTTGCTCTTTCCACACTCGAATCCCCTGAAACTCTTTCTGAGGTTTGAGTTTCCTGGATCTGCTATTTTCACATGACCATTCTGTACTGTAGAAGTGCAGATTGCCATTTTGAGCATCTTGCTTAGGAATGCAAAACAATTTTCCATGTACACTGTACAGGCAGCTGGTCACTACAAGAAAGAGAAATTTATCTTTTGTTTCTCAAGAAGACAAACAGCATGGCGGATGTGGATTTTCTGCCTCAACAGATTTGGGAACATGTATGCTACAGAAATATTGCCATTTGAACCATTTTCTTCATAAGCCCGGCTCACTCATGTATACCGATTAACTCATACCATCATCATCATCATAGGACAGTGTATGTCAATGCTTTCCATGTGGCATGGTTAGACGGGAACTCTGACAAGGCTTGTAAGCCTGCTTCCACTCAACCATATTCTGTGCAAGAGCATGATTTCCAGCGTGTGAAATAGTGCCGGACACCTGTGTAGCCATTTGGAGAGGAATTGTAGGAAACCTGTATGCTGTCTATAGTTTTGTGTTTAAACTGACTGCTATGCACTTCAAAAGTGTGTAGCAATCTAATTTGCGGAGCATTTCGCGCTGCTACACCAGCTATTCGAACGCTGTGACGATCTCTACATATTGTTGCTAAGGTCACTACTACGCACACAACACTTCATTCGAGGTCTTCCGGGGGCCCAACCTCTGCACACCGGTCGTCACCTTAATCTCCCTAGACTTCTTCACCCAGTTATTATTCTGCATTCTTTCAATGTGGCCAAACCACTCAATCTACGATTCTGAACACAAGTGCCAATCTTAGCAAGACCCAAGAATCTATCAGCTCATCAGATGGGCCGCCTTCCGATCCTTCACGGTCACACCCCAATCCATCTTAATCAGTCTCATATCGTATTCGTCCATTATAGTCAAGTCATCTGTTTTCACTGCCCAGGTGTCACTACATAGAGCATCATAATCCTGACACAAGCCTCGAAAATCCTCCCTTCATACCATGAGAGAAACAATCTAGACGAACCCAGCGTTTGTGGCATCATAAACAGGCTCTCTGAAACAATTTGAAATTGGGAATTTTACGGTCATGACTCGACAAAGCGCAATCGTGAAACGCACGCATTTACATCACGCAACGGCACATGACACGTTGTACAACATAAAGCGCCCTTATTGCAGGACGGCCAGTGGCGACAACAGGAAAAACATTACGGTTCATACGTCTGACGTTGCCATTGCCGTTGTGAACATCTAAAGCTCCCTATTGTTGATGATGACCAACAACTAGTCTCAACATGTCACATAAACAGCCTTGAGGGAAAAAAATCTGAAATACAGTAAGGTGTCAAAATATTGGCATCTGGTGATTTGCCTCTAAGACAGGCTGCTCACTCAAGAATTTTCATTGGATCGGCATCAACATTAATAGGGACCATTGGAAATCACCCCTTTCCGGCAAACACCAACTGACGTATGATAATACCTTTCACTACTTCTCCACTAACCTTACCGAGGTTACAATAATTTGTCAGTGAAAACACTTTGTGGAGAGATTTTTCTCTATGCACTGCTGCTAACATAGCATTGTACTGGATGCATTCGTTAGGGTCATAGTTGGGGGGGTCATAGTTGGGGGGGTGAGCTTTAAAAAATACATATCGAAAATGTTAATAGTGGAAATCGTTCGTTTTCAGCCGCTTCTAAGCTTGAACCCACAGGGTCGAATTGGGTGAAACATGTGCTCACTTGGGCATATAATGACTATATTGCCACAAAAAAAAATATGGATCATCTGAGATGGTGGACCTACCACCCAAGTACTGTATGAGAAAAAAACTAGTCATTTGTGTTGAATTTAGAGTGTGACTTATTGTGACTTATAAGCACTTAAGTGTGACATACATGTATATACTGTACACATGTTATATGCTATATATAGGCGGATTCCCTATGCCTTGTGCATTCCAGCATAGAATAAAACCAAGCGAACGGAACAGCAAAAGGGCCAACGGGGTCTTGCTTAGTTGTGCAAAACAGAAGACCTCAGTCAGAGTCTCACAACATTTTGCAAAATATGTGTGGGGAGACCCCTACCACGTTGGAGCTCAATCCATGTGAGGGAGTTAAAACGAAAGGTGGGATAGTGGACCAGGGCTTAAAAGATGACAGAAAGGACAGTCCAAAATATTTGGAATCCACTACTATACGCCATACTTACGCCAAATAAGGAGGAAGTACTATCGTCCAGTAGACTGGCATTTTTCATGTCTGGAATGGCAGGGGATGAGTAACCGATGGTGTAGCCCATGGAAATGGTGCAAAGAGGACACTGACACCACAAGGTAGAGGAATTGAATGATGTGATCGTACTGTTGATTGATTGAAACACAACGTGATCTTATAATCTCCAAATTTGCTATTATACACAAGAACTTTACAGAACCCTCCCTCATGGTCTGATATGGTCACTGAGAGGGCAGCTACCAAGAGGGTACCCTAGCAATACCAGGGCACTGACCTTGGCATGATGTCACCCAAGCCTGGCTCCACTGATCCCTGGCTGGAGCATCTGGACGTATGAGCGGACAGCTCCCATAACGAAGGGTCAACCCTTCCTCGACCCTGGAGGCGGTCAAGCTCACACGTGCTCTCCGGTTTCACCCGAATATCAAAGGAGGCTCGGGCCTCCCCACTTTTCCAGCACCCAGTTGGTGGTTGGAGCATGACTGAGGTTGTGTGATGCCCATGGCGAGGTCAGTCCCTGCTCCGTGGGAAATACTGGGGAGCCCTCGCAGTCAACTCATGCCCCCTGGTTTAGAAGATGGATAGTATAGATACTTTATTCAGCCATTGAATAAAATATATACATTGGAAATTGGTTGAAAACAGGAGCTCAAAGTAAACAATAGAATGAGTGAGACATAAAAACATACATAACCAGGAAGTCAAAAGGCTAAGTGATTCCTTGAATCTTTATGACAACACCTACAGCTAGACACGCGGCCAATGGGAGATTGCACCAGATCATCACGGGCAAATAAACGTTTGACAAATGTCCCATTTATCCCAACCAACCAATATGGTTCCTAGACTCTTGATAAGAACGATACACACTGAATTACAAGATTTGCAGACTTATAAACTAGGGGTGACCTCTGTCCTAACCCCAAAACAAAGGGGTTCATGTTCCCATTGTGGGGAACACACATACCAAGTATGGGACCTCAGCAATCCAGTTCATATTTACAAACCAAACTTTCAATTTAGACCAATCATTTCTGACTTATCGTGTTCACAAGATTTTCAACTTTGACCTCTCTTGACCTCAGATGAAATCGACCTGACCCCAAACCAATAGGATTAATGAACACATCATAGGGAACCCACATCACCATTGTGAACTGATCCATTAAGGGGTCTAGTTATTGTGTTAACGAGTTATCGTTTTAACGAGCAAAATTTGCCAAATTATCAATTTTTCACAATTTCCCAATTTTTTTTTCCACAAATGTGACTCCCAATTACCAAACAATAGGGGTCCTGTACTCCTCACGAAAAGCGCCTACCGATTTCAACCTGATCGGACTATCATTCTGGACTTCGTGTAACAAGATTTTTCAGACTGTTACCTCCGTACCTTATATGACCTTTGACCTGCCCCAAAACAATAGGGATCATATATTCATTATGAGAACCCACATACCAAGTATGAACCTTGATCCATCCAAGTGGGGCCGATTCATCATGTTAAGGGGCTAAAATTTGCCAAATTATCAATTTTTCACAATTCCCAATTTTTTCCCAAATCCGACCCCCGATTCAAACCAAAAATGTAGGGTTTCTGTACACCTCATCAAAAAAAAATTGCATACCAAATTCCAACCTGATCGGACCAGGCACTCTGGACTTATCGTGCTAACATTCTGCTAGTCATTCTGGACTTATTGTGTTAACAAGATTTCCAGACTTCGACCTCTCTTGACCACAGATGACCTTTGACCTGCCCCAAAACAATAGGGATCATGTACTCATTATGGGGAACCCATTTACCGAGTATGAACTTGGATCCATCCAAGTGGGGCCGATTCATCATGTTAAGGGGCTAAAATTTGCCAAATTATCAATTTTTTTCCACAATTCCCAATTTTTTTTTTTTTTTTTTCCCCGAATCTGACCCCCTGAATTACACCATAAAAACTATAGGGTTCCTGTACTCCTCATAAGAAAGCTGCATATCGAGTTTCAACCTGATCGATCCAGCATTCTGGACTTACTGTGTTAACAAGATTTTTCAGACTTCGACTCTCCTGACCTCAGATGACCTTTGACCTGACCTCAAAACAATAGGGATCATATATTCATTATGAGAACCCACATACCAAGTATGAACCTTGATCCATCCAAGTGGGGCCGATTCATCATGTTAAGGGGCTAAAATTTGCCAAATTATCAATTTTTCACAATTCCCATTCTTTCCCAAATCTGACCCCCGAATTACACTATGATTGATAGAGCTCCTGTACTCCTCATAAGAAAGCTGCATATCGAGTTTCAACCTGATCGGACCAGGCATTCTGGACTTATCGTGTAACAGATTTCAACTTTGACCTCTCTTGACCTCAGATGAAATCGACTGACCCCCAAAAAAACAATAGAGATCATGTAATTATTATGGGGAGGGGAAACCCAGTATGAACTTGATCCATCCAAGCAGGGGTTGAGATATAGTGTTAACAAGGCGAGGCGTCACACACACACACATACACACACTGTCATGACTGCATAGATTCCTCTGACTTCCTCAAGGAATCAAAAATGTAAACAATTCTTGACTAGGAAAAGATGTAAAAGAGTATAAAGCCGTGTTTCCATGCACACGGGCAAGGCGGGCCGGCGGGCACGCAGACACGGGGGGTGACCCGTTTCCATGCACGCGGGCAGTGCCGCGTTTTAACACAGTCATGCAACACTTTCCACTTTTAGTGTGTATACATGAGCAATAAGACCGTGTATTATTATTATTATTATTATTATTTATCAGACACCGGACGCATACTAGTGTTTTAACCCTAAAACACGGGTTGTTAATTTCCAAACCAGAAACCATTGTTTTATATGTCAATGATAGCACCTAAAATACGATTGGAAATTCACAGTTGACAGGTTTTGGAGATTAATTAGCAAATACTTAACACGTCAATGGTTTCAACAATTGCCAAATATGTGTTCAAATAGGTGTTGGCTGTTAAAAATAGAGGCACAATTGTATAAGATATCATCACGAGTGCTGAAACACGTTTATGAATGTCGTTTTGAACATTATTTGAACATTTAGTTCTCTACGCTCCCACTATGGGTACAAGAGAGTGAGATTGAGTGAAACACCAGAAATCGATGACGAAATACCACGAGGGCACGCAGGCGGGCGGGTAAAATCGCTACATGACTGATTCTAGAAAACACGATCACCCACCCACCACCAGACCGCCTGCGTGCATGGGAAAGGCTTACACTGAAATATATGGTGAGCGATGTTACCCACCCGCACGCCCACCGAAGGCATGGAAAAGCCGCTTAAGAGGGTGACAGTACATACTGCCTATGATATACGAAGAGTATTCAGAAGTTGAAATGTGCAGCGAACTAATATCATACACAATGAGAAGCAGTAGCTAAAAGTGATGGCAAGACTAGCACAAATTCAGCGGGCATTATATGTATTTTTTATATTCTTTTGAGATCAGGATAATTCACAAAAACTTACTGGTGGAATCTGTGAATACGAATACTTACCCCATATGGCCACTTTGCAACCACCCCGCAACATTGAACATCTGGCAATCTTTTACAGTAGTCCGGGCTGGCAACCCTATCGTCCTTCTTATTTTTCTAGCCGAGGCGTCCAAGGGATTAAGGTGTGAAGGCCCGCGATCCGACAAAGGAGGACGCACGTGATGGACGTGAGTGGTTGTAGGTAGGTAGGTACTCCAATTGGGTAAGTATTCGTAGTTCACAGATTCACAAAACCAGTAAGTTTTGTGAAATCTATTTCACTTACTCAACTTACCCATATTTCACTTGCACCAGACTAGCACAAAGCCACTAGAGGCGGGTCCGTGCCGTCAGGAACAAGGGTTGTTGGTCGCTTGTAGATGCAGAGCAGCCCTCGGCCGGCTAGGCAGAGACTGTGTTGAGAAGCAGCATGAAAACGAACGTTATGTGGTAAACCCAGAGACGCTCACATACCGTCTCGCGAAGAAGCGTAGGTCGGGAGAACGAGGAGGCGAATCTCCAGGCTCGTGGTGCAAAGGTGGCAGGGCACAGTGTGAACACGAGCCAACCTTGCCAGAGATATTGCGGCATTGCCGAAGCCCTCTATCCCAGGGAATAGAAATGCCCTCGATGCCGGAGAGGGAAGCTGACTACACAGGAAGACGAGTTGAATGCGTTGACGAACGAACTTCGTTCTCACCCAGCACCAGCGCCGTGCCCGCAACGGACACCCGTGCTGACCCCACACCGCGGGAGAGAATCTGACGGTAATAAAAGAGGTAAGTCTTTTGACGTGTTGAACCCGACCCACATACCCGAGAGCCGACCTGGCTCTATGGGCCGAAAGAGGCTCCGGGTGGCCATAAGGGTCACTGACAGACCCACGGTCCCCGGGAGAGGAGACCCGCCGCAACCCGACTGCCCGGGGACCGACCTGGCTTCGAGAGAGCCGAGCTTGCCTGGAAGTCGTTTCACGGCTCTGGACGGCCTTGGGGTCGACTCTGCTTCTAAGAGCTGGACTGGCTTCGGATGGCAAACAGACAGAAGGGTTAGTCCACGCACCTGGAGAGCCGCCACGGCTGAGGAAGGGGGGGGAGCCGACCTGGTTCCGGAGTGTCAAAAGAGTAGGTCCGCGGCTCCGGCCGCAAGAGGGGAGTACCAACCTGGCCCCAGAGTGCATAAAGAGTCGGACCACGGGAGAGCCAAACTCACGGCTCGTGAGAGTCGATTTTGGCTCAGGAGGGCAGGAAGAGGAAGAGCGGACCACTGCCGTGGAGAGTAGGTAGGACCGTCTTATCATCGGATCGGCCAGGGCCGATCTCACACAGGAGGGCAGGAAGAGTCGGACTCCGGCTATGGAAGCTCGGGATGAGCCGACCACTGATCAGGGAGCAGTGGCTCGATCAGAGGCTCGATCCTCTGCTCGGTAGAGCCGAACTCACACAGGAGGGCAGGATGAGTCGGACCAATGATCTGGTGAGTCGACCGGCCCGATCCTCGGCTCGGTAGGGACGATCTCACACAGGAGGGCAGGAAGAGTCGGACTCCGGCTATGGAAGCGCGGTCCACTGGACAGGGGAGCTGACTCGGATGGCCAGAAGAGTAGGTCCGCGGCTCAGTACGACCTCCAGAGAGCCGGGAAAGTTGAACCGTGGCTCGGGAGGGCCGGTCTTTATGGCTGAGGAGAGATGGAGAAGTCTCCTTCTGATGAAGGCTCCGGAGGAGCCAGGAGGGCTAACCCTCGGCTCGGGAGAAGAGAGCCCGTCTGGCTCAGGCGGCGGTAGAGTCAGACTACGGATCGAGAACCGGGTGGAGGCAAGGGCAGACCCTCGGCGCAGGAGAGCCCATCTGGATCAGGAGGGGCGAAGAAGTCCGACCACAGCTCCGAGAGCCGGAAGAGGTCGACCCACGGCTCGGGACGGCCGAAGAGACGGTTCACGGCTCTGGAGAGCCTACCCAAGGACCCTCTCCGGAGGGAGACACGTTTCTGGAAGGCTGGAAGAGATGGTTCACGGCTCTGTGGAGTCTCTAGAGGCTCCAGTGAGACAAGTCCCTGCTGGGAACACAGAACGCCCCACCACCGTGGCACTTCGCTGTCAGTGGAGTCCGCATGCAAGCCCGTAATAGGGACGCCGTAGGGAGCTGGCTACCTCGGGTTGAGACGGTTGCTCCGTAATTGGGCCAATAGTTCTGTCTCTCAGCAAACATGACGGGTCGATCGGACGAGAAGTTGCTGGTTTCGGGGAAGGAAAGCGAGTACGACGTGAAGGTGAGACTGAAACTTAACGTTTCAACTGGCAAAAAAAGAAGGACGTAGGTTTGCCAGCCGACTACTGGGAAAAGATTGCCAGATGTTCAAATGCGCGGGGGTGGGGTGCAAAGGCAATATGGGGTAGTGAGTAAGTGAAATAGATGACTATTTATGAGCCTCTTTGACCCCTTGCAGTATGCAGCCTTTTACCAGAGGGCAAGAAAATGGACAATCCCACCCGATAATTCCCACCTGAACAATTCCCACTCAAACATGACCCTAACTTTAGTCCCCTAACCCTAATTCGACCACACAAAAACATTCCGTTGAAAAGGGAGGGAATTGTCCGGGTGGGAATAGTCTGGGTTGGGAATTGTCCGGGTGGGAATTGGGTCTACTGTCCAAGTTGTTGTCATCCATGCAGGAATGATAGCATAAGCTGGTTGAGCTAAAAAATATTGAAAAAAACTACTGCAGAGCTGATTCTAAACTCGGAGAGACCAGGGAGGACAAATTTCTGGCAATGATTGCATAATGAATACCCCATGTGTATATTGATGTATGGATTATTTTGTAGGTATTAGGCCTAGGGGTGGGGTCAGGTTCAGATTCCAGTTACAGATTTATCGATTACCAAGCACCTAAAGTTAAACCAGGCTACAGTAACCCCTAATCTAATCCCACCCCTGATTCTAACACTAAGCAAACATCCATGATACCACATTTTGGGTATCCATTAGCATAATAATAATAATAATGATAATAATAATAATAATAGAATAATGGACCAGAGAGTGAACAAATCCAGTTAAAAACTGATCGAAGCACGTAACAATCAATCAAAATGTGAACGAAGTAGATGAGACTTAAGTTTACATTTAAAAGAGTCAACAGAGTCAGGTAGGTCTTAAAGACTAAGGCAAGTAAAAAAAAAAAAAAGCAGTTTCTCTAATCCCCGCCCGCACGCTTCTTTAGATAATTGTCAAATTCTTTTTTTTTTGACAACTTCATTGATAAACTTCTTCAAAAAGATGGTTTTTAAAGGAAAAAGTTACTACTGATGCCATGCCCGAACTAGTAAGGAACATTTTGGAGATGCGCTTTGTGGCAATAGAGGGGTTATTAACATCAGAGAAAAAAAGAAAAAAAAAGCAGCCTCAGGCCTTCATTTCAGAACTGGTTACGCGAAAAAGTAACTTAAATATGCGGTATTCTGGACTGTCTGAGAGCAAAAAAAAAAAAAAAACAAAAAGGCCCTCCCGTTCCCAAACTTTCAGCAAAAGTTAAGACGAGAAACTATTTTTTTTTGATTGGACATACAATGCCTAAACCCGAACCTTTACACAGTCAGTGCGCTGCTAGTATTGACGTTGTGTAGGAAAATCCTATTGACTTAAGTGTTGGTGGGATTCAGCGTTTACATGTGAGGTGCTTTTTTTTGTTTTGGGCCCCCTCTCCAGGAAGGGAAGGCTTCAACTCATAATTTTTGGAGGGAGGGGGAAACACCTCAGTCTCTTACAAACCCCATTCCCACCACGTGTGCGCCGACGCCAACATGGCGCATGACGAGCGCTCCACAAGTGCCTTTGTGCAAAAATTCTCCAATGACTTGTGTGTAAATTACCTGTGATGTGCTTTGGCGTTTTTGCCTCCTCCCCGTCACAACCTCCCCGCCCCTTGATTCTCCCTAGAACGAAATACGCTAATCTATAGGCTTTAACTATGGTACATCCCCCATGCTTGTACAACCCCACGGTGGCCACCGGGAAAGCGCCCTAAAAAGTGTCATTTTGTGCCAAAAATGCTCCTATTGACTTTGTGTAGGAAAAATCCTTATTGACTTAAGTGTGTGGGATTCAGCGTTTTACCTGTGAGGTGCATTTTGTTTTTGGGGCCCCTTCTCTAGTGAAGGGAAGGCTTAACTCATAATTTTTGGAGGGAGGGGGAAGACACCTCGCCTCTATACCCCAGACCATCCACTTGTGCACGACGCCAACATGGCGCAAGGAGAGCGCTCCGAAAAGGCCTGTTGTGCAAAAATTCTCCAATTGACTTGGTGTGTAAATTACCTGTGAAGTGCTTTTTATTTTTTACTCCTCCCCGTCACAAACGCCCCAGCCCACTGATTCTCCCAGAACGAAAGACCGCTACTTGCTTTATACTATGGTACCATCCCACACTGCTTGGACCAACCACGGTGGCACCGGGAGAGCGGCCCTAAAAAGTGTCATTGTGCCAAAAGCTCCTCCTATTGGACTTTGTTAGGAAAAATCCCGTGACTAGTGTGTGGAATTTGGCATTTTTAAACCTGTGAGGAGCTTTTTGTTTTGGGCCAATTTCGGTGACCGAAGGGCTCAGCCCGAGATTTTTGAGGGGAGGGGCAAGACACCTTTAGCTCTATTACCCCAGTACCATCCACTGTGTTTTGCACCGATGCCAAGATGGCGAAGGAGGGCGCCCCGAAAATTGCCTGTTGTGCAAAATGCTCCCATGACTATGTGTGTAAATTACCTGTGAGGTGCATTTTTGCTTTTGCCCCCTCCCAGACACAAAAGGCCCCAGCCCATGATTCTCCCATGGCACCGAGGAGAAGCAGTGGGGCGGGAGCGTTTGTGACGGGGAGGGGGCAAAAAGCAAAAAGCCACCTCACCGGTAATTTATACACAGAGGCAATGGGAGAAGAATTTAGCGAATTTGTGCACAAAAGGCAATTGGTTGGTCGGGGCACATGGGCACCAGTCAAATGACAAATTCCACACCAAAAGCCAATGGGCTTTTCCTACCACAAAGGAATGGAGCATGTTTGCACAATAGCACTTATTTAGGGCACTCCCGGCGCCATCTTGCATCAAGCCCATCGGGATGTACACTGATGTGAAGCTAAGTAGCCTCTTTCAACTCTAAGAATCAGTGGGCGAGCCATCCTGTACAGGGAGGGAGCCAAAAACACAAAGCACCTCAACAGGTAATCTACCACTAAGTTCAATGGCGGAAAGTTCACACCACACACAAGTCAAAGGCAGTTCTTGGCTTCGGGTTTGAGCCTCCGTAAGCGCTATAGACCCTAGACAGAGTGAGATGTCTTGATTTCCAGGGTTAGTGCATTCCATAGTTTCGGGGGGGGGCAAGCAGTGTAAAAGCAATATCCCCAAAACAAGAATGCGTTGTAGTACGAACCAGCTGCTTTCTGACCGGAGGCGAAGAGAGGACTGGACGATAGAGTTCAAGGGTGCAGAGAATACTGGGGGGCCAATCCGTTAGAAGCCAATTTGTAATTGTAAGTAATAACTCTTTGAAAACAACACACTTCTCTACCGGCAGCCATACCAATTTCTCTTCCAAAGCTGGTAAGATTAGCTCAGAATTTGAGTTTGAATCGGAAAAATAGGCTGCTTAACTGTTGTGCTTAGTCCGTGGCAGAATAGATAGTCAAACCTTGTGTACTATAAATGCTAGGACTACATAATAATGTTGAACTTGGGGGCCTGTGGTTAGCACGTAGTGTAGTCCAACGAGCGCACTAAATGAACTCAACGAAACGTCATCAGGGACTGGTTTATGAGTGGTTGTTGGTCATTTTTCGATTGTCACCAGTGGATTCCTTTCGAACCACCACTTTTTCTCTTGAAAACTAGCTTAGAGTCACTTTACCAACAACATGGGTCATGGAAATTGAGATTCTCACAGGTCCACACTAACAAAACACCAACTTCGAAGTGAATAGTAAGTTTTTCATGTAGAAATTCATACGCCCCTGTTCATAATAAAATAATCCTTAAATATTCTATTCAAAATCTCAGAATAACAAAAAATGAGGACTATTGCAATACACTACACAATTCTAATGTCAGATACTGATTTGCCAGGTAGCAATATTTTTTCCAACAGGAAACGTTTCAGCAACAACAGATTTTCATTAGCTTTCCCGCTGCTATGTATATGAAAAAAAAAAAAAAAGATTTGCAGCAGGATTCAGTGACGCGCGCCAGGCATGGATGTGTTATTGACAAGACTTACTTCCGTACCATGTGACAGTGATACTGGGTGTTTCCACCATAGACATGATACTTAGCTAGACGAATGATCGATTATTTGCAGCAATTGAACTGAATTTATACCGAGGAAAAGCACCCCAAAAACGCCGGATCGAGTCACGGATTCATTGCAGTCTCACGCAAGGACGTCCGCTAGAGTGCCAGAGAGTGGGGGTGAGGGGTGGGGTGAGGTAAAACGAAAATGCTGGCATAGTTGGAAATTTCAGCGACCCGTTTTTAAAGGGTAGCTTGGGTGGTAATCACATTTGGGAGTTTTAAACTAGCCAGGTTTTTCTCCTCCGTAAATAAGATTAAATTACAACCAAATTACCACGAATCTGTCATGATGGAAAAGGGGGTCTGATGACCTACGCATCCGAACGCAACAAAAATGTGCTCCGCGTCGGCACTCGCACAATTCAGATTACGTCAAGGTTGAAAAAACAAAAAACAGTTGGCCTACTAATCGCAGTGGCGTAAGATACAGCTGGGGGATTCCCGGGGGTAATTTAGTTGCTCCTGACAAAAAGGCAATCGGGGGGATCAAAGGCTAAAAAACGGGAAATGAGGGAGGAGGGAAGGGGGCAGAGCGAGAAAAAGAGCGGAAATACCAAAAAATCAGTAAAGTGGGAATGAATGTGATAATTGCGAGAATACGGGCCCATAATGGCAATCCATGAGGGTATGGACGTATGGTGATGTACGAGGGAAGCCCGGCTTCCTTCCCAAGACGCCTCATCGATGTAGGTACCACCCCCCCCCACCACCCTCCCGCTGATCACTCTCGTCAGCAAGGGGGAACCCGGAAGAAACGTTCAAATTCGGAATAATCGTCCCCCCTCCCATAACTGGGGAGGCTGGCGACGCGCCGGACATTTGGATTCTATTTGGTAAAGTCTGTGGCTATACCGCTATGTACCTAGACATTAGTATTTTTCACGGGTAGGCCCCTACTTATTAAAAGTAGGAAAACTAAATTGAACACAATTAGATCTGTGGCATAATGCTTTTTCATAGTTTTGGATCATTTTTTTGGAAAGACCTATATTTATCCTCGGCGGCGCGGGCTCTGTTTGGGAACTTAGAATTCGGACTTTCATCAACCAAGCTTAGAGAATCCATTGGCAAACTATTATGTGTAGCCTGAGGCGGGTACAACGCCCACGTGTATATCCACCGCTTTTTTAGCATCATTGGGAAGAAGTATTTTAACAACCCCATAAGACCGTTCAAATCCGCTTTTTACAATTTCGCATAAATTATGCAAATTAGCGGCCCCAGAATGGCAGTGATCCCACTTTCGAACTCATCCGAGATATCACTAGGACGGACCCTGTGTACCAGTTCAGATCATCGGATAAAGTGTCCAAGCTTTAGTGAGCGTCTCATAAAGAACGCCTAAAGTTTCCGGCGGCGGCGAGCGGCGGAGCCTGGGACGGCGGCGGCTACACACCAGAACCATGATTTCCCCCGGACACTTCCCAGTGTCGCGGGGATATAATTATGAGATTTGCCGAAGAGGTCCGGTATATTTAGATAGCTGAATCACTTAGGTATAACAGAAGTTTAGGAATTGTTCCATATAAATGGAAAACGTGGGTCACTGAAACCGGATTAAATCACTGCAACCCGTAGGCCAAACTGACAAAAGGAACTCGTCTAACTCGACTAATTCCTAGTCTGGTCACTTTGGACGCACAGTTTTCGGTGATTGTAATTTTGTTGAGAGACACTGAGTCACCCCCCCCCCCCCCACACACACACCACAACCACTCGAGAATGTTAGAAAACGTGTTGCGACTACGATTCTGCAGGGTAGTAGCCAAATTATTGGAGCCGGGTGGGACGAAGTTGTGAACCATTCCCAAAACTTCGATCATCTAAAAGCGGCCTACCGGCCTGCAATATAAGCGGAGCGCGACTGCAAGTTAGCGGGTTTAGCGCACGAAAGAGTAACTCTGATCGTCGGAAATGACAGCAGGACACTTCCAGGCTTTGCATGACACAGATACGTAATACCCGCAACACTGGAATACGGGCCGGGTTTGGTATTATGGTTTTGGGGTTGTGGCCGACGCCGGGAACTATAGCCGTTCATTAGCGCAATATAATAACTCTCCAACACTTAACGATTAACACGAAACTTACCACACATGTTCGCCCACAAGGGAGGAACCCAGGTTAGGATGAGTTCGAAAGTGTGCACTAGTGGATGTCTGCAGCCCTCTATTTTCAGGTTTCTACGGAAAAATACGGAGTAGCCCGGTTTTACAAAAAATTGGAGGGTGGGGATAACAGTTGTCCGAAACGGACGGTGATTACAAGGACACCGGAGGTCAAATTTGTGTCATTTGCGAAAACACAGAGTTAGTCCAATTACACGAACACTTGGTGGGTGGGAAAAATGGTACCCCAGGGAAAAAGGAAAACATGGACGGGGATTTTCAAGGTCACCAGAGGTTCAAATCTGTGTTTTCTCGCAATTTTTCTAACTTGTCGTATTCAACGGAAAACACGAGTGGTGGACTCTGCAGTTGTTCCTGAACATCAGGTAGAGCATTTCAAAGTCACCGGAGGTCAGATGGACGTAATTATGAACGCGGGATACAAGGGCGATCAAGTTATGCGGGGATATACCGTCGGGTTACCGCCTGCACATGTCTAGTTTAGATGGACTATCGTAACATGTACGTTGAATAAATCGTTGGATTTGCACTGGGTGGAATGACTGTATGACTCAGCTGAAGACGAAAAAAAAAATCAGCAAAACGGGACCAGCGTCATTAGCTTATATAAATGTGCTCCATTTCACCCTGTGAGAACTGCCTTAATTCTCCTCAATTTTATGTCGGATCCACCCAGCTGTGCTCTTAGCCCCGTTAAGCACGTTCCACGTCCGGTGGAAAATTGTTAGTAGTACTATACCTCAGTGACATATGTAGCGTATAACACAGTGATTATGTTGTCGAGTCACCCATTCTGAGGCTACCCCTGCTTTATATCGTACGGGGCCGGGGGGTGGGGGGGGGGGCGGGAAGGGGGGGGGGGGTAAAATTCAGACGCATTTGTTCACTGAGTGAGGAAGAATAACGCGTCCTGCATATAGTAGAGCCAATCCCGACGAGCCTACCCGCCGATTTGATGTATTGATACATTTCCAGGACAAGCGGAAGCTGAAAGTGTTCCCGAGTTACTTTTCCTTTTCTCTTTTCTTCTTTCCGCATTCCCTCTTCGTCTTACAGCCTTCCCGTCTTTCTCTTCCCTATTTTTCTTTTTCCCCTCTTTTTTCTCTTTTTCCCCTGCCTCCTCCTCTCTGTTTTTCTGCCGTTTTTCCTCCATATATATTAACTTTTCCCTTTTCCCGTCGACATTCCCCATCTGTAATTGTCCCCCCTTTCCGCTTCAAGTTTCATTCCAGGGTAAATTCTAGTTCTTTTCTCTGCGGATGGCATCTGGGTTGTTCTCTCTTTTGGGAGCTGTGGCTTCAGAGTCTTCATGCATGAGATTTTGTCCTTCCTATCCTATTCATCCAAAGTACTTTAACATTTTACACCCCTCCGCTTTGCCTCCTCCCCCATATTCGTCACCACACGCTCCGACCACTACCTCTCGATATGAGTAACTTCGTGAATATGTTAGAAATAACAGCGCAGCAACTATTAACCAAAGGAGTTCAACTGATGTGTACTATGTCTACAATCACATTCTAGAATGGCTAAATTTTCATATATATACTAATATGCGAAATGTGTGTGTTGGCCCCAACGTATAAACATACGGGGCATGACCCCGGGCCCAGGCTGATGAAAAATACACGGCGGAAAACTGAGAGATTTTGAAAGTTATAAGAGGTTTTGTTGTAAGCTGGAATTGGGGGCCTTCCGCTGTATTGGCCAGTAATGACGCCTAACTTGATGTGGGGCGATGAGTTTTTTTAGCCCGTTCAGGGCGGTAATACCGCCGTATTAACAGTTTGCTATGACCTTTTTTTGGGGGGGGGTGGGCTGGCCGCGCAAACATTCAACTGACCCATTGGATTATCGTCATGACTTCTCCGCCAGTGCTGGCTCCAGTGATATTGAGGGGCGTTCCGTTCGAGGAATGCTAACTACAAGTCGTTAGTGGGGTGGACAAATACTTTGAGCAGTAGGAGTCGCGATGCCTGAGATGGGGGTGGTTAGCCCATTGATTTTGTGGCTCGACATTGCGACAACCGAAGTGAATATCTGACTGCTAGTGGCGCTGGGTAAGGGGCAGTGGGCCCCAACATATTTGGCCTTGACCCATATCCCCAATATTCGTCACAAGTCGATATAACCTCTCGAGATCACCCCTCCCTCATCAGGCAACCCTGCAGCGCCCCTGTATAACGTAAAAAAAATCATCCCGCCATATACGTCCTTACACTTCCAATATTCCAAGGCAAAGACAGATATGACATCGAAAACTTGAGGAAGAGAGTAAGAGAATAGCGAGATGTGTCGACACGAGCGTGCGCTACCAGAATTTTAACGAATAGTTCGTATATATGGGCGGGTATCAAAAATCAAGATATGAAAAACAGTAAAATGCGACGTGAATGACGGCACGGAGGATGATTATATCTCAGTTCAGGTAATGTATAATGGTACTGGGTACGATCACTTCCAAATTGCGCTAAAACAATGGAAGATCCGACATTTAGGAGTCCGAGTCATCAACATCCGATTCCTACTTCGTTTGATTCGTTGTCAAGGTCAATGAATGTTCTGCATGGGAGTTGCCCTTTAACCCGGTTGGGACTTGATTCCCTCTGCACGGTGGGTGGCGTTTACATGGTTGCCACTTCCAGGATTGGACAGGTATAGACCTGAATAGAGTAATAATTCCCGGAACATATAACTACGCGCGACACATAGTCCTCGCTCAGTCTTAGGCCATTATAGCTGCTTTTTTGTTATTTTCGTTCAGTTGGGATACCAGGAGAACAAAAAAAATACACGAAATCGAAACTTACTAACAAAAACTACAATATACGGTATATAATGAGTTTGCTTGCGGCAGATGAAATGGGAGAGAAAGAGACAATTCCGCCCCCCCCCCCCCCCCTGGGACGCGGACCGTCTAGACCAAGTAGTATAATATCTCAGGTGTAGCCTACGAGGCCTATAACTACGCAGAAATGAGTTCGTATTAAGACATCTTAGAACTATCGTCTCTATCTACAATTTACCCGGCAGTAAATGAGGAGAGATGGTTAAGCCAAAATCAAAAGGTTAGATATGGCTCCTCAGTCTCCTTGAGCTAATTAATATAGGCAGCAGCTGTAGGGCTACAGTTAATTCAGAAGTAATTTTAATTAGTAATCAGCCCGACAAAATGGTTAAAAGTATACGCTTTCATAAGGTGAAATTATTACAGACAACTGTACAATATGCTTTGAGGGAGTTTGCTGTTGCAGTAGGCCTATTCATGGATCTTGAACAACAGTTTAGACGGCGTTTTAAGAACATGCGTACAATTGGCACTCTTCAATTGAACGATTCCTCGAGCTTCAATGAATATAAAAGAATTGAACTCTCTAACAAGGAATACCAGGAAGCCAAAAGCCAGTGATTCCGATTCATTTCCTGATAACATTGTCCAGAGCAAGAAAACAAGGGAGAAAATTGAAATCTCACTTGGGCAACATAGGACATTACTAAAAATTCCCGTTCGAATGAAAGAAAAAGGCCGCTATCTTGACAATTAAGTGCGCTGTCTTTAAGAAAAACTACAAACCAAATTCCAACTTGATCAAGAAACTGGACAAATTGTGTTTACCAGAAGGCCGTACCGAGAGATTCGACTTGGAGAGGGGGAAGGGGAATGAGGTCGTGACCAAAGGGAAGTGCGCTCTTATAAATTACCTCACCCTCCCAATTGGCAGATAAGTACAAATTATGGGCCCCTGGACACATCTGCTGCCAATATTTGGTAAATAACAGCTGCAACCTCTACTGAACGAAACGACAACAAAAAACAAGTTTGGATGTAATGGATAATTCATGGATCACTCGGGTCATGGGGGCAGGGGGTTCTGACCCCCGTGGGTACCGCCACTGTTTACAAAGATTTTTGACTGCGACCTCTGTGACCTCAGACGGCCTTCGGCCTGACACCAAAAAACAAATGGTAATTCTCATCATCATAGGAACAAACATATATAACAAGCGGGAGTACAATCCATTCGGGTGGCAATAGTTATGGTGTTTACAAGTGCCAGTTAACAAAAATATTGTTTTACCAAGGATTACGTTTTTTTTTACCCAGAATGACCCCCGTTTCGCACTAAAACAAGAAGCCAGTTCGGAGCATGCTCACCACAGAACAGTTAAGGGGAAAGACGAGATTCGGTCAGATACCCCATTAAAAATATCGTTACGGCCTTATTTTTAAAACTGTCACCAACAATTTAAAACCCAACAACTCATCCCTGTTTCGGTGTTCTTGTTACAAGGAGGGGGAAAAATCTGTAAAGTTTTGTGAGGCAGGATTCGTTATTTTCGGCAGGGGAGTGCCGAAAGATCGTTCTGCAACACTGTACGTTCAACGTTCGAACTTGCGTCCTTCCCTATGACCGTTGACACAATATCACTATTATCTCATTAACTTAAACTCGGATGGCTTATAGGCTTCTCGTACTCCCCATTTGAATTTCACTTATGGGACCAGTAGCGTACGCAGAGATTTGTCATGATGAGAGGCGGGAAGGGGGGGGGGGGGGGGGGAAGGGTGAGGGGTCGGAACTCAAGCAGGGAGTGCGACCCTCCTAAATGCATCACCCTCCCTATGGCAAATAGAGTTCAAAAATTATGGGCCCTGGGAACATGCTGCTGCAAGATTTGCTAAATAACAGCTGAAAAACTTCTACTGAACTGCAAAAATCAGTTTGTGTCAGTTGAAAGAATATTGATCCCCGGGGTCAGGGGAGGAAGGATGAAGCCGCTTCAACACTCTCGGGGAGGCTTATTCCAGAGGAGAGGAGCAGCATACTGGAATGAGCGTTGACCATAAGCCCTGTCGAACAGAGTGGTTAGACAAACAATCTATGTGTTTTGGGCTCGAATGTGCTTCCGTTGAGTATATTTCAGTGCAGTTCCCACTGACCCCACTCTTACCATATCTCTGGTAACTGCTGGCAGGACTGTTGCGCCCAATGTCAGGGTTCTCGAGAGGGCGGGGATGGGTAGTGACGTATAGTATAATAAGGTTATAAATGGGTGCCCAGACTCCTTGACCGTGTCTTGTCAGTACGAACCCAGTGTGTTGGCCGCCGCCAAGAGAGCAACGTAAAGGTCCCAATTAGACCTAGTCCCGGGATTCTAATTTATAGGGAAACGGGTTGATGCCTTTGAAAAAAAAGTCCGTCACTTTGCACTCGACAGTGTGCAGGTGGGAAGAAATAGCCTAACACCTATATACTGGAATACGGGAGGGTCCCGGGTGGTTTTAGCACGGAATATTGGCTGTCATGTGAGGTTCTGACCTGAACGCATTAGTTGCCGAGTTAGCTGGTTAGTGGAATCTCTAGTGAACGGCCTTGGATGGGGGGCCCACCGGCCTAGTAGAGAAACAAATCAAGCTCTATGCTTTGCTAGTACTCGAGCGGGCCTTCGAGGCCAGTTTTGGCGGAATCGCCGCGGCTCGGAGGCTGGCTGCGGCCTCGGCCTCGTAGGTCCGGCCTCGGGGTTTCGGCCGAGGCCGAGTCGCGGCCGGACAGTAATTTTTATATTGCATTTAAAACTAACCAAAAATAGTCACAAATGATGCTCCTCTGGATTGTTGATTACCGCGACAATTGAAACTAAATAGCTGACTCGGTATCACCCAAAAGATTGCGGATAAGCCGGCGCGCACTCGGCCCGCGTGTTATGGAAAGCCGGGCTGGGACATTTTCCCCATATTGTGACACATAATATTCGAATGTATGCACCTATACATTCGAATATTTCCACGTATTAAATCAAACCAATCAGCGATCAGGAATATATACACAAATATTCGAATAATCCACGTATATATTCGCATATATGCACCATATATATTCGAATACTATCCACGTATATATTCGAAAAAGATGCACCTATAATTCGGAATAATCCACGTATTGATAGAATATTGACCTAATATTCGAATATATTACATGAATTTTAAATCGAAATGATGCACCATATATTCGAATATATACACGTATTAATCAACCAATCACAAAAGACCAATGTCATCGCCGTGTGCGACCTACCATAGAAACAGGAGTAAGTAGTAATTAGGGGTTGGTGCAGGGTCACCATCTTCAAGCCTAGATCGGGTGGGGGACAAGGATTTTTTTTGTTTGTAGTAAAGGGAGGGGGTGGCGTTGGGTCCATATTAAGTGTTGCTTAGGGAATGGGTGTGCACTGGCAGGGAATTAGTTGTTGTATAGTAAAGCCTGGGGGGGAGTTGGGTTACCACCAAGTGTGCCGAGGAAATCAAATTGCCTTAGTAGGGGAAGTTCTCTAGAAACCAGTGGTGGCTGGAATTAAATTCTGGTGGTATCTGATCGATCACAATTTGTCCAGGTTGTGGAATAGTGACCAGTCTGTGGGATTAATTTTTGAAGTGGATGTCAAGAAAAGCGGACGACTGACGATGACATGAAGGGCAGGTGCGAGGGTCTCGGGACTGTGACTTGAGGAGGGAAGATGCCCCGATTGGAGCATGTGAGAGCAATTGCAGCAAGATTGAGGTGAATTCGCACCACCTCCGTACCCGGACCCCGGATATCACTGGATGAAGTAGGGGAGGAAGAAACTGGGCCACCACTAGTGTTGTTCTGGAACCGAGTGTCCAAGTAAGGAATTGTGTAGTGTAGAGAGGGGGTGGGGGAGGGGGTGGTGGATCCCTCGCATATGCCTGGCATCTCGTTCCCATGTGGTGCCAGCCAGTTTCATGACCTGAGAACAGAATGTTGTGTATTCATGTCAATCATATAACATATAGGTTGACATACACTGTTACCACGCAGCCTCCTTTTGCAATATGAGTTTATAATAGTCTTGTTCTATTGACAATCATTTCTGTTGAGACAGCTAGAGGTAGCCCCTCGTTGGAGTTGCAAAGTGTACTGTTTTCATTCGCACCGGTCCGTGAGGCTTGCTCCAAAATAAAATATGCCAGTAAGGAGACATAGTATGAAAACAAACCACATTTCCTTATATAATTATAGGCCTCATGCGGTATGAAATTACGCCTGTCCTGCCTGTGTAGGCTGTATAAATGCAATAAGGGCCAAATAGGGTAATATCTGAGGTGTATTTCCTTACTCATACATCCACACTTTCAGGTTAATGTTTCTTGGAAAAGACCGATTACAACTGCCATAGCCTCTAACGCAGGATTTTTTTTAGTTTTCGTACCTATAATTTTGGTCACGATATTGAGTCTCCACAGATGAACTACTGAGCATGGTACGCTCACAGGTATGTTGCCGTATTCCCGAAGCTAAGTGACTCACACTACTGTCACATCTCTTACCCATTTTTCATTGTCATTGGTTTAAAAAATCACACGGAGGTTGAGTCAACTTAGCCAGAACACGTTTAAATTGGATATAGTACTTGACACTGACCAGCTGGCAATTAGCTGGACGCGCGGCATCCGCCGACTCGTGGGCTGGCCGTCTTTGCGGGGCCTTCAATTTCATTACTTTCACGGAGTTTGCGGCGATTCGGCACTCATCTAAGCTGAGGTTACCTATCCCTGTGGCTTGATGTTATTAATTATTTGCCGACAGGTTTTCACAGGCGTCGGATGATTGGATTAGTGAATGTGTTTATCAAATGGAAAACTGAAAAATAGGAATAAACTGATAAAGAAAGCCCATTCTGACTGGTCACCTGTTTTTTTTCTTCCCTCATCGCTCTCGTCAACTTGACACCCAGACTCCCTCTCTTTTGCCGACAGACCCAAAAGTGCCGACATGACCAAATATTGGGGGTGTGACACCCCCAGCTCCACGCCGATACAGTCCTGCATCTGATAAGAAACATGGCGAAACCAGTCACCTTCTGATTGATCGAAAGTGGGAATATACACGTGGCGGTTTACCACCAGGCGATGTCTATAGTTCACTTGTGTGATCACCCTATTATACCAGTGAACACCACTGTCGGTAGGGGGAGTTAACTAAAAGTATACATTCAGACCAGAATTTCAGACTGTCCGTCCAGATATGACTAATTCATTTTGAACAAAAAATCGCATTTTTACGAAGAACTGTCAACATATTCTAAAAGAGAAACCCTTTCCCCTCTGTTTCATGTATTTTTGGTTAAGGTATGCTAAATAGGGGGGAAATAATGCAGTTATAAACTTGGACTGGTCAGCGTAATTTTCGTGCCGTGCAATGACCTTGAGGGGGTGTTACTTGTAGGGTTGTAGCAAAAAAGGAGTGGAAGGTCTATTGTGATCGGGTTGATTGATACGTGGATATATTCGATATTATACGTTGAGAATATTCCGCTGCCGTGATTGGTTGATGTATACGGGTATTATATAATTCGAATAGATAGGTGCATATATTCGATGTAATACGGGGATATGTTCGAAATATATGTGGATATTTCCTGATCACATGATTGGTTGTGATTTATCGGCATATAATCGATCTATAGGCATAATACGGCCTATATTCGAAAAATACGTGTATAAAACGGGGGGGGGAACATGCCAGCACGCTTCCATTAGCCGTGCGCCATGCAAGTTCCCAGTGCAGTGATAGAGTGCAAGTATTGCTAGGCGAGCTAAGCTGGCCATAGACAACTACAGTGCTGTTTCATTGTACGAACAGTACACACGTAACGCCAATGCATATAGCTTGGTACGACTGTGAATAATCGTTCACCAGCCTCTCCAGCACCCGGCCTTCTCAGGCATTGAAGCGACAATGCTGAGCGATCATCCCACCTAAACCCATGAGGTACCCGCGAAGCTGCGCTAACCAAGAGCTCAAAAACGATGCCGTCTGCAGGCGCCTCAATCACCAGGATTCGGACAAACAGAGTGGTAGACAGGACCGTACGGAAGGCGCGCCATAGGCCCGAAGAAGACGCAGTTGTCGATCACGAGTCAGGCAGCTGACCCTCACCATCACCGCCTCCCTGAGAACCTGGCATTAGACACACGGTCGAGTACGGAGGGAAACGTAACAAATAATCAAAATTGGAATCGACCCATCGAAAAAGGATCAACCCATCGAAAAGAAACCCATCGAAAACAGAATCAACCCATTGAAAGTCTACAATTTGGCCTCGGTCACACTCGGCGAGTAGGTATTGTGTCCTTTCCATCGGTTTTTCACGCGAGGCATGGAAGACCTGCTCTTAGTAGCGCCTTTCTATTGTTGTCTAATTAGCTCTATCAAAAGAAGGTCTCTGGGTCCATAGTCAGTTCTACATATGTAAGGTGTTATCGCCCAATTTTGTTGTAATCTGTTGGATCGTTGAAGGAATGTCCGGCGATCAGGGAAGTGGGACATACACATATGCCCATAGTGAACACGGTTCCTTGCTGAGTTCGGTCAGGTCGAGACGGAAAACATGATATCTCGTGAGTAGGTCGGCATAAGAATAGTTGATTGTTCAGGTTGAAAAAGTTATGTAGTTAACCGTTCTGTGTGTGTTTCTTGGTGTAGACCAAGGGTCAAAATTTTGAGGAATAAAAGGGAACAGTCGGAAAAGCTTTTTTTAAAAACATTTTAGTGTAACACGCACAAATTCCATTCCATGTGGTTCTATGTAGCGTGTACTGCTTCGTCCTGACATTCCACCAAGAAATTACAGACTCGTGATAACCTACCATACTTATTGATTTTATTACCTGTATTTAGGCCCGTCCTAATCCATCCAGAAAAATAATTCAACATCCCAGGCCATAGTATCGTTATATTACCACAATCTTCCACTTCCACGGTTGTAGTTATACAGCATGTATGAATAGATTACAGATTGATACGCAACACTCGATGAGGGCCTACATGTACAACAACAATGAAGTCCATACAAGTGTCAATATAGGTATTGCAGTATTGCACGCCTTTACGGGGCACTGGCAGTGGTGGCGGAGGGGTGGGGTGGGGGCAAGTCCCCGACGGAGTGGTCCAGAACTGATCAACATTTTATATGTTTGTTTTGTATGTTGGTGTCAGGCAAAACAGTGGTAGACTCTTCAGCCCATTCTACAGTTGTATAGTTTGTAGGATGATAGGTTGATGTATACACTGAGCCTAAGTAGCGAAGAATAGGATAATCAGATAAGAGCACGCGAATTTTCTCGCGGTATATATACGAAATTTTCACAGGCCTATAGGTGGGAAATAATACTACCGTGGGGCAATCGGCTCGGTCGAGTGTGGTAAAATTTAGCATAAAACCCCCTTTCGGGCTACCCGGACAATGGGAAATATACCCCGAAGGGGGGAAGGAGGGGGGGGGTAGACCGCTGCAACCCCGCCGGCGCCACTCTTGTGCACTCAACTGCATAGCTCCATGCATTGACATATTGAACAGGATGTAATGACCTTAGCCAAGGTGCTGGGTTTGTCATGGAATTCGTCCCAAGGGCGGGTGGGTGGGGGGGGAAATAAGCCACACGTGGTTAGTGTTCTAAGCAATCGTCACTCCATTACACCCCTTTAATTTTTCTGTTGAATGAGAGTCCAGTTGGTAAGTACGGTAGGTTGTTCACTCTACGAAATTTATCAGGAATCCGTGTAAGATACTGTTAATCTTATTCTCTAACTACCCTCTCTTCGCATCTACCTCCACTACGTACACTCACCCTATTTGCATTAACTCCCAACCCACTCTCTCCATCTCCGCCACCTGACTCCTGCAGCGCTATATTTACACACTTCTCAGAACAATCCCCTTACCAACAACCATAACCACTTCCCTTTCCTCACATTGCATACCACCACTCCTTACGGGTTTTTCTATGCGCACGCGCCTCAACCCCTCTCATCCACCTCTAACCTCCTTGACAATTCCTGTATTAACAAACACTTCCCCAAACCCTGCTCATAATCTTCCACCTCCTTCACACTCATTCTATTTACCTATAATGCCACCCCGGTCTTATAGTTTAAGGGGCTAGAGGTACTGATAAGGGGCTAGTAATCTCCTTGCCTCGACCGCACAATCCAGACAGTTCTAAAAGGGGCTACTAGCCAATATGGCAAAAACGGTCCATGTAGGGTGCATCAATATTTGGAAGAGGTGACAACTATTGCGACAAGGAATCAGTACGCAGGGTTGCGTTCTGCGTTCCTTGACGGTCACTTCTGGTTTGGACACCCGGATCAGGAGCGGATCCAGCGGGGGGAGCACCCGGCGCCGCGCACCCTAAAAATCGCGAGAGGATTTTTTTTTTTTTTCTGAACGGCCTGAGCCGTTGAGGTAAAGTCTGACACAAGTACCATCTGCCATCTGTCCACCGTCAGAAGAAGCACCCGATGCGGATGGGTTGTATTGTTAGGTAGTCTTAGCTCCTCAAAAGCTTTTTTTTTTTATCGGTATCTAGGCACGGCAAACTCTACTATTAGTCGGCCGAGTGCGCTGTCCAGGGCTATAATGATTTAAGACGAAATTGTGGTGATTCCCCACGTTAGAGCGTTGGAAATTGTCGGAGTCCAACTAATTCCAGGTGCGGACCCCAGGTAAAGGTCTGGACCCGACTAGAGCCGAGTTCGAAGGATTACCCATGGTTCATACCGAATTCTCGAATTTAAATCGAATCGCGCAAAGTGCAAAATTTGGTTTGCGCGCAAGTCGTTTTTATCAAGGCGTTGTAGGGCTAAATATGCGTGGAATTCTTCGAATCATTTTTGTTTAACGGATAATTTCAGGAACCTTGGGGGAAGAGACTGCCCCCCCCCCCAATTTTCTGAGATGAAAATTCGTGGAAAATCGAGGAACAAGGCAAATGAAAAAAATGCGTAATTTGTTGCAGGACTTTTACGATAAAGTGCCCGAAAAAAACATGCAAAAATTTTCGCGCGCGCCGGCAGTTCCCGATGAATGACTTGTAAAATGGGGTGCAAAATTTTCTGCTCCAAATTGGAGTAGTCCCATACGCCTATGGCGTTCCCTCGATCCACCCGGAACTGTTCGGAAACCCTGGATCACACACAAACAAAGCCACAGTAGAGAAGGTAATATAAAAAATACCATGGGCTGATATTCGGTAAATCATATTAGTAGGCACAAATGACAACTTTTGGTGTGTATTTTAGTCAATCACACATGTAGATGGGGCTTCTGAGCCCGGCAAGTGCCATTCCGTCGATCTGGAGGAAGGGCCGTAGCGAGCGGTGGGGGGTGGGGGGGGCGTGTAGGGGTGTCACACCCCCCCCCCCCCAATAATTTCGGCCGTCGCAAATTTAACGGTCTGTACCGCAAAAGGGGAAAGGAAGAGAAAAGAAGAGGAAAGAGGAAGGGAGGAAAAGAAGAGGAAAAGAGGAGAGGAGGGGCCCAAAAAAAGGAAGGGAAAGGAAAAGGGAAGAAAGGCAGTGAAAGGGGTAGACAGGGAATGGAATCGACTTTGGCTCTCATCTAATTGGCCCATTCAGCGTCGGCAAGAGGAATGGCCGCCGGCCAAAAATAATTTGTGACGACCCGTCGCCGTCGGTGTAAATTGGACGAGAGCGAGGTCGTCGGCATTCCGGCAAAACGGGGGGGATAAAGGCGCTAGCGTGTGACATTTTATTTCCATGAGTCTGACAGTTATTTGGAAGTTTTGGTTTTGTCTCTATTCCAGGGCTCATAAAAAATTAAAGCATTTGCTGAAAAACAATTAAAGGAGAATGAAGTCTGGAAATATCTTTAAACATGTGGAAGCAGCAGTGTGTGAACATTCTACAAAAATTCCATTCAAAATATGGTTCCTCCCAAGTTATGCATTTAAAACAAAAAGACGGACGCTGCCATTTTCCCTCCAGGTGATGGGGGAGAACTTGAACAGTCTCATATGATGTCACACAACCATACCAGATGGCATTAGGTATTTCTTCGTTTTTCCCACGATCATTCACATTGACTGTGCACAACAAGTACTCTTTTTATATGGGAATCACTGGAAGGTGTTATGCAAAGAAAAAGATAAGACTGATTGGATCGAACTATGCTCAAATCTTAGAATTATTTGATCACAAATTTTAATAAAGAACAAAAGCTTTCGAGTACAAGGGGTTAGGTGATAAAACAATCCTGTCAAAATGCCGCGTCTGCGTTTCATTCAAAGTGACATCTCTCGAAGAGTACGCAATTAGTTTTCGAGAAATTTGGGAAAGAGGTTATGACATGAGGGTCTTCACATAAAACAATATCAGTGGCACTTTCCAAAGTTCGACTTTCATTCCCTTTAAGAAAGAATTTCCATGCGGATGAAACATCGGTTTAAGGCGGGGAATCATGCGAAGCGGCATAGCTAGATTGGCGAGAGATAGAGGGAAGTTTTTTGATAAAAATAAATCGGGCAAGAAATCACCCAACTTGGCACAGAATGAGTTAAAAATCGGGTTAGAGATATCCTAATGCAGAATAATAATAATATTAATAATAAAATAATAATATAATAGTGAATAACATAGGCGCCCGTATCGCCCGAAGGCGATCCTGGGTCCGCAAGACAACCAAAACAAAGAATAATAATCAATAAACGAAAATTTAAAAAACGTGTTTTCAGGTTCGACTTGAAAGTTATCCTTACTGTTGAGACAATCTCACAGAGGGGCATAAGTGGAAAGAAGATGTACTAAATGGCTGAAACTTCGAATCAATTGACCATTGAAGTGTCAAATTTTTGCGCGCTTCGCGCGCAGTGTATATTAATGATCTGCTTCATATACCCACGAGCTGCAGTAAAAAACCGACATTGTTTACGATTCAAGGCAAATTTTCGGCGTCCTGAATTGAGAAAGTCCCGCGTACGTGGTGAGCGGGGCGAGTAATTACTGAACGCCCAATTGTGCTGAACATATTGACAAGAGTGCATGTGAGGACGTTTCAATGTTCGAAATTTCCAAAGGGGAGGGGGAATAGGAGAGCGGTATCAGTGTCGCCTTTGCATGCAAAAGGTCCGGGTTCGAATTCAGCCGATCAGCACCGGGCGTTTTCCAGAAGTGGGTTCTGATTGCCCAGTTCGACTGCGTGTTCTGGTTCTTAGGTTCCTGGTCCTGATGTTGGAGCAGTGGCGCTGGTAATTTCGGGGGGTTGGTTCGGGGGCACTTGCCATAGGTCTTCGTCGCGTCGCTGTGAGAAGTCGGTCGAAATCTTCCGATCCTCAGGTTCTGAGTCGGAAGTGGTCAGGTCCTGGCGTGCACTCGATCGTCCGTCGGATGGGGACGTAAACTTGCGGGACCGGGAGCAGGGATTGTGTCACTTGCCTTGACATATTCTGAGCACTAGTCGAGAAGAGAAGGCGAGTTGTCGCCGCTGCTCATCACGATCAAAAATTAGGTTAGGGTTTCCACGATGAGTCAAATTGGCTTCCTGAAAACCCGTAAGCAAACAAATCAAATCACAAACCCCTCACCTTAGACCCCCTCCCCCATATCAGTCACCATGGCCAGATCCGTCGGCGAAACAGGCTCTTACACCCCCCCCCCCTTAATCATCAACCCTCGCTAAGCAACCGTCTGGAGGAGTATGAGAATCGAAAGTTTTGGACGCTTAGCTCAAAACCTATCGGGCGCTCCGTAGATGGTATTTGCATCGCTTTTCAAAACGGTTCGACGCCCCTGCTTGTTTTGTCGTCATGCGTGGGTAAATGTCCCACGAGATCTTCGGTCGTAGATAGGACTGTGTGAAGACGAATAATTGATTACGGTTCATTTGCCATTTTCTCATACGGATTTACCGGTGGCATGCGCGCACATAGGATTGGGGCAAAGGCTTGGCTATAAGGTGGCCCCATCAATTTACTTACCAGGGGATTCAGAGACAAAACGGAACATGGCTGTTGGTGGGATCGTGCAATCGTATTAAAATACACCAAAATGAAATAATAACTTTTTATAATTTTCTCTAAGAATCGCCCTGATTCTACATCACAGGATCCTTGTCCACTCAGTAGGAAAAGTTTCAGCTTGATAGGGCGTTTCGGGGCACGCTCGGGGCTAATCCAATGTTGGCGTCGAAATACATTCTCACAATATTTCTCAAAATGACCCGCTTTACGTACACCAAAAAACAATATAGTTTGTACCCCCCCCCCCCCCCCCCCCCGCGCTCGTGTCAGATAGTCGAGGAAGAATCCACAAGCAAGCCCAAGGCGACACTGCCAAGGAAATGGGAAGACTCGGTGCTCAACCCTCTCACCCACAAGACCGGGACCGACTCAACAGTTAGAGTACAAGATGCCACGAAAGACTGGCTCTTAGTCATGGCCAAGACACCTGAGGTCCAGCGGATATGGCTCCCGACTCCAGTGCTTCAAGAGCAACCATGAGAGAATTCACAAATCAGCGAGTAATGCGGCATCATCAGCGAATTAGTACAGGTCGCACCACTGGACCTCACCAAATGAAAACCCCACGATCGATAGGGACAACTCGGTGTGGGACGTTACAGGGGCGTCGTGATGAAAACAAACAGACATTCAATTAAAGTTACAGGGAAAAACAGACAGACTTCATGAGAAAGTCACAAATTATTTCATTTGCGCGGATCTATAGTTGAGAGAGCTGGCAGGTTACAAATATTTGAAGATTTGAACTGGAGAATCTCCAAACTATAATATAATCTTCGAGAAGGAAATAAATTATTGTAATTCACAGCAAGTCACCGAAAGACCAATAAAATGTTCGTAATTCCCACAGTTACTGCAAGGGGTCATGGAGCTTTGCAATTGTTTATAACATAAAAGCCCCAGAGGAACACATTACCACATTAGTAATTAGAACCTTGTGTTGCAATAATAATATCGAGGTGAATGTGCATGCTGTAACTGATGGGGCCATGAGAACACATTAATACTGTGCAATGGTACACCTACACTGGTGAAACAACGCACATATTTTTTCATTATTGAGTCTGACTTCAAGATTAAAATTTGTTGCATATCAACTTGTGTTTGGGTCAATCCTAATTTTGGGGAGTTCAAACCTTTTGTCCCATATTTTAATCTAATGACTAGCTGTAGCCATGGGGAAACAAAAACAAAATTATTAATGTATTCAGATACTAGTAATTAAACATTTTTGCGTAATATTATGCCCGGGCCGGCTCGGAAGTGTGGCAGAGGCCTCGGCCCGAAAGGCGGCCTCGGCCTCGAGGGTGCGACCCCGGCCTTGGATGCAGCGGGCCTCGACTACAACACTGCAAGAGAGCAAGGTAGATTCCGAATAAACATTGGTCCGATTCTTTTTTGGAAACCGGGCAACGTTTATACCATTGAAAAAAAGCGCCACATTAGACTCACCAATTGCATGTGAAATACGAGCCTAACACTATATGTACTGGGCTACGGGGAAGATGGTCCACCTGGTAGCACTGAACGTGGGCCTTCCATTCGTAAAGTGTGGTTCCTACTTGAACTGTTATTAATGCCGAGTTAGTGGAATCTCTAGTGAACGCCATTGGATGGGGCACCCTAGCTATAGTCGAGAGAATAAGCAGACGAACCACTCTGTGTTTTTGCTCTGATTTGCTGGCCGTTGTGCTATATTCTTGGAGCTCGTGCTTCCCTAGGATTATAGGATGGGAAGATTGGATTTTCTTTCCATTTACACCCACTCTAGTCATATTCTTGGCTACCCTGGCAGTACTGGCCGTGCCCATGCCAGGGTTCCTCGAGAGGCTGGTTAGTGAAGTATATAGTTGACACAACGCGTGAACCGTGTTCCGTCATGTATGGGACCCCTTGTGGCTGACCCGTCTGTCAAGAGAGCTACGTGGCCAGTCCATGTTTAGCGCTACTTTCGCAGAATGCCTCACCGGGAATTAGAGATGGATCGAGTACGATCGCTTATCCGGTAGGGCGGGGAGGGGGTGTCAAACTTCCGGGTAAGCGCCCCCCCTGAGTGAGTGAGCTGGTACGTGCGACCCGCCACATGCATATAGGCTGAATGGCCAACTGACTAATAATCTCATCCGGCACTCGTGCGAAACCTATGGAATATATTATTTACTGGATTTTTGGAAAATAATAGTAACTTGTGACTTTCTTCGATTGATTAGTCACTAATAGGTATACGAGTTTGCGGAGCACCCTCGCCGCGTCCGTATAGACGTCATTGGGGCCGCCGTCGGGCTCAGCCATCGGAGCCGCGCTTGGTGCTGCTGTGGTTTTTCCACGAGGCATTGGAAATTCCTCGCCGCGTCCCCTCTGTGCTGCTCTCGGGTCTTTTATGGCGCTGTTTGCAATCGGAGGATTCCTATATTAACGGATCCACCACCTCCTAAGAACACACTTCCATAGCGGATCGGTGAATTAGCAGTGAGGCCGAGGGCGTTTCCGCACCGCTCGACACAGCATGAAACATCGAGAACTACTGTTGTTTACTTGTTCGAGCAACTGCTGCATATGAACCTTCTCCTACGATTCTCACACTGCCTGACCAACTTCCTGCGGACCTTACTCACTTGACGAAATAGATGAATAGGCAAATGATACGAGCAAGCCTACAATACCTGCGGTAATTGGGTATCGATCCACGGACACTGCCGTACAACGATATGATTTTGGAAAGAGGTTTGTTATGAAAAATACAACAGTCCAGATACGTGGCAAAGTTTCTCCAATGTAAACTGACATATATTTTTCATAACATGCACTGTATGCAAGTCAACCATTTGTATCGGGGCCAAGAGACGTGGAATACGATAAAAACCTTAACACCTCTTAAGCTCAACGAACTTCCAGCCAATAAAATCGACCAGATGACCTCGGGCGCGTCGACCGAGTGAAGGCGACCTCAGAAGTGGCACGCAGCTGACCAGCAGGAATCCGACTGTCTACTTAAAACAGAGCATCGCGTCCGCCCGTAACCCGGTTGCGGGTCCTGAACGTAAAGTGAAGAAATTCTACGAATTCGACGACGCGGACCCACGCATCTGATTTGAGAAGTTTATGTAGCATGATTGGACCATTGAGATATTTTGGATCCAAACAGTCCTCTAAAGACAAAGCACAACTGAGTTTACTTTGACTGTTTGATGACATTTCAAGCAATAGGGTCATCTTCCATTCGAAAAGAATAGGGTTTTGGTAGCTAAATTTTAAGGAGGAACACCAGTTTTTTTCAACTAACATTTTGACTTTTTTGTACAGAGATACCTAAGCCGGTCCCTAAAAAATAAATCAGCCGTATTGGTCTTTATATGAAAATTTATGAGAAAACGATAAGTATAGTCAACGACTTATGCTCTTCCAAATATAACATGTTCTGGTAAATTGTACAGTCAAGACGATTTGATACGTTTAACCGGTCCCCACTAGGTCCAGAGCTGATTGCTCACAACACCGATTTTCTAAATGGCTTCAAAATCACATTTTACACCATTAAATTTTCTCATTTCTTCTTTTTGAATATTTAAGATGAGTAGGCAACAATTGTTGACATTCAATCATGGTGCGGTGCGCCAGTATGCTTCGCTAGATTTCTTTTGTTGTAGGCCTACAGTGACAGGGTTTAGGTACCGACCGGTTTTTGGTGTGTGACTCGTGATATAATTCTATATATTTTATCATTATTTTTTTATATACATTCAGGACTCCCATAATAAGAAATTGACAACCCTCGGATAGCCTAGTGGGTATGTTAGCTATGTCAAATATATATACAATGCTCAGATAAGCAGTACGTTTTCCTGTTTTGCTCCACACGGAAATACACGGGCACAAATTCATGCCTGGGTCCAACAGGGTAACGCTTGGTATACATGTGTATTGGCCTACATGCAGTGACGTACCCAGAGGGGGGGACACCCCCCTCCGTCGGGGAGCACCGGACCGGGTGTCGGTGCACTATGACGAAAGATATTGCTGAACTTTCATCAGGGAAATTGCACAGCTCGTTGGGGAAATCTTGGCGCCGCACCTGCTGGGGAAACTAGACCTCCGATTACCGTCCTCGAAAAAATCAGTATAACCTGCTAAAAACAGCAGGAGCTGGACGAACTTTCGAAGGTGGAATGTACCCTCACTGAGCATCGATGGAAGACGAAACTCTGAAAGTACTTGTTTTCCTACAAGTAACATCGTGGAGACATCCCTCCAGTCGATGCGGTCATTAACCCCTTCGCAATTGCAACTGCCTGACGCTTGAGGTTTGTCATTGAAGTTAGTATGAATGGACTTCCGTTTCGTCTGCGATAGTTTTGTCTACCATACTATCATATCGGTGGCGGCAGAAGCAGGGTGGCTCAAAACCCCCCCCCCCCCCATGAAAAAGTTGAGGGGAAGAGTTGCATCATAACCCCCCCCCCCCTCTACACACCATATTACCAAGGCTCCAAAGCGTGCATCTGTCCATTTTCCAATGCATACTTGTCGATTTGTCCGATGCACATGTATTCTACATATACAAGTGTAATAACTTAGTCTGTCAGTAGTTAAATGCTGGGAGACTCTCGACCCCCCCCCCCCCCGCCATGGACGTATCTGTCACCCCAACCGCGTTTTCACGCCCTGTGAAGAGTGGAAGCAGTGCGAATGAGTACCAAGCATGTGTGGTGCATGTTTGTGTTGACCTGTGACCTATCCTTGTTTTAACCAGAATTTACAAATTACAATGTTGTTTTTGAATTTTTACGGGTAATTCGAGAAATTGCAGGCTCGAAACCCGTATTTTACTGCTGGGTATTCGCGGCATGAAACACTCGGGAAGTGCAGTTTCCGGCATCTGGGGTTTGAAAACCCCTAATGTCTTGTACGTTCCGTGCCTACTGATGGTGGTCCTCGTACATATTAGCCCCCCCCCCCCCCAATATTTTCCACAGATCGCCTGGTTCATAATTTATTTCTATTTTAGGTTGAAGAAAGTCCTGACTTTTGAAACAAACCAGAGAACCAGAGCGTTAAGCAATTTTTCAATTGTTATTTTGCCATTCCCACTCCTGACCCAGTGTGGCGCTTGCTGGCATGGGCGTCAATCTGGGCGTCAATTGGTTGGCGCGAAGCGTACAAAGAGAATTTAAGCTTTTAATCCCACTCTAGAACGCCGGAAACGGCACTTGCCATGCTCGATGGCACCACTCTACATGTGTGATTGAGTAAAAAACAACTCAAAAGTTGTCATTGTGCATACTAAGATGATTTATCGCATTATCCCACATGGTATCTTTTTATTACCTTTTCTACTCTGGCTTTGTTTGCGTGGGTTCGAAGGGTCTACCGAACGGTCCCTGGTGGGATCGAAGAGAAAAGCCATAGGCGTACGGAAACCATTCCAGTTGGAGGGTCATACAAAATCGCCCAAATGTTTCAAGTCCGTCATCGGAACGTAGCAGCGCGCGAATTTTTTTCTTGAAAATTCAGGCATTTTTCCACTATCTTTTTCCTTCCCAATATTTCCATGAATTTTGCCCGAAATTTCCATCCCAGAAAAATTGGGGGGAGGGGGGGGGGCGGTCTGCCCACAAGGCTTCTGAAATTATTCGAGTAAACAACAAATTATTCGAAGCATTACATCGCATATTTACAACGCCTGGTAGAGAAACGCCATTGCGCTCGGAACACTTGGAAATTGATGCACTAGTTGGTAATCCTTCGACTTTGGCCCTAGGGGGTTCCAGATCTCACCTGGGGCCCGCACCTGGAATTAGTGGACTGAAGACAATTTTAAAAGAGTTGAATCAGTTTAGACGATCATATGATTGTCACTTCGAACCACCGCACCAACCGCTATAATAAAATTACCAGGGGACGGTACATGTACGTTCACAGGTTCAGTAGACTGGGGGAGGAGAAGGAGGAAAACCAAACCAACTCATCCATACGAAAAACAAGGCGATCGCCCCCAGTGTCTCGCCTGGTGCGCGATCAGTGGTTTCTTCTATTAGTCACCATGCAACACAATTAAAAGGAATTCCATTGATGTTCTTTAGGATTGCCATCAACAGAAAACAGCCTACTAATCAGTGACCAATTTCAAATGGATTAGGACTGATCATCGACCATGGCGTTTTGGGGAAATGTGACTAAATTATGTTAATTAAACACAATATTCAACTTCCACAATATTCAACAATTAGGCCTTAAGGTAAAAAAAGCAGGTTTTGACAATCTCTGTCTGTTACAGCTAGGAATACTAGTTAAGATGAGTGAAAATAACATACCTGATGGGTTGAAATGAGTAAACTCGAGATAGAGATAGTTCTGCAACATTTTGTTATTAATAGCATGCTTTAATAATAGTGATGTCAGCATCATGCACGTCAGCTAGGGTGCCCCAAGACTATTCTCAAATAGGTAGCATACAGTCTCTAGAAGTTGTTGCAGGAAATGTTATATTTGACAGTTTGTCACTGAGTGATTTGAATGTCCTTAGATGACATAACGGTTTTTTTTTTTTAATGTACCCTGATGATATCATATCGTACACAGTCCTAGAAGTTATTGCAGAAAATGTTATTATTTGGCAGTTTGTTGACCTTGAATGACCTTTGATGACATGACGTTTTGCTATGGAACATGCTTGCCTCCATGTGATGCACCAAGCCGTAAAAGCATTAGGTAATCAGATACACACACCCAGTGCTATCATCCAAAAGGTCTAAAAACAATAAACCAACCTTTGACCCCATAGACCTTGAAGACCAAGGTGGGCAGATGAGTGAGAGTGGTTTCGTTATGTTAGCACACGGAAGCCTCTTCACATATCCAAAAATTGACAGTTTTTATTTCTTTGTTCTATAACTTCTAAACTTTATAAGCACATTTTTCAAAGACTTCACCTTTGACTTTTGACCTTGTCATTCGATGTTGTTTGATCCACCCATCCAAAAATCACCATGACAAATCTTCTACAACACCCTAACTGCACTCATTTCGATCATTGACCTCTTGTACCAAAACTTTGAAAATTGCATAATTTATGCAAATTAGTCACATTAAATGGCATTCAGTGACCTTGACCTGTTGTTAAGTTGATCAGGATTGAAGGTGTACCATCTCCACAAAGATTCATGGAAATTCAACTAACTTCAAAATCTGCATAAATTCATGCAAAGTGTACTATTTAAATGCAAATTAGTCACATTAAATGACCTCTGGTGTCCTCGTTACTACTGCAAAACTTTATCGGGACTCTAAATGACCCATTTCCACCAAGTTTCATGAAATCCAATAAACTTTGAAAAATTGCATAATTTATGCAAATTAGACTACTTAATTAGCACATATAATGCTGGGAATCTAATCAAGTTCATCTACACTCCATATTGGTATATACACTGAACTGCATCTCCAATGCAATACCGATCAAGAGATATCTTGTACACAAGCTGCTAGGCCAATTTTCATTAATATGCAAATGAAGACGGATTTTCAGGACGAAAATTGGATGCACATCGACAACTCATCACCCTACACCTCCACAAAAACGGTTTCCATGCATGACAGCTTTCACGGTTCAGGAGATATCGAACCGCACATACGGACAGACAGACAGACAGCCGGACAGACAGACACCGCACACAACAAAGTGACCGCTATAATCATCTCCTTGAACAAAGTTCAGGCGAGACAAAAATCGTACACTTCTTCACTGTCTGCAATCGTGAGCGTGAATGGCCTAGCGGTCTAACCTTCGAGCTCATAAACCAGAGGTTGTGGGTTCTAGTCCGCGTATTTTTCCCGTAGCAAAGCTAATAATCTCAAACTACCTCTCTCCACCCAGTTGTATAAATGGGAACCTGTGGGTATCTTGAGTACGACCGGCGCTGATATAGCTCTCCGAGATTATCGGAGGGCTACCTGGTCCCAATTATGTTATGTTGTGAAGCGCCTTGAGCAGCTGTTAGCTGGATTTTGTGCGATACATGACAACCATCATCATTATGTGTTCTTCCGAGTAAGTTGTAATAATATGTCGTGATAGTATTGTCGTGATCATGACCTCCACCAGCCGCCGGGCCGCTTTTTGTCAGTTTGCCGAGCGACGAGCCGCATCCTTAAAGGTTGTTTTTCGTCTCGTGCATTCGCCGTCGTTCACATGACGTCACGTAGTCACGTCGGGGCAGCTCGTTTGAAGTTTAAACTGATGTTAATGTAAGGCTAGTATCCCATTTTGCGTATTGATGTTAAAATCAACATATTTACGAAAACGAACGTTTGTTTCAGAAGAGAACACACTATAAGTTTCATGCGGAGACCCATAAAAATACAGCGGCCTATGCATATTGTCGTGATTGGCTCTTTGAGGCAGATATTCCATAAAATTCTTTAGAAACTCGTATACGCATCGGTGCTTCAGCTCATTTGCCTATACTGTGTTGGTTTCACCTTTCATTACACAATTGTTTGCCTCTTTGGAACCAATATCCTTTTGCAAGAAAAATGTGACATATTCAGACACTTTGCCCCATGTCAGCTCACTGAATTAGAGATTTGTCACACGCATACCAGACCCGCATACGCATCTATGGAATCCTAGCCTTATAGTGTAACCATGCGTTAATACATGATATACCATACATGTGCAGAGTAGACATGCAGGGCATCAAAGTATTGTCCCGCGGTAATCCAAACTTGTGACGACATGGCCTTTTCAATATGTTTCAAATGTGACGTCAAAAATCGTTCTTAGAAAAGTGATCAATTCCCCTTGTAGCCTCGCTACTAATTCCGTAAACAATCAGCAGGAACCGTATTGACAGAGATTCCCGGGCCTTCGCGAGGATATCGTCTGTCACCGAATTATTCGAATTACTTGAAGAGGCGAAGCCTGCCACTACGTTATTTTATTTGTGAAAAGGGAGGAGCGAACGTTCTCCTTTGAAATGGACATTGTAGCAGTAGCGTATCTCGGGTCCTGAATCAGATGGGACAGAGTGAAGGGGAACTGAGGGTATTCTTAATTTGAAGATTCGAACATTATATCTCGTTTAGTTTTTCCATTCTACCTTAATCAGTGTCGTATGCAGAAATTTGCAATAAGGGGAGGGGTGGAGTGGGAGTGGAGGTGGGCGCAACGTTCTCTTCCAGGAGGGTTTTTCCTTCCTCCTCTGAGAAGCTTTGGGCCTTTGGGAGACGGCCAAGGTGCAAAATGGTGCTATGTGTGCCACGTTTTTGAAGCCTATCTATGTACTATGTTCAATTTTCGACGCCATTTTATATGTCATGACTGCATGCCAATAGAGGAGGCGCGAGCTGGTTGCGCCCCTCTAAATCAGTGCCTTGTTTCATGACCCAGAGGCCTGATTTAGACTCATCGCATAAAAAACGATGTTCAGAAAAGGAATACTTTACCATTCCCAAAACACTATTCACCCATTTTGAAACAGTTCAGCTTTGAGTGAATGTGTTGTTTAAATTCCTCAACGACGTCCTCAACGTCCATTTGCAAAACGTGTGAATATGCTAAACATATTGAACAGTACGTGGTGTGAAATATTTTTCGGAGAATGTGTTGGAATTCTGAACATTATTTTTTTAAATGGTCATTGCCATGCTAAAGCAGCAACCAGGAATGAATGAATGATGAATCAATCAATCAATCAATCAATCACAACAGCGAGCTACTCTACCGATGAACTCCGAGATTTAAACAAAGCTTACTCGTCGCGTTTGCCCCAGAAAGCACCCATAGCGTCCTCAAGACCTGTGATTAATACCAGAATGTGCGTGTCCGGAGTAGGCCCACTCGAGGATTCTGAGATAACCCAACGCCGGCAAACTTGGCTTTCATCCGTTGACATTCTGCTCAATTCGCTAAGAGGCTGCTGCGAGGAGTATGCCAATATTGTTCTTGTTTACTATGTTTCCCGCTTCTCGTTCAGTCAACTGTAGCCGACAACCTAATTGTCAAACTAAACCTGTGCAGGCGGGTAAACATCCGACGTGTATATCCCCGCATAAATGGCTTTGTTGACCCTCGTTTGAAGAAGCACATTGACGTTTATGTCCCATTTACCTCTGGTGACGTTGAAATGCCCTACCGTCTGTTGGTCAAGACCACTGTAGTTCACATTCTCCAATTGTTCCGTTCGAATCGACAATCTCGAATAAAATGCTAATTTGACCTTCGTTGACCTTGCAATTACCCGCATGTTTTTTCGGGACCAACTTTTCGTCCCCACCCACCAAGTTCATTGTAAATCAGTTAAATCTATATTTTCCCAAAAAATCGCAATTTGACCTCCGGTCACCTTGAAATTACTGTCATGTTTTTCGGGACGCATTGTTTTGTGGTCCCCACTTACCAAGTTCATGTACATCAGATTAAATCTGTATTTTTCGCAAAAAACAAATCGAAAAATTTGACCTCCGGGTGGACTCGAAATCACCGTCATGTTTTTCGGGACCATTTTTGTCCCCACCCACATAGTTTCAATGTAAATCAGACCAATTCTGTTTTTTCGTTAAAACCTGCAAATAAAGGGCAGAAAACATGCAGTGACGTCCACCCTGCGAAAGCATCCGAGATTTTGCTAGGAGCGGTACATGTTACCAGTTTCAGATCGATGGGATTAAGCGTTAAAGAGTTAATTGCGCTAACGCCTATAGCTTCCGGCGGCGGCGGATACGGCCGGCCTACACCCCAAAACATAATATCCCATCCCCGAAGCACTACAGTGTTTCGGGGATATAATATGCTCTACGACTATCGTTGATGTCTTGAGACCAAAAGCCGAAGAGGTCTTCACTGTCGCATGTCATTACTCATTGACTTCGGGTGACCTCGCGGCCGGTGTTTGTACTATGTTGTTCATGTGCAATGTTTGTTGAACCAAGCATTGGAGTCTTCTCAACATTTTTCAACCATTGACCAAACTTCTTACACAATTCTGGCATGCCTATCAAAAATGTCCCACGGTCAGGTAGTAGTGTCTACTGTCTAGAGCACTAATGGTTGCTGATACTCACACAACACCAATGCAATTTTTCAGTTCAGATACAATTGAACCTTTTTTTGTGACTAAAATTGACACATAGATGATCACAGAATCACAGACTGCAATCTCTTGCACCCCCACCCCCTTAAGTCCTTGGTCATTGGCGATAATCACCACGTGTTAGATCAATCCAAGTTAGTCCTGTAAGTGGAATATCTGACTTCCCCAAAATAACCTTTGGGTAAGATTATTCCCTAAAGGGAAAAATGACTACTGACCTGGACCCTCAAAATTCTCCTGGTTGTTGGGGGGGGGGGGCATATCGACAGAATGGATCTTCATTGGGTGACAATATGGGAGAGGGGTACAAAGGGAGTGGTCCCCCCTCGAAAGATTTTGAATTCCCCCCCCCCCCCGTGTCGGCGCCACTGGCTGAAGCTATGCAATGGCTAACCTTTACCTTTACCCCATCATTTTAAATTTTGAGAAAACGGTTGCTCTCTTCACTTGGGGGGAATGTCTTTTTTTCTCACAGTGGGGGACCGTCATGGCCCTTCACACAATAGCTTAGTCTGTCTCTTTGATGAATTTAGTATAGATCAAATATGACCCTCCACAATAAACCCTGGTTCCCAATTTGGGTCGATCTTTATTAAAGATTTAAGCGTACCACTAGTCCATGACCAAGTATTATAGTAATCCACATGAATATGTAGAAGGAATTGTGATGATTTCCTGCAGTTTCCTACATATTAGCTCACTATTCGCCGTTCCCCATGACCTTTGATGACCTTGAATCCCTGTACACCCCCCCCTATAGTAGGGTAGCACTAGTCCATCCAACACCATAGCCGATTATGATCGTAATAATCCAACATACTCTGTATGAGTAGCGTTTTGGCCGATGTTTGCAGTTTTTAAATTTAATAACATCATTGTGCCCCTTAATGACCCTTGACCTGGAATCCCGAACCCCGTAGGTAACCACTAGTCCCCATGTCTTCGCTCAGGACCCACTGTAAAGTCGATTGCTCCTCATGCGGATTCGATCCATCACTCTGCCGCTGGATCTCTCCGACCTGATTAATCAATCCCTTTCTAATACGAAAAGAATAGTTTTTTATTCCTTGCCGAAGGCACAGGTAATTACTGCATCACGCGCTACCGTGCCGTAATGTGTGTGTGTGTTTGTCCTGGGTGTGGTGTGTGTGTGTGTGTGTGTTTGTGTGTGGTGTGTGACACCTTGTCCACACGATATCTGAAGAAACGCTAGCAGCTGAAGTTCACAATTAGGTATGTGGGTTGGGTTACTTATAGAAAGGATGAACCCTTCTTGTTTTTTGGTGCAAGTTCAAGGTCATTCAACGTCACAGAGGACAAACTTCAGAAGCTTGTCATCAATCGATATCTAAGGAACGCAGCATGTATGCAGTTCAAATGTAGGTCTGTGGTTTGCACGTAATGGTGAGATGAACCCTATTGTTTTTGGTTTTAGGTCAAGGTCTTTAGGTCCAACCAACCAATGGGACAATCCTTATATATCTTGACAACCGAAACATTATACTAGGATGTCGTAATTGGAAAGTTTTGTTCGTCTGGGCGAACTAAACATCTGGTGACCTACTTTGACCTCATTTGACCTCGTTTGACCTTTCGACCACGTGACATTGAGTTTTTGCTGAGGAACAGACTCGTCTTGTTGAAGCAAACTATAAAGTGAATTGGACTATTTCAAGGAACAACACATGTGGAAAGGTCAAGACAGCCGAAAACACTGAAATCTTGTTAAATTGACGTTTGACATTGACATCTCAGCAACAACACATTTTAGAGGGATGTTGTAGTGAAAAGTTTTGTTAGTCTAGGCGAACTGCATGTAGTTTCGCTATGCATGGGAGCCTAGATGTCGTTTGAACTTATGAATATTTAGTGTGGCCACCTGCCACTCAGCACATTTAGGATGCTTGTGTCAGGATAAAAAAAATATTTGACATAATTGTGCCCAGTGCCCCAATATATATCCCTCGACCCTCGGGCAGGGGTATGTGATACCCAATTTGAGAAAACCTGCACCTCCAGATGCCACCAAGAAATAGTGTGTAGATATTAATGTAAATACACCTGTTTGACTCCCGATTGTCCACCTTTCCATTATACACACAATTTCCCTGGACAGACTGATATTGTCTTGTGGCACTGCAGTAATGAGCATGATATCCTTCACCCATGCTGTCCTATAGTCAACAGTGGTTTTGTGTTATCACTGGTCCAGTCTCAAGAAAAAACCTATGAACTTGCAATGTTTACTTGTGTATTAAGCTCTCTGTGTAGCCATGCATGCATACACTAACTCCCAGTGGCCTGTAACAAATTTTGATGATTCATTTATGGGCATACTCAACGAAGTAGGCCAATCTAAAAAAATTAAAAGAGTACCACCAGTAGTGTATATGGCAGAGGGAGGGGATGGAGTCCCCCTGACAGGTTTTACTGGGAAGAAAAGCCTGAAATACCGGGCGGTAGGTGCAGGCAAAACATCCTGTTTGATACACTGTTTCCAACATAGCGGTACATGTATGACACCCTCACAGCGGGTGACCCAGAACACAAAATCGAACCCAGGCTACCCAGCACAACCGGGAACAGTACCACTACCTACCCCCCCCCCCCCCCCCCCCTCCCCCCCCCCCCATCACGACAAGTCTCTGCACACAATTGAGTTTGAGCTGATTTGGGCTTACAACAGTAGATGAAAACCTTTCTAGAGACATTAGTGAAATTTAGCATCTTAGATGTCTCCAACACCTATTTCTGTTAAAAAAATCAACATTATGACAGAGCAAACATATATCTGACCCGTATTTACCTAGCCCTGCTCGAGAGGAATACGGTTGTCATCGTGGAATCACGGGCGAATTATTCTCAAGCTCACCACAGGTACGGTTGTCATTTCAGGAATCACGGGCGAATTATTTAGTGGTTTGGTTCATTTTTCTTTCCTGGGTTGTTGTGGCTCCGGGTCGTTTATGAGGATTTTGTCCTTCCTGACCCTTATTCACTGACTAAACTAACTGGAAACCTCTAATCAGACCATACTGGCATAACTGGCTATACTTCAAACTGCCGACTCCTCTACTTGTTGGCCTCTACCCCCCCCCCCCCCCTCCTCTGTTGTTGTGTGGTCAGGTCAACGCTTATCTGAGGTCAACAGAGTGAGATCGATGTCTGAAATAGACAAGGGGTAATACAAGTTTTCTGGTTTGGCCTTATTAGCCATAGCCTGTCAGCTATGGCAAGGAATCACGACACAGTTTTGTGTCTTGTTTATTTTATTTCCCATACTGCCATAAGAAAACTACATAGTAAGTTTCATCGTATTCGAGCAAGCCTTTCCGACTTTATCGTGGTAACTCAGTAGGTTTCACGACTTTTACTTATCTTGACCTCGAATGACCTTGATCTGAACTAAGAACAAAAGGGGTCATAGTCATTATGGGGTAGGCCCACCAACATATCAAGTGCTTGGTCTATCAGGTGGGACTGAGTTATCGTTTTACCAAGCCAAACTTTTATGAATAGAATAGAGCCTCTGTCATATTATAACGATTCCTGATTCCGATTCTGGAAAAAAATCAGGATACGTGAGCGGTTATACTATAACGATTAAATTGTCCGATAAAGTTGGTTATATGCAATTTAGGTACCGCGAGCTGTTGCAGGCGCGTAGCCAGCCTTCCGGGTCAGAAGGACGAGGCGATTTATTCCAGATTTGGAAATTTCTTCTCGGGTTTCCAAGGGCGTCGGAACCGGGTAGGGGGAGGGGGGCGCCAGGGTTATGGTGCGGCGGAAATATCATCGCGCCCACCAACTTCTGTGAGGGTGACAGTGATAACGCCTCATTCATATCCTCATTTCAACATGGGAGTAACTGTATTTGCAGAAGGCGGGATTCGAGCCAACCTTCAAAGAAGGGAGCTAACATGCCCTTGTTCACGACACATTTTGGCAGCGGAAATCATTGGAGCACGAGAGTACATCCAAAACGAGTGCTTAGGCGTGCTTCATTGCACCAATTGCATCTAAGGCACCTGGAAACACGAAAAATATACTAAGTTCACCCCCCCCCCCCCCTATTGAAAATCTTTCCCTACGCCAATGCGGGTCCCACTATTTCTCCTCGTTTTTCCCCTTCCCCTCAGGCTTCTTCATTTCCCGTTTTTCGGCATTCGAGATCACGAATCACCTCCTCGATATTTTGTCGGGTGGAGGGAGGGGGTTAGATGACTCCTGAGCTGTTGAGTGGGCCTGCTGGACATTTTACTCCGGGTGATAGCCTGCTTATATGTAATAAGTTACTGTACAATGTCTTTTTTGGTGTAAAAACACTAGTATACATTTTAATTATCGTTGTCGCCATTAGTTATGTGCAACATTTTACACGTGCAACTATACTCCAGATTTATGAATGAACCGTGACGTCTTAAAGGGAAATTCCAGCCGAATTAATACTCTTCTTGGTGTTATAATGTTAAGAGATTAAAAAATCATTCAAATATCATTTGGTTCCAGGTTCATAGCATGTTAGGTTGGGAAGATATGGCTTCCTCAAATTTCATACAATTTGATGATTTTGGCAAACTGGCAACCTTTTGTGATGTCATATTTCCCAAATTATAGGGAGAAGACATATTTCTTAACATTTTCTCTGAAAATGGTAAATATGACGTCATCAAATGTTGCCAATTTAAAATTGGCAACTTAGCAGTGATTATTTATCAATCTTTAAAAATCGTAACGTTATAACCGAACATGCTATGAACATGAAACAAAGTTTGATCGGCATAATTTTCAATGCATCTTCATATGACATTTAAATATTTTTTGGCTGGACTTGTCCTTTAATGTTAACTATTATTATCATTGGTCTTCGAATCCGATCAGAATGGAACTTCGCTCGCTGACCGATTCCCAAATCAGGATCAGGACCAGGATCAGGATTTATTACAATGGAATACCAACCCGCTCCCTCGAGTGGATGCCTCCAGATGCGCCACTGTGTTCTCCACCTCAAGGAACTAGCAGTGTCTACAGTTTTTTTCTTCAGTTGAGGGACATGTTCTTCCCTTAGGCTAGGATTCCATAGATGCGTATGGCGTATGTGAACAATCGCCAATTTACGTCAACTGAGCGGGGGCTGGTGTTTGAATATGTTTCTATTTAGTTCGCAAAGATAGATATTAGTCCCACAGAAGTCAAAAATTAATAAATGAAGGCAAACCAACACTGGATGGGCGAAATAAGCACATGTACCAACGCGTATGCGGATGCGTATCACCGCGAATGAATTCTATGGAACATCTTCCTCACGAAGCCATGCAACGACAATATGCATGGGCTGCTGCCTTTTTATGGTCTTTTCGCATATACTTATAGTGTTTTCCTCTTCTGAAACAAACGTTCGTTTTCCCTAAATGTATGATTTTCACATCCAGCCCGGATACGCATCTGCATCTATGGAATCCCGGTGAAATAGCGGAGGCACTTTGGTCCGCACAACAGAATTCAGGTTGAGAGTACTGGGAGTATGTCACTGACCTGGCCAGGAATTGAATTAAGACTGCAAGTCATGCTCTTACCACTAACGTAGTTACCTTCTCCGCACAAACTCAAATTGACCCAGAATGGAGCCTGGAGTGAAACCAACTCGAATTTCTGGTCGATTTTCCGCCCATGTTGAGTAAGTTTGATCTATTTGGGCTGCAGTTAAATTGTTGAGAATTACAGCCTTCCAATAAGTTTGGAGTGTCGTACTTTCTTTTATAATTTAGTCAAGACTTTTCTCTAAACCGTTTCGTATCCAAATTTTGCCCTATTATTAGGAGGAGGACCGTCTTTAGGATATACAAGTCCTCCACACATGCCCCTCCCCCCCAAAAAAAAACAAAAACAACAACACCTAGCTGCTTTACCTGTACTCCAGGCAACCTCCAGGGAAGAGCCAACCCCCCCACTGGAGGTACCTTCGCCAAGGCCATCCAAACACTGGGCCCAACCCATGGGCCATGGACTGCGGAGAACGAGAACACAAAGGACAGGATGTTCCGATCAAGTGGCTCCCTATGCAGAAGCACAATTAGTTGCCAAGGAAAACACTGCAATGGACCCAAGTTTAGACTGGTCCCGGCCAGCGGGAACAAGGAAGTGGTAGATGAGTGGGAGCGGTAGGGGTAGTCAGAAAGGTTCTGGTCTCCATCTCAGTCTCATAGTGGACTCACGGTACAACTGGAAGCACAGAGGGGTGTGTAGTTTTTTCTGCCCGATCAACTCAGTCTCCACGGGAGACTATCTTGGGATTCTCATCATTGATTCCGCATGTCAGCCGAGCATCTCTAGCATCGGGCTCTAAGAGACACATGGCCCGACGACCATGCGAAGGGGGGGAATCAGTGGCCTCTACATTCTCTGACATACTGGCAGATTTCCAAAATAGATGTCCAATGCAGCCTTCTCAGTATGCTTCCTTGGCAGCACATAGTAGCAACTCTGAACTTCGGTGTTTACTCAGTGCCATTCTAGTGCTGCCTTTATCTATGATGTCTCTTGCCCTATGTGACGCATTTGCAGTGTGAGTTTTTATCATACGCCAACGCGCAGTTATGCTACATAGCAGGGCAATAAAAATAATTATCCTTTCTCCTGCTTATTTCCGTTTAATAATGTAAAATAAAATCGCTGAAGACCTTGAAACCTGGAGATTGCCTCTCAGTGGTGCTCCACGGGCACCCACTAGAGCAAACAACAACAGAGCGACACATTCCGAACAATGGGTTGAGTCTTCTTTGGATTACTCCATAAATGGCTCCGTATAGATAATCCATGACAGGAATACATTTCACTTATTCTCCAGCTATTCAAGGTTAGAATTTCTTATGCTAAACAGGTTCAGGGTGGCTTACCGGCGGACAGGGGTGGAATAGGACTAGGCTCCAATTTGTAAGAATGGCAGTTTAGTGTCCATGTTTTTCTCATGTGTGAGAGTTCTTGGAACTGACGCTCACGAAATCGCCATCGGAACTGCTCCCAGCTAAAATCACTCTTGCTCTTCTTATATTTCATTCGAGAAAGAAGATGGCATATGACTCTTTTCCATGCCCTTTGGTTTTATAAGAACAATAACCAGCAGAGATTGACGATTACAAGGTTAGCATCGGCTTGGGAATTATGAAGAATACTAGGTGAAAGTAAGATAATATAGCTCTGTATTCTTTGATAGTTTTCAATTTTACAGCAATATTGATAAATGTTTGTGATATTTACCAATGGTTATACGGTACCGTCATGTCACCCACTCACCACTGCCCCCCACTCAGCCCACTGCACCCCAGCTCATCACTGCAACCCCACTCATCTCACTGAACCCACTCAGCTCACTGACCTCACTCAGCTCACTGAACCTCACTCAGCTCACTGAACCCACTCATCGCACTGAAACCTCAGCTCACACTCAGCCCACTCAGCTCACTGCACCCCACTTAGCTCACTTAACCTCACTCATCTCCACTGCATCCACTGAACCTCACGCCAGCTCAGCTGAACTCACTCACTCAGCTCACTGAACCTCATTCAGCCCACTCAGCTCAAATGCATCCCACTCAGCTCACTGCACCCCACTCAGCTCACTGCCCCCACTCACAACCCCCCAATCCGCTCACTGCAATCCCACCAGCCATCACTGCAAACCCTCACACAGATCAACTGAACCTCACAAGATCACTACAGTTTTATGGTAGCCTATTGAACTTTTGACAACCAGTGTGGGAGTTTGCGCAACTGAGTAAAAATATAGTTATGATCAAATGATTTTATTAATACCCTGGTGCTTAATATAAGCTCTTCCACTTGAGAGTTAAATGTGCTACCAGATATAACACCTCGGATCCTTGGGGTGTTATCACACTCATACTCCACAGCACGCAGAGCTCATTTGCGGACCTCCGACACCCGACACACACCGTCCACTTCAGGTCCTTCCTTGGGTCCCCTGGAGGACTTAATAATAGGTTGCCTACATGCGCAATCACTACTTTTCCCTGTCACCTCACAAGGTCCCCCCTTTTACAATTTTCAGCGTGGGACAATTCAAGAGACAGCGTTTTCCAACAGCACGCAGGATTCCCCTGGGCTTTTCAATTAGCTCCAAAATCGCAATCAATGGTTTTGGCAGCTTGGAGCTCTACCAACTGAGCCATCTTCTCCTCTAATGTCACTAACTTTTCCTGAACCCCACGTAATCTCCATAGCAGTTAAAATACTGAATCCACCGAACACTCTTGTTGCATCCTATAACCATATAAAGTTATAGGATAAGATGGGTAGAGTGTTTCAGTGACACTTTACAAACCAAATATTCCCCCGGTTTCGAATCCCTCAGGCTCCGGACCTATTTCCCCTGGGTGCTGACATGCAGTTGCAATGGCGAGGTCCTTGGTCTTCCTTCATGGTTCCGCTGTGGTTGCAGTGGTTTCTGGGTTACTGAGGTTTGTTACGGGATATTTGCAATGTTGAGTCTCGTCTGTCGGCTGTTAGCAATCACATTGAACTTGACCCTCCGCTCCTCCAGGTTCTGAGCAGTGGTGCCAGGTCCTGGTTCATAAGTTCTTTTGGATGGGGATGGAAAACTGCAGTCCCCGGGCCGCATGATGGTATTAGTTACACAACAACAACCCCTGCCTCCTTAACATCGAGCACTAGTCGAGGAGAGAAGCGATTTGCGCCCCGTGGCTCATCCGGATCATACAGCCAGGGTTCCTAGATGAGCCTCATTTGACTTCCTGAACCCATAAAACCAAATAGAATCATATTGTGGTGTTTAGTGGCACCCAATTTAAACCCCATACAACTAACGTCAAGGAACATGGAAGGCCACTGGAGTCTTCACAACATGCTGTGGGGCTATTTGACAGCTTCTCAACCTCATGGACCTATTGTGGGAGTCCAATGAAAGGCTTCTGAGCCTGTGTAATTATCATCAACTATGGGGTTCAACACCCCTATCCATCCCACAAGTAGTGACCTGCCCGGATAATGCGATCCACCAAATCGCCCACTGATTCCAGTCAAACCGACTGGTGAGAACCTTTTCAGGAGCCCAACGTAGAAGGTCATATAGATCAAGCACTCAACACAATGCTTCTCATTTATAATAACCCACCCTGCTTATGCTTCAATCAATCCCCGGCACAGTCTCCTCGAATGCACTCACCGTACAGTACTCTGCTGCATAATGTGAACATCCCGGGGCCTGATTCAACCGTCGTTTAATGATCCAGGGCGGAAGCCCAGGCTGGGGCATTTCTTCGGAGTGAATGATTGGTACTAACGACTGATTTATTTTGTTTTAATATGCAGAGTACCAGCACATCAATAGTGTATTGAGACTGAAACAGGAAACACCCTCCAGGGAGGTTATTACTGCAGTAAGGTGTGTGAATTGCGGGGCTTCAATGTATGTTAGTAATGTACTATAAGAACACATTAGCCACATACTGGCATTGTTTTGTTGGTGGTCGCAGCACATTCCATTGGTGAACATTGCTGTACAGCAGGTTTGGGCATTCCATGGGATGAACAATTTTCTGTGGTCGCGAACAGATTTTTCTGTGGGTCCGAACAGATTTTCTCTGTGGGTCACGAACAGATTTATGTGGCTTGCAATTGACATGTACTGTTGCAAAAAAAAATAAGATTGCTGAAAGTTCGATCCCACAAACCAGAGCACAATTGCGCCTGCCAACCCTAGATTTCCTCATTCCTCCTCTGAGCTCCTTCAACTTTCAACTGTCAATCTGCTCATCCTCCTTTGACCTCCTTTAACTTGAAAAGCGAGTACATGTGTCAAAACTTCTGTCACACTCAGAAGTCTGCACATGGTATTTCCCCGACAACGACTTCCGGACTCATTGGGGCACTGCTGATTACCAGTACAACTGTTAGAGTTAGGGTTCCAAAAATTGCAACCCTGCGTGATACAGCAAACTACTTTCAAGGCTTGTCAAGGGTGCAGACCTCGATACTGCACTTTTTGTCAGCTGCCGATCCGTCACCAGATACACACAGTATATACAGCAACCTGCGCCTCACCCCGCTTCTCGGAATGACACAATCCGCATTTACTACTATCCCATTACTCTCAGCAAAACTGACTTTAATACACAGCAAACAAAAAAAAATCGCTTCTTCAATACCACAGTATCACGAAGAAGAAATGTCTCTTTTAAACGATATTTACCACTTCGTACCGCTTATGTTTAACTTTCATCCACAGCAGAACTAAGCAAGGCTTAGGGCTATTAGCCCGATACTCACAAAGCCCCATAAGTTGAGCCACGGGGGATGTTTCACCTTCATACAGTCATGTAGGGAAGACCCATCTGCCACTCATATCCTCTGGCCAAGTGCCCAAAAATGAGGCCACTATCTCTCTTTCGACTACTTCTATGTATGGCTCCAAAGTGTCTCCATTGATTGGTCGAAGGTTTTCATTGGAGTTTTTCGCCCAATTGTAGACTGCTGAATTGGAGTCCCACATTGTTTTGGCAGGCATAGCACTTAGTACACTCCCGCCCCAAATTACTTTGTTGGGCAGTACACACCTCACTTGTCGAAATACATGGTTGTGAAATCTCTCTGGTAGTGATTAGCAGTCAGATTGTAAACAAGACTATGGACTGCAGCATGGACTATAGTTGGTTCCTAAAATAACATCGGATATTGCTAGATAAATGTTGGCTCTATCCCATCAACCACTGCGGCACGTACTCGTAAGTTGTATTTACTTACATTGATATTGACACAGCGTCTTCGCTTTGATACACCGGTACCAAGTTGACCACTGAAAAGATGTCACACAATGACAACGATGGTGATCACACACCTCATGGCAACCCCAGCGGATCGGCTGCTGCCATTCTTGATAGCTCGTGCTTCACGTTCGTCACGGGTCCCAAATTAGCATCTGGGCAGAGAGGGGAGGCATAGGAGGGCAACAGCAGGCTAATCAGACTTTCAAGAGATGCAGACTCACAACCAGTCCAGATTGTCAGTATGAATCCCCAAGAGAAGCAGCTATCAGAAAGCAAACAAGTCCTCGTCCGTCAGACCCTGCAACTGCTCGCACTTTTGACAGCTCCCTCATACTGTTAGAAATAGAAGTGCCCCTGTAACCAGATCCAAAATGGTTCCTAGAACCCGAAGAAGTGAGGCATTCATAAATACAGATTGAGAGATATCTTTCATTTATTAGGTCCTGATGAGGCGGCAGAGAACCTCATACATACACAGTGCCCTCTCTATTTGCTTCATTAGTACCACTGTGATGAATCCTACGCATATCCAACGCAGGCAAATTTTTGGTTTACACTGTAGTGGCGGGAATGTTCTAGAGTATATACCTTGCCCATACCTTCCACTGGAAGTTTGGGAGGACCGCAAACGCCCACCATTATATACACCGGTGCAACCAAACCCCCCAAAATTTCTAAAAAAGCAATGAGTTTCCCACGTGCCTTGCCCGTGAGTAAACTTAACTCTTGTTAACCGGGTCTTTCATTCCATTATGTGACAGTGTTCAATCTCGGCTACATACATGTTGTTAGTGCAGGCGTGGCAGAGCGCAATACAGAAAGTGGTCACGTAGCGTCCTTTGCCGCTTCCGCGTACGTAAAAAAGCGATGATGCTGACTGCGAGCAATGTTACATATGTATGAACACCTGTTTGCTGTTGTGAAACAGTATTTTCCCTGGAACACTGCAATGACAGCTCAACAAATCCCACAAGAACCGTGCAATCCTCCATGATGGCTAGCGGAAGTTGGTTGAGGTGTCCAGCGATAAGGACAAAGAGATGGTGGATCGGATCGCTGTCGTGTGTTGCGGAGACCTGACGGAGTTCTTGTTACGAATCAAGATTGAGCAGGTTTTCGTGACCATAGCTGTCCTCCTTGCCAAGTGCAGCATCCCCATTTCGAGAGGCAGCATCAAATGCAGAACTCAGAGAATTCAACCATCCTACAGGACCATGAAGATGAAGACTGAGAGATGAGGGTACCAGGACTATGGTACAATCTGGCATCAGAGGCAACCAAAGAATAGCAAGTGGAGCAGTGACCGCTTTGCACGCAGCTCAAGTTGAACAATGATCTTCCCGCCCTCCAGGTTTCCGAGAAAGTGGGTTCGGATGCTGTCATTCACTGATCATCCTTTGGAGGGGATGTGAAATGGCAGTTCAGGAGCTGCAATGTGGGAAATCCCGGCCTTGATATAAACTGAGTCACTAGTCAAGAATAGAGGGCCGGTTTATCGCTGGTGCTCATCCATGATTTAAATATGCGGCCAGGTTCCTTGATGAGCCAATTAGCCTTCATAGAGTGCTGACCGCAGTGGGTCTATACAATTGGCCCATAATTCCTTACTTTGCCTCCTAATCACACTGCACCTGGGATAGACCGTTTGCCAAACCTCCAGTGAGGAGGAGGTTAGGAGAGTCCCTATTCCGATGGCATTCCCAATGACCAACCTGCCGAGAAATGGCTGAATAAGCCTGGTAAATGCCCCATGGTGATCAAGGGAGGATCATGCAGAGGAAAGACGAGGTATTGTCAATTGGGGTTAAGCAGGAGGGGAGTAACTAAAGCTTTCTCTATCTGATTGCTCACACGCGAGCTAATCCTACACGAGCATGTTATCACATGGAATCATTCATTAGGCCTAGGAGAAGTGGGTATAAGCCCTCCTCTGTTGGAAATCATTTAACGGCAGAATCAGGGCCTTAGCCAGGAATTCGAAATAGGTGTCGCACTTGTGAACGAAGAAAATCACTACAGCACAAATGCACTTGCAATCGCGGGCCACCAGTGGCGGAGCGCTGATTGAGACCGAAAGCGCCAGTTTTGGTGGGTAGTCCAGAAGCAACTTGCATGTATCTTTGCCCACTGCACATCAAAATTGCACTATGTCAATGCTGACTGATGAAATCGTTGACCAGAAAAAACAAAAAAAACCAAAAAACAAAAAAACTTGGGTGCCATCTCACAGTAAATCGGCCGTCCCCATCAGTGTCCTGTCCGTCTCATGACGGTGAGACGCCTCCTCTGGCTAAGGCCCTGGGCAGAATCACGTCTCACACAAACACGAACAGATCGAGAGATTAAGCACATTGGCATCAGGAATGACACAACATACAAGGATTACTCTGGTTGGAACAATGTATTCTGTATTTGTAACTTCAAAACCCATAGGTGGATTGAAGACTGACGAGACTGTTGGTGGACAATTTTGTGCGGAATCAATGCCCAGAATCATCAAATTCTAGATGCTTTGCCTGGCAATATGAGAAGGACAAATGGGTGACTGTCCCAAACCTTTGTGTTATTGCCAATGTTGTTGGTATTTGGGTGGGGTGCTGGTCCCGAATAGGGGTAAGCGAATCATGTGAAATATTGTAGTCCTACTGAATCAGCTAACGTCCAGCAAACCCATGGACTACTCAACTGTCACAAATTTGCACCCGTGTTAAGGCCTGGTTGTTTGGCAACTGTTTGCGTTCAGATGCTAAGATATTCGAGGCGGAGGCCTCTGTGACTCGGCTCTGCAAAGGTGGGGGGGAGGGGGTGGGGGTAGAAGCCTTGTTTTGAGATGAAAGCGCCAACTATTCCTCCAGAGTTAGAGTCATCAAAGCTCCGATGAAACCATGTAACGTTCCAGCCGCACCCTGGTTAATACCACATTTTCATAGTTCTGGTTCAACTGGCGACTGATATATCCATAGTTGAAGGGGCATTGGACTGAAGTCCCCCCCCATCACCTGTATCAATCAGACCCCCTCCCCCCCCCCCCTGTACGCCATACCACCATATTGTCCCCAGCCCACGCATTCCTACCTAATACAGTACCACAGGTGTTGAAATTCCAACGTCTTAACATAAACAATGCATTGTTGGCGAGCACTATCTCAAACTAAGGAGGTATCACTAGGTCTTAGAGGTGGGGGGTAGGCTTCTGATAACATGATGCAGTAACGTTCGCGAAAGGCTGCAATGACCCTGGCTAAGAGTGAACCTCTGGAAGCCTCAAATGGCTTCAACTTCTGTCAGGCCCAAATATTTCTCATTCTCCACACCTTTTGTTGAATCTCTGCCAAAATTGGGAAATTTTGCCGCAATTATGTAAATCTGACTCCTGACAATTGCCCAAATTATTAACTTTGACTCCAGACAAAATAAGGATTGTCGGAAAACAGATGTATTCTCTATCATGAAGTTTCCGCTGGCTCGTAACAACCCGAATTTAAAACACACAATCTTTCGTTCGGGTTGCTTTCCCCCCGAGCATATTCTGGGGCTGAGATTCAAATGGTCCCTCACTCACAAGTTTAACCAACTCTGGGTTGTGACCCAGTCCCGATATTTCATTGTGATTTGAATCTGAAATTTTGTCCAATGCCAACGATAAAGCTTTGATCGAGTCTGACATGATCAACATATAAATTGTTGTACAGCCTCTAGTAGATGCAGGAACGATACTGCTTGCTGTGTGTGTGTTTGTGTGTTTGTGAGTCTTTTCATGCTGAGGTAAACAACTAGATAGAGGACTAGAAATAAGAAAATCACTGTGGCGGAATATAAATCATTCTCCCCTTATCATAATCATGATGTAGAGGAAGAGATTCAGGGCCAGTAATAAACATTTCTTTGGCTTCATTCCGCATAATATTGATAATGCCCATACATCGAGACCACATTTGTTCTTGATTTTCGTAACCATAACGTCCCTCAAAGTTGTGTCAGCAAACTTCAAATTAGTAATTTATACTAATACTCATCATAATAATAATAATACACTCAGTATTTGTATAGCGCTGCGAGCGCTAAGAAGAAATCCTAAGAAGGGTACGCAAATGGCGTAAAGGTTGGCTTTGACCCGAGACTTGAAGGATCACACACTTGGTGACATGCAAATGTTTGTTGGGAGGCATTCCACATAGAAGGTCCGGCCCGTAGAACATTCGCTCTCCATATACGTTTTTTTGTCATTCGCCTTGGCCTTGGGTACAGATGATGTGACGATGACAGTAATGTGCGGAAGGCTGATACGGGGCGTCAATGTTCTATAAGAAACCGGAGCTGTGCCATGATATCCTATACATAAGCAAATATATCTTGAAGGAATCGGGCCGAATAGGAAGAGCATTGAGGTTTGCCAGCACAGGTGTAATATGTTGGCCCTGGTTGACAACGTGTGACATCCGGCAGCAACTTCCCTCGCCATTTTTCCTGATCCACGAATTACGTAGCTTTTCCAGGTAGAACGCCATACCAGCCAGTGCGACACATGTTACGAGTAATGTTTCTTTGAAGTTCATGTGCTGATCGAACAACACCCAAGATTTCTAGGCCAGGGGCGACAGGCTGGATCAAAGAGTCTCCAATTCGCACAGAATCAAGAGGGGAGACTCTCACAAAATCGGAGTTGAAATGAATCATTTCGATTTTGACTCATTGAGATTTTCAGCTAGTTGATTCTCCAGCCCAATTGATGATGGTCAAGAACAACATTGTTCGAATCTTTGAACTGCCTCAAGATGTTCTGACGGTTGTAACGAACAATACATCTGTGTGTCATCCTCGTAAATCATGTGTTCCAATACATGGGACGAGATGATGTCGCGGATGGGACCAGTATAGAAAGTATCCCAACAAGGGGCCCAGTACCGAACCCTGTGGGACCAACTTTAACTTCTGGCTGGTGGAACTGATTTCCTTATTATGCATTATTACAGACCCCGGTTCTACCAGATAAATACGACGGTAGCCACAAGAATGCAGTGCCACACACCGCGTAGGCGATCCTTCAGACGTTTCATAATGATGTTTGAGCGATGGTATCAAATAGCTGCACTGTATCCAGAGGATTTAAAACCATTCTTTGTTACATCAATGGCCAGGAGTAGGTTTGTTTGCACCCTAAGAAGATCAGTTTCGGTACCACTATTCGGATGATAGGCAGACTGAAAGGCAAATGAGGTGTTGTCGTCTAATATTGGCTCAGCAGCAAACAAACGCAGCGCTCAATAACTTTTGACAGAAGGCAAGACTTACTGGACTAAACTTTGGAGATCGTTCCTGTCGAGACCCTTCTCCTTCTCATGAATGGAACAACCTGCCCATCGTCAACCTGGAGCATGACGCCATTTGAGAGAACTGGTTTACAATATCATTTATTACAGACCGAGTACATCTAAAGCATGACATCAGAAAGGGGTCGGCACATCGATCAGAGTTTCAAGTTTTAGCAGGAGTCGCCCTATACCTTTGGTCGAACCTCAACAGTTGATAGTTCAGAAATTGCAGACAAACGTCTATGGAGAATCAGCTTTCAGGTAGTACATGTAAACCGTGAAGATATCAAGGATTCTCGAATGAACAATATTGCCAGTCAAGAAATCGGCAAATTGGTTTGCTATGGACTCAGCGCCAGTGAGTAGACACAAGAGCAGGCCCCTAGGGCTGCTAGAAAACAAACATCAGATCAGGAACAGTGGAAAACTGAATGTGAAAGTGTGGTATATCTCTCGCGTTAGGAAAAAAACTTGATAAGCAATCTATAAAGAGGCGAATCAAAACAAAAGATCGTGAAATAGCTGGTAGAGCTGCAGCCTACTACTCAATACAGGGGCTTATGGAGAGGTAATTGTGGAGCTGGGACTGTACAATGATTCAGGGGACCATATACGGTTCTTGGTAGAGATGGGGCCTTGTACTAATCCAAGGGCCTAGGACTTATCAAAGAGTGGAGCGGGAGCATGTGAAAAAAAATCTCAAAATTCAGGGGCTAAGAGATGAAGCTCATGGTAGAACTGGGAAGCCTTGTAACAAATCTACATAAATCAGGGACATACGCTGAGCTCATCGTAGAGCTGCAAGCCTATACTCAAATACAAGCCCTAGGAATGAGCTTCCTACAAGAGCTAGGGCGTTTTCACATGATCAGAGACTATAGGATTAATAATGGTTAGAGCTACGTCTTACTACTCAACCAGGGGCCATGGAATACGCTATTAGGACCTTGTACAAAATCCAGGGATCATGAGATGAGCTCTGGTAGACTAACAGCCTTGTACATAATACAGGGGCAAAGGATGAGGCTCATCATTAGAGTACATTCTATATCAATCCAGGGGCCTAAAGGAGGAGCTTCCGTAGAGCTGGGGCCTGTGTACATAATTCAGGGACCATTGAGGAATTCTCAGCAGTGCTGGGGTCTTGTACAAATCCAGGAGCCCTGAGCCAGGGGAGAAAGGCTATGGTAGCGTGCGGCATTGTACATAAGTACATAATCCCGGGCCATAGGATTCCGCGATCAGGTACAGCTGCAGCCTACACTAAATCGACAAGGCCTTAGGACTGAGCACCACAAGAGCAAGGGCATTTTACATGATCAAGAGACATAGTAGTCGCTCATGGTAGAGCTGCAAGTCTACTACCAATCACCGGTCCCTGCTTGAACCTTGTACAAAATCCAGAGATCATGTTGAGCTCATGGATAGAGTACCAGACTGTACCATCATCCAAGGGGCCCATAGGATGAGCTCATCGTAGGGCTGCATTCTGCTACTCAATCCAGGGTCCCTGGATTGAGTTTATGTAGAGCTGGAGCCTTGACAAAAGCCAGAGATCATGAGATGAGCTCTGGTAGAGTTACAGCCTTGTACATAATCAGGGACCAGGATGAGTCTCGTAGAAGCTACAGTACTACTCAAGCCAGGGGCCCAGGATGAGCTTATTGTAGAGCTAGGCCTTGTACAGAATTCAGTGACCATATAATGAGTTCTTGGTAAAAGATGGGGACCTTGGACATAATCTAAGGGCCCCTAGAATGATTTGTTTGGAGCAGGAGCTTTGTAAAAAAAATCTTCCAGGGGCCTTAGGATGAGTTCATTGTAGAGCTGCAGTCAACTATCAATCCAGGGTACTGGCTGAGTTTATCGTAGAGCTGGAGCCTTGTACAAAATCCAGGGATCATGAGATGAGCTCATGGTAGAGCTACAGCTTGTACAATAATCCAGGGGCATCGGATGATGAGCTCATCGTAGAGCTGCAGTCTCTACTACTCAATCCAGGGTCCCTGGATGAGTTTATCGTTAGAGCGGAGCTGTAGAACTCCATAGATCATGAGAGGAGCCCATGGTTAGAGCTACAGACTTGTACATAATCCAGGGGCCATAGGTGAGCTCAGCGTTAGGCTGCAGTCTACTACTCAATCCAGGGTCCCTGGATGAAGTGTATTGTATAGATGGCCTTTTACAAAATCAGGGATCATGAGATGAGCTATGGTAGAGCTACAGCCTTGTACCTAATACCAGGGCATAGGATGAGCTCATTGTGGAGCTTGTGGTATATACTTCAATCTAGGGGCCCTAGATGAGTTAATTGTCAGGCGGTGCATGTACATTAATTTAGCGGACATAGGATGAACTAATTGTAGAGATCAGCACTACTACTCAATCCAGGCCTTAGATGATCGACTGTAGAGTGAGGCCTCGTTACATATTCTAGGAGAGCTCATTGCACAGCACTATAAGGCGCCATAGGGCGAGCTCATGTAGAGGTACACTGGTCGCTAAGGTGTCTTCCTAGGTCACCGCCGAAATTTCAATAATAAGGTTTATACCGGCGTTTGTGAAGATTCATTCACCGATTGCTGCGCACTACTAAGAGGAACACCAGAATTCGAGGTGTATTTTTGCGACAAATCTTTGGGATCACTTTACGGTGGCTCTCAAAAACACCAAGCATGAAGCAGTCCCCAAAAGCTCTAAACACTATGCAGACACCTGACATTTTTTTTTTGGCGCCATGGCCGCATAGATTCACGACCCAGAATGGTGACTATACGGTAGTATGTAGGAGGAATTACCAATTGATTGAGATAGTGAAACAGTTGGTTACAGCTGGCTAGCCTGCTGCTAAATCAAGGAGCCTTAGGAATCAGTTCATGGTACGCATTATAGAACGACTGTTGAAGCGGCCGAACATCGCCCGGCAATTCAAGTAGATTCAGAGGACCGTAGAAAGCTTGCAGAGTCGAAAATTTAACTGTGAAAAAAGGACGGGTCAGAGAGCGAATAATACTGTCCTGCCACCACCTCTCTCCCTTCCCCTCCTTCCCCCACTGGACCAATTCACAGAATTTGGGAGTTTTTCATTCAAGAGTTTTTGTTTGAGGTGAACTCTACAAAAATTAACCTGGTTTTTGAATCTGTGAACTACGAAACTTAACACATATTGCACTTTGGCACCCCACCCGCGCCCATTGAACATATGGCACTTTGTACAGTAGTCCGGGCTGGCACCTACGTCATTCTATTTTCCAAGGCAGAGGCGTCCAGGGATTGAGGAGAAGGCCAGAGATCCGACGAGGAGGACGCCCCGTTGAGGCCCGGAAGTGGGACGGTAGGGTGGGTACGTCCAATATGGGGTAAGTATTCGTAGTTCACGATCACCAAACCAGAAGTTTTGTGGAAATCTATTAATTACTAAACGTACCCAATAGGGCAATTTGCACCAGACTAGCACACAGGGCCACTGGAGGAGGGTCCGTGCCATCACGAACAGGGACGTTGTTGGTCGGGTTGTAGGATGCCGAGCAGCCTCGTTGCCGGCTTGGCCGAGATGTTGGAGAAGCAGATGAAACGAATGTGTGGTTAAACCCCACGGCGCGCCGATACGTCTTCGAGAAGGAAGCGTAGCTCGGGATGAACGAGGAGGGCCGACTCTCAGGCTCGCGGTGTTTGCAACGGGGTTTAGTGGCAATTGAGAACCCGCGCGAAAACCCGCTCAGAGATATGCGCCTTGCGCGCTCTCTATCCCCCGGATGAGGAAGCCTTCGATGCCGGAGTGAAAAGCTGACTACATACGAAGAAGAGTTGAGTGCTGTAACGATACGAACAATCGTTTTCACCCAGTACGGTGCGGACGCACCGGACACCCACACCTGACGCCTCCAACCGGGATAGCATTCCGACGGGGTTTTTGCAGAGGTAAAGTCTCTTGACGTGTGAACCTAAAAACCCCACGGGAACGACGTGGGGTCGACCACCGCCTCGAAAGAGCTGACCTGGTGCGAAGGTAGGAAGGGGTAGGAGGCGCGGCATGCGGACCGCAGGTTGGGAGTAACACCAATCTGGCACGGGAGGGACAGAAGGGTCGGATCACGGGTGAGCCCACACCCACGGGCTCGGGAGAGGCGCTCTGGCTCAGGAGGGCAGAAGTAGGTCGGCAGGGCCCGATCCTCTGCTCGGTGGCCGACCTCACATAGGAAGGAAGGGAGAGTCGGACTACGGCTATGGAAGCGCGGGATGAACCAACCCAGGGGGATCGATGACAAAGGGACGCCGGCAGAAGAGTGGCAGGTCGATCCTCGGGATCGGTAGAGCTGATCTCACCCAGGAGGGCAGGGAAGAGTCTGATAAATGCTCTGGTGAGTGGCGGGTACGATCCTACGGCTCTGTAGCCCGATTATCACAAGGAGGGCAGGAAGCGTCGGGCTCCGCTATGCCAAGCCCGGGATGAGCGAACCGCTGCACAGGGGAGCTGGCTCGGATGGCTTGAAGAGTCGAACCGCGGCTCCAGAGAGACGGAAAAGTCGAACCGCGGCTCGGGAGGCTTGCTCGGGATAGGAGCGTCGGAGAAGGGGAGAAGGCTCCGGAGGGGGCGGTGGGGCTAACCCTCGGCCGGAGAGGAGCCCGTAGGCCAGGCGGTGTAGAGTCAGACCACGGAAGGAAAAAACGGGGAAGGCCGACCATCGGGCTCGGGAGAGCCAATTCTGTAGTCAGGAGGGCCGAGAGAAGTCCGGACACAGCCCCGGAGAGGTCGAACGAAAAAAAGGTCGACAAAAACGGCTCGAGACGGCCGACAGAGACGGTTCACGGCTATGGAGAGCATACCCACGGCTCCGTGAGGGCAGACCCGGTTTGGGAAGGGACGGGACGGGGAGAGACGGTTTTCACGGCTATGACGGGAGACCCGCCTTCTGGAGGGCTCTAGGGAGACAAGTCGTCCCGGCTAGGAAAACAAGGAAGCCCCACCACCGTGGCACTCCGCTGTACACGGGGTTCCGGCCTAGCCGGGTCTGTAACAGGGCCGGCTGGTTTAGGGAGCACAGGCTACCTCGGGGAAGCCGGTGGTTAGCTTTTTTCCGCAATGGGACAGACGGCCTGTCTCTCAGAGAACGGGGCGGGTTCGGTTCGAAGCGAACGTGTGGACTTAGGCAAAACGTTGTCGAGTGAAGGTTGATGACTGCGTTGGAGGAAGAAAGACATGGGGCCACGGAGTAAGTCGCGGCATGGCGTCTGCAGAGAGCACGGCTACCCGGGGTGAGACGGCTGCTCCGTAAACGGTCCGTGGGTTCTGTCTATTCAGCGGACAGGGGGTCGATCGAGCGTACCGTGATGGCTGGGGAAAGCGCGTCAGATGCGAAGGTGATGACTGCATAGAAGAAGTAAGAACGTTGGGTCCAAGGAAGTAGACGGCAGAGAGGCGCAGCGAGCACGGTACCTCCGGGTGAGACGGCTGCTCCGGGAAACGGGCCGTATGGGTCTGGGTTCACTAGCGGACAGGTCGGGTCGACGAGCGAAACGTGCTGGCTTCGGGGATAAAGCGAGTGCGAAGTGAAGGTGTTGATCAATGCGCCAAAGAAGGTAATAGGGTCCACGAGAAGAGAAGATGAGGACGAGACCTTACTCAGCAGAGAAGAGGACGTCGGCGAGAATGGCTGATAGTCAAGTAGGCTAAAGGCGAGACGGTAGCCCCCAGCAAAACTCCGGCGTTAATGCCGGCCACGTTTCCGTCGTTGAGCCCCCTATTTCAGTAAGCGTCTAGTAGGCGAGCCTATAGCGTCTCGGCTTACGGAGGGGTGAGCGGGAGAGTGGGCATGGTAGATACCAGATGGGAAGGTAGGCCAACTGCTAGTCTCTCCCCGGAAGCAGTACGCGTGGAAGCCCCGACCCTGACCGGAAAAACGGCCCTGGTCCTCGACTGTGCAGGGATGCTGTACTGCTCGCTAGATAGTGGCGCTGCAAATCCGCCCCGGTGCGCCCGCCCGGGGGGGGGGCCAGGCTAGAAAGAGTCCATCGCCTGCGACACTAGTAGTCTTTCGCAACATGTGGCCTCCGCGAGCCGCGGATTTCTCTTGAAAGAGATCCGACTATGGCAGGGTGGCGCTCGGGGCGGCCGCAGCAAACACCGCCGCTGACCCGACGGCGTCCTAGTCTAGGGAGGACGCGTATACGGTCCGACGTGGACTTGGTGAAAGGCTCCCTCCAAGTCGGCTCCCTTCAGGACTTAATGTATTCAGTCCCGCTAGCCGCACTTCTTCGAAATATCCTGCGAGGAGGCCCTGGCCCGCGATGGCTGGCTGACTGAAGCAACTTTAACAACGGGCTGGTCACCAGGGCCCTGTGCGCTGTCCGTGCGGGCTTAAGTCACCCGCGCTCAAGTTTGACAGACTGGCCATGGACTGAGGAGGGCCACCGGACCAAAGAACGCGATAGAGTTCACTTGACTAGCGACAGCGTAGTGAAGCCTGTCCCGAACGTAGTAACGATGTCGGAGAGGACCGAGACCAGTCTCTCTGGCGATGCGGGAACTTAACAACGTCCCTCGCCGAAAAAAGAGACCGCCCAGCGCTAAGTCTCGCTCTAGGTTGATCGGGGGGGATCAACGAGCACAATAACAAGGATGTTGTTCCAATCCGACCCCCGAGCGACTACCGGCGGGTTCATAGCCTCGCCGCTCATGGGTGTTAGGAACAACACTGCTCCACTTGAGTCGCAATGATGACAGAGAGACTCCCGGAGGCTACGGCGGCTGTTTCGGACGGACTGCCTAGTACTACCGGAGACCTCCCGAGAAAACTCGGGTACGGGGAGCGTCTTGTCGCTTCTCCCCTCTTGCCCGGAAAAAACGCTGAAGTTCCTGAGGGGCCGTCGCGGCCTAACATCCTAGAAGGAGGCCGGGAGGGTCGAGCGTCAAGCCGTACGGCCCCGGAAAGTCGGCCGCTCTTAAACCGGGCGAAACTGGTTTGAACCATCGCACCGAAGGGATACGCGGCTTGGGTATCCAATGTAAACTTCTTTGCCTAGCCGCTATCCGAGCAGAGACCTTCCGGGGATATAGACGATGTAGGCTGTTGCCTGTAGGGCTTGGAGCGATCCCTGGTACCATGGATCCCTGGTCCCCTGGCGCTGGTTGTGCTGATGCTATTTGAGCTGCTGTACCGGCCCGCCGGATCGCGGTGTTGCTGAGCGGGGACTGTGGGATTCTTGGAACGCACTCGTCGGGACCTACGCGTGTTGGTCGGAGGTGTAAAACACCCCCGATCGGACCCGGCATGGCCGGCCCCGACCTTGCTTGTCGGGACCCGGGCCGTCCCGAGGTGTAACGACACCCCGTGCGGACCTGGCTGGGCCGGCCCCGACTAGCTTGTCGGGACCCACGGGCCGTCCCGAGGTGTAACCACACACCGATCGGACCCGGCTGGGCCGGCCCGACCTCTCCTGTAGGGACCTACCGGGGGGGGGGCCCCGTCCCGAGGTGTAAACGAAACCCACGGTCGGGCCTCGGGCCGGCCCCGACCTTGCGTGGCGGGACCCCCGGGCCGTCCCGAGGTGTGGTGTTGTAACGACCACCCCGTTCGGACCGGCAGGGCCGGCGCCACCGTACAGTCGTGCCTGGACCAGGCAAAGACGCGCAAACTAGGCCCGCCCCGCCTGATCGGCCCACGACCTCCTCACATGCGGGACCTCCGGACCGTCCTGCGGGGGAGACACCCCATCAGGTCCGGCGCCGAGGGAAGGGAAAGGACAAGCAGAGCCGGCCTCTCGAGTCGAGAGAGCACCTCGGCCCGCCCGACGGCTCTTAGGGTAATGTGACCAGAGATCATGGCTGTGGGACTTACGGTGCTAACAAGCACCTGCCACAGGCCCCGGAAGGGGCCCAGCTCGGGAACGTCCCTTCTTCTTCGAGCGCCGACCATCTCACTGGGTTCTTCTCTGCCGTCGGTAGGTATTCTTCGTAGACAGGCGGCGCTCACAGGTTCCTCTGTCCCAGGTAGCGAATGCCGGAGGTCGGTAGCCGACACATTCCCGTACCTTGAGGAAGTCCCGCCTAAGGAAAATATCATTAGGAGGTAATTACCTCATCCCGAACGATTGTATACAATAACAATATCACAAATAGGAATCACTTCCGACCTGAATGTGATATGTCATAATACGAGGGTATTGCAGTATAAGATTATACAAAAAATAAAAACACAGCCGTACGGAACATATCCTTTCAGAGTATACCTCCTCGCCGAAACGTAGTACAATAACAGATATCAGGTATGGCAGTCTAACGACTATACAAAATACATAAGTAAAGCCGATTAGCCGATACCGAAAAGGTAGAGCATAGTGATATCACAGATGGAATCATTCCGACATGATATGCGATTATGTCACATATAGTGTATTGATGTATACGACTATCACAAAATACAAATCATCGGCCGGTAACAATATAACAAAATAGGAATCACTTCCGACATGATAGCGCACTGCATAGTAGAGTGTCTTGCAGTATAAGAATATACGAACTACAAACCATCAGCCGAAAACGAACGGTATTACAAAAGCAATATCACAAGAAGGAATAAATTCGACATGATATGCGAAAATGTCATAACCGTAGTGTATTGCAGTTAAGACTATACAAAAATTACAAGTAATCGGCGGTGGAGTAATTAACTCACGATAAGACGTGTTAACTTAGACTCCAAGACAGTTTAAGAACAAAGTATCCCCCTTCCCCCGCATCTATCGGTCTTGCGGACATTCCCTAGCGCCGCGCGCGGAGAGGAAGAAGAGACAACCACACCCGCGGAGAAGGGACGGGCGGGAAGGGGAAAAACCAAGGAAGGGAGGGAGGGAAGGAGGGGGGGGGGGGTGCTCAGCGGTAGGAAAGCACCCGGACAAACAGTCCAGCCCTACTGATCCTAAACACAATAGGAGCCCACACACCGCGTGGTGTTAGGCTTGGGGGAAGCCATGCACAAAACCTATTGTGTAGGAGCAGCTAGGCTAAATATGGACTGGCAAAACGGGATCGACGGGGGTAGAATAAATCAAAACCAATATTCACGCAACCGCTAAGGATAAAAATATACTGATAGACGACGTAGGAAGAAAAATGCTCCTAGAAGATCTGCATTGATTGTGAAAGCAGATGGGTGATTTCGGCGATGAATGAAAAATCGATGAATTCTTAGCCAAGAGCTCATGAACTTAACCGTCACCTGGACAAATAAGAAGGACATAGGGTAGCCAGCCCAGACTACTGTAAAAGGTTGCCAGATGTTCAATGTGGTTTTTTTTTTTTTTTTTTTTTTTTTCCTTTCTTTTTTTTTTTTTTTTTTTTTTTTTTTTTTTTTCTTTCTTTTTTTTTTTTTTTTTTTTGTTTTTTGTTTTTTTTTTTTTTGTTTTCTTTTTTTTTTTTTTTCTTTTTTTTTTTTTTTTTTTTTTTTTTTTGCGCGGGGTGGGGTGGCAACGTGCAATATGGGGTACGTTGAGTAGTGAAAATAGATTGGGTGATTAATTGAAGAAGTGGCTTTATTGTTTTTAGGACGCTGTCATGATTTTCCTCCATGGGAGGAAAATTTCCAGGGCTAGCCAACAACTGGGAATTGATTGCAAAAGCACGCCATAGCCTTACACAGTAAAGGGCTATGTTGTTGAATCTGAAGCAAAAAGAGGTGAAAAGTGAATTCACTCAGACATAATAGATTTATTATATATTACTGTAAACATTTTGACTTTTCATCCCAATCCTATCGATAGTTGTTTGGTACAAGATTGTAGAAAGTTCAGGTTTTACCAACTGACATTGCATTATAGGGGATTCTGAAATTTGGTGGGGTTCGGCTGTCAGGATTTAATAAATAGAATTATAGTCATATTTAATGAAAATGGCCACACTTCTAATGAGACACTGTGCTCGCTCGTCTGTGGAGAGGATGGAAAATGGTGATGATTTTGAGATGCAAAGAACAAATGCTTCTAAGTGATATCTGCGCTGTCGAATATTACTACGGTCCTACAGTCAGCAGATTGTAGAGAGTGGGGGGAGGGGGCAGATCAGGGTGGGGTTAGGTGTTATAGGGGGTTGATTCAAGGGCATTTATCCAATGAGTTTTGACATGTGGCTTTGCCAATTTGCTATTACATGGCTATTGTCATGACCTCATCCAACACTAAATTCAGGTACAGGTGAAAGCAATCAAATTTTGGGAATGAGTTAATGCAACGTTATTAAAATACTCGTTGTTTGTGGGGGAGGATGCAACTGACTGCAAGAACTTGCTGTTTGGAACCTTAAACCAGATATTTGCTGAAATTGCCAAGTTCGTAAGAGGATTAAGACACCAAGGAACTCGACTTGAATAGATTTGAGATTGACTGGGACTCGAACTGTGTATTGACATGGAGCACCACAATAGGAATGTGGCACAATTTTTTTTTTAATAATGGGGGTTACGCAATACGAGGCGATCCGGCAAAAAGTTGTCTGTCTCGCCTGGTTGCGCTGTCGGTGGTTTATATTCACTACACAAAACAAATATTAATGCAGCCTATTGTCAGGCAAACGAAATCACATATTTCACAATAACACATAAAATTCTAAAATAAATTACCAATAAGCTTGACTCTTAAAACAAAAGTCTCTTAATGCTTTCACTCCTTCTTCCCCCTTCCCCCCCCCCACTATTCTCTCCATACATACCCAATTTGAATATAAAGTTTTATCGCTCAGTCAACTCAACTTTTTGGACCAAAAGCCAACCTGGAAATGTACTAAATCTTTCAGAAGCCGGGCCTCCTTGCCTTTTAAAATCAATATTTCCTTCATTGATCATGCCTTTTCTTTTTCAAAGGCAGCAGGACATTGCCATCCCCCCCTCCCCCACCCCCACCCCCCCCCACCCCCGACAACAAGGCAGCACCGCTACCCTATCCCATCTCCACCACACACAACAAACTATCCCCCATGCATCTCGTCAAGGATTGTCGCAAAATATACTCCTTAGGAAACCTCCACATTTTGTCTTATCTTTTAATGCTATTTGACATATAATTGACATATTACAGCACCACATCACAGACATTCCAAGAGTTACCGGGCTTGAATGAAACAAAATTAGGTGATGGGACAGATTGTGGGAGAGCTATTACCCTGTAAATACGTGGGGCTTCAGTAAGCGAGAAGATGTTATATTCAGGGACATATGGTTTTATGCATTTTGTATTGTATGTACAAGGGAAAGTGAATATGGTGCAAATCCAGGCACATTCCGAGGGGGGGGGGCATGATCCCCAGGAAAGAAGAGAGGAAAGAAAAAAATGTATAGTACTTTTGTAGGTCTAATCAACTAATCAAATGGCTTGGGCAAACTTATAACGGCAGTAAAACTGTCACAGGGGCTATGGTCTACTCGTTCCCCAGTGCTAATCTACCAGAAGCTATTATATGATGGAATTCAATCAAATTCATGAACACAACACATGAAAGATTCAGAAAATGTTACAGACCATACCTTACTGAGTTTGCGAATTCCTTACCAAGTTGGAATTGGAATAAATTATGAAATATCTCACATACAATGAGGCTATAACAGCAGTAAAAATTGTCACAGAGCTATGGTTTACCTCGTTTATCAGGCTTTATTCTAACAGAAGGTATTATATGATGGAACTTCAAACAAATTCATGAACATCAAACATATCAGACCCAGAAAATTGTTAAACGAACCCATACCTACTGAGTTTGGCGAAAGTCTTACTAAGTTGGAAATTGGAATATTTTCAATGCCACAATTCGGCACACACAATGACCTCTACTGACCTCAGCCGTACCTTCAATGATCAGGATCAAAGGTGGATCCACATCCACAATTTTCATGAAAATCCGACAAATCAGACCACGTGATTAGCATATTTTATGATTAAAATCTAATCAGTTCCTCTACTGTCATCCTGATTCATTCAGGGCAAGACAATAAAATCAGTTTAAACCTGTCCTGCTAACACAGAATTTTTACAGAAATAATACAACCTTACCAACAGAGGAGATTGGCTTCTGTATGTCACACCGGGGCAATTTTACATGGGTATGTGCACTGTTAGTTTTGAACCTTTGGATTATAGTTGGGGGGGGGTACTTACTGTACCCTAAACTAACCGTATTCCTCTAGCTAAGAGATGACAGCTCTTCATGACACTCTTTACCTTAACTTAGGCAAAATAAATTATTTCATGTTTATCGTCCCCTCCGCCCCCTTTTTTAAAAGGTTCTGAAATTTTCTTTTTTTCTCATTCATTTTCGGCTCATTCGGGTCCCATAACTTTTTTTGAAAGAATATTTTGGGAGTCTAACTCCTGAAATCATCTGCTCTTGACAAAAGAACAATTTGAGCTGTTTTAGGTTAGTATACCCCGTTAGAACCATGAATTAAAAAGGAATGAGAGAGGCCGTCCTCCCTCTGAGAAAGGGACATGTGGGAACAAAAGCAAAAAAACACCATCGGTATATAAACATCTTGATAAGCAATGGTCCGGTACGCCAGAACAAAAAGAAAAAAAAAAGGTGCCGCCTCTTTTTCGAAAACGGACGCTAAACAATTTTTTTTCTTTTTCACTTGGCCTTATGTGGAAAGACCCAAGCTAGGTAATGCCGTGGATAAGCAGCTACTCGGATCAAATAAACAAAGTTTGCTATAATCTGACCACAAATGATTTTAACAATCTGAAGAGGTTTTTAAATTCAAAAGGTTACGGGGTTAGCATGCCAGAGTACCTGGCTAGTTCACTTTCCATTTTATTCTTCAGAAGGAGCCGGTTGGAGCTATTTCTGTGATGATTAAGTCCATCTACCTATTAAATTGCATAATTGTTAATTGATTAATCATTGAATAATTAATAATTCATAATTCGTGTTCTTAACCTAGATCACGGACCTATATTCTAATTTTGTCTGAGATATCTTAGATGCTTTTTTTTTTATGCAGCAGTTTAATTTCATGATGTATACTCGGTGTGTATAAGGGTGGCCTTACCTATTTATTCTGCTCTACTGGCTTGTGTCTAAACTTTGATATCCAAATATTATGTTGGAAGGCAATTCCTATAACAAAGTTTTTACATATTTGGAAAAATACAAGAAGCTATTCTGGTAAGTATACCGTTGGATAAAAATAAACATGAAAATGTCTTGAAAGTTTTTTTTATCAGTCCGGGGCGGAGTGGGCCCCTTTGGTGTTTTTGTGACATTCCCGTCATCTCTCTCCAGATCTGGGAGATATCTTTAAGGCCTGTGTATCAGATTTAGGATGATATCTCTGGAACGGTGTTGCAATTCATTGATTTTGCATGTGCCACAGAATGTTATGGATTCCTCGTCCTCAGCAAATTAGGTCTACAATGTTATTGGCGGGCTCGAAAAATACACTGACCAACAACAGCCGAGACAGAGTTATATTCCACTCCCCCACTCTCCCCGAGTCAGATAACCCTTTTCCTACATTTCTCAAAAATTATAACTCATTCTAATTTTATGGTATTGAGTGACAATATTTAGGATGGCTTTAACAACCCGTTTCCCATTGCAACAAATTGCATCTGAAATTTTCCAGAGTAAGACGAACGCTACCTCCCCTTGAACCCCACCTGCTATGAAGACTAGATAAAAAAAAATCTAAATTACTCCCTTAACAGAGTAGTTGATTAGGTGGGACCGTTGTACTAAAATGCTCGAGGCTGCCCTTGAACAGCCAAACCGGATCTGTAGCCCCCTAGAACCATCACCTCGACAGAGAAAAAAAACCAAGAGACAAGTTGAAACTGCAAAAATGTTCACAAAATGGAGTGGGTGTTTAGGTGTGCTCTACTGCACCAAAGTAATTGAATTTTTTGTATTGCCCTTTTAACACCTGATTCTGCAGGTGTCCTTCAAAGTGGCAATGTCACAACCATTTTGCATTCATGAGAACTCGTGGAGCAACACTTCAGTTCCCTGTCCACGCTACTCTAAACCTAGTATAGCATTTCTGGATGTATGTGGTGTTACAATAGTATCACTATTGATACAATAGTATTCATCATTTCTGGAGTGTATGTGGTGATACAATAGTATCACTATTGATACAATGGTATTCATCATTTCTGGAGTGTATGCAGTGATGCAATAGTATTCACTATTGATACAATAGTATTCATCATTTCTGGAGTGTATGTGGTGATACAATAGTATTCACTATTGATACAATGGTATTCATCATTTCTGGAGTTTATGTGGTGATACAATAGTATCACTATTGATACAATAGTATTCATCATTTCTGGAGTTTATGTGGTGATACAATAGTATTCACTATTGATACAATGGTATTCATCATTTCTGGAGTGTATGTGGTGATACAATGTATTCACTATTGATACAATAGTATTCATCATTTCTGGAGTGTATGTGGTGTTACAATAAGTATTCACTATTGATACAATGGTATTCATCATTTCTGGAGTTTATGTGGTGATACAATAGTATTCACTATTGATACCAATAGTATCTCATTTTGGCGTGTAGTAGTGATAACAATAGTATTCATATTGATTACAATGGTATTATCATTTTGGAGTGTATTGTGGTGATACAATAGTATCACTAGTGATACAATATTATTATCATTTTTCTGGAGTGTATGTGGTGTTACAATAAGTATTCACTATTGATATGTTAGTATCATCCTTCTGGAGGGTATGTGGTGATTACAATAGGATTCACTATTGAACAATAGTATTCATCATGTCTGAGTGTATTGGTGATAAATAGTATTCATATTGATACAATAGGTTATTCATCATTTCTGGAGTTTATGTGGTGATACAATAGTATTAACTATTTGATAAATAGTTCATCATTTCTGGAGTGTATGGGGTGTTACAATATTATTCACTAAGGATACCAATAGTATTCTTCTTTCCGGAGTGTATGTGGTGATACAATGTATTCACTATTGATTACATGGATCATCATTGCTGGAGTGTATGTGGTGATTATACAATAGTATTCACTATTGAAACATAGTAGTCATCATCTGGATGTATGGGTGATACAATTAGTATTCACTAATGATACAAATAGCATTCAATCATTTCTGGAGATATGTCGAGTGTTACAATAGTATTAACTATTGATACAATATATTCACTCATTATGGAAGTGGATGTGGTTGATAATAGTATTCACTATTGATACAATATTATTCGTTCATTGTGGAGGTATGTGTGTTACAATAGATAAAACTATTGATATGTAGTTAGTCATCATTTCTCGGAGTGTTATGTGGTGATACAATAGTATTCACTATTGATACAATAGTATTCCTATTGTACGATAATATCACATTCTGGAGTATATGTGGGTTGTTACAAAATATTCACTCACAGTCAGTTTAATTCACACTCTGCATTCTGGCGCAATCTATGGACCGCCATGCAAATGGTAGCAAATTGCCCAAGACGACAATCCACCTTCAAAAGGGCGACCCCGAAACACATCCCTTCGGGAGGGAGTGGGATCTCAATTTGGTATTTGGCGTATCTCAATCAGGGCATTGTTTAGTCAGGTGTACTATATTGTACCAGATTACATTGACAGCCACCTGGAAATTGCAACGATTTTGACAATGCCAATTATCTGTATTCAAAAATGCTGAAGTGTGCTATATTGCACCACACAACGTCTGGGGGCCACCTGTGAAAACCCCTCCTCTCGACTCCTCCCCCAGATCAATCACCATTGCTCCCCCCCCCATTGCCCCCCCCTTGCCCCCAGCGCACTTAAAATACCTTCCTACCGGCACTGACAACAGGGCTAACAAGCTGATATTTTACCGCCCTGTGGGACTCCTACATGCAAGTGCATGGGCCATCAATTAGGTTGGACTCTTGGGTAGAATATGCAACCATTGCAGTAGGGAGTCTGCAGGATGAACAGGCAGTTTTTCTTTGCTGAGTTCGCCTGCTAGGTACATGAAACATAACTCAAATTCTGAAATGTTCAGGATGTTCAGCAATGTGGAATCATTTTGACATGTTTTCCCAACGAAATGTTATAATTTTACTCATTTATGGACACCGGCTGGATAAGAAACTGTGCCGATGGTACTGGGCATCTCCCTACCCCTTGACCACAAAACAAGCGCAATCGTAAATGTCTTGGTAGCTGCAGGCAAATATGCCGTAGGTGTAGGATCGGTCAAACTGATTAAGACTTTTTGTATCCCTAACATGCACGTCTCATACCTTCCCCACTACCCTCTCTCCTCTTTTGCTGCTGAAATCTCAATCCTGGTAAATCCTGGACGATGACACTGAAAACATTGTAACACCAACCATTGTACACTTTCAAATGTGGAAACACCTTTCTTTCTGAATACCCTTTCATAGCAAACACAGCATCTGGAGCATAATGTGTTGACAGACAAATAATCTTTCCTCCACTCCAAAGGATGTGGACAATAAGTTTCATTGTGGGAATAACACCCAATATAGAGACCCCCATTTCGAGTCACCAATGGCCTGGACAGATGAGTTGTGGAGAATGCCTTGGAATCGTTTAGCCTGTTGATGTAAACCGAGCCTAGCGTAATGAACTGTTGCGACAATTGGGTAACCTACTGGATTTAATTAACGCCCAATCACAGTTCGCCAACAAAACTGCATCGCCTGACCAGTGGCGAGCTGCACTCACCCGCCAATTTTTTACTTGATCGCAGTATGGTGTAATGGTGCGAGTGAATAATGATGATCAGATCGGGACTAATGAACCAACAAACCAACGAGGAGAGACATGATTACTTGTGTTTTGATGATGTTATTTGGAATTGAAGCCTGCTTACCAGGCCCTGATTCTGCCTCACCCATGTTGCCACTCACAATCCGCCGTGTAGAAGGGTTGGGTAGACCTCCAGCCACCTCAAAAGTTTGGATCCTTCCGTTGGAGCCGTGGCAAGGGTCCGGTCTTCACGTCGCCCTTATAAAAAAAAATCTTCTCCACCATGCACTGTGCCCTAACTATGCCTCATGTAAAACTCCTATAAAAATAAAAGAGAGAAAATAACTTCCATGGAATTCGACCAGCACATGATTAACATTATATGTCCAAGGGTTACCATTTTGGACAGTGGGACTGTGTGATTAGGCAGCCTAGATTAGATGAACAGGTTTAAGACTGTACATCTGAAGGTGAAATTTCCTGACAAATTTTTAAACCAAGTCCAATTGTGGACGAAAAGTCTGACAAAATGAGAAGGGCGATGGGGTGAACAACCTGGACTTTGTGTTATTGCCCAATGTTCACTGGTGCGGGGGTGGGGTCATGGTCCAATCTGGGTAAGTTTTGAATATCTGAAATAGACATACTGATTGACAGACAGAACTTGGTGGGTGGAGACAAAAGTTTGGTCCCGAATACATGACGTTGACTTTCAAGGTCACTAGGGTCAAATTTGTGCTTTTCACAATTTTTTCTAACATTGTTGGATTGAACAAACTTCGGTGGATGTGGACTGTGTTTAGTCCCGAAACAACATGAAGGTCATTTCAAGGTCAAGGTCAAATTTGCATAAATCATCAATTTTTCTAACTTTGGTCGTATTGAACAAAACTTGGAGAATGTGGACCACAATTGATCCTGAACAACAGGAAGGCATCAAAGTCACTGGGGCAGGATGGACATAAGAAGCCATTCGTAGTATAAGTGCGCCGCTTACCACAAACAGTTTTGGGAATAACAGATTGGTCAAATTCCCCCTAGCATATCGCTACAGCTTATTTTTAACCTATCACCACCAGTTTGAAAATGCAACCAATTCATTACATGTTTTCTCGGATGTTATTGTTGAATAAGCTAGGGGAAATCTTAGTTTTTGGTTGGCAAGAATTCGTAATTTTGGGCAGGGTAGTTTCGAAAGATCGTTCCTCACATTGTACACAAACGTTCAACGTCGTACTGGCGGTCATTCCCACTTTGACCTTTGACACAATATCATCATCATCTCATAACTGTAACTCTCCATACTGGCTTAGTAAGGATGTGCTGCCTCTAAAATGAGGTCCACAAAGGCTGTTCCGCGGGGCTAACATGTCTCGTTTTACCCCCTGCACATGTCTAGTTATTAGTATGGTAATAACCTTTTGAACTGCTAACTCCTCAAACACATTGCTTATGAGCCGGCGCATATATTCTGGGGGATCACTGTAATGTTCCATAGGCCTCCAGCGGTAGTACATGATATTTGTTTCCTGTTTTATGTGAGAACGTCATAGCTGGCGTTTTCTCAATGTCAGGGTTATATCGAATCCTGTAGTGTCTATTACACTAGACTTACAGCCTATTATGAGAGAGCAAATGATCCCCACGTTCAGAAACCATGGGGGTTCGTTGTTCAAATTTTGAAATCTTAAAGAAAAGAAAACCAAACAAAATGGCACTCAATGACTAGTATTTTGCCTCAAGCTTTTTTTCACAAAAGGATCATGTTGTGATCTCTCTGCAACTCAGTTTTGCAGCTATTGCAGCAAGCCGTGTGAGTCCTAACAACCTTACCCTATTTTCGTCTTCAAATTCTGAAAAGTGTTTTGAACTTTGAAGGGTCCATCATACAGTAGAATCTCTTCGCACTGGAGCCGTCTAATTACTTACTACTGTTTTGTAGTGAAGACAAAAACTTCATACTTGAACATTTTACAATTTAGCAGACGGGCTTATGTATTGAGTACACACCCTTTTGCTGTGTTTGGTAATTGTGGCGCTTCCAGTTTCAGGGGCAGAATTGTTACACCTTGCAATTTCTGTCTGACAGTTTCATGGCTTCTATTGGAGTGAAATCCCTATTTTATGCAATGCCTGTGAATATTTTGTCACCTGTCTTGCATCCCTCTGAAAATGTGGCATTCGGCTAAAAATGAAGAATTCTTAATTTTTCTTGAATCGGTCATGTAACGTTTTTTTTTTTTTTCCGCCGCAGCGCCGCTGTGGTATTTGTGTAATGTTCCGGGGATTTCCCTGCAATCTTACTGGCTTGTAGCTCAGTAGTGCGAGTAGAGAACAAAGTTATGTTCAAATCATGTTCCAAGCAACACTCCTAACTGTTTTAAAAACACGCGTAATAAACTCCTATACAAATTCCCTCCATTTTTAATGGCCAGACAACTATTTGAACACGATATTCGCATGTTTTAAAAACCATTGACGTGACAAGTTTATGCTACATTAACTCTCCAAAACTTTGCAACTGTGAAGTTGAGTGGATTAAATATTTATTTGTTTTTAGGCGCTATCGTTGACATTTAGAATCAATGGTTCTCAGGAAACTACACCGTGTTTAGTTTAAACACCGTAGGCCCTAGGCGTCCTGGTTTTGAAAATGATAAAATAATAACCAAATAATATTAGCTACACGTTCATATAGCGCATATACACACCAAAGGTGAGTGGTGCGTGATTTCGAGAAAAGCCCGCGCTCCGCCCGCGGCATTGAAACGGATCCTCGCGTTGTCCGTGTGCCCGCCCCCCGTCTGTGTGCATGGAAACGCAGCTTTTGTCTGAACTTCTTTCCAGGCACCTCCCCGCCACCCACCCACCTCCCCCTGAAAGCCACAGGAAGATGCAGTTAGGGTATGCAGGTGCATGGCCAGCTTATGGCCCATTAGCCCAATGCCCCTAATCACAGGCACATTGTCTTTGGCCAGCATTATGGCTCACAATGCCCTCATATATAGGGTTATAGTCTTTGCCCAGCATTATGGCCCAATGCCCATGATGCCCCTAATCACAGGCACATTGTCTTTGGCCAGCATTATGGCTCACAATGCCCTCATATACAGGGATATAGTCTTTGTCCAGCATTAGCCCATGATGTCCACAATCACATGGGTACTGCTATTTAACTTTTTTTCATGTTATATCATGCCAAGCAGAGGATCAACCTCTTCAAGTGCCCGTGAGGGTGCCGACCTGGATCTGCACGATTTCACTGTTTTTCGTCAGCTGCGAATCCTCCACCAGGTACATGGAATTAATGCAATGCCTCTACGGCCGTTGGGGTGGGGTAATCGTCCGCACTGCAACCTCAAATTGCCCACCCCTCTCCCTACTCCGATCTCTTGAGCTGAGCAACCAGCAAGAAGGCATTCAAAGTACCAAGTCTTTGGTACAACCTGACCGGTATTGTAAGCAATAAGGCTCTCCATGCCCCAAATCACTGGGATATAGTCTTTGCCCAGCATTATGGCCTATGATGGCCCAATTCACGATCAATTCACAGAAAAAAAGTCTTTAATCATCCTGCATTATAGCCTATAATTCCCTTATCACAATAATATATTCTTTGCCCAGTAATTTTATTTCATTTTTCCAATTAGCTAGATGGTGAATGGATAAAATAGATAAATATTGTATGGTACATTATAGCGTAAGTTTTTAACAACCTACAAACTAAGTTAGGTAGCCTTTACAATGCGAATCCACATGCACCCTATTTTGAAGGAACCACTCAATAATTCTCTGATGAGCTCATCTGAAATATTTACTAAAATCATATTCTCCAAATCTCACCTGGCAAGCTGCTTTCCTAATTTGCTAGAGTAACCCCTCAGTGACTTGATGTTGAGGTGCTCCAATGATGACACAGCACCGTTTCGCGCGGTTATCACATCTTCTGATTGGCTTAGGGGCACGATGATTGGGCTCCAGTATGGCTTCAGACTGGCCGACTGTCCCTCGAACATCCGACGTGCCGAGGAAAAGATTAATTTTGTAGTAGAATTGTTACAATTTTCAGTTATTCCTATAACGTAGGTTTGATACAAGTGATGTGCCACTTCACCTCACGTGGCTATTCATTTTTGGTCTGAAAATAAATCTGACCCAACATTATTTTGTGTGTAACTTTACAGCAAGGTGGTGTCCCATCCATACTCCACTGTAGGACCTCCAGACCTGGTTGAAACAGCAAAAGACTGTTGCAATAACGTTGCAAACCAGCTGAATTTCACAAAGGTGTAGAAATGTTATTCAATAATTATGAACATGTGGCAGGCTGGTAAACTGCCTATGGTGTATCGCCTCGCTTCAAGCATCATTGGGAGAAGTATTAACACCCCATAAAGCCCTCCATTTTGATCAGGAACCAAGATAACTTTCCCATCCGGCAAGTTTTGTTGTAATCCATGGGAGTTACAGTCAACAGTCCACATAATTATTCAAATTTGACCCACGATGGTTTTGAAATGCTTAACTTTGTCGAGAACAAATGTAGTCTGCCCATCCACCAAGTTTCAGTGAATCTGACAGAGTTCGGAAAGGCATCAATTATGTATATTTGACCTCTGATGAACGTGAAATGAACCTCCCATTTTCCGGATCAACTTAGTCCCTACCCACCTAGTATTCGATCAATCCGACTAACGTAAAATTTTTTCGCTAAATTATGCAATAGCGCCCCCAGCATTTGCAGTGATGTCTCACTTTCGAACTCAATCTGAAATTTCACTAGGGCATACACGTGTACCAAGTTTTAAAATCAATCGGATGAAGCTTAAAGAGTTAACGCCTAAATTTTCTGGCGGCGGCAGCGCCTGAGGCGCAACCCAACAGCGCAAGTCAAAACGTATTGATAGCTGCCTACGGGCAAAATTCCTGTGGCGAATACACTGCATATGTTCTTTACCAATCCCATTTATTGTTAGTTCACATTTAATTGACCTTTACTGACAAATGTCATAACCTTGGAATGGTTTGGAACAGTCTAAACATTAGCCTACTAAATTCTATCTCCCCAGCACAAAGTACCCAATTACTCATTCCTAGGCCTGGTATATTAGCTCTTATGTAACACTTCCATGTGTCCCAGCACACTCCCTAGGCCTGTAGCGTGCAACTTGGAAAGTCCCCCATTCCCTGTATTGCAGTCACCTCAGTGCTGACAGACAAAATTAAACAGTCCCCCAATTCCAGCAGCCAAGTCTTCGCTCGCGGAATAATGTGAACAAACCACTCTCACAGAGATATCAATGGGAAGACTGGAGTAACAAATTGGTGTGATTAATTGGATTGAATTAAAATCTAATCATACCATGCAAACAAATTTAACTCGCCTAGCCATGGCATGCCTTAATCCACCCACCAAGCTTCAACCTGAATCGCATGTACGGTCCAGAGTTACGAATGAACGTGACAAACGAACTAACGGACCGACGAACTATCATGACTTGTAGAGCTGCTTACCCGCAGCTAAAACATAATATCCGTGGACACTTCCAGTTTAAATAATTAATAAGTATATAATAATAATGGCAACCAATTGAACTTTGTGATTGGGTTGTTCAGCCTTTTTTAGACTGTGAGGCTAGGTAATACTACTGGTTTCCCCGTTCTCCAAATCGCAACCTACCATGATAAAAGTGAGGGCTCGCCCTTCATGGACACATATTAAGCCAAAATCAATTAAATTCTCAATTTGAGCTGGAAAAATCGTATTTCAATCGAATTTATGCAACTTTTGTGTGACATAGAATATCAGAACAAAATATCAGGATTTTTTGGCGATCCACCCACAAATGAGTGAAATATCCTGATTTCTCGGGTGCTTTCCCCATTGACTGCTAACACAAGTGCCAATTTTGCTTCTAGCTAAATCAGTTGAAATTGTTCCCCATGATTGGTTTAGTAATTATTTATTCATAAAAAGGGAGAAACAAACAAATAATGTGCAAATAAAAGATATATTCAGGCATTGGTTTGGCAAAAAATTTCTTTGGCTTCAAAATGAAATAATAATGCTTGTTGATTTTGAGCCCTACTTAGTTATTGGTTCTAGCTGTTCACACTGAAAATTACTAGTTCACAGCCCGTGGATTGTGGATAGATGTTTCTGTTAAAGTGCCTTGGTGGGATAGATTGTGTTCTAACGGTGTTACATAGCTTTGTTAATGTATGGTATAAGAGTATTGTTTTCATTATTTTTCTGATGCTTTCTTTTTATTTTGCCTGCAAGTTGACTGTCATGTTAGACGTTAGTGATCAGTTTGGCTCATTTATTGAATAACAAAATTGGAATTCATGTAGATGTGATGTTTGCCTAGTAAAGTGCACAGTAACAACCCCTCGCATTATTCATTCCACCTGTCAGTAATTCGTAAATTTATTCAAGAGAAGCATTGGCTTTGTCAAAAAGTTTAGGATTTCCAAAACATTTCACTATCTCACTCCACGACTCATCGCAAAATAATTGAGTTAAGCGACACATTGGAATTTGGGTAAGGTTAATTTTCGAAATATTTTAGAAGTAGGGTTCCCTCAAAGTACAGTTAAGAATGGGGGCAACTTTTGAGAGCCTACTAAATGGTGTTTTTTCAAAATATTCAAGTTCTTTAGGTCTGACCTGAGGTCGATGCAGCCTCTTGAATTTAACGCCATTTGATGATTATTTTTAGCCCTGGAAGTATTAAATTTTGTTATTTCAAGGGGGTCTATCACGTGGTCGTCTATTATTTTTGAAGGGCCCATTTGATCATATCAGTCCCACCCAAATAAAACGCTATAAAAATGCTGGATGAATTTTAATTGTGTTTTGGGGCCTTTGGTCAAGGGATAAAGCTTTATTTACGTGGATAAAAGTAGTGTGCTTCAAGGAATATTTGGAAAAATATGGGCCATTGAAAATACTTAGTATGATTTGCATTATTTGACCAGACTGACCAAAATCAAACTACTTAAGATGACAATGCCTTCTCATTTCCACACTAACTAAGGAAAATGACAGATATCTCCAATATTTTGTGTAAAAATGTTCCTGTCCTTGAGAGCACACAAATGCAGGAACAGTTTTGGGTGGGGCGAAAACTGATAGAAAGAGTTCAATACGGGCCCACTAGTTGATACTAGCTAGAAAACACCTCACTTTCAAGTTGGTTATATCTTTGAAACAGTGGCAAACATCAAATAAGGATTGATGTTGCCTACATTAGTGGCTTTCAGGCACCATGACGCAGTCATTGAACGCAAATCATCAGGAAATGGGAGCAATTTTCCTTTAAGGGGTCACTTATTGGGCACTTTACCTGTTTGTATAGGCCTTTCTTGAATAACGTTCTCTAACTTGTCTTAATCATCCGAAAATATTATCTTCCTCATGAAGCAAACCCTCATGTATTTGCGACACTGTCTAGGGTTTGTTTCAATTATTCTTTTCGGCGAATAGCCTCTCCGCATTAATTGTGGTCATCTCAGGGGGCCAAGTAGGCAATCTATGGACGGCCAAAAGTAATTCAGGCGAATAACATGATTTTCGTCGTGGAAAAATAGCAATTCCAGTCAAATTTGTCACAATAAAGATGTAAAAAATTATCAGGGACAAATAACTCAATTTGAGAAATAGCACAGACAATCAAAAGAAATTAAATTTTACAAGTTTTTCCAATACACAAAACTGCCCCCTGACGTCTTATCCCACCTGCATCAAACTATTCACGTGCACCGCAACATTCTATTTGGTGTCATCATTGCAGATTTACCATACTAAGATTTCTAGCAGCTGGAGGGAGATGTTCGTGGGGAGTATGGAGTGCATGGTTAGAGATGAAGAATTCGTTCCTTATCATTTAACTGCACTCCTGCACCTACGGCATATTTTGGCCCGCAGCCCCCAAGACGCCACGATTGCGGTTGATTTCTCACCAAGACAAGTTGGCATCATCCATTCCCACTGGGGGGGGAAGGGTGTTCGGATGGTCTATCAAGCCTGCTTGTTTTGCCTGCATGAAATTTCAACATCATGAATTGAACATTCTTGGATTGAGTTTTTCGAAGTTGGAGCATGCGGTGACGGATTTTCTCCCTTCACAAGAAGTTGCTACGAACATTTCTTCTGAAACGTGGCTACACTGTAGCCTAGGTTGGCCTTAGTCGCTAACTCGCGACTGATTATGGTTTCCGTTCCTCTACACATATCATATGTGTAGGGTCCCGGAATAAGTCGCGAGTCCACCGACCTAAGCTACGTGCAGTTCATTGAGAACGTTAGGCCTAGTTCAACTCATTGTGGTGCGAACCTCACTTTTTGAGTTTATTTTCACGAATTTCTACCATAGTTTCATTCTCATAACTTTGTCCAGTCCTTATGCAACCACCACTAGCACTTCAGATGTTTTTTGTCGTGTTCGAACCGAGTTCTCGTTCCTCAGAAAACGCTTCCATTTTGGCAGGTTAGAGGAGCGGAGGCTTTCGTGAATTGAACCTTGTTCAAATCAGCAGCTCAGCTTTGCGGCGAGGGGAGCAGCTCAGAAAGACGATTACCGTATGGACTTTCACGGTGTGTAGCCTTAGCTTCCACCTCATTACCATATGTAGACGACTACTGAAACAACGTACACTTGAAGTTTCTCGAATTATTCGTATCCAGGGTTTTGGGGTAAGTATCCCTAATATATTCCCCCCCAGGGACGTCACGCTCGCCCAATCGATAGATTTTCTTGAAGGAAAAGCAAACTCCTGAGTCAATTATATGGTTCGGTTTTAAATTACCTGAGCAACCGTGGCGCAGTGGCGTCGCCAACGGCAAGCTTTGAGATGAGGCGTCGCCAACTGGCATGCTTTGAGAGGGAGGGGGGGGGGGGGGGGGGGGTTTCCCGAAAGATCCCGCGCGTCCCCCCCAGATTTTGTCGAGAGCCCCTGGTGATGTTGGCTAACCTGCATGTCCAAATTTGGGCCTCGAGCTGGAGTCATCCCTTGCTGTAGACTGTAGGCCACGAGTATTAATCTCACGCCTGAGTGGGGGAGCATGGGGGATGGGGGGGGGTGGGGGGGGGAGGGAGGATGAAGCGATGGGGGTAAGTGCTGTACGAGGTAGCCCGCTTTCTCCGACTCCTCCTCATGGAATTAAGTGGTCACCTTCCTCCCCCCCCCCCCCCCCCGCTCTTCATTTTCGCCAGAGAGGGTACTCCGCCGGCGTCACGAGATTCTGAAGCATTCGTCTCCCCCACTAGGGAGGCTGGCTACGCGTCTTGGTCTCCCCCGAGAGGCCCGGGCGGGTTAGTATCGGCACCATCTGGGGTTCGGATTCTACTATCTCCTACACATTGATATGAGGAACCAGGGCGTAATGAGGTCACGAACTGACAAAAAAGTAAATTTTCCTTTCAGGACGCAGAAGCAGGGTCGTGGCTAGATCACGTGTTTGGGGAACAATGTCCGAAATTCCGACTCAATTGTCAATTGTTTTTACCACTGAGCGCGAGACCGGTGTGGCGTAGCTATCTACTAACATGAAAAGTTGGCCCCCTATACTAGCCCCTAATCGCCGGAATGGAAATGACCCACGAGCACTGCCAGAGTGATTACTTTACGAGGTTGGGGAGGGGGGGGGGGGGGAAGCGGTCTGGTTTAAGGCCAATTTGCGGGTCTTGAGAATATATTACGAATACATCAAGATCCTTCAGGAGCTTCTGCTTCCTCATAGAACGTTTCTAGCTACTGCTACGTGCTGCCTTGAGCGCATGCCCAATCTTATACCCGATGCCGCGAACTGTCTAGCTTCCTAGCTGCTACTATTTTCAGATTTTTGGGCATCCCGGTACTGAAATATCCTGGGCCAAAGTAATTGCAACCGACACCTGGTCCGGAGTTCGAAGTTGACCAGCACAGGGGGCGTAAGGCTGGTTTCGATTCGGTTGTCTTGAGTACCATGTGCGAATCCAGGACAGGATCCCACGGAATCCGCGCGCCTTCGAGCTTTTTTTCCTGTTTTTTTTCTGCTCTAACAGTTCGGCAAAGGGGAGCACCACTACAGGTGGTACGGGCTTTGGATGAAAATGCGTTTTTTGGCAGCTATATCACTGGAAATGGCAACAACCACTCTGCCCCAATATCGAAGTATTATTTTTCCACGAGGCATGGCTGTCTGGGTACAATTTCCCCCTTGAATGATTGGGCAGGACATTCATTGTTCACATCTCCGTATCTAAGCGGATCTCTATTACAGCCTAGGTGACACAGAGCCGCACAGCACATTTTTTTTGTTGCAACCCCCCAGATCACAGGCTATATACTACATCTAACAAGAGTACCAATGGTGCTGTAGCTGAACCGAACAAATGTACCAAGACGAATGTCCAATTATGTGTCAATGTTGTCAAGATCTAAGGCCGAGAGGCGTTTTAGGGCAATGACCCTATTGTGTCCCCTCGCAGCAACCTTGTTGACAATGATCTCCCATAATGGACCCAAAAATGTCTTAGCCATTCAATGAACATTGTTGCTCACTTTAGTCAACATCAATCGAAATGCCCAATTTCGATAGAAAGAGGCAATTCACACAATGTCCTATTGCGGCCCCTTCCATGACCTCTGACCTTGACCTTCACAAGTCAACAAGTTCAATTAACAATTGTGGTCAAATTTTGGACAACATCCATCAAAGAATGACTGTTTTCTTTCTTTTTATCAGCTGTTACCCTTTTCAATCCTAACGAACACTATAATAATGTTGCAATCCAAAATCTATCTGGCCAACACTGAAAAGAGCACCTGCAAAGGAACATTAGACACAGTTTCAAGAAAATCATAATTTAGTCATACTTTGTAGGAGTAGAGACTTTGTGAAATTTCATACATAATGCCTATATTGCCCCCCTTACCTTTGACTCTGACCTTCACGAAGTCAAACATGTCTCATTGGGTCAATTAACAATGTGTTCCAAGGTTGGTCGACATCCGATATGCCTGTTTGGGGGCAATAGTGTGACACCTTGATAGAGTGATGAACTTGTAGGGCCCCAAAGGTGGGGGTCCTTGGTATGACTATTCCATCAGCATGTAGAGATAATATTTTGCTTGCTTGCACGTGAGGGCCCTCGGGCCAAACTGGCCTCAAGTCCAAAATTCCTGAGAACCCTGAAGGTACGGCAACTAGACCCAAATCTGCCTAAACCTGATCACTTGACTGGCAAAATTTGTAGTACATTTCGCATGATTTAATATGATGGGCCCTTGGCCCCACATCGTTCGCAAACACCCAGGATGGACTACTGACCGAGGAGCATTATATGGGGTTTTTTTTTTTATCTTCAAAGAACAAATTTATGTACTTGTGGAATGAGATGCATTGAATGCCTTGCAATTAACCTTTTGAATTTCCTAGAATGGGCCCCGTCGGCTCAAGTGGGACTTTGGATTGAAAATTCCTGAAAATCCCAAAGGTACGACGGTTAGCCATCATTATGCCGAATGTCTTAACCTGTGCACCACAACTTGTAAAAGTAGAAAAGCATTTTTGCGTAATTCTCACAAACCTTGGGCGCTCTCGGGCCCACACCAAGCCTTGGGTCCCAATCCCTGGGCACCCTGAAGGTGCAGCTATAAGTACCATCATTATACCCAACTCAGCATGGCAAACTGGACTTGCATGAGATCAAGAGTTAACAGTACTTATATAATGGTCCCAAACTGGGCATTGGGGCCCAAAATTCTTGATAACCCCATGCCTTCTACTACCCAAGGACTATCGTATGTAACTTTGAAGAAATCAATTGAAACTTGGTGGGGAGTAGTGGCATTTCAGCACCATTGTGTGAAATAATCTAAAAGGTCCCCGGGCCGCAATCGGACCGTGGAACAACAATCCTGACACCCCAATGATACGTCTATTAGACATCATTATGACCGACATCAGCACTGTGCAACTAAAACTTGTGGGAGATACAGGATTTCGTGGTATATTCACATAATGGGCCCTTTGGCCCCAGACCTGGGCCCTGGGCCAAAATTCCTGAACACCCCCAATGGCCCTCGACCCAAGGAACATTACATGTAACTTGACGACCAGGCATTTATTTAATGGAGTTGGCTTGAAGATGCTGGTTGCATTTGACAGGAAAACCCTACTAATCAGTGACCAATTTCAAATCTTCATAAGACTGATTATGACAGGTCTACCATATAAGTTCCTTTGGAAGGTGAAAATTGCCTAAATTATGCAATTAGACAATATCACTTTTCTGTTGACCCATTATCAGTTCTCTTATCTCTCAGACCAATTGTCAACCACACTTAATACATTTATTGGAATTCAACAAACGTGAACATTGGCATGAATGAAGCAATTATACACACTGCATTTTGGCGAGACTAAGGTAGACCCCAATCTTATGTGAAACTGTCCTATCTTATTGAAGTTTGTCTTATTACTCCGTGTCCCCCCATAAGATTCATTTAATACCAGCCTCCAAGGGAGTTGCCGTCCCAACCCCCACCCCGCCAGCTATCTCACACACCAGACCTACTGCAGTTGTAACTGACAAAGTGACCACTCGTCTCTCTTTGAACCAATTTTCAGCAACAAATCAATGTTGACCCCTACGGGACCTTTGATGACCACCATGAACATGCTGTTTTTATAAAAATTGTGACACTGCATGTGATGCATCCACATCCTAGAAGAATAGTGCATTCCAATGAACACATCCCAATGTTATTGCGAAACGGCTTATTAATTAAAACCTTTGACCCCTTGTTACTACCAAAGTAATGGGTCCGATCGAAGCGGGAGTTTGTCTCCTCCTCCTCCATAACACACAAATGTCTATCACATATTCCAAAAATAACCATTTTTCTATTTTTTTGCCCGTAAACCCTTAAATAGCATATTATTCCAGACTCACCTTTTAACCACATGACACGACACCCGAAGAGGTAAATTGAGGTCAGGGGTCACACACATGCAGGTCACAATTAGTATCGCAATGGTGAACCTGCCAGCCTTCGCCGACATTCAATTCTCTGATTAGTGCCAGAAAACAGTTTTTTTGACACCCAAAGGTGACTTGATTTTGACCTTGAATTACATGCGAGTGTCTATGAAAATTGTACTCTCGCATGTGATACATCCACTCCTAGGGACATTTTGCATTCTGATACATGCCCAGTGCTATTGCCAAAAAGTACTAAATCAGTTTTTTACCCCTACGTGACCATTTATGACCTTCAATGACATTGGCGGTTTTTATAAAAATTGTTACTCTCCATGTGATGCATCACTCCTATAAGCATATTGCTTCAATGACACCCCCATTCCATGCGAAAAAGCTATTAATTAAACTTGACCCCTTGTAACGACGAAAGTATGTCCGTCGCAGCGGGAGTGGTTTCCTCCATGCATCCACACAAAGGTCTTCACATACCAAAAAATACCAGTTTCTATTTTTTTGCCCGTACTCCTTAAATAAGCACTTTATTCAAGACTCAACCTTTAACCACATGACCACCCGACAGGTCGAATTGAGGGTCAGAGTCACCCCTGCAGGTCACCAACTTATCACAAGCGGTGACATTCCAGCCTTCACAATATTCAATCTCTGATATGGCGAAAAACAGTTTTTTTACCCCTAGTTACTTGAATGAAGCCTTTAATGCCATGGCAGTTTTTTGAAATTGGTAAACTCCGCATTTGATACGATCCACTCCTAGGAGCATTTTTGCTTTCTGAATGAACATGCCCAGTCTATTGCCAAAAAGTACTAAATCAGTTTTTTTATACCCCTACGTGACCTTTGATGACCTTCAATGACATGGCGGTTTTTATAAAAATTGTTACTCTCCTGTGATGCATCCACTCCTAGAAGCATATTGCATTCCAATAGCACGCCCAATGTTATTGCTAAAAGCTATTAAATTAAACTTTGACCCCTTGTAAATACCAATTAATATCCGATCGCAGCGGGAGTTTGTCGCCTCCATAAAGCACACAAAGGTCTATCCATATCCAAAAATTAACCAGTTCTATGGTTATTGTGCCTGTACCTCCTTAAATAAGGCACATTTATTCAAGACTCACCTTTTAACCACATGACCCCCCCGACAGAGGTCAAATTGAGGTCAGAGGTCCACACATGCAGGTCAAAATTATATCACAATGGTGAACCTTCCAGCCTACGGATATTCCCTTCTCTGGGAAAAAGTTTAAAATTGGGGGCCAGAAAACAGTTTTTGACCCTAAGGGACCTTGAAGTGACAGATTAGTAACATTAAATGACCTCTGGGGCCCGCGTCCCTACTGTCAATTTCCATGGGACTATAGATAAAACCATCTCCACCAAGTTTTCCTTCCCAAAGCCCAAAACCCCAAAAAAAAAAAACCTTTTTTCGAACTATCGCAGAATTATTGCAATTAGACTACTCAAAATTAGCATATAGCATGCCAGGAATCTGCTCGATTCGTGTACTCTTCCTAGTTGTTTATATCCCTGCCACGGCATCCCGCAAAGCATCTACCGATCAGGATATCTGTACACAGAGCTTTCGGGCCAATTTCATTAAATAGCAAATTTATGCAAATGAAATGGTCTTTTGGACGAAAGTTGAATGCACGTCGGCAACTCTTCCCCGCGCACCTCCACAAGAAGTTCCCAGCATGATGGCTTCCGACGTCAGGAATATCTAACCGCACATATCGGAAGAACAGACAACGCAGACAACAGACAGACAACACACACCAACAAAGTGACCACCTATGTCCTCTCCTCCTTGAAAAAGTTTCAGGGCGAGACAATAAAGGTTAGTGATTCATTGCAGTTTTGTTCACCACACCGTCTTAAACAGTAACTGAGCGCGCGAATTGTTGTGTGTTTTTTGAAAAATTAGCGAAAGTCGGCCCCAAATTCATATTAACAGGCTTTTTCATTTTTGCTTTTGCCAAAATTTCTTCCTTTATTTCTCCGACATTTGGGTATTTTCTTTAGTGTTTTCCCTTTCAAATTTTCCAGCAACCCTCGACCTGTCGACCTCGGTCCCGGATATTACGACTGATTTTCCCAAGTTGGTTCTGTACGCATCCGTGAGTACTTAACAGCTTCCTATATGGGGCATAGATTTACATTGTCAAACCCCTAACTTGGGTTGAAAATCCCTCACAAGCCCGAGTTTGTATAAATGTTTGCCAATCAGAGATAGGCTTTATGAAGGAAGAACATGCTGGCATAGGCATACGGGTCCTTCTAAATTAGGCAGAAAATGTTTTTGCCTAAATAGAACTACAAAAAACACCCCAAAAATTGCATGTTTCCGGGCATTTGATTGAGAATTCAGGCCATCAGCGACATTTTGGGCATTTCTTTCACTTTTGCCTCTTTTCTGTCCAAATTTTCTCCGAATTATTGTCATTTTTCGCCCGCTTTTTTTTCCTCAAATATTTCTGCGCTCTTTAAAGGGCGACGCGATTTGTTAAGTCTGAGCCAGAAATCAAGCATTTGGATTTACAATTAGTAAATTGTGAACAAACTAGTATGTAGCCTAGTACAGACTGGCGTAACTCAAAATGAATTATTGGATGAAGATATTTTTGCCCTGCCATGCGATTCCATGTTGCAAAAAGATAGTAAAACTTATATTGTGTCACTGAGGTCTAGATTCATTTTTTCACTCTGTCGGCAGCAATGACGTGAGACATTTCTGACTAGGCGAGGGGCTAACATTTATCACGGCGCTGTGAGCGGGGGGCATCCGGTTTACTCGTCCCCTTTGAAAAGTTTTGGCTTCAGCTGCAAATCCATGCTCTAAAATGTGATTTTCTCGTGCCGAATGTGCCGACCTCCAAGGACCGTAAGTTCTCTTCTTTTGGTTAATGGTCTGAATCCTACCTTCCATGGGCCCACCTAATGTCTTCAGTTGGGGTCTAGGGGAAAAGGCCTGGAAGTCAGAGCGGTTAGCCCATTCCAGAGAACCCAGGTTACAAATTTTTGTTTTGCCTCGTACTCGTTTCTTTCGACGGAAACTTTGACTGATTATCACAAAGTTGTTCGAATTTTGTTGCAAATCCATGTAGAAAGGTGCTAGTTTCGCGCTGTTTCCTGGTATCCTATTATTGACAAATGCTTCTCATCTTTGCTGGAATGACACATTTCTTGCCTGGGTTTTGGTAACATAACATATTCATTCCTATACATCGCATTACAGGAAGGAAATGTAGGAACTACATCGACGCGCTCCACATTTTTTTTGGCTGTCTCTTTTCGGACCATGGGCCACGAAGTGTTTTTTGTGGAAATTGAAGTGCAAGATATATATTGTTCAAAGTGGAGTGCATCTATATCGATGCCTCCAGCGGCTAGAAATGCCATGCCTAAGAGGCTATTTGTGAAATAGGGCCTATAGTCCAAGAGTTACAAAATGCACTCAAGAAAATATTTTGGCACGGAATCTCATAGCTGTCGTGCACGTGGTCTATTCATCCTGCGCGAAACAAATCAGGATACGCGGAAACGGACGAAATTCTTGCATATTTCCTTTCTTTGAGATGGGTTTTGGGGAGACGGGAAGGTCGCTATTTTCGGCCCTGATAGGGCCCTATATTTGTTGTGCCTTACTTCAGTTGCCTCGCTGTGTCTCTCGGAAGATGTTATAATTAATATATCCTATAACAATGATATTTGTCTTATTTCTGCCGATTTGCTGTGTCATCTTCAATCCCATGTAAATATTGGAACATATTGTTCATCGCCACATCATGACCTATATTGACACTCACACGCTCATGACCCATGTTCAACATGGATTTAGACAACGAACTCTTGTGAAACCCAACTGTCTATAACTGTCCAATGATCTAGCAAAGAATCTACACTGCAAGGCTAGACAGATGGTTGTTTTTTACTGATTTTAGTAAAGCCTTTGACAAGGTTCCACAAAAGCGTTGATTGGCTCATACGTCAACATTACGGCATTAGGGGTCAAATTCTCACTTGGATAATTTTTTGGGGGGAGAAGCCATCGTACCGCATGTTGTCATAAATTGTGTGAAGTCTCTCTTGAATTGTCTCAGCATGTGTCCCACAAGGTACAGTACATGTCCATTGCCTGTTCTTCTCTATCCTAATGATCTTCCGACGTTATAGCACATCTCACTATCAGAATGTTTGCTGATGACTGCCATAATCTAAATCTACCGACCAGCAATTGGCATCAATGACAGTTCTGCTCCACAAGATCTGGATAGTTTTTCCGCAATGGAGTAAGACTGTGCAAGATCGATCTGAATGCATCAAATGCAATTCACTGATGGTCACCAACAAGAGGCAAGGTTTAACGCGTTCCAATATGTATTGACGATACTCGCCTTGGACTGTGGAAGACATCCCTAGCTTGATAACCATCACTTCAAACTCTCAGTCAATCATAAACACTATAGTGGGTAAGCTTACAAGACCTCCATCTAATCCGTAGCATCTGTATGACTGTGATATACGAAAGACTTGCTTATAAGTCTCTCGGGTACGTCCCTGTTTGGAATATAGCTCCTCTGTTTTGGGATCCATCCAACGCTTGATAACAAAGCATGTAAAGAAGCTGGAAATGGTTCGCAGCAAAGCTGCCAGATTTGTTTTCAAGGAATCACCGTCGTCAACCTTGTTGCAGGGCTCCTGCACCATCTGCCTGGCCTACTTTGGTCAGGAGAGAAGGCGCAATGCACGACTCAAGCGTTTCCATAATTCCATTCAGCCATATTGGCTTTACCGTTCCTGATTTTGTGAGTACAGACTAACTATCGCAAACGATCATCATCAGTGAATGGACTTGACTAGCGACATGTTATTGTTAATCCGACGTCTTCAATTGGTCTTTTGGTCCCCAGAACCGATTCCAGATTGAAATGCTCTAGTCTCACTATGAAGGAATTAAGTGGTCCTGTGTGTTTTCTGGTGATGGTGTAAATTCTTCATCATCTCCAACTCTGACTTTTCATTAAGCTTGTCCTTTTGTTGTGCTGTTCCCCTATGCTTGATACCACTAGTTTTTGGTTTGCAATAGTACAAGACAAGACAAGACAAGACAAATATAGTTTTCGGCCCTGGCAAGGTCACATTTTCGCGTGTTGGATGAGTAACACCCCTTACCGACCCCTAGAGTTCCACCGCGATGTCGGGACAGCTTAAGTGAAGATTGTGATTTGGCAAGGTGCATTGTGGATAATTCATCTGGAATGTATTTCTAATTGAAATTCTAAGATCTCGGCTATTATTGGGCATAACACATAGGTAAACATGTTGCATAGGAAGTCATGCAGTGTTCAAAGTAATCTGCGCTTTGCCGGGAACATGTGAAAAATAGTGTGTAAAAGACTCGAATGTGTATGAAGAGGACAAAATTTTCCAGGCAGCGCCTATCACAATTATAGAAATTGGCCGCTGAAATTTGGACTAAAACTACAACGTCCACAACTTGACAAACTTTCGCTCAGTCATCGGGCTTTCGACAAGAGAATCGGCAATCTGCTGACACTGTGGCAATTTATCCACTTTGGCAGGTTTGCCTGTCTGAATTGTGCCTATTATTTGCCCAGCGGTTGTTTCTCGATCGGCAAACTTGCTTTAACTTCAATAATGTGTCTGACGCCTCATCCGCCTCGTAATCCCACTCCGCTTCGTGTTATAATCAACTGGACATCATTGTGAATCAACCTTTACTTAAGAAAAATTGACGTCTCTCTTTATGTTTCTTAGAGAGAAAACTTGATAAAAGTTTCATACCGCCAGAATATGCTTTCAAAATGCATCGCTCACGACCCTATAGAAACAGAAAGTGTAAGTCGTCTGCGCGCGAAATTTTGCGCATCAGTTCGGATTAGGCTATTGTGGTCTTTAGAGGCTGCTTTCTCATAGTTCATCCCCACATAACCTCTTAAACGATACGTGTGTAGCCTACATGTAATTTCGTCCTCATCGAGGATAAAAAAAAGTGGAAAATTTTGGGGGGGGATATTTTATATGTCCCCCTTCGAAAAGTGGGGGTGGATTTGTCTCCCTGTCCCCCCCCTTCCCGCCCCCCCCCCCCCCCCAGGACGACGGCGGCCCATGCTTGCTGGCAAAAAGGATTGTAACTAGGTCACTTTGATACGACTCATGCAAGAATTTAGAGCCCACTCTCCTGAATTAGTTTTTTCTCCGAATGGAAATTTTTGGCACATGATCAATTCACGACGGTACGATGTGGTGTCGCTCCGCTGCATGGGATACCATTCCCTCAGTAGTTATACCATTTTTCGCTCAGTCGTAGTTGGCAACTGCATGCCAGCGAGACTACATCATACCGGAGTGTTTATCCACAAACTATTCGTGTGCCCTCAATTCTCGACTGCTGGTGGCTGAAAAAAAACACTTCATTCCCAGGAAATCTATGACGAGTGATAGAAGTAGTATTTTGTAATTGTTCACGCAGTGGAATACGATGCCTCTTTCAATGACCTTTTGACCTTGACCTGCACAAGGTCACGGATGCCTCATCGTCGAGAAAATGTGCCAAGTTTGGTCAACATCCATCAACGACTGAACGTGTCTGGGTTATCAATGCATACAGGAAACATGCACAAGTTGAAGACCTGATGATGAACCATATCTCAATTGATGAGGCCAAGAGACCAAACAGACAAGAGAATAAGAGTAAGAGTTAGAAAGAATGACAGCAAATCACAATAGCTGGTTTGAGCTCTATACATTTTTTTTTAAACTGAGAGCCAAAACGCTTAGTGATTCCTGATCCAGACTTGATCAAGCCGAGTACTGTACAAATTAAAATGCTCACAATTTTCCATCTTCCCCTGGCCACACCGAAAAACCACAGGCTTCATGTCTTTCCCTTTGAAAGCGCATTACCAATATTCACTTGATCAGACCAGGCATTCGGACTTATTGTGTTAACAAAATTCTTGATCTTGTCCTTTCTTTCTTGACTTTAGATTACTTTGACACGACCCCAAAACGATAGGTTCCAGGTGATGTATGGGAACCCAATACCAAGTATAAGCTTCAATTATCCAGGTGGGTCAGTGATGTTGAAAAGGTGAATGAAATTGGCCCAAACATCAATTTTTCACGATTTCTTGTCATTTCCCTCGACAACAACGGGTCCTTGTACTCATATGAAAGCCGCGGCCCAAGTGAAACTGATCGACCAGGCATTCTGGACTTATCGGGTTAATTTTTTTTTCAAACTTTGACCCAGAGACCTTTGACCCTTTGATGCCAAAACAATGGGGATCATGTATTCCAAGTATCAGCTTCATATTAACAGGAGGGGGCACATCAGCTATTAACAAGCTAGGCGTTCACACACACAATTCATGATGCATTTAGATTCCTCTGACTTCACTCAAGAATTTCAAAAAGGTTTCACCCATATGTTCAGAGAGCTTCCTTGAGGATATTTCCAATACTTCAAAATGAAAAATAATTTCAAACATTTGGTGAACATGTTGAACGGTTTCAGGACACAGGACAATCTTTAAGAACGGAAATCTGACAATCATTATAATACTAAACAGGAACTTTTTACACAAGGCGAACGCCCCCATTGTCTCGCCGGTTACGCGCATCAGTGTTTTCAATCTATTAGTCACATGCAACATTACAAGCACTTTAATGATTGCTTTAAGGTTCTGGTATTGCATTTGACAGAAACAGCCTAACTAATCAGTGACCAAATTTCAAATCCCGTAGGACCGCTTATTGACATTCCTACCATATAAGTTTTGTGAATGTGACTAAGTTGCCTGAATTAATGCAATTGACAATAATCACTTTTGTTGACCCTTTTCTCCCTCCCACTTATCTCATGGACCATTGTGAACCCACTTAAACTTTTCATCATCGAAACTCACAAACATTCAACAAACATTCCATGAATCAAGCAATTTTATACACAATTGCATAACCCCCTGTGACCTGATTCAATGTTAACATTTTGCGAGACTAAAGGTAGACCACGCTCATAGTGGGCAGCGGTCCTGCTATCTAATTATTTTGTCTGTATATCTCAGTGTCACCCATAAAGATTCCATTTAATACTAGCCCTCCCAAGGGAGTTATTCCCCCCCCCCCCATCTCCCACCCAGAGCCTACTGCAGGTGTACCCTGACCCCCTTCATTCTTGATAGTTGCCTGGGAGTAAGTAACCAATGACTGAGTTGTTTACCCTTTATATTTTCAGTGTAGGTGCCCAGATGAGGTTATGACAGGCAGGAGTGAACCTCAAGGTAAAAGGAGGCAGTTTTTGGCAATGTTAAATCTCTGTCTGTCACAGATATGATACTAGTTAAGATGAAAATTTGGAAATAACATGCCGGGGGTTGAAATAGTAAAAACTCTGCAACATTTTTTTTATGCATGCATAATAATAGCGAGTTCAGCATCATGCTGTTCAGCTAGGTTGCCCCAAGACTATACCATTCTAAAAAGGTATCGTACAGTCTCTGGAGGGTTGTTGCAGGAAATTATTTGACAGATTTGTTTTTTGGCCATTGAGTGACCTTGAATGACCTTTTGATGACATAACGGTTTTTGTACTAAAAATGTTCCCCCTTGATCATATCACATGTCCCCAAAATTTTCAGCCATAGCACACCAGCACTCGAAAGATTGCAGAAATGTTATTACTGGCAGTTTTCTTGACTCTCGAATGACCATTTGAGTAAGAACACGACGGTTTGTTAATTAAAATGCTTGCTTAATGTGATGGCACAAAGCCCAAAAGCATTATGTAATCAGGTACACACAATGCTCCATGCTATCCGCCCAAAAGGTATTAAAAATCAATCTTTGGCCCTTGTCACTTGAAGACCAGGTGTCGCGATCGAAGCGGGAGTTGGTTTCGTCTATGAAGCGACAGAGAACTATCACAATCCAAAAATTGACAGTTAATTTTCTTTTCTATGGCCTGTACTCCTAAAATAAAACTTGACCTTTGACCTTTTATGACCTTGTCTTTAGTGTTGTTTGGTTACTGAACCCAAAAATTACCATGAACAAATCTCTCTACGAGCACCCCTAAAAACATGCATAATCATCCAATTGTTACGGGCCATTTAACAAAAATTCGAAAATTGCGTAATTTATGGAATTATTCACATAATGACCTTAAGTGACGCTTTACACTGTTGTTAAAATTTATCAGGATCAAAAGGTGTCCATCTCCACCAAGTTTTCATGAAGATTCAACCAACTTTAAAATAATGCATAAATTATGCAAATGGGACTAGATGAATGTGGATTAGTAAAATTAAATGACCTTCGGCGCCCTCGTCCCTACTGTAAAATTCATTGGGACTATAGATACACACCCATTCTCCACCGAGTTTTCAAATTCAATTCAATCGAAATCCACAACTTCAAAAATACGGCAGAAATTGGCAAAATTAGAACTCTTAATTAGCATATATCATGCCAGGAATCTAATAATTAATTCGTGTACTCTTCATAGTTGTTATATACTCCAAACGGCATCACACCAATGCATCTACCCTTACTATCTACCCGATCAAAGATTCTTGTACACAACTCCCGGAAAATTTTCGTTAAATATGCAAATTTAGCAAGAGAGTATGGTCTTTCTTTAATTGGGGACGAAAAGTAGAAGGTCACATCGGCAACTCTTCATTCGCGGCACGCTCCACAAAAGGTCCCCATCAAGATGGCTTCAACGGTGTCAGAGATATCGAACCCAACATCGGACAGACAGAACGGACAACAGACAGACAACCTAGGCAGACAGCAGACAGACATACAGACAGACAGCAGACGAACAGACCACAACACAACCGTGACCACTATGTCTCTCCTTGAACAAAGTTCATGAGGAGACAAAAATGGGTGATAACTGCCCCTTAAATACTCTTAACTCAATTCCTAAACACTTTCAGAATTAATACCATTGGTCAATGATGATACCGACCAACGATCATAACCCATCCCCATGAAATCTGTGGAGTAGCATTCTGTAATCTGTTCCCAATGTGCACTTTGCGGGCCCCTTATACCCAGAATGTAACATGAAATCCCTGATACACTGGCCAGTTTTGCTATCATGGGATCCACACTGTGGAGAAGCCTTTTTCATATTTCTGGAAAAGAAGATACTGCCCCTGACGCAGGGTGACTCTTATACCACAGCAGTTTAATGTCAATCCACGCCCAAACAGTATATTACTCTACTGTCCTGCCGCCAATCAGGAGACACCATTCTTTAGATATCAACTTGCAAACATCATGCTTTGAGAAAAGAGCCACATTTTCATGTTATGGGGCCATAATTGACGCTTACATGACCTTTCAGACCCGAATCTCCGATAGCAGCACCACCACGTCACATAATGAGCAACTTTTTTGATGAGTGCCGACTTGAACATAGTGGGGAAAAGAGTCGTTTTGGTACTTTTTGGCAAAATGCGATATGAACCCTTTAAAGACTTTTAACCTTAACTTTCTGAATACCCACAGTATCACTAGTCCATGAAAACCTTGACAGCTTCATGGTAATCCAACGAATCGGTGGAGGAGTAAGCGTTCACATAACAGTTCATTATGCCCCTTTAAATGACCTTGACCTTATATCCCTGAACAAGCTCAGAAGGTACCACTAGTCCATGACAACACTGACGGAGTACAACGTAATTCCAAACTCGTAGGAGAGGCTTTATGCAGTTGGTTGCAGGCATCGCTGGTTTGACTAACACATGAGGGTTCCTTGCAATTCCATCTGTAGGAGGAGGCAGTATGCAGTTTGCAGCATAGCGGTTTGAGCTAACAATGAGGTTCTTGCAATTCCATCTGTAGGAGAGGCATTATGCAGTTTGGCAGCATAGTAGCGTTTTTGAGCTAACATGAGTTTCTTGCCTTCCCAATCTGTAGGCAAGGCATTATGCAGTTTGCAGCATAGCTGGTTTGAGCTAACATGAGGGTTCGTGCATTCCATCTGTAGGAGGAGGCATGATGCGTTTGCAGCAGAGCTGGTTGATGCTAACAATGAGGTTCTTTGCCATTCCCTCGTGGAGAGCATTATGCAGTTTTCAGCATAGCTGTTTGAGCTTAACAATGAGGTTTTCTGCAATTCCCGAGGGAGCTGCATAACTTGAGGACTTATCCTGTTCACAAGTTTTCCGGCTCGAGCCTCTGTTGACCCCAGATGACCCTTTGAAACCCTTAACCCCAACCATAGGGATCTTGTACACATCGTGGAAAACCCACATATCACGTATGAGCTTCAACAGACAGTGGTGTCCAGGGTGGTCCTTGAGTTTGCCTGTTACACCATGTTGCCTGCATATTATATACCGTATAATATACAACACATGTACATACACACACCACACACACCCGGTCATGATTGCATAGATTCAGACAGCATCAGGTACAAAGTGAATAGTAACATCAACAGAAAGAATTCCGCCATGGAGTTTTATTGTAGAATTATCCAGAAAGCTAGTGGCCATAACTTATTAAAACGTAATGAATCCAATAAATATATACAAAAATAAAGCATGAAATACATAATTTAACTAAAGGCATGATAATATATAGATGAGAGGGTAGTTCATACCCACTTTGAATATAAAAACCTCAGCATTCTCAAGACAAACAAAGCGACCTCTCATTGTGTCACTTCCGCAGTTTCCACTTGGAATGTCAGAACTCTCTGGAAACTGGACCATTCTGTTCATCACAGTTGGGGATAATATATATTGTTGAATTCTCATGGCAGCAGGAGGAGCTGTATTGTTTCAGTGCAGTCCCTACTATGCATCTGTATCTGTTTTTAAAAATATTTTTCCTTTATTTATGAGATACTGCGAGCAGCGGATCGTTCCTATTAAAGCCCAGCAAGGATGAAGACCTGGATACTGCACCTATTGTCAGCTGCGAATCCCTCACCAGGTACCCGAAAGGCCGATTGCCATTTGGCGGTACTTAATGTGGGGGTGGGGGTTAATTACATGCAGAGGGCAACTTTCATACCCCTCGTTTTGTCCCTGCTCCAATCCCTTGTGCTGAGCGTCCAGCAAGAAGACAACAGGTTCCATTTTAACGTCTTTGTTATGATCCGACCGAGCTATCGAACCCTGGTCTCCGGGTGGAAGGCCGAGGCTCTACCAACTGAGCCAACCACTCGGCGACCTCTGACACAATGTAATGTGAAATATAGCATGAATCTCCACCCAACTGTACCGACAGATACCTCATCACATGCAATACTCTGTTGAATTTAAAAGACATGTATCAGATCAATCACTCTAATGCCATACACCACCGTATGACTGAGGAGTTTACAGAAATAGAGACAATTACTACGCGCAAATATCAATCCAAATGAAATGGGAGGAACAGTGAGTAGGCAAATTACCATGTGAAGGCATGCAGCAATAATCCGCATCACAGCAAATTTATCTATGGAATCTCTTCCTAATACATTTATTGCCCTATTCGATGACTCATATTACTGGTCCTTTGAATTATTAAATGTTTAATTCAATTCCTAACTATCAAACTTAACTTCCTTGCAAAATTATGATTTCCACATTCTAACCAACATAATAATACACCGCACAGCACATCTAATCTATTGAATCCTAGCCTAACTTTTTGATGCAGAGATTATCTTTGCCAGGGTATTGTCACAGATCACTGAATGTCGAGAAGCATTAATTACAGTGCTGTTGATGACATATAAATGATTAACGGGTATCTATTTGATTATTTATTAGATTAAAAGTTCATTCAAGCCTTTATTTCCATGTCCTTCATCTTTTCAACCAAGACACAAGATACCCATACTGGAAATATATTTATTGACTGTGTAACAACTACATTACAACAAATCTGTGAAACAAACGATAGTATGGTCCAAAATTTGTAATATTCGTGGAATAGGTCCCTCCGTGGCGCAAACAATAATATTTGTTATCGCCCGGCCGACTCTTTGAAAATTGGACTGATCCCACCATTTCTTCCAAAATAGAATGATCTGGTGTCTATATTTTTGACTGAAGTCTTGCAGATGAAGGATTCAAAGATGGCATTATTTTCCAATTCAATTGATGCTTTTTTTCTTGAATATATTGCAAAGACTGAATGGAGTTTTATTACCCTCCTTATCGGGAATAAAATTGAGGCATATATGATTGAGTGTAATCATGGTCAGAAGTATCCTACAGTCCAAGGGGGGCAGCCACCGAGGGGGTCAGAGAGTCATGTTCCCCCTATTTCTATGGGGGCCTCCCTACATAACATCTCTTCACACACAGTATACTGCTTGGTTGTTTTGTACCCCCCCCTCCCCCAATCCACTGGTGGACTCCCTAACCATCACATTGTTGCACCCTCGCTACACACCATACATGAGGCAAACTAAAATATTCTGAATATAAAAAACCCCAATTCCCAAATTGGAAAACATCACGCAATATTAATATAGGTGCGCAACTTCTTTTCTAAGCACTTCGATCACAGGGTAGTATAGCATCATTTCATGTTCTACCTAAAAAATGAGAGGCAATAATGTATCGTTGCTCAAAACATGAGGGGTGGGCATTCCCTTCCCCACCCCCCCTCCCCGGAATATGCACATACAAGACTATCTTTTCATATTTTCCTCCAGACCCGTATCCTTAAAATATTTTAGCACATCCATGCATGGCCATGGTCTATGTTTATGAAAAAAATAAACATTTATAAGTTCACCTTATCTCTGTTACCAAAGTAACAGAGTGAAAATGGATGTAACATAAGGGTACAAAAATTAAATATAGCGATCAAAATAAGTTGCAAAATTCCAGTCGTACAAAACATTTGACAGTGAGTTTGTTAGGATTGTAGGGAATGTTCAGAGAAAGTGTCTTCGAGCTATAGGCAGCCTCTTTGATACATCTTCTATGGCAGCTAAGGATACTGTGTGGGACATGGCCCCAGTCCCCCTCACTAACATTTAGCAGTACTAGACCTCACACTAAAATGTCAAATGACTGTAATTGTAATCAGAAGAAAATGCCATACCAAAAATATCCTACTTTTGGAAGAACAAATTTCGCTCCGAACATACCATCTTTGATTAAATTTCATAACAAAGGGCTGGTGTCTTGGAGATTTGGTCACCCCAACTTAAAGTAACAGGAATTCATACATCAAGGTCTATCCGACCAACAGCAGGGGGTCCACAAAAAAACTTTCCTTTTTCTTCTAAATATCCTTTTCAAAATTATCCAATCAAATCATTTCAACATTCAGTGAGCTTTTATAAATTCAGCAAACACAAAACGGCAAATTGAATTTATGATCTTTCGGAGCTGACTAAAATGCATAAATCAAAATTGAAAAGAGATTGTCTCCTTTCCTCACTCTGGAAGAATTGCACTGTGTTCTACTGTGTTTCCCTCAAGTTTGTTTTCATCATTCTATTGGCTGGTCTCACTTAAAATATTTTTTTTTACGCCTAATATTCAACCATTCGTGTCCACCTGCACCACCCATGTCATTTTCCAGGTGTGGCTAGACACAGACTCTTCTAATATTTTCCCTCCTGGGATGCGCAATTTTGGTCAGAATGGTGGAAGGGAGATGAGGAGTGGGGGGGGGGGGCTAGGGGAGACATTTCTCTCTTCACGACGTTTGCAACCAGTTCATGTGTGGAAAATCAAACTGAACACTAGGTGAGGTATGGTGGACCTGTTTTTTCAAATCAAACCGATACTGGACACACAACAACTCGTGCCATAGTGATTCATAATCAGGCCAATCAACCAAATTTGTGATTTTTCCTTGTTGAATTGTTGGAAAAGTATCCCTACATCATTTATCATATCCACAGAAATTTTAGCAGAAATCATTGATACACAGAACTAAGTTCGAACAGCATGCCCAATTACTAGTCAATTGTTCATTTACACGTTTGTAAGTCCGAGCAAAAGCTACGAAATGTCCCCGACGGCTTTGCCAGGAAATAAAAATTTTGAAACTGATTCTGTGAAGGGAGGGGGATGGCAGGTTCACCAATTGAAATATGGTACACATCACCAGAGAAGACTAATAGCTAAAGAGAGAGGGCAATAAGTGGAGAAGAAGGGACTCAGCACTGTGGATTCATAAGAATGTCTTCATCCACAAAATTGAGGCAGAACATTTTTAAAGGCCAATGGTCATGGAAAAGATTTCTTGAAACTAGCCGGATGAAAAGAGGGCCATTTCAAAACTCCACACCCCAAATTTGAGGTCTAGCATGTGCTTGTTGAGACTATTGACAATCATTTATGAGAAATTGAGAGCTATGACATCATAGGGGGAACAATGATGGCTGACCATAGACCGCTACACAGTATTGATGCATTTTGCGTCATGATAAACAGAAAAACGAAAAAGGGTATTCACTTATAGATGAGATTATTCTATGATATTATGTGAACGATTTGTAGGTTTTCAATCCGGATGCCATCTATAGTTTGTTGGTACAGATTTTCCAAGTACATGTTTAACATTGACTTGGGGTTACAGGGGAATTGCATCCCCCCCAGTGATGTACAAGGCAAATTTCAATAGCTGATTGTGCCCTATCGGCACACTCGGAATTGGCTGAAATTCGGTTGGGGTTTGGGCTGTCATAAGGTATTAAACAGAAAGTACTCAAAGTCAGTCCTATTGCAGGACCATTGGCCTTGAAGTCAATCTTAATGTGCCCATGGGAAAACCAGGTTTACGACAGGTAGTACCACAGCCTCTTGATGAAGAATAGAGGGGGAGTCTAATTCCCAGAGTGATGGCCACCATGATTCCATCACAGATCGTCTATATGTGCTACCAGTGCGCTCATGTATAAATTTTCTGCCCCTCCCGAAGTGTAGATGGGAAACAGTAGGACCTGCCCAAGCCCAACATGGATCCAATAAAGTTGGAATCTGAAAAAGAAGGGAATCAGCTCTTCTGCAATGGAAAATTCACCAGTTGGGACTGAAAACTGGCATTTCCTCATCAGGACCCAAAACTCTGGAGAACCTTGGAAAACAAAATCGTGGACTTGAGATAGATAGAATCATGGTCTTAGGCCTTGTTATTTGAGGGTCTTCACTTCAAAAGGAGAATCTGGGTTGTGATTCCCAATTGCGGACAGGGTTGCTGACCCATATGATCCCTTATAGAAACTGGGCATGAATTCGCTATTAGGAGAGGTCGATAACCCGAATTAATAATTGCTACTGCGAATTGAGGTCCGATGTCAATTAGGGTAGTACCCGTCGGTGCAGTGACACTTGTGCTCAATTGAGGGTAGTGACACCCTCGAATAACAGATTAGAGCCCTGCCAAACCTGCCAACCTACCACAAGAAGCCAGGGTGTATGTCAAGGTTCATGTATTCAAAGTAGAGTATATGCTAAACGCTTGATCAAGGAGTAGTGATCCAAGTTGGTTCCTGGATGATCACGCGTTTGACTATCAAAACTGCAGGGGAGGAAAATGAAGGTGGATGTTCATGTTGAAAAAGAAAAAATATAATGAGAATTTGCCACAGCACAAATTGCAGAGTTCAAAAATAACTCATGACTTGACTAATTTTTCTACACGATTAACAATATAGACGGATCTAGGAAGTGATTCAAAGCTCATTGGAACCTAACTGAAAAAACTGTAAATCCTGGTGATCTGACGATTCCTCCTCTATTCAAACTGAAGCAGGCAAGCAGAGAATGAAACCTAACATTGTGACACGGGCTGACAGTGTTGGCCAGGGGATGCTTAACTACCTGAGATAAAATCAACTGGGCATAAATCACTGCATATGTGCACCGGAGTTCACTGTAATTCATTTGCATTAGGTTCACCTAAGATGACATCAACTAGGCTAATTCACTGCATAAAATGTGAAACGGATCTTCACTGTGATTTACTTGATATGATTCACATAAGAGACCATCAACTAGGTTAAGTCACTGCATAATAATGTGCAACTTAGCTTCACTGTGAGATTAGATGTCAATAAGATGATATTCACGGGTAATTCACTTCATAATGTGCAACTGAGTTCCACTGTACATTTACGTATGTATGTGTCAACCTAAGATGACCTCAAACTAGGCTAATCCAGGCATAAGGTGCACCTGTTCCACTGTAATTATCCCTTATGTTCACCTAAGATTGACATCAACTTGGCTTGGGTCCTGCTAATGGTGCAACTGAGTTTCCCAACTGTATTTTCCACTATGTTCACCTGAGAATGACATCAACTAGGCTAAATCACTTGCATATATGTGCAACTGAGCTTCAAACTGTAATTTTCCACTTATGTTCCCTCGATGACATCAACTATGCTAAATCACTTCACTGCATAATCATGGCAACGAGCTTCACTGTAATTTACTCCATAGTTTTCCCTAATCATCAACTAGATAATCCTGGCATAATTTCAACTGAGTTCCACTGTAATTCACTCCATTAGGTTCACCTATCGATGACATCACTGGGGCTGGGGTCCACTGCAATAATGTGCAACTGAGTTCCACTGTAATTTACTTCCACTATGTATTCACCTAAGAATGACATCAACTAGGCTAAATCACTGCATAATAATGGTGCAACTGAGCTTCATCACTGTAAGTTATTACTTCATTATGTTCACATAAGGTATACAACTTGGCTAATTCACTGCAAAACAAAAAAATATATGTGGCACTGAGCTTCACTGTGATTTACTTCAGTATTTTCACACTAAGATGATATCAACTCGGCTAAGTCCAACTGCATAATAATGTGCACCGGAGCTTCACTGTAATTCACTTCATCATGTTCACTAATATCTACATCAAGTAGGCTAATTCACTGCATACTGTCAACTGAGCTTCACTGTATTCACTCCAAGATGCATCGACGAGGCTAATTCACTGATAAATGTGCAAAAGAGCTTCACTGTAATTCACTTCATCATGTTCACCTAAGATGACATCAAGTAGGATAATTCACTGCATAATGGCAAAAGTGAGCTTCACTGTAATTCACTTCATAATGTTCACTTAAGATGACATCAACTGGGCTTAATTCACTGATAATGTGCAACTGAGTTTCACTAATTTCCTAATTATGTTCACCATAAAATGATTATGATAAATGGGCTAATTCACTGCATACATTGAAACTGAGCTCACTGTAATTCCACTTATTTGCTCAATTAATTGAGTATGAGACAGAATTTCGCATTTTCATGGTCACCTCCAGTGACCTCAGCTCTGAAAGGAGACCACTGCACTCAGTTTGTGGATGTTCCTTGAATGACATCCAGGGACTTTGATCTATGTTTAATTTTCAGGCAATAAAAGTAGAAATGAATTTCACAGGTTAATACAAAAAATGTTGCATAAATTATATGCAAATTAGACCTATCCATTGCAGATATTTATGCTTGAAATTTAATCTATATGATGCACACACACCATTGCTCCTGCAGTAGTCTGTAATCGTACTTACAAATTCAACGTGAAATATTTGTGTGTCCCACTATGATAAAACCCTATACATTGTTCAATACCACTCTTGTAAGTGCTCTGCAAAGTATGAGCAATGTAATCGGAATTGCGTTGACGGACCAAAACATAATTGTCAAAGTTCGCAGAGTATGCAAGAAAGTACACAAGGACAAACTGCGTTAACGCCTACAACAGAGATTATCCTCGACTTCTTCACACCAGTGCCTACCTGGGATGACAAATCTGCAACCATACGGCCATAGATGAACCACAGCCCAGAGACCAGGAAGTTCGCCAGACAGAGCGGGAAAGGACAGGTACTCTGGATCTTATGCGGACAACTTGGGACTGAAAAAAAGGGAAGAGGAAGGTAGGTTAGGCGATTTCTGTAAACAGCCCGAGCTGCAAGGGGCTTCTGATCTGGTGAGTCACCTAGCGGCTAATAGAGGTGAGTGGTCCTAGCCATCAAAACCTCCGAGCATCGTAAACCAGGGTGTGGGTTTGAGTCCACGTAGTACCATTGAGCAAGTTATTATCTCAAACTGCGCATCTCACCCGGTGTATAAATGGGGAACCTGTGATGATCCGGTGCAACCAGTGGCTAAATATGCAAGCCACATGCCTCTACGGGGATTGTGGAGTGGGTACCAGGTTTAAAATGAGCAGGGGTAATGTGTTAAAAAGCAACCGCCATGATAGATGTTGCTTGGATACGTGCGCTTGTAAGACTCCATCATTATATTGGGCCTAATGGACCCCATCAACTGAGCCCAACCCAATGCTCTGAATGTCAGACGACAGGGCCTGTGCCTTGATCGGCAGTCCCTCACCTGCTCGGTTCTCTGTGCTGAGTCTCCCACAAGGATCAACAGGGATCATTTTTGGAGTCTGTGATATGACCAACAGGGGATTAAAACTCTGATCTCCAGGGGGAGGGCCGATACTCTACTAACGGGGGGGGGGGGTGCAACCACCCAGACAGGTACTCTTACTCTTATTGCAGACAATTTGGAAAGAAGGATAGGGAAATATATTAGAGCGCAACGGCATACTTTTCTTACTTCAGACAATGAGTTGAGGCTGCAACCTGAACATCCAGATATATATTTTTTTGCTCTGGAATACTTGCCGGGCGAGAATACTATCCAGGCCAGAACAAGGGTTGCAGACCTGGATCCTGCACTTTTTTGTCATCTGCGAATATTTCAACAGATACATGGAATAAGGTTGTGCCTTCGATGGCCTTACGGTGAAGGGGTGGGGATAAGCACACGCACATGGTAAGTTGGTAACATGCAAATTTGCTCGTGATGTGGGGCCCAGTGCGAAGGCAACAGGTACAAATTCTAGAGTTCTTCAGACAATCTCCTGGGTGGTGACAAGCTCTACCTACTGTGCAAATCACTCAGGGTCAGGAAATAGTCATCCAATACTGATATTCGGGGGGGGGGGGGGAGAGGGGCTCCAATACTGATATTAGGGGGGAGGAGGGGGTAAAACAGGTCATATAGTGTCTCCCAAGTCAAATCTTATGGTCCAAGTTCTCCCTTTCATGCCTTTGGGATCACAGCGACCACGAGAACAATTTTATGCGGATTGCTTTGCTCCACCACAGATCGCATTGCGTTACCCATCCATCCGGGGGGAACACCAGCCGGTTAAAAGTTGGGTGGGGTGTCTGAAGCAAGTTGTGTAAGTTTTTGTGTGCCAAAAAGGTTATGTATAGGGGTCCCTATCAAATTTGGTGGATCATGGTCCCACTGATCCCCCCCCCCCCCCCCTCAGGGATAGTGTGCACCACAGCATTGCCTGCTTCCTACATGGATTGACTAATAAGAGTGAGTAAATAAGAGCATCAGGAGCTCAACAGACATTTATGTGGTGATATTTTGCTAAAACGTCGACGCATTTAAACTGTGGCAGTGCATAATGTTTCAAACTGGACAAACTAACTAGAAAATGAAAGCATATTGAAGGGCTCCACAATGTTTCTTCCTATAATACATCAACAGAAAGGAGACAGACAGACAGATGGTAGATCTTATCAAAAGCATTCAAAACTCAGTGCTACGTAATGTCACCAGATGATACAGGTTTCACATCATGTAGAACTTTGTAACAATTGCTTTTCTTAAGAGAAGTAGAAATCAAGGTAGAATTCTTAGGATACTTGATAAACCTCAACAAGGTAAGCTGTTTGAATCACAAGATATTTCAGTGCTGGGTTTTGCTACATACTTGTGATCTTGGTGCTAGTTCGAATACAATTGCAAGACCTTTAAAAATATAACATGCAGAAACTTACAACTGAAACTAGCGGAGACCCGTACATAAGAATACAGCCGACGCTGCAGACTAGGCCGAGGTGATTCAAGGCTGTCGCATGGTCGGAACGACGAACTTTATGTACCCCAGGACATGAATAGCACGCAACCTGGCATAGGCCCAATCGTTAAACACGTAATCCTGGAAAAAAGAACCGTAAGAACAAATATAAGTGTGATTTTATAGTTTAGTTTCGAAAGGGAGGGTCAGGAAGGGAGAACCCTCATGAATGACCTAAACTGCTACAACCCGATAATATTAGCAGAAATGGAAGACTGTGCCGCGAACCCAATCACGACTCTTATTGAAGGCATTGATAGTCTTAGACCAAACAATAATCTTAGGAGGCTTTTTCCATATTTGTGCACCTCTTTGGGAGAGAAATGCTTCTGAATACACGGCTTTGTAGACGTGACCCTATTAGGGTACATAGCAAATTCAAAGAAGATGTCAAAGGAAAGGCCTCAAAAACCATAGAAAATTTTTAAAAACCTGAATCGCACCTCACTTTGCCTTAGCTCCAATTAAGTCAAACCGAGATGCTTTAATCTTTCTTATACGCGCATTTCCAGACAATTCTTATCTGGGATGCCTGCCTACAACTTATCTTTGAGAAATGAGGATTCCATACCTGCACGGAATACTCCAATCTCCAGGTGATATCTTACCAGGAGTTTAAACAGCCTAACAACAATATCTTCATGAAGAAAACTGAAATTACGTTTGAATATCTGGAATAGATTCCCAATTTTCTATCCGAGCAGCTTCCGCCACACTGTAGAAGGTTGCAACGTAGAATAAAAAATCACAGCAAGATTTTTTTTCTGAATTTACCACATCAATTCTTGACCATTCAAACAGAGGAGCATTGACCGACGGCATCATGCATTCATCTGCGGTAGAAAACATTTGCCCATCGGAAGACCATTTGGAGATTTGGTCTAAGTCCAGAATCATCAAGATAATGATTATAGCCTTGAGAGACAATAGAATAGGACACCTTGGGGAAAACACCACTAGTGACTGGGTGTTGTGGGGTTTGTTCAGAGTGTGCAACAAGTCCAGCAATATGTTCAAGTCATATTCACCAAAATATGGTTCAAGTCAACCCAAGTATCAAGTCGTGAGTGTTACAGTGGTTTGTTCTTGGTTGCCAGGATATTTCCGATAGGGTCCGTGTATGCTGGAACTCTAAAATTGGATTGTGCATGCGAAGCGTCACTGATACGCTCACCGCTTCTTCCACTGGGCTTTCACTGATGCATGAACTATAAGGACTCTAACATTTTTACACAAGATTACTGACCAATCTGATGTTAACAGCATACACCTACATATAAGAACTTACACCTAATATAAAATGCTCAATATCATTACTTCCCAGTTTAAGTGTTACACTGGTCTAGGTTATGGAACTATGAAAGTTACGCTTGAAAAGGGTAAAACCAGTTGACACGACTTAATTTTTACCCAAAACTTCATTGTTAGAGTTACATGGATGGATATCCTGACTCTGGCTCAATTTCAAGTCTATACCTGGGGTATAGTGTCGAGACTGGGAATTTTGATGAGAACTGCGACTCCAGACTAGATGAGAACACCTTGACTTCGAGAAAGGATTACAGGATCTACAAACGCTAGCGGGCCTAGCCGTATGATATCCTCACACCGATTAGTGTGTTAGTCGTAGAGACGATTAGGTAGATGGCAGCCAGTGACATCCCGGGTGAGTTCACAATGATAATCACACCATCATCCTTTAGGACACCATACCTCAACCAGAACGCAGCAACTGCAAAAACAAAGAGCCATTGTGCTGTAGATCAAAATGCACAAATGAACCAAAGACAAATTCAAAATTATGTGTAGTCATATGTTGAGATCATGAAGTCAGAAGGCATTTCAAACAATTGGTATATTGTGACCTGTAACAACCCTTGACTTTGATCTTCATAGGCCACCCACCTGTCTTCAAGTTAATAAACATTCTTACTTAGTTCTTGGTCAACATCAATCAAAAGACTACCAATTGAGGAGAACAAGGCTTGGTGATCTGTCCCAAGTTGTCTCGCCCGCTTGGGCATCAGTGGGTATACCATTAGAATGAAGCAATAGACTAGCTAACTATACATGTCGAGTTGAAGATGAAGTTTTTAACAACTCTGAGAGAGGAATTCCCATCCAATGAATGCCAGCGTTAAAATTTGTTAAATGGTCCCACCTAAATTAATATTTATGCTGTAAATTAGTAGTCATGAACCTGCCCATCTTGATTTTATGCCAAAGTCAAACCACATCATTATAGATCGTATGGTCATGGCGTAATCTGCTAAGAGCTTAAACAATGAAAAATCTATGGAATAGGAAAATTATCATTATATGGTGATTGGGGCCTAAATTATATTAGATCACCTACACCTAACTTTTGTTGCCATTAAGTGATCAATCAGCTATAGCTGAAACCATACGGAAAAAAAGGCCCAATATTCATTGTGGTGCTTTCCTGTTCAACTAAAATGCGCATGGGGCATGGACATTAAGTATCGTCGGGAATGGTTTCACAATAAGTATGGCCGTCGGCTTGTAAAAACAGTACATGGAGTCATGATCTTTGCTTCTCCAGGTTCTGAGAAAGTGGTCAGAGCATGCGGATTCACTAATTGTCTGTTGGATGGAAAACTACTAGTGGTCCTGGGAACGGGTTACAACCCTGCTGATATCATGACCCACTTCTTGAAAAGAGTAGGTGAATTATCCAAGATCAAAATAACCAGGACTACTAGATGAGGCTTGAAATGGCGCCTGCTGAATGTCGTTGAATAGCTGTAATCAGCAAGTAAGATCAGAAGAAGCCTCTGGGCATAGAAATTGAATTATGGGTGAAATTGTGTTACGCACTGATGGCTACTAACCAGTAGTTTTTCTTTTTTGTGTATGGTACTGCGATCATACTGATAATATCTAGGACAAATCAGCAGTTACATGAGAGTATTGCAGGTTTAGCTCAAATTTAGATTGTAATTTTGTGTTATGTTAAGCTACGTTCTTCCCTCCTCATAACAATTAGATGTGGCTGTTGTTACAATAGCCCAGAGGTTGGATATTTCAGTGGTGGAGGTGCCACATTGGCCATGGGTGAAGCCGTAATGCAAGAGGTGACCGGAACCTGGAAGCCTGAAGGCCATGGCCATCGGATTTTGGGCTATGACCTTACTGCCCTAAAAAATTGCACTTCTCTCAAGGCCAGATGAGTGGAGAAAAAACTATAGTGTTGCAATTGTATGATATATTCTATGGCATTTTCCACAAAAGCAGGGTCTGTGGCTATGTGCACAGGTATTTTATATAATGAAGGTACGGCACAGTTGCCTATCCCAGCTTCAGATGGGGAGAAGGGGAGTGTTGTCAGGGATTTTTCATCTGTACTTGCCACATATCGAAGGGAGGGTAACTTGTGTCATATTCATACAAGCATTAAAATACAATACTTCTGGATGGGTAGGGGAGTGGGTTGGCAAGATTTTCGGGGGAAGGATCAACTCATCCAGCCTCAGGATGGGGAGCGAGGGGGATTTTGTCAGGGTATTTTTTTCCTATGTACTTGATCCAAACATTTCCGAAGGGAGGGTAACTTGTCTCATAGTCATACAGCATTAACACCAAAATACTTTCTGGGTAGGGCAAGTGGGTGGGTTGGCAAGAATTTTCGGGGGAAGGGTCAACTCCAATGCCATATTGAGCATTGTTTCTATATGAATCCTGAATGTATAGCGTGCCTTGCACTTGCTAGGAAGCAGTGGGGATTGTTGGCATTTGCTGACTTGCAATTGCACGTATATTTTCAAACACACTCATTCCTATTTTCTAATCTATATACTGTATCACAATTGCACTTATTCATTTCTGATTTTTCAATCCTATTATCTTTTTTAAGGAGGGGTGGAATAGGCAAATGATTTCTAATTAATACTATTTCTGATGTTCATACTCTGCCTTTTCTAGGGTTATTTTTTGTATTATAGCAGAGCCTAAGAGACTACTCTAAAAATTTCCTTTTACTCTAAATTCGAAAATTTCTGAAGGCTACCCCACACTTTCCGTCCATGCTCCACAACAGCATTGCATTACTGCTGCATCTGCAATCAACCTTCGCATTCTGTTTTTAGGGGTGGAGGGGTTGAAGGTGATTCGCAAGTTTTTTGGTTTTTTGTTCTTCTTATATTTGCTTTTTTTTCAGATAGTTGTAATATTCAATTAGCATAATTCATCTAAATCATATATAATTGTCACAATATTCACATTTAGGCTGGGGGATCATCTCCTTCATGGATTTGCCATATTCTCAATTCATCTCCCTTTCACTTTTTCACCATGTCCTAATAACTACAATTCTCTCAGGCTGCCCTACCTATAGTCGGCAGTAGGCAAGGGAAGTTGTAACTCATCACGCAACAGACTCCTTCCAGTGGGCTACCAAGCAAATCCCCAGGGCTATTTGTTAATAGCATCGAGGTGCCTTGTGTTATTAATTCGGACATGTGTCTCCAACATGTAATTCGAGGTCACACCTTTACTTGAAAATTGAGTGGACCTGTGAAGGAGTTGCTAAAACTGTAATTTGGACATCATCGTAGTGTGGTGGGGGAAAATTATGGGGAGGGGGGAAGGGTTGCAGGCTAATTGTGGAAGTACCCCGTATGGGGAATGAATACAGTATCAAGAAAATTAATTTATAGGGGTTACTAAGAGGAAAAAAAAAAAAATTTTGAGGTTTTCTTCACCATTTGTAATTTGGGGAATCATTGCTGAAGGGGGTTGTGATTGGGGGGATTGGTAGGCTGAATGGGTAACAACCCTGTATGGGGAAATAAAGAGAATACAAGAAAGTTGAATTTGGATTGAAATTTGGGATTGTGCTCCATGACCGAAATTAGCTGCCCTGACCGTGCTTCAAATCTGTAAAAGCATTGCATGATTTTACCATGATTGGCCCTAGGACAACTTGGACCTTCAGCCAAGAAGTTCCTCAAAACCCGACTTAAGACCAACTGACCAAGGAGGCAGTTACATATAGAAAATCAATTGGAACTTGAAGATGCATCAAGTACTAATGTATTTAATTCCATGGATCCCAGTGGGACCTTGGATCCCAAGTTCCTGAACACACCCCAGGTTTGACAGTTAGCACATCATCTTTAACCGAATGTCAGTACTGTTCACCAAAATTGTAAGAGGAGAAGCCTTTTGCGTGATTCCACTGATGGGCTCTCAGGCCCACTGGGCCTTTGCTCGGTCCCAAATCCTTAGGCACCATGAAGGTATTGCTAATCAGACGGTCCCTTATGACCGAACATGGCACTGTGCAACTAGATTTGTAGAAATACTATATTTTTGCAGTATTTCATATGAGGCCCTAGGGCCCAAACTGGGCCGGGCCCTAAATTTCTGGCACCCAAAGTCCGCTGCTGGAGGACCATTAATGTAACGTTGAAGAAAACGCAATTGAAGCGTGTGAGAGGAAATGCATTTTTCGAACACGCATCTGTGTGAAATATCATAAAATGGGCCCTAGGGCCCGAGTCAGACCTTGGGAGAGAAAATCCTCAACACCCCCAAGTACGGCTATTAGATCCTCATTATGACCGAACACCGCCAATGGCAACTGAATTTGTGGAGAACAAGATTTTCAGTCTTTCATGTCTTGAGCCCTGGGGCCCAAACTGGGCCTGGACCCCAAATTCCCGCTGGCTGTCTACCCAAGACCATTACATGTTACTTTAAGAAAATCAATTGAGCTATGGGAAGAGATGCATTTCAAGTACCATTGTGTGAAACTTCATGAAATGGGCAGACGGCCGTCAAGTGGGACCTTGGACCAGAAATTCTGAGCACCCCGGTACCAAAAAAAGCCTTTCAGCCATCATTATGACTGAATGTCCGCACTGTGCACTAAAATTTTGTAACATGGGAGCATTTTGCGAAATGCCACATGATGGGCCCCAGGGCCCACACTGGGCCTGGGAGCTAAATCCCTGGGCAATCTGAAAGATATGGCTATTAAGCCACCTTAACACTGACCTCGCACTGTTGCAACAAAACTTTGTAGGAGCTACACGATTTTTATGGTATGTCATACAATGGGCCCTGGGCCCACAGTGGGTCCTGAGCCCAAAATTCCAACACCCCTGTTAGCCCTCTAACCCAAGGACCATTACATGTACCCTAGAAGAACATCCCAATGATCTCCGTCGGTGGGCGGAGAATGAATTTCAAGTACTAATTGTGTGAAATTCATAAAATGGGCCCTTGGGCCCAAGTCGGACGTTGGACCAAAAAATCCTGAAACCACCCCGAAGGTAACTGCGGTTTGACCATCATAATGACCGACCCTCCGCAACTGTGCACAAAATTTGTAGGATGAGATACATTTTGAAATTTTTACACATAATGGCCTATATTGCCCTTTAAATGGGCTTTGACCTCGACCTTCACAAAGCCAAACATGTCCCGCCAGGGTCATGACATGGGTCCACGTTTGGTCGACAGTCCATCACAAACTAGAAAATGGCGGGCGGGTAGAACGCCAGACGTAGATATCCCCGCATCTCTTTTCAAGAAATTTGGTGAACATGAACTGCGACAAATAGTGGAAAAGAAGACATATAGACTTGCGAAGCGACAACGTTACAGGTAAAGGGGTCATGCCGACTTGCACTTGTTAATTATTTGAGGCACCCCTATAGCCCGGACAAGGTGCGTCCTAAATAAGCAGATTTTATTCAAGATTCAACCTTTAACCACATGGCCACCCACCAGAGTGTCAAATCAGGTCAGAGGGGTCCAACACATGCAGGTCAACAGTAATCACAATGGTGAACCATCCAGCCTTCGCCGATATTCAATTCTCCGATTATAGCCCCAAACCAGTTTTTGACCCCTAAGTGACCCAGAATGACTTTAGATATGGACCAGTTTTAGAGAATGTTACTCTCCATGTGATACATCCACTCCTAGCCTAGGAGCATTTTGCAACCTGATGAACACACCCAGGGCTATTGCCCAAAAACGTACAAAATCAGTTTTGGACCCATAAGTGACCTAATGGACTTCAATGACATGGCGGCTTTATGAAAATGTTACCACTCCATGTGATGCATCCCTCCCTAGAAGGATATTGACATTCCAATGAACATGTCCAATGTTGTTGCGAAAAAGGTATAAAAATTAACTTTGACCCCTTGTAACTACCCAAAGTAAGTATGTAACCGATCGAAGCGGGAGTTGTTTCTCTCCATAAAGCCACAAAAGCTCAATTCACATTATCCAAAAATACCAGTTTCTATTTTATTTTGCCCGTAAAAAACCTCATTATAAATAAGAACATTGATTTCAAGATCGACCTTAAAAAACCATGACCACCCGACAGAGGTCAAATTCGGTTCAGAGGTCAACACAGCAGTCAACAATTATATCACAATGGTGACCATCCAGCATTCGCAGATATTCAATTCTCCGATTTATAGCCAAAAAACAGTTTTTGACCCCTAAGTGGGACCCCGATGCCCTTTAATGATTTGACAGTTTTTATGAGAAATTTGGTGGTTACCTCCATGTGATCAAATCACTCCTAGGAGCATTTGAATTCTGATGAACACACCCAGGCATAGTGCCGAAAAAAGTACTTAAAATAAGTTTTTGACCCCTAAGTGACCTTAATGACCTTCAATTGACCATGGCGGCTTTGTGATGAAAATTGTACACTCATGTGACTGTCATCCACTCCTAGAGCATCTTGACATTCCAATGACACATGTCCAATGTTATTGCGAAAACGTTATAAAAATTGAAACTTTGACCCCTTGTAAATACTAAAGTAAGTGTCCGATCGAAGAGGGAGTTGTTTTTCTCTCCATAAAGGCACACCAAAGCTCTATTCAATATCCAAAAATAACCAGTTTTCATTTTTTGCCCGTTAACTCCTAAATAAGCACATTTAGTTCAAAATTCGACCTTAACCACATGACCACCCAACAGAGGTCAAATTCAGGTCAGAGTCACACACATGCAGAGTCAACAATTATATCACAATGGAAAACCATCCAGCCTTCGCAGTATCCAATTCCGATTATAGCCAAAAAACAGTTTTTGACCCCTAAGTGACCCCGAATGACCTTTAATGATATGACAGTTGCTAGTGAGAATTGTTACTTTCCATGTGATAAATCGCAATCCTGGGAGCATTTGCATTCTGATGAACACACCAGTGCTATTGCCCAAAAAGTACTAAAAATCAGTTTGACCACTTAAGGGACCTTTAATGACTTCAAATGCCCATGGAGGTTTTCTGAAAATTGTTACACACTCCATGTGATGCATCCACTCTAGAAGCATATTGCATTCCAATGAACATGTCCAATGTTTATTGCGAAAAAAGTATTGTTAAAACTCATCATTTTGATCATCAAGACAACTAATATGCAATAGTCCACAAATTACTCAAGTGATCTTGATGCTATGGAATAAAATTATCAGACTGGTAGTAGGCCGATCACAACGTTTCGTCAAAATCCCTAAAAGTTGAGAAAATAATTGGCATGGAATTATCTAATTATGCAACGAATATGAAATTTAAACACAATACTGACCTGAGGATTCACCGCAATTGAATAAATTTATAGGGACTGTTAGAAGGTCCTACGCACCAAGTTTCGTGAGAATCCAACAAAGTTATAAATTTGCCTAATTGCTAATTGGCCAAATATTATGCAAATTAGTAATGCAAGATGACCCCCAGTGACCTCTGGCCACATTAGGAAAATTCATCGGCCAATGATCGTTGGCCCTATTCACCCAAGTTTATGAAAATCAATGAAGTTTGAAAGATCACATTCATTATGCTATAATTAGGCTACTGGCCAAATAAATGCAAACATTGACATCGGATGGACCTTGAAATTGTCGCCAGTTTTTCGGCTCCAACAACTCACCCGGCACAACAACCAGTTCGTGGGTAAATTGACCTACGAACTTGAAAATTTTGGAAAAAACCTGCAAAAATAGAGGGCAACAAATACGGGATATAGCCCATTTTCGAACTATCCGAGATTTTACTCACACGGACATGTGTACCAGTTTGGGTCCAATCGGATTAAAGTGGTAAAGAATGAGAGCGCTAACGCCTAAAGTTTCGGCGGCGAGGGCGGAGGCGGGGATAAGACGCCCGGCGGCGGCGGGGCGGAGGGAGCGATGGGCACACGGCAAAAAACATAATATCCCCGAACACTTAAGTGTTGCGGGGGGATATATAAGACTGTTGTGGGACAAAAAAGCAATTGTAAACACACATGGATTATAGAGATAGATAGTGATGAGATAGAGTGACATGCAGATTCCAATAGATCAACCAGCTAGCTGTTTGGCTAAAAACCAAAACGAAACACCAAGGACAAAAAATGGAAGAGTTAAGGTCACTGTCAGGGCCTTCAGAATAACTGGAGATAAATATCTACCAGTTATATCATATTAAACCCACTTCCCGTAATACTGTATAGTTAAAGGAACAGTTTGATGTTAATTTTCTCCCAGGGGTTCTTGGAGCAGGTTGGGGTTAATTATATCCCCGCAACACGTAATTGTTCGGGTCTATTATGGTTTTGCAGTGTGCCGCCGTATCGCCGCCGCCCCAGCCGGAAACTTTAGGCGTTAGCGCTTCATTCTTTAACACTTTATCCGATTGACCAAAACTTGGCTACCACATGCCGAGGGTTAAAATCTCGGATAAGTTAGAAAATGGGCCTATATCGTATATGTTGCCCTCTATTTTGAGGTTTTTCGCAAAATTTCAAGTTCGTGCATTACACGAAAAGGTGGTGGTGTTGGGGGGGTAGGTTTGGTGGAGCCGAAAAATATGGTGACAATTCCAAGGTCATCCGAGGTAAAGTTTGCATTTTTTTGGCCAGCTAGCCTAATTATAGCAGAAAGTATTGATATTTCAAATTCATTGGATTCAGAAAACTTGGGACATAGGCCAACTATCAGCGCGATGAATTTTCCTAATGTGGACGAGGAGGTCCACTGGAGGTCATCGTGGACTAGTGACCTAATTGCCCTATAGTTGGCCCAAGTAGAAGAAGGCAAATTTATAAACTTTGAGAGAATGAAATCTGACGAAGAGGTGGATGTGCACCATTGTGATATAATTGTGACGCTCCATGTGTGTGACCTCTGAGATGAATTTGACCTCTGTCGGGTGGGTCATGTGGGTTGGTAAAGTCGATCTATTAATAACTGTGCTTATTGATGGAGTTACGGGCAAAAAAAGTAGAACTGGTTTATTTTTGGATATATGTGATAGAGCTTTGGTGCTGTATGGAGGGAAACAACTCACGCTGCGACGGACACGACTTTTGGTAGGTAAAGGGGTCCAAGTGTCAAGTTTTTCGACGTTTTCGAAATAACATTGGACAGTCATGGAATGCATATGCGTCAGGAGTGGATGCATCACATGGAGTGTAACAATTTTCATTAAAAAAACCGCCTGTCATTGAAGGTCCATTAAAGGTCACGTAGGTTTCAAAAACTGATTTAGTACTTTCCGCAATAGCACTGGGTGTTTTTATTTCCCAGAATCAAAAATGCTCCTAGGAGGGAGGTATACATGGAGAGTAACACTTCTCATAAAAAATGTCATATCATGAAAGGTCATTTGGGGTCACTTAGGGGTCAAAAACTGTTTTTTGGCTATAACGGAGAATTGAATATCTGCAAAGGGGATGGTTCACCATTGTATATAATTGTTGACCTGCATGTGTTGGACCTTCTGAACTGGAATTGACCTCCTGTCGTGGTGGTCATGTGGGTTGACGGTCGAATCTTGAATAAATGTGCTTATTAAGGGATTACGGGCCAAAAAAATGAGATAGAAACTTGTTATTTGGGATATGTGATAGAAGTTTGTGTGCTTGATGAGAGAAACAACTCCCGCTTCGATTGCGGAGCACTTACTTTGTAGTTACAAGGGGTCAACAGTTCAATTTTACACCTTTTTCGCAATAACATTGGACATGTCATGGGAAGCAATATGCTTCTAGGAGTGGATGCATCACATGGAGTGTAACAATTTTCATAAAATGCCCTATCATTGGAAGGTCATTAAACGGTCACTTAGGGGTCAAAAACTGATGTTAGTACTTGGCGGCAATGCACTGGGTTGTCATAGAATGCAAAATGCTCCTAGGAGTGGATTGTATCACTGGAGAGATAACAATCTCATAAAAACGTCATATCCATGAAAGGTTCATCTCGGGGTCACTTAGGGGTCAAAAACTGTTTTTGGCTCTATAATCGGAGAATGAATATTCTGCAAAGATGCATGGTCACCATGTGATATAATTGTTGACAGAGGTGTGTGACCTCTGAGATGAATTTGACCTCTGTCAGTTGGCCATGTGTGGTTTTAAAGGTCGATCGAAACTCATTGAATAAATGTGCTTATAAGGAGTTCGGGCAAAAAAAAAAAGAACGGGTTGGTTATTTTGGATCTGTGATTGCGCTTGTGTTGCTTTATGGAGAGAAGAGAAAAACAACTCACGCTTCTAGTTCGCGGACACTACTTTGGTAGTTACCAAGGGGGTCAAAGTTCAATTTTATACCCTTTTTCGCAATCACATTGGACATGTCATTGGAATGCAATATGCATATAGGAGTGGATGCATCACATGGAGTGTAACAATTTTCATAAAAACTGCCTTGTCATTGGAGGTCATAAAGTCACTAGGGGTCAAAAACTGATTTTAGTACTTTTGGCAATAGCAATGGTGTCATCACGAATGCAAAATGCTCTAGGAGGGATGTATCAAATGGGAGTAACAATTTTCATAAAAAAACTGCCATATCATTAAAGGTCTGCGAGGTCCACTTAGGGGTTCAAAACGTTTTGGCATAATCGGTAGAACTGAATATCTGCGAAAGGCTGGGCATGGTTCACCATTGTGATATAATGTTGACCTGGATGTGTGTTGACCTCTACCTGGAATTTGACCTCTGTCGGGTGGCCATGTGGTTAAAGTGAATCTTGAATAAATGTGCTCAGTTAGGGACGCACCTTGTCTGGAGCTGTAGGGGTGCCTCAGACAATTAACAAAACGTTGCGGCCCAAGTTTATGGAATGACCCATTACCAGTACCACATTGTCGTTCACAAGTCTATAAATGTCTCGTTTCCACGAATTATGGTCCAGTTTCATGTCACCCCAAATTTCTGGAATCAGAGAGCGGGGGAATTACGTTGGCTGTTACCCCGCCCGAATGTCTCTAGTGGTTAGGGTTTTGTCAAGCCTGTGGGGACCCTCAGGGAGTAGGGAGGGATGGGCCAGGACCCAGGCCTGGCCGCTTGCCCAGGGGAGGGCCGGGCGATATGGAAGCAGCGGGTGGATGCGGCTAGGGCCTCCTTCTAGCATGTGCATCCCATGAGTGAGTGAGTGCGTGTCAAGCTTCTGATCCAAGCCAGTGGTTTTGGGTTCGGTTCAATTCCTGCTTGCTCGGGAGCATGGTGCTTTATCCTGATATGCAGTCAGTCGTTGCACAACCACTAGTCGGTGTCTGCGTAGTACCAGAAAAGGATAGCTTCACTCCACGTAGGTGTAAATGTTAAATGGCTACCTATGGGGTAACTATATAGATTGCTGTGCTATATGTGACTGCACCTATTGAGACGCCAAAAGAAAGGACAAAGTGGCATAACTGTTCAGTTACGTACAGGTTATGAAAGGCGCACCATATAGTGTGGGTTCGAAAAGTTTCCCAAAGCAAGGGTGATGCCTGTGAAACGCTTGAGATGTGGTTTCCACTCTAAAAATCCTAATCATTATGAACTATTATAACATTACCAGATAAACAAATTACATCCCGGTAACAAAAATTGTTTTAAAGATGTGTTTGAAAATTTTCAATCGGGTGTAATATCGTAGAAAAAGGTAGTGATAACATTACTAGTTCTATAATAGGCCTATGAGGACAGGAAAAGGTTGTATGGTACATTGTTTTTTCAGATAAAAATGACAGAATATTTATTGACCAAAAACCAATTTAATTGCCTAGATACGCTGCATAATATCTATGAAGCTTCAATTGCAGGATAGGCGCTGTGTTTGGGTGAGCTTCTGTACTAGCAATTGAGAGTAGTCTGTGTGTTGAAGAAATAAGGTAAAGGGGCTTTTTCAGTAGTGTGGGAGTAAAGCCCGTCTCTCCCCCCCCCCCCCCCCGCTCCATGATGCCCAGGTTTCAGGGGTGGCATGCACGCAAGCATGACAACATTGGACTGAAATGGTTGGCAACAATGATATTGGTTATTAGAGCTCGGCCTCCACCTGGGGAGACCAGGGGTTTGAGTTCCAGTCGGGTCATACAAAGGACTTTAAAAATGGAACCTGTTGCCTTCTTGCTGGAGCGCTCAGAGCACCAGGGTTGGAGCAGGGAACAAACGAGGGATAGGCAATTGCAAGTTGTCTCTGCATGTGATTACACCCGCCCCCCACAGTTAGGTACTGGCAAAGCGTTATTACCGTATTCCATGTACCTGGTGAAGATCCGCAGCTGACTTATAGGTGCAGTATATACAGGTCTGCAACCTTTCTGGGCCTTGAATAGGATCGATCCTCTGTTTGGCAAGGTGTTAACGTGAAAACAAAAAACTCCAAACAAAATGGTTCTCCAATCAGTAAATCGAATTTTAGGCTTACCTGACAACATTGACAGAAACGGGAACATTGCAACATTCTTGGTGTTTCCCTGCTGACAATCTGCCGACAAATTTGCCTACAGTCCGAGAGAAACAAAATGAGAAAGGAGATAATGGAGTATAAGCAGAATGCATCTCAACACAGAAAGATGAACAGACAGACAGACAGGTAAATAATATTTTGTTGAAGACACAGCAGCAAGAGTGTCTGCAATAATCTCACACTCCCACCAAGGTGAAACAGGTCTGAGAAAATGTTCTACAAAAGCTTGTATATATTGAAAAAAAATACTTACGACCCGGTGAGAAACAGTAAAATTGTTGATACCAGTCGCGATGGCCGATAATATTGGTAGAAACTCCATCGCTGGTCAGGATTGTTGGCTGAATCCAAGCGGTGGATTCTGGGAGAGATTATAGTTTTTAAAAAAGAATACATTAACATGTATTATGTATGTAGAACCAAGGAGGAATTGGCATCCACTAATTACATTTGCATTCATTGCATATTTATTGAAAATTCTCAATTTTGCAAAAGGAAATAATCAATATAAATAATGTGCGTTGCATATCATATCTGGAATGGCTATCCATCAATTGTGCACCTAGCTGTAACTGTAATATTTGTTATGATGGCTCTAGATTCCAAAAATAATTTAACACATCAGTATCGCCTTCCCATGCTGTTTATTAGGAGACACCAGTTTTCTCCTTCAAAATGGTAAAATTCCACTTCATTCTGCTTTCTTCAGGGTCTCCCCTTTGGTTTTGTACATATTAAGAAAAATGCAATTTTTTGCTTTCCAGGTATATACTCTCATTCCAAGTATGGAGTGGAATATTCTTGATGTCACTGTTTAACCAGACAGTCAAAAGACTTGGCAATTCTTATCATGAAAAATCATGAAAATGTGGCAGAAAGATAAAGAATGTGCCTCTATCAAATGACATTGTTAAAAGTCTAATTGTCAGTAAGGCGAGTGATTATTCAGCGCATTGAGCGCCAGGATTATGCGCTTCATAAGTACCAGTGCATAACAAAATGATAATAATGTGAGAAACAATTGATTGACATACTGAGGAATTTAATTTTGCTAAACAGTGAGGCGAGACAACAAACGAATGAAGACAACAAATGAACTATGCTGGTTAGGGTCAGATTCCATGACAGATGTGATCCCAAAATCTACATTCCAACACCCATCCTAACCCACCCCTAACACTAATCTCATACGAACTGGTACACATGGGTATACATCATGCAATCATGCCTGGTTCTGGTTGTCTTGTACGATTGTAAAATCAAGGACTCGCACCGAATCCTCAAGTATTTTGGTCGAGTCTGAGTTGTTATGTGGAGCGGCAACCCTGTCGCTAGGAGAAATGAACTCACTTTTGGTGAGGTGACCGGTTTCCTCCTCCTTTCCCCCGCTTCCTCAAGGCTTTTCAGGGTCGGAGCGCTCCGATTGGCTGTGCTATCAACTGACCTCCGTAGGCAATAGCAGGCCGCGGGGAACACAAACCGTTGCTTGTCAGTGTGCAACAAGAATCCGTCCCGGCCAGGTTGCTAATCTGTACGGCGTTTACCTTCTGTCAACTTATATAGCTTTACTACGAGCACCACGGGGCTGTATGGCAGCAGTTCACCCGTAAGTCCATGTGGAGACGAGCCTCTTACATCCTTCATCACTACTACTACGTCGAGGAGCTGCTCACCAAGTCAAGAGACGGCCCTCCGAGTACGACTGAACATCTCAACGCTATCCGGCCGGTGAGTGTCTCAAAATACGTAGTACACATATATGAAAAACCACTACAGTGGCGACGAAGTTAACGGAGCGTGATACCGTAAATACCATCACTGCAACGATACTGCATTGACCACCGATGTGTAGTCTGTTGGGAAGAAACGACTACACTGGGTAGTGCCGTGTGTATAATTATCGTTACAGTAGCCATTTGTTGTAGGTTTTTTAGAATGTTATTTCCGTAGGTTATTTCCTGACACTAGCATTATCACTACGAATTAACTTCCATTGAATACATTCTGGATTTACCTTGCATTGTATTGTGTACACTAAGACCCCTGAGCTCGGCTTAGCATAGCGGCTTAGTTGCGCCATACAACAGAAGATTACTATACTGTAAGATTAGATGCCAACACGGGATTGTTTATACAATACCATTGTGAGACTCCAGAGTCTGACACTATGGATATGTATGGTTGGGAAGTGGAAGAGCGCTATCATGTGTATAGGGACCGACCCCCACATTCTCCTTTTCCAGCCCATGGGGAGGTAGAAAGACGCTCCATTCATGGGGAGTCGCCCTACCTCGCCTGGCTATCATGGGACTGAGTAGTTACTCACTTGGTCGGCAGGCACCCTGTTCACAGACATTGGCCCCCAACTTTCCAGCTTGTGACAGAGGGAAAACGGGATGGGAGGCACCCCCAACACATTAAGGCATACAGGTATTGAACTGTGGGCTTAGATGGCCAGCGACCCGAGGGATATGGATAAACCCCAGGATTACGCGGAACCCCACCCTACCCAGCCCAATCACGTTGTGAGGGAGGAAACCCCTGGGCATAGGCCCCCCATTCCTGCTCCAACCTGTGGACGTTACCCAAACAAGGGATCGGGGAGGAGTACGCCGTTGCATACACCGATGGGCCCCGACAGGAGGGCAAATACATGTGGGTGTGGTGACCACACAACCTATAGGGATATGCCCCCACCCCCATTACGTTTTATCATCGAGAGAGGAAGCTACCCCATGGTTAGAGGAGGGTACAGCAGACACATTATGATGATAGTGGGGAGGTATAATTACAAGGATCCACCACCCGCCCACCCAGTATTAAGGGAGAGGGGAAAAAGGGAAACGAAGTGATACTCTGATCATTGGAACAGGGACTATCATGCCAGGGATTTTTGTCCAAGACCCCCCCCCCCCCTTACCCAACATACAGGGAATGTCCCATATCATGACCCAGACAAGACACGCCAGAGCCACACAACCCCTCAATAATATCAGTCAAAAGACAAACCCCACCCCGTTGTGTACCGCTCTGCAGCGGATGGGTCCTCTCCCTTGGTGACTCAGGGGAGGGGAGTATGCAATAGGATGATCAAAACCTCCGGGAACAGACCTCCTAGAGTACCCCACCAGCAACCCCCCAAAACCAAGGAGGAGGTATAAGGGAACGAGCCTGGGTGGGGAGAGAGGGGAGGTAAAGGGTAACAGCTCTGGAGGAGGCACTTCTAGCTTTGTAAGCCCAATTCGTGGGCTAGGCGAACAGATTTCTGCCGTCCAGTCTGGAAACTGGGTTCTCTACGGGCAGGAATTGGAACTTGTTGAGCATAGGTGCAGCAAGCTTCCTGCTCTGCTCCAGGAAGATGACCCTTTCACCCTGGAGTGCCCTGATATCGAAGATGCAGAGCGAGACGAGATCGAGTTTTGAAGCTGCCAAAAATTAGGAGCTCGAGTCCTGCCCGTCTAGTGAATTTTGCCCCCATAGTGGAGAGCAAAGGTCACTGCCAAGAGTGCCCTAAGGTAGCATGTACGGAGATCTTTGACGACCCGTTAAACTGCCACAAGAGGTGGAGACGGGGGCCACGCCTCAATCCAAAGAACGAGGCCTGGATGTACGTGAGAAACATGGGCATGCGTGAAGTGCCTAAGCAGGAGGTTCCCCAAGAATCGCCACCGATGGCCACCCAACCCACCCCAGGAGAACCTGCAAGGATCAGCTGTCCACCGACGCCCACACGACATGAGGGGAACTACCAACGTGAAAGGTCAGGAGAGCTGAGGTCCCACCTTTCGACGTGGGGGAGGGGGATTGGGTTGACCCAGAAGAATCAAAGTTACACTTTCCCAGGATTTGATCCCACTGCGGGAAGCGTGCCGGGACTCTCGACTACAAGGCAACCCCCAGGATTTATGTCTTCTATGATTTATTCAGGGAGTTTGTAACCCCACGCTACCCCATGCATGTCTTTTATGAATTTTATGAGGATGGCCATGCATCTCCATGCCCTTTTTATGAATATGGAGATATTTGTTAGCCAGATGTGGTCCTTTATGGCGGATGCTGCCACAGTTTTTTATCTTTAAAAAATGTGAATAATTGAGTTGATTTTTGTATATATATTTACCGTACAGTGACGTCGTCCCCCCCTTCCCCTTTTAAAGTGGGGGAGGGGGGAGAGTGTTGGTGGAGCGGCCAACCCCTGTTGCAGCAGATGACAGCACTTGGTGAGTGACAGGTATTTCCCAGCTGCCTCAGGCTTTTCAGGGGTTCGGGCACCCGATGGCTGGGCCACATAACCTGAATATTCTGTAGCGAGAGCAGCCGCGGGGAACACCACGTTGAGTCAGTGTTGCAAACAGTATCCAGTCCCCGGGCCCCCAGGTTGCTACAACCGTACTGGTGTACCTTCACGGAGCTATTACGGAGCAAAATACCGGGATTGCTACAACTGTTAACTCATCTAGCTTCTACCGAGCTACTACGAGCTACACGGGACAGTCTGCAGCAGTTAAAAACCCGTCAGTCAAGCTGGAGACGAGCCTTATTACATCCTTCATCACTACTACTACGTCGAGGAGCTTTGATTACCGAGGTCAAGAGACGGGAAGTTTGGCCTCCCCCGAGTACGAAGGTGAACCTCTCAACGCATCGGTCGGTTGAGTGTCTCGATTATAGTAGTACACATGCATGAATGTACTATATGAACCAGAAAGCCAAAAGGCTTTAGTGATCCCTTGGGATGTTTCTGTCAACCATAGCCAGACACACGGACAAAAGGGGAAGAGTTACCCAGCTCATTATAGGCAACATACCGTTGACAAATTTCCCATTCTTTAAACAAACCAACTAATAGTGTTCCGTACCCTGGTAAGAAAGCTACACACTAAATTCAAGGGTTTTTCAGACTTTGAAGTCTGGTAAACTTAGATGACCCCCGACCTGACCCCAAAACAATAGGGTTCATGTACTCATCACGGGGAATACACAAATCAAGTATGAGCCTCATTCCCCCGCCCTTCACCAAAAAAACCAATAGGGTTCATGTACTCCACATGAGGAAGATACACACCTAATTTCAACCTGATCGGACAAAACCATTCTGGACGTTATCGTGTTTACAAGGTTTTCAGGACTTTGCCCCTCTGGTGACCTCAGTGACCCCTGACATGACCCCCAAACAATTGGGTTAAGTACTCATCATGGGGGAACACAATACCGAGTATGAGCTTATCCTCGGGTGGGGTTCGAGTTCGGTTTACAAGCCAAAAATTGGCCAACATATCGAATTTCAACTTTCCTATTTTCGACCAAAAATCCTCCCGACCTGAAACCAAAAAAACAATAGGGTTCCTGTACTCCCCATAAAAAGCCAAACACCAAAATTCAACTGATCAGACCAACCATTCGGGGAATTACGTTGTGTTTACAAGGTTCAGACTTTGACTCTGGTGACCTCAGATTGACCTTCGACCTGACCCAAAAACATAGGGGTTCATATGTAATCATCTGGGGGAACACACATACTAAGTATGAGCCTGACGTACCCAGACCTGATAAAGTTATGTTGTTTACAAGCTGGGCGTCACACACCTACACATACATACACACAAACACCGACCGTGGACTGCATAGATTCCTCTGACTTCGTCAAGGAATCAACAAAAACCCAACGAGTCATGAAAGTGGAGGTCCGAAAGTCCTGAAAATAGGGGACCCGAGTCTGGAGTCACGATCGAACCTCCAGCACTGCTGATATGCGAAAAATGCCTATGTCACAATTAGAGAAAATATCAACTTACAACCTCACAGTCTCTAGAATAGATCCGTTGTAAACAATAGCTAGCCTACATCATGTTAAAACCAGGCACAAAGTCAAGGGGACAGTCTTTCTTGACAATTGCGTTGATGGCGTACAAACTTTTCAGAATAGGCTCTAATCATACACCATTTCGGACCACCACCCTCAACACTCACCACCTTGGTCACACGCACGCTAAAAAAAACGGGAGAAATGAGAAATTTCGACACAAAAGCTTAGGCCTTAGGAGTAGCCTTCAGCGTAATTGCGCCAGACGGCACTCGGAGAAAACATTATACCGCCTGACGTAACATCTAACAGCAAATCCTGAATCAGAATAATGAACAGTTCGCCTCGTCAAGACATTACTAGTTGAGAACACGCAACTACTCTAACGAAGCATGAATATGAAGTATAAATACCCAATTAGTAAATTCGTACAGGGAGAGCCTAGCTTATTAGCAATCAGGAGAGAGCGGATTCTCGGCCAATACACAAAGTGAGCCTTACTCAGGATTTGCTCTGGGTAACGTACATATGTATCAGTTCTGCGACCGTTTATAGGTGGTCATTTGGCCAACCTCGGATAAATTTCTAAAAAGGACATCGTACAGATATTGTCAATTAGGTATCGACTGCTAACATATAATCTGTCAGTTTCGTGCAAAATTCATGCATATATGGGAAATATGGGGAAAAACTCTATTGAAAAGATTATTAAATACAGTAAAATCACTAGAAGAAGTGGCAAAATTAGTTCAATGATTTGTTTTTAGCTGAAATGGGTTGTTGTTCTCCAATAGAGTACAATTGTAATGGTTTCCGAAAATCATTTCGAACATTTTTCACTTAATTCCAACACAATAATATTGAAAGGAATATATATTCAATTGATATGACCGTGGGCTGGGTATTCCCCGTACAACTCATCACTGTAGTCGAAATATTTATTCTGGGCCCAGACCTATTTTCTGACGGACCGAAAACAAATTGCCTTGAGGGACCCGGTGGGACAGATTGGGGGTTTTTTGCACACAAAAGAGGTAGAATTTGGGAGAAAATAGAAATAGGTTGAAAAAGGCGCGTTTCACTGGATTTTCGCTTTCTAAGATTCCTTGCAAAGGAATCGATGTCGTTGTCTCGTTGACTTGCACGTTTGTGAGTGTGTGTGTGTTTGGGTGTGTGGTGTGGTGTGGTGTGTGTGGTGTTGTGTGTGTACGTGCGCGCGCGCGCGCGTTGTGTCCGTGGATTATAGGTGTCACTGTTGGCTTCAATCAAGCAAACTCGAAGACCGTAAATGGCATCAATGTCATATTTTGCCTGTATGTGCGTCATGTGGTGTAAATGAACCCCCTTTCTTTATAGCCCCTCTAAGACACCAAAGGTCATTTAGATCCCAAAACCGAAATAAATTTTTAAAAACGGAAGGCAGTGGTAATAAGCTACCGGGTGTTTTGTTTTTGGGGGGGGGGGCCCAGAGTGAAAGCACTTGTGTTTTTTTTTCTTGAGCTAAGTATCCACAATCATAACACGGCCAACGCAACAAAGGTCAGAAAGGTTACCCAAGGGGAAACACCTGATAACGGAAATGACAGGTAGGGTTGGGAGGTGGGTGCGCCCCAGATTGCAACCCATCTAGTCGACCCGATTGATAAGGTCAAAAGGTTCAAAGATCGAGGGTCAAGAATCAGTGCTCAGTTCAGGTGATATGAGGCAGAGGAAGTGAGTCAATTACTGGTGAGGCCACAGAGCTCTGAGAGGCCTGGATGCAAACAGGCACCAACTTCCACTTGAGTTGGGACATTGAGTTCCTTAGTTGATTTTTTTTAGTACAATTAGTTTGGGGCAAATTGTTGGTTTTGGTTTCAGCGATAGCATCTGGGGCGTGCATTAGTTTATAGTGATAGAACACAGGGGTATGGGGGTGTGCAGCTGGGTGGGGGCGTTTTGGGGCTCGCCGGATGTTTTGTTGGGTCCTCCCAATGCAAGCTTTGAGGCCCCTAAGCCAACGAGAGGCCCTCTCTATTGCACAGATTGCGTTGGGGCATTCCTACGTACCAGTAGGGCTAGGTATATAGGTTTAGATATATCACGTGGCAGGGCGGCCCTTCGTCACTGACCGGAGTCTCCTACATGTGAGGTTGGAGCACCAAGCCGATGTACGCCATCATATCTTCGAGGCCCGACAAGAACTCTCTTAGGTCGGATTCCATAGATGCGTAGGCGTATGTGGAAAATCGCAATTAACGTGAAACTGAGCGGGGGCTTAGTGTTAGAATATGTTCTATTTAGTTTGTAAGATAGATATTGGGTACCATCGAAAGACAAAAGTTCATAAATGCAAGGAAACCAACGATGAAATAGCGAAAAAGGCTACTGTACCAACGCGTATGCGAATGAGTCTCACCGCGAATGGAATTCTATGGACATACGTACCTATAAAAAGCCAAGCAACGACAATTGCATGGGCTGCTGCTTTTAAGGTCTTTTCGTATACACTTATCGTGTTTTCTCTCTGAAATAAACGTATGTTTTATAAATATGGGATTTGGAAATCCCGCACCGGTACGCATTCGCATCTATGGAATCCACGGCCTAGGGTAGATTCATAGGATGCGTTATGCGTCTCCGGGATTCTGAATGTGAAAATCACATATTACGAAAACGTAACGTTTGTTTCAAGAGAAAAAACAATATCATGTCTTCGAAAAAAGACCAAAAAAAAGGCATGCAGTCCGCCATGTATATTGTCGGTGCTTGGCTTTTAAGGGAAGAATATTCATTAGAATTCCTTCGCGGTATAGCATCCGCATAAGGCAGGGGGAATGGTACAAGGGCCGTGCCAGACTTTTCAATATTTGGGTTTTTTTTGTTTTTTTTTTCAGTGTATCCAAGGGTGGCTAGGGGGGGGCACTAACCGACTGGTTTTGTCGTTTACATCTACGGCGGTAGCGCCACCACGGGTTGCGCGTAGCGTACAAGCAAATTTGTGGATTTACAGACCCCCCAGTGGCGGAAATGGACCACTTTTTAGTGTTTGGGCTACATAGACCAAGTCCTTAAATGGGATCTCTTGCTTCCTAATGTCCCAATTAGTGAAGCAAAATATCCCCCTTTAAAAACTGTAATACATATAGGCGGAATAGAATACAAAGAGCAATCTTTGAAATCGTGTATCACTTTTTGTTTTGCACGCATGGCCGTATAGCTAGGATTTCTATATGTTGGCGGTGTCAATGTTTGACCTTCCGAATGGATGTATTTTGTAACCTGTGCGGGCGGTGAGAATATATAAGCGGATCGCCACTATAAGTGGCGAGTAGCCGTGCCAAGAAAATTTTGGTTTTGGGCACCACTAGATCACTGGAACTGGCACTTCTAGGCCTAAAACGGAACCACGACCACATGTTGTAACACATATCAGATGGGACGACATTAATACCCAAAAACTTGATAAATGGTATATCCATCTTTATTTGTTTGCCCACCATGCATGACCGTAGCTAGGGCATATGCTGGGGGGGGGGGGGGGTGTCAAGACCAAAATTGCCGAACTGGATTGGTATCGTTCCAACTGAGCGACGACAAAATCTGAGCGGAGCGCCACTATGGGGGCGCGTAGCTCGAGAAAATTTGGTTTTTGGCACCCCTTTAGATCACGGAAATGGCACTTCCTGGGATAAGGACCACGACAGACTTAGACACACTGGCCCAAGATCGAAGTTATATCTTTACAGGGAAACATAGCTGGTTTGAGTTCGTGGAACAATATTTTGAAAACAGTTAGCATATAGGCCTATCACAAATACATTCAAGGTACCAGGAGTTGCTTGCCGATCTTATTGTGAAGTTCCGGCTTAACTAGCTGACTCCACGCACATGTTCCGGGACTTGTAACCCTGGCGACCATCATCGAATTTATACGCTCCGAGCCACTATAAATGATGGGAGCGTCAGAGAGAGAAAAAACCCGTTTATTGGCACCCTCGGGAACTGAAAAAATGGCCCTTTGGGCCTAAAGAATGGCCCCAGATCGAAGTGTACCATTAGAGGCTAGCGTTCAAATGTTTAGGGCAATTTTTTATATTTTTGTATCAGGCTCAAGCAAAGGAAATTGGGTTTATTCGTCAGTAATTTGACCCCTTTTTGACACATAACCTTGATTTTTTTTTTTTTTTGGGGTGGGGTGGGCTTTTTTGGAGGAGGGGGGGGCCGACGGGCAGCACAGACAGATGGGAGAGTTGTGGGGGGAAGCCGCGGCTCCAAGCCACACCCAAAAAAAAACCGACAGCCGCAGTTCTTCATCAGGACCAGGTGCGACCACGGCCGTTTCCAGCGGCCACACATCGCTGAGGCGCAGCAGGGTGTGTTGTGATTCCTCTGTAGCAACCGAGCGGCTGAAGACGTGGGTCGGACCCAAGGCTTCTGCAGATACGGCATACCCTTAACTGGTGAAAAAAACAAATCAGTGGATTCTCCGTCATCGCGAACGTAAAAATTACGCTAGGGGCGGCGATCGTGTTAAAAATTGGGGGGGGGGACAATATAAGAAGTAGCAACACCATCTAAGCTGAGCTCCACCATGTGGTTGGCGCTTAGCGCCCGACAAATGTTCGTTTACAGACCCCCAATAGTGCAGGCAACGGCACTTCTGGAGCATTTGGCTACATCCCTAGAATTGTCGATAATTTTCCAATTTTTTTTATTTCAAGAACATTCTTGAAGGAACTTAACAATGCTTATTCCGTACATTCGGGCCACCGTCCCTTGTTGACCGCGTAGGGTACAAGAAAAAAATATGTTTAAAAACAGACCCCCCCAGGTTTTGCAGGAAACGCATTTCGGCCGTAATGCAGTAGGCAACGTCACTTAGCATAATTTCCAGAATTCATAGTTCTAGAAACGTTCTTTGAAGGAACTGATCGATGTGTATTCCTACCATTCGGGCAGCCGCACCATCAGTGGAGACGCGTAGGGTACAATGGAAATTTTCGTTTTTAAAAAACAGACCCCTCATATTGCCAGGAAACGGCAATTCACCGCGCTGTATGGCAGTTAGCAACGTCCTCCTAAAATTGGCAATAAATTTCAGTAATTTGTATGTCAAGAAACGTTCTCGAAGGGAACTAATCGATGTTTATTCCTTACAATTTGGGCCAGCCTCGTGTGGTCTCGTATAGGTACAGACATTTTGAGCCTTTACGGATCCCCCCCAGATTGCCGCAACGGTACTTCCCATGTCTTATGACAGTAGCAACCTCCCTAAAATTTACAATAATTTCTGAAATGCATATCTCAATAAACACTCTCGAAGGAACTGATGTCTCGCTTATTCATTACAATACGCGTCCCATCATTTTTTTTACAAAACGGGAGAGATTAGTCTTACGGACCACCCCTCCCCCACCCCCCCCCCCCCCTCCCCCCCCCCCCCCTCCATATTGCATGAGCGAAACTTCCCGCTAATATGGCAATATGCCACTTACTGAATGGACGGTAAATTTCCGAAAACTGGACGATGTTATTCCTTACATTACTTCATCGTGGTCTCCATTCCTACCATAGTCATGTCTTAGAGATATTCCAGTCGAGGACCCTTCCAATTGGGTTTGAGCTGTGCCCGCCGATTGAAATTTGCTTGAACATCACTGCATGGAAAATGTGTGCATTTTTCGTGTCATTTGATTAAAAGGAATAGAGCCAGTCAGCAACAATTTGGTCATTTTTCAGGGTTGTTTCCGCTCAAATTTCGTCCAAATTTCCCTGGTCTCACTTCTCACCAAATTGGTTTTTCCAGCTCCGCGCCTCTATGTTTTTCATACGACATCACGTAAACTTCCCTACTAATGTGCACGATCCCCTGCCTGTTTTTTTTCGTTACATATCAGCTTTCATTCATCTTCTATTAAAAACAGCACGTCAGGCAGGCAAAGCCGAGCTGAACACGAGGATCAGAAGTAGACCAACTGTGTGCATGTTAAGAACGGGCAGTTGGAGTTCCGGCATTGTTTGTTTGTTGGGAGGGGGGGGTGGGTGGATGCCAACAGAATCAGGTTCTAACCAATCTCCTCGTGGCCTACTATATGTTCACCACACAGCTTTAAGATGACACGTATGGACAAAAATCGTATTTGCGAGAATTTGACAGTTATTGTACACGTGTGCCTACTGTATTTTACATGTACGGAAAAGAACAGGATACAGCGCCGCGTTTTTTTTTGCATTTCGGCCTTCTCAACATAATATTTCAGCAATCTAATAAGAAATATGAGTTTAGACGTTTTTGTGTCATGGCCGTACTGGTACAATGTTATAGGATTTTTTTCACCAGTCGCTAAAATATTGGGGGGATATTTGATATTTGTCCCCCCCACCACCCAAAATATTGGTGGGGACATTTCCCCCCGCCCCCCCCCCCCCCGTGATCCGCCCATGAAAATACGTAACCCCTTCCTCCTCGGTTGCGACTTCTTGAGACATTTTGGTTTACTCGTCGATGTTCTTCGCGAATCACTCATCGCCGGTTGACGAATCTCACCGTCCAGGGAGTGCAACGCTCTATCTGCCGATGTTCGCCACACCCACTGCTGACTCATTCACCCTAGACCACGCCATCTTACAAAAATTCCCTTATACAGCATCTAACCAAATGGTCCTTGACAAAGAATCTATGCAGCCTGTCGTACGTAACGTGGGTGTGTGATTGTGTGTGTATGTGTGTATGTAATGTGGTGTGTGGTGTGTGTGTGTGTGCGTGTGTGTGTTGTGTGTGTTGGGGTACTATCTCCTTGTCCACACTACATCGAAATAACGCAAGCATGTATCAAGATCACAATTTGGCAGCGTGGGTTGTCATGTGGAGATAATGAACCCTGTCGTTTTATTGTCAGTTCAAAAGGTCATTCAAGGTCACAACAGGGCAAAGTTCGAAAACCTTGTCAGCACGATATCTAATGATGCAAGTATCTATCAAGTTCATATTAGGTATCATGAGGGTTGTACATATGATGTGGATTAACCCTATTGTGTTGGCTGTCAGGTCAAGGTCAGAGAATGTCACCATAGGGCAATCCGTCTATATCTCAACAACGAAACATGTCAGAGCCATGTTGTAATGGAAAGTTTTGTTCGTCTAGGTGAACTACTTCTGGTAACACTTTGACCCATTATGCCCCTTTTACATCATTTGACCTGACCACCCTTGTGTCTTTGGGGTATTGTTTTGTGACGACCAGACTCGTCTTGTTGCAACAAACCAATAAGTCAATGATTGCAGTGGACGTAATAAAACCTGCTGTCACACGCCATCTCATGTGTAGTCCTCTATAAATGGTAAGACGGCCTCTATAATACTGGTAAATTTCGAGTCTTTATATATCTTCGCAACGAAACATTTCAGGGGTTGTCATAAGGATAATTTGTTTCGTCTTTGCAAACTACAGCTGACCCTGACTCTGCATTTGATCTAAGGTACATTGTGACCTTCTGGTCAGTTCTTCGTAACGACCAGACTCGTCTTGTTGCAACAAACCAGAAAGTCAATTACATTACGTCTAAAACACATCTTCAGTTTGTTTTGTTAGTCCTGTGTGGCTATCACTGGACCCAACTTTTCATGCACCCACTCAATAATGGCTTGGTATTAGACGTAGGCATTCATTAACTTTTTGTCCAATGTTTTCAATCCTGAGTGAACCAAGCTTTTGAATAAACATATGAAATCCAACAGGGTATATGATTGATCACAAGCATAAGCAGATAGAAACCCCTACCATTCGGGAAGTATGGATAAGGTACAAGTCTTTATTTGCATGTAGTAATGAGCAAAGGGAGGAACATGTTATTTGAAACTCCACTTGAGCACAATCCGGAAGCGTGTTGGGTGTGGGGAGTTCATTATTCTGCTATTGCCTGCTCAGAATAATATCAGATTTTAGGTGGTCTTGAAAGTTCCTTTGTACAGAGTCGGATATTGGCAAGGAATCCCTACGCATAGTTGCGTACTTTTTGGTGAAAAAAGGGAATTGTGAAAAATTGATATTTGGCCAACTTTAGCTTGTTGAGATATACTTGATTCCACTCGGATTGATGAAGCTTATACATGGTATGTGGGTTTCCCTATTATGCTGACTTCGAGTGACCTGACCATAAGATATTGTGTTAACAGGCCAAAATTGGTACAGTGTATATTTTTTCACACTTTCTAATCTCTCCCCAAAATGACCCCCAGTGTACACCAAACTCGATGGGGTTCTTGTACTCCCCATAAGAAAAGCTGCATACCAAAATTTTCAATCTGATCGGACCAGGTGTTTTTTGTGTAAAAATGTATTGGTGACAAGGGCCTAGAGCCGAGAGGTCCGAGTTCTGACCCAACCCCTCCCCAGCCTCAGCGTTAGCGTCAATGGCGATAACGCCCAAAATATGGTGGCGAGGCGTTTAGTCGTTAAGTTCCCCTGAACGCAAAGTCTAGCGAGAACCCAGGAGTTCGAGTCCTGAACGAGTCAGAGGTTAACAGATTTAATACCCCAGGGTTGAGGCCATGAGACCTTCTAAACAAGAATGGATGACGGAACCTCAAGTCGAATTTAATCCTCAACCCTAACCTTCCTACAAAGAACACCATCGAATGCGTACACTAGGGGCAGCCAATCAGCAAACGCCTGCAAAGGTGCTGACCTGGGATCACATATCAGTGGTTTCACCGAGACAACTGCATCCACAGGAATGTGTATGAAAGAGAGGGCTTTGTCTCGCAACAGATGCTATACCATTACGGTACTATGCATGCACTGACCTGTGTAGAAGCCAGCAGACATGTGGCTCGGCTTTATGGGGACGGTCGGTTGGACGTGGGTGCTGATTCGGCGTGTTGTCGGTGTTCCGTCCTCGAAATGGGAAAACATGGCAAACCCCATAATAACAAACGTCGGGCTTTCCATTTCTTGTGGTGTTTGTGCAGCGGTTGCTAACCGAGAACTGACGTCGTTTACTTTGTGAGTTTGTCGGTAGTGTCGGGTGACTGCAGAAATACTGATTATCGTTGATGGCAACATGGTTGTTTTTTGCGTCATTCTGTGTCCCTGTATGTCAGCACATTCACCACGAACAAGGTAAACAAACCTGGCGTTTTCGCTTGATCATGTGTGTGTGTGTGTGTGTGTGTGCACTGTGCAGTGTGTTTGGGCCAACGCAGGACAATGCATTAAGGGGCTTTCACACCGCAAGCGATTCGAACTGAGCGACGGCGAATTGAGCGACTTGTAAATACGAAATTGAAAAACCCAATATAAATCGCTCGAAGCTTTCACACCAACAGCTGACTGAAGCGGCGTGACGGGAGCTCGTCGCTAGCGATCGCTCGGCATAATGTTTAAAACCATTAGTTCGTCGAATCGCTGAGGGGGGACAATGGGGATCATGTGTATCCTTGCAAGCGTTTGACAGGTTAGTGTATGTGCCTAATAGGCTATGTTTACACGATATATGATAACAGGCAAAAAGGGAAAAATGGAGAGACGACAAGGGTAATTAGTATTGAAGATTTCCTGAGTCTCGACTGATAGATAGGAGCCATTGTGAAAAAAAAAAAACGCAGGCCACACTTCTCCCATGAAGATATTCGAGCTCTATCTGGAAGAATGTCTCTGATATGAGCGTATGACAGTAAATGAAATATTACATGAATACGGATCATATTTTATGCACAGCTAGCCGAGAAATTAAAAGGAAACGCTCCATTAGATCGCCGTGTTTCGCTCGCAGTGTGTGAAAGCACCTTGTGGGCATGGACCAAATAGCAAAGCGATGGTGTGGACATAGCCATCGCTCGAAATCGCGTTTGGTTGTGAAAGCACCTTCTACGGTATACCAGGCGGACAAACGCAAGGAGTGGACAATCTATGATGGATTCGCCGTTACGTCGGGTGTACACAACAAGTGGCCTTATGAATAGTACACTGAAGGCTCATTCCTAAGCGTTGGAGGCCAATTTGTCATGTTTTGTGGAACGACGTTGTGGCGCTTTTTTTGACCAGGTGGTAACTCAACAGAAACGTTGAAGTGGAGAAATCTCAAAAAGGTTTCTATTTCACCAAATTATATTTCTTTTGCAAACAAGACATGTCAGGTTCATTGAGCTCATCTTGGGTTTTGGACACCTAATAATATTATTTTTATGGAGAATTCAAGGTTGAGAGGGATTTAAAGGTTAAAAAATACACTAAATTACTGGCAGAAGAAGAAGAAAAATTCTCAAATCACATGTTACATAAAACATCATTCAAAATTACTTTTTGATGGCTTAATACAAGCTTTGGTCTATTTTACAATCCAGAATAAATTATTTCCAGTAGATGTATTTTGACTGAATGACTATTACTTTCAATTTTATGTTAAACTCAAATTTTTGTATATTTTTATATAGAGTATCGGTTGGCAAATTATTTGCAATTCCATAGGATTTTATATTGTTCTCCTGTACAAGACGCTTTGATCAATTTTATTGGATTCATGCGCTATATAAATCGTTTATTATTTATTATTTTTTATGTTGTGAATGTCCAGCGTCACAAAAAAAAAAAAAAACCCATAACCATTAGTCTTTTTTTCCATTCAAGGAATGATTTTTTGGCCCTAAGCCTAATTCCGATCTTTCTATAGAGTACCCAATACAGAAAAAACAAATTAAAATCGTTTGCTGATATTGGGGGATTAGAATATTCCAACACAAAACTTTGTCCCGTCCGTTACACTATTTTGTCCCGTTCATCACACAATATCAGTGGTCCTGTTACTTATCTTATGAAACTACAGTGTTATATCACAAATAAACACTATAACAGGAATTTTCTACCTTATAGTCAATTGGAGTAACCTTCAGTACAGGTTTTTTGAGGACCATTACTCAGGTAAAAACTGTCTAACCCCCAGCCACAAAGCAAAAAAGCACACATATCTTTAGTTTCAGGAGTGTTTCAGCAGATCTTTAGTTCACCCAGACCCATGATGTCGATAACCACGTACTCCAGCCTAGCCTCCTGGTCACACAACAAACTATTATTTCAATCAGAGACCTATCGGAGTCGTTGGTCCATGGAAAAAAAAGTGGTTTGTATTGTATTGATGAGGTTTATAGGCCTAACCAAAGGCCAATACCTGTATGTAAGGTACAATGATTGCCCAGAAGTGTGAAAGCCAACAATTTTGAACCAGAAAAAGGTGATAGTTCATTGGTACAAAGGAAAAAGGATAGTGTAGACCAATGGAAAATGTCCACACCATTTATATGTTAGGCTTATAGCTTATTTTATCAAATAATTGACCTAATTTATGCCACCCCCTTCTTGGTGTAGCTGGAAATAAACATAGTTAGCCATAAATTGAAGGTACAGAGAGCCAAAGCTAAAGGGGTGAACGGTATCCAAATGGGGCATGATGATTCAAGATAGGAAAGTCATAAATTTTCTCAGGTCCTAATCACAATGGAACAAATGTATCAGAAGCACCTTACTACACATTCTCTGGTAACTTCATAAATTTCTTCCCTTGGGAATCCCTTCAAATAATCACCCCCAGTTAAAATTAATTGTCTCCAGCTGGGTGCTTATTACAGCTCACGGTTTTTAGACTCTTTCTCTGGTTTTGCAGCTTCAATGGGTTCACAATTGTGGGGCCAAAAATGACGTACTTTCTACGTTTTGCACTTTTCAAATGATTACCAGAAACTGAAGACGGTAACTGATGACAATGTCCGTCCTTCCGTCATGTTCTGTCAGTACATTTCTGATTGGAAGATTAGAGATTTTCACAATCTTTGATGGTTTGTTGGTAGTGATAGATGAGCCATTGATTCTTAATTATGCCATTGAGTTAATACCTCAATGAAAATTCGGATAGTTTAAAATTCTAATTAAGTAAGATGAAAAAAGTGTCTAAAATGTCCCGTCCGTCAGTCCCGCGTCACCCAAGTTGAATACTCTGTTTTTTAAAGGTAAGGGGATTTTCCAGTTTTCTTCTATTTTTTTGTGATAGTTCATATACCAATAAGAGTATTTGCCGAAACTGTTACTAATGCAAATTCGAAAAAAATTATTGCTTTTCCAGAAAATTGGAGTGGTGTTTTTTTTGTCCCGGCCGTCACACTGTGATTCAAAATTGGAAGCATTGAAGCCACTGAATCACCCATCATCATTGCATTTTGGTTCTAATAGAAATTGTATGTATTTGTTATGCTCCAAGCCCTTGAAAATTGTTCATTACAACCTTTTAATAGTTCGTAAACAGGCTTTTGAATATAAAAAAGTAGCTTCCAAATGTCCAAGTCCGTCACGCTGGAGTTAGCGGTGTACCAAAGTGGAGGAAAACGTGCGAACGACCATAGGGGCCGTGGCAGTTTTCCCAGCGATCGCGGATAACAGAGCCTACCATGAATATGGATAAACAGTGAAGGCTAGGCCTCCATGGAACTCATTTTGGGCCTAAAACCCAACTACCTAATTGCTGATTTGAGTTGGGAAAATCGATTTCACTCGAATTGTCCTTCAATTTTTTACGTGAAGTAGAAAACAAGAACCACCCTCAGAATTTGGGTAGCGATACACCCACAAATGAGTGAAAATCATGATTTTCTGGCTTATTGACTGCTAACACAAATGGTCCCTATTATAGTAATAGTATGAATGAATTTCGCACGTTGCCTATAACTGAAATTATATCAGCTACCATTCCGACTGGAAGAAAACGGGACATGGATCTCTTGAAGCTGCATACGCCGTGTCAAGAAAGATTGTCCCATGACTTTGTACGTGATTAGCTCTTCTTTACACTTAGTGACGTCACACAGGCCAGGTAGTTATTTTTCTATTTTGAGGTAGCATTTTGCGGTATCTCGGATCTGTGATACTGTGCGAATCATGCGAACGACAATTTCAGAATGCATGCATAGTGAGTTAGGCCTTATAGGGAAGTATGGTGGTCTCTCATAGTCATACTCATCTATTTTGACTATTTTAGACAAATCTCTAGATAGCTGCTCTTATCATCCTGGTCCTATTTAAAATTACACTCTCTTTGAAAAAGAAAACCATTCTTCCTGTGTTTTAAAACTATTATTCTGGTTAGTAAGTGTGAGTGACTATCAGTGCAGTTTCTCATTCCTCGGATGATGTAAATATAAGAATAATAATAATATTAAACTTATAAAGTGCTAAAATCTACAAAGTATTCAATAGCGTTGTACAGCCCTAATGAAAAGGCCAACTGAAAAATGGTTTCCAATGGGACTTGAACTGGCCAAAAGAGTTGGGAACTTCTAGAAATTTAGGTGGCAGAACAGTTCCGAGCTTGGGCCCGGCGATGGAAAGGCGCGATAGCCATAGGTTTTCAGTTTAGTACTTGGAACAGTAAGAGTAAGTGGATTAGATCCAAAACTCAAGTATATCGGTTTCACCCCTAATGACAAGTCGTCAGACAAAGAGGATGGTGCCATACTTTAAATGATGTAATTTTTCTTCAGCTGGTGATCATCGACCAGCCAGTGACCCTATCCGGTGGCTGCCGGTTGACACTTCAGACATGGTCTAGTGTACCGTGGACAGGTCTGATGTTATATTTAAATTCATTGCAGACACTAAACTGAAAAGGCACGTGAACATGTTAGGAACTTGTTTTTATTTTTTTTATTTTGTCCGCCTGAACTTTGTTCAAGGTCGTTGTGTCGCTAACTATGGTCATATTTGTTGTGTGTGTGTCTGTCTGTCTGTCCTGTCTGTCCGTCTGTCTGTCCTGTCCATCGGTCCTTTGTGCGGTTAGATTCTCCTGAACGTGGGCAGCCATCATGCGGGACCTTCTTTGTGGAGGTGCGCGGTGAGAGTTGCCGATTTGGCATCCACTTTTCGGCCCAAAGGACCATTCTCATTTGCATAAATTTGCATATTTATGAAATTGGCCCGGAAGCTTGTTGTGTACAAGATCTCTTGATCGGTAGAATGCATTGGTGACTGCCGTTTCAGGGTATATAACAACTATGAAGAAGTACAACCAATCGATCAGATTCCTGGCATTGTATATGCTAATTAAGTAGTCTAATTTGAATAATTTCTGTATATTTTTGAATTTGTTGGATTTTGACGAAACTTGGTGAGATGGTTTAATCTATATTCCCAATTAATTTTACAGTAGGGTACGAGGGCCCCAGAGGGGTCATTTAATGTTTACTAATCTGTCATTCAGGTCCCTAGGGGTCAAAAACTGTTTTCGTGCCATAATCGGAGATTGGAATATCTGTGGAGGGCTGAAGGTTTCACCATTGTGATATAATTGGTTGACCTGCATGTGTGTGACCTCTTACCTCAATTTGACCTCTGTCGGGTGGTCATGTGTTCAAGGTTGAGTCTTGAATAAATGTCTTATTTAAGGAGGTACAGGCACCAAAAATAGAAACTGGTATTTTTGGATATGTGATATAGACCTTTGTGTGCTTCATGGAGGAGACCAACTCCCCGCTTCGGATCGGCGCATACTTTGGTAGTTCAAGGGGTAAAGTTTAATTTAATATAGCTTTTTCGCATAACCATTGGGCGTGTTCATTGGAATGCAATTGCTTCTAGGATGGATGGCTCACATGGAGAGTAACACTTTTTATAAAAACCGCCATGTCATTGAAAGTCTCAAAGGTCACTTAGGGTCAAAAACTGGATTTTAGTACTTTTTGGCAATAGCACTGGGCAATGTTCATCAGAATCAAATGCTCCTAGGAGTGGATGTATTCCCATGGGAGAGTTACAATTTTTTCATAAAAACTGTCATGTTCATAAAGGTCATTCAAGGTCCACTGGGGGTCAAAACTGTTTTCCTTTCTGGCATAATCGGAGATTGAATGATTTGTGAAGCTGGAAGGTTCACCTATTTCATATAATTGTTGTGACCTTGCATGTTGTGTGACCTCTGACCTCAATTTGACCTCTGTCGGGTGGTCATGTTGTTAAAGGTTGAATCTTGATAATGGTTTTTATTTAAGAGTTACGGGCAAACAAATAGAAACAACTGGTTATTTTTGGATATGTGATAGACCCTTTTTTGCTTCATGGAGGATCACCATCTCCCGCCTCGATGGAACGCATACTTTGGTAGTTACAAGGGGTCAAAGTTTCCTTTAATATGCTTTTTCGCAATAACATTGGGTGTGTTCTTTGGAATGCAATTGCTTCTAGGAGTGGATGCATCACATGGAGAGAACAATTTTTATAAAAACCGACATGTCATTGAAGGTCAATCAAGGTCACTTAGGGGGCAAAAACGATTTAGTACTTTTTTGCAAAAACACTGGGCATGTTCATCAGAAGCAAAATGCTCCTAGGAGTGATTGTTCACATGTAGAGTTACAATTTTCATAAAAAAAACTAGCATGTCATTCAAGGGTCATTCAAGGTCAATCACTGTAGGGTAAAAAACTGTTTTTCCTGGCCGATAATTCTAATTGAATATTGTGAAGGCTGGAGGGTCACTATTGTCATATATTGTTGACCTGCATGTGTGGGACCTCTGACCTCAATTTGACCTCTGTCGGTGTCAATGTGGTTAAACGTTGAGTCTGATAAATGTGCTTATTTCAGGAGTTTACGGGCAAAAAAAAATAGAACGGGTTATTTTTGGATATTGATAGACCTTTGTGTGGTCTTCATGTGGAAACAACTCCCTCTTCGATCGGACGCATACTTTGGTAGTTACAAGGGGTCAAAGTTTAATTTAAAGCTTTTTTCGCAATAACAGTAGGCGTGTTTCTTTGGAATGCAATAGCTTCTAGGAGTGGGAAATGCATCACGCTGTCGCTGTAACATTTTTATAAAAACCGTCTGGTCATTGAGGTCAATCAAGGTCACGTAGGGGTAAAACTAATTATAGTACTTTTTGGCATAGCACTGGGCATGTTTTATCAGATGCTAAAAGCTCCTAGGAGTGGAGATCACATGGTGAGTTACAATTTTCATAAAAACTGCCATGTCATTAAGGTCATTCAAGTCACTTAGGGTCAAAAACGGTTTTCTGGCCATAATCAGAATGAATATGAAGGCGGGAAGGTTCACCAGTGTGATAATTGTTGACCTGCATGTGGTTTGACCTCTGACGTCAATTTGACCTCTGTCAGGTGTCATGTGTTTAAGGTTGAGTCTTTAATAAATGTGCTTATAAGTAGTTAGACGGGCCAAAACAATAGAAACGGGTTATTTTTGATATGTGATAGACCTTGTGTGCTTCTGGAGTAAACCACTCCGCTTTATCGATCGGACGCATACTTTGGTAGTTACAAGGGGTCAAAGTTTAATTTACTAGCTTTTTCGCATAACATTAGGCGTGTTTCATTGTGATCTCATGAAACTTGGTGGAGAATGTACACCTTGATCCCGAAAATTTAACACCAGTGTACAGATCCTTGATGTCATTTAATGTGAACTAATTGCATAAATTACAACAATTTTTGATTTTGTTAGATGGCCAGTAACAATTGGAATGGAATGCAGCAGGGTGCTCTTAGAGATTCGTCTGGTATTTTTTTTGGGTTCAGTAATCAAACCACTCTAATAGACAGGTCAAAAGTCAAGTGTTAGAACATGTCTTATTTTCAGATTTACAGGCCAAAGAAATAAAAACTGTCGATTTTTGATATGTGATAGTTCTATATCTTCTACATAACGAACCAACTCCCACCACCTCCCGGCTTTCAATCTACACCTGGTCATTAAATTTACTAAGGGCTAAAGGTTGATTTTTAATACCTTTTGGGCGGTAGCATAGGGTGTGTGTACCTGATACATAAATGCTTTTGGGGCTTGGTGGTAAAAAAACATCCATGGAGGCAAGCATTTTTCATAAAACCGTCATGTCATCACAGGTCATTCGATGTCAAGAAACTGTCCAAAAAAATTTCAAAAAAAAAACCATTTTCTTCTGCAATCATTTTTAGTGTACTGTGTGTGTTATTTAACTGAAATTTCGGGACATGCTGTATATGATCAAAGGTCAACATTTTTCATGAAACCGTTATGTCATGAAGGTCATTCAAGGTCACTTATGGACCAAAAACTGTCAAATAATAACATTTACTACTGCAACAAGCTCCAGAGACTGTCACGCTACTTTTGAAGAATGGTTTCGTCTTGGGCAACCCGTATCTGACCAGCATGATGCTGAACTCGCTATTATTATGCATGCTCTCAATAACAAAATGTTTTTAACTCATTTCAACCCCCATGCATGTTATTTCCCTTCATCTAACTATATTCCCATCTGTGACGACAGAGATTTCATCCATTGTCAAAAACCTGCCTTTTTACTTGAGTTCACATCAGCCTGTCATAACCTCTTCTGGCCCCCCACACTGACCATAAAAGTGTAAACACTCAGTCATTTGTTACTTACAAAACAAGACACACAAAGCACCTATTCAAGAATGATGGTGTCCAGGTGTCACCTGCTGTAGCTCTGGTGTGTGAGATGGGGGAGGGAGGGTAACTCCCTTGTATCACTTACAAAGTCAGAGCTTCGCCATAGGGCCTGCATGACTCCTGCCGGGGAAGCCTATTAGATGGCTTATTCCCCTCTAGACTGGGATTGAGAGTGGTGGGTGTGAACTCCCTAGGAGTTGATTGGAAGAGTAGATGTTAAGGGCATACTCTTTGTATGATATATCAGGATAAAACTGTATTAGATTTAGGGTCATGGAATGCCTTGTAATTGTTTTGCATGGTGAACTGAAGAAGAAAATCACTGTCCGAACCAGGCGGGACAATGGGGGCGATCGCCTTTTGTAATAGGATGCTCAGCCTACGCTGGCGATTAAACTTGTGAACTAAACTCCGGTATAATACCCCCCCTCCATTCCTCCCCATTCCATGCAGAGACTGAAGCCATAGGAGAAACGTATTCGGTCTAATTATTTTTATCTTCCAGTATGTCCTGTCTGTTCTTCGGTTCACTTGCCCGCATATTTCAGGGATGGCAGACGGCCTTTGGACTGGGAGTGATGTTGCTTTTCAGCGCCTTGAAGATAATGAGATGAACAGAAGTCCATTTAAGTGAAGTTTCTCACTCAATCCGGTTCCTCATCCACAAGGTTATCCGCACTATCCCCAGGGTCACGGTTCTTAACCAATTTTTGATGTTTAACATCATTCCCCCGTGTTCCTGCTGAGTGTACTGTTCTAAGGTTTCATTTTCACTGGATTCCCATGGTTCCAAATTCCATCTTCATTTGATTTTCCCAGAGCAAATTGTTCCCAATGTACTCATTCTCAGGCTCCATTGTTCCCAGCATTGAAGATCACTATTGTTTCAGTTTTCATTGTTCAAGTTTGGATGTTCCTATATGGTTCCATATTCCCATGGTTTCATGGTTGAGAATTTCCGGTTCGATTCCAGATTCTGTTGTTCCTATGATGCCTTAGCGCGCCATGGTCAAAATATCGCCGCTGCGGCCCGCCTGGTGAGCCGAGGGAGGGCCGCGGCGCGCCGCGCTTTGGTTCGTTGGGCCATGACCAAAACCAATAACAATATCCAGGCAGCGCTGCCTCGGCAGCGCCGCCTCGTATGAGCTCACACCCTGCATTGTGAGTGTGCACAAGTGCATATCAGTGAAGTCTATGAAACGTGGCCCGCACCGCTGAGCTTCTAAAAATCATACACATTGATTGGCAAAATAGAAGAAACTAAGTACCGGTTTGGGTTGTTTAACATATTTTTTATGATTCATCGCTCACATTCTCTTGTACATATATAGCGAATATACATGTCTCACCACAAAATCTTTCTGAGGTTAATAAGATATTTTGTTACCACAATTTCATATAACGTTGTGTAGGCCTAGTCCTAAGGTAACCTCGGCAACCGTATGTTAGGATTTGTTTCGGCCATGTATTTATCAACTTAACAAATAAACTGAAAATAGACCAATATAGAAGAATGGTGAGGGGTATCGGGCGTGCGAGGTGTCATGAAATCTCAACATTTAGTCAAACAAATCTAGAAATTGGCGAGTGAAGTTGCGATCAGCGGAATAATTTTAATTACGTGAAGCTTTTGTCTATCGAGGAATATACTGTTTCTACCTCTAATGGGGAGCACTTGCGTACTCCACCCACGAAATCGCCTGGGGGACTTAGCACTGTGACCCAAACCAGCGTCCTCGACTGCCCATGCGCAGGTGCCTGTCGAGACTCACTTTTGGGCAGTAGCAACGATCATTGATCGAGCAATGGTTATCATGATCGAAATTAACACGTAGGTACTGTAGAATCCATGGACTAATGAGAACTAATGATTACGATCGATTGGAAACATTGTCCCTTCAGAGACTCAGATTGTTTGAATAATGAAATTAATCATTAATTTTTCCTATCAATTACATATATAATGACATATTGTTTCTCACCTGCTTTTATCATAACTCCGCCCCAATCTTATTGACTCGTTCCTTATGCTGTGGGGTCACTTTAATTGTATGTATTAATTCATTTCTGGTTCCCTTGTTGGGACGGGAACGGAAGAGTAAGTAATCAACTTAATCATGTACTTTTGTATGGCACACTGACTGCCATGTTCCATTCGCCTTTAGCCCTGCCGGTGGGGGGGGGGGGGGTGGTCTGGATCAACCTAGACATCGTTGGCTAAACATGCACTTTTCACAGTCTACGATGAGGGATCGTGTTAGACTTCATTGGCAGAATGGGTGTACCGCTACAGAAAATCGCTCATAACTCGAAAACGGAAGGGATTTTTCTTTTTCAGCACATACTGAATCATAAACCTAATTTAAGGGTGGCTCTTTCCATCGGTAGCCACTTTCGAGAAAATCGGTCGTAGCCGGCTAGTATACTATAATCCTTTTTCGCGGAACTGTACCATGGTTCGTGGCTCAGACCGTGCTACGCCGAAAAAAAATCGAAATCCCTCCGTTTTCGAGTTATGAGCGATTTTCTGCCTGCCGTAGGGGGGGGCCCCAGGGCCCCCTACCTTTTTTTCACTACATCTTAATATATGGACTGGTGTGGTGTGGGTCTTGAAATGCAGTAGCAGTCATTGTGTATATCTCTCAATAGTTCTATTGAAATCGCGCCCCCCCCGGGCCCCCCCCCGCTGCTTTGCCTGCTCTTTGTTCAAAACGTGGAATATAACGGTCCGCACAGGTCCACGGTGGTTGCTAAGGCATTCTATTGTGTCTGATTACCTCGGCCGCGCGGCGCCTTCGCCAAGGCCGCCGCGAGTTTGCCTTGGCAAGGCGGCGGCCGCCGATGGTAAAACTTTTGACATGGCGCCTTAAAGGACCTTCACCAGCCAACTACCATTCAGCCAACTACCACTCTTCGATTATCGGGCCTGTCGGCCAACCGTGGACATTCATTTTCAGTTCAGCTCAACTTCCTGTGTGACTTTACACTATAAATAGTGTAACTCTGGATGCAATGTAACTTTGCCGATCATAGGTTGTCCCTCATTTAAAGGCTATCAAGGTCAAATTTCAAATTGCATGGTATTGCCAATCATTCTTTGTCATTGTAATTTTGATTTCCCAATACATCTGGTTTTTTCTGACAGCTTTCAATAATCCCACCCTTGTCCCTACTACTTGTAAAATGGCAATCTGTATGTACCTCACAAAAAGCGCAGTAGAATCTGGATCCCAACAGTAAAGGCTGATGGTGCCTCTTGACAGCCTTTAAAGCTGTCAGCTGCTGTCTAAACGATGAGATTTCTGTGTTGGACAAAAATAAACTTGAAGATCCTTGGAAGGCCACTCGAATCTGGATAAGGAGTCTGCCACTTTAATAGCTCCCAAGAAGCGCTTATGATGTTTCGGTCGCCAACGCCAATTAACTATTTTTAAAGCTGCGGGTTCAGCAGCTCTACTACAGTCGTCCATGTTTTCTCCGTCTTTCATTTGTTATAGTTTGTTCGTTCGTTTCGTCACGTTCATTCGTTAACTTCTGAACCGTCACATGCGTCAGGTTGAAACTTAGTGGTGGATGAAGCAAGCCACTGGCTAGGCGAGTTACATTTTTTTTGTGCATAGTGTATTAACTCATTAAATCCAATTAATTTACCCCAATTTGTCTTACCATACACACCCTTTCCCGTTGAATCCTACAGTTCTTCACCTTACTCGCGCTCGTATCGCAAGGGCTGGCTGCTGGCCAAGCAGGGATCTGTTAATTTGTCTGTCAGCACGGAGGTGGCTGGAATACAGGCAATGGGAGTAAACGGGCATTCTGTGGAAGTCTGTCATCACCTTCTCATGATGTAGTGCTGGCTGGACTTCCATTGTGGATCCAATGTGTTTCCACTGTTCACTGCACAGGCCTAGGGGTGTTCTGGGTACACTGAAGTTTTGATGGTACATATAGCAATATAAGCCCAGGATGGGTAAGTTGGGCCGGGTACTTTGTGCTGGGCACTGAATAGCAAATATTACGCAAATGTGGTATACATGTTCAAGCCATTCAATTTTATGACAGTCAGGAAGGTCAATCAAATATGAACAAACAATAAATGTGGATTGGTGTAAAGACATGCAGTGTAATTCGGGCACAGAATTTTTGCCGTCCACAGCTATCAAGACTTTCGACTTGCGCTTGTTTTTTTTTTTTTCAACAGACAAGAACCTGCTCAGTCTGGGCTCATGGGGTCTGCTTGTTCATTGTCAGCATTTTCTCTGGCTCGAAGGCACTGTCCGTCCTGGTGAGTTTTAACGGTGAACTGCTGCAGGAGTGATTTGAGAAACGCACTAGAACTCGGGAGATATATATGAAGGGATTCTGGACACTTCAAAGTGAGGGGGGCAGCACTATGGAGAGATACTTCATAGTAGTACACCCCTTGTTTCACATCCTCCCTTTCGGTACAACGGGCAGGGGGCAGTATAACTATGCTTTTCATTGTATAGTATTCATACATGGAGTACCTATAGCTTTGGCTTCCGACAGAGCATATTCTTGGGGGAAAATTGATTTTTTTGAGAATCAAATTTTGGGCAGTTTCTCTGACAATTGAAATCACCCTTGGTTTTGATGATCCCTCTTGTGAAAAAGAATTCTGTAAGGACTTCCTTCTGACTCGATTCTTAGCGCTAAACACTGTGGAGTATTGACATGGAACCGGAGGTACTCTATGTAGTATGCGATGAATCGTCCTGACTGGAGGTTATAATGGCTTAAGCCTTATCCAACTGTATGAAAGGCCTTGTCATATATGGTAGGGCAATAGTCACTTATAATATGTTCTGGTTTATTCTAGTACCAGGTAGCCATAATAACAACCTTAACTAGCACCTATATGTTGCGTGTGGCGTATCAACATATGCTGTGTTGGGAGAACAATCGGTACTTCTAGCAGGGGAACCCCCAGTCAAATCAGATAGTTGATGACACTTTTAGTGTTTCAAGATTTTTGGTTTTGGGCGTGTATCCCGAGGGACGCAGTCCTCCGCAGCCGCCCCACCCGCCGCTGCCAGAAACTTTAAGGCTTAGTGCATAACTCTTTAAAACGTCTACAATCCAATTGACCTAAAACTTGGTACACCATTTCCGCCCTAATGCCATCTCGGATGAGTTCGAAGTGTAATCACTGCATGTCTGCTGCCCTCTATTTTATGTACAGAGTTCACCAATTTCATGAAACGTGGTGAATGGGACGAAAGTTGGTCCCGAAAGTTGGTCCCGCAAAACAGACGGTGATTTGGGTCACGGAGGTCGAATTCATGTGTTTTTGCAAAAATACAGAGTTAGTTGGATTCACACGAAACTTGTTAGGTGGGGTCTATAATTGGTCCCGAATACATGACGGTGATTTTGGTCACGGAGGTAACAATTTTCATGTTTTTTTTTGCGAAAATACAGAGTTAGTCGTTCACAACGCAACTTGTTGGGGTGGGGACAAAAGGTGGTCCCGGAATAACAGACGGTGATTTCAAGCACCAGAGGTCAAGTTTGTGCTTTTTTACTATTGTTCTAATATGACTTTGTCCGTATTCAAATAACCATTGGGGAATGTGGCTAGTTGGTCCTGACCAACAGGTAGGGCATTTCAAGTCACTGGAGGTCGAAATTGATCCCTCCATAACGAGGTCCACACGGCTGTTTCTGCGGGGATATACACGTCGACGAAATTACCCGCCTGCACATGCCTAGTTTATAGATGCAAAAGTGTCTGGTAATGGTCATTTTGTTTATCAATGGTCATATTTCTGCAGTAGGGAAATTTACTGATCCCTTGAAAGATATTACAAAAGTGATTCAAATCCTGCAGTTGGATACCCCGCCTGCCATTCCCGCCCTCCACTGTCCTGCCCCGTGACCTACTCACAAACTTCCCATTGGGAATGTAGCATAGAGAAAGCGTAATCAGGGACGATAACGTACTCAAGGGACGATTTATCCTCGTGGGGGCCCTGGGTTACAGGCTGATGTGGTGGCCTGAAATTCAATAGAATCAAAATACTGTTTGCAGTTGTGCAAGTATATATGATATCATTATATCCCCCCCACGGCACTGAGCGTATCATCAAATTCATGACCCACATTGAATTACACTGCAGGCTTGGATACACAGAGGTTATGTCGTGAAGAATGAAAAACTTATCTATTCTTCCAACCCCATTTCACTATCAATGTTCCATATGTGGAGTTATTGGCCCCTTCATATTTCGAACTATTATGGCATAGAATTTGGGAGAATCCCATTGTGCAATAATGCATGACCTCACCTTGGACAACTGGGATGATGTCATTTACTTTATTGATTTCCTTTGTTGAATAAGTCAACATTTAGCACGTAATTAATAATGTCTTTCCTCACCAAAGTACACGTCAACATCTCACTACTGCCCTACACAAGCGATTCCTCTGCGGGCCTTCCATTAACTAAATGTTTTTCGAAGTAAATGTGTGATTTTCCTGGAATCAATATTGTTTGCAGGGTTGTGCAAGTAAATGTTCATTATATCCCCCAAAACACTACGTGGTTCGGGGATTTAATGTTTTGGGGTGTGCCGCCCGTCTCCGTCCGGCCGCCGGATAAACTTTTAGGCGTCACCGCAATAACTCTTTACCGTTTTATCCGATTGATCCGTCCTAGCAAAATCTCGTATGAGTTCAAACGTGGGGCGTCACTGCATGTTTGCTGCCCTCTGATTTTGCAGATTGAACGAAAACTCTTGTCAAGTTGGCCAATATACACGACTTGGTGGGTGGGGACAAAAAATAGTCCCGAAAACATGACAGCCTTGATTTCAAGTTCACCGTAGGTCAAATTTGTCATTTTTTTCGCAAACTACAAGTTGTCTGAGTTACATGAAACTTTAGTGGTGGGGCAAGAGTTGGTCCCGAAAACCTGACGGTAATTTCAGGTCACCAGTGGTAAAATTGTTTTTATTCGAGATTTTTTCTAATTTTTTTCAATTTTGATTTGAAACGAAGCTGGGAGAATGTGAACTCCCGTTGGTCTTGAACAATATGTAGGGAATTTCTTAGTCACCAAGGAAATGAACCTAAAACTTCAATGTGCTTTCTCAACGAGGTCAACAAAGGCCATTTCTTTCTTCTGTTGGATATACACTCAGCGGTTTAGCTGCCTGTCACATGTCTAGTTTATTATTGCATGCATGGGATGCTTCCGATCGGGCGCAATACACCATGCACAAACTTCAAGAAACTGTACCTAACTCTGCAACGGAAGTCGTATGAAAACTTCAGGTTTGACTGACGCATTCAATTTCTCCAGCTAAATATTAGCCTCTTTATAATTCGCCCTGCAGTTGTCCTTTAGAACCTAACGCTAGTGTTGACCACTAATTCTTCCGCATATTTGGTCTTTATCTTTCACAGGCCGATCGTTCCTTCGTAGCCTTCCGAATAATGGTTGATATCACCATCTACATCATCAAAGTGGTACAAGCACAAAACTGGCATGCTGCAGTGGTGATCAGGTAAAGAGTCCTACTGTAATCAGTTCTTTTGTTTCCTTATGTTGTACAGTAGTTATTCATTTCACCTGTACGAGGTCAGGTTTGGTGTCCCGAATTGCCTAGGGGTTCCATGTGCCCGCTAATCTATACCTGGGGCACTGGTTTCTCAGTTTCAAGTAATTGCTAACCCTACTACAATACTGTTTCAGCTGGAGACACGTAATAGTTTTACTTATTTCTGATACCCCCGTTGATATTCTAGTAAAGTAGCAAAGGGCAGCAAGCGCGTTTCCTATATTCCATGCACTAACGAACATTGTGCCAAAATTCTGGCCTTTAAAGAAACGGACGTTTCGGGTAGCCATTTTTGTCATATTTTTAGACGTGCAAAAAAATCCCTCGTCACAAGGGTCCCTCTGCACCGTTACAAATCTATTTTTAGCTGGCCTACTTTTTGTCTCGCTGAATGAAATTCAGGAACGGACCAGTGGTCACTATGGTGTGTGGTTGTGTGTGCACACTTTCTCGTTAGCAGGATTCCCCACAAACCGTGAGCCGATAATACGAATTTTGTGTGTATCATCGGGGTTGGGTGCACATTACTATTTAGATTTTGGGCAGCAAAGTCATTAATTAAGTTGGGTAATTAGCTTATTTTATGTAATTTATTGTTAAGCTCGTTAGCAAGATTATGCAAGAACCATATGTGCTACAGTGATGTAGTTTGCAGGAGGACTTGGATGCCAGGTAGATGAACTGATTTTGCATAATTTATGCGAATTTTCCATTTGTCCGATTTTTTCACGAAACTTGGTGGATGTGGTCTACATGGTTCCCGAGAAATTTAAAAGTGAGGTCGGGTCACTGGAAGTCATTTAATGTGTCTACTTTGCCTAAGTTATGCAATGTTTGAAAGTTTGTGGGATTTCTCCAAACTTGGTAGATGTGATCCACCTTTGATCCTGATCATTTTAAAGTACAGTGGGGTCAGTAGAGGGTCATGTATGTGCGTAATTTGCATAATTTTATCCAATTCAAAACTTTGGTAGAATTCGCCAAACTCAGTAAGTCTGGTCGTTAACCATTCAGGATCTGATGTGTTTGTGTTCAGGGGGGGGGGGGGGGGGGAAAAAAAATTGGATTGAATTCCATCATATATAAAGCTCCTGTTAGAATAAAGAACTGAGGAAACAATAAACCATAGCTCCTGTGACCATGTTAAGCTGTTATAAGCTGCCCACAAGCCAAACCTTTTTACCCAACCAATTTTGTTAGGTTGATTAGACTACAAAAATTTACTGTAATTTTTTATTCCTTGGAACGGGAGTCGCGTTGACGTGTCCTGTTGGTAGTAAGCCGTACTGTAATCAGGATAAGTAAACATGCCTGGTAGGGTCAAGTTCAAACTTGGGGGGTGTGCTTCACAGATGAGTACATGAACGTTATTTATTGTGATGAGTAGGGGGTCAATTTTGGGTAAAAATGGAAACTTGTGAAATTCTGGTATTTTGGGGGATTTTGCCTTGTAATCAGGAAAGTCCAACATGCCTGGTGGGATCAAGTTAACTTGGTGGGTGTGCTCCATGATGAGTACATGGGCGCTATTGTATTGTGTATGAGTAGGGGGGCAATTTGGGGCAAAAGTGAAACTTGTAAAATCTGTATTTTTGGGCACTTTTATACCTGTATCAGGCCAAGTCCAACATGCCTGGTGGGATCAACTTCAAACTTGGGTGTGGGTGGTGCTTCCCATTGATGAGTACATGACGCTTTTTATTGTTGTATGGAGGGGGTCAACTTTGGGCGAAAGTGAACTTGTAAAATTCCTGGTTTTGGGGCACTTTTACCTGTATTAGGCCAAGTCCACTCTGGTGGATCAAGCTCAACTTGGTCTGTGTGCTTCCCATGATGAGTTACATGAAAGCTATTATGTTGTACCAACAGTTCAAGCGATCCATCATATACGGATTGTAAAATTCTGGTATCTTTGGCAGACTTATTTACCTTGTAATCAGGCTTATGTCCAAACCTGCCGTCGGTCATGAAACATGCTAGACATAGCTGCGATTGATCGCAGTTTAAGCATGAGACCTGGTGTTAGGGAAATAAGCAACTTGAACACAACCATACCGTAGTGTGGTCCAAGGAATCACTTAAGCCTTTTGGCTTTCTGGTTCCTTTTCCTCTTTCTACCTTGGGAATGCCGTGCCAGGAAATGGTCCTGTGACATGTGTGCTATACATGTCAATTATAGTCAAAATAGGCAATTTTTTTTAAATAGATTAGACAAATTTGGAGGTTTTCCTAAAGATATATTTTTGGACATCCTTGAACCGCTGCTTGGACAATAAAGTCATATGAATATGAAAGGAATTTCTATTTTTAAAGGCGACGAAGCCGGGCTGCTAAGGAGATTTAGAACATTTTTCATTGGATTCGGTTAAAGAAGTCCGTTGACTGAGCGATCGCCTTGTTGATCTCCTTGACAAAGTCAGAGGAATCTATGATTGCGTCATGACGGTGTGGGTTGTATGTAAATGCCCAGCCTTGTGCAACACAATAACTCCCCCCACCGGATGGGTGAAGCTCATCTTGGTTTGTTTTTCCTCATGATGAGTACATGCACCCTATTGTGGTTGGGTCAGGTCAGTCATCTGCAGTCACCATAAGGTCAGTCTAAAAATCTTGTAAACACGAAAGTCCAGAACTGGTTGGGTCCGATCGTAGCTGAAGGTTTGGAAGTAGCTTCTTCTTATGGGGGGACAGGGAATCCTATTGTTTCGGTCATGTGGGGTATATTTTGGTCAAAATAGGAAAGTTGTGAAAGTTTGATAATTTTGGCGAATTTTGGCTTGTGAACATGTTAACGCTACCCCACCTGGATGGATGAAGCGTGTTCCCCATGATTAGTACCTGAACCCTATTGTTTTGGGGTCAGGGTCAGAGGTCACCAAAGGTAGTCTGAAAAACCTTTAAGATGATCAGTCCAGATGGTTTGGTCCCGACTCGAGCTGCATTTGGAGTATAGCTTTCTAATGGGGGGTACAGGAAGCCTATGGTTTTTGTTCAGGTTGGAGGTATTTTTTGTGAAAATAGGAATTTGGTGACAAGTAGATATTTGTTGGCATTTTGGCTGTAAACATGAAACTCAACCACCTGATGGATGATCTCAAACTTGGTAGGTGTGTTCCCCATGATGGAGGACATGAACCCTATTGTTTTGGAATCAAGTCAGAGGCACCAGAGGTCAAAGTCCGAAACCTGTAAACAGATTAAGTCCAGAATGGTTGTTTGATCAGGTTTAAATTTGGTGTATAGCTTTCTATGTGGAGTACAAGAACCCTATTGTCGTTTAGGTTGGGGTGGATTTTGTTCAAGAACTTGAAAATTTGTGACAAGTTATTTTTGGCCATTTTTGGCTTGTAAACATAGTAACTTGACTCCACCTGGATTGGAAAGAGCCCATACTTGATGTTTTTTCTCCATGATGAGTATATGAATTCTTCGTTTTGGGGTCAGGTCGAGGTCATCAAGAGGTCAAAGGTGCTTGATACCTTGAAATTTAGTGTGTAGCTTTCTCACTCAACAAGTATGGAACCCTATTGGGTTTTTGGTCAAAATGGGAAATTTGTCAGAAGTTACTCATAATGAGCTGGTATCATCTCCCATTTGTTCTTGTGTCTGACTATCGGTTGTCAGAAAGATTCAAAGGATCACTAAGCATTTGGCTTTCTGGTTTTCGTCAAGGAACAACAGCAGAAACCTACAATTTGGCATATAAGAATGCACTGCGCAAATGCTAGCCTCACACGCATGCACATTTTACTGGAACATGATTCACAGAACTAGCACATGTATAAATAGATACGTACAGTGTTTTATTCAATGCCATTGTCCAATTAACCATTTAGTATAAAACTAGAAATGTACTACACCAAACGTACAAAAAAAATTCAATGTAATTTGATAAATCAAAGACTACCGGCCAAACCTAACAATTTCACCTTCGGTTCCGATTTTTCCTATGCTTCAAATGACACACAAAAGTTGGTAAAAAACTGCAGGTGAACTTCTGTTCGGGTAGTCAATTGGTGGTGAAGCTCAGGTGAGGGAGCCTTGTTCATATAGCCCAAATGCCGCTAGGGTAAACGCATAGCCCATTGGTCAGTATGCCAGACCGCCAACCTCCAATGCATAAAACCCGGGAGATTTTTTCACAAAACCTGAAATGTGAGTCACACCGGTTTATCCCTGAGGGTTGGCAATCCCGGTGGAGCCAGCTTTGAAAATGGTGCTGGACACTTGTACATGAGGAGCATTTTGGGATGCAACAGCTATTTCGAACGCTTCTGGCGCGTTTGACAGTGTTACCATTAGCCTAAAGTTAGTCCACTGTATGCCATGCAGGGGGTTTAGAAAAGGTGGGAATTCAATACCTACCAAGAGATTACAGTTCATATATACCGGTCTTCCTGGATATATGAGATGGTGCCCGAGGCAGCCCTAGCCTCTCCCAAATTGCCTTTTTTTGTATAACCGTTTTTAAATCCTGGCCAGACCAAGTCCTGTTCACAGCTATGAACACAGTCAGAGGCAAGCAAAGTTATTCCTCAATCTTTCACAGTTCATTGCACACAGAAGAATGACACAATGTTTAGTCTTTGTTAAATGGTAAACATGCAAACTTCTGGCTCCCTCTGCCATTGTTGACAGAACAGCCCCTGGGTAGGTGGTTCAAAGGAAGCTATTAAAAGCGTGAAGTGAAGGCTTTTGAAAAGTGTGGTTTAGTGGCCACCCCTCCTGCTAGTGTTGAGTAACAAACAGAGCCCTCAGCTGATGGGTTGTTAGAGGAGCTCATCAAAATACAAGGACTATGAAACGTGTAGGCGTTAGATGGGCATCATGCTAGTTTCCTCTCTCTACCTAAATGTGGGTAACAGAACAAAGCCTGGGTATGGTGGCGCAGAGCCTCATAGGGGCTGTGTTCGGAAGTAGAGGCTCAGGCTCAGAAATGGGGGTTTCAGTATTTCAACAATGCAGTGATAATTGTATACTGTCCCCTGTATTGTCTGGTGACATTGCACTTGCTGCTGGAGCTCTGGCACATACAAGTTGAGGAAGGAGACTCCTTTATTTATTGCTGGTTTCTCCTGCATTGCATAATTGGGGTGGTGGGGTCCAGGGTTTTTGCAACAGGATACAGTGATCCACATACACCACCCAGTCTATAGGTGGATTGCCGTCGTTTCCATGTCTTCTCTACATCATTGCTACTACTTTCTCAGAACTGGAAAAACCAGAATCATTCATGTAATTATCTCCTCATGATGTTAGATTATCCTTTTAATGGACTGGGGGGGGGGGGGGCTGGCTTTGGGTGATGTTCCCCAAACTGCTTGAAATGCAACTCAAAAACTTGGCCCACACACAAACTTTGTTCACATTTTTATATAACAAGTGTATGGAAGCCAGTACATCACAACCCACCAGAACCTCAGGGATAGCAGTTACCAAACCAGTTGCAATACTTGGCAAAAACGCTCGGGCCCACAACACCTCAAACTTTATTTTAGACGCACATTATCTTTCAATGGAGCTGGGGGGGTGGGCTGGCTGTTGGTCACTGGTCCCCCACTGCATTGGACTGCAAATCAAAAACTCACCAACAGACATCAGACTTGTCAGCATGTATTAGACCAAGTGTATGGAACAGTACAACACAACCCACCAAAACTAAGGAAGCAGTTAACCAAACACAATGCAATACTGGCAAATTGATCGGCCCACAAACCTCAAACTTTATTTAGTAAGCAAAATACCTAATCGAAAATGTAATTCACATTTTCAAATGCACTAACCGTGCGGCAACCGATGTGCATTATTTTTACTCACTATAAAACGAATCGGACCTGCGATTGTCATTTTGAAAATTTTAAATAATTCCAATCCTATGCCATTATACACTGATATACCTTTACCTGTTTATTGCACTGATACAATAATTTCTTATTGTGCGGTGTGTTGGGATTGCGGCAAGTTTTTCTCTTGCGGCAAGTTGAAGCTGTTCCCGCTGCATTGAACCCCACCCCACCCCACCCGCCAAGTTGCCATATTCTCCACTGTCAGTATATTTTAGTGAAGATTTTAGCAATAACTCCTTGGCGCTTGGTCATATTTCACCATGTTCTTCCTCCCAAAAATGCTTGACAAGTGTTTTGCTGCAACACTTTGATGGTATGGTAGCCATCTTGGCCAGTTGTGATCCTGTAATAGACCAGTCAGAGGTGTTAAGTTGCCACAATGTTGTGCACCATCTGTTTGACTTAAACCATTTTCCCAGTTGTAGGGTGCACGGTTAATTCCCCTTACCAATGGCCATTTATGTATCGGTCCATTGCGTATGTGCCATTCGTTTCTTGCTGCCCTATGAGAACCACAGGGACAGATCATCAGTAGTTCCAAAGCGGTTGTATTGTTTGATTGTTCACACATGCCATTCAACATTATTAATTTGAGCCGTTACCGTATGGGAAAATTTTGTATCGTCCTGTATTACATGAGGCATATATGTACTACTGTCGTGACAGTGCATTGCTGCTGGTGCTCATCTCCCCCAACATGCTGGCTTTTGAGCGAAATTTTAAAAAACTGAATGCGGCATCCAAACCGCAAGGTCATACGACCTTCTTACTGATTTACAGTCCAGTTTGGTGTCCCATCCCATCATACCATCATGCAATAATAAATGATGTGGATGTCATACTGCACAACCCTGCAGACATTTTTTTTTTCTATTGAATTCACACATTAACCTTCGAAAAGCATTTAGTCTATGGGAAGATGATTGCGGTAGTGGAATTGGGGTAGGTGTTGATGGTTCTACTTGTGAGAAAAGACAACAGAACTTCGGCTTCAATGTTGAATCTTCAACAAATGAAAACATGAATTCAGGAAAAACATACATAATTTCCTGGGTTGTCCAGGTGTGCATTGGGCAGATTGTGCAATAGATTCTCCCGAATTTTCCTCTCTCTGCATGATGGAACCAACAATTAAAGGCCAACACTCCATGATAACATTGTATTGAAATATGGAGTTGGAACCTCAAGTTTTCCATTCTCTATGATATCACCTCTGTTGTATCCAAGCCTACCCTTTTAATTTCATGAACGTAGCCACAACAATCCCGCCCGGGCTCCAGGTTTCTTTCCTTGTGTTCCCACCAGTGCCTACCACAGGCTTAGGGTGAACACCAGGTACTAAATGCTAGTGTGGGCCGAGTTTAGTTTAGCTAGTTTGAAACTGGTTTTTTATCTCAGTGACACAGATTGCTGTTTCTGTTCAACAGTAATGTGCAGGTTTGCGTGTTCATTCCGGTAGACCATAGTACTTGGTTAAGTCAGTCGTCAGTCAGTCCTCCGGGATACAAGGGGAGGGGAAGTCGCGAAACTAGGCAAGGCTGAATGATGTTAATGCCTCGACATGTCTGGGTTTTCTTAACGTATGAAATATAAAATTGAAAAGCAGTGACAACACCAGTGTAATGTGTTGGGGCTTGATTACCCTTTACATAACTTGCTTGCATGGCCATGTTCATGAAGATATTTACTGCTTTGTATGAGTTTCACTCTAGCATCGATAGTAAAACAACATCTAGTAACAATGCAGTAATTCCTTCCCTGATGACCTCCCAGTGCAAGTGGCATTGTTCTCAGTAGCTCGTGGGATGATTTGGTTTTGACAGGGCTCATATTGGCCTCTCACATACCCCTGCCTCCATTGGAATGACGGACCTCATTGTGTTCCCTGTGTTTTAGGGAATTATGAACAGATCGAGGGCCCTTTGTTGCAGAATTAAATCCGGGATGACGTCATAGGAGATAGAAAAGCTGATGCGCATCTAAAGGCTGTTGTGACGTCAAACCAGATCATTAATCTAGAGGTGGGAGAATTTCAATGTCCCATCACTGATTCTTGGGCAATGAGAACTGATCACACACACTGGCACGAATAAAGCAAAATCATGGTAGTAGACGATTGCATAGTAACCTTCCCAGTGCAAGTGGTATTGTTCTCACCTAGCTTGTGGGATGATTTGGTTTTGACATGGGCTCATATTGACCTCAACAACCCCTTTCCCCATTTGCCCTGACAGACCTCATTGTGTTCCCTGTGGAATTGTGGACATCAATACCAACCATTATGTTCTTCCTGTCTTTGGATTACTCCCTAAGCCAACGAAAACAACTACACAATGTTTTGGACCTCAAAGCATTGTTCAAAGGACAATGATCCTCCTCCATTTTGGATTTTCTTTTAAGAAGAGCAATCTTTACAACTTTGAGCATTTTCTTTTCAATCCCAGGTGATGTTTCAGATGCCTATTTTTTCACTCACTGGTTCAAGATGAGGTTCTATATTGGATGCATGTCAGGTAATATTTGTTGTATATTGCATGCTCAGGTAATATTTGTTGTATATTGCATGCTCAGGTAATATTGTTGTATATTGAATGCTCCGGTAAATTGTTGTATACGCCTCATGATGTGCTCAACGCAATCAAAGGCTATCATGAAACGATTCTGGACTTCCTATTACTGGTTACACTAGCCACCAACACTGTACTATGTTCATTTGATGACCCAGACGATATGCTATCTCAGACAGATATGCATTCGCGGGCAAATATGAAAAATTAATGTTGAAAGACTATTTCCGGAAGTTGGATGTTACTCGCGCAATCAACCTTTTCTACTACCCTGATACCCTGAATAGCGGCAAAGCAAGAAGTTGTTCACACCTGCAAAGTGATAATTTACCAATATCATATAGTTAACCCCTGCTGAGTTATTTAGCTATTGCGTATTTGCGACTTTCGGTCTATTTTATCGGTTCATTCAGTCTGTAAACTTTGCCTTTTTGGGGCTTCCAAATGCTGTTCTACCTGGGCCAGCTGTTGACTACACTTTGACTCATGTTTATTGCTCAGATACATCTTTCACTTTTTAAAGGTAAAAGATTATTGAAGTGCCCTTATAGGCCATTTTGCGGAGATGTACAAAACGAACAGATTACTTCTGGATACCACTATACTTGCTAGAGTCTGTTATCATGGACTAGAGCTACCTATGGGGGCCAGTTTTTTGGGGAAAATGGGAATTGGAAAATGGCTAATGTTCTCCGTGTTGTGCTATGAATAACCTTGCACCATAAGTTGGGATCTGTCTGAACTGTTTTATCATCTCTTTTGTATAGTGGCTCACTTGGTGTCCTCCTGAACCTGATCACTGTCCGGATGAAGGCCACAGACCCAGAGATGCTTCCAGTTGCCGTTGCCGTGTCCGACGCTCTCCTCGTGTCCTCCCAGTGGCTGTTTGAGGCGACTCCCCAGTTTACTTTGCCTTCAGGTGAGAAGGTCTGCCACAACATGGGAGTTGTAATTGACCCAGGCAGAAACATTGTATGTGGCTGCTCGCAGAGGTAGGTCTTAGGGGACCAATAACACTCGTCGGATATGGTTTTGCACGAGGTCAAGTGAATGACCCACCCCCCTACTACAAAGACAAGGTGTATAAATAATGTCATTTATCAGGAAATGGTAGCAACGTGGTAATGTTGCACCACTCAACTTCTCGGTCACCTTTGACTGACAGATCCAGAGAATACACACCCCAGTTGGTTTCCAGGTAGCGTACACAGAAATTTATCATGGGGGGAAGGGTTTGAGTTCGGAACCCAAGGGAGTGGCCTCATTACGGCCTTGTTCACCCTGTTGGCAAATAAGTCACATTTATGAGCCACTAGGATGCTTCTGCTGCTAGTAGTCGCTATTAAAATTTATTGATCACTTGGTCATGGTCATGACCCCTATACCCCATGACCCCCCCCGAACCCCATGACCCCCCCACGAACCCCATGACCCCCCTCCTGTGAGTACGGTACGTTCTACTTTCTTCTTTCTTTTTCTTCTTCTTCAGCCTGTTGGGCAACAGGACTATGTACTTTCCGCTCTTCAGTTCGCCTGTTGGTCCCCCCAAACATGACTACGTATTTCCCTCTTCTTCAGCCTGTTGGTCAACATGACTACTTACTTTCCTCCTTTTTTTTCAGCCTGTTGGTCAACATGACTCGTACTTTCCTTTTTTTCAGCCTGTGGTCAACATGACTACGACGTTCCTCTCTTCACTGTTGGTCAACATAACTACGTACTTTCCTCTTCTTCAGCCTGTTGGTCAACCTGACTACGTACTTTTCTCTTCTTTTGCACCTGTGGTCAACATGACCTCGTACTTTCCTTCCATCCTCTTCTTCAGCCTGTTGGTGAACATGAACTACAATACTTTCCTCTTCTTCTCCTGTTGTCACATGGACTAATACTTTCCTCTTCTTCAGCCTGTTGGTCCACATGACTACGTACTTTCCCCTCTTCTTCATCTTTCTTCAAGTTCATCCTGTTGGTCAACATGACTATGTACTTTCCTCCTTTTTTCAGTTTCAAGCCTGTTGGTCAACATTACACGTACTTTCCTTTTTTCAGCCTGTTGGTCACATTGCTCCGTATTTCTCTTTTTTCAGCCTGTTTTGTCACATTACTACGTACTTCCTCTTCTTCATTCTTCAAGCCTGTTGGTCAACATTACTACGTACTTTCCTCTCCTCCACCTGTTGGTCAACATGACCTACGTATTTTCTCTTTTTTCAGCCTGCTGTCAACATGACTACGTACTTTTCTCTTCTTTAGCCGTTGTCAACATGACTACGTCTTTCTTCCTCTTTTTTTCAGCTGTTGGTCAACCTGACTACGTACTTTTCTCTTTTTTCAGCTTTGGTAACCTGACTACGTACTTGCTCTTTTTTTTTTTCAGCCTGTTGGTCAACATGACTACGTACTTTTTTTTCAGCCTGTTGGTCAAAAAGACTAAGTACTTTCCTCTTCTTCAGCCTGTTGGTCAACCTGACTAGTACTTCCTCTTCTCGCCTGTTGGTAACATGAATACGTACTTTTCTCTTTTTAGCCTGATTGTCAACATGGACTAAGTACTTTCTTTTTTCAGCCTGTTGGTCAAACATGTACTACGTTTACTTCCTCGTTTTTCAGGCCTGTGGTCAAAATGACTACGTACTTTTCTCTTTTTCAGCCTTGTTGGTCAACATGGGGCTACGTGCTTTTTCTTTTTTCAGCCTGTTGGTCAACAGACTACGTACTTTTCTCTTTTTTCAGCGGTCGGTCAACATGACGATGGTACTGTTCTCTTTTTCAGCCTGGTGGTCAACAATAATGAAGTTACTTCCTCTTTTTTTCAGCCTATTGGTCCAAACATGGACTACGTGACTTTCTCTTCTTAGCCTGTTGGTCAACATGACTACGTACTTTTCTCTTTTTTAGCCTGTTGGTCAACATGACTACGTACTTTGTGTTCCTGTGGCTCCAGCCTCTGGATGACAGATCGACAGAGAATGAAGAAATCTCTCTGCAAAGCTGTCTCGAGAGGTTGCTTGAAGCCGGAGGGAGTTAGATTTGGATTCCATCTTCATTTCTGGTCGAAGCCTGCTGGTCAGTGGTGGTGTTCGGTGTCAGGGTATGGAACAACAGAGCTGAGGTATTCAGTTGTTGTGTCAGTATATGTGTACTAATTTTATTAACTATGAACGCTTTATTTAATATAGCACTTTTCACATTGTCCTGGAAGCCCTTAGCACTATAGGAATCAAGATTGGTTGTACTTGATCCCCCCCTACACCAGACTTTCCAAATTGCAGAACTGGTAGTTCACTGAATTGACTTGACCCATGACTCACAGCATATTTTGCAACTGAAGTCTCACAGGTGTCCCTTGCAATTACAATAGTGGAAATATTGTTGTCGATGGACGCTGGTAACCGGTTCTAAAACACTGCTATATCGGTTACAAACCATTACGTACTTACTGCTCAAATTACGCAAAGACCTGCTGGCGTTATTCTGGTACGTTAATCGTACTTATATGGCTTTCATTCAACAGTTGACCTTAACAATGACTGTCCTGTTGTGTAAGTATGCCACCCCCGGTGTCATTGTGGTCCCCCAGGGGGGGGGGGGGGCTGGGGACTGCCAATACCACATCACTACGGGGACAAACTGGAACAGCAGCATTAAGACCTCCCATTGTTACCTTCATACCGTGATGGTCATAATTCAGTCCACAATTCCAACTCATCTCAGCCTCAACATTGTGTCAACATACAGTCTGTCCCAACAAAAAATTGTGTAAGAGTCTGGTGACAATAGCAATTTCGCCATTGCAACCTACGTGGTCTTCCATGTTTGCCATGACATGGGTCGATTGAAAGAAGTTACCCACCACCTTTTTTGGGGTTGTCAACTTGGTCTCTTATCTGGGTACTTCTTGGTATAATTACTCTTCGATCTTAACTCACCCTCCAAGTGTTTGTCTGATCCAGATTTAATCCTAATCAAACTTACCATCTTTTATTGTTGTCGAATGGCACTACATAATCCTCCCTCCGGGGTGGACAGTCCAGCACGTCCTTAGATCCCCGATTCCGTGAACTGCTGTGCATGCTGAAGTCCACTAGGTCGAGTTTCGCGATTTGCGGCATTCTCTCTAGGTTGACAGTCGTGTTTGCGGGTAGGACGATAGCGGGTCTCAACAGGTGGTTAGAAATTATAGTGCGCTGAGGAGGGCATTCAGTTTGTGGAGTTTTTCGTCTTTCTATCTGGGGAAGGAGGGATTCTTTTCGCAAGGTGGTCCTTCATTACCTTAATGGTGCGGGGGGCTTCCTAGGTTAGGCAAGTTGGTTAATGTCTGCGTGGAAGGGGTGTTAATTGTTACTAGTTTGGGGCCGGGTTTTCTGGTTGTCCTAGACTTTACTGGCCGGGTTTTAATAGTAAGCATTGCAAGTGGGAGCTCTGGCGAGGTCAACAGTTGCGATAGATATGTTACTGACTTCTTCTTTCCTGTCTAATGTTCAGAATCAGGAACAAGTTTGATGAGTTGCAATTTTAGTTCTGAACGCAAGCCTGACGTCATTGGGATTACGAGTCGTGGTTGAACGTGATTTTCCACAGGCCGAAGTTCACCCTTCCTGTTCTGTTTGTTTATAGTCAAGATAGGACTGATACTCTCCGTGGCGTTGGTGTTGGAGTTTTGTTGTATGTGAGGTCTGACATTGAAGGTTTTGAGAAGGCCGATATTGGTGTGAATTTTGTCAACTCTGTTTGGTGTGAAATTCCGTCCTAACTCTCTGTTATTCCCATTCTTCATTAGTTGACGTTGTGTATCGTTCTCCAATACTCTGAAAGACAACTCTCTTCTTTCCGACATACTTTCGCATTTTCTAGGAAGATCAATATTTGGGTGTTTTCAATTATCCAGTTATTTCTTGGTCTGATGGGACTAGTGGCAGTCATGGATCTGGCTTCTTCAATGTCACGCAGATTGTTTCCTTTCTCACAGCATGTCATTTTCCTACCATAAAGCATAATATTTTGGATTTAGTTTTGAGCGTGATCCAGATTCTGTAGCTAAGTCGAGAGCTGGGTAGCTCGGTGCAAGTGATCATGAATATTCTAGCTTTTCAAGGTGTCTTGTTCCGTCAATATCGCACAGAGAGTAGAGCTTGTTCCTTGTTTCCGCGAAGGCCATTTCGATGGCCTTTCTAGGTTTTTTGCGAGAATGATTGGCGTAAATGTGGTTAGAAAGTACGAATGCTGTTTGAACTCTTGGGAATGGTTTCATTGAAAAGGTTAACGAGGGTTATGGGAAATTTTACGTTCCTTGGAGGAAACGTCGCAGTAAGAACAAGAGGCCTTTCTGGATGAATAGGGAAGTTATCCTGGCCATCAAACGTAAGCGACATTTATGGCGACGTTATTATCGTATCTTCTGGTCCTTGTCCTGATCTGAGCATTTCAAGTGCAGCAAAAGCCTTGTCCAGCGTTTTATTTTTCTGTGGCTAAACTTGATTTTGAGAGCCAGATTGCCTCTAAATATCAAGGATAATCCTCATAGCGTTTTCTCTTATGTGAGGGGGCTCAAAAGTCAAGGACAGCATTGTTCTTTGATAGATTCGCTCGGGGATACATCAGCGATAGCCATGGATATGGCCAAGGTTCTCAATAATTATTTCTCGTTCTGTTGTTTAACTCATGAGAACTGGATAATTTTGGTGTCCTAGTTGTCGGGGTTTCTCTGCATAGTATTGGTAATATGGTGTGCTCGCCTGGTTAAGTAAAGGAAAACTGCAGAAGCTCAATAGTGATAAGGCTCCTGGTCCTGCGGAGTTTTATCCTTCTTAATAAATCTTTTGGCCGACGAGTTGTCTGTTCCATTAGCTAATTATTTTATAAGACTCTGCAAGTAGGTGTAGTTCTGGATGATTGGAGGAGAAGCAAATGTTTCTTCCTATTTTTAAAGAAGTAAACAGTCTCTCCTTGTAAACAGGCCAGTCCCCCACCCAGCTCTTACTAGTGTTGTCTGCGAGGTACTGGAATCAATCATTTCGGATCATATGGGTGATTATTTCAATGAGCATAGTCTGATTAGGGATCTTCAGCATGGGTTTAAGGAAAAATCGTTCGTGGTTTGACTATCGTTTGGAATTTTGGAAGATGTTCTGTTCTGGTCGACAACGCAATGCTGTTGATATACTTTTCCTGGACTTTCAGAAAGCTTTTGACAAGGTTCCTCATGAGCGTCTCTTGCTCAAGTTGGAGGCTTTGGCATCGGGGGATGTCCTTAATGGATTCGTTAGTGGGCTTCATAATAGGGAACAACGAGTTTGTCATTAACTGGCGGCGTCGTCTTCTTGGCAAAAGGTCACTAGTGGTGATTCCCCAGGGATCGTTTCTCGGGCCGTTACTCTTTTTGGCGTATTTGTCGATCTTGAAGGTTCTGTTCATTCCAGGTTAAGAAGTTCGCAGACGGTACCAATTTGTATCGGGGGTCGGTTCGAATGATGATGCTGAAATTGTTCAAATGGATCTTGCTATAATTTCCCACCTGGTCTTCCGACTGGCAATGTTTTTCAAGGTGACAAGTGCAAGTTAGGCATGTTGGTTTTCTTCACAATTGCAGCAACGCTTCCTTCAAGTTAAATGGCCAAAATGTATTCAGAGCTGATTTCAGAAAAAGATCTGGGTTTGTTTTGATTCTTCTTCTTCTTTGAAACCTTCCAAGCTTCCGGAGCTGCTAGAAGAGGGAATTGGATTCTTGGCTTGATCAACGTCACTTTCAGTTTCCTTGATAATGATATTGTTGTAAAGGCTTTTTAAGCAACTGGTGAGACGCAACCTGGGAATATTCTGGTACAGTGTGGAATCCTCCCTACTTTGCAAAAGACCCAGGTATATTGAAAACGTTCAGCGTGGGCAACTAGAATGATTGCCTGCTGTCTGAAAAATTAATCCTACGAGGAAGATTAAGGCGTCTCGGTCTAACTAACATGAGCGGAAGCGAATTCGGGGTGACTTGATTCAGGTTTTCAAAATTGTCCTGGACCGAGGGCCTGTCCTTTCACTACTTCTTGAATGTTTCCATGTTACTGCAACTAGAGGCCACTGTCTCAAGCTTCGTGGCAAGCGCTGCAGATTGGACATTCGTAAATATTTCTTCTCGCAGAGAGTGATCAATGAGCCCCTGCGCAATGTCTTCCTGAAAAAGTTGTTCTCTCTAAGAGTGTGAATGCCATTCAAGAACAGTCTTGATTTATTTTTCGAATCACGGGCGAAGATTAGTGATTTTCATTTTTCTTTCCTGGATGTTGTGGGCGCCCCTCTGGGGTCGTTTCTGAGGATTTGTCTCCTGACCTTTTTCACGAAATAAACTAAAAACTTTGTAATCCTTGTATTGCTAATGTGAGAACCTGTGAAAAAAAGTGACCACTTTTGCTCAATTTGGGCTTGTTAACATGATGACCTCACCCTATTGGATTGATACTCAGACTGATATGTGTGTTCAATAATGAGCACATGTCAAATGTCATCCAAGGTCCAGAAGGTTTTTCCAGAAACTGTTTTTATAAACATAATAACTTAACCCCACCTGGATGCAGCTCATGCTTCTGAAATACTTGTAAACATGAGTCAAACAAGAACTCTATGGCTTATGGTGTTGACCAGTGGTCGTTTTTGGCTTTGACCCCACCATCATGTATGGGTGTGCAAAACCTGTACAAAGGCAGGGAAAGGCGACTGCGCAGGTAAATCAAACTGCGAAAATTGCAGGAAATATAATCAAACTGCGGCAGTAGAGAGTTCGTGGCACAAGGCACATAGACGCTGTACAGCATTCAAGTCTGGCACTATGTGCAGGACGACGAGGGTTTTTCTCTTCAACCCTAGCTACCGAGGTACCTCTGGCGGCAGTGAGGGGGGTGCTAGGCAACTCTTCCACTTGGTGGTTTTCGCTAGTCCCTTTGTCGTTTGTTGATTAGGCAACAATTGCCATGTGCGTTCAATTTGTTGTATCCTAGCCAACAATATTCTGAGTCGTTTCTATAACACCAGAAGAAAGTTACTATGAATTTGAGGAATCTCTGTCTCGTTAAATATAGTCCCCCTTAATTATGGTTGGCAGGTCTGTTAGTAATGTTATGCCCCTCACCATTTACTGCTGTTCCGGGAGGACAAATAACGCACCTGTACCACAACAAGCAGCCTGCACACACGGGGACAGAGGACTTAGTGACTCCACTTGCAACTCATATGGTTGAGAGGCTTTGGTCCTCGTCAAAACCACTGATCCTTCCTCGCTGTAAAACTCCCTCATTTCTACCGTCACCAGGTTGTTTCGGCACCATTGCTCAGGTGAACTGTTCCTCAGCAGTGCCTTTTATGCAGAGGAGCATTCCATAAGCCGTCAACGAGATAGCCATCTGAGAAGAAGAAAAACATGAAAATGAGCATCGGGAAAATAACTCACAGCACAATTTCGAAATGCACCAAGAACGGCTACTGCAAACCAGAGAAAATTATGCAAAATTGTCAAATTAGTTACATTATTGACATTCCAGACCTCGTGTACACAGGTGTTCGAACGGGGGGAGGCGTATCCAGTGTGCGTCGTACGCCCCGAGCAAACTGTCGAGAAAGGCGGTGATCGCCTGAGGCGGAACAAGCTGGTCTGCTGTTCAGCCTTTCGTTGGCGCCGCTCCCGCCCGCTAGTCTTTTTTTTTTTTTTTTTGGGGATCCCGTTGCCAGGCTGGTGGTTGACCCGCTTCGGCTTAAAGCGCGTTCACAGTCCCCAATTATTGATAAGCCTCAGCACGTGGTGTAGGACGACTCCACTGTCCCCGGGGCGTATCCTTCGCTTCTTGGCATGTCCTCGAACACACACTGGTTGTGTGCTCCTATGTGCCTATTCCCTTCCGGAGTCCTCAGGCTATAACCACATCACCCGCCTCTTCTTTAGTGTTGTCCGCTAGTCGCCCTTTGTCGTTTGTTATTAGCGCCACACTTGCCATGGGCGTTCATTTTGTTGTTCCTAACAAACAATATTCTAAGGTTCGTTCTCATACCACCAGAAGAAAAGTTTCTATGAGATTCGAGGATCTGTCTCATAACTCTAGTCCCCCCTAATATGGTTGGTAAGGTCTTTTAGTAATGTTATGGCCCCTCTTCTATTGCTGTTCAGGAAGACAACATAACGCACCTGTACCACAAGCATCCAGCATACACTGGGATAGGGGAGACTCTCACCAGCAACTCATTGGTTGAAAAGGCTTCTGTCCTCGGCAACCACTGCTCCTTCCTCGCTATAGAATTCCCCCCATTTTTCTACGGTCACCAGTTTGTTTCGGCAGCCATTGCTCCAGGTAACTGTTCCTCAGCAGTCCTTTAGCAGTCTGGAAGCCTTTCCACTTAAGTGGGTTGATCAACGAGATAGCCAGCTGAGAAGAAGAAAAACAAGGAAAACAGCGGGAAATAACTCACAGCAAAAAATGTCGAAAGGCGCCAAAAAAGGCTACTGCAAACCAGAGATTTTATGGGCAAGCTAGTTACCTTATTGATATTTCCAGACATCTGTTTTACAAGCACGGGGTCAATGTGGGAGGAGGCGTATCCCGTGTTCGCGTACCCCCCGGGCAAACTTGCTGCTGAGGAAGGCGGTGATCTCCCTGGGGCGGAACAAGCTGGTCTTCTGTTCATGGACTTTCGTTGGCGCCGCTCCCGCCCGCTAGTCCTTTTGTCGTGCCGAGGCCGGTGTTGACCGCTTGCTGAAAGCCTTTCCAAGTCCCGCATATTCGTGAAGCCTCGAGTCAACGTGAGTGTAGGACGCCACTGTCCCCGGGGCGTATCCCTTGCTTCTTGGCATGTCCTCGACACATGGTTGTGTGCCTTCCAATGTGCCATACGCTCCGGAGTCAGGCCATACCCTGCCATCTTCTGTAGTTTTGCCGCTAGTCCTTTTTCGTTTGTTGATTAGGCAACAATTGCCATGTGCGTTCATTTTGTTGTATCTTAAAACCAACAATATTGTTAATGGTCGTTTCTCATACCACGGAAGAAAAGTTACTATGAATTCGAGGAATCTCTGTCTCTTAATATAGTCCCCCCCTTAAATATGGTTGGTAGGACTGTTAGTAATGTTATGCCCCTCAATCTTTAATTGCTGTTTCCGGGCAGGACAACGGAACACCCCCCAACCCAAACGCAACTCTGTTACCACACCAAGCTCCAGCACACACTGGGATGTGTGGGACTAAGTGACTCCACCAGCAACTAATACAGTTGAAGAGGCTTCTGGTCCTCGTCAACCTCTTCTCCTTCCCGCTGTAGAACTCCTCATTTCTAACGGTCACCATGTTTGTTTTGGCAGCCATTGCTCAGGTGAACTGTTCCTCAGCAGTGCCTTTATGCAGGTCGGAGCATTCCACTTGAGCTGTCAACGATATAGCCATCTGAGAAGAAGGGATAATAATTCTGGGTGGAATAACTGATATCCCCAGTGCCCTGTTTTTTAAAAAATGGGATTCTTCCTTTGTAGAGCGAGGTGGCCTGGTTATCTCACCTGTCGGCTGTATAGCCAGGTGTAGCCTATCAATCTCTTTGACCCTGTCTCCAATCCAGCATTCTTTCTCTTGGGCTCGTTATCAACCAGAAGACCAGGCTCTTCATAGGACCCAAACAGATCATGTCCAACAATTCACAGCACCTGCCAACTGGATTGTAATCTTCAAATAGTAAACGGCAGAGAAGCCCTTTGCCTTGACAGGTTCTCTCTTCTCTGGTTTTAACAGGTAAAAGCAGCTGAATTGTCTTGAGCTCCACAATATTCTGCTTGCATGTAATGTCAGAAATCATTGTGAAACGGCTACCAAATCTGCAGCAAGCGAGAATAATAACTCTGTACCACGTTTTTTGGAGTGAACCAAACAAGTGGGTTTGAGCTACGTCTGTATTGTAATTTGTTCGCACAAACAATTACGAATGTCAAATTCCCTGAATTCTGTTGAGAAATTGTGTTTTATCAGATATGGAAAAATCTATAATCAATCAGCTGGCTCTCGGTTGAATCATTTGTTAGCGCAACTCGCTAAGTATCTGAAGGCAGAGGAAGGGTCTTGAATGCATTCATTAATTACATGAACCTAATTCAGGAATGCTTGGTCCGACCAAGGTCAAATTCAAGTTTATATGGCAAACGGAAGTCATTTTTGTAATTTTTTTCGGAAATTTTGAAAAAAATTGATATTTAATTTGAGAGACTCGTGCCAGCATAAGAATCCATTTTGAGTGGTGGAACTCCATCAGATCAAGTCTCTGCCGACAGCTGGTGTGGTACTGTCAGCTTGACTTATTGTTCACTGAGTGTACCAATGATCGCTCAGCAAACATGCTTGCTGCTCCCATGCAGTACTTGACACAGGCAGTTGTGGTAGGCATTGACCAGGAAATTTCAGTGGCTGCTTAGTACATAATTGCCTCTAAGGATGGAAAACACTGGAACTGGGCGTTTCTTACCCACCCATTACCCATACAGACGGGCACCACTGCAATAAGCCTGTATCACCTACGAAAGTCGGTGGCCCGGTAAACTTGAACTAATACAGTTTGAGAGATAATTGCCATGCCGGCGACCTAATGTTTCATTATATGTAATAAGAATATTAACCATAGCACTAGGTGCTGAGTAGTGTTGTGCATGTTGTAATTAGTGTAATGAAATTGAATATAATACAATGATCGTATCCCGCCTGCCTCCCCGGTTTCTCCCTGATAATTTTTGTCGTACTTCTGGCTCGGACAGGCAAAATTTCTGCTTTTGTAAGTCTGAAAAGAATAATGAAACAAATGTGGTCAGTCCAAGCAAGTCATTCCACTCTTCCTCAAATACAACTCATATACCTTCAGGTAATTTATCCAAAGAAATGCTCTTGCCCCATGGTGGATGAGCTAAATGGCACAGAAGCACTGATTAGGGATGGAAGAGTGACACTCAGCATGTGCTTCAAGTATCCACCTGGCCTCCTTCAGTTTCTACCCAATAATTTTTCGTACTAATGGTTGGCCAGGCAAAAAACTTCTGCCTGGAATTCTGAAATAATAATGAAACAACTATGGTTTTCCAATGTGTTAGATATAAGATTATCGTATCCACCTGGCCTCCGTCAATTTCTCCCGGACTGAATTTTCCGTACTGTATGGCTTTGGCAGGCGAAACTTCTGCTTTGTGAATTCTGAACGAATCATGAAACAAATGTGTGTTTCATGTGTTAGATATAAAATTATCATATCCACCTGGCCTCCCTCATTTTCTCCTCCATAATTTTTAGCTCAAACCAGCAAAGCTTGTTGATCTATTGTGATGCCCATGCGTCTATCTATCCTTCTATTTTTCAGTCTGTCAACCTTAGCTTTTTGGGCCAACACAATGTTTTGTGCTTTGATGATCTTGACCTCAGGCTTGGTCACAATTTATTGACTGATGGGTCACCATTGACCACCTCAATGTATAGGTCAAATGGCATTAATGGGCCACAATGGGCCAATAAGTGGGGAACCGCAAAATGCTACTTCTCCTACAAATTTTGGTGCACAGAGACACCCACACTTAAATCTTTAACTGGAATGTGTTTCCTTCCATTACTAAATAACAAAACATGTCCTACATGAACTACCTTTAACGTTCAGCATTGCAAAGACTACATGATTTTGTTTTTTAAATGTGAATTGAGCGTATATACTGGTACTGGCTCTTAGTAGTAAAGTTGTAGATCACACTTGCCCTTAACCCACAAAGCATGATAGGTTAGGTTTGGTTACGCTCCTTCACGCTGATCTAGTCAACTCCAGCTACCAGCCTGAGCCTAATGTTTTCGCTCACCACAGGACGCTCTCCTAGTTCTCAACCTCCAAGGTTTTGGGTGCCCCTCCTGTCCATAGGTTGTGTTCTCGTAGGTCAGGAACACAACAGAAAAGAAGGATATAGGGCGTAGGACTCCATCTCCAGTTTTTCATTGACACTCTTCATCATCATCGAGCCAGTAGCAAGCCTCACGGCCATCTGAGATGCACCATCAGTTAGACGGGAGCTGTTTACACACATCAATCGTCTATACTTAGGATGGTCCCTCATTTGGCCGACATCTAATGCAAGGTTGGCGGTGAAATTGAAACCCATCAATTTCTCCATTCACCAGAGAAACAAACAAAAAATGCCTTTAGCAGGAAGAAACCGTGTCTCTTCATTTCCATGTTACAATGATATCCTCGAGGACAAGGAAGTGGGTTGAAGTTCCCATAGTGTTATTATTACCTGGCTTAGAAGGAATGCTGTGACAAAATGAGCAAAGTGCACCATATCTTTCTCCGCAGTTAACTAGTTAAATAGTAGGTAACACAAAATCCATGCAAAACGTTGTGTGACTTTTACACGCTAATATTCTTCATTGACAGAGATGGAAATTTGCTTTACCTAGGGCAAAAGTCTTTATTATATGGGAAGGTGAACATAAAACATAGTAGGCATCTGGATGCAGCGATGTGCAAATCACCAATTGTTGAAAGATTTGCGGACACGGGTTACGGTGGCGGTGTACAAGTGTGGTTACATAGCATGCAACTAGATTGAATCTTCTAATCTACACCATGAACACATGGATGAGTTGACTGGCTGGGACAAAATTGCTCAATGTGAATAATTCTGTTGTCTGAATACGAAATTACAGATGGGTTTTTAGCCTTAGTTTGTGTGAAAATTGTCGATAGAGTACCACTTGCATGTCATCTGCCAAATTTGTCTGTGATCTGCTGGATTGCCTCGACTGATTCACGATCTCGAGGGGGCAGTATGCGATTCCCTCAAGCAAGTCCTGATAAGCTTCTGCAGGCATTTGTGTGGGACACAGACAGTTCTCAGGCTCGGGGAGGGAAGAAAATATGAAGTCTGTACATAACACTCGTTGGAAAACTACTTTTATTGCCTTGGTTAAAGGCAGCTTCCCCATCTGTCCATATAACCATAATAGTAACCTGCCATTCCACGATAAAAGGTATTTCTAATTGCTTGATCCACTTCAATGTGGCTTAAGCTGATAGCAAGATTGAGATATTGATGGCATGTTGGAATTTTGGGACAAGGTTACGATGACGGTGTACATATGTGCGTGTGGTTACATAGCATGCACCTAGATTGAATCTTCCATCTACACTGTGGACACATGGACAAGGTGACTGGATGTTGTTGTTCTGAATACGAAATTACAGATGGGTTTTTAGCCTTAGTTTGTGTGAAAATTATCGATAGAGTGCTGCTTGCATGTCATCTGCCAAATTTGTCTTGTGATCTGCTGGATTACCTCTGACTTGTTTTTAGATCTTGGAGTCATTATGTTATCCTCTAAAAGCAAGTCCTGATAAGCTTCTGCAGGCATTTGTGTGGGACACAGACAGTTCTCAGGCTCGGGGAAAATGAATGTCTGCTTCATAACACTATGAAATTACAGATGGGTTTTTAGCCTTAGTTTGTGTGAAAATTATCGATAGAGTGCTGCTTGCCATGTCCATCTGTCTGCCTGCCCAATTTTTCTTGTGATCTGCCGGATTACTTGTTTTAGATCGCAGGTGCATTATGTGATTCCTCTAAAAGCAAGGCCTGATAAGCTTTTGCAGGCATTGCGTGGGACCGGACAGATTTTTCAGTTTTGGAACGTCACTTGGACACCCATGTACAGTGGAATTTCGTCACATTTCAGGTGTGAACGGACGGTGTTATATGCGAGTCTTTCGATGCCTAGTCTGTGCCCACAGAGAGCGGTCAAAGGACATCCTATTGGCAGTTCATCTTGCGGCGCATTTCAAACAATTCTGGCAACTGTCAAACTTCAGTTGACTACATATATTATATATATAAAAAAAGAAAGGAAAGAAAAAGAAAGAAAATAAAAACATTTGTGACAAAATGTGGCAATCTGTTGTGCTTCAACGCAGGGACTGACGTAAAATGTACCCTTGAATAGAGAGTAAAAGGCCTCGTAAAATCAACCCTTAAACTACATTTGCGATCGGCAGGGTTGAGGTTCTAAGGGAAACACGTTGCTTTCCACGGCATGGAAGTACAGAAACCTATGTGCAATCTGGGTACTGTAATTATATTAACCTCTACCATATATTATGTGTCATCAATATACCCCCCCTCCCCCCCCCAGTGCCTCCATATATTATTATTCTGTTTTGGGAAATAGTATCTTTATTGTTTAATACAAAGTATACATTCTCCTCAATACTCTGTGGCACCTCTGCGTTACTGTGCTGAAATGTTCTAAGCCTGCCTCTGGGCCTAAAAAACATCCGGGCGCGGTCTTGCTCTGGAGGATTGTGGTCATGCGTCCTGCCCTGCTGCTCCACTTCATCAATAGATGTGATAATGCTTGACACACCTGCCCAGTAACTTGCTGGGTTTCAGATCCTGGGTATCGGTTTTGTGGGGGCAGGTAGCACTATCTCCTTGGCTGTCTATTAGCAGTCTGTCATGGCGAGGGGCTCCCAACAAGAAATGGTGACGTGGTGAGATAGATCCCCCGGGGCCTGCCAATGTGCCTGGTGAAGGAGCAAAAATAAAGAATAAATGTAGGTATCAGTATCAGTGTACGGTGGCAGCATACGACACAAAATGCAATACTACCAGTCAATTGCGTTAACAAGTGCCAGTCCCATTAAGGTATAAGCGCCAGTCTAAAAATGCTAAAAGTAAAAAAACTGCAGAGATTAAATGTCTTCGGAAAGGAAGACATAGTGATAATTAATGCACCCGACCGGAAATCAGCACGAAACCCATACAGCTGATTTGAGCTGAAAAGGATGGATAGGTTAGCTCAAAATGTGGATAGGTTATCTTCCTCTCTCACGCTGCCACTCCACAGCAAACGTTGGGGGAGCTGCTCAGCACTCTGTAAGAGCTAGACAACTTGCCCTAAAGTATGTGTAGTCATTCAAGAAATAGTGTGTGTCCCATTAACACCTCTCTAACGAGGAGCACCCTCTAAATAGAAATCATCTTGCCAAGTTATGGTAGTTTATCTTCCATTATCTGACCTAGACCTCTGAATAAAACAAGATGGGTTATATGCTATAGTGCCTTCTTAATATTTATCACCGAGTCCGACCAGAATCTTCCTTTCCCCCGTTTGAGGGTTCAACAAAGCGAGTTGGAAGAGAATCGCGACATCTCACTCATCTATTCTCATGGGTGATATACCACCCAAGTATGGCCAATCGGAGTGCGTCGTCCGAAGGTCACACCGGCGCGCAGACCCACACCACCACACACTTGCGTGACTACATAAAAAGTTGCTCGGACCCCCCGGCCTTCAGATGCTCCACAACAGTGTGATACAGTGTAGTGGCTCAAATTCTTGGGCCCTCAGAATGCAGCTGTGGCGGGTGGCAGGCTACCGTATTAGTCGAGGGGCGCCCAAAAATGCTTTCCCCCTTCGACCAAACTCCCAGCTCCGGCCATTGTACAATCCAGCCAGCCCCCCCCCGTTCGTCGGCGGCGAAGGCGCTGATCATTCAGTTTCCCAAAACCTCGGTCGTTAAAAGTCGGCGGGACTTACATACATGCAGCCATGGTAACTCAGTCGATAGCCCTTATCAACAACCACCTTGGTTGAGCATATTAAAATATTGATACTGTGAACAAATTCGTTTTGTTTGCGATAGAGCGACATGTTTTTTGGTGCGAATACCGATCCATTCCAGATCCATATTGATCAACCTGATTGCTTATACAATGAAGCTATCATAATAATGGTTCTAAACACACGTTTTTGCACATGTTGGCGATCCGTAATTGAGATAAAGACGAATTGACTATCATATCATGCTCTAACTTTTGTTCAGGCGGATGATCATTGTATACAACTTCCGCCACTTCCAAGCATTCTGTACCGTGCAGGGCTATACTGACACTAGTACTCTACTGACTACACATTTGTTTTGGTATGTATACTGTATGTGCGGCAAGTCCGGGTCTTGGGCATTCGTTCAATTCACTCAAGAAGCCTTAATCCGAAGAATGTTTTCTGATAACTCCTCCCTGGAACTAATAGACGCAATGGGGTTTTTCATGGGAGTGCAAGCGTTGGACGAGCTAGGCATGTTGGAAAACGGCGAGCTTACCAAACTGTCATCAGAGGCGGAAAAACAAAAAACGAAATATCCCTCACGGGATAATATAGAGGGAAGGGAAGGTGAAATACCATCCAGCATTGCGATGGAGTCGCGTTAAATTATTTGAAGTTGCTGGTAACGTTGGTTGGTTTCAAGGCCAGCGTCATCAACTCCCTCCTTCCAGGTGATACTTCATTCAACGTTGTTCTCAGGCTCAGGAAAAATGAACGATTCCTCAGCATCCCTCAGACAGTGGTGTCCTGCAGGTCCTCTTCGTTAGCCTGCTTGATATTCTCGCCACAACCCCAAAATCTGGAGAGATCTTGTATCGGCAATGCAACTTTTTCACATCCATACGACTAACAATATTATTATTTTTGAATCTATACAACATAAGGAGCCCCGCCGCGTAGGACATGTCTTTGCTGGCTGTCCATGGCTGTCTTTGGTATCGGGTTTTTTGATGGTGCAAGGTAGCCCGTTTCTTCTTCCTTGGCGTCTATTACTGTCTGTCTTGGCGATGGGCTCCCAACCAGCACTGGTGACTGTGGTGAGATAGATCCCCCTGGACCTCCAGTGTGCCTGGTGAAAGAGCAAGAATAAAAATTAAATGTAGGTATCAGTGTGGCGGTTGCGGCATACAACACAAATTTACTACCAGTCAATTGCGACAACACAAATTTACTACCAGTACTTGCGTTACAAGTGCCAGTCCTCCATAGAATAAGCCGCACATCCTTAAGTACAATATCATGCCTTGGGAACCAAATTCCTACTACCGGTATTCCCCATTCCTTGTATTTTTGGTATTTCATAGCCTTTTTCATGTTGGTTTTACAACACCTGTGTGACGAATGCCCAAGTCGTTACTCTTCCAGCTTCAGTTTGCCTTTCAAAATGCAATCAAAGCCACTTGGAACATCCGATGCAAGCAGCGTGGAAGCTTGGTTGCCCTAATGCGCACTGCCAATAATTCAGCACTCCCTTTCCCTCGACCTGGACGTACGTGGTGCAGGTGGTGTCGAGGGAGGTCGCTGATTCGTATTTTTGTGTGCATCATATTATTGAGTTTTCATCAATTCCGTTGTTAGTTGAATTCAAACAAATTATATGTATCTTGAACTCTATTTCCGTGGTTGTGGTGCGCCCTGATAGCCCGTCAGTTGTCGGGAATCAGCCGCATCATCGTCTCATCCTCGCCTCCACTGCTCTCCGGGATTTCAGAGAGGCTATTCTCTGCCAGTTGAGCCCGAGTCGCACGTGGTGCTGGAGGCGTCTGGCTTGGATTGTTAGACCTCCAGTGGATGTCCTGCTCTGCGTGGAAATAGACCTTTTCTCTCATTCGAGGTTGAGACTCGGTATTTCCAATGCCCTCATCCTGCTGCACAGAGTTTCCTGCCGTCGATCCTGTCTGCTCCTTGCATGGACTGCTGAGCTTCAAGCTATGAATGAATAAGAGGATCTAGCTGTATGCATACTTATTGACTATTGTTGTTGAAATTCCAACTGGTCTAGGGAGTCCCAAGTAGCTGGCAAGTTTGGCAACAAATTAACATGTGCATGCTATAGAGTGCCCATCCAGTTGAACAACAACGACAGTTGGAGCCGTCCTTTATTCCCTTCTCAAGACTTGGCTCCATTCCTAATAGTAAATATCAACAAAATGACTACAAACCTGTTGAGCATAGTCAAAACTGTAGTGTTGTGTTGTGACTTCACTCAGAGCAACCAGCTCACCATTTTCTGACATTTCATGCTCAAGCCAGAGTCTGAATAGAGTGATTGGTGTCCTCTTCTGATGTCTTCAGAGTGCTCTTTTGCACCCTCTCCCGAAACTCTGTCTGTTTTCTGCGGAAGGGAACAGGCGACCCTGGGTCAGTAGTCTTAACACCAGTGAAGCATTCAAAATTCTTCTCTGCGTGGTCGGGATTTACTTACCACCGCTCGTTTGTTTATTAAGTTTTATTTAGTGTACTTGAGCAACTGATGGAAGATATTCTGATATAACCCCAAATTCACTTGATTATTTTTGATGATGGAATCTGATAGTTCAGGAAATCCTTGAATTTCACGTATAATTGTTCTATAAATCTTCATGGCCCCTCCGTAACACCTCGATGAAATAACGAAATTTTTCAAGAATAGTGAGCTAAACTATACAGAATTAGCAGCACAGCTGCAGGGCCTTGAGTGAGACAAGCACCACATTTACGTTAAAAAATGGCTTAAAAAAAATTGGAATATAAGGTCAAGAATTTTTCCATTTAGTTACTATTTGGCCAAGTTCACTAATTAGCTCTAGAACATATCTGTAAATGGATTTTCTGGTAGGCGTTAGGATTGGCCCTAATTCCCGGAAATACTGCTCGTTGCGCAATATTTTTAATGTTCGTATTGGCAGAGAAATCATCCCCTTTTTGTGGTACTACTCGAGTAACTATAGCATTTCAGTGTGTTCCCCTATAATGACCTCTGACTCTGGCTTACAGGGTCCAACTAAATTTCGTTACCGTTCTACATTCGTTAGCGTACATTTAAATATTCATCCATGACCACCTTTAATCCATCGAAGGCAATTCTTCAAATCCGCTCCAAACCCCACTCAATCCGGATAATAAAAGCCACAGATTATCATGACGGGTGAGGCAAAATGAAGAAACAATATTATCTGGTAGAAAGTCTTTGAAAGCGTCAAATTTTGCTTCAAATCTCGATAAAATCGGAAGCTTTTCCTGGATATGTATGCCCCTGGTATCAAATTGTAGCGGAGAACATCGGGTTTTCCTAAATGCACCAATGGGACCTCTGCAGCCAATCAGCACCCACGGATTAGCCGAAAGCAGGCGGAGGTCCAAAACGACAATGAATCAAAATGGCTGCCATTGTGAACAGTTTGCAGGGATCGTGATGAAAAAAATATTCTAACCACTTGTTGAATAGGGCCCTGAAATAATCCCCAAAGGATCCCAAACTATGTCAATCAACCTATTGCACAATATTGCTACATGAGTCCATGGTATAACATGAAATAACTTATTATTGGTGCCTAGAGTCAAATCCTGCTTTCTGCCCAGTTTTCGTTGGATGGCTGCATTGCAGTTGTTGATAGGTAAGAACCAGATTTTGTGGTATAGTGCTTTAGTAACTGTGTACAGTACATGTCGTGAAAGATACATTCAGACATTTCTGGTTTATAGACACCATATGAATTTTTGACCATGCAATCACAAATTGAAGCATTCTAATTAAATTCTACATAAATATGTGACAAATGTGAGCCTTCTGGTTATGAGGGATACTGCTACCAAATGTGTTGTACATGACTCATCAGCTTAGGTTGCTTGTAAAAATATGCACTGAGAAAGTCCAATATCTTTCCATCACACATTCTTATTGAGTAATTTGTTTGTTGCATGTGGCAATTGACACAATCGATATGTAGTTTATTGGCTAAGAGGCCAAGTCCATGTCATGCATTGCAAGTTTGTCACCAGCATAATCTAAATGAATAGTCAAGAGAAGGTCCATCGCCGCTGTCAGCCACTTCTGAAAGGAAAAGACATGAAAAATGACAGTATTAACTACACACACACCACTAATTGTTTCGTTAGTAAACCTTGTTTTGTTTAACATTGACCTCCAAAAAAGAGCTGTATCAGGGAATGTCTTTTAAAGTTTGAAGAGGAAGGTACAATCTCAAATTCCATGAGAGAAGAATAACCATAACACTAGTTGCATAATCATATCAAGCCACCTGGAAGAGTAGTCATATCGTAGCCATTATCACATTAGCTGGGTGAACGAAAAAAGTAACCAGGCTCCACTATAGGCAGATCGGCCATTAATATCATCAGGGAATCTGTTCAGAACCAGCAATTAAATCCAGCCTAACAACGCTAACCTGGCAAAACTCACCTTCATATTCCACTTCTGGAGAGCTCCAGTCAGAAGGTTCATCGACGCTGTCAGCCACAAAATAAATTCTGTGTGTTTGGGTCATGCTCGCCTGTAAACATTTGATGCAGTTTATGGTTTCTTGTCCCGCTGGACGAAGGATCCGAAAGAGACTAGCGATCTTGTGTATTCGTGTGTTTGTACCATGCCCGTCAGCAGGACATCTGTTGAACCATAAGACGGGTATAGATGAAAATGTTTTGCGGTTGGGTGAATTATCGATCATGAGACTGACAAGGCTGTGGTGATTTTGAGAACTCTCCTCTGCATTCCTGCTGCGAAATTGAGGCTGTTTGTTTTTTAACCATTTGTCCAGTGATATTTTCAAGTTGCTTCCTTTCCTGTTTTATTTTTTGGGGGCATTGCTAGATCCAGTTGTAGTCCACACGACCAGGGATTTATCTAAATCCACATATTGCCAACAGTTGCCTTTGTTGTCAAGAAATAAAGTTGGCTTTCTTTGGGGCGCGAGTATCTTTACGGGAAATTCTCGGTTGAGGGTGTCGGTTTCGAGTCATTGTATCATGCTAACGGTTTTCATATTGCGTTGGTAATTCTATTCCGATATATGTACTGTATCATGATTTTGTAAAGTACCTGTACTCAACTCTAGTGTGTGATGTACTGGCATATGTTTGTATTGGAAGATGAAAAATCATCCATTTTGAATTTCCTATCTGAGTTTTCTTTTTAACACTCCATGAAGAAAATACACGAGTATCATATTTAAAATTGTCAATGTCCTGTTTTTGGGTTTTATAATTTTCCTGACTTTGATTCCTTGCTGAAGGCAAAACGAATCTATGCGATTCACGAGGTGCATGTGTGTGACGACCTGTTCCAGCATGACATCTAACAAACGTGAGCATGTATAAAGTTCATAGTTGGTAGAGGGGTTCCTCCATGCAGGGGAATTTCGGTATCAATTGAAGGTCGTGCAAGGTCAGGAGGGTCGATCTTTGAAACTGCACAAAAAACTGAAGCAGAGATGGGCTGTGTGCTTGTTGTCTATATGAAGAGGAAAACATTTGTACTCAATGGAGGATTTTGTATGTGCAAACTACACTGATGACCTCCTTTGACAATTTGACTCGACTTGACCGGATGACCATGTGACCTTTAGGGTCAATTATTTGTGACGACCAGACTCGTCACATATGGGGTAATTTTGGCCATTGTGTGCATGAAACTTATTTAAGGTAGCTTTGAGAATTAGAACATTCCCTAGCACTCAGTGGTACCAAATTGATAGGTGAGCTACTGTGCCATTACCACTCTGGTTAAACTGAGAACTGCACTCTGAGGTTCTCGATCTACTCGTCCCATCTTTTCGGATAATTAGTATGGTGTGGGGGGTCGGGTCTATAAGGTTTTGGCTGGTAGGATATGTAGTTCTCGTCAGGGAGAACGATTGCTCTCCTGTTTTCAGGCCACCATGGTAGCCACCCAAAAGCCACAGGCTGTTCAGTAGGAGGTTATTCATTGTGATAGCTCGTTGTCGAACTTTGAACAAGTTAATCTGATGGCAGTCTGTGTGCAAAAAATGCTGTGTTAGTGACCGACTAGTCCACTTCATTAACAAAACACTTCTTACTGGCCTCATTGCCAGCGATTCTCCTGTAGGGAACCTGTTACCTCAAACTTGAGAAGAGATCTCACTTTTGGAAAATAGGAAAATGGATGATGGAGATCACACCAGGAACAGTTCTAGAACAAGGATTCCACCAGAGTGAGTGCGGACGTGAACCTTACTGAAGTTACGGAAACTGGTCCCACACTGAGAGTCGCTGACCCGTCTGACAATAAATGATGTATAAAATGGTGGTGACCACCTAGTCACTGACTGCAGTGTTAGGAAGGTCAGATATGATATGGGCAATAAAGTGTCATTATGAATTTGGGGGCATTCAATTGAAGTGACGGCAGGCCTAAAAAAAGTGAGAGAGGTACATGGATGTAACTTTTTATACATAAACACTCGCAAGTCTCCAGTTCGCGTGCTGGATGCACCTTGAAACAGTTCAACCTTACCAGCTACTGTATCAGCGCAGTTCGCAACGCGATATAAGCAGCGAGTTGTGGAGGGCCAGCATTGGTTCGACGATGGCTAAGATTTTATGACCAGGATGACTGATAAACAAGCACTTGGATCCTATTGGATTTCAGAACTGTTCGAGGCTACAGTGACTGTCAGTCCAAGAAGAGAGACCTGGCCACACCGTATTTGTAGGCCTACACAATTGCATATGCAGTCATCCGTGTCGAGATCTTCTTCTCTGCATCTCCCTCTGTGACCTGGAAGGACGCCATCTCATGATATTGGTTGTCATTAGCTCAAACCAGCTATGCTGCATGGTTGAGCTATTGAATCTGCATGTCACTCTGTCTATCTATCCAGTGTGTCAACAATTGCCTTTCTAGCCCCCAAACAGTCGTTCTGTGATGGATGTCGACCAAACTTTGACACAATGTTCCTTGAACCAGGGGACATGTCTGACCTTGTGAAGGTCAAAGGTCATTAAAGGGGCATAAAAGGCAATGATGTGTAAAATTACAAAATGTATTTCCTCCTACAAATTGTGGTGCACAGCGCTGATGTCCGGACATGATGATGGTCTATCAGCCGTACCTTCGGAGTGTTCAAGTATTTTTGGTCCAAGGTCCCACTGGCCCGAGGCCCTTTACGAAAATTTCACACAATGGTACTTGGAATGAATCTCCTCCCAGAAATGAATCTCCTCCCACAAGCTTCAATTTATTCTCTTCAAAGTTACATGTATATTTCTTGGGAGATGGCCATTGGGGGGGATGTCCAGGAATTTTGGGCCCAGGGCCCAGTTTGGGCCATAGGGCCCATTATGTGAAATACTACAAAATCTTATGTGAAATACCACAAAATCTGTAACTCCTGCAAATGTAGTTGCACAGTCCTGATGTTCAGTCATAATGATGGTCTAATAGCCATACCTTGGGGTGTTCAGGAGTGTTTGGTACAAGGTTCGACTTCGGGCTGAGGGCCCAAGGTTTTATTTATTTCACACAATGGTGCTGGAAATGCATCTCCTTACGACAAGCTTCAAGTGATTCTCTTCAAAATACATGTAATGGTCCTTGGTTGGGTAGAGGGCCATTTGAGTTGTTCAGGAAATTTAGGTCAAGACCAGTTTGGGCTGGGGCCCATTATATGAAATACTGACAGAATCTGTATCTCTACAAATTTATTTGCACCATGCTGACTGTTCAGTCATAATGATGGTCTAATAGCCTTACCTCATGGTGCCCAGGAATTGGGACCAAGTGCCAGTGTGGGCCCGAGGGCCCATCATGTGGAATTATTCAACTGCTCCTGACTTTACAGTTAGTGTACAGTGCTGACATTCGGTCAATTGGTCTTCTAACAGTCGAACCTCGTCCTACGGGGGTGTTCAGGGATTTTTGAGTTCAAGTCCACACTTTGGGCCCGATTGCCCATCTTGCAGTCACACTTCCACAAAAATTTACTCCTTAAAGACATGGTCATTAATTAGTCCTTTCAATTTGAAATTGGTCTTCTCTGATAGTGAGGGGTCTGTTAAATGCTAATAGCGACACATGATGCCTTGTGTGATGAGGTCTGCATGGTGACTAAAGAAGTAAACACTGATCACACACCAGGCGAGGACAAGGGCGGCGATGCCCACCTTGTATGAAATTCCCATGGGAATCACACATTCGTACTTGAAATGATTTTTCTTCAAATTTTCTTCAAATGTCGGTCGAATAGCCGTACCAGTAAGGAATTGGACTTGAGACCCAGTGTGGGGCCTGAGGGCCCATCAAGTGCAATCACGCAGAATGCTTCAGCTCAACAAATTTTGATGCCAAGTCAGTGTTGATGTCGGTCATGGTCAGTCTAATTGCCGTAACTTCAAGGTTCTCAGGAATTGTGGGACCCAGGGTAGGCCCGAGGGCCCATCATGCAATCACATTGAAAATGCTTCGCCTGCCTGCATATTTTGGGGCACAGTGCTGAGCTGCTGATGTTCGATAAGAATGATGGACTAGCCATACCTACAGGCTATTCAGGGATTTTTGAAGTCCGAGGATCCACTTTGGCCCTACAGCCTATCTACTTTATCCAGAGTGTCAACAATCAATTTTTTGGCCTCTAAACGGTCATTCTTGATGAATGTCAGCAAACTTGACACAATGTTAATTATTGCTATGTACATTACGATTTTCTCGAAACTGTGTAATAATTGTATTTTCAGCTGGTTTGCAGATTTGGATGCAATTCATATAGTGTCATTAGAATTAAATATAACATTTATGAAAAGTCATTTCTTCGTTGGATGTTGATCAAACTTGGACCCATGTTCATCAACCTTGGGAACATCTTTGCCATTGTTAGTCAAGGGTCATTAAAGGGATACGATAGGTCACTGTGTGAAATTGGACTTTTTCCTCTCTCCATTGGTTCCCAAAAAGGTTTTTTTTTTCTGAGGGACGTTGACCAAAATGAGTAGTAGCAATATTTATTGTGCGGTTTGAGCTACAGCACCAGTGGTGGTTAGTTACGAGTTGGTTTCAGCCCATGAAAACATTCAGAGCTTGTGCATATAGGCGTCACGGAATTTCGGCATTTGGCAGTTCGACCTGAGGTGCAGCAAGGTCAACACAGGATGGTGACAATCGGTTTTCAAACAGCACGCAGAAGCAATCACCGTTATAGCGCTCCAGACATTTGACCTTAATGACCTTTCACTACGATGTTAAGAACGTGAGGACACGTGGATGGGGGAGGGTAGTGCGAGTTAATGCCTCTCGGGTCATCAGAAGTTTGTAGGTCACAAGGGGTCAGCACAAGTTCCACCAGGTAATCCAGCAAGAAAAACATTATCCTGTCACCCCTGAGGTTTCGTTCGCAAGACATTAATAACACCTGAGGGGCATGAGATTGGCAGAGTGGTTTCAGTTGAAGCTTTGCAAGCAAACATCCGGGTTCCCCCCAAAATTCCAGTAGTCACCGGAAACGTTCACCCTAGGTAGTTGTCTTGGTCGTGATGCCATACTTGGGATGTTGGCTCCCCATAATTATTGTGGCGAATTTTGGCTTGTATGACACGTGACTCGACTCCATTGAAAGAGAAGCTCATACTGGTGGAGTTCCCCATGATGAGTACATGAACCCTATCCATGAACCTTATTGTGAAAAATCTTTTGCCGACCAGGTGTTGTTCCATTAGCTATTATTTTAATGAAACCTGCAAGAAGGGGTTATTACTAAATGATGGAGAAGAGCAATGGTGCTATGTTGGAATCATTATCGGGATCATTATTGTCAATTTGTTCAATGAGTATAGTAGACTATACTATCGGCGGTACTCAGCATAGTTTTAGAAAAAAAATCGTTCGTGTTTGTCGAATCTCGTAGAATTTGTGGAAGATGTCACTAGTGCAGTTGACAACGGCAGAGCTGTTGATATAATTTTTCCGAGACTTCCAAAAAGCTTTTGACAGGTTCATCATGAGCATCTCTTGTTTAATTTGAGAAGTTAAAGGGGAATGTCCTTGAGTAGATTCGTCAGTGGCTTCTCAATAGGGAACAACGAGTTGTCATCAATGGGCGTTCGTCTCCTTGGTAAAAGGTCACTAGTGGTGGTTCCCTAAGGATCGGTGCCTTTTTTCGGTGGGCCTTCACTTTCTCTGGTGGATCTGGAAGATTCGGTGCATTCAAAAAGTTTGCGGACGATAGCAAGTTGTATCGGGAGGTTGTTTCCAACGAAGATGTAGCAATTGTCCAAAGGGATCTTGATATAATCTCCAAATGGTCCTTCGATTGACATGTTTTTTCAATGCCGATAAGTGCAACGGATGCATGTTGGTTTGCACAACGGTAATGCTTCTGTCAAGTTGAATGTGAAGTCAGAACGGAATATAGCAGTAGTCACGTAGTGTGTATGTATAGGTGTGTGTGTGTGTGTGTGTGTGACGCCCAGCTGTAAAACACGATAACTTGATCAGGTTGAGTAGGTCAGGCTCATACTTGGTATGTGTGTTCCCCATGATGAATACATGAACCCTATTGTTTTTGGTCAGGTCATGAGGTCTCCAGAGGTCAGAGTCCTGAAAACCTTGTAAACACGATAAGTCCAGAATGGTTTGGTTTGATCAAGTTGAAATTAGGTATATATCTTTCTTATGGGGAGTACAGGAACCCTATCGTTTTTTGGTTCAGGTCGGGAGTGAATTTTGGTCGAAAGTAGGAAATTTGTGAAAATGGATATTTTGGCCAATTTTGGCTTGTAAACACGATAACTCGACCCCACCCGGATGGATGGAGCTCATACTTGGTATGTGTGTTCCCCATGATGAGTACATGAACCCTATTGTTTTTTGGGTCAGGTCATGAGGTCTCCAGAGGTCAGAGTCTGAAAACCTTGTAAACACGATAAGTCCAGAATGGTTGGTTGATCAAGTGGAAATTTGAAACTAGTATATAGCTTCTTATGGGGAGTACAGGAACCCTATCGTGGTTGGGTCAGGTCGGAAGGGAATTTTGGTCGAAAGTAGGAAATTTGTGAAAATTGATATTTTAGCCAATTTGGCTTGTAAACACGATAACTCGACCCCACCCGGATGGATGGAGCTCATACTTGGTATGTGTGTTCCCCATGATGAGTACATGAACCCTATTGTTTTTGGTGTCAGGTCAGAGGTCATTGAGTCACCAGAGGTCAAGTCCTGAAAAACCTGTAAACACGGATAAGCCTCCATAATGGTTTGGTCTGCTGCAGTTGAATAGTTATATAGCTTTCTATGGGGAGTACAGGAACCCTATCGTTTTTGGTTCAGGTCGGGAGTGAATTTGGTAAAATTAGGAAATTTGTAAAACTTTATATTTTGCCAATTTTTGGCTTGTAAACACGATAACTCGACCCCACCCGGATGGATGGAGCTCATACTTGGTATGTGTGTTCCCCATGATGAGTACATGACCCGCCTATTTTTTTTGGGGTAGGCAGAGGTCACAGTCTGAAAACCTTGTAAACACGATAAGTCCAGAATGGTTTGGTACGAATCAAGTTGTTAAATCGGTGTATAGCTCTCTTATGAGGAGACAGGAAACCCTATTGTTTTGGTTCAGGGCAGGAGGTGAATTTTGGCGAAAATGGCAAAAAATGTGGGAAAATTGATATTTTAGCCAATTTGGCTTGTAAACACGATAACTCGACCCCACCCGGATGGATGGAGCTCATACTTGGTATGTGTGTTCCCCATGATGAGTACATGAACCCTATTGTTTTTGGTGTCAGGTCAGAGGTCATTTGAGGTCATTAGAGGTCCAAAGTCTGGAAACCATTGATGTAAACAGATAAGTCTAGAAGGTTTGTTTGATCAGGTTGAAATGAGTTGCGTAGCTTTCTTTACTTGGTGGATGATCTACCTGTTCCCGAGAATTTAAAAGTGCAAGCGGGGTACTGGCGGTTTTAATGTTGTTAATTTGCAAAATGCTATGCAATTTTTTTGAAAGCTGTTGGATTTTCAGCAAAATTTGGTAGATGTGATCCACCTTTGATCCTGATCATTTTAAAGGTACATCTGGGGTCAGTGGAGGATATTGTATGTGCCTAATTTGCATAATTCATTCCAATTTCCAAAATTAGTAAGAATTTCGCCAAAATCATTAGGGATGGTCTTAAACATTTTTCTGGATCTGATGTGTTTGATGTTCATGAATTTGATTGAATTCCGTCCTATAATATCTCCTGTCAAATAGTCAATTAAATAGATAACAAATCTGAGGTTTCCTAAAGATATTTTTGGTGGACATCTTGAACTGCTGCTGGGATAGGTTGTTGGTGTGTGGATTTGCAAAAATTTTACTATGGGTGGCGACACTTGTTGGAAGTTGGGTGGCGTGCACAGTGCACATACTAAGGAGCAGGCACGACGTTCTGGGAACCCGCTTAAATAGCTATTCGAATATTTGGCCAGGACCGCCACAAATTCGGTGGCATGTCCCATAGTGTGAAATTTTGCGAGCTCTTCTGCAGCGCGGTTGCAGTTCTACCTCGTGCTAAAACACCTGTCTTCCCCAATGGAAGTGTCCCTCCTAGCGCCTGGTCCGATCTAAGTGATCGGTCAGACAGGGAGGGGTCAGTGCGAACGGGTCGTTGGGTCAATTGGACCCTGAAATTTCGCGCTTCGCGCGAGCGTAGTGGTTGGTTGCCATCTCGTCCCATTCCATTGTTCCTTTCATGTACCGTACCGCAGTTGTTGCATTGTATTTTTAAATGCCACATGCAGCACCCAACGCAAAAATCGTGAACTGATCCCTCAGGGCGATCGGGTTTTGGAGAAGCTGTCTAAAATAGAAATTTGTTATCATTTTAGGAATGCTGTTCATTGTCCCCCTAGGTCAACGGGAAGTTCCGTTTCCTGCCTTTACGGGTCTGTCAAACGAAACAATCTTGTACGGCGCACGCGATTAACTTTGGTGGTGTTCCGCTTAGATCATAATCCACGCTTGTCCTCCCCCCGCCCGAACCCAATCGCCAACACAAATTGCCGTCCTTGGCTAAAAATCAATGGGATATGTAAACCGTGTGGCTATCGTAACGTTTTGGCATTCGCGCAATGCCGAGCGCCATTTCTCCACTAACCTCAAAGCCACTGCTTAGAACTTTACGTACAGAGGTCCGTGAATTTTAGTCTGATCGCCTGCATGAGCGCGGCGGCTGAACGCGGCGATGTGCCTTCCAGGCATGTAACTCCACGAGTGAGTGAGTCCTTGGCTCGCTGAATGTCTTTCTGATTATTCGTGCACTCGAAAACTGATATTATTAATCGTTTCCTTCCTTCCATGCATACATTCCTCCCGTTGGCTTTAATTACCCCCCTAACAAAAAAAAAACAAAAAAAAAAAAAAAAAACCCCCTTCACCCGCCCTCTAGAATATATGTAGCTGGTGTCTCTCGAACACTGACGGTGCCTTTTAGGAAGGCGACCATTGTCTAGACAGCTTGGCTCTACTGGCGCTGCTGCCTAACATGTCGCTAAAATGCATATCGATTTTAGACAGTTTAATTTGACTAACGGGTTATTGTTCACCATACGCTCCACACCCATGTTCCTCTGATAAACCTAGAGAGGGGTTTGGACACTCTCGCATATCTACCCCCCTGATCCGCGCTGATGGTGTTGAACCAAATCATTGATATATGGAGCGTTTCCTACTTGTATGGTCATGATGTTCTGCGTTATTAACACAGTTGGTAAGCGTCGGCTCATCCCCCCCGGGATCAAGGCCATTGTCTTGTCTTGTCGTCTTCTATGGCCACACCAACTAGTTGGTTATCACACTGCATGGGGCAACATGCAACATGCACAAGCTTAAAGACATGATGATGAACTATCTCTATCGATGTCAGAAAGGACGTGAGCTGTGTGTTTGAATCCTCGAAAGCACATTGGTTCCAATCTGGAATTGTTTTCTTGGCCCACATGACCACTTGAAAACGTCTGTGTAACCACGACATTCTAAACTAGAAGCCATCGGCTAATGATCTTGAGTGATGACGATCACTCGCAAATTCCGGTACTTGGATAGCCCCCAGTTTGTTAACTGATTGTAAAAACTTGATTCGCGAAACACGCCTTCTATCCTGCAGTGTGAGCCAGCAATGCTATTGACGAAGGCTGTCACGCTGTTGATCGACGATAGGCTTGCAAACCGAAGCGAGCTGCTTTAACGCTGACCATTCCAGTCTGTCAATGTTACATGCTTTCGTAGAGGATCCAAAGGAGGAGGCTATTCTGACCAGGGACGAACAAATATTGGCTATGTCCAAGAGAGATCGTGCTTGTGACACCAAGATAATGTATGTTCTCTCCTCACCATTTCGAAGGAGTGTTCTACAATGACATAATTCGGTTTCGATAACTCTCTTTTTGTTAGTATCAACATAGACTTGCACTTTACACGGCGAGTTTAGATCCATCTTTTTTTTCCATCCATCATATTTATTGACTCTTTATCCATTGAATAACAAAATAACATTTATATATATATATATATATATATTATATATATAGATATCTATCTCTATAGATATTATATATATATATCTATATATTAATTATATATATATCTATAATATATATATATATATCTCTATATAGATATATATATAAATCCCCCCATATTATGTAATGGGCAAGACACTTAGTGAGTGCAAACACTCAAATATATTGCAGAGTATCAGTAAAAAGAAAACGTAGTTTCTTGACCGTAAATGCATCTGTACTGTCCAAACTACTACTGCAATGCCGAGAGGAAAACGTTATCTACGCAGTGATATGTAATTTATGCTTTCGCGACCGTGGCGATCCATCCATGCACAAGTTGTTGAAGAGTGAACGATTATGGCTAAATACAGTTTTGTATGACTCAAAAGCTATGCTGTATGCTTGTCTCTTAAACAGACGACTTCTTCCACTTTAAAGGAAAGCTGAATTTATGAAAAATTTCTTAATTGAGAGCGTTCTCGATTCAATTTTACTCTGTAATTATAATATTTATAGAGAAAAATTATAAGATTGTAAGGGTGGTTTAAGAGCACTTTATAGGCCATTAAACTGTCTTGTTTGAGAAAACAAACTGGACACGCTCTATCAATAGCTGTTCACCTTTCATCTAAAGAGGAGGTGACTGCACTTGCCCAAAACAAATGTTTCTAACCCTGTTTCATCACTCTCACTTGCTTTTTACAAAACGTACAAGATGCATTGTGCCACTTTGTTCATTGCCGCAACAAGAATGCGGATTCTGTCCCAATGATTCATGGAGGACCATTGGGAATTGAAAGTACCCTAAGTTTGCTTCCTTTTAATATCGATATTGGTTGATTTTGAAATGATATTCCAGCTTATTTGACAACATCTGGCAATTCTAAATTCCACTTGGTAATTGAAATTGGAATGTTAACAAAGTTCCGTCTCAACACCTCTATAACGATTCTGACTGTATCCTTTTTTAAATAGCTCTGCTGTGTCCACCCGTTTGCTCCTCTTCACTTGTTTCAGGATTTCTGCTTCCAGAAGAATGGAATAGCTTTTTATAATACCAAAAATAAAGGTGAAAGGAAAGTTCCTGTACACACCAAACGCCCGTTTTGAGGTATCGCACGGGCGCGGAGATTCCCGCTTCATTCAGTAAATCTTTCACATAACGCTTTTGTTATTTATACAGGTGTCTGTAAATCTACAACCGTTGTTCACTTTACTGATGGTATTCAAACTTTCTCACACACCTCTCCCCATAGTCGCAAGTCGGTTGCCTGAATTAAACATAGCCCGCCCCAAACATCATTAATGAATGTATTCTTAGTATTGATTGTCTGCGATATGGCATTGAAATTACCTTGAACAGAATGTTCCAACCAAATTTGCAAGTGGAAATCGAAAAATCATTTCCATCGGTGGTCAGTCGTAGAGTCTAGATATCTCTCACCCAACAACATTCAAACTTCGTATCAAAACTGGTGATATGGGTGCCCACACCTAAACCTCCATCCATTATTGGGGCAATCATAGTGCTAACGTTTTATTTTGTCTGTCTTCCAGACCAAATAAATTTGAAAATGCAGCCCTCTACTGAGAAATAAAAGGGATTGTATTAGGCAACGCCTGAAAGAGATCCACTGAGATGAAGCGAGGGTTTTCACGATCGTCCGTGTTTCCATTGGTGTGAGATCCCGTACTACTCCAAAGGTTTAAGAACTTTTAAGTCGGGAAAGTTTTGTCATGAAGTTCAACCGGATAAGTTCTCTCGCTATGACTGCAAAGGTGCATACCCAAAACTGTATATGACCAGGGTCCAATTAAAGGGGAAGTTGTTAAGAAAATTCGGCATGCGATCCTCCGAGGGTTGGTCGCAAGGGTGAAAATTTTGTTTTAATCATAGTTTCCTCTTCAAACCAAACGCTTTCTCTAAAAGTTATAAAATATCAAACGTCGCGCTAACTGATCATCTGACCCATCCAGAACGTGCTTGTGTCTCGCATATAGCAAATTATTTGGTTTCATGTTTCAAAACTGAGATACCCTTGATAGCAGTAGACTTTTGATGCTAATTGCACAGTCTGTACCCATCCGCACACAATAAAATAGTATGGGCTTCAGGACACCCTTGTCTCACACGCCTTGATATCCTAAATATTTACTTGTATACCCACTGTTTGTAACGTATGCCGATGCATTTGAATACAATTATAGATCAATGAACTGAATACATACTGGTAAAAATTGAAAAAGTGCAAGGATCTAAATATAAAGTTCCACTCCAACATATCAAAGCTGTTTCAAAGTCCACTATCATCAGAAAACCTAGTATGTTGTTCTTCGGCATGTTCACATTGAATCTAATATAAAAGCACATTTCTCTCAATGAATCCTCTTTTAAAGATCCCTTTTGAGAGGAACTGATAAATGGTTGGAATTATGTTTTAATCTCGTAGCTAAGGCTTTTAAACAATTTTGTAGTCCGACATTTAAAGGATTCGGGCGCTAATTTTTTTAGTATATTAGGATTTTTTCCTGCTTTTGAGATAAGAGTGATTATACCCCGACCTTGATTTCTGACTTTTTCCAGTCTCGTTGCGTAAGTTTACGGGAATGTGTAATCTATCTTTCTATGAGTGGCCAAAATCTTTGTAAAAAATCGACAGGTAATCCATCTATTTCCTGACTTTTTTCCATTATTAGGACTAACTAAACAGCTGCCTTGCATTCCTCCGTAGTGAGTGCTCCATCATCACAATTTTCTTGCAGTATCTTCTGTGAGTTTCGGTGTTTCAGTAAGTCCGCCTTAAAACATTACGAGGATTTACATATCCCGCAGCTATATAACTTTTCATAATACGATAAAAGGTCTTGAAGACTTTCTTATTGTCGCAATCTCGGTCCCATCACTGAAGGAAATCTGTATTACTTTGGCGCTATGATTTTTCTTCTCTAGGTTCAAAAAATATTTGGTACTAGTTGTTTCTCCGTTCTCTACCCAATTTGCTCGAGACCGGGATTATAATCCCTTGAATTTTGTAATCGTATATCGATTGTAGTTTATTCCTAGCTTCCTTCCATCGGTAAATAAGTTTGGAATTCGTTGCAAAGTATTCCGCCTGCCCTCTAAATAGTATTCCTGGGATAGGTTTTGACCTCTTCACTTCTTCTTTCCTTTGCAATTGTTTGCTAAAGTTAATTGATTCTTTACGAATTTGTTATTTAATATATTCCCAGGTAGGGCCTGGTTCTTACCCTGCGTTTTCAAGTTTCAATCTCCCAACTTGTTCTAACAGTTTCACGTAATTGGGGTTTTCCATTAAGGAGATATTTCACAAAAAAAAACCGCCCTTAACCGGGTCCGCGCTTTTCAATGTGAATTAGTACGTCACTATTCACCATCAAATGCTCTGAACCCAGTCCTGAGATCTATTTTGGATCATTCATCATTGGTTGAAAGATTTCGGGAGATGAGGAAAAGCTCCAAAGCCCTGCAGTTAATATTCGAGATATTCCCGTAACGAACCAGGTGATTTTCTTTTTTCTTTTCCTTTTCCATGGTATTTCTGACTAAACTAAAAAAAATTTTCCCAAAAATAAGTTTTTTTGTTTTGCCATGAGTTCTAAGCATTTTATCCTGCTTGAAATTCGTGTGAGATTACCACCGGATTTATCTAGTTCCAAATTGAATACAAGTTCAAAGTCTCCTCCGCTAATGCTGTATTCCCACGCAAAATCTCCCAGTTGAATGGCAGATTTATTTCGTAAATAGAAGGATCATCTCTATTCGGACCTTAATAACCCACACCACTGGTAATTCTTTTCTATATACTCTACTTCAATTCAAGAATAATACCCCTTACCTGTTGGCCATGATACCTTTCTGGATTGAAAATCTTTAGCTTCGGATCAAAGATAATGCACCACCTCTGCTGTTAAGCGACGTGATTGAATATCTATCTGCCCACACCCATTCCTTGAGACCAAAGTTCTCGTCTGTAATGAGTAATATGCGTTTCTTGTAGAAATAGAATTTTTACGTTGGTTTTGAAGGAAAGTAAAAAAAGTTTCTTCTCTTTTTGTGTTCTCTTGACCCCGGACGTTATAGAGCTGAGTTTAAGATAAGGCTTTCATATGATCCGTATGTTTTCGTTGTAGCTCAATTATATCCGGGGAATGTAATACATCTATGAATAAAAGACATATGTTGCCTATACCAATATGATGGATAGATAAATAAAAATAACATAAGACACAAAACAAAAAACACAAACGGGAAACAAATCATATCACAACCTTGCTCGCTAAGTTATAGGCATCACTCGAACCGAGCCCTATCACTTAACGGCTGCCCCCTTCTATAAGGCAAAACTCACTCTTTACAACAAGCACATGGCAAAAAAAAATGTATGAATATTCAGAAAACAACACAACAATCCAGTCCCTTGTAGCGGCATTCGCAAAGTTATCTTGTTCAATTTAACATTTGACGATTCAAACCTGTCGGCCTTTACGTCCCGAAACGCGTACTACCGCTCCCCTCTCTGTAGAGACAGCTACTTGTCCGCCGATTGTTTACGCTTCTCTTTCACGGTCTTTTGCGGGGGTCAGTCCTCTAACCAAGAAGCACTGTTCATCGAACAGGATGGGTCAGGAGTTCATCAGGAGCGAGATATTATCCTGATAATGAGTTAATCTGCCCAGCATATGGCGTCTCGGCCACGGGTGATTTTTTCCATCAACTATGAGCCCTTTATTGCAATTATAGCTTCGGACCCCGCCGTACGGAAAACTGCTTCCTCTATCTCCATGCGTTCTCCCCTTTCTCTGTTTTTTAGCCAACAATCCTTACGTTGTTACGTCTGGAGAGCCTCTCTAGTCGATTCATCTCCTGGTTAGTTTTAGAGCGATCTGCCAACATTTGATCCATGATGAGAATTCATCCAGGTCTTGTTGGAGTCATGACGTCAATGATGAACCCGATAGTTCAGTACAAAATGCAGTCATCAGAAAAGAAAACATTAGTATGGAAGAGTTTATGGTGTGGAAGGTCATTAATTATATAGAGAGAGCAATGGTCGAAGCGCGTTCCCTGAGATACAACAAAGCGTTTGGTTATTCATAATAAAGAAAATGTTTCAGTATTCATAATAGAAAAAAAGGTCCGTAATTTATATTCGACAGAAGGGTTCATAATTCATAATCGGGGTTCAACCCTAAGTGGCGTAAGTGATCGTAGGGGAGGGCGGGGGGGGGGGGGGGTGGGGGGGCGTTGGTGTGGGTGATAGTAGGAATAAGAAAAAACAGTGGTGATGATAGGCAGGAGCCGTATAGAGGATTTTCTATCCCAGGAAGCTACGCGAAAGTGTCAAATGAATGTTGTGGTCCCGGGAATGCCACGCGCATAGTGTGCAATGAAATGTTGTAGTGTGAAACACTTCCCTTGCCCTGAAGCCAATGGGTATACCGAACGCAAGCGTGTCCCTCAGTGCCAGTAAGTGACACTATGACACCGCAACCTCGAAAACAACTGGACACTGGAACCCATATGATCATAGAACCTGCGCCACGACGCCCGACGTAATCCGCCTCCCCCACACTCAATTTGATATGTTTACATCTCTTTCCGCATCTTGGTTTTTCCCATGTAATGAGACCATTTTAATGAATCGATCCTACATGGAGGGGGGGGGGCGGGGGGGCCGGGGAGGGTAGCGGAGGCGAAGGGGAGATTAATAGTCACTCTTGGGAATTATAAAGGCTGTTTCTTTCCTATCTCAAGAACACGTTTTATAATTCATATGGAACGGCTATAGTTGAATACACCCTTTCTAGGAGGAGGGGCACATGTGTTTGTTTTTATTCATGGTAGAAAGCCTTTCTTTCTTGCCGCATCGATATTTTATTCCTGAGTACGAATACAAGGGAAGAACAGTTACGTGGTGATTTTATACTATAATATTTATGAAAATCGTACCTTTTTTGTATTATTATGATTCCGACCGTTTCCGTCCCATTATGACGGTGATGAATAACGAACCTATAATTAATCTCAATTACGAACAGTTCCGCTTCATTAGGAATATCAAACCTTTCGTCCTTTATAAATACGACCCTTTGTTTAAGGTCCACACTTTGGTATATGGGTTCCTCATAATGAGTACATGATTCCTATTGTTTTGGGTTAAGGCAAAAGTCATCTGATGTCGAGAGAGGTTCACAGTCTGAAATCTTGTCAACACGATAAGTCCATAATTTCTCTCCATGATAGTACATGAATCCTATTTTTTGTGGTTGGTGGGGACGTGGGCTGGGGCCAAGTGTTTGGGGAAGTTGGAAAGCTGGGAACACTGATAATTTGGCAATTTCAGCTCGTACCAACACTGATGGCTCGTTTACACAACCCTGCATAATTGAGGCTTCATACTTTGTCAATAATAGTTCCACATGATGAGTACATGGTCCCCTTGGTTTGGGGGTCAGGTAAAGGTCATCTGAGGTCGAGCATGGTCAAAGTTCGAAAATCGTGTTAACACGATGAGTCCAGATTGCCTGATCCGAATCATACTGAAATTCAGTATACAACTTTCTTATAGGAGGAACCCGAACCCCATGTTTTTGGTGTGAACCGGGGTCCTTTCATGGAAATGGAAACATATAAGTGACAAATCATAATTTGGCCAATTTTCGCTCGTTGAACACATAACTCGACCTCAATCACCTGGATGGATGAGGCCATAATTAGTAATGTTGTTTCCCCATAATGAGTACATGATCCCTTTGTTCTTGGGTCAGGTCATAGGTCATCTGGGGTCGAAAGTGATCGAAGTCTGAAAATTTCGTTCACATGATATGTCCAGAATGTCTGGTTCCGATCAAGGGGAATTCGGTATACTACAGATATCTTATGGGGAGAACAGGAACCCTATTGTTTTTTGGATTGTGATGATAGGACAAAAGGTTCGATACCTATACGCGCCTGCCTACCATCCATCACGAATTATTCTTCCTTCTCATTCCTAGATCCCACCCCCACCACACCCCGCTCCGTCAACGAGAGAAATCCATAAGACCACTGACGCCACTTATGGTTTGCCAGCCCCCGATTATGAAGAACGAACCTTTTTTCTATTATTAAAATCGGACCCTTTGCCCCGTCATGAATAACGAACCTTTTCCTATTATGAATACCGGAACTCCATTCCTAAACTCCCGGAATAATGCATGACAGTGATGCATACGTATTGTGTGTGTCCGTGTGTGTGTATGTGTGTGTGTGCGTGACGCTCAGCTTTGTCAACACGAGTAACTCAAGAGAGGTCAAGAGAGTCCGAGCCCAAAAAATCATGTCACACGAAGTCCAGAATGCCTGGTCCGATCAGGTTGAATTCGGTATGTAGCTTTCATATGGGAAGTGCAGGAACTCTATGGTTTTTTGGTGTAGCGGGTGTAATTTCTGGGAAATAAAATGTGAATTGTGAAAAATTAATCATTTGGCTAATTCAATGGATGGAGCCCATGCTTGGTATGTGGATTCCCATAAAGAAGTAATGTATCCATTTGTTCTGGTCAGGTCATCTCTGAGTCAACAGAGATCAATGTTTCAAGAGCCTTTCCAACAGTGGAGTCCAGTTATGCTTTGATCACTCTAAAAAACTTGAAATACAGGTTATTAGTGAAGTCTGATGTCCTACTGTTTTGGTGGGCAACTGGGTTCAACTTGGAAGGAAATTTTGAAATTGTGAAAAAAGGTGATTTTCATTCTTGTTAGCACGATAACCTTCAAGCCAACCTTAGATGGATGGAGCTCATATGTTGGTACCGGGAAGTGAGTCCCCCATAATGTGCAAATGTTTCTCCCCCATGTTGGGGTCAGGTCAAAGGTTCTTTCAAGGGACCTCAGAGTTGGTAAATATTCTTAACACGACGAGGCTTAACTCCAGTCACCCTTAAAATTTTCAATGCAACTCTCCTATAGGGTGTAAGTACAGTTCGGAAAAAATGTGAAAAGAAGATATTCTAGCAAATTGTCGTATTGGGGGGTTTTAAAAAAATCAAAAACCTACAACCTCCCTGGATGAATGAGGGGGTCGTACTGGGTAGTGGGTTCCCTCCATACATAAACGTCGACACAAGTGGGCAGGATGAAGATCATCCAAGGGAAATCACTAAGCCTTTAAGCTCTCTGTTGTTTAAGGCCTTTAGTTATGTTTCAACTAACCTGATTCTAGAGGCCAAGAGGAACGCAAATTTCCATGGTGAGCAAGTGATGTGACAGCATATGCTATAGACAATAGAGGTGGATATAGTTTCCATTCAGCCCCCAAGCATTTTACCTATTAAGGCACCATTCAGTAACACGTCCCAATTCCAAATTCATGGGACAACTGTTGACCATGTCCACCAAGTTACCAAGGAAGTACCATTAACCAAGTAACAGTGGAAATTTCTAAATTTTCGCAAGACCAACGGTGGACCGAACTCCCATTACGTTTGATGGAAATGCAAATCCCGAACGTTCTCATAAATTAGGCAAATAAGACATGATTGACCTCCAGTGACCCCAAAAATATGTCGAAAATTGTTGGGGGGACTAAAGACCATGCTAACCAGGTTTAATGAACATCGGACAGGAAGTAGAAACAGTATTAAGACTGTATCGAATCGATAATAATTCATTTATATAAATAAATAATGATGCTTCTTCTTTAAAACATTCCAATATAAGACATCCAATATAAGACATATATAAGACCTTGCCCGCTTCACCCAGGGTGCACTTTCGCTCACGAGATCTACTACACTCCTGGCAGCCAAAACAGCAGCGGCCGCCTACTTCCGTGACACTCGCAGGGTATACCCAACTTTTACACGTGGGTGGCGTGCGACATTCGAGGAGACATGCCTGTCTAACAGCACTGCGGAAAAGCCCCCGGGCCTTCACTGGGATTCGAACTCGCAATCAATCTATTGATCTTAAGTCCGGAGCTCTACCGACTGAGCCAATCCGCTCTCCCGCATCCGAATACAATAATGCAAGAATAGACATTGTTATCTGAAACATCAAAATTTTAAAATGATTGATTCGCGGTTTAACTAGTGAATACTTCAATAGAAGCTGAATTATAACTATCATATATATATATATAGATATATATATATATAGATATATATAATATATTATATAATATATATATATATAATAATATATATATATATATATAATATATATATATATAATATTATATATATATATATTTACACATTAATGTAGGAATACAGTAATGCAAGAATAGACATTGTTATAAATAAACATCAAAAATTCAAAATGATTCATTCGCGGTTCAACTAGTGAATATTTTAAAAGGAGGTGAATTGTAACTGTCCGAGAACTTGATCGGTTCAACTAGTGAATATTTTAAAAGGAGGTGAATTGTAACTGTCCGAGAACTTGATCGGTTCAACTAGTGAATATTTTAATAGAAGGTGAATTGTAACTGTCCGAGAACATCAATTCATTTAAACTGTCAATCGAGCCCTCATTTGACTGGGGCATACTGACATTGCGAGTCAAGCGAACAGGAGGACCTTTACAAGGCGCTTAACGGGAGTACCTGGAATCAGGACTTTCTAGTAATATATAGGCTCAGGAAGTGGGCACAGAGATCCCTCGTTGATGAATCTTGTGTACCAATTCGATCTAAGAGGGACTGATTATGATCAGTCGTGTACAGTGGCAATACCGGGAATCAACAAAAACTGCAGTAAGGCGCTGTATGTGACGTGCTCGTTTGCCAAGTCCGACCATCTGTTTAACAAAGCACCTTGGGCTGACTGTAAGTGGTCTATATCGGCTTGGCTTGAAGCAACACAGTCTGCCTCATGCATCAAAATAGGAGAGAAACTAGAGTCCTAAACAGATATACTTTACTACTAGTTTTGTGGCGAGGATAACACATCCCAGTTGAGCTTAGAGAGTATGTCTACATTTACTGATTCTATTTAATAATTAATAATAATATTTGAATAAATATATTTAATAATATATTTGAAATTAACACTAAATAATTTCAGACAATTTACATTATCGATGAACTAGTCATCTTCAAGATAGAAAGTCGGGGTAACATTAGGAACTAATGCCCGCTTTCCCAACAGCCATACAGTTGGACTTCTTAATACCAAAATTGAACCACCAAAGAAACTGTACAAATATCGATTAGGCACTGCAATCCAAGAGTAGTTGTGCGGACTAGAGTGATGACGTTTGTTTTTCGCCCATCCGTATTAACCGATTTGCTCGATTTTAGTCTCTCATTTCCTAGCGTGAAAAAACACTCAAATTCCCAGTGGGAGCGAAATAGGGTGCTATCGATTTTCATGGGGACGTGGCCCCCACGCACCCCTGGCTACACCCCTGGGCGCAAACGAAATATATTTCGACTTAGCTGAGGTTCCGCCACTCCACCGTTTCGGGAGACGTCGATTGTTTGATGACTTTCTAATTTCTGATAGCGAGGCTGAGTCGTGTTACAGAATGTTAGACACACTTATCTAATAGGACTCCTGAGGAGTGTTGCCCTAACTCTGTTTCCTGAATCCTTTTGATTATTGCGTCGAACATTCTGTGACATAGCCATACTGAATATCAGATAGCTGTAGTGATGCCACTTTAAAAATTGGAATTCTCTCAATATGAACCGATAAACGTTTAAGTTAAAGTTTAAGATTCATTATTCTTTCGAGACAACTAATTTGGCTACGACTTCCACTCATTCCCACAAACACCAAAGAGCAACAAACTGGTTCTAAATTACATTAAGGTATTTGATGACCCACCAAATGTGCAAAAACTCCGTAATTTGAAATTTCTTGAAAATCTGCTGTTTTTTTTTTTTTTTTTGGGTGGGAAGTAGTGGCGAGTGATCTGACACGAGCACCGTGAATAATCGTAATAAAGAAACTGGCACACTAAAGTCACTGTTAACAAATTACACCATGTCAGCAATACTAGAGAACGTTTCCACTTGGCACAAACATTATATATCAAATTGAAAGCAAGGAATTTGAGTCCCATACGCCAGTAATATAATAACTTTTTGACACATAACCTGAATATGTGTCGGGGGTCAGATGGGAGTTGGGGGGAGAAGCAATGGTCGCCCAAGGCCCCGGCCCCATGATTACACCACTGTTAGTATGTTCAGCTCTATCCACCAAGCCAAGTGATGAGTGGTAATTTCGGAGGTTATTGATATCCAATGTCAGCAGGTTAGCTCCGGCGTCAGCTTTACAGACAGAACCTCCATATCCAAGACCATCGAAATATCTGCATGTAACATTTCTCAACAAAGCCAAGCACCTAACTATGTTACTAATGTGATAACCGCACATTGTTCATTTTTTCTGGTGGGTTCGTTTTTAGTCAATAGTTATCGTGTGTTCTGCAGAGTGCGTATAGGCATTTCGGCTAAGATCAGTGGCCAGTGGAAACGAGATCAGTTTAATCCCGTAATACCAGATTACTCACAGGAGCTGCAATAATTTTCATCGACGAATTTTTAGAAGCGTATCTGACAACAATGAGGGGGGGAGGGGGGGGGGGGGGGGGGGGGGGGAATGGGTGGAACGTATTTTCTTAATAACTTGATTGCTAAACCAGAAAGCGAATAGGCTTAGTGATTCCTTGACTCTTTATATAGCTAGTCACAAGGACAAATGGGAGATTGTACGTCTAGCTATTTATGGCAGCCTAACGCTGACCAAGTTTCCCATTTTTTTCCAACAACCAATAGGGTTCAAGTACTCTTGATAAGAAGGCTTCACATTAGATTTCGGGTTTTCTGGGGAACACACAGAACTTATCATGGGGAACACACAAACGAAGTATGAGCTTCATCAACTCAGACCTGATCGAATTATCGTGTTACAAGCCAAAAATTTCCAATATTCGACTTTTCACATATTTGTTTTCATTTTTTCCCAAATCTGACCCCGACCTAAACCAAAAACAATAGGGTTCCTGTACCCCTCATAATAAAGTTATACACCAAATTTCAACTTGATCGGACCAACCATTCTGGCATTATCGTTGTTCACAAGGTTTTCAGACTTTGACCTCCGCTGACCTTAGATGACCTCTCTGACCTGACCCCAAAACAATAGGGGTCCTGTAATCATCATGGGGAACACTAATACCAAGTATGAGCTTCATAAACTCAGACCTGATCGAGTTACGTGTTTACAAGCTAAAATTGGTCAAAATATGTTTTTCACTAATTTTCAATTTTTCCCAAAACTGACCCTGATCTCTACCAAAACAATAGGGTTCCTTTGCTCCTCATAGGAAGATACACACAAAATTTCAGCTCGAGTGGACCAAGCATTCTGGACTTATCGTGTTTACAAGGATTTCAGACTTTGACCTCCGCTGACCTTAGATGACCTCTCTGACCTGACCCCAAAACAATAGGGTTCCTGTAATCATCATGGGGAACACACAAACGAAGTATGAGCTTCATCAACTCAGACCTGATCGAATTATCGTGTTTACAAACTGATGTTGTCCAAAATATCAGTTTTGCACTAATTTTCATTTTTTCCCCAAAAAATGACCCCGATCTCTACCAAAAACAACGGGGTTCCTATACTACTCAAAAGAAGCTGCACACGAAATTTCAGTTTGATTAGACTAAGCATCCTGGACTTATCGTGTGTATAAGGATTTCAGACTTTGACCTCCGCTGACCTTAGATGACCTCTCTGACCTGACCCCAAAACAATAGGGATCATTTACATCATGGGGAACACACAAACGAAGTATGAGCTTCATCAACTCAGACCTGATCGAGTTATCGTGTTTACAATCCAGGCGTCACATACACACATAACACACACACACACATACTGACATGGACTTGCATTATTTCCTCTGACTTCGTCAAGGAATAAAAAATGCCACCAGCTGACCAGTGCAGTCATATGAAAATCTTCGGGATGACAAAATGCTTACAGCCGAGTTTTGAAATCTATTGCATGATCTGAGCATTTGTTGATAGATCAAGTGCAAAACCTTTCTCTCATTTTTTTGTAGATTATCCAAATATTCAGTGAACAATACGAATCCCTAGAAATATATACCTGGAACTGGTCTGTGAACACTGGTACAAGGCTAGTACAATTCACTTCTCTATACACAGCTCTTTGTCGCTTAATTGACAGACCCTTGAAAATTTTTGACCACACGTTGGTGACAAGTGTTTGTATTGTTGTTGACTTGTCATTAGTCACACACAGTATACACATTATGCCAATATATTCAAGGGATAATCTCCCAAAGATATCTGACAGAATCTGGAAACATTCTGAATGAAACCGAGGGTGGCGATCAATTAGTCGGTCGTATTTCCATCTCAGCGAAGCGGAGGTTGCAGGAGGGATACCAGAGATGTTCTGTCCATTTGTTCCATTGTATTCGCCATTGATGTTGCTAGAAGTGCATTGAGTGCAGCCATTCACATGGTGAAACACCAGCAGCTGTAGCTTTTTGTATAATCACACCGATTATTATTCCAGTACCACCAGCCCCCTCTGTGTTCCTCTGCGCAGTTGAATGCCTCGCACCCATCGTTGTCGCTGTCGTACGTGCTGAAAGCCTCTCCGTTATTATAAGACAACCCAACGACTGAAAGAAACAATGAGAACGGGTCAGAGTCGGCTCTATTATGTGGAACTTCATTGATAATGAAACGAGATAATAATACCTAATCCTAATTCCCAACAAGAGATATAATAGCTACAGTATAATACAACCCAGCAAGCAGGAAAATACCTTCCATAATATGTCTGTAACCAGGGGCCGGATTTTGATGGTAAGTGTGGGGGGGGGGGCAAAGGGGAGGGCAAAGATTGTGATTGATCGCCGTCCTGGGGTGAAGGGTCTAAAGGGGAGGGGTTACCCCTCCATTTGGAAAAAACATTGGCTCTGCGGGGTAGGCTACAGGCAAAAATGGCTGTATATTTGAAGCAGAATTCCCATCTACTATCTCTCAAGAAAATCACTATTTTTAGGGAGTGTTTTTATCTGGTCTTTTTAATATTAATTTTAGGACTTCAGTGAGTTATGCTGAATAAGAGATCTTTGCTATAGTGACAATGTACATAACGACATGACTGGGCACATACTTTGGGGAATGAGGCAGATGAGGGGTAGGTGGTGGAAAGGTGGGGGTAGGGGTTTGGTGGTGGTGGGAGTAACGTTTTCGGAATTTCACAATTAGAGCAGATGGCAATATACGTTTGGAGGTATCGTACCACTGCTGAAGCATTTGAAAATGTATGTAGCAGACAGTTTACTAGTACATGCATGTCTGAACTATTGCTAGAGTACTGAAAGGATAGGTGCAGGAATTAGAGGCCTACTTGTATGCCTCCACTCCGAACATTGCAATGTCAATGCGGGATTCCCTGAGATTTCAGAGTATGTTGAATAAGTTATCGAAACAACATTGACTATCAATGTTAATCTGACTAACACATGCTTTTAGTGTCTCGCTGAATGAAATTCAGGAAACGACTGAGACTTAGTGGTCACTTGGGCGTCGTGTGTGTGTGTGTTTTGTTTGTGTGGTGTGTGTTGTTGTCCACACGTTTCTTGTTAGCAGGTTTCTCACCAAACTGAGGCCGATTATGACGAAATTTTGTGTGTAGCACCGGGTGGGTTGTACACGATCTGATAGATTTTGTGTAGCAGTCAATAATAAGTTAGGGTTATGCTTATTTATGCAATTTATGTTTGAGCTCGTTAGCAAGAATACGCAAGGAAACCGGATGTGCTACAGCGATGTAGTTTGGCATGTAGGACCTGTGACAGGTAGATGAAATGATTAGATTTCAAGCCCAAAATAGCTAATTAATGGTCTAATTCGTAAAATGTATGCGATTTTTCAATTGTCCGATTAGATATTCACAAAACTTGGTAGATGTGATCCACCTTTGATTGATCATTTTAAGGTACAGCTGGGGTCCAGTAGAGGTCATTGTAATTCTAATTTGCATAATGTATCCAATTTCCAACTAGGTGAGAATCTCGCCAAACTCAGTAGGTACGGTCTGTTAACATTCTCTGGATCTGATCTGTTTGATGTTATGAATTGATGAAGTCATCATTACAGTAATAAGCTCCTGTAGAATAAAGCAATGAGGAACGAGTAGTAAACCATAGCTCCTGTGACAATTTCACGGCTGTTATAAGCTGCCCAACAAGCAAATCCTCTCTTACCCAACCAATTGATAGGTTGATTAGACCTAAAATACGTAACATTTTTCTTTCCTCTCTTCCTTACCTAGGGACGCGTTGCCCAACCCCCCCCCCTCCGGATATAATAATAATAATAATAATAATAATAATAATAATTAATAATAATAATAACAATAATAATAGAATAATTGAAAAGTAGGTTGCTCATATAGCGGCTTAATTGCAATGCCCCGCGAAGCGACGTCCACAAACGAAGAAGAAGAAAAACAATAAGGAGTGAAGCATGAACGATTAGTTTTCAGCTTTCTCTTGGAGTAAGCTGATCTAAGGGGAGTTTGCGAACATCTCTGGAGGGCGTTCCAGAGAGTAGGCCCCAACCAGGAGAAAGCACGTTCACCGTAGGTTATAGTGCGAATTTCTGGGTTGTGAGAACAGGTTCTGCGTGTGGAAGAACAAAGATTGCGAACAAGGCCATAAAGCCTTACAACATTTTGTAGATAAGCTGGTGACTCACCTTTGTGAATCTTAACATGACAAGCAGAACCTTGAAGAAAATTGAGCGCCAAACGGGGCCAATGACGTTGCGCCAGGACTGGAGTGATATGCTGTCTGGGCTTAGTACAAGTGACCAATTCTGGCGGCTGCATACTGAATATGCTGGATTTACCAATTTCGGACCAAGGGGAACCAGCGAGTAAGCTATCACAGAAGTCTAAACGGGATGAGACAAAAGCATGAGTAGCTTTCAGCCGAATTCCTGGTCAGGTATTCCCGCAACTGTTCAATTTGGTGAATACCATACCAGCCGGATTTGCACATGTTGCGGATATGGATTTGAGCTCAAGGTGATGATCAAACCATGTGCCTGGGGTCGCACCATTTTCACTTACTTTGTGCATACATTGCCATAAGGCCTGAATAGACATCTTCTCTCTTACGACAATGAGGAAAATTACAGGAAATTTGATTTTTAAAAGGCAAGAAGCCGGGCTGCTAAGGGGGTTTAGAACATTTTAGCTGGATTTTGGTGTCAAAGGAAGTGAGTTGACTGAGCGATAAGACTTCATTCAAATGTGGGTATTTTTGGAGAATAGAGTGGGGGGGGGGGGGGTCATGAAGAAGAAAAAACACTTGAGGACTTTTGTTATATTAAGAGGCAAATCATTGGTCAGTTATTTAGATTTTGTTTTTTTTTTGACAAATTTTATGTGTGAAATGTGAACATAGGTGATGTTCGTTTGACTTGACGCATTGTCTAATGAACTAGTGGTCGTTCGTGTAGTGAATAATAAAACCACGATCGCGCAAACAGGCGAGACACTTTTTGGCGATGTTCGCCCTTGTTCTCTTTGATACCGCTAACTCAAATTATGCGAAAAAGGAATCAACGAGTGATCATTTTGTAGCTCCATCTGCGTCGACTTCACACACCCCCGATGACATTCAGTTCAGTGTTCATGCAATTCCATTTTCGGGAACTGTCAAGATTTTATTTTTCTGATTTTTTTCCTTGTACATTGCTTGTAAAAAAAAATGACGGGTAGGGAAAACAAGAGTCAGGAAAAAAGTGGGGGGGGGGAGGCAAATGGCCCCTCTGCCCCCCGAATCCCGCCCTGTACCTAAACGTTAGAGCGTGTTACAAAATATGAATGACAGGAAGTGTCTTAGAATTCTCCTATCAAATATGTGTGGGCTTCAAAAACTGCTGCTGCTACTACTATTTACTATCCTACTACCACTACCAAGATATAATACAGACGTTGTGTTTCCACGGTGGACCGCTGACCGCAACGTAATGATCCTGCTCGTTTCCGATGCTGATGATGACCACTTCCCACTTAGATGATTGAATTTCAGTAGTTAGCATGTTGACGCGTAGTTCGTAGTTTGTTATGCTTTCTGTTGCGTCAGGTAATGAATTTTCTCGTTCCCAGCCAAAAGTCTCCACTCAGAGATCCGAATCCTTATCGGTAAGTCGACAGTTGCGGTTTGAAGTTGTCTGGCGGTCTTACCAGTGCGACGTTGAAATACCTGAGTAGAATAACCCGAAACAAATATTGATTAGGGGTTTGGACCGATTTTGGTGTTTCAAAAACAGTCCGGGCTGTAGTAATTACCGGTAGGTATAATTGGATTGTCGACACACGGCAGGGTCCCGAAAAAGTAAAGGTAATTTCAAGGTCACCAGAGGTCAAATTTACGTGAGTTACACAAGTTTGTCGGATTTCAATGAAACTTAGTATGTGTGGACGCGGTTGGTGCGAAAAAAGTGGAGGAAATTTCGGGGTCAGCAGAGGGCAACGTCAGCTAATTCATGTAATTTGCGCATTTTTCGAAGTTGGTTTGATTTCACGAAACTTGGTAGGTGGGGACTATAATGGTCCTGGAAGAAGTGAAGGTCATTTCAGGGCACAGATGGTAAAAGTACGCTATTATCGAAAGTTTGTGTCGTACTTCAACGATAACTTGGTAGGTGTGGACGAGTGTTTGGTCCCGAAAAAAAAGTGAGAGGACATTTCGGGGTCATCAAATGTCAAAGTCACGCTTAATTGCCCAATTTGTGCATTTTCGAAAGTTGGTCCGACTTCCATGATCCACATGGCAAAATTATAGAACCATCTCCCAACTGATCGCGAGTGGTGGGGGGATATTACACGTTGGCGGTTACCCGCCAGCCTTATCTAGAGTTCTGAACGGCGATTAACGTTAATTGACGAGTCTCGAGTATACTGTCCTATTACCACCAACAGGTCAATAAGTATGGGAGAATCCTGAGAGCCTGATATCTCCTGTAGATTGTGTAGGTTTCAACATGATTGAGAATAGCTGGCCACCACCATTGTGTGGAAATGATAATTAAGTTATGGTGAGGCTTACCGCCATCCAACACCGGTAGTGATCAATCACCAGGAGGACGTTGAACGCCTCCCCAGGGCCGTAGTCGGCTTGATGAGGTAGGGGGACTCCGTCTCGGCGTTCCACCGCAGTATTGCATCGTAAACAATCTTTGTACAGCTCACAGCTTGTCCATCTCCATGAAACCCATCATTACAGTAACACGTTGCCATTACCCCGTCCTGCACATCACACCGAGCGTTAGAGCCACAGCGGTATGGTCCTTCGAGGAGCAGGAAGCGGGTGTTAGTTACAGGACGCTGTTCTGGGAGTTATCGTTAAACGTATGTGAGGCAATCTAGAGAACAAGAACACTAAACGACATCACTAAATCTTGTAAGTACTGATGCACACCTGTGGTTATCTCGGTTGTCGTCACATTGTTTTAGCTAAGTGCACCGGGAGGAGGGGTGATAGGGCTATCTATAATGTATCAAATGGGGGTACGGGACCAGTCGGGACGGAGGGGGGGGTGGGGGTTATTTGCCCTCGTACAATAAAAAAAAAAATCCGAATATCATTCAAGTTCACATACATACCTCTTTGGGGGCATCACTCAGGAAATCGGGCGGAAAATTTTCACTTATATTTTGCCCGACTTACTCTATGCTTGCTCGAGTTTAGTGATTGACTGCCCTAATTTCAATCCCCAAACTGTTAGGGGGTAGGGGGTAGTTGTTTCTTCTAGCAACCCCCTCGTCACGTGCACCTATTTATTGAAATAAAAAACGAAAACACCATCCAAGCGGTTTATATCATTCAGTACGTAGCATACAGAAGAGGACAAGATGAAGTATCGGCGACAGGTCCACTCCAGCAAGCACTGCCGAGGAGAAAAATGATCATGAGTTTGAAACTGATATCGATGGTCGAGAACTCGTCCGCCTGAGCTAATCCATCTCCCCGGTGGTGTACGCAGGGGGAGGGGGGGGGGAAGCCCCCCTCCTTGACTCATGTGGGACCAATACCTTGTTAACACAAATACCCTTTGTTACTGTTCACTAGACCGTTTTACAGCTGTTGTTTCAAATTTTGCAACAAGTATGTATCTAGGCCTATAAATTGCATTTTATTTGCCAATAGGGGGGGGTTTTAATGAGGGCGCACTTTTCTTTGGGTTCGCCCACCCCCCTCCCTTCAGCTACCCTGGCAAATCTCTCGAAACACCCCTGCGTTCATAAGAATAACGGGAACGAAAAGGTCTGACTTGGGCAATTAAAAAAACATGTGCAAACTGTATTAATTCAATTCAGTATTATTTCAATGATCAACATTATAGTACCTTGATGATGCATCGCATCAGTAGTAAACTAACATGCGCAGGCGGGTTAAACCGCCGGACGTTGTTATCCCCGGAAGATGGCTGTTGTAGACGTAGTTTGGAGAAGGACCATCTACCATTTATGTCCCATTGACCTCTGGTTGACTTTGGGAAAAAAAAAATGCCTAGTTTGTTCAAGACCAAAATGTAGTTCACATTCTCCAAAGTTTCGTTCAAATTCGACAAAGTTAGAAAAATCTGAATATAACGCAAATTTGACCCTGGTGACCTTGAAATTACCGAATGCAAATAAGCATGATGCTCGGACAATACGTATAGCACCCATGGTGCTTAGCTCAAAAACCCACACAAATGTACTCAGACGAATGTACAATTAAAATTGAGTGGTCAAGAAGTGCGGAATTAATAGGTGGATCTTCTCCCTTTCTCAGTCTTCCGTGCCATTGGGGTTGCCCCTTTACCGGGGCAATCAATGCCTCCTCGTGTTAATTTGTTAAAAAAAACTAAAAAACAGTTCGACCCGCCTGATGTTCATTAAAGCGACCTTGGACCGACCGATAGGGGGCTGATAAGCCCTACCTGGATCCGCCACTGCGAGTATGGTTTAGATGTTTCTCCACAGATCCCGAGAAACTTTTGCTCTCCCTAGTAGAGAACCGCATGTCTTGCAGAGTTGTCTCCTTCGGTGCTGCCCTGGGTCTGGATCGCATGACATAACAGAGGTAGATCACGGCGTGTGAAAAAATCGGTCTCCCGTTCTGACGTCGATGCGGAATAGGCCAATGATGGCGTCGAACGTAAGATGCAAAGTTTTGTAACTTTTTTTTTTTTTATCACGTAATCGCCAGCGCTAGGCTATATACGTACAGTACGGTAATTAGACATTGCTTACGTGGTTGCAGCAGTCAAAACAAAGATATTAGGCGGTCGCCTACGTTAATTGGCGGCGTTCTACGAAACGAGATGCAAATTACCATCTTGCATGATTCATTGGAGCTCTCGTCTCTGAATTGCAAGAGTGGGGCAAAACTGGTGCTCGCGAACAAGACACAGCAACGAGGGGCTGCGGAAAAATTAGGGCTGGATGGGTGGGGATAGCCAATCTTTTACGTATAATAGGGAATGGAATTGGTTTGACGGTTTTTTATTTCAATATACGCACTAGCCTATATGACATTGAATTCATACCCCAAACACCCCCCCCCCCCCCCCCCTCAGCAAAAACGCGCCTTATCTGGAATGTAAATTTGTCAAATCTCATTGCATCTATTTTTAATCATCATTTTCTTCGTCGAATTGATTTTGTTTGCATGAGAATGATACGTTTTTCGTTGCTACTGCACTGTCGGCGGAACTAGGTGTCTTGTTTTCCTTTTGAGGGGCGAAAAAACACCTTGTTATTTCATCATTCCGCATTTCAATCTTTAGGTCTTGGACCGGCGTGCATGCTCCCTGTTGTTTAAGATATTGTAAACAAGCTCACTGTACCCTCTTCTAACAAATCCCACGCTGAGACTTTTTATATGACTGTCTCAGTTTGCCCGCCATTCTACCATAAAAATATAATAGTTCAGAAAGATGTATGGCAGGCAGATATTGTTAAGATAGAATATTATGTCTCTGTGTCTACTCACCGGGAGACCGGATGATTTCCGACCAGAAAACAGGGCATTTGCTGGCCGGGAAGCAATCATCTCCGTCCATCCAAACCCGGCTGGACAGAAACACCCTTCGGTTCCAAGCGGGACAGCCTTTTAAGAAAATGAGGGATTGCTTTGGCTCCTGGCACGATTGCCGGCAACTGCAATTACCGAGATCATATTAATGGGACAGGTTGTCGCCAGTCCATCTGCAAATAAAAGTTCGTTTTTTTTTTTCTCCAGGCCAGTAACCACTAACGGTTAAAACACGGTTAAACAAAATTGTAATCTGAATATCGTGTTGTGCAAAGTGGAAACAAGTTCAACTACAATCGATGGCAGTGAGCCAGTTCGTAGTTCTAAGTGCGCATGTTCACCAAGAACAGCAGTTCGGGGGAATAGACGAGATTCGGTGAGATTCGGTCAGATTCCCCCCATAGCAATGACGTTAGGCTTATTTTAAACTGTCACCACTATTTGAAAACGCAACCATTCATCACATGATGTCAGATGGATGTTGATATGAGTATGGGGGGAAATCTGTAAAGTTTTTGTGATGACAGGATTCGTATTTTCGGCAGGTGAGTTTCGAAGGATCGTTCTGTATATTGTAACGTTCAACGTCGAACTGCAGTAATTCCCCTATGACCTTTGACACAATATCATTATCATCTCATTAACTGTAACTCCGAACTGGCTTATTATGACCTACCATTGTCAGTGGACGAGGGGCCGCGTGAACGAGGACAGACGTGTGTGACGACGTATCTCCGGAATGGTGTCCATGTGATTGACACATTGACCCCTTCTCAGGAATCACTCAGGACTGAAGAGGTCAAGTGATTCTGGATGGTAACTTCAATACTAGTCACTGGAGAACTATACAGGTAAGGGAATACTAACACGTACATACCACCCCACGCATCCCCTCTCCATAGCAGTGAATAGTTGTACTAGAATCGACTTTGGTCGACCATGACGTGATGTCAGTCTTCCGGACGGCACATGGTTGTGCCTAAATACTCCACTGGGGATACTCAGCTTATAAGCCTTTACCTGTTTAGCAAGGATCTATAGTTGCCAACGTATTTACAAATAACTTACCGGTAGTTGCTGTATGGGCGTTGTCGTCAGATGTTGGACTCGACATCTCCTCCCCCCCTGGGTCGGTGTGACTGGTTTCGCAGAGTCGGCATCAGCTCTGCTCAGAGTGAAAACATATCTAAATGCGCCATCCAATGGATTGAATATGTATATTAATTTATCTAAGGTACGTTTTAATGATTGATATTGTTTAGTGAGTTTATTTGATGGCGGTTCCGTGTATAAATCGCGTAGGAAGGTATTTCAGTGGGATTGGGAATAAACAGTGCGGACAGACGTAGGCGAGATGTATAAGAATTCTCTGCACTCATCTATCCTGGTGGCTTATGAAGCAATGTGGTACAAATAAGCACACCTAAACCCGCAACTTCGGTCGGGGGGTTGCCGGCGTGAATTTTTATTTCCATCTGGTCTTAGCACCGGGGGAGCATCTCCTCTCTTTGAAAGAGTCCCATACCTCAAACCCCACTCGGAATACTTCGGATTATAAAGCCTTTACCCTGTTTTACTAATGGTAATACCTGCAAACGTATTCACACATACTTCCAGTGTTTGCTGTATGGGCTTTGTCGTCAATGTTGGCTCGACATCTCCTCTTCCTCTTCCCCTCGGGTCGTGTGGACTGGTTTCGCAGAGTCGGCATCAGCTCTGCTCAGAGTGAAAACATATCTAAATGCGCCATCCATGGATTGAATAGGTATATTAATTTATCTAAGGTAGGGGGCGTTTTGATGATGACTTGTTTACGAGAATTATTTGATGCGGTTCCGTGTATAGATTATTAGGTCGCGTAGGAAGGTATTTCAGTCGGATTGGGAATGAACAGTGGAGTCAGAACTTAGGCCGAGATGTATAGAATTCCCTCACCCAGCTATCCTGGTGGCTGATAATCAAGGTGCTGGCAATTAGCACTAAACCGCAACTTCGGTCGGCTGATGAATTTTTATTTCCATCTGTCTTAGCACACCGGTAGCACATCCCCTTTCTTTTGGAAAATCTATTCAAGGCCGCCTTAGATTCAATTTGATAGCACAAAAAACAAAAAAAAAAAACCACACTCTGTTTCGGAATAATATCGTATTTCACCTGCCTTCTCCAATATGTCTAAGCCCCCTCTCGCAATCTAAATTCGTAATGCATAGAAATAGGAATGTCTCTAAATCGGGCAATTTTTGGCGCCTTTCGCAGCAAAGCAGGATCCTTTTCGTTTCACATCAAGAACTCCGCCTGAACCTTGGCGTTTATATTTGCAGGCCTTTGATGCTTAAGATAGTGCAATAGCACATTTAAGCATCCCATATGTCGAAAATGCAAAATTGAATTCCCCATCTACTAAGAACCATACTGCTTTAGTAGACGGGTTGTAAGGTGTTCTGTCCTCCTTTGATTTCTTTATTTTCAATGGCCATTAATGAATTCGGTGAAATTGTAGAACACCTGAAATGCACCAATTATTCAACATTAACACAATGAATTTCAAAATTTGATAGGATGAATGGTTATAATGACATTGTATTTTAGGTGGATGGGAATTTTTTCTTGGCTACTATATCCCATACGTGAAGCTTACCCTCACAAGCTAACTAATTGTGGGTATTGTTTACCGACACTACTGACGCATGTTTTACTATAACTGACAAACTATTCAAGTTGAGAAGTTGATCTGAGGCCCCCCAGATCAACGGCAACCACCCGCCCCATAAACAACAAAAACATGTTTTTTCTCACCCTAAGCCAGATAGATGCCTCTGTAGTTCTGACGTGTGCATGGCAGCGCCCTATACTGGCATTGTTTAGGAGAAGGCAGCCTGAGCTACTATAATGAGAAAGCCAGGAAGTGTGGACTGCAACCACGCCACCATGGCTGTCGGGGAACCAAACGTTAAAACAATGTAAACACTTGTAATTTGAATAATCATATTTGTGCGCAAAGGTTGCAAATTGAAAAACAATTTTCAACTGAAAGTGAAGGCCATTATGACATACCAATTGCCATGACACGCCGCGTGAACGTAGGACGGACTTAAAATGTGACAACGTACCTCCAAAATGGTGTTCCTGTGATTACAACTTGACCGCTCCTCCAGAAATTACTCAGGAATGAAGATGTCAACTGATTCTGGAGGTACCTTCAATACTAGTCACTTGAGAACTTACCGGTAAGGGAATATACCACGTACATACCACCCCACTCACCCCTCTCCAAGCAGTCTACATTTGTCTAGAATCGAACTTTGGTCGACTATGACGTGATGTCAGAGTCTTCCGGCGGCAATGGTTGTGCCCAAATAACTCCACGGGGACAACTTCACTTATAAAGCCTTCACCTGTTCACCAAGGATCTATAGTTGCCAACGTATTTACAAATAACTTACCGGTAGTTGCTGTATAGGAGTTGTCGTCAGATGTTGACTCGACACTCCCCGTTTCCCCCCCCTGGGTTGGTGTGCCTGAGTTTCGTCAGATCGGCATCAGCTGCTCAATAGAATAAAAAATTCCTAAACCACCCTCCAAATGAATTGAATATGTATATGAATTTTTCCTAAGGTACGTTTTGATGAATTGACTTGTTAGTGAGTTTAATTTGATGGCGGTTACCGTGTCTAGATCCGTAAACTGAAGGTATTTCACGTGGATTGGAATTAGCAGTGGTTACAGACTTGGGCGACTAGTTTAAGGGTTGTCTCTGCACTCAGCTGTCCTGGTGGCTTATGAAGCAACTTGTACAAATAGCAAACCTAAATCCCGTAACTTCAGTCGGGCCGATAATTTGTATTTCCACTGGTCTAGCACACAAGGTCTGGGGGGGGGGCATCCCCTCTCTTTTGGTAAAAGTCCATTTCATGGTCGCCTTAGATGCAATTTTGTGTAGCAACATTGAAACAAAAACATCCACTCTTTTCTGAAATAATAATTGTATTTTCCCCTGCCTTCCCTCTGATTTATCCAACCTCTTCTGCCCCATTATAATCCGTATTTCATGAGAATAGGATGCTCTAAATTAGGCGCCGTGTTTTGGCGCTTTTACTCTCTGCTGAATTTCGTCTCAAGAACTGCGGCCGGAATTTGACGTTTTCATGTGTCGCCCTTGATGCATTCTAGTGCAATAGCACTCTTAAAATCCACTTGTCAGAATATTGTTTCGAATTTCCTCCCATGGGTGTAATTAAGGTGTCTGTCCTCATTCGAATCCTCTATTTTCAGGTGCAATTTGGTGCATTCTAGTGCAATAGCACTTTTTTGGAAATCCACTCTGTCAAGGAATATGAATTCGGATTTTCCCATTTGTGTAGTAGGTGTTCTGTCCTCATTCGATTCCTCTATTTTCAGGTGCAATTTGATGCATTCTAGTGCAATAGCACTTTTGAAATCCACTCTGTCAGATATGAAATTGCGATTTTCCCATGTGTGTAGTAAGGTGTTCTGTCCTCATTCGATTCCTCTATTTTCCGGTGGCAATTTGTGCCTTCTAGTGCAATAGCACTCTTCACATCCACTCTGTCCGATAATATGAACTTCGAATTTCCATGTGGGGGTGTAGTAAGGTGTTCTGTCCTCCTTTGATTTCTTTATTACAGGTGCAATTTGATGCATTTTTTGTAGAACCCCGAATTCACTGGTATAAGGAATTGATTTTTGGGGTGGATTTAGAATTTTCTAATTAGTTACTATATCCGATGCGTGAGTGAAACGACAAAAATCATCATTTTATTTTGACCGTCTCCAATTCATGCGCACTCAGCATTGGGGGTCGGGACCTAAATTTGACAATTTTCCTTCAGAGCTATCACAGTACGAGATATACTTTGACCGATTTGACCATTAAAAACATGAATGAAATATTCCAAAGGTTGCTATAGGTATAGGACAGGTGCACATATTGTGACAACCCGGGGTGGAGGCGAGGTGAAGCCTAGGGCCCCAGCTATGTGTGCGCATGTACCGTACGCGCCTACACGCCGTGTGGGTTAAAATATCATCAAACAGCTCCCCTACCATCTATAGTGTGAAATCGCAAGACATTTACGATTGACTTCCATAGGAGATTCATAGTGCGAACTGCATGCGTAGAATATGGTGTGGACCAATCACGTTATTCATGGGTTCGCTGTTACGTCAATGCGTGTAAATACAGTGGCCTGGCTGTATTTAGTTGTAGTAGGTTGAGTCCACGTCTATCCGACATGCTCACTGATCAACATCCGCCACGTATCACGATCTTTTGCGAGGCTTATTGCTTCCTCAAACTGTTAAGGTGATGTCCTTGAATTTCGACTTGAATTTTCCGAGCCAGTTAGTCACGGGTCTCCCAACTGGCTTAAGTAGTAATGTCTTCAATGCTTCTCTAGAGCCCTATTCGCTGGAGCTTCATCTAGGAGTCTTGCAACCGGACCAAAATCTCAATCACTTTTGTGCTACTATGGATGCCCAAGGAATTTGGTTGGTTACATCATAAAATTCATCGTTTGGTATCCAATTGTTATTAGTCCATCTGAGGTTGAGAACATTGCGAAGTTGTCTTCCATGAAAAGTGTCAATTTTATATTGGAACCTTTTTCCACACCAGTGCTGATCAACTGACTGCGCCAGCCCTACAACCCAAATTAGTAAAGGTCATTGTATGCCCACAAAAAATTCAGCTGACTCCAAGTTTATAAACTGCATTATTTTCTCCTGATCATCATACCTTAACAAAACTTACATGAACGATTGGAGACACGGTTCCTCTTTTTCAGATTTTTGATAGTTTTTCTAAAAATAGCGATTAGTGGTCCAAAATGAGTCATATTCAGGACGGACAGTCTAAGATTCTAGTTCTGAAGTGTATTATACTTTTACACAGTGGTTTGCAACAATGTTGGTGAATGTATATGGATCACACACAATAACTCTTTTTTTTCGTTCAACGTGAAAAACGGAGGTTAAATGCTGCATTACTGGTACGTGTTTTTGTGACAACAGAGAGATCTGAGATGTTTATCATTTCACTGCCGTGTGAACCAAAGTGATCTAGAAGGGTTCTCGAGTTATAGGACGGAATGAATAGGATAAAACGATTCGTTGACGTTGTACAAAAATTTAGCTCAAAACGCCTTTTTCGAAGTTGAAATGACGGAGGTATAACTGAAGTAAACATAAAAAATTGTGTTTTTCCATGTATAACAGGGAGAACACAAATTTATCTCTCCAATGCTGTGTGTCATAGTTTTTAAAAGATCTGTTAAGTATCCTAAACCATATGAGAAAGTGAAAAGAGGGCTATTTTAGCCTCTTTTAGGTTAATTTCAGGTCCAGGTCGGATGGCACCTCCGGGTGGCGCGACTTTCAAAAGGGTTTCAATATGTGTCAATTTTGTGATCAAGTTCCTTCGTTGTACCCCACAGTTAACAACTGTACAGGAAATTATTAGGGCATCGAACTCCGAGTTATGTTTTTTTTTTTTCCTATTTTCTGCTCTTGAGATTGTTGATAGATAGATGAAAGCATTGTTGGTTATACCAATTCTTCTGTTAATGTCTGCTTCGGTTCCCGCAAACTACATATTTACATTTATTTCAACTTCCATTACCGTTCCATTCTTGTGATTGAAAATTTCTCAGTTTTCGTGCTGTCAATTTTCAGATATGTTCTTGTCAGTTTTCTAGTCACTCGATCGTTCTTCGATATCTTGCAGTAAATGCTCACTAGTGGACGCCCAGGAAATATCAGCATATTGTTAGTCTACTCGTCTACGATGAAGAAGTTGTTGGTGGTATTGTTGGCTTTGTAGTCATGATCAACTATATAGCTGAGATGGTAGGATAACCGCATCAATGTCATTTCATTTGATTTCAAGGGATTGGCTAGGTACATCATAAAAATAATGCGTTTGCACTGTCTCCTTCTGGTAACCCAATGTTAGTCTTGAAAGGATGTCCCAGTTTGCCCTCTAGTTTGAAGTTGTAGGAACATTGCTCATCGTTATCAGGAATCTGTTCTTAGATCATCGAGCAAAGATCCTCTTTGAATTGTGTCGAAAGCCTCGCTCATTTCAAACATTAGTAGATTGATAGTGTATCCTATGCTAAAACTTCGAAGGTAGAGACAAGCTCGGTGGTGCATCTTCCTGACGTGTAGGCATCTGGGTGACGGAGAAGATATATTCATCAATTGGAGGGGGGGGGGGGGGGAGGATACTCCTGGCAATACAAATTGCAAGGATTTCCTTAGTGTCGATAGTAAGATGGCTGGTCTTAAATTTTCCGGTGAGCTTATAGTCTTTCCTGGTTTTGGAATTAGTGTCAGGGTTCCTTGTTTGATTTAATTTGTATTTGCTCCTGATTCCAGCTATGTTATTCGGTATATTAGCTATGTATTTGTGGGTGCGGGGCTGTCTGGATGTTCAGCTGTGATCCTGATTTTGATGATGCGAACCGTTTTTTTTTTTCTTTTCATTTTCATCAAATGGCTTGTTTAGTTACCCTGGAAGCACGTTGGTTTGCGATCTGGTTTGTTAACTTATTTGTTTTACACAGTAAAGGGCGTATCCTGAACTTTTGTAACCGAAAAAACTCACTTTTATACCTTTTATGTCATTGGGTGGTATTTCGCTATTGGGACGTACGAGTGTTAGATCGTAGGCCTATATCTCGGATCCGTGAATACAGAAAACCGGCCAGACTAAGAAGTTAAACAGAACATTGAAAACATTACTGGTTTATGTTAGGGCTTTGTTGTGATGAACTATCCAAACACATGCCCGTTACCATGTCCCTATAAAACATGTCAATGTGAATGGGAAAAGAAGATAGGACAGTTTGCTACAAGGTGCTCAAACAGAGGCACCAAGTAGTCTGGTATGGGTCTATACATGTAAGTGAAATTCTTACGCACACCTCCTCAACCCCACCCATCAACCAATTGTTGCTTTGTGTTCTGCCCAGGGCCTTAGCCAGGATTTTGCAGTAGGGTGTCTCACTTGTGACTGATTTCTGAGAAGACTATCCATCTGGCGCCGAAGGTGCCAGCGCGAGCGCGAAGCGCGAGCCATCAACGGGTGGGGTCCAGGGGCCCGCCTCAGGGCCCCTGGAAGCCCATCCTTTTTCAATGATTTTTTTTGGACACAATTGGGGTAAAATGCATGCGCAGAAAGGTGGAAAACATCTAAGAAGCCATCCTGATTTTTGGCATTACAAACATAAAAATTGCTATGAAACACTAGTTTTTTCAAAAGTGTACGGACATGTAGTATAAGCAGATTCACAGTCACTTTACACTGCTTTGCTCCTGGGCCACTTACTCTTCCGCGGAATGCACGCGCCAGCTGCACTTTCTTCACACAACAACACGATACTCATGCACGCTAAATATAACTCATTTGGCAAAAACTTTTCCAGCATGGCTCGTTCCACCTCATTTAAAATATAAACTAATCAGACCACAGCAAACGGTTTTACAGATACGTGTGAAACGGTGTGCGCAAGCTGCCATTGCGGGACGATTTAGTCAGAAATTGATATTAAAAATGGAAACTGTTTTTAATACTGTATGTAGCATGAATTATTCCTTTATTTCAGGCAGACGAAAACACGAATATTTTAATTGCCTATGTATAAAAACCTAGAGTTGCACTACTGTTAGGATGAACGTTATTATTGTGTTTGTTGCAAAGCACTTGAGCTTTCGATTTGTGAGTGGTGTAACAGCGGTCACATGACTGGATCACATATATGATTGGCATGCCCGATACTAGCATTCACATGAAACAAAAATCTTTGTCCAGAACCCAAGCCCACTTACCGGTATGCATAGCATTTGCGCCTCATTGAGCCCGACTGCGACACCTTTTTGATCGAACCTTGCGATATGAAAGCTACAAGTTCAGAGGCTGATTTTTATACATCTGCCAAACGGTGGATTAAGGGTTTGCGCGGTATACCGGTCCGTTATTGATTCCCAGGACTCGCAACACCGGTACTCGCAGTACCGATTGTCAAATGCCACAGTTACTATTACCGTACTGGCGGAATTATCGGTATTAGGCTACCAAATCCCGGTACTAATTGAAATTACCCAAACTCCAGTATTGTCTAGTTTGTATTTTTTGTTGCCAATCCAGCCGCTGCCGCGTACACATCGCACCTTTATCTGGCAATTGTTAAATTGATAAACTGCCCCACGTGTATGCGAGCTGTGTATTTTCCTTATTTGTGCGAATTTCAAGCCGCTGCGGTCAACTCGCAGCCTCCCGTAACGTGTATGCAAACTGATGTTCTGGCTCACTCCCCAAATGCTGTGTCACTACTTTCAAACATGGCCCTGCTCGGAACCTTGGTCACCACCTATTCTGTTCACGAGCATTCAATGGCTCCCAATTCCCACCACAGCGCGCTACACAATGATAACAGCATGTCTACGGACGACAGCAACGAACCACTCGTCACTCAGGATTTCCCTGTCGACTGTGGATAAGTTATTAACGATCGTCGATCAGCGATACTGCAATAAGTTGCGTTTAGCCTACCATTCTATGAATGAAACGACAGTGATAATAACAATTGGTGGATAAAACAATCATACTGAAAGTTAGCATTGATTTGGTAGTTTTTACGACTAATTTTAGGTTGTGCCTTGCAAACTAATCGGCTTTTCTTGCTAATAATCAACCGTCCGTTAGGGTATTGCACTAGCGACCTTTTCGTCGGCGGGCTGGCAAACATATCCAGACTATGGAAGAATTTGTATTTGGAACAGGCACATTCAAATTTATTGTATAAAATAAAACGTTTTTTGGAAGACCACGGGAGATGTTTTGTTTCATAAAAAACAAAAATAATATCAGCGATTATATTATTTATATATATTATTCACACAGTAGGCTAGCGCGCGACTTTTTTTTGCCTGGGACTTGTACCGACTTGTGACTCGTAGCGCTAACATTGCGCCGACCTCGTATCGTGGTTATTCTCATTCCGATTTAGGAATGTATTAGTAGTCCGCAGAAATATGCCAATGTATGAATTGGTTTCAGCGATGAACCGATTCGGTTTAAAATAAGGCCTAGGCTCGGCAATGTAATTTGTTTCCAAGTTTATTTACGGTATTGGGAGGCTGTACAGAGCCATTATAAATAAGCCGTCTCAAAGAGCGTCTCATCCAAACTCCCGGTCCTTCATTTTGATCTAGCCGTCTCAAAGATGGCGAGACCGCATCGCTAGATAAGCATGGTTTCTGCCCGAGGCCACACGGACAGCTCATGCTGGCTGACCACATTCGTAGGTCGAAATATCCCCGTCTTTCTCCATGATTATGAGGAGAGAGAAGCACGGTCGGTGTGGTTTGTTGTGACAGGTGAGGGTGTGGGAGCGTCTCATGTGGCAGACTGCAATTATCAGTGATGATCATACATATCAGAATCCTAGCCGAAGGTAGCCCTCTGAAGTGTGGGAGAATACTACAGGCGAAATATCCGTAATTTCTTTTGCCCATGATTAATAGGATCCGGAAGGGAATGTCGGGAGTAATGTGCACAGGACTACAGGAACGCCAGAGAACGTGGCTGAAATTGCCTATTCTGACGAAACAGATCATCAGCGGCTGACCATATGTAAGGGCGTTTAGTGGCACTGGGGACGTGACCAACATCAAGTACATAACAAAACAACTAGAGAAAGAAAGCTCACCAGTCTCTGAACAGCCGAAGCCGAAAGCCCTTCGATGGTTTTAACTATATGTGGATAAACAAGCGAAAAACCACTAAGAACATCGTGACCTGGAATTGGACACACTGACATTGTATAAAAAATAAAAAAAAACTATTAAAAAATTCAAACTATAATGGCTAAAACTTTCTTGTGAAGTCCGAGCTACGGAGCCTGCCACAACAGGTCCAAACTCTTGCTAACTGATTCAACTCGTAAAGATTCAAAGATGTAAATGTACGTTGCCGATCGCTAGAGTTTCCGAAGTAGTATGTAGAAGAAACTGTGATTGAATGACGCTCTCTGTTTCATACCGTGCCGGAATGGCTAACGAGACGAACTAATAAGGCTTCAAACGTACGCTCGCTAAAGACCTGGCTGAGTGATACGACAGCCAAATAATGACGCAAAATCTCAGACACAAATAATGAAAAGCTGACATAAGCCGAGTGACATGGGCACGAACACACATGAAGAATCAAACGGGAGGGGGAATTCCCCCGGCTTTCATCCCCAACTTTTCATTTTATACGTGCCACCCCCCCCCCCCCCCACGTGTTCAGTCCACGGTGAATATCGGTCGACTGATCCTAGCAGTACTCTCCTCTTCCCCTGTTAGATGATCAACTTTCAGGATTATTCGCATACGACGGCCGAAAGCCTTCACTGCTTGATGTCAACTCCAATAATGGTTCGTCTGTGTTTTTATCATCTGCTATACGAACTAACAATAGGCTAGGGCAATTACTCCGCCAGGCTACATATTTTACAGTTAAATGCATTGGATAATTTCACGCATTCAGGTTGGTGAACTACTAAGATAGTGATATGAGGCCCCCATAAATTGGCATAACTGTCATGATTAGGCCTGATTGCCCCGATTGGTGAGTTGATTGTGGCTTAGTCTCTGGTGAGCTCCAAGGGTATTTCTAACTAAGTCCATTGGGGAAAGTGGTGTACTGTGTATTGGATATGAAACTGCTGTAACCAACTCTCCCAATTCTCAGCTATTGAAGATATATTGGTATCATTGGAAGAGAAAAATACAGGAGATTTTTCTGGAGGGGGGGGGGGGATTTAATTCCAGAGGAAACAAAACAAAAAGGCGACCTAATCAACGTTTTTGCTTACCTACATGAACTTTAATGGTATAGTTGGGAATTTGAGCTACAAGTCAAGATTTTTTTAAAGGGAGCTCTGGCTAATTACTTCACTGACATAAAGTTCGCATATTTCAGACTTCTTTCTCCAACTTAGACAAACACGTTTTTTCTTCCGGAGTCCTAGTTATATTGTCACAATTTGAAACATTAAGAAAAAATACAAATAATTGCGCTTCGCGCCTGCCGCTGTTGGCATTTATATTCAAACCGTGCCGTGGTTAGGTGAAAAAAATTGAGAGACAGTTCTGGACTTACCTGAACCTAAAAACAGGTCATACTCTTTTTAAAAAAATGTTCCTCTTCCTTAAGAAATTCCAACTAAATTGCCACAATCCGTAGCATTAACATATTTTGTTCTGTAGTTTTGGATAATTCTTGCAATGATTTTGGCGACAGCGCTGTTGGTACTTACAGAAATTTCAGTTGAAACTTGAGTTGAAAATCCAATTACAAGTTGGATTTTTTTCAAAGGTACCGGGTGATCTAGATAGCTAATTTACCCAGAAAAAAATTAGTGGATATTGAGACTCAAGTTTCGAATTAGTCAGAAAAACAAGTTCTCCTTGGGAAATTCCAACTAAATTGTTGCAACTTGTAAATGAAAGTAGTGACTCTCACAATTTGGGACTTTCAGATGGTATCGGATGGTATATTTTTCGCTAGGGGACGTATATATCAAATGCCCCTTCAATGTTTGGAGGATTGTTGGGACATTGAACATTCAAAGGACCCGTTAGTTCCTGACTGATATTTTCCTAATCAGATTGCCCGAATCTTGTGCTGAGAGTCAAAATTTCTATGAGATTCTCGGGCAGCATAGCGAAATGCGCGCGCGCAGTATTTGTTTTATTGCCTGTATCATACACAAAGACTTCCCGTAATCAGGTAATAGGAAAGATATTCTCTGCTCTTACCCAAGTATCAAAAACGCCCAGAGCTCTGAAGTTCATTTTACCTCCAGCCAAGGTTCTGCGTTAATCGCCATGCAGTAGCTGTTATTACATTAGCAGCTGTCTTCGGATCTTAACATATTTGAAGAATCAAGATAAAGTAAAATATCATATGTGAATTTTTAGTTTCATTGCTACTGCTTGCACAATTTCCTCTATTTCACGTCAGTCCGTACCGATAAACTGAAAACGCTCTACTAATCCTATCATCAAACCCTGACTTCAAAGTATTTGGATCACATTCCGGTTGTGCTATGGCCGCAACAGCAAAATGGTAACGCCCTTGTTCTGACTGGATTCCTCGACCCATAGAAAACCTGAATTCAAAGACCAGAATTATAAACATATCAGGCGCGGATAAGGTTTTTTCCCAGGGGGGGGGGGATATTCGTGCTGTGAATCGAGTGCAGACAGACGGTCACGGACCAATCTCACACATCACGAGCGCGTGGGTCCAGGGCCCTCCTTAGGGCACTGGAAGCTGTCGGATTCTAGATGCTCTCCACCGTGCAATCTGAAGCTTTTTTTGAGAACATTGTATTGTGATTTTGGTTGACAAGATTCCAGGAAATTATCAAAAAGATTCATACAATTCTGTGCATAATAAAACAGACGTTTGAAAATATCGTTAGGCCTAGGTCAATTCATGTCGCCCTTATGAAGGAGAGCGGGCTACTTCTGTGTTGTCATATCACAGAACAAAATCTTAATGTGCGCTACACATGAGCGCGTAGCGCGGAGTCCCCTCGGCGTGGGTTGGGGGCCCGCCTTAGGGCCCTGGAAGCTGTAGCTAGCTAGATGCTTTCTAGTGCAATCTGAGGCTAATTTTGGCAACATCCTATCGTGATTTCGGTTGACGGGATGCTAGAAAATTATGAAGACGATTCATACAATTTTGTGCATCATAGAACAGAGGTCTATGGGTTAACATTAGCACAGGTCTACCCGCCCGTCGTATTGCAAAGAGCCTCGCGATGAATCATCTAAACAGGTAAAAGCTTAGTATAAGGTAGATCAAAGTATGATTCACCGGACTAGGGGGGGGGGGGGGGCTGGGGCCGGAAAATCCCCCTCCCTTGGATCCGCGCCTGCATACTTAATATTTGATTCGCTTTCCGGTCAAAGTATCAATAATAAACATGAATTTGAAGTATAACAGCAATAACAACAAGGAGTATAAATAATGGGAAACATAAGAAACCCGAGAAGTAAGAGCTTGTTCAAGCAGGTTCACAAATAAAACAATGGAATAGAATGCTACCCCTCTCCAGCTCTCCACTCTCCAACCATTAAAGAATACTGTAGACGAGAATACCTAACTATACACGAACAAAAGTGTGAGCCTTAGACAATGTGGTATGGGTGAAAACACTGCAAATGGTGGAAATGAAGAGTCGATGCCGACATTTTCAATGGTAACTGTGAATATTGTTCAGACGGGTTTCCTGAACAAAATGATATAGAAAATAATGAATTTGGAACATTTGTGCTCACAAATGTCAGTAGTGCTAGAGAGTCCCAGGCCTCTGGGTAACATGGCTCGGGAGGGAAGAAAAGCTTCAAAGAAAATTGAATATAGCCTGATAAACCAACTCCTGTGTTAGTGCCTCAAAAAAGTACCTTCCTCATTTCAGTGACATAAACGATTCTTTTTTCAACTTGGTGTACTATTTGTAAGACAGGTGCTGATAACAGCGAATGTGATCACATCACAGCAGATTGGTTATTCCTGGATACAGGAAAGACAGAGTGACCGGCGGACAGGGAGTATTCCTTTCCAAAAAACGATTTCTCGATGGCATGAGCTTAGTCTACTGCCATGCTCTGCCAATTTCGGGTCTCGGCAGAGGATAGGCAACATTTTGCGCCACACAAATTGAGACAGTGATCTGGCTTACACCCACTACAGGATTGTCGACATGATTAGATGAGGGCCAAACTGCAGATGAAACGAATATTGACTGATTTCACGGCGGGAGATATTCTTTATGGACATCACATTGAGTCACACCACTGAGGAAACCCCAATGTAAGCCACAGCCTCCTTGAGGCAGGGAGCGGTCGGGTGAGGTTTGTTGTGAACAGGGGTCACGAGTCACAAGTAGTAATTTAGGGTCTATACAGGTAAGTGAAATTCCGACACAAACCTCTCCCAAACAGCTCATCCGGCTGACCACATGCAGGACATACGTAAGGGCGAAATATCTCCGGTCTTTTGGCGTAATTTAGAGAAACAAAGACGGTCGGGTGGGGTTTGTTGTGAACAGGGAAGGGTGGGGGGGGGGGGTGGCTCATGTCAGACTGCTACTAAAGACGGTCGGGTGGGGTTTGTTGTGAACAGGGAAGGGTGAGGGGGGGGGGGGGGGCTCATGTCAGACTGCAAGTAGCAGTAATGGTGAGAAATCTGAATCCCAGCCTTGGATGGCCACTCTAAAAAATCCCCTGTGTAAAAATCACTACAGACAAAATATCCGTCAGTCCTTGCCCATATGTTTAGAGGGTCCGGAAGGGATGTCGGGAGCAATGTGCACAGATGTGAGTAGGCTACTGGAACGCCGAAGGACGTGGTTGGAATGAACTTGTTTTCAGCACCAATTAGTCAGGCTAAAATATCGAACAGCATTGCGCTATTCTGGTTCCCCCTCATGTGGGTCCCCCTCATGTGGGTCCTTCCCCGTAAATTTCTATGCTTTGATGAATTTTGTTCAATTAATTCGAGAGAAAACGTGTGCTTTATGACAATTTTGCCCTTGTTTCAATTTGAACGTGTTCAGTTACTCCGAACTCATTCCGAAAAATAATCTACCGTCGCAAAGGATTGGATGCTCATAGACTTCTAGAGCTGGGAGAATGTTGCAATGTTTTACTTGAAAATGAATATCGCTCGATTCTCACAGGACCCTGTCTGGCTGTCTGGGCCCGGATGCAAGTTACTGTCATGAGTATTTCAGTATATAAACACTAACGTATAATTACTTCAATGCGAAAAAAAGTTTTGCCCTGAACAACACGGGCGGGGCTCTATATGGCTACTGTATGGGGCCACGTGCAAAAGGAAAAAAACAATGGGGCCCCCCCCCGGGATAATTGTGCTAACGGTAATGGTGGTATAAAAACCCCTCTCTTGTCCTGATTGGAAGAAACGCTACGTTAATACAGATCTATGATAAACATTGTCTGTAGACCATTAGATACAAAACAGTCGTTCTCGTTTCTCAGTTAATGACACCTTGCGCTGTTTGAGTAATTTACATTAGGTCGATAATTACAGTTACGTGTGTTTTCATAGCATGTGCCACCTGTATTGACGTAATTGTAAGTTCATGTAGTTAGTAACTATTAACACAACTGACACTGCTGTTCGCAACGGACGGTGACATAGCTAATCCCAAAAAGCACCTCCGGAAGAAGTAAAATCTTATCAAATAATTATTTAAATCAATGGCAACTATACCAATCCAAATCGAGCTTTTTTGTAGTTGGCGGACTATAAAAAGGAATATGATAGCGATGGATGAAATGAAGACTCGGACTGGACGCGTTTCGAAGAGGAGTGAAAATTAAAGTTCCCTATATATTTCCATATGGGTGAACGTTGCACTGCGGGGGGGAAAATGAATATATAAGTCTCATGAATATTTCACATTTCCACTAGACAGGAGCAATTTTTAATTCTCCGAATAGGGAATCCCCGGGATGCCTATGCTTCACTGGCAAGGTGAAGCCTCATTATATGTATAACTGAATGAACCTTCCGGAATAATAGTAAAGAATAAATTTCATTCATTTCATTCGAATATCTCTTTCTGTTTTTCAGGACCTTTATTATGAAGGCTCGAAATTGCGTAGCTCCATCTATTACTATAAAACGTTTATGGGTCCCGAACTAATGGACAATTACTGACATATTGTGTTCTTTCAGGAGAGATACAAAGGCTGAAAACAAAAGAAATACAAGGAGAGGACAAACATATATACAGACAGACAAAGAGGAGTTCAACGAATAATGTTTCTTTCAGGTGACAGTTGGAGGGCAGCCCCCCGGTTTGATTGACGATTCAGCACCTCGCTCGGGATTAGTTCCAAACCGTGCGGCATTATGGGGCGATGGGGAACTGAACGCGCTTATCTGTTCGGCCATGGAGCTATTATATTAAAATGGATGAGGACATTAGACTGCATTGTGTGCCTGTTCAAAGTTCCGTCAGAGACCACAAACTCAAAGTGAGAAGGCGCCTATTGTGTGTGCCATCGTGAAACACACAGTTTGTTTACTCTCTATCTGCGAATTTCTACTACCAGCGGGAGAATAGTAGAGCGGTTTATCAGTGTCGTTGCATGCAACCAGGTCCACGGGTTTCGAATTTCCAGCCGCCAGCACCGGGCGTTTTTCCAGAAGTGGCGTACTTGCAGTTCTCACTGGGGGGTTTCCTGGTCCTGCTGTTGCGCAGTGGGCTTGGTTATTTCGGGGGGTTGTCTCGGGGCACTTGCAATAGGTCTCCGGTCGGTCGGATCGTGAGCAGTCGCGTCGACATCTGCCGCTCCTCCGGATCTGAGAAAGTGGTCAGGTCTGGAGTTCACTCCCGATCGTCCGTCGGATGGGGACGTAAAATTGCGGTCCGGGAGCAGGGATTGGTGTCAACTCCTGCCTCGATATCATATGAAGACTAGTCGAGAAGAGAAGGCGAGTTGTCGCCCCGGTGCTCATCCACGATCAATCATTCGGTTAGGGTTCCATGATGAGTCAAAATTGGCTTCCCTGAACCGTCGTAGCAATCAATCAAAATCAAATACCATAATCCCGACGCATAGTCCTTTGTGGTTCAAGTGAGTGGGATGACATGTGCAAGATTCTGGAACATCTTCAGTGAGTTTTGCCCTGTTCAAGAATACATGCGAAAGTCAGCCGATCATTACCGAGCCAGAAACAACATGTTTAATTCGGAAATACAAATCAAGTCGCCCAATCACAGTCAATATCATTACCCTGTAAACTGAGGGGCGCAGTTGAGGCATAGCAAGCGGTTCCACATGACTTCTTGCTCTGCAGAGGGAGCTCAGTAGTACAGCAGTTCCGGGGCTGGTTTCGCCTCTCACACGATCGGTATACTGATTTTTTCCAGCTTAATTCGAATCTCGTGTGAATCGCGTTAAGTCGGACCCGGGCTTGGGAGGAAGTAAATTATCACCGACTCCAGTCGAGTATAAGAATGAAAGCTACTAGCTGGAATGAACGACGGATCGAAAATATCAGGAAGATAGGTATACTTATGTTTATGAAATAACAACCCTGATATTTGGAACACCGTCATGCCTAAGTAGTCTATGACGAGGGAATTGGGGATTGGTATGAGAGCCTTAAGTGGATTTCGATTTGAACAATGAACAGATGAAAAACATGCAGTACATCAGAACTAAAATATTATCATAATTGGGCCAGGAAATATACCCCTTTGAAAGCATTCAAATGGATTAATGAATGTTGAACGGGGAGGAATATACTATAGTCCTTCGATTTTTTTTTTCATGTAACTCGTAATGCGGGAGTAAACTGCCATGAATGTTCAGACTCGGAGTTAGGAGTAGTAGTGGGGATTACGTACTTTGTGCCTCGGTGGAGTATGTACTACAGCACAGACGAAGGTGCACAAAAATTAGGTAAATTGCGATTCCACTGGCCGTACTGTCTCTCCAGTCTGCTATTAGCAAGAAGGCTCCAAAGAGATTCCTCAATTTTTTCCGTCTAGAATCGAGAATGGACCTACACGCAGTCCAACGTCATTAAGTCTTGATCTGGCTGTTACCTCAAGAAAATATTTCAAATGCGATGCGCTTGCCCGTAGAAAGAGGGGAAGAGAATAAGAATTTCTCCTCAGCCAGGCCTATTAACACAGCTGGGTTAGAAGCAAATAATGCTATTGTTCACGCCTCACAATTTGTTGATACTGTTATTTGGATCACTCATTAATCCTTGGCCAATCAGAAGGAAGACTTGGAACTCCAACTCAGCAGTGCGGCGATGGCTCCACCCTAATAATGCGAGCACAGGAATATTAAAATACTAGATAATGTTATATAATATTTTGTGTGGGCTTTGTGGCTCCAGTGTTTGCTGATTTTTTTTTATCTGTTTCTGCGTACGTCTTCCTGTTCTTTGTTAACTGATTTATGATTGCTATTAAATGTCAGAGGGCTTTATGTAAAAAGGCTTTCCAGCTAAGGAGTTTACTCTGGTACTGAAAAAAAATGATATGTTATAATAGCTAGGTTTAGAAGCAATTAACGTTATGATGTTTTCACAACATTCGTTCTGATACTTTTATTTGGATCCCTTATCAATCCTGGGCCAATCAGAAGAAAGAATGGAAACTTCTTCTCAGCTGAGTGTGGCTAGTGATGGATACGCCGATTGCGAACGCGCAGAATAATTATTATTTAGTCAGGAGCGAATGATTATGTCGCGTTCTCACCACCAGTCGTCTCGTTGTAACTTAAATCACTAATAATTTTTGACCATCAGATGAGGCCAAACGGACGACGATGCCGATATCTCGGAAACGACCTACTTGCCATGGGGCTCAATAATTAAATGATGTGCATGGGTGTACCTTGAAAACTGGGTGTTCCCTTAATTGTCAGGTGAACATTCAGGCACGTACGTGCATACACTCTTTGAATGAAAACAAAACACAATATGAAAAACGTAAGTAGTATTACCAGCTAGGGCAGAGCTAGCCCCAAAGAAGGGAGGGTAGGGGGGGGGGACAGGTCGATCAATTATCTTGTGACGATATAAGGGGCGCCACCATCGGTTGGCGCGGATCGTATACGAATTTTTTGAAAAAGAAAATTGAGCCCCTCTTCAGACACCGGAAAAGGCCTTACCCAGCTGCAAAAGGGCGATGATAATTCGTATTATTATATCCAAAATACTATTTATACAATATGTTAATTTATTTATTATATATATTTTTTGTGGGGGGGGGGGGTTAGAATTTTTTTGAGGCAACCCCCTATCCCCACCCCAACCCCCTCCCCCTTAAATCCGCGCCTGCGCCAGATTCTAAGAGAGCCGGATGGAGTAAAAATGAAACAATATATGTATCCAAGGCCAGAACCGGGACTAATTCGGATAAAACACAAATTCAACTATGATTAACGAATGTTGACCGTTTGCACCATCAAGTGGTTAAGTACGCCCCTATGAGGAAAACATGCATATAAACCGTCTAGTGGGAGACACCAGTTGAAATGAAAACACATGACAAGTGACATATACAGGAATGTGAATAGTTCTATATAGACAACTTATCGTAGATGCGATAACTAGAATATCAATCTAGTTAAGGCTTATCTAGCTTTTCGATCTCGGTCGGCTTGTCTGCGATATACGATACTGAAGCTAGCTGAACATACTAGGTGACGGACAATGTTCAGGGGCGGATCTAGGAATTTCTGTTAGAGCCCAGAGGGGTGCAGAATAATTTGACAAAGAAGGGGTTCAGTATAACTTTTGCACTATATAAGCGGAGCGCCACCACCGGTGCGAGGGGGGGGGGACCTGTCCCCACCAATATTCGAGTACTACTCCCATGGAACCTTGTGTTTTTTTCCACACACTATTTTTTCGAAATAAACATCCACCCTCCCCCAATATCGGAGACGGATCGGCGCCAATGGCATACAAGAAAATGTGTGGCTTCACCAAACCCCCCAAATCGCCGGAACCGGCACTTCCTGGGTGTCTAAGTTACATGTACCCAGGATGTTCTGGGAAGGTGTCTAAGAAAACTTTGCTCTCTGGGGACTGGACGTGGCTTAGAAGCAAAAAAACAATTAAAAAAATCCAACAATTATGCATTTCATGCCTCTATGATCGGCATCGTAATGACAAGTTCATCTACATACCATCCACTCACCATGCATGCCCAAGTCATGCTGCACCAGTCATTAGTCCATTCTCTCAAATAAGATTGAGTTGTCAAAGAGGTGCCTTGGGCAGTGGTATCACCAGACTTTTCATTCTGGGGGCACAAAGGGGGCACAGCCATTTGACGAGGGGGGGGGGCACCAAACTATCATCTACGCGGAGCGCCACCATCGGTTGGTGGCGATATCGTAATAGAAAATGTGGGTATAGAGCGGGCCATTGGGCCGGGAATGACCTTCCAGGGCGTTTTAAGCTGATGCCATGTTCCAAGCTTCAAACCGTCTCAAGCCGGCCAACAAAAAAATTACAAACAAAATCAAATTTTAAAAAACTCCTCTCTATATTTTTAGGTGGGCGCGCGCCGCGTACGCCCCCAAGAATCCGCGCCTGGTGTTGTGTTAGTATAGTGACCTTTCAATGTCGTACATACGCGTACGATGGGCGCGGGTTCATTTAATAGATAGCTCTACTCTATGGGGCCAGGTAGTCAGGTAGTGTGTGCTCCAGTAATTTGTCATGGCATATGCCGCTGACCAGAAGTAGCTTAGATCATTCGGCTATGCTAAAAATATGTATATGCTGCGGTTTCCAGCACGAAATTTCATGGGGCGCTGTACATACTGTTGGCCTACTACATAGTGCCCTAGGATGTCGGACACAGGCTTTGATACATGGAATTATGATTACAATGGAACTTCCGAAGGGGCAGGGGGCCCGCATTTCCTCGGATGGGTGGGCGGCAAATCCACACCCAAAATCGTGAAGGAGGGGGACAACTGCCCCTAGCTCCCCCCCCTGTATCCGCACCTGTCTATCAGTCCAGTTTCGTCGGGTCTCCCGTCACTAAAACCGTGACTACGCCGCTGTCAGAAGAAGTAAAAAGTTCTAAAGTTATACAGATCAAAGATCACATATTTCTGCCATAACATGTTGAATGGTTGAATGGGGAACCGCCATTCGACGCCGTCGATATTTTTCTGTGAGGGCTCATAACGCAGGCACGTCCAGGACTACAGGAACAGTACCTCGTATCATGAATTGGCGTGAACTGTTACACAACCTGGCAACTGGTGTATGTGATATCGAGCAGCGAACGCCTGATGAAATGGAATCAAAACTTCGGTTATTTAGATGGTTTAAGCAGAGAGTGGCAATTAGCAACAGTACATCCACGAACTATCAGGAACACTCATAGGACCTCAAAATATACATCCCGCCTACTATTGAAAATTATCGACTCGCACTGGGGAATTTTAAATTGGGGGATTTATTCCATTAGGTATTCGGTAACGGCAGCCATCTTGGACGCCGTCTTAATGTTCACCAAGGATGACTAGTCAGCGGGTTGAAAAAAAAAAAAAAAAAAACGTCATCAGAAATTGCAAGGCAACGTTATTTGAGCTTTGATTGCGGCTATTGACGTCGGGGAATGTTGGTCGGAAAAAACTAACTTGCAGCAGGCAATCGTAGGTGTCCAGCAACCCTTCCGTCGGGAAGCAGTACCTAACTATACAACATCGGGGAGCATGCGTGTAACAGTAGTCTCTACGTCGCACCCGCTCCACTAATGAACCATGACTCAACTAGGACAAACCCCCGTACCTTTCTGAGAGTTTCCGTTCAATATCAGCTAGTTCAGTGACGTTCCAGTTTACTCACTTAAATTAGGCATGCGTCAGATTTTTTGTTCATGTATTTAAACCTTCAAGGGTAAACTCGGTTAGCTAGAAAGCTAATCTTACCTGAGGCCCTCTGATGAATAAATTACAATAACACAGATAATAACGAAGAACAATAAGATGTATACAGAAACTACATAAAAGTTCAGCAACACTGGAGTCATAAATTCCCACAGTAAAAAAACTTTCAAAATATATATATAAATATGAAAAAATACCTAAAGTTGAGTGGAGTTGAAATACGTAGGACACATTTCAGAAAAGAAAAATATTAAAAACAATAACATTTAGTAAAATTGCTTGATAAGACGTTTAAAAGAAGTTACGGAATTGGCATTTCTACAATCAATGGGCAGTTCGTTCCAATTTTTGGCAGCAACATAAGAGACGGTATTCAGATGGTATGGAGCTGCTTCCACTTCAAGGAAATATTAACTCATTACGTGTTGTGGACCTGAGAGAACGGTGATGTAATCAATTGGTGGATGAACGGAACATATCGGCATATAATGAGGCGCAAAAGATCGTGTTCGCTTTCAAAATTTTCGCTTTCAGAGCTCGTGTTCGCTTTCAAAATTTTAGCTGCAAAAGCCGTAACTTCAATAGGAGATACCACATCAACCTTCTTTTGCTGGACATGAGCAAGGGTTCGAAACGATCCAAAGAGGCACACTAATAAATGATTCGCAACAGATCCTCGAGAACGACGAACTCTATCTCATTTCACTATTACTGAAACGATGTTTCATACACGGTCAAATAGACGGCAAACAAGGGAAATCCTTCAGCCCGAACATCGGGTCCCCCCAGGGTAACAGTGCGAGTGCATTATTCTTTTATAACATACCTGGCCAAGTCTTTGAAATCGGATGAAAATGACAATGATGCCGTTATCCAACCATCTCAGTAGTTGATCATGACTACACCGCAAATAGTAATACCGACAACTTCTTACCGTGAACCAACAATACGCCGATGATATCTCTTGGGCATCGACTGCGGTGAACATATATTACAAGACATCGACGAGCGAGTGACTGGAGAAACTACCACGAAGAAATCTGAAAATAATCAGCACGAAAACTGAGAAATTTCAATCACAAGGAATGGCAATGGAAGTTGGAAGACGAATGTGTAATATGTAGGAAGTTTAGTTGTGTTGGGAACCGGAAAAGCCATTAAACAGAAGAATGGTAAACCAACAACGCTTTCAACACTCTTATCAACAATTTTCAAGAACAGACTAGTAACTGTACAAGCATCAAACTCCGGATTTTCAACATCGCTCTTATACAAGTATGTTTCCTATAATTTGCCACCTGTGGGGTACAACCAAGAATCTGATATCACAAAATTGGACACTTTCCAAAGAAGCTAACTCCGCATGTTCTTTCACCATCATATGGACCAATAACAATTGGTATAAGGGCAAACGATGAACCTTTAGTACCAATCAAATCCCTTGTTCTCCCGTAGTAACACAATATAATTTTGAGATTTTTCGGTCTCCAAGAAAGAAGTTCTAGCGAAGATCACTCTGAGAGAAGCATTGAGACATACTACTAAGCCAGTTGGGAGACCTGTGGAGTGACTAATTTGCTCGGAAAAATCAAATCGCAATTCAGGGACATCAACATTAACAGTTTCGAGGAAGCAATAAACCTTGCGCAAGATCGATCGTGATACGTGGCGGAGATTGATCACTGAGCATGTCGGATAGACGAGACTAATCCTAATACTAATAAGAGCGTTTAAGAGCTATAGACATAGTATTTCTCTACACTTTATTAGCGCTTCTTCACGTGAGGGACCAACTTAGAGCATCGAACAAATCTTCAGATCTGTCCTCGAAGGTTGCATTGTTATTATTATGGCCGCAAATTTTTGCAGGCGACTTATTCGTAACATATTCTATCACTACTTTGGCCCCATACTAAGTTACAGTACTCTAGTAAAGGTAGTATATTCCCGTTATGAAAAAAATACAAAGTATTGGTATAGATGAAAGGTTTTATGCGCCTTAGCAGAGCCAGTCTGTTGGATACATTCTTACAGACGGAGTCAACATGATGTTCCACGACAGACAATGTCAATATTAAACACACAGTATATTTTCACATTGTACGTTTTCAATATCTATATTCTCGACGGTTATGTGTAGACTGCTGTTCGGCTTGGGACCTAGTCTCTGTCTTGCAAACAACAGACATGCCCACTTCGTTTTCTTGCGATTATCACCATTTTATTATGTTTGCACCATTTACTGATATGGGCCATGTTTCATTATTTTCCTATCTAAATCAGCTATCGATTGCTTTCACATTATAGGTCGTATCGTCGCGTACATATCAGCTGAACAATGATTGATAATTTGATCCATGTCATTCAAATATAATAAAATAGTAGTGTGGACCGAGGATTGACCCCCGTGGGACCCCACAAGTCACGGACAAAGGGGGCGATAATACTCATAACACAGTGACCTGTGTCTATTCGAGAAATTAGATTTGAAACCAGCAACGATTGATGACAGGACCGTTACAGGACAGCTATCATTAATTATGACATGATTTACTGAATCGAAAGCTTTTTTAAGTCTAAAAAATACAGAACCAACTAAGTAACCATTATCAATAGCTTTATTCCAGTCATCAATAATCTTCAATAGTTTGGGTTGTTTCGCATGAATAATCTTCCCTGAAACCTGATTGTTGCTCACGTAGCACGTATCAGTCCATGGGCATTTAGGAACTTCGGTAAAGAGTCATGGACATGGTGTTCCAGAATCTTAGATAGCACGGGCAATATTGAGATAGGGCGGTTGTTGGAAACTTCAAGAGAGGAGTCACTCTTAAAAATGGGAAAGACTTTCGCTTTTTTCCACTGAGTGGGGAAAGGGAACCATTTATTAATACGATTGAGTATATGGGTGATGCTGATGTGAAATTACGAACACAATCCATATAATCGTTGTACCCGCATTCCGTTGTCATTAGTAGTATACTTAGTGGACACCGAAGTAAAAATAAGTTAAATTCATTTGCAATATCAGGAGCATTTTGTTTTTGTAAAAAAATAGTTTACCATATGCAGTTATTGCCTTGTTCTTTGCTGGCTCTTCAAGTTGTCGTTGACTGAAACATTCTAGGAGCTGCCACATGCTTTCGAATCACCCTTGCTGTTAACAATAGCATCCTTAAAGTACCCCTGCTTAGCCACTCTATAATCAAGCTAATCAACTTTATTCCTAAAATCGATATGTCTCTGGGTCGTTTAATTCTGCTGAGTTCCGTCTGGAGATAGCCAGATACGGTCAACTCGTTGCAAACCTCCAATCATGAGGAGTTGAAGCCAATTTGAAATTTAAAACCAAACATCCACAACTTTCCCATCCCGTTATTTAATATTCAACAACTATACCAGAAAACAGAAGGCTGAAAGATAATTAGGCAGACTTTTGGGACATATATGATTTTCAAGTGACATTAGGTCAATAACTTCCCCGTTTGCTCAGTCGAAAAATGTTTTATTTTGTATGCTCAGCACAATACCGGGAACCTAACCGATTTGTGTACTCAACAATAATGAAATGGGATGAATCAGGGAATAATTTCGAAAAGTCGATATTAGGTGGGATCCAGATATTGCATTTAGAGGCGCAAGATCGTTCAAATTTTTTGCGAAGAAGCCTAATCCTTTTCGGGGGGGGGGGGGGGGCTACCATTCTATTTCTTTTTCATATATGAATAGAGGCGGAGCAACGATTCGCTACCAGGCGCCTATAAAGTGCTTAATCAATTCATTTCGCACGATCGGAAGCATTGCCGAGGTGAAAAAAAACCCTATACATCCTAGACAGTCCATGGATCGACTCTCAGATGGAATCCACTATACCACCAATGGACTAGCTTTAGCAGGTTTACAATAGGCTCGTGCACCTCTACAAGTAAAAAGCCACGAGTGAGACATGATGAAAGGAAGCCATAGAGCCATCCAGAGCGTTCAATGTGGTCTGCGCAGCTCAGCTCATACGCACATAGTGTTACTAATGCCAAATGACTCCGCGCTTCAACTGTATAATGCACCTCGAGTTTCAACGGCTCTAAAATCCTTTCCAGGTTTCTAGGCGAAGACGACAGTGACATGTCACAGTTGAGACAGGGGGGCGTGCAAAAAAATAATGTTTGTTGGGGGGGGGGGGGGGGCTCACCAGCTGCGATGACAATTTAGCCGAGCGCACACACGGGTTGGCCCGCAACATCCATAAAAATTGTTAGTCAATAGATAGCAAGGAACAGACACTACCCAAGTTCGACTGCTTATGGAAGGAAGCAGCCCCCTAAAATTTACAAAGACTTTCAACTGTTTTATTCCGCGGGGAAATATTCTCGAAATATTCAGTTGTGATAGGCTTCTCACTACAGTTCACTTCTTTAAAATCTCAAATAGTCAGTTGATAGGCTACCTGGCTACAATTCACCCTTTTACACCCCTCAGGTGCATCACAGGGGATTTACAGGCGGTTACCCATTGATGGTTTTCAAAGTGCGGCAGAAAAAATATGTGAAAGAAATAAATTAGTTTGCCACTGACTCTATCTTGGCGAGCCACGACCATAAATATGGTCTCACTGTTGCATGGGGAGCCCCATGTGGCAAATTTTCATGTAGTAAATAGGAAATAAACTTTTAAAATGGAAAATGAACTTCATCTTAGCCACCGCGATGTTCAAGCGGCTTTAACTTCCAATCGATCGGCACAATTTTTTTAATCAATTTTCATTGGAAGTATTGCGGGCCAACCAAAATAGCCACCGTATGTTCAAGCGGCGTTATACTTTTCTCCAATCGATCGGACACATTAGTGCGACGCAGCGTATCGAATTTTCTAAATTACGTATTCTCAAATGCCAGATGGCTATTTTCATGTGGTAATTCAACAGTAACTTGAAGCATTATAATTTCACCTTAGCCACTGTTATTGCGATGTCAAGGCTCTCCAAGCGAGGAGGAGGGAGCACCATGCGGTGGCCGCGCAGCGTAGCAAGTTTTTCTTAAATTAATAATTATTAATGCCAAATGGTGATCTCCAGATGGCAATTTTCAATAGATAAATTGGAAGTTAACTTTACATTGCGAATTAGGCTGTAGTTGCGAAGCGGCATAATTGGTTCCCGTGCAGCGTAGACACCAAATATAATGAAGTAAGCGTTACAGATGTCAATTGGTGAGAGCCAGATAGCCATTTTGTCATTTAAAAAATAAACTTCACAAATGAAAGCGAATTCACCTTAGTCGTGCTATGCGAAAATTTTCCAAATTGGGTGTTCTTAGACGCCAAATAGTGAGAGCCAGATGGCCATTTTTTTTATATTCACAAATTAAAATAAACTGCACACATTAAAAAGAATATCACTTTAGCAGTTCATGCGTTTTTAGAGTAAAGGAAGTGGGCGAATGGCACCATGATTGGCGAGCAGCGTTTAGCATAAAGTTGTCAAAGAAGGGATGTTTGTGGGTCGCAAATGTTAGTCCTAGATAAGCATTAATATCAAACGAAAAACATTCCTATGGCCCGGCAAATATATAGTGGTCACATTAATTATTGACTGAACATGATTTTGATATTTCATTGATAGTGGCATTTCAATACATGCATCGACGTTTTCCAACGTTCATCGGTGAATAATTCTACCTTTTCTAATCTGAAAAAAAAAACCTTAAATATTTTTTTGCTAACTGGTATCATGGTTGTCTCGGACTTGCACAATTTGGTGGGCCGATTTTGGCCCGCGGTCAGCCATTTGGGAACCCCTGATGCATTAGCTCGTTTTTTCTCGGCCAGTAGTACCAGTAGTCTTGAGCTGTAAATATGCTGCAAATATCGAGCGCGTGCTAAGGACGGACATATTCGAAGGCAATGGCATTACTAATCTCGATATATGTTAAGTTGAGCTAGGTGTGTGTTGAGGAGAAATCCGCAACGAATCAGAGAATAACTTTTTAAATTGAGTTATGACTAAATTTCATGACACCTCTGACAATTTTTTTTTTTTGGGGGGGGGGAGGGGGGGGGGGGGGTGGCGGGCCTCCAGGGCCTCAATGCGCACGACGCCACGGGTGTCTGTTTACCGACTAGACCACTGCTCTTCAGTGTCAGCAAATTTCATTCAACACATCTGGCGGAGCAGCTCTCTAATAAGTCGAGTCTACATCATATCTCATCGCAACTTGACAACGACCGTCTACATAGATTTGACATGTCGGGGGGTTTCCTTAGCGTTCAGTTTCCTGAACGCCCTGCATATACGCTAGCGTTCATTACACTCCGCGCTGACAAGGAGTGTCACTCACTCTCTCTCTCTCTCTCTCACACACACACACACACACACACACACACCACACACACACACACACACACACACCACACATACACACTAACACGCATACGCCTATCTGCCTATGTGACTGGAAGATTTCGTTTTGCCTTCAGCTGTTGCCTAATTACCCCTTCACTATGTTGCGCACTGCTCCACGGCATATAACTAAAACTCACCAGAAGCCGTTCCGATTCGCCGAGGTCTGTTTTGCCCCCAGACCAAATGACCCAGACGGGTGAGCATGTCACGAGAGGCGGAGTATCCACCGGCCAACATACCCGGGTCTACTAATGCAAAATTAACGGGCAACGCCCGTGGTACCTTGCCTGGATTTGGGTCTTGGATAACTGTCCAATCCGGATAAAAATTGATGAATGATGACAAAACATGGGAGAGAAGTAACTGTGGGGTTTCCTCGTTATTATTCCTAGAATGGGTTTTTCTCTGTACCGTTTCACGCCTGAAATCCCAGCGGCGACAAAACGATTGGCTTCTGTGCCATGGTGCTAAGAACAGCAGTATACATTCCCGTGTGTTCTCCTCCCAATTACGACCACTATTTTTTTTTTTTTTAATCAATTTCTTTGGAAGTATTGGGGCAAAAGTTGAGTTTTTATTCCACTATGGTCGACATTTGTTGCTATGTTCATAAATGGTACCCTTAAAAAGGTCACACCGTTACTGTTTTATCGGACTGCTACACATTGATCACAAGTTACACACTCCTGCATGATGTCATATCGAAAAACGATAACATCGTACGATAAATTGTGTAGCTCGTCGATGAAAAGGAATATTAAATAGAGTGGAATATGGAAACTTCGGGAAGACATTGAAACTAGCGACTTCAATTCCTGTAAATCAATACCACCGAGTGTAGGTAGGCGGATTAGCTCAGTCGATCTAGCTCCAGACTGCAAAACCGAGTTCGGAGCCCTTTGGAAGCGCGAGGACTTTTCCGCAGGGCTGTTGGACAAGGCATATCCTCCTGAAATGTTTTCCGCCACCCACGTGTTAAAGTGGGTACCTTGTGAGGTGCTTGGGAAGAGTATCGACGCCGTAGTGGCTGCTTGATATGATGCATTGACTCACTGTTAAATGTGGCGTCGGAGATAACAAGCGGTGCGTGCTGTATGTTACGTGTGTGATACATTCACTAATGATCAGGTTGTAAGATCCGGTAAAGCGCTTTGAGCAGTCTTCGACGTGGGAAAGCGGTATATAAGAACGATATATTATTATTATTATTAATTATTATTATTATTATTATTATTATTAATTATTATTATTATTATATTATTATTATTATTATTATTATTATTATTATTATTATTATTTTATTATATCAATTATATCGGTAAGAATACCTGGTCTTATTCGGCCTGATCCGAAAAATCGAATCGTAGCATATGATTTGATATCGCTGTTGTGTGACCAGCTCATAAGTCGGGATAATAGTGGTGGAGTTGAAGGTGGGAGCGATGACGAAAAAGAGACGTAAGGAGAAAGGGAGAAGGATAGAGTTTCCAAGAAGAGTTGGAGCTGAGCTCAAAGAAAGAGGGCGTCATGCACAGGATTGCATGAAAGACGGCCATTCGCACCAGAGACCCTAGATGAGGAAATAAGGTCGGAATAAGCATGTTGAAGTTTGTTGCATGAAGATGCAGATGGGAAGAGGGTTATTGATTGGCGGGAGTGGCATGAACATGTATTCTGTGTCACTGTCCTTCTTCATAGGCAGGTTAATACACACATGTGAAAACACCAGAGTTATCAGGCTGTGTACGTTGTTCCATGCGGTTGTAACTCTACTATACTGGTTAGGGCGGTTCCCGAGGTAAATAACATGATCTTATGTGGTGTGATGAATAACCCAATTCTGCTCTTGGGAAAGTGAGGGGCACCCAGAATAGCTTTTATGAATGCCTTCACACCTGAAATATCACAAACCTTCATTTCGCTATCCAACCATAGGTTTCCTTCTCACTGTTTAGTAATATCATATCACAAATTGTTTCACTATGTGTCATTGGGCAAGCACAAAATTCAAGGAAGTCTTACAAAATCGTTCTATTCCTGCAATTACCATGACCGATTCACGAATACGGACGAGCGTGCAGAACACCATGGGCGAGGGGATGGTTCGTGAATCGGGCGTGGTATTCTCAAAGATTGCGACGTGCCCCTCTCGATGTCGCTGTGTTCAGTACTGTTGTTAAAATAGTCTATTATCTTCGAAACTCACCTCATTTCAAGAGAACCAATCAGTTCTTCATTACAATACGAGACATGTTCGAGGACATACGTTTTCTCATAATGAAGAAGAAAATAGCCTCAGGTTTGGTTCGACCCATTTATTGAACACCTTTCCGGGTATTGTTTAGACCGCGTGAAACAAGCAATAAGATTATATGGTCATTAGTCATCTTCTCAGTGTAGGAGAGTGGAGGGTATATCTCACGTTAGGGTTCAGGTACGGTTGGGCCTATGTAGGGTTAATATTCAGGTCGGAGGGGGTTGGGTTAACGTTATAATATCATCAATGTACTTATTGTCACTCTTCAGGAATGGTTCACTCTGATAAGCTCTGGGGGGTTCGAGTCACTCCTCTTATAACTGCGAATAATCTCATATGCATCACATTTGCATCGGCCATCCACCCGGTGCAATATCCAGGTCTTTGCCCTTACTGGGCCTTGACAGGCTCGATCCCTGCTCAGTAAGATACCATAGAAGTGAAAAGTAGAGTCATTGTGCAAAAACGTCCGTGTAAAGACTCGGTGCACGGAGCTCAGTGTCGTTGGAATTAGTGACATAGCAGCAGCAAGGAAACAATACATAGAGTTTGCGATCGTACTTAGTGCGTGTTCTTGTTTCCGAGAGGATACGTACCTTGGAACGGTCTCCTCCCCATTCCGGAACTTCCAGCGGAGAGAGGAGGGATTCTGTCGCCATGGCTTGGAACGACAGACCAAACTGAGATAGTTGAGAGGTTAGACTCTACCGGTGAGTAACATTACCCGAGTCTTACAAGGAGCTGAAAATAATACTGTATAACATACCATGCATTCTCCATGCAGCCTTTCCCTCGGTGTTGCGTGCGATTTTACTAATATTACGTTACAATAATTCCGTAAGTGCACGAGTGTGTATTGTAGCAGGTAATACACAGAAATGGGGTTGGGTACTCCTATATGTCCCATTAAGCTTCCTGTGTGGGGTTTTCAAAATGGAAAGCCAGTGTTTTTTTTACAAAGTACTAGCTGAAAGAGCTGTAAATGTTCAACTTCGCAATCTGGTTCGGTCAATCTGTCCACAGAAAGTCAGAATATAAGGTTATCAGTTGGGGAATGTACAACGGCTTGAAGACAACTGCTGGCTGACTGCCACAGCGTGAATATCATGGATATTCAACCAACTTTATTTATAGTCCTAAACCCCATTTCAATACTGATTATCCTATGTGGATTATTGACCTTTGTCCCTTATCAGAGAAATTGGGGAGGTACCTCAATTGCGCATAACGCATGACGTCACACCTCGACACGGACAACACAGAATTAGTTATGTATTTCATTGTTTCATTTAGGGGGTGGGGGGGGGGTTTTGAATAAGTCAACATTCGGCAGAAGTTCTTTCCCTGTATCTCACTAAATAACCCCAACAGCTTACCACCGCACTACAAACAATCCTCTCCATAGACTGAATGCTTTTCAAAGTGAAATTAATGTGTAATTTCCATAGAAAACAAAGAATGCTCACAGAGTTTTGTGCAAGGATGACATCGGATTATATTTATTGCTGATTTTATTTTGTCTCACAGGCAACTGATTTCCTCGAACGCATGTCATAGCTTTTTTGTTGTCGTGTCTGTCAGCATTGAGTGGTGTTGGTAGCATATGATAGGGCCAGATATCACCATTGCTTTGGAAATACACAGTGCAATCGTGGCCCCGAATCCTGATCATTGGGGTAACCATACTTCCGTAACTCCTTTTCCCTTCGATTTTGGATTTTCCCTATGGCCACCCTTGTTTCGCGATCGCTCACCGTGAATCTTAACCATGTAGTGGCTTTTATCTGTTGTTCCTACGAGTTTTTTCAAGACTCCTTCTAGACCTCGAGCTAAGCATCAAGCATCAGCAGAGAGACATCAAGCAGGACTGAAGCTGCTATCCACTTGTTATCTAGGGCCTTTACGATACTCGTGATGACTTCGCAGTAGCGGCGTCTCTGACCGATGTTCTGTCCGATTGTAGACTGTAGTTAACCCTGTAGACGATGGTAATTGAAATGATCCTCAATAAGCATAAAAACGATTTCTCTCGGGCTTTCGACAAAATGTCCTTCAGCTATAATCCGTCACACTTCTTTGTCCAATGCCGTTTCTATCAAAGCGGTTTTTACGTTTCATTCTCAAGTGAGTCTTGATTACTAGAAAGACATACTGCATTTGTTACACAGTAAAGGGCGTATTCCAAACGATCCTGTAACCGAAACAAAACCGGTTATAAGTTCATGTGTAGGTACAAAACACCGATTAAACCATTGCGGCTACTATAGCTTAACCGTTAATGATCCATGAATATTGAAGATTGACACCTGACCCGCTGAGACTGTACAGAGTTCATTCAGCTGATTTCCAAGACTCCGTCCGTAGGTGGTATTTTGCTATTGTGACGCACGAGTGTTCGCACACAAGGCCTATATCTCGATCCGTGACTACAAAAAACCCGGCCCGACTAAGAAGTTAAAAAACAGAGCATTGAAGCATACTGTTTTCATGTTTTTTTATAGGCTTTTGTTGTGATGACTATCCAAACACATGCAAACCGTTAACCTGTCCTATAAACATTTCCATTGTGTATGGTGAAAAAGAAGATAGTCGCAGTTTCTAATAAGGTGTTGCAAACAGGAGTCAGTAGTCATGTATGGATCTATACATGTAAGTGGATTCTGACACAAACCTCTCTCACCCACCCCATTAACCAATCGTTGCTTTGTGTGTTCTCCCCGAGGACCAGGACAGCTCATGCTGGCTGCAACCACATACGTAGTGCGTCTTTTTTCCATGATTATAGAGAGAGAGAAGACGTCGGGTGTGGCGTTTGTTGTGACCAGGTGAGGTGGGGGGGGGGCGCTCATGGCAGAGACCTGCAATATAGAGCAGTACTGACCATACATCCGATCCTACCTAAGGTAGCCCTCTAAAGTGTGGGAGAATAACTACAGGCGAAATTTGCCCATGATTATAGGATCCGGAAGGAAATGTCGGGAGCAATGTGCACAGGACTACAGGAACGCCGGAGAACGTGGTTGAAATTGACTTATTCTGACGAACATCAGCTCATCATGCTGGTCTGACTATATGATGGGCGTTTAGTGGCGCTGGGGACGTGGCCAACATCAAGTACAATAACTAGAGAAGGAAAGCTCACCAGTCTTTGAACAGCCGAAGCTCGTGACAAGCCCTCGATGGTTAACTGGATATGTGGATAACAACAAGCGAACAACCCTAAGAACAGCGTGACTAAGTGAATGTGCCCACAAACTTGACATTGTATGAAAAAAGCTATAAAAAAATCAAAACTATAAATGGTAAACTTCCTTGTGGAGTCCAAGCTACGGAGCCTGCACACAGGTACCAAACTCTTGCTAACGTTGCCGAATCGCTAGAGTTGCCGAGTAGTTATGTGAGAAACTGTGATTGATGTCGCTCCTTTTCCTACGTTCCGGACTGGCTAACGAGACAAACTATAAGGCTCAACGGGTACGCTAGCGAGACTGGCGAGGTGATGGGACAAGCCCAAACTACTGAGTTATAACCCCGCAAAATCTCATACACAATAATGAGAACCTGACGATAAGCGAGTGACTGCACATAACACACTATTGAACGAATCAAAACGGGGAGGGGAATTTCCCGGCTTCATCCGGATCCACCCCCTTTTTTTTCCATTTTCTACGTGCCTCCCCCCCCCCGCCTCCCTCCCCCCCCCCCCCTCCATCGTGACCATAGTCTCAGGATCCATTTCCAGGATTATTCGCAATACGACGTCCAAATAGACCTGCACTGATTGATGCTGCAACTCCATATGGGTTTCTTTCTGTGTTGTCTCATCTCTTCCTACGAACTAACAATAGGCCTAGGGCAATTACTCCGCCGGCTTTGCATATTTGACAGTAAATCTTTTGGATAATTTGAACGCATTTCCAAGTTGTTGCCTACATAAGATATGATATGAGGCCCAACATTGGCAACTGTCCTGATTGACCAGATTGGTGAGTTGATTGTGCTTATGCTCTGTGAGCTCCAGGGTATTCTAACTAAGCCATTGGGGGAAATGTGTAACTGGTGTATGGATATGCGGAACTGCTGCTGAACCAATCTCCCAAGGTCTCAAGCTATTAAAGAGCTATTGGTTATCATGGAAAGAATAACAGGAGGATTTTTTCGTGGTGGGGGGTGGTTTGTAATTTCAGAGGAAAACAAAACAAAAGGCGAACCTAATCCCGTTTTTGCGTACATTACAATGAATACAAATTATGGATCTTGGGAATTTAAGCTACAAGTCGAGATTTTTTTAAAGGTAAGCTCGGCTAATTCTTCCAACTGACATAAAGTTCGATATTCCAGACTTCTCCAACTTGGAACAAACATCGTTTATTTTGTTTCAAGAATTCCTAGTTATATGTCATCCATTTACAACCTATGACAACAAATATGCTCTTCGCACGCCTGCGCTGTTGGATTTATATTCAAACCGTGCCGGGGTTAGGTAAAATTTTAGAGCAGTTCTTCTGGATCACTTACCTGAACCTGAAAACAGGCCATACTCTTTATCAAAAAATGTTCCTTTCCTTAAAAATTCCAACTAAATGCCACAACGTAGCATTAACATATTGTTCTGTAGTCGTTCGTGCATGATTTTGGCGACAGCGCTTGTGGTATTACAGAAATTTTAGTTGAGACTTCAGTGAAAAAATCCAATTAACAAGTTGATTTTGTTCAAGTACTTGGCGATCTGAGAGCTAATTACCTAAACATAGAATTATTCATATTGAGACTAAGTTCGAATTAGTCAGATAACAAGTTCTCATGGGGGAATTCCAATAAATGCCGCACTTGTAAATGAAAGTAGTGGCTCCTCACAATTGGGACTTTATATGGTATCAGATTCCTGGCAGTTAGTTTTCGGAGGGGACGTAATGATCAAAATGCACCTCCAAAAAATGTTTGGAGGATTGTTGGAAACCATTGAACATTCAAAGAAACCGTAAGTTCCTGACGATATTTCGGATCTTAAACATATTTGAAGAATCAAGATAAAATAACATATCATATGTTAAATAATCATGACCAAATTTTGGTTTCATGGCTACGCTTGCCATTCCTCGTTAACGTTCAGTCCGTACTTAGATCCCTCCCAACGATAAACTGAAGGAGCTCTTCTAATAGTATCATCAATCCCTGCTGGATTCCTAGACCCATAAAACCTGATTTTAAATACCAGAATTATAAACATATCCAGGCTAGGATAAATTTTCCCAAGGGGGGGGGGGTGATTGATACTTAGTGCTGTGAATCGAGTGCAGACAGACAACCCCAAACATCAAGAGCGCGTAGCGCGAATTTCGTAGAGTGGGCCAGGGCCCGGAAGCTGTCGGATTCTAGATGTTCTCAAGTGCAATCTGATGAGGTTCCTTTTCGGAACCTGTATTGGGATTTTGGCTGACAGGATTCCAGGAAATTACAAAAAGATTCATAAATTCGGTGCATAATAAAACAGACGTTTGAAAATATCGTTAGGCCTAGGTCAATTCCCGCGCCCTTATGAAGGAGTGCGGGCTACTTCTGTGTTGTCATACCACAGCCAAAATCTTAATGTGCGCTACATGAATGAGCGCGTAGCGCGAATACCCTAGGAGTGGGTTGAGGGCCCGCCTTAGGGCCCTGGAACGCAGTAGGCTGGATGACTCTAGTTGCAATCTGAGGCTAATTTGGGAACATTTCTATCGTGATTTCGGTTGAGGGATCCGAGAAAATTATGAAGACGGTTCATATAATTTTGTGCATAATAGAACAGAGGTTCAGGGGTGACATTGCACAGGTCTTACCCGCCCGTCGTCTATTGAGCAGAGCCTCGAGATGATCATCTAAAAGGGAAAAACGTAGCATAAGGTATGATCACGGTATGATTCACCGGAATGAGGGCGGGGGGGGGGCTGAAGCCGGAAAATCCCACCTTGGATCCGCGCCTGTCAGCTACTTATATGTAATTCGCTATACGGTCAAACGTATCGATATAAAACATGAATTTGGAAGATCACAACAATAACAACATGAGTATAAATAATGAATAAGAAATCGGGAAGCGAAAGGTTGTTCAAATCAGGTTCACCAATAAAACAAATAAAAAAAATAAAAAGATACACCCCTCTCAGCCCTCCACTTACAACATTAAAAAGAATACTGTTAGACCGAGAAACCTAACTATAATTTACCATCACCCCCCCCTCGCCCTCCCCCCCCTAGCCCCCCCCCCCGACGCCCCCCACCCCCAACGACGCCGTCACACATTGAATTATACCCAAAAACAAATCGACCAAGATAATGCACATTGTAGGAGAACATCAATTACTAAATTCAACCACAGTGAACACGCTCAACTCACCCCGAGGGTTGATACGGAACCAACACCTGGCCATTTGTGACACTATCAGAAGAGAAGGCATGTGGGCCCGTCGCAGTCGGCTATCTCGGCGTAACAGTGTGGGCGTTAATCTTCTGCCGCACGTAGCATACTCTACTGCCTGAAATGAAGAAGATACAAAAAAGAAGAAAGAGGTTGACAAGACCGCCTTTGCCAACATTCCACTGGCAATCCAGCTCCAAAAAGGAAACTGTTCTATATTTGCTACATTTTTACTTTGTGTTAGATTTGGAGCCATTTGGCAGTTCGAATCTTTGAAGAATACTCAATTTCTTACTCCAGAAATGAGGTTTCCCTCCCCAAATCTCAAATATTTCTTCAGGGAGTCTGTGGGGAAACTTGTATCTTTCTTTACTTTTGTAATGGAAGATCAGAGAAATGATGTTTCCCCGTTAATCTGGGACTGGAGAATGTTTGGACAAAAATTAGAGAGAGAATCCTGTGTTCATGATTGTTACTTGTTTCAAATTCAAAACCATTCATCATTCCATCTTCGAACTAGTCCGGAAATATGAGACAAAAAAATAGGGCCAAATTTTGTAAAAAAAGCCCATTTTTCGCCGTGCCAATAGGAAAACTTCAACGGTTTCTCTTGCACCTTCTTTCGAATTTCAACAATTTCCACTTCTTTCAACTCCAATCTCCAAATAATAGAAAGTAGGGTGCAACTGTAAATCTTCAGTTAAGAGGAGATCCCTAACTATTTTCAACGTTTTCCGTCATCATTGGCCTGAGCTGCCAAAAAAAAAAAAAAAAAAAAAAAAAAAAAAAAAAAAAAAAAAATCTGAATTTCTAATGTGGGTCCTTCCGAAATCTCATGCTTTGATGAATTTTGTCCCATTAATTCAGAGGGGAAAACGCGTGGCTTTGTGACAATTTTGCCTCACGTTCATCTGAAAGGGTTCAGTCACTCCGAACTCATTCCGAAAAATAATCCACCGTCGCAAAGGATTGGATGTTCCTAGCTTCTAGAGCTGAGAGCGAGACGATGTGTTACTTAAAAAATTGATATAGAGAATTCTACAGGACCCTGTCTGGCTGTCTGGGCCGTGTGCAAGTTACTGTCATGAGTATTTCAGTAGTTATCGGAATAAGAGTAAAAAATAATTTCATTCATCTCGATTTGAATATCTCTTTTGTTCCTTTATGATGAAGGCTCGAAATTGCAGTAGCCCCTTTTTGTACTATAGAGCGTTCATGGCCCGAAACTATGGAAATACTGCCATGACGTGTTTGCGGAGAGATACAAAGGGCTGTTAACAAAAAGAAAGTACAAGGAGAGGGCGGAAACATTACAGATAGGGACAAAGAGAGTTCAAACAGAATAAAAAAAAAAAAAAAAATCAAGGAACCTTTGGAGGCAGCGGTGATGACAATTCAGCACCGCGCGGGGATTAGTTCCAAAGACGGTGGGCATATGCGGCGATGGAACGACGCGCTATCTGGTTCCGGCAGTGGTGCTATTATATTAAACTGGGAGGAAATTAGACTGCGTATTGTGTGCCCGTTCAAAGTCCCATCGGAGATCACAAACTCAAAAGAAGAAGGCAACCTATTGTGTGTACATCGTGAAACACAAGGTTGTTCCTCTCTCTGCGAATTCCGTCTAACATATGCCCGACGCATACCCTTTTGTTGGTTATAGTGATGACAGAATGGCATAGTGCTGATTTTTTTCCCAGCTAAATTCGAATCTCTCGTGTGAATTCGCGTTAAGTCGGATCTGGGCTTCGGGGAAGCTCAATTTATTACAGACTCCAGTCGAGTATAAGCATGGAAGCTATAGTGGAAATGAACGAAGAATCGAAAATATCAGGAAGATAGGTATACTTATATTTATAAATAAAACCATGTGATATTTGGAAACAACGTCTGCTAAGCAGGTTATGACGAGAGAATTGGGATTAGTATGAGAGCGTAAGTGGGATTTCATTCGAACACGGAACAGATTAAAGACATGTAGTACATCAGAATAAAATATCTCATAATGGGGCCAGGAAATATACACTACGAAGGCATTCCAATGGATTAATGAAATGTTGAACGGGGGAGGAATATACCTATAGTCCTGGATTTTTTTTTCATGTCAACCATAGGTTAATGGGGGAGTAACCTTGCATAAATGTTCATAACTCTGATCGAGAATGACCTACCCAGTCCAAACTTCCCAAGTCTGGATTGGCTGTTACTCAGGAAAATAGTTTCAAACTGCTGTTTCGCTCGGCCCGTGAACGAGGAAGAATAAGAACTCCTCCTCAGCCCGGCCTATTAACCACAGCTGGGTTACGAAGCAAATACTGCTATGTTGTTCACGCGTCACAAATTTGTTTGACACTGTTATTTGGATCCACTCATTACTCCTGGCAATCGAAGGAGAATTGGAACTTCCAGGGCTGGCGACGGCGCCAGCCCATAATTGCGAGATCAGAATATAATATATATATATATATATATAATATATATATATATAATACTATATATATATATATATATCTATATATATAAGATATATATATACTATATATATATATATATATAGATATTATATATATATATATATAGATTATATTGTATCTGTTCTGCTACGTCTTCTCTTCTTTGTAACCTAACTGTTTTATGATTGTTATTTAAATGTAGAGGGCTCAGGTGAAATTAGCTTCCAGCTGGAATGTGTTGAACCCTTGATACTTGAAAAAAAGATATAATAGTTGGATAGAACCATTAATGTTATGATGTTCTCACAACATTCGGCTGATATGTATTTGGATTCCCTTATCAATCTTGACCAATCAGAAGAAAGAATGGGAACTTCTCTCAGCTGAGTGTGGCTAGTGATGGATCGGCCTAGCGAGCGCAGAATATAGTATTATCTTGGTTAAGTGAGGAATGAATATTTGCTTGTTCTCGACATTTTCGTCTGCCGTGTAACTTTGAATCATGATCAATTCTTGACCAATCAGATGAGGCCAAAGACGATACCGAATCTCGAAAACGACCCACTTGCCGTGGTATCAACCATAGTTCAAACTCAAACAGCTGGGGCCCAAGGAATTGAATGATGTGGGTGTACCTGAAAACTAGTGTTGCCTCGTTGTCGGTGACATCAGGCAAGTACGGGCATGCCCTCTTAATGAAAACGAAAAATATGAAAAACATAATAGCAACCCGTCCGTTCGCCGGGTCTCCCGTCACTAAAAACTTGACTACGCCGCTGTCCGAAGTAAAAGTTCAAAGTTATACGGGTCAAAGATACATATTCCTGCCATAAATGTTTAAATGGTGAATGGGGCAACCGATATTCGACGCCGTCGAGTTTTTCTGTGAGGGCTCATAACGACAGGCATGTCCAGGAACTACAGCGCCGGCCTCGTGTCCAATTGGCGTGAACTGTTACACAACCTGGCAACTGGGTGTGTGTGAGTAGATTTGGTTAATTAGATGGTTTAAGCAAAGAGTGGCATTTTCGCGAAATTAGCTGGCTAGGAGTAGAGGGTATCAACATGGAGCCGAAAGACCAAAGTTGGAACCCATCGGCGAACTGAATAGCGAGCAGCCTTGATACGGTAGGATGTCGTTTTGTGAAGCGAAAATATTTCCTTCAAACTGTATAGCTAATGCTCAAGTCGAAAGTTCGAAGTGAAAGAAAATTGATGGATACCGGTTTTTCCCCTCGAATATCAGATCAAGTGTTCATCAAGAGACCGTACGCGTTTTACCGCAGTATGCAATTAATGATTTATAATCGGTGTGATTCTCTCCTTACAACTGTCAATTTTGGTATGATACTTTTTATTCCAAATATAATAATGTTAATCGGCTACGTTTACAGTAATTCATCCGTTAGATAGTGAATAACTGGACCGCACCCATGGTACACTTGGGATGATGTCGTCTACGAAAAACCGCAATCGATGACAATATTATCATACCGCGAGAAAAAGATACAACTTCTCTAAAATCCAATAGTCTACACATTTTTGGCAATCTTGAATACACAATTTGCCCCTCAGTTTCCACATGTTTAAAACAATTTTCTCATGTGTGTGTTTTCATTACTTGAATTCATTCTGTTACGGTTGTTTTTTTCTCTTATATTCGTTCCTTAACTTCTCATTGTCCAACGCTGTGCCTTGTGGTATAAATTGGATCGCCTCATAATATGCTGAAAGTAACGCTATTTCGTAACCAAATGCATCATAGGTCGATCATATTGTCAGGTATATCCTGGACCCACAGGAAATGTTACATGGCACATGGAACCCTTTTCGCACCTAAATCTATGAAAAGCATAGTGATGATTTCCTTTGAAACACGCCTTGTACAAATTTCCGTGGTTCATGTTTAAGGTTTCCATACCCTTTATCTTGCCAAAATGGCAAATCTATGTATGTTTACTATGGCAACAGTAACATCCACGTTACCAGGAGCGGCTCATAAGACCCGGAAATATAATCCCGCTATGAGAATTATCGAGTAGCACTGCGAATTTTAAATGGGTGATTCATTCCATTGGCATTCGGTAACGGCAGCATGTCTTACACCGTATCAATGTTCACCAAGGATGACTAGTCAATGGAGTAAAAAAAAAAAAAATTCACCAGAAATTGCAAGGCAACGTTAGTTTGAGCTTTTGATCGCCGACTTTTGACGTCGGGGAATGTTGGTCGGAAAACCACTAGCTGGCAGCAGGAGCGGGGGTGTCACTGCACCCCTTCCGTCGGAGTCAGTACCTATACAACGTCGGGGAGCCATGCAGTAACAGTAGCCTTACGTCGCCACCCGGGGCTTTAATTAGGAACCATGAGTGAACAGGACACACCCTCGTACCTTCTGAAGCTCCGTTCAATATCAGCTAGTTCAGTGTCGTTTCAGTTTACGCACTCAATTAAACATGCGTCCAGATATGGTGCACTCGGTTCAAAACCTCCAATAATGAGGAATGGAGGCCAATGTTATTAATAGTCACAACTATACCAGAAAACAGGAGAAGGCTGGAAGATAATTAGGCAGACTTTGGGGACATATTATGATTTTCAAGTGATATCAGATCAAGAACTTTCCTGCCGCTCAGTCGAACCAGGTTTTATTTTGTATGTTTCACACAAACGAAACTCTAACGATTTGTGTACGCAACAATAATGAGCTGTGATAACACCATGGTAATAATTTCGAGAAGTTTGCGATTGTCGGTTCTTTTTTATCCACTGTTAATTTGCCACTAAATGTTTCATCGAGAGATTAGTCGGGGATTCAGATATTGCAAAGTTAGCGCGCCCGATCGGTCAGGTTTGCAAGAAACCTATCCTGTTTTTGCGGGGGGGGGGGGGACTATCATTCTATTTCTGTCATATATTGAAATATGGCGGGAGCAACCGATTAGTACCAGCGCTAAAAGGTTGTAATCAAATTCAATGTTGCCACCGGCCTACTGTTGCAAGTACGCATGCTCACGTGAACAGCCTCAACACGAGGTTAAGACCACAGGTTAAAAACACAGCGTCATTGAGGAGGTATATAGCTACTTTAGCCAATCGTCGGAAGTCATTTGGAGAACTGAGACATCTAGAAAGCTTTCCTCTAAGATAGTAAATTGCCAAATTACACAGTATCTACAGTTATCTTGCGATTCCGCATGGCCGCTTGCGGAGTGTTCGTAGCTCAGGCTGCTGCACAGCGCCACGCTTAGAATTCCGAGGTGAAAAAACCCTCTACAATAATAGACATTTCATGGGATAGACTACGCAGAGGGAATCCATATACCACCAATGGACGGGCTTTAACAGGTTACAAGAATAGGCCTCGTGCAACTTCTAAGAGTCAAAAGGGAACGGGTTCAACAGAGGGGCCACAATCAAAACTTCTTACACCAAGTGAGACCTGATACGGAGAGCTAAAGCGCCATCCATAGCGATTCAATAACGGTTTGGCCATCTCAGATCTAGCACCCAGATGTTACGTATGACACAGACTCGCGCTTGCAACTGTATAATGCACCTCGAGTTTCAACGGCTCTGAAATCCTTCCCAGGTTCCTAGGCAAAGACGACAGGTCCAGTCACAGTTGAGACAGGGGCGACCAAAATATTTGGTTTTGTTTCGCAACATACTACAATGTTCGTCAGATAGCAGGAACAGACACTCCCCACTTTCCTACCTTATGGAAGAACAGCAAACACCCCTAAAATTTCCGAAGACTTCCAACGGTTGTATCGGGAACTATTCTCCGTCGAAATATTCGTTGATAGCTTCTCAATACAGTTCACTCTTTAAAATCTGCAAATATTCAGTTGCTAGGCCTACTTGCTACATTCACTCATTTACCTCTTTAGTTGATGCATCACAGGAGTTACCGGGGGTTCCCAATGATGGTTTCAGGAGGGCAAGAAAAAAATATGCGCGCCACACCATAAATTATGGTCTTCTCGATTGCATGGTGGCGCCCATGTGACAGATTTCATTGTAGAAATAGGAAAATGAAAATGGACTTCATCTTAGCCATTCGATGTTCAAGCGGGCTTTATAATTTCCATCGAAGCGCACCATTAGTTGCTGCGCAGGCATAGTCGGAATTTCTAATTACGTCTTCTCAAAGGCCAGATGGCTTTTTCATGTGGTAATTCACAGTAAACTGTGAAGCTTATATTCAAACCTTAGCCACTGTTGTTGCGATTTCAAGGCTACCCAGCGGAGAGGCACCATTGGTTGCCGCGCAGCGTAGCTAGTTTCTTTAAATTAATAAATATCAATGCCAAATGGTGATCTACAGATGGCAATTTTCAATAAATGAATTAAAAAATAACGTTCTTTGCGAAGTCGGGGCCTGTAGTTGCGAAGCGGCCTAATGGGTCACCGCGTAGGTAGCAAATCGATTGAAGTAAGGTCTTTACAGATGCCGAATGGTGAGAGCCAGATAGCAATCTTTCATCTGAAAATATGAAATAAACTGCACAAATGAAAGTGAATTCATCATAGCCGTGCGATGCAAAATGTTCCAAATTGGGTGTTCTTAGAACACCAAATAGTGAGAACCAGCTGGCCATTTTTGTATTTCATCAATAAAAAAATGCACACATTAAAAAGAATATCCCCCCCTTCAGCGTCAGCGGTTTAGGATTAGTGAAGGGGCGAATGGCACATGATTGGCGAGCAGCGTAGCCGAAATTGTCAAAGAAGGGGCTATTTGTGGGTCGCAATGTTAACCTGAAGAGTTTAATATCAACGAAAAAACATGCCTATAGCCCGAGAAAATATTTAGGGCACAATATTTGGACTGAATTTGATTTTGATTTCATGATAGTGACATTTCAATACAGGCATCGACGTTTTCCAGCGTTCATCAATGTGAACGTTCGTAATGATTACTATCTTTTAATATGAAAAAAACCTTAAATATTTTTTCCTAACTTGGTTTCATGGGTGCCGGTTTGTACCATCTGGCGGGCCGATATTGGCCCGCTGGTCGCCACTCGGGAAACTCCCGATGCATTAGCTCGCTCTTTATCGGCAAGGGGTAAGGCACAACTTTAAGAACAATTGAATATATAGTCCACTTTTCGAATTCGAGAAAAACTTTTCTAACTAAGTTATGACGAAATTTCATGGCCACCTTGACAATTGTTTTTGTTTTTTTTTTTTGGGGGCTGTGGGGGGCGGTCCCCGGGCCCAATGCGCACGACTCCCTGAGTTGAGATCGATAAGCCAGTGATAATAGAATCTCTTATTGCCGGGTGTCTGTTTACCGAATTATTCTAGGGACCACCTGCTCTCAGTGTCGCAAAAGTCATTTAACACATCTGGCGGAGCAGCTCTCTACATCTTCCTCACATTCATCGCTACTTGACAACGATCGGCACCATGATTGACATGTCGGGGGGTTTCCTTAGGCGCTGGCTTTCGAAGCACTTCTTTACGGAATGTGGGGTTCCGACTCCTGAAAAAACTGTCCAAGCTCAACTGATGCAGCGCCCCATGAGTCTTGAAGAACTGGACACGAACGCCCTGCATATACGCTAGCGTTCATTACACCTCCGCGCTGACAAGGGGTGGTACACACCACACGCACACACACACGCACGCACACACGCACACACACACGCCAACACACGCACACGCACACGCCAACTGCTCCACGGCATATACTAAAAATCACCAGAAAGCCGTGCCGATCCACCGAGGTCGGTTTCCCACCAGGACCAAGATGACCAGACCGGGATGCCAGCCTAAAGTCAGGCCAGTGAGATGAGCATTCACGAGGGGCGGAATAGGCAGAGCCAGCCAACATATCCAGGGGTCACTGATGCCCAAAAATATCGGGCACGCCAGTGGTACAGTGAACTAAATTTGCCGGTCCTCGGATAGCTGGTCATCCGGATAAAAATTGTGAATGATGACAAACATGGGGAGAGACGTAACTTTGAGGTTTTCTCGTTATTCACAGAATGGGTTTTCTCGGTACTGTTTTACGCAGGAAAATCAGCGGCAACAACACGATGGCGTCTGTGCATGGGTAAGAATGGTGTTTACAAGCAGTATACATCCCGTGTGCCTCGGCCTCCCAATACGACCATCTCTAAAAAAAAAAAAAAAAAAAGTAGTAGGGGAAGAGTGAGTTTCATTCCACTATGGTAAGACATTTGTTGCTATGTGCTAAATGGTAAATATAAAAAGGTCCACACCGTTACACTGTTTCTATTCGGACTGCTACACATTGAAAACTCGTTACACTCCTGCATGATGTCGAAAAACGATAAACACGTACGATAAATTGTGTAGTCGTCGACGATAGAAAATTCGATAGAGTGAATATGGAAAATTCGGAAGGGAAATGGAGAATAGCGAATCAAGTCTTATCAATACGACAGATGCAGGGAGGCGGATTAGCTCAGTGCGGTAGAGCTCACAGACTGCCAAAACGAGTTCGGAGACCTTGGGAGCCCGAGACTTTTCCGCAGGGCGTTGGACGCGGCATATATCCTGAAATGTTCCACACCACGGGTTAAGTGGTACCTGTGAGGGGACTTGTGAAGGAGATCGAGGCGCCGTATGGCTGCTTGATTTACTGATGAAGTGACGACTGAGATGGTGCGTCGGAGAGAACAAGCGGTTCGCGCTGTATTGGTCGGGTGTGACAAGCAATAATGATCAGGGGTAATATAGATTTATATTATATATTATATATATATATATATATATAAGATATATATATATATATATATATATATATATATATATAGGCAGGTTATAGATATTATATATATATAATTATCTATATATATATATATATATATATATATATATATATATATATATATATATTATATATATATATATAATATATATTTATTATTATATATATATAGAGAATATATATATATATATAATATATAATATGTAAAGCGCTTTGAGTCAAGGTCTTCGACGTGGGAAAGCGGTATATAAGAACGATATATTATTATTAATAGAACAGTATTCGTGTCACTTGTCCTTATTTATAGGCAGGCTATTACACACATGTGAAAACACCAGAGTTTTCAGGCTGTTGTACGTTGTTTCCATGCCGATTGTAAACTCTATGACGTGGTAGGTTGTGAAATTAGGGCGAGTTTTTGTTTCTAACCGTTTTAAGTTACTGTTTAGGGCGGTCCCGAGGTGAATACAGTGTTTAATGTGATGATAACCCAAGTTGCTATTGGGAAAGTAAGGACCCAGAAATGGATTTTATGACTGCCTTTACACCTAAAATATCACAAAACCTCATTCGCTATCCAGCCCTAGATATTGAATTCATTTTAAACGGTTCGTTAATCATATCAATCTCAAGTTCACATGTGTCAGGGCAAAGAACACAAATTGAAGGAAGTCTTACAAAATCGTTCTATTCCTGCAATTACCATGGCCGATTCACGAATACTGATGGGCGTGCCGAACACAATGGGCAAGGTCAAGGTGACGGTTTCGTGAATCGGCCATGGTATTCTCAAAGATCGCGACGTGGCCCCCCTCGATGTCGCTGTGTTCACGTACTGTTGTTAAAATAGTCTATTATCTTCGACATTCACCTCATCTCAAGAGAAAACTAATCAATTCTTCATTACAATACGAGACATGTTGGAAACATACGTGTTTATCATATATGACAAAAATAGCCTCAGGTTTGGTTCGACCCATTTATTGAACACCTTTCCGGGTATTCTGTCTAGAACGCGTGAAACCAGCTAAATTTGTATTGGTCTTTATCATCTCTCATTGTAGTAGAGGTTAGGTGGGATCTCACTTTAGGGTTCAGGTAAGGTTGGGCCTTTGTAGGGTTAATATTCAGGGTGGAGGGTGGTAATGTTATGGTAATGTTCTAATATAAATTAATGTAATTATTTTCACCATTCAGGGAATGGTTCACTCTGATAAGCTCATGGGGGGTACGAGGTCACTTCCTCTTACTAACTGCGAATAATCCCATATGCATCCCATTTGCATCGGCTCCACCAAATGGTAGAGCGTCGGCCATCCACCGGGTGCAATATCCAGGTCTGCACCCTTCCTGGGCCTTGAATAGGCTCGATCCTCTGCTCATTAAGTATACCATAGAAGAAAAAAGTAAAGTCATTGTGCAAAAACGTCGTGTAAAGAACTTGGTGCACGGAGCTCAGTGTCGTTGGAATTAGTGACATAGCACAGCAAGAAAACAATACGTAGAGTTGCGATCGTATTCAAGTGAGTTCTTGTTTCCGAAGAGATACGGTACCTGAACGGGTCTCTCCCATTCCGGGAACTTCCAGCGGAACTAGAGGAGGGATCCTGTCGCCATGGCTTGTGGAGCTATGTGGTGTGGTCACGTACCATGACGAATATATGTTGGTTATCGAGTCATCCTTTCTTCGTTTTCCGTAGTGGATGAGGCATGAGTTCTTTATACGCTACCAGTAGTGAGTTAACATTACCGAAGCCTACAGAAGCCTGCAGAAACTATACTGTATTAACCAATACCATGTATTCTCATGCCGCCTTTACCCGGTGTTGCGTGCGATTTACTAATATCACATTACAATAAATCCAGAAAGTACACAGTGTATTGCAGCAAGGTAATACACAGAAATGTTTGGGTACTCATATATGTCCCAATTAGCACCTGTGTGGGGTTTCACAATGGAAATCCAGTGTTTTTACAAAGTACGAGCTGGAAGAGCTGTCAACTTTTGCAATCGCTCGATCTGTCCACAGAAAAGTCAGAATATAAGGTTATCAGTTGGGTAATGTACAACGGCTTGAAGGACAACTGCTGGCTGACTGCAACAGAGGTTATATCGTGGATATTTTAAAACTGTATATATAGGTCTAAACCCCATTTCAATACGATGTTCCTATGTGGAGTTATTGACCTTCAAAATTTGGTCCATTATGCAGAGAAATTGGGGAGTACCTTAATTGCGCATAACGCATGACGTCACACACGTCACACGGACAACACAGGAAAGTGAGTTATGTATTTCATTTTTTCATTTGTTGAATAAGTCAACCTTCCAGAACTTCTTTTGTCTTTCTCTCATTAAAATAACCATCAACACTACCAACCCACTACAACAATCCTCCCCATAGACTGAATGCTTTTCAAAGTGAAATTAATGTGTGAATTTCATAGAAGACAAAGAATGTTTGCAGAGTTTTGCAAGTATGACATCATTTCTTATTGAATGATTATTTCGTCTCATCCAGGCACTGATTTTCTCGACGCATGTCCATAGCTTTTTTTTGTGTCGTGTCGTCAGCCTATGAGTGGTGATGTAGCATATGATAGGGTGGGGCAGATTCACCAATTGATTTGGAAATAAACAATGCAATCGTGGCCCGAATTCTGATCATTGGGGTACACCGTACTTCACGTAATCTTCCTTCGATTTTGATTTCCCTATGGACACCCGTTTTTCGCGATCGCTCAGGTGAAATCTTAACCATGTAATGAGTTATCTGTTATTCCATACGAGTTTCATTTCAAGACGTCCTGATAAGACCTCGGGATTGACATCAAGCATCAAGCATCAGCAGAGACATCAAGCAGGACTGAAGCTGCTCTCCACTTATCTAGGGCCTTGACGATATCGTGATGAATCGCCAATAGAGCAGCTCCGGACGATGTCTGTCCGATTGCAGGACTGTTTTTTTTTTTTTTTTTTTTTTTTTTTTTTTTTTTTTTTTTTTTTTTTTTTTTTTTTTTTTTTTTTTTTTTTTTTTTTTTTTTTTTTTTTTTTTTTTTTTTTTTTTTTTTTTTTTTTTTCTTTTTTTTTTAGTGAACCTGTAGACGATAGTTCTTGAAATGATCACTCAATAAGCATAGAAACGATTTCTCCCGGGCTTTCGACAAAATGCCCATTCAGCTATGATTCCGTAACACTTCTTTGTCCGATGCCGTTTCTATCGAAGCGGTTTTATGTTTCATTCTAAGTGAGTCTTGAGTAGCTAGAACATAGGCACCAACCAGCGAGTACGGGTTTAAGTCACTCATTCAGCAACCAAATGGTAAGTGGATCTAACTCACAGAATTTTAGAGCTTTATGTTATCTAGTATTTTCTCGTAGGACACTAATCGGAATTGTGAGAGGTAGTTTCCAGCAAACCTAGCGTCAGCCTTCATTGCGAGAGTATCGTTTGTCACTTCACGATAGTTTCAGCTTCTTTGATAAAAACTCGTTGAAGTCATTGCCATAGCGCAACCGGGCAAGGTTCAGGCAGGTTCCTGTTCTCAAATCTCAGATCTCTAGGTAGCTTGAGAATTTTTTTTCTTGTTTGACCCAACCTCTGAAACCTTGCGGTAGTAATACTTCTTCTTTGATGATCTAATTTATATTTATTGACAGCTCGATATTGTTCCTTATGAATTTGATGATATACAGTAAGTTTGATTCATCCCGAGGTCCGTCCTGCTTTTCGCTTCTTTCCCTCTCCTTTTGTGTGTATACCATGGGACATTGGCAACAGTCTCAGTCCGATGAGGTGTATGATTTTCAATCAGTGCGGTAATGCAAGTCTCATAGGACACGAGGATCATTCATTGAGTTAGAACAGGTTGGCCGGGCAAGGTATGACCCAATGTCTCGCTTACAATCTTATACACAAATGTCCCGGAGTTTCCTGGAATGTATATCCTTGCCTCCATATTCAGATTTCGAGCAATTCAGCTCAAGCCGAACATCATGGTGACCACCAGACATGTTCCCAGCGGCATCGAAGAGACGAGGGTCGAAAACAGAAAAATATTTTTACGCGTAATCACTGCGTCCAGAGTGTAGTCATGTCGATAAGTGCTTCAGTCACGTTCTGTGTGAGACCACGCGCATCAAGGATTACCGAAAAGCTACAAACATGCGCATCATATGGGTCATCACGGGAGAAGAAGTGCAAGAAGTCTAGAATTGTCGTGGTTCTATAAAGATCAAAAAAACATAGCTTGGGACCTCTACAACAGCTGGTTCGAGTCCGTCTCTAATGAAGGGCATCGAGGCTTGAATACGGTATGAACTTTAGAGCCAATGATTCTCCAGTAAACATTTTTTTCTATCGTGCGCCCTTTCGACCCCAGACGGCGTAGACGTGAAACGATGCCGCGAACAAAGTGGGTGCTGGTTGCGGACCAGGAGAGCAGAGCAGTAGTCTGGATCTGATCCAACTGAAGTTGAGGTAACGTGTAGTGGAACAAATACGAGGCCACACAGTGGTATACAAGCCAACCGCATTAGTTCTTTCTTGGTACGCGTAAGCTCCCTAGCTAGTAACAAATTTACCTCTTGTTGTTAGTAATAAATTGATTATATAAACAGAAGGCAGTTCATTTCGACCTCGCCAATCTCACCAAATATCGAGGATTCGACTCCCTTCAAATCTATTTTTGGGGGAAACGCTCACCAAGGGAAAATGTTAGTTTGGGACTTTTCTTCCCGTCTTACCAGTCATACATTTTTTTGACTCGCTTTCCGGTCTGCTGCCCTTCGAAGTGATTATGTTCAGTAGGCGGCGGGGTGATTCAGTTCTGCCAGGGGCTCATATTGGCCACACTCATCTTACTCATTCCTATTTACTCCATGGTAATTACACACTCCATTGAATTCGCTCTACCGTGATGCTGGGTTGGCTTAGCTCCGTGCAATCAAGTAAAGCTCTTATATAACAATGTTTTAACATTTTGTCGATATCGCTCTGCTTTCAATAGGTGGAGTAGTGAGTCCAACTCTCAATGAACATATGAAAGAGTGAATGATACGGATAAGATTGAGAGTTCGAATCACGTTGAGGATCAGCATTTTCGGTGTGTCTTGAGCCAGAAATGACAGCAAATCCGGAAAACTGTCCGGAACTGCGTGCCTGGTTCCCAAGATCGAAGTACTGTAAATCGTTTCGATACTCTCATTGTTAATCTGGCGAAAGTACTACGGATTCCACAGCCTCAAAGTATCGATTGAGGACACTGATCCATTGCACAGTTTAGGTTCTCCTATTGAAAGCATCTGAGGTGACAGAAGTCACAATATGGAAGTGCAGAATGTTTTGTCAAGTTGAAAATTTGTGTATAGCTTCGGCACTACACGAACTCCACTGTTTTTTTCAGTGTAGTCTGAGATTGATAGTGGTTACAAAATAAAGTGGGAAATTCCTTAGAATTTTCTATTCTGGCCATTCAGCATGTAGAGACTATAACTTGAATAGGTCTGAATGAATGAGGCTTATACTTGGTATGCGTGTTTTGCGTGATGAGGCATGAGCTCTATTGGTTCTGGTCAAAGAACATTCCAAGTCAACAGAGGTCAAAGTTAGATAATCCTTGTGAACGCGATTCGTACACCATATTTCGGTGTGTAGTTTTCTTTGGGATAGTACAAGAACCGGAACAATGGTGGACACGCTCATAGTCCATGCGCAGTTCCAAAGCGGCTTCTAAAAATCAAAGAATTACTCCACTAGAAGGGAAACATCGAAAATAACAAAAACTACCTATTAGGCCCATATTTTGTTATGTGAACATTTAATCCACCGTTTAATCATATAGTTCGTAGTGTATATTTTGAGGTGACCAAATCATGATAATTTGAAACATTATAATAGATCAACTCGTCTGGTTTTGCATACGATGTATATTATAATTAAATGAATATCGAATGCTATATCGAAGATGTGGGTAATAACCGTACATTATACACAATTGAAAAAAATATATTCAAGCGACACCCTCCATTGTTTCGAGACGATATTGTTTTTTTACTCCAACTACTTCAATGTATTTTTTACCTACTAGCTAGCAGCATCGCGATGTCCTACAGCATTATAGCACGTCGCATTATATACAATATAAAGTCGCCGTATCCTCCTGACATTTAAAATGGACAATGTTACGTAATTTATATATATATCTGTACATCGAAGTATCAGCAACAACACGATCATGTCAAAACTGTAGGCTATATTAATATAATCCGGTCTTTTTATATCAAGGTATCGAAATAAATATCACATACGCTGAACATATATATAATGGTATCGAACCGAATATTTTTTATATAGATATCAACGTGCAATCGGATATGATCGAAAGATATATAAAGTACAGGTATTCCATTTATCAGAATACATTGAAGAGTGTATAATTACCTTGCATACATAGAGCCAATCTATATTCCACAATAAGTGGAATCTACAGTCACACGAAACTACGAATTCTAACCATATGTCAGTAGACAGTAACTTTAGTGAAACATTACCATACCAGTGCAGCAATTGTTATCTTCAAGTGACCTCAAATTAAGCACGTTGAACACATTTAACTCCATCTGTTCACGACAGGTATTCTTAGCTCACTGGACGATCCATCCCACCAGTCACCCGAAGCAAGTTGACGACGAGCAACCACGTTCAAACTGAGACATAACACGGGGCAATTTCTACACTATAACGTTTGGAGATGTTAAAGCACAAGTTAAAGTGGTAGACGTGTAACACGCATACTTTAACTAACGAAGAGAATAATATAAATAATGACCGCAGCACACTGCGAGGGGTCACCCCTGTTACAACCGATAATAAATAAATAACCGATAATGAATCACTGACCGATAATGATATAACATTCGAAGAATAATGAATCAACAATCGATAATGGTAGATAAATTGACCGATAATTAGATAACTTTTAATTTGACCGAGACATTAGTTACACTTTTAACTGATAATGAATCAAGTATCTACTCGAGAATAAATCAATCATTAACCGATACTGATACAACATTTGACCGATAAGGAGTAACGACAACAAGAAACAGCTCTCTTCCTCAGTGGGGGAGGGGGGCGTAGCATTGACTGAGAGGGGTTTGAGTGCCATTTACCACTTTTCCACTATACTAACCATTAATCCTCATCATTATTTTACAATACTGGGGTTTTTGGTACTTTTCTCCAGATTTGGACACTTTTTGAACTGGTTTAAACCACGCTTTTGTCACTGTCAATCGTAGGACAGCCACCCGGTTTGGTTCTTGTGAAATCCTCTTCCTTCTCAAGAGTGCCTGTTTGCTAATTTTTATATCATTAACGGTTGTGATTCATTATCGGTCAAATATATATATATCATGGGCACTGATCTCCCGATTATCGGTTATTTAATCATTATCGGTTCTAACAGCCCCTCTTTCCTCTTGTGTTCCACACTTCGTGTAGAATTAACATATAATTCACGTTGGCGGCTGCGTACGCTGATTTTGATCGTGAGCATCGGACACTCCTTAGCTTCACTTCAATGCAGATATCCCATCAGAGGTCTGCCAAGCAAGCATATTACTTGTCCACCAACGACGGCCCGACTTCTCTCGCTTGCTTTTCTCCTTCACTTAATACTTTTCGACAATGAACCCCAATGAGACAATAGTTTTCGTGGATGTTCTGAATGAGAAATCCGTATAATTCCAAGTGGATGAAATTCTGTTTCCCAAACCCGTAGGTATCAAATCGAATTGAACTTCAAAACTGAACCTCAAAACTGCATCCTTTGTCGAAACCGAGTCAGAGAGTGGAATTGGACCTGAAACTATTGTGTGCAATGCTCTCACTCACACCATACCCTTTCTCGCCATTGATGTAGTGTCATGACCTTTACAAATGACACGCACAGTCTATACATCCTCAAAACACGCCGAGAATAAAATCCATCGAAGCTTTTAGGTCCCGAGTAATCAAATAAACATGCGTGGGTGAAGCACACGGATAAGTGGGGTGACTCCAAAACACATCTTTGCAGGCCAAGACCTTGTTGAAACTCGTTTAGGCTACAACGTCAAACACCCGCATTCGGTTGACAATGACGCGACGATGGAGATGAGAATATTCGCGTTGCAGCCAGCTCGTGGGCCTTCCTCTGGAGTTTCATTACTCTGGCAGATGGTACTCTACGCACTTTGAGAAGGTGATATCATTCACGAGAATGCTATTTATGAACCCGGAGCAGTGGCACCCGCCGCCTAGCACCGACCACAGCAGTGCCTATATAGCGCCTTCCTAGATCGAGGACGTCCCCGAAGCTCTGTGAAGGTATTACCTCAATAATAGTTACCCGTTCGCACTCCGCCAATCTCGGAGAGTATGCGGCAGCAGGTGGTACTCAAGTTCCTCACACGAATCCCTCTCGATAGAGAGGGGCCATAGATGGAAATCAATTGACCTGCTAAATGACGAATCGGAAAAACTGACACGTCGTTCACGGGATTTGAACCTACTGGTCAGCATGCAGTCCGGAGGTCTACCGACAGCTAATCTGATCTCCAATCTGGGTGGTGATACCCCCCCCCCTTTTTTGTTCCAAGTATCATAGCTACATCAGAAAATTGAGGGGCTTTACCAGATCCATAGGTCGATCACGGTGAATAGCGGACTCAAAGTCGTTATCGACGCTCGTCGAGATTGACGTTAGAGAAAGGGCGCGGTCAGATTTTCTGCTCGTTCTCGCTGTAGCATTGTTATCGAAGAAACAGCGCAGGATTTTCGTGTAAGAATCACGGAACTGCGGGTTCCTCCACGCGTAAATAATCGGGTTGATCGCCGAGTTGCAGTAGGCAAACATTCGCATACCGCCTGCATCGTCAATAGGCTTCTGAGATCGGTAACGAAGTAAATCTCGAAAACGTACTTGAAACTGATTGGTACCCAGCAAATCGTGTGGGCGAGCAGAATAATAGCGGATGTAACTGTTAAGCGGTTCCGTCCGCTACGTTGGGCGGTACTAATACGTGCTTATTCATGGTATTTTCTCGCGCAAAGTCCTTCATGAACGTAACGTAGAATATTCTGAGGTAGACGATGAACATGGAGATTAGTGTCGTGGTACCAGCCCGATACGGTTAGGCTGTATATCTCAACAGTCGATGCCTCGTATCGTTGTAGCTCACACACCCATTGAGTCGGATCTCCGCCAATTTGGATGAGCGGCATGATGCCGAACAGATACCGAGTATCCAGACAAATAAAACAACACGATTCGCTCGCTTTGGTGTCATGATTACCGAATATCGTATCGCCCTTGGATTGCGATATATCGATCACTTGTTAGAGCCATTACCAGGAACGCCGATACAGCCCCTACGATGTAGGCCGGTGTGAACAGCACAGACCTCGTCAAGGAGCGACAGGTGAAATCGCTTATTACCAACCGGCTGACTATCGCCCCACACGGAATCGCGATCGCCCCCATTAGGAAATCGGAGATAGCTAAACCGAACAGGAAATGGTTTTGCATGTTTTACGAATCGATGGATACCTGAGGAACGATAGGATAACGAGCGCGTTGCCGATTACTGTCACTAAGATAATGAATACGTAAACGGTCACATAGGCTACTGCCCCGATTGGCTGGACGCGTAATCTCACTCCAGAAAAATTCGTATTGTTCTCCATTCTTCAAAATTTATGCTTTCCAGCTATCGTTGGTCACGTGATTGAGATTAATCTTCTGCTCACGCTGAAGCTGGAATCCCTTCCAATGAATACTGATGTGCTGTGATTAACGTCAAGTCAAAACAACTAATTCCACTTCATCAGCCAGGCAGTCCCGATGCATGTCTGACTATGGCTGATCCTGGTACGCAGTGCTGTTTGATACAGGAAGATGTGCCATTTACGCCCACGCTAATTTAGCCTGTCCATCTATGCACTGGTGCATGACCGATAGATAAAAACTGCTTAAGACGATCTCACAGAGCAATACTGATGACTGTATCCAAGTGAGGTAGTTCTTCATATCGATCTTCTGTTTCAATACCGTCGTTACGTCTGTATGGACTGGAACTTGTACTTCAAACATCGACGACATTTATGGCTGTTGACGTTCCTCCCAAGAATTTAATAGAGTATATTCGTAAGCGGCGCAAACTCGCTCACATGTTCATTACTTCAGCTTTGCGTGTTTACTCGCCGAGACAAGTGAATCATATAAGCAACTGTCGAAGAGCCCGCTCGGTTTAGGTGATAGGGTTCATATGAAACGCGTCTAGCATTTCAGTTTAAAAAGGTTGCCTATTTTATAACTAAACATCTCTGTAACCTGATACCATAAAGCGTCTGTGGGTTGCCCAACTGCGAATTTACACCAAAAAGAGAGGACCTGCTGTCAATTTGGATGATGCGGCCGTGCCAATGCACCTGGGATCGGCTTGTTGATCTATTGAGGAAGAACAAAAACATGAAATGGAATGACCTCTGTTCGAAATTCTACGTTTTGACAAATCTTTTGAATTCCACGTAACTTTCTTACCCCAATTCTGTATTCGTGAATTTGAAAGAAAAAAGAAAAACGCTATCGAGAAATAATCTGTGATCACGAGAATTGGATTTACTTCCTTCTCTCTTTCCCCAACCCACGCGTCTGGCATTAACGGATTCTAGGAGAATTGACCACAGACTAGAAAGAACCTTATTCACACACGCTAAAAAACATGACTACAAGCGATTCGTGGAGAGGTTGTTTCCCTGTCCTGGGACCCCGTCTGTGGAATATTCTTCCTCTAGATCATCACCAAGCTCCATCCGCAATCTCTATTGCGAAGGGTCATAAGACTTACCAATTCGAAGAAATTAGCGAATCTATATCTATCTTCTCATTAGGCGTATTTCTATTATTTTAATCTTCTGTGCCAGGATTCATTTGCATTTTATAGTTCGGTGTATATTGCTACAGCTAGGTTTTATAATTTCACTCCCTGCAACGCACGTCGATCAACGAGAAAGGGGTGACATAAAACCTCGTTACTAGTATAAATATTGCCACAAATAACCCAATGACGTGTTATCAGGATTATACTTACGGCGACTGTTCGCCTGCCCAGACCTAGGGCCTACCTCATGAATGGGTCAGCTACATCATGGGAGACCCTAGCTGAGAAGCAAGTGAGGTATTTAATCCTTCAACAAAGCTGCGTGTAATGATCGAGTATTATGAACCTTTCAACGAATCTAGAAACTTGTTCATATTAATTCCGATAATTCGACGAATTCAAATTAATAAAACGAATTCAAAATAACCCAGGAGAGAACTGAACCAAATTTGGAGTCAAATTCTGACATTCATCCGGTCAGATAAATGAAATATAAATATTTAACTGTGATCAGATTAGACCTCCAGAAGGGGTTTGGTTCCTCTCGGACTCAATTGTGGGTCAGTTTGACCCAAATATTTCTAGAGTGCGGTGTTCAACTCCTCGAAACGAGTAATATAGGTATGGTACGTGTTTTTGTGTTCGCTACGTGACGTTTAAATGGGGCGGGGGACAAACTGAAAAAAAATTGCTTAGCTGTCAATAAATTCTATACAAATGAATCATGAAAAATTTGTCCACGTTTCTTAGTTTCCACTTCTCATACTATGACGCCGGATTATAGGGAGACATACTCCATATCCACTGGGGGAGGGGGCACTCCAAAACCCATTTATCTACCCTCTATAAGCCGCAACCTGATCCACAGCTGACACAGACCTTATACAGCAGTTTCTCTGGTATTTGATATCGTATAACACCTGAATTTTACTTACCGGCGCTGTGAAACGCTTTGAGCACGTGGAAAAGTGATTCACATATTATTATTATTATTATTATTATTATTATTATTATTATATTATATTATTATTATTATATTATATTATTATTATTATTATTAATATAATAATAATAATATAATAATAATAATATATATTCCTGTCATCTCATTGGACAATTGTTGTGGATAATATTGAAATAAGAGTACTAGTACATGACCATGTCAAAGCTTTTCTGTGTTCTTTCACAGATCCACACCAACTACGGGTCTAACGCTATATCGGTACGTATTTTGTACATGGAATACTCAAATTACAACGCGACTGACACGCAAATCTCATCCTAGTATTCCTAGTTCTTTAACAGGTCTTTAATAAATAATAATAATAATAATATAATAATAATAATAATAATAATAATAATAATAAAATAATAATAATAATAATAGATAATCTTTATATTGCAAAATCCAGCCTAAAGCTGCCCAAAGCGCTTTCAGCTGAAGAAAATAATGAAAATCACATATACAGACAATCAATTATTAAATGAAAACAAAGGTCTGAGCCGCGTTTGAAGGCATCCAGAGAGTTTATAGATCTGAGGTCCTCTGGGATTGCGTTCCACAGACGAGGCGCGGAATACTCGAAGCTTCGGTCGCCGAAAGTCTTCATTCTCGAAACTGGGAGCTGAAGACGCTCGGGTTGTTGGACAACCGGAGGATACCTCGTAATGGTGTGACTATCCAGGACATCTCGTAGGTAGACCGGTGTGCCCATTTTTAGAGCCCGAAAAACGAGAATAAGGATTTTTGTATTCAGTCCGGGCGTGAATGGGAAGCCAGTGAAGTTCCTTACGGATTGAGGTCATTGACATTCGTCTGTCGGCGCGGGTCACAGGTCTAGCACTACTTTTCTGATCTTCTGTGAGTGGGGCAGTTGGGTAGAGGTAGAACCATAGAGTAGAGAATTAGCATAGTCAAGTCCACTCGGGATATAGCTGCATGCACTAGTTTTTCAGACGGTGGCTTTGGCAAGGCGAAATAGGGAGAGGGTTTAGGCCTATTTGCCCTAGCCTGATGACGCTGGACTGTGTGGCCTAGCCTATTCATATACATGATCCGTTTTATAGGGGATTTTCAATAATTTTTTTTCAGGACGAAGAGCAGCAGTGGCGGCCCGTACCCTTCAAATGATTGTTCAAGAGGGATAGCTTCTGCGTGATCCATTCGCCAGAGTTATTCTTGGCGGGGTAGAGGGCAGTGCCGTCAGAGAAATGAGAATTCCAGAGGAAAATGACACTCGCTTCAGGGTTGGTCTGCTTAGAGGTGGTTGATGACTCGACCTTTCAGGTGACACGTGGAGGTAGCAGAATGAGCGGATCAAACTCAGAGGACCTTGTCAGTGTATGTTCAGACTTGGGTTATTATATCAATAAAGAGACCTTATGCATACTGCTATCAATGGCAGGGAAGGCCGAGAAGCAACAAGGCATCGTTTGCGGACAAAACAAATGATTGCTGTGTCCAGTTCGAGTGATCTCCTGTATTACCGTGACAGTTATCAATGAAGCCACTACATTAGGCCACTGCCTCCTCCACCTCAGTCCAATATTACCATTCACTCTATGCACACATTGGCCACCCCGCCTCTATCTGGTAACTCTGGACCCGTAACTGTTGCCTCTTTTCGGCACAGTTCTGTGAAATGTGTTTTTGCTGGAGAACTTTGTTCTGGTAATGGTTCGGCAAAGTTACCGATTCAGGTGAGTCTCATCTAGATTCTCATTTTGACGGGCCCATTGAATCCAACACCCCGCCAAACCTCTGACTGCCTCGCAATTGGCACCTGGGGTGGGGTAAATGAACGGCCACAGGGTTATCTGCCTTTACTAGTTGTTCCGCATATTTGCTCTCACCGTTCCCCCTCCCCCCTCCCACTATGATCACCCCAACATTCCGATCTGGACGAAGGGTAGCTTGTACAACCGTCATTATCCGGGCAGAGGATCTTTTCGCATTCAGGCCCAGCAATGCTTCAGACCTGGATACTGCAACCTCTTGTCTCTTGCGAATCCCTCACCAGGTACACGGAATAAAGCAATGGCTCTTTGGCGGTATCTTAAATGTGGGTAGGGTGGATCACACGCCGACGCAGGGACCGCGGGGAGAGAATTTGAGTGGGGGGCTAATCATTGTGGCGGCCCACCATCTAAGCGGAGCGCCACCATCGGTTGGCGCGGAGCGTCCCTGGGAATTTTTCGTATGACTGACCCCCCAGATCGCAAGAGAAGCTACCTTTCGTGCTTTTTCAGCAGTAACTGACATCCTAAAAATTGGATTCATGTACCACATTTTTATTTCGCGACAACCGAATTACTTCTTACCCAAGTTAAATCAAGTAAAACCTGAATCTTATATATAAACTTGGAAAATGTCATTATTAAGGCTCTACAAAAATAAGAATAGCCACATACGTATAGTAGCCGCGCACATAGCCCATTGAAGGATCTGCGGAAAATATGTAATGAAAAGAAAACTCAGTGAAACATACAAAATGAATGAAGGATGTGTGCCGCAGTAAAGTGACGAAGGTGTCTGGCTAAAACCATAATCATGGTATCAGCATCTAGTACCAAATCTCCATCAAAAGGAAAGTTGCTACACGGGAATCTCATTTGCCATTAGACTGGAGCATTAGTCGTCTATTCAGTCGAATTAACATTTGACGTTACCAGTTACCGCTATTGTCGAACCAACAGACAACGTCAGGAATTTACTAGCAGGGGTTCCTATCTCCATGTTATTTGTGTGGGAGGAACTGTGTAGGTCTACGACTTCAATACGTTTTGCAATTCAGAAAGGTGGGTCAATGTTTACTTTTACATCGAACCATAGCAATATATTGTGAACAACCTGACAGCAGGCACGTAAAATGATAGATAGTCACATACCCCCAGTAGGGCTTCGTGCCATTCCCATGGTGATTAATCACTGAGCATGTCGGACTGCCGAGACTCAACCTACTACTAATACTACATTCTCAAGTGTACGTACATTTTCTGAACGCAGCGTGGCATGCGCGCTACTTGCAGTGAACAACAAAACGGTTGTACCCGTTCCTGTACACTATAGGCCTACTCGACTCCGGCAGCCCACAATGCTACTACAAATTGTGGGCTGCCGGAGTCGAGTAGGTCTAACCTTACGATAGGGCAGTGCTGCATTTCGTGAGTTTCGTAGCAGAATCCTACGTATTGATTGTTCTTCAATTTGCAGAGCTGTGATTAGCCGGCAAGTCCAGAAACTTGCTCATTGTCATATTTATTTTTTGTAATACCTGAAATTAGTAGGCTAAACATTATTTTTACCCAGTCACAGGGCGGCCCAAATTTAGGCGGCCCAAATTGCCGATGGCAGAAAAGTGCGGTGGCTAAAGCCCCCGCAGCCCCCCCCCCCCCCCCCGTCTCCGCGGTCCCTGCGACGACTACTTGCCTACCCCTCGTTTGTCCCTGCTCTAATCCCTTGTGCTGAGCGTCCAGAAAGGCAAACGGGTACCCTTTTTTTGAAGGCTTTGGTATGACCCGACCGGGAATCGACCCCGATCTACCGGGTGGAAGGTGTAATCAATCTGCCCATTGTGCCAACCACTCATTGCTTCCTTGTAGGCGCAAATTGTACTCCGATTCCTCACAGGTCTCCAATTAACGTCTGGGTGGGATAGGCCATTGGAGAGGCAGTGCCCTGCCCGTGGTCACACCGAAAATACTGACCGACGTTGGGCTTCGAACAACATCTCGCTCTTCAGTCTTGATCTCTCCAGATTTGCTCGAGATTACCTTCGAAGATCATTTGAACTGGGAGTCAGTGAAGGTTATATAGCACAGGAGTGACATGCATGCTGGGCTTCGTACGTGTGACAATTCTGACAGCTACATTCTGTAGATGTTGAAGACGAAGGGAGGCCAGCTAGTAAGTTATTACAAAACCCCAATGAGATGTGACGAGTTTTTCCGCCGAATTCCGATCGCGATTCCTACCAGTAGCTGTCCAATTGTTACGAACCTCCCTTACTGGAACTCGACAGCCCTGTTCACACTAACACACGCCTTAACGTCCAACCCAGAACTGGACGACAATTTCACTGTTCGAGCATGCAGTGCAGGTCACGAACTCACGACCTCATGATTTACCACTATAGACCACACGCTCGACCCCCGACAGAGTTAGCGGGTTGAATGAGAGAGTTGCCGATTTGTGAAGGTGCAGGGATAACATGAATGACGACAGTCTCGGAGTAATTTATTCTCAACTTATTTACATAGGTGTAGCTGGGTTTCATCAGCATGAATCATATGCTTGATGTGAACTCGATGTGAACAGATAATGTAATAGGATAGACATGCTTGATGTGCCGCAACTGTGTGTTTAGACAACCATTCAGGGAATATCAAGCAATGTTTTGGAGTTTCATTCATAAATACGTTGATGAATATAGTTGACACTCGTACCCACGGATTCGTGTAGCACCCCGTGTACTGCGCTGCAGCATTTAATGATATAAATTCAAAGTGTCAGTGTATTGCATGTGTTCAGTTTGCTATAGTGCCCTAGCTGTGGTTTGCGTTACTCGTACAGGTGAAGGTCACGCGACATGCTAGCATGGTAGGCCCTATAGGTCTCCTCGCTCACATAATTAAAGGGGCACTATCTCTTTGCGACACCCGGCGAATAATGGATGGTGTCGGTGACATTACGTCATGGCGAAAAAAAAAAAAAACATTGTGAAGATGTTTTGATATCGAATTGCACTGGGCTGAATTTGCATCGTGATGGCAAGCAAAACGTCGCGTCGCTTTTTTGGCAGCTGATACCGTTGATAATGTTTCTTCAACCTACAATCCTGGACAAAGTTAGGTGGGACAAATCGATTCCCCGACACCCTCTGTTCAATGTTGGGAGATATATTGAGGAGGGAGGGGGCACGGAGGTACGATGACATGGTACTATATGCGTGTGAAGATTAATTCCCCGTCTATTTTGTTCAGGATTGTAGCCTTGCGCCATAATGTCAAATATTGATAATGTTGAATTCTTTCATAGCGCTTCGCCATTGAAGTGCTCGAAGCGCTTTACGACATTATCCCGATGATCCCGATCATAAGAACCAGTCACGCACTCCGGCAATCCCGGAGAGTATATCGCACAGCTATACCAGCGCCAGTTGCGTCCCGATACCTAGCGGTTCCCCATTTGTACGCCCGGGTGGATCGGAATGCAATCGATAAAGTACCTGTCTCAAGGGTACGATGTGGACAAAACCATCAACCACTGGTTACAAGCTCGGGATGCAATCTCGACGACTCGACCAATTAGGCCACTCCGCTCACTATCGTACTTCTTAAAGAAGAAAAAATAGGTGGACAAACAATGCTAAAGAATTCTGTACTAGACGCAGATCCGGGAACTTTGGCGTACAGCGCATTTTTTTTAGTCCTGAACAAAACAACTCATATCCTACATTAGCGATCCAACAGCGCTAATGATAACAACCTTTGTACTGAGGATCACCCAATTGAGGAAATATTTACCTGGGGATTTCCGTGAAACCAACTCTTCTTCTCAGTACAGGACATGAACTAGCCGGAAGCGAGAACCCTTGATCTTACCTCTATGGGTCAAGCCATCTCGAACGCGGCCATGGTATGCCGGTACGATGCTGTGAAGCTAATTTAGAAATTACACAGCATGCGGCTAAAAAAAGCACTCGATAAGACACCATGCAAGTCACCTTGGCGTGCGTAAGCTACATGCGTGGGGGGGTATGTATCTATTACTCACCTTGTAAATACGATAACTGTTCAACGCAAGAAGTAGAGAGCTCATCCTTCATAGGTAGGTTGGCCGTATTGATTGGAAACTTCCCATTGTTTTGAGTCATAGAATAAAATCCTTGTAAGCATGCACGATAACTGTTCAACCCCAATATGAAGAAGACTCCTACTGGTTATAGTTAACATCCGGGGATAACATAGGATCTATTGTTTTTGGAACCGATCAAGGTCAGGAATAAAGTCTGAAATCTATGTAAAACGATACTTGTTCAATCAACAGAACTATAGATGTCTCACATAGTTGGCCATATGGAGTAGTTGATCCCTTGTATCTCATGAGGTCAACATATATTCAAGTCTGACATCCTTGTAGACATGACTAACTTCTAATGCCTAAGAAGTAGAGGGTTCATATTCATATGAAGGCCGACCATATGGGGTAATTTTTGTATTTTTTTGCTTTGTGTCATGTTCAACGGTCCCATGAGGTCAATCGCCTGAATCCCTGTAAACGCGATAGCTGTCTAACGCAAAGTTTGTCATAAGGAATAGATTACCGTATTGTCAACTGGCTTTATTTGTAAACATATCTATAAGACTCGGATTGATCCAGTCGAAATTTATAGTGTAGATTCCCTATTTCTTTACAAATCCCATTAGAATCAAGGACTATTTTTGGTGGAAAATATTGAAATTTGTTAGAAACTATCACGACATGTTGATAAATTTCGACTTTTGAACACAGATAGTTGATCGTTACCGGAGTGGATAAGATTTTAATACCAGGTGGGTATGTTCCCTACATAACTCCCGGTGACGATTCAAAGGTCATGAGAGGTCAACAGAGGACAAAGTCTGAAATCCTTGTTGTTGGAAGAATGAAATTAGTGGTATATTGGTGACAGGTGACAGCTTAATTTTAACAACCCACCAACTCATGTGTGTTATATGGTGTCTACAAAGTTCTGGATAGAATCCTCCCCGTTACTAGCCTTCTTCGACGAGAAACTCCGTGGAAACGTTAATTCCAGCACCCTGTCCTCTTTCTTTTCTTTGGGGCTGTCGTAGCCTTCATGAGAGCATCAGTTAGCTCGTGACGGGTCATTTCCCTCTCCTGTCGATTTTATGTTTGCCCGATCAGACCACGTTCGTCATAATGAGAAAAATACCATGACCGGTATATCCTGTACCGCCCGTCACGGTATTCCAGCTCACTAGCCGTGGGGATGGGGGGGGGGGGTTAACATCGAACCCTTATGCGACACAGGCATAGAACGTCGTGTGTGTGAGACAGCTCAGTTCGTTATGATAATACCGCTACTTCCAAAATCAAGTACTGGGCCTATACATTGCAGGACTTTCGTTTTCAATTCCTCTTCTCTGCTCTCTCCGAAACTAATCGAACCATCACTGCAGGCCCGTGGAAGTTTTAACCGACATTTTGAAGAGTCGCGGATTGCTATGAAACTAAAATAGATGGAAAGAGATAATTTCGTGACTCGAATCTAGAGTAATTTAATAAATTGAATTTCAAATTCACTTTCATGCTACCCCCCCGTATAATTACGTAACAGGGGTAGAAATTAATCGTTCCATTGAAATAATAATAATAATAATAATACTACTACTAATACTAATAGAGCTGTGTATAGCGTCTTTCACCGCCGTGATCCAGAGTATTTCACAGATAATATCAATATACACCATTAGAAAAACCTTTTTTCGTAGATCCGACCTACAATCTTCCGATAAACAGTCTGGAACTCAATATATTGAATTTGATGAATTCCTTCTTATTGGTCCGCCCATCATGAGTAGCGATTAGATCGACACCGAATCAATATTAAATCTACCACTGGAGTATGGGAGCAATACCCGTTGTTACAGCCAATAATGATATAACTAACCGATAGAATTTCATTAACCGATAATGATATAAATTTGACCGATAATGAATCAACTACCGATAATTATATGAAAATTGATTCCGATTAAGTGAAGGAACTCTTCTAACCGATAATGATCATGGCTTTAACTGATGATGAAGTAAGTAAACATATTTTTTTTTATCCGTAATGAATCGGCCATTCCTATATCAGTAACGGTTGTTGATAATGAATCGGCCAATTCCTATATCAGTAACGGTTGTTGATTCATTATCAGTAAAATGTTATATCATTATCAGTTAATCATTATCGTTGTAACAACCCCTTTTGGATAATGCCTAGCAGCCAGGATATCCCATATTCACCTAGGCTACATACAAGCACGAATGCGTGACCGCATCATGAAATTCCTTTACTTTCAGCAAGAGTGTGATTTTGTTCGTTTGTAAACAGGGGCGCGCTAAGAAATCAAACGATTCGGGTGAGGGTCACTATAGGCAGGAACCGGTATACGTAAATCCGAAGTAACGATGAAGTCGGATACCGCTTTAAGACTTTAAGAAGTGAAACCAAAGCTAACACCGGATATGTGCTCTTCCCGTCATAATCCGTTTCATTCTGCGCTCGAGAAAGCTGTCTACCAATAGGTCAGTCGCACTGGCAGCTGAAAGCCATAACAAATTATCTGTGCGCCGAACGGAAATTGCATCTAAGTAGAACTTGGCCGTTTTCGAAAAATTTACTTGGCTTGTCATTTTTCGTTGACTGTTTCTTCGTGTTGGATTGGAGTCAAACGGGGCACGGTTTGAACGCACCTACTGCGAAAACTGCACTAGCAGACCTCGCAGTCCTCACTATATCGGCCATTTCATTATACTGTATAGTGTTATACGAGTATGCCTACTGCCTTCTTCCAATGTGTATCGAACTTTGCATATACATATAAATAATTTCCACGGATACGCTTGTGCACATTGATAGGGTTCCTAAAATCGAACTTCGTGACGGCTCAGCTCTGATTCACCAAACTCACTTAAACCTAGTCTGTCAACTGGGGGTCAAGTTCCGTAATTGTCATTACTGCAGATTCTTCCAAGAAGCCTATGTGAAGGAACTGAACAGGACACAGCGGAACAGACAACAATACACTGGCTGTCAGTCTAGGGGCTCCATCACGAGTCGAAATAGTGGAGCAGAAGAAAGAAAACATCGTGGATATCATCGACTGTAGTGAACGTGTGCTGTCATTTACAGCACACTTCATTAGTGCATCTTTAAACTCGGAACACGGGAGGGGAAAATTGGTGAAACATCGTGGATTTATATTTTAGGAGGACATCGAAACAGCTCTCTGCAGGATCATAGATTTGGAACGGACGAACAAAAACAGACAAAGATTTGGCTACCAGTTGGGAAGAAGAAACAACTATGGCTTTAGCTCTGGGGTACCTTATTCTCCTGGGGTCGGTGATGGCCCTAGTAACCGTGGTCCTCCTCTGGATTGGGACTACTGGGATGTGTGGCTGTACGAAAGGCTGTTCGGGGCTCGTGCCAAGGCGACCATTACCGGCGGACGGAGCAGTTCTCGTGCCCTCGAGGAAGGGGAACCGAGTGGCGAGCCGGAGACGGCGGGCAAGTTCACTCCAGTCCCACAGTAATTGTCGGAGGGCCGAATTACTGCGTTTATCAATACCTGCTTGGTGCACGAAACCTGCAGTCAATCTGTATCACAATTCTTTAATCAGCCAAGCTTATATCGCTCTTTCTCGATTGTGGATAAGCTACGCCTTGAGGTTAAAACATGTCAGTAAGGGTGATAGGGAGAATACCGGCCATGTTCTATGCCCGCCGTATAGTAGCAGGATATAATAGATGGAAGACTTGTAGTGCCATCTATGTCGTGCCCACTGTAATTGCATCCGTGTACATGACTTTTTTAAATTTGTAATCTATTATATACGTGTAGTGTTAGGTATCGAATCATCCTGTGAGAGGTGTGAAAGGTAGAGGCCGTATTCCTCAATAAAGTACTTTATAAACCTGTTCACAGAGTTAACATCTTAGTAATCTCCAATTAACAACCAAGAAAAGAAAATCAGTGCTGCCAGTTCAAAATTCGGACTGGGTGGAAATGGTTCAACGACTACAGTTAGTTATAGTGAAATGATCACTAAATTTGGTGTTGCAACCAGTTAATGGCATTTCTGAGTTGGGTACTTGAAATACTTTCCTTTTTGAGCATGTATATAACGTAACTAGCAACCTTATTACGAAAGTTAACGATCAAGAAATTCATTAAAATGAAACAAGAACGTGCATCCCAATCCACAATCCACTGAATTTGACGATGGTATGTAAAAAACGGAGATAAATATACGTATAAGCTTTTGTAACTCTGGTATGGCTACGACGTTGGCATCAGCCGCGCACACCTATCACCATAGCCTAGCCTATTAGAAAGTTCCCACACCCGTGCTGGGAAGCGATTGCACTCCTTGAGTTAAAATCACAGTAAACATATGACACTTTTAATCATGTGCTATACCGAGCAATTTACTGGCAGTCTTGTTTCACACAACAAATACCAGACTGTAACTTGATAATGCTATGAGGATACCACGTATATGCCACCAGTAATGTAGGGGTCCACGAATGCTGCACGAAGGTTCACATCCACAAAACTGTAAATATTGATTAATCCTAGCTCTACTGGATGGTCACTGGGATGGAGCCTGCTGAAAGTGGAAGTATTCAACCGTATTTTAACCTCATTGGAGATTGTCTATCTACCCTCTTTTTTTCAAAAGAGTGTGTAAGTATCTGGCCACGATTTATCGCTTTAGGTGTCATGCTCTTGCCGTTAAACATATTTAGATATAATTAAGAACTCGTCGAACGCTATTGGGCACTTCTCTAATAATCTGTCATTTATGTACACTTCGCAATTTTCTAGGACGAAAGTTATATTATTCACTAAACGCTGAACGTTGCCGGGCATTTCTCATTCCAAACGGCAAACTTATATTCGGAACGGCCATCTGGAGTAACAAATGCAGATGCCCTTTTGCTCGGTAGTGAGTGGTATAGACCATTATACCTTGAGCAGTCGAATTCAGACACAAACTTGCATTTCCAATTTTGGCAATCCGCACCGCGGGATATGATAAGAATCTAACCGGTGCTGCCGTTATAAAAACGGAAACTACCGACGGGTTTGAAAATAAAATACAATGGGATGACCACTCACGGTGGCCTGGCTCGATCAATCATGACCACCTTATACTTCACTTCCTTGCGTAAACATTGCAATTTCATCGGGTTCTTCGACAGGGGTTTTGCTGATGGGTGGAGCATACACTAACTTCAACATCATGAAAGGTGAAACTGTTTTGTTGGTCTATTCAGAGAATACATTTGATAGTCGAACACTGAGAAGGGGCTTGACTCTCGTGACCAAATGGCAATGTCCCAATTTCCCGTCAAAATTAGACGTTCATCGAATTGTTTACTTGAAAGTACAATGGTCACGAAATGCAATTTTCTTTCAAAACTCACAGACGGTTCCTGCATGTCATCAATCCTTCATCAAAAAACAGTTTGACTAATGATTTGTACTGCATTGTGACCATCACTCACTAATCATGGGAGCATATGCCTGGCACCTAGCCGCATCACCTGACGTTCAATCGCCCGGCCTCCTCCGGGCAAGCGACCCGCCTGGGATGGCCCATCCCCCAACTCACTGAGGTATCCTCGAAGCTGCGCCAACATGAGCTACGAGAGAACGGGAGCTCCGGGCACAGGGCCCAGGGGGCAGGACGTCCGCCGGGAAGTGCGCCATATGCCTAAATAGCGGCAGTTGGCGATCGCGAATAAGGCAGCAACCTCACCATCGCGCATCCCGAGAACCTGGCATTAGGATCGTGATCCTGCCAACGGTAACTTGAGAATGGGCGGTAAATGAGGTAGTTTAAAAAGGAATCAAATCGCCGTCTGAACCCAACAGTGAGCTCAGCCCAACAGGGAGCGTATTGGCCTCCACAGAATATAGCAAGATGGAAGCACAATAGAGCCAAAAACACCGAAGCTGGGTTCTGCTCAATTAACTCGACGACAGACACACTATCCAGTGATTTCATGCCCCAATATACCAGTCCAAGGCGGCTAATGACCTCGGGCTCGCAAAGAAGCGGAGTCATGATGATCACCTGCCGAGTTGAACAAAAGACTCAGTGATCCCCCAACACCTGGACAGACCCAGCAGTACTGTCCAAGATTCCACTAAAAAAAACTGGATCTCAGTCTTGCGTCCAGACCCTTGAAGGCCCAAACGGGGTTGGCCTCCCGGACCTAAAGTGTTCCAAGGGCATCATCAACCAGATATCCTCAAAATCGCGAGTAAAGCAGGCATATCCGTGATGTCCAGGTGAGAAACCATGACTCCCCAAATGTATACCCCCCAGCCAGGACCTATCCACAACCCTCTCATAATCCATTCCATACAAGTGTTGAAAAGTGTTGAGCCAGTGCCACAGAATGAGCCGGGGCGACGATGCGGAGAGGAGGACGACACCTCGGTACCACCAGCACAGTGTCCAACACGAGACCACAAGTAGGCGTCTTCTCCTTCTCCGGACCGAGGTTCCTGATGAGTTTGCCCCCAAACCTTCATACGTGCTGGCCTGCGGTGGGCAGCAGGCGCCAGTAAGACTTCACGCGAACAACGACGAAACTTTGTAAATATCGACACGGTTCTCTGGCGATAAAAAGAAAGGAGGAGGGGGTGCCACACCACATCCCAAAGTAGGTGACCACAGTAGTTTACAAATAATACACTGGCCAGATACCGCAATGATGAATTGGTGCTAGTAAACCACCAAATGACAGCCAGCACGTTTCCACACTCACGCACTAACAAACGTCGTTGCAGATCTGGATTTAGAGAAACAGACGCCGCTTTGTACGAATTCTCCGAATTCAGGTTGGACGGGCGCGGCAAAAATCGAAAGAAGGATCGCACTTTTTCGCGTCTCAGTGCGTGTTTCAGAGTGGGTGTTAGGAAATCTCTTAGAAGCGCATGTTGTTTTTAACAAGAGTTCACAGCACAATCAGCTATAAAATCCGTCGTGACGTCACGACAGTCCTTCTGAACAGGTAAAAAAAATCTATTTTTACTGTCATTGATCGAAGTCAGTCTCTTGGCAATTTTGAGGGCTATTCGCATCTTTTGATAAATTCCATGACATTATGAAAAGTTGTTTTCTGGTGACCATGTACGTTAACGCAGATGTCAGGTCCATCGGGCCCCGTTCTCAGTTAAATCAGTTATCAAACGAACCTACCTTACTACAGATATAAGTAGTTGTGTAACTGAAGTGGTGACCATACACTGTGAAACCCAACGAGCGGGATAAAGGGTTACATTGAAAAACTTGCTGCCTAGAATCTTTCAAGTTCAACGAAACTGAATGATGTTCTATATGGAAAAGAATTCAATTTGAGTGAACTTGAGAATGTCCACGCACCTCAGATGTATCACGTTATTCCAATGCGTTGGATTTTTAAACATGGGTACACACAACACTACACAAACACACTTCTCTCCCTCTCTCGTGATTCTCTCTTAGCATGTTGATATGACACAATCGTTTTTATGTTCGCCTATCGGGGGTGAGGATAATGGAATCAGAGTCACTCACTTTTTGGTGAATGATATAGGGACCAAAATATTTGGCGTAAAGAGGTTTCTCAGGAACCGGAACTGGTTAAAAAACGCCGATACTTTATGGCCCCCCTCTTGCAGACGAGAACAATGGAGAAACGTTTTTCTTCAACAAGCTTCCGGGTCAATACCTAGTCTTCATCCAACTTCAATAATTTTGTTTAGGTTGCCCATCTTAGCAAATTTCGAATTACCTTGTCTTGTGAATTCAAAATTCAAATTTAGAAAAACGTAAGACAAAAACGTTACTAGCATTGAAATCTGATTAACCACGAAGGGAACTCAAGATGTGTGACTGAAGACACGTTCAAACGGGCCAAACCCTAACATTCTTGTATCGGATCAGGTGCGGCAAACATCACGAAATGAATCCCTTCATCCCGTTTTTTTTCCATTCTCAACGCAGAATGTCTTTATCAAGGTTCTCAAAGTTTGGTCCGAACACCCCTTGACATCTTTGGATGGTAGGGGCCCCTGGTAATATTTTAGCTCATACTGAAAAAAATTTGTTGGAAAATTTTCGACATTGAGTTTATACCTTGCTCCTTTTGAACCGATTTGGTAACGTCCAACAATTAACGTACTTCCCCTGACTGTTATAGAGAAAATTCGCGTGGCGGTCACAAATAGATAAGTAAAATATTCTTATAAACACTTAGCAACATTTTCTGAATTTTTTCGATGTTTTCGTGCTTGTGAGGAAAACTGATGTGATGAGCGCCAATGGGTAGGCGGCAGACTTAGTACGGGTTACTGCGTTGATAGCAGAGGTCGATTAAGCAGTACAGTGAGGCCCGTGCCGCCATGACCAACCATTCGCCAATCTCGCGATCTATCCATGATCATTTGCGCGACAAATAACAAGGCAAAAAACTTAGATCACTTAATAACCTGGTAGACACCCGATACAGACATAGCACTGATGTAGTGATGGCCCAGAACTTTTTTCCCCGGGCTGATGAGTTAAGGAAGAAGATCATGGTGATTTTCAGCAGGACTCCTTGGACCCACGAGTCTTTCAGGACTTCAAAATATCCGTACGTCTTTCGATTGCAAGTGACCTTATTTGTAAGTCTAAACAGAGTTGTTCTATTCCTTTGGAATTCCGGAATAGTCTTGATCTTTGTGATTATCTGCACGATACGAGCTTCTCTCCTCAACATGTCCCATTTGAAGCGCTGCAGCCTACAGCCCGGACGCTAACGTAACGACTTCAAACACTAACTCTGCTGCGTTAAACCACCATCTATCTCGGATCTCATCAATCTTCTTCCGAACGCTAGAGTAACAACCAGCCAGTTGGTATTCTTGACACTTCATTGGGCCAAGACTACTTTATCACACAACGGTTGATGCAGTCCTTCTTGTACCGGTTTCTTCGAGCTTGGCTCGGCCGCACGGTGTTTTTTTCTGACTTGTTGGAGTAGACTTCATTGGCCGGGTATGTCAGATTCTGAAGGAGAAAAGACGGTAAAAGTGGCGAGTTGTTTTGTGGACCACTGCCAATTCGCAGTTTTTGAGTTCCAGTTACAGTCGGCTAATACCGCGTGCGACCTGCAGTCCTATCCACACTTATGTTTTGCAGACATCCATTACATGTGCTCCTGATGCATCCGACAAGGATCTCGGAAGCACCTGACAGTAGTATGTCTGTAATGGTTTCGAAATTGTCTATTCTTTCAAACATGAACGCCAACTTTAAAGACCGTGGTGCCCAGAATGAATTGTCCCTTGTTCCCCCGTGACGTCATAATTTCTCAATTTGGGGGTGTGGGGTGTTGCTGGCCCTCGTTTATACATATGCGAATTTAAATTAGAGCATGTCTGTACACTCTTAAAACACAGTTGGGTTAATTTAACCAAGAATCCGGTCACGATAAAAATAATTCAATCGGGGTTTACTTTGATGTAGTGACTTCTGAGTAGCCAAATTGTGAAATATCTTGGAAATAGGTAGGAGAACAATATTAGAAATTCCATTATTTTTTTTTATTTTTTTTAACACTTCGGATTCGGAATTCGGATTCCGTGGATTTGCTATCAAACTTGTTTATTATCCAAAAGTATCCACAAACTAGTTTGTTTGACAAAGAATGATGAAAACTACATAAATTACTTTTTCTCCGACTCAAATCGCTTCGAACATCCTAATAACGATTGGTTAGTATTAATTCAAAATTCAAAGTACAATTTCTTTAATTTTAAAAACCGATCTCGTCAAATAGAAGTATTTTTGAGGAATTTTTCTTCCTCTAATCAATATATGTACGCACTTGCGGTGATTATTGGCTGAATCGTAATTATGCACGGATACACTCGGCCCACTAGGCCCAGTGCGTTGGGGATTAGGATCAGGAATTAGGCCACAATAGCCAACCACCGTTCGTCGGAGACATGTGCTCGACCCCAGCGTTTTAACGAGACTGGGAATTGCCGGACCCCCCCTTTCCACACGATCTATTGTAATTTTCCAGTCAGTCAGTGGCCCTGCATGACATCTCATGCTGGACGAACAGTCCAACATACTATTCGTCTAGTAAGCTGACGAATATTAATGCTATAATATAATTGATAGTAATATGGCCACCCCATCCCGAAAATTACATTTTCAATCACACTTTTTAGTGTCAAATTGAGGAAATAATTTTGCAAATAGGAACGCGACGATTCGAGAACAACTGATACGAGTTCCCTGGCTCTCTCGAGTTCTCTGACTACTATCTAGTTCCTGTCCTCTTGATACGACCAGTTGTTGTTGGTTTTGCCTGCAGGGGTTTTGGGGCGGGGCTGCTTGGACTCGGGAATTGGAATCCTTGTGTGTGGGTGGCATTCCCACTACCACCTTTCACAGCAAGTCACTTCTCATGTCCTCCTAGTAGTTTCTACTGTTTGTTGTGTTATCGTATTGACCTTTTGCCGCTTCTTTCTGCTTTCGAGTTTTCCCCATCAAAAAACCAAAATTGAATTATTTGAAACTGTCAATTCTAGAAAGAGAAATGGCATAGACATGTTGATGCCACATTGAATAAACTAAACTGCTGAAAGTGGAACAATTGGTGCTCCACCTGGGCAAAACAGGAGGCTTTCATGCCACCTGAAGAAGTCATTTAATATGGTTACAGAACTCCTCACTGGACATTGTAATTTTTCAGACAAAAGCAAATCATAAGTCGAATTAATCACGTTTGTCGGTTGTGCAGCAAGTTGGTGAGCGCTGCTTGATTTGGGTGTGGAATAACCTGTGTAGAGGGGTGGGGCATTCTAGGGACCCCGTCCGCAGAGCGAGCCCACTCCTCAAGGTCTCGAATAGCTGTGTATTGCATTGACCTTTAGCATGCCTGTCCTCCCTTTGGAGATTTTTAAACAAAACTTGAGTTTTTTTAACTGTCAATTTCGAGAATTGGCAAGCATGGCTTACGACCCTGGTCTAAAACTTAATTTGCTGAGGAATGGATCACGTTTGGGTCGAGACCGAATCCTCACACTGCATAAACTAGGGATTTCATGCCCATCGGGGAAGTTATGAAATCTGGTGTTACATGTCCTCACTGGACATTGTACTCATTAGAAACATAGGACAACCATGAGCGAATCCATCAGCTGTCGTTGGTTGTGCCTGCCTCCCCTGCAGGTGGTTGGGGCTGCTTGGAATTCGCGATAAGGAATCCCCGTGACGTGTGTGTTGGTCGGGTCACTTTGGGGTCACCCTCCACGAGCAAGTCCACTCCTCAGTGTCTTCGAGTAGTAAATACTGGTTTGTTCTTGCCTTGACCCTCAGCAACTGTCATTCTAATTCCTTGGAGTCAAGAAAATCAAACCTAAGGTTTTTTGAAACTATCCACTTCGAGAAGAGAATTGGCAAGCATGGCTACACCCTGCATAAAACTTGAATCCTGAGGGCCCCAAATCGGTACAAAAACCCCAATCCTCCACACACTGCAAAAACAGTAGGATTTCATGCCCCCTGTGAGGTAGTGACTGAATCTGGGGTTACACAGGTCCTCACTGGGCATCGTTGCTCTTCAGGAACATAACAAAAAAGTCCAGCAAGGATATCATCCTCCCGGAAGGTGGAAAAAATAAACCCCTGATCACTTCGGGGCATGGTTTCCTTCTTCCATTGTCAACTACCAGAATTAGTGAAAACAATGTCGGTGAACTTCATCGTACACAGGTGTTGTGTAATTCTCATACAACAGTTATATGACTGGTGATATGCCAATCGTTGGTGCGTCCCTTTGGTAAAGAGTGTACTGTCCCTCTCCAGCATGCGCTATTGGCGTTACCGTACCTCATGGACCTACTCTGAATAGAATCTGATCTCGTCGGTGCTGCAGGCAATGACATGTTTTCTATAACCTATCTATACCCATCCAGATTATCGGAACGAGCGGGTAATCGACAGAACTTCATTTCCGATATAGCTATTCAGCCTCGATCTAAATTAATAGTCTACTTGCAACTTTGCTTTACTTTTTACGTTCCCTCAAATTTAATCTAACCGTTGCTGACTAGAATACCGCCTTTCCCATATGTCCCCCCTACATAATGATTTTATAGACTTTTGACCAGTTATTGACACTGATACACACTGCTGTCATATGTGGGCGGCTGATTATTAATAGCAATTTTAAACGAATTACACATCTCCACTGAATTCTACACACATTGTGTGACGTTTACCCTTCGTTGGGTATAGTATAAGTAACGTCACAGTTTTGTAGAAATATTTACACATTTTCTTAGAGTGTTCGCTCGTATCAGCTGATATTCGGTTTGAGGGTTGAAAGTATATTCCCTTATCAGTTCATTTAATGATATCGAACTCATGTTATTTTTATATGTAATGTTGTATACAGTATTTTTCTTCCGAAGAACACAGTCTCAGTGACGACTCTTATCTAGTAAATGCAGGTTTTTAGTACATGATTTCCGACAAAAAAAAATCATGGAGAAGGGGGGGGGGGAGGAACTTCACTGTCCTTTATTGAACGAAGCTAAACTTGCATCATTTGTATACCGGAAAAGGTAAACATATAAATTAGAAACCACTAGGTTGAGGTTGGTATAATTTATTGGCTATGACCTGACGGACATTACTACCGTTCTTGGAATACAAACTGTTTCCTGCTGATGCTATGTCTATCCAGTATTTCTAGGCCTAGTACTGATACTAGTAAAAGTGCTCCTTACTGAACAGCTTGCTACAAGGTGAAGGTTTGACTCGGTGGATCCTTGCCGTTTCTGTTTGAGCCCTTCAAGGAGCAACAATGGATGTGACGATCGAGCGTGGCCTAATATCTTTGCCACCCTGGGCTAGGTATATTTACACGGACCCTAGACCTACTTCTGTAATGCTAACGATACCCTATTTTTAGTGCATTTGTTTAGTGTAATCAATCGAGTTCTTTCGTATCGATAAAATACACCAAAGTGTCCGTGGGTATCGGGTCATTCACTAGCCTATCATAAACCCTCCAGATAGCCAACAAGATCTTAATTCACACAATACGTACAATTTGAATATGTGAGTAGAGTCCATAGCAAAATAAACGGTTTCAGACACAGTGTCTTTTACAACAATGTGTACCGCACTCATTGCCAAAGCAAAATGACACCCCTCCCCCGATTAAGAAACCGATCCTCAACCATTCCCTAACTTTTACCAGATTCACCCCTTTTCTGACCGCTAAACGGACCCCATCAACAGTGTGACACTGGCCTCCAAGCTCATGGTAAACCACGCCAACTACTGGTTGTAAGTGCCTGAATTGAAGGACCACTGCAGATGGATTATAAAGAGTACAGTATCTTAGCTGGGAAGAACGGAATGGCCGTATTCTAATGACTTTCCGTTACAGAGTTCCAGTTCTTTGAATTATTTTCTGGTTAATTGCGCAGATCGCAAAGCATCCACTCAAGGCAATACTAATGATGCATACTTGGCACAACTCCTGCACACAATCCTTGTTGTTTCACTTGAAATGTCACACATTACTTCACTACGAAAAGCATTTAGTCTATGGTACTTTGGGTTGAGAGAAAGACAACAGAGCTTCTGCTAAATGTTGACTTATTCAACAAAAAACAATAAATACTGACTTAACATCCCGGGCTGTCCAAGGGTGATGTCATGCGTTATTGCCCAGTCGGGCCTTTCCCCAAATACGCTGCATAATGGACCTACTTGAGGCCACTAACTCGATTAATGGGGTTTGGCCTATAGATACAGTTTCTCCCTTCCCACGAGATAACGTCTGTTTTTCCAAGCCTTCAGTTGTCCTCTAATGATTCAAACTGACCTACGCTTCTGCTACCTGACTACCCAAATAGCAACCAGAACCACACGATATTGCAGCATGGCCTATCCTGACGTACCGTCCTACTTGCGTATCTTCGGCCGAATGCCTATTAACGAGTTTACTTAACAGGCCTCTTTCAAAGAACCCACTCATCTCTTCATAGAATTTCACCAGATGTTTCGCAACTTCGAATCTCTCATTCCCTTCTAGTTTTTCCTCTAAGAATATCGCAAACGTCTGGAACAATAGAGGCATAGTACTAAAGGGGACATTATTTCTACTTCTTGACAGTCTGGTATGGAGCGTGCTGCGACGGGCAGCGAGAACCCGTCCAAATTGCTGTACTGCTTAACGATAAGTAGTGTAACTTGAGCGAACGTGGTTTTGAGTTATGCGACACTATTCGTCCTCCGATTAACCTTTACTGTTTAACTTAAAAACAGAAACCGACTATCCATTTTTACATTGTATGCACAATGCAGTTGAGTTCATGTTCACTTTCGTCAGTATTATCATTATCTTCGAGAAACGTCTACGTTATATTTGGTTGTTTAGCTTCAAAACACTAAACCACACAGATCCTTTTTCGTCAGATCGTAGAAATAACATCGTGGAAAATATCATAATGCACTTAAACGAAAGATTCGTTTATTTCAGCAGTGTTGTGAGAGGAAAACGCTGGAAATTCCGCTGCAAACCCAGATAATTTACAACACAAGCTTCCCAGTGCACGATTATTTCAGCTAGTAATTCCCAACCAAGAAAAACTGCCTAATATTGATTATCAAAGCAGAGTGCCACTGTTGGTTAGCGCGAAGCGTACTGCTCATATTGTTTTAGGCCATAAGATCTACAGGAACGTCGGAAGTTACACTTGCGGAGCTTAATTGCAACCATCCAGTGTCATTTTAGCAGTTTGTGGAAAGGGATCCGGTTTTTTCTTCACTCCGCTGAAGAGACTATTCGGGTGGGGGCTGCCCAGGCAGATGGGAGGAGGGATGTTACTATCGATTTGAACTACACAATTCGGAAAAGTTTCAACACAATTCAATTCATTTCCCAATAAATGTGACAACGGGACTCGAATTTCAGCGATTCCTTTTTTAGGTGACTGTTTCATTGGGTCAGCACTGTCACACATCGATTGTGGTGACCGTGTGAAAAAAAAAAAGTTTTTTTCATATGACATTGAATCACGTGATAGCTCCACGGTTGCACACGCATGTGCGGGGACACCGAGTTGCATGTTTTCTGACTAGGCCAGAAATGGCCAAATGTTAGTTATGCCATTAGGGCCAGCGATACGATACCATTGCGCGCATTGCACATTTCAAAGAAAACAACATATGACATCTGCTTTAAACTAGCACAGGTGAAAAATAGGAGTACCGACAACCCCACATCCCAAATTTTGAGGTTCTAGCATGTTGCCTGTTGAATTGATGGTCATTCCCTCTTTTAGGAATTTATGACATCAAAGGGAACACGAGCGAAAGGCCACCATAGACCCTACACAGAATTGCTCCGTTTTTGCGTCATGATACCAGGGATGAAACGAACAAGAGTAATTCACTCAGACATGAATGATATAATACTTTGATATCTTGTGAACGATGTTCCAAGTGTTTTCATTCGGATCCCATCGAGAGGTATAGTACGTATAGGATTTTCGAAAGTACATGTTTACGAGAGGAGTCGGCTGTATAAATTTACATGACCATTTGACCTTTAAGTTATACCCTGTGTCGTTGAAGCAATTCACCTCTTTAAACGTACTGCAAACACCGCGGGCGAAGGAATCAACTTACTTCATTCGGCGCAATTGGACTATTAACTACATGAACGGTTGTGTGGTACGTCATCGAGCTGTTTAAACCTGTGGAGCGCACCACTCGCGCGTACCCTGCATACACTATCTAAACCTCTTGATATATACGTTGTTAGCTGAAATTCCCTGTGGATGTTTCGAATCTTCATTAGATATTTCACTCGGCTATCAGTATACATTTGGAATAGGCTCTTTGGTGATAGCAAATCTTCACAGAATTTATGATTTCTCACAATCAAGAGCTGACCATCCCGTCAGCAGAAAATTAATTCAAGGGGAGCAAGACAAGTAAATGTCATTTTCGACTGCATATGAAGGCTTTGCACTCAAGCATGGGTACCAGAGGAGAAGTCCCCGATACAATTTGGTGACATTTTAGAGTCTCCGGCGCGGATCCGAGAAGAAGTTTGAGATGTAGCAGCGTCAGCGATCAGTCACAACTGTACCACACTGATCAGCCATACACTCTCACACACCTATGCTACATCAGTCAGTCGAGACAATGCGACAATGGACATTCCTATATGTACTATTCTTTTGCGATTCTTGTATAATAAGTTATCAAAATAGCAATGATAAATTGCAGGACTTCTCCGACAGAATTGAATGTTTCGTTCCCATCTGTCAATATTATTAATATCCATTTTAGATATTACACAAATATTTGGAGAGAAATATGAAACTTTAGTATGTTAGTTCAATAAGGTACTCGTAGGAGCCGAATTAGCAGCCCACGGGACGTTAACAACTACTTGAAACGTGGTGTGATTGGCTTCTTCAGATTGTAAATTATGACGTAAAATTGAACAGTTTCCCAAGACGTAGCTATTGCCATGAACCAGTGAAACATACCATAGCGAAAAGGCACAACTATTTGATTTATTGCAACGTCTCATTATTGCAAGTCCCATTGCAATCATGAGACAATGCAACGATGAACGTTTCAGTGAAAATGACTATAATATATTCTGATATTTCTGTGCATATGATGGGCTGAAGGGTCCAGTATTCTGGAACGTTCCTTAGAAAAATAAAGTGAGTGCATGCAATCATCAATATCAAGTACAAAATGGGCATGAATATGAATTAAACATATGAGGGGACGAGCTCTCCGCTCCAGAGACGGAGGGGGGGGGGGGTGACTTCCGAGGTTACACTACTGCAATGACGTTGAGAACTCCATCCAGAACTTGAATGACGAGTGGTCTTATCTGCCGTCTTCAGTTTCATCTCCCCACCTACACCCACCCTCCCACCTATCACAACTGCAGATGCGTCCATTGCAGGATCGGGAGCCTTCCGTTTCGTTTTTTTTCCGGAGAAGCACAAATTATCGAAATTAGTAGATGTGCTCTGATGAAAAAGACATATGATGCTCGAACGTACCAATTTATCTAAGCGTGTTCACCGTAAGTGATCTTAGGAAAGAGGCTATAACGCTCTATGAGTTAAAAAGCCAATGAGGTGTAGCCTACCACAACATGAACAACAAACTTTTCACTTTCCACTGTATACAAGGATCTGCTGACACTATATATTTTATATGTGGACTGCTGACTAGTATCATTGAAAATATCGATACCTAAAATACTGGAAAAAATCTCCGACATGTTACATTAGTGAAAAATATGGATGATGTGTTTACTAGTTAGCGATGTTGGGAGGGGCGTCGCCAGAAGTGATTTCTTTACGACACTCTTAACGACTAACCCAGTCTTCATTCTTTTGAAAAAAATATCCATGAAATCCACGTCGAACAGTGTGTGTGTGTGGCCAGTCACGTGCAGCAACCGCGGTATGAATTGAAAGTGTTCAATCCACGTCTAACGCGCCACATTCAGTTGGGGCAGGCTTAGAACAATGTTGATCAGAAGTAGCCTCCAACTTTGCAACTCAAGCGGAGTGTCACTATCGGTGAACGCCGATCATCTAGTATTATTCATTCATTTCTAATGATAGGCCGCCTCAGATTGCCAACGTAACAAAGTTCTAACAAAACATCTGGATAAGTATTTTACCGTTTGAAATTTCGAAAAGTGTCACTAACTAAGCGGAGCGTCAATCACAGATTGGCGCGGAGTAAAGAGATTCTCGAGAAATGGCAACGCCTATGGTGATTGCTAACTTGAATAGAGAGGAGAAATTTACACTAGCTTCGTGCTACCATGTATATGGTTTGCTCACAGCGTAAAAACAAAATCGACAGAGACATAAGTAATAGGGTCATCAGCAAAATTGATACCAAATTCTAGATGGTCAGCTAGCAATTTTAAACAGGATATATAGACCTACGTGAGGAATTACTAAAATTCACTCATCATCCTATTTAAGGAACTGAATAATAATTGAAGCAATTATGTTGAGCAGGCTCTAGTTTTGAAAGCTCCAACTTTTCAAAGCAATTTAAGGTAGCAATTGATGCCAGTGAGTGAGAACGGTGTGGGAGCCCTTCTCATTTCAGATATCAAGATTGCAAGATATGTATTACTCATGAAGTCCGGCATTTCATATTTGAGGTGTTTACGAATCATATTGCCATTGACGTATTTGGCAGAAGATGAAAAACATGAAACAGATATTAACTAGATGGAGTTCATTCTAACAGCAAAATTATTTGCATATTACTCATATCAAAAGCAAGGACAACCTTTTCCCAGAAGAATTTTCAAGAGTATGAGTTGTAGGTTCAGTATACAATGTTTTGAAGAGGTATAAAGAGCTGTTAATTTTTTTCAGAAAGCTTTTTCTGAAGATTTTTTTTCCCTTCTAGTGGGGGTGTTATGAGGCTACCGTACATTTCAACTCTGCGTCGCATCACTGGAGACTCTTTCTCGGCATCCGTATATATATATATATAATATATATATATATATATATATATATATATATATATATTATATATATATATATATATATATATATATATATAATATATATATTATAATATATATATATATATATATATATATATATAATATATATATATATATCTATTATATATATATATATATACAAGCACAATTTCCTACTCCCAAAAAATAATATTTTTGTAGGGGTTTTTTCTCGGTTTTTTCCTCCCAAAGTGTGTCCCACTTTTTATTTATATTTTACAGTAAATATGGAAAAAATACTCCATAAAATTGGCAAATTCATAAGGAGATTTCTATCATAGGAGAAGAGGGCACTTCTGTTTCCTGATCTCCTTCATACCTATTGCCATACTCCCTAGCAGTTGTCACCACCCCACTGCACGAAGAACATTCCCTACAGTCAAGCTCTGAAACGCATTTGCTCCTCTGATGCTGATTTCGAGTCCCGGCCAACGCACATTCAAAACATCTCCAAAAGAGGCAGTTCCATTGAAGAGGCCATTGAAAAGGCTAGGAATGAAGGCTCCACAAATTGAAACTCTGGTGAATTACAACTCGTCAATCCAACTCCAGAGTACCACTCGTCTGTAAATACCATCCTGCTGCCCTCCCACCATTAGCCACTCTCATTCACAAGCATTTGCCATCCTTCAAAGTCAGGAACGCCTAATATCGTGTTCCCGGAACCCGGTTGTTGCCTACAGCAGACCTCGGAATTTGCGTGACATTCTAGTCAACGCCAAATTTTCGGAGCAAGCCGAGCTGTTTCGAGAATGTTTCGAATTTCGAATGAGATGCGAAATAGCGATTGAGCTAGGAAAAATGTGGAGTAACACAGCCATATGTTTTGGATGCAGAGCTTTCGGACAATACTAGTCCTTCGTTCAGTGCAGTGATCACAGAAGTGATAACTCGAAGAGAAGACGGCTGAGACTTTATAGGCCTAGGAACAATGGTGGGTGAGGGTAATTAGTGTTTCGATGATTGACAGGGGATAATCCCTGTGGGGATTATACTGGGGAGGCCAATGTATAATATATATATATATATATATATATATATATATATATATATATATTATATATAATATATATATATATAATATATATATATATATATATATATATATTATATATATATATATATATATATATATATAATATATATATATATATGCTCATCTCAGTTTTTCGGTCGATTCTATCCTACAACTTCCAAGCCATGATTTATGACTGTATTCTACCATTACCAGTACAGCCGAGTTCGCCGCCTCCAACAATTACAATCGAGGTCGAAACCACCAGCAAATACAGCCGGTTTCGGCGCTTCCAACAATTTATCGACTAGCTTGTTCGCGATCGCGACGAGAGGTTCTACTACCGCGTCCGCTCCATCTTGGACTCCTCGTTGAAAACGGACTAGATGGTGCCTCTGCTCCCATTTTATGTTCAGTCACATGTATGCAAGTTTTGAGTAAGCTTTATATCGAAATATACCGTGTTCCTTTCCCCGCACTCCCGCCTCATTTGTTCAAATTTCAAAATGGCCACGCGCTTATGGTTAAGGGCACGTAACTATATTGTTACAACGTTTTTGCACCGGTCCTAGTATCTTAAGATCTGATCATTCCAGGTAGCCGTTGGTGCAATATACTACATACCATATACCTCGTTTTTGGAAATGATTTGCCACTTCACCTTGGCGTAGGGGACAACATTGAAATTTCCAAGCAGGTTTAGATGCAATTTGGTACTATATACCGGTAGCATACCTCAACACCCGTTGAATGTAGTATAAAAGTTGTATTTTCATGTAGGTTCCATGAATACCTTGTGACCAACATATGTGAGTGTGTGAAAGTGAGTTATAACCGGTCATGATTCCGGTACTTAACACCGGCTGGAGACGACACAAGTACAACTTGGGCGAACTTGAAATGTCGCTCAACGACAATTTTTTGTGGAATGATCGTCACCCTCACGGTGTGTAATTCTGCATCCAAAATGTAGGGCCTGTATCGCCTAATCACTACAGCGTAAGATCGTCACGTAACCCGATGCATAATAGGCCTCAATCGATAATTGTCGAAATACTACTCCAATATATATAACGCCTATATATATGGACTTTATCATTTGGGGGATAATCTGGAGGATTAGGCCTTCAACTCACTGATGGGTCCCCGTCCTCGGTTTGTAGGCCTACCAGACGACACAGAAAAATTATCCAGTAAAGGACACACTGCGCCAATGGTCTTTTTCTACGCGATTTCATCCTCAACTATCACATGTCTGAGTTATGAGATTTGATTTCGAAAGAAGGGTTCAAAATCCCGTCACAACTAGTCACAAACAGACACTGTGAAACTGGCATCTTCAGGTAGGCAATACCGTAGATATCTCTCACTCCGACAGAAAAAAGGGATGTCTCAATGTTGAATAAAAGGACTTGACTCAACTGACTTATATGCACAGGACTCTTCGTCCCCCTCGCCCTCTCCATACTTTCACCACGGAGTTAGCGTACGGCGGTTTTGCCACGTTTTGGGCCCTCCGCTCTGCCCAACCTGTGGCAATCGGGAGCCCTATGTCCTCACTCACTGATCATGATCAGGCCCATCTCTTTTCGGGCAGTCCACCATTGGTCTAGGGTTGGTGTCCTCTCTGTAGGCCTGAGCCAGTAGTTGTTTTCAGGACCTCTTACCATCATGCTCGACCACCTGAGTCTTTTTACCTGAATATGTCTGTGATTGTGTTAGGGATCTTCAATCTGTTGCGGACATGCTGGTTTGATAACGCGGTCTCTGCGTGTTACTCCCAGGATGGCTGTTAGACAGTTCATGAAATTGAATAACTGCTCCCTAAGGGTATTACACCAACGGTCTTGTGAAACTACCTTCCGAATGACTCGAAATTTGAAGTATCCCGTATTACTCCCAGCACCGGGTAATCAACTTAATTAATTGTACTAAAATCAAACTAACGTTGGACTCGATCGAGCTGACTAGCTAGAACTTTATGTATGTACATTGTAGCTGTACGTAGTTCGCTTTCGCCAGCCCAAAGTCAATACTACAGTACAACGAGAACTGTATCGCTCGACTATGAGTACATGCAACTACAAGTTGCGTGTATAGCACGCAAGGCTTTCCATGGGGCTTTTCATAAGACAATGCAGGTTCACTGTGCGTGGTCAGTTGTATTTTCCGATAATTAATTCATTCTCTAGATATGGTTCCGTTAATGGTGTAACATAAACTGATAGCCACTCACCCACCACCACCATATGAATTGAAAACCATCACCGTTCCAGCTACGCACTCCCATTGCCGCGTACCACACGGCAGCAGCAGTCGTAGCGCCTCGGGCCGACGAAACCTCATCAACGACACAGTTCTTTGTTGTCAGCGTACGATAACTTTGTAATACTGGTTATTATACTCGATGAACTCCAATACAAAATGTTCTAACCAATACCGCTGGTATATGGGTGTGTTTCTCTGAATACTTATACTCTTCATAAATTGGTTATAGTCATTTGACTGAAGTTTATTGAAGGCCTGCGAAGAGGCTTGTGAATGGTATAGCTTCACCAGTCAACAGCGGAATGTATCAAATTTGATCTATGGAGGGGATGGTGCATCAACAATGGAACTAGCATTGTGCAAGTATAAATGCAGATCCCACACTGAAAGGTATCATGTTCCTCGGGATTGAGACCACCAGTTAGCTTCATAGCTCAATTGGCAGGGCGCTTGCACGTAAAGCATGAGCGACCTTCCCGCCTGTCTGTCTAACATTATATCTTTTTCAAAGACTAATTACAGCTTAGTAAGAGTGTTTGAGTCACTGGTCAGTGGGCACTATTCGTCTTCCTTCAACAGAGGAAATCGGCACATTCTCTGGCAGAAACTCGGACAATTGGCTCGATTTTCTGAGTCTTTCCTTTGAAGAGTGGGAAATGAATACTTGGACGCTACCAGGGTGGTGATTGGTTCATCCGGGCAGATGAACACCACCGCCTCCATCTCTTCCGGAAAGTCGGGTTCCTCATACAGTAGAACATGAATATAAGGTACCCCTGCATCGAGTTCAGGATACAAAGAGGAGCTGGAAGACGAAGAGGGGCACTCGGTCGACGGGTGAAACCGCCGATACCGGTGGCCCAGGTAATACCCAGTAGAACCAGAATGGCGATGGCGTTCTGGAACTGCCTCTTCCTTTCATTCGCCTTCTTCGTATGTTTCCCTGGGAACCGGTTTGTTGAGTTTCCAAAATGACTTGGACGTACACCACGGCATTGAAGAGAGTACTGAGGCAGGCGGGTATCACTACGCCTCCGATCATCGGCCATGGCGTACTGACGAACACCTGCCGATAAACAATAGTCTTATATTGAAACGATGTTACCTCACGCGATCTGGCGTCACACACAGAACCTAATAGGACACCCTCGTTTCTTTGCGTATGTATTAGTGGTGAATCACGCAGTCTTCTGTCAGTACGGTATTGCTTATCTACACTCGTCCCGTGTCAAACACTAGCATAGCATTGAGTGGACCCTGTCGTTCTCCTGCGTACGTATCTGTTTGTGAAGTGCCGTATTCAACAGGGTTGGGGTTTTTATGAAAGGGAAAATCGGATTTATCTAAATTAAATAGATTTATTTGATTTAAATCGATGTATGAAGACATCAGTTTTAGGCATTCACTGCTGTTGAGAAGCTTTCTTTTTCAGTCAGTGCAGGTCTCAAGCAGTGGTTCATCAGATACATTAAAAAAAACCAATATACACGCAACTTATTAATGGTTAATGAACCCTTCTCTTCCTTTCAGTATGTGTCAGTATGACCTCGACCTTTTTTACTAATTCATCGGGACTGAAGGGAGACCATAGACCACCAACTTTCGTGAAAATCCCTCAATTAAAAGAAAAAACGTAGCATTTTGCAAATTGGACTACTTTATTATCATATACTAAGCCTGAATTCTAATAATTTTGTGAACGGTTCATAGTTGATATATACACTCACTGCATCATTAATGCATTTACCGATCAACAAATGTTGCGTATACACACATTTCGGGCTAATTTGTAAAAACAAAAATGCAAATTTGTGCAAATGGGATGGTCATTAGGGTTGAAAATTTGAGCCGCAGGACAACAACTGACTATCAACCTTCACACGAAATTCCATCATGAGGCATTCACGATTAAGGAGATATCGCGATATATTGACGAATAGCCGGACGAAAAGCGAAAACAGGCACACACACGACAAAGTGACCTCTATCTCTCCTAGAACAATGCTCAGGCGGGATGCAAACTAATTGATATCCGGGCAGATCACAGACGTTCACGTCTGTACACTCTTAAAAAACATATGGGTCACATCAATCTAAAAATTGGGTCAGGATGTGATTATACATTTCAACTCAACTCAAACTTTGACCATAAATTTCGTTTGGTTTCCTTCTAACCAAATTCTGGGTTAATTTGACCCAGATGATCATAGACTGCAGTAGCCAGAGAGTGAATTAACTCACACATCCGCTCTTGAGTAGCTGCCAGGAGTAAGTGTACTGATTCCAACGTCACACCAACCACCAACAGCGGCACACCTGCGGAAAGAGGCAGATATTTATCTTGTAACTGTAAATCGATGATAAAGTTTCGTCTGTTCGGTATGCCGACGGCCGATGAGTGGCGGTGTGCTATCGGTGGCGATTTGCAAGCAAACATTCCAGCATTATAGGTGTACTTGAAGTTGCGATGGTCGAGGTCCTGGGTTTTAATTCATGCTGCAATGCGGGGATTTGTCCCGGGATATTGCAATAAGTCTCGTTAGTTGCCTGTGAGCAGTCACGTCGGACATGATTCTTCCGCGTATCCGGGATCCGAGAGAGTGGCGGGATCCTAAATTCCACGGATGTTTCATTTCGAATGGGACGTGAAATGGCGGTCTCGGGAGCAGGTTGAGATTATGTACAATATTTCACGAACCTCCCACGATATCATTGATCACGAGTCGAGACGAGAAGGTGAACTGTCGGACGGTGCTCATACGCGAACAATACGAACTGGGTTCCCTGATCAGCCTTAACTGGTATCCTGATCCGGAGAACAGCCACAAGTGACAATAACCAGGTTATAGCTATTACCTGGGCCTAATATGTGACCCTTCAGAACAAAAAATGCGCCCGAAGAAACTCAAAAATTACTGTTCTGTCTTCACATTTTCTCTCTCAAATTTGAATACCAGAATTTTCGCGAAAAAAGAGCCCTGCTCACCCTCTGCAAATAACAGCGATTTCCACAGGAGGCCATTTATCCGGGCGTTCACGACTTTCACAAACAGATAGTACATGTTCAGACTCTCCACTGACATCCACGCAAGAGAGGAGAGAAGAAAAGTGCATTGACCGCATGACGTCACAGGATACGTCACTGAGGAAGTGGCGTTGCCGCTCCGAGTCTAGCAGGACCATGAAGAGGAAGGTACCGTACAATCCTATCAGAGTGGTACACAGGATCATTAGATCTGGTTGGTATCTTCTTGCGAAGTTTACTGTGTTGGTGCAATGTAACAGAAAGAAATACCAGTATAAATAAAGACATACGCTTCTATTAAAGAAAAGAATGATCGTACACAACGAGAGAGCTTATTCTATAAACGTCTCGGCATCACGACCGTCAGTGAATATTCCCCTTCCGCTCTGTTAAAATGCTGTCGTAAACATTTCTCGATAGGGAGATTTTAGACGCTCCCATCATTTGAAAAGGCAGCACCCGCCATTCCGTCTGATCCAGATCGCCTCACTTTATAACAAGGCCTAATTTGCTGCTGCTATCAAAATCTACGATTTTTGATGTTCCAATCAGCATCTGAAGTGGTTTGTCCCCGTGTAGGGGTCCGTGACTGCCGATCTGGCAGTCTTTTACAGCTTGTCTTTTCTATGCTCTATCAAATGCTCTCTCTCTCTCTCTTGGGGGAGGCTATGGCAGACTCCCTATCTGATTTCGATGCTCTTTTAGTCCCACCCCAAGCGCCCTTCCTGTCTCTCTTATTTTGTAGGGTAACTCTCACAAGACTTGCAAGGAATTTCACACACCACTTCACTCAGAGCAACCTCTCTATCTCTTTCGAACATGGTAAAAGAATTAACACTTATCAAATCGTGGTCTAATTGTCCCCAACGATGTGGACTGAAGATGTGTAGTGTGCAAATCGAAATATAGCTATTAACCATTTTACATAAGCTGTGATTTACAGACACGCAATTTTCCAAATGATCGGCTGGTCTATTCCAAAGATGAGGAACAGCTTTGCGAAACGTACTGCTGTTTTAAACTGTCATGTGGTATGAATAACTTAGATAATAGGGGGAATAATACGCCGAGTTAGTAGAGTAGTGATTGTTTATTATATTTGTGGAGATATTGGTATACATAATGTAATGAATAGGTATTGGTAGAGTCAGCGAATATATTGTCTCAATACTAATGTCTTGAGTCGAGTGACTACTTCGAGTGTGACCACTGGGGACCAACCCTAATGAGGGTTTCCGTATATAAGTATCTACTACACACACAAAATTGCTGTTATTTACGTTGGACTCCCTAACTTTCAACAGTGATTGCGCCTCCGTTAGTACTCAATTTTTATTTTCTCTATTTTTTTACAAAATTTGTTCGTTCCTGATGGGTGACTTGACATTTGCATGACGCACCTTGATTCTCATGATATTCAATACACTTCAGGCAGGGTCAATCGAATGTGAGTCATAGTAAAATAAGAGGTGTCGTCACAAAGGTGACTCTGGGGAGTGGTATTTTCACTTGGATCAGGCATATATAGTAAATGTCAGGAAAAGCTGGCAATTGGAGTGCTTGGGTCCCAATTTTTCACACAACATGGCTAGGAGGTTGCGGCTGTTCATTATACGACACATTTGCTGGTTATCAGATAGGTCTAACGTGATTTTGCTGAGGGTAATGTTTGCGTTTACGATTTGAAAATATACAGATAACACAGAGACACATTTTAGATCACAAAGCAGTCTAGATCACAAAACTACCCGGCCAAACCAATAGTAGGCTAACGGAATGATCATGTTTTAACTTTGGCATATCTCGCCCATATGCAAGCACACATAAGGCGGAATACCGCAGAATGTTGATAAATGTGACTTCAGGCTCAAGTAAGCTTACCAGACCAATAACAAAATGATACTCACTCGTGTGTTGCGAAAGCAAATATGGTAAGAAAAAGACCAAGGGATCGGGAAGCTCGCAAACGAACCACTGTTGCATATCAAGAATTTAAGATGAATTCTGTGAGGAATCATCGTCGTATATGTCCTAAAACCGTTGAAGTGAAATAGAAACAATATATATATTATATATATATATATATATAATATATATATATATATATATATATATATATATATATATAATATATATATATATATATATATATATAGATATATATATATATATTATATATAGATATATATATAGATATATATATATATATAATATATATATTAGATAATATATAGAGGATCGGAGAGTGCAGGTTGATAATTGTCTTGACCATGTAGTAACCGTCGCAAATTATCTAAAAACTCTAACGAAGCTTGAAATTCCAGCCAAATTAATAATCTTTTTGGTGTTACAATGCTAAAGAGAATAAAAAATCATTCAAATATCACGTTGTTCCAGGTTTACAGCATGTTCGGTTGGAAGGATGGATGCCTAAATTTCATATAATTTGGTGATTTGGGGGAACTGGCAACCTTTTTATGATGTCATATCTACCAATTATAAGGGAAAACTTAGGACATCTTTTCTTTTTTCTTCGAAATTGGTAGATATGACGGCATCAAGTTGCCCATTTGCAAAATCGCCCACCTTAGCAGTGATAAAATAATAATCTTTAAAATTTGTGTAACTTCTACGAACATGCCTATGAACATGAAACAAAGTTTGGTGGCATGATTTTCAATACACAATCATATGACATTTAATTTGTTTGGATGGACGTGTCCTTTGATTATAAATGAATTTACGGAAGACCCGAATGCATTTGCGCAGCAGAGATAAGACCATTAACAAAGCTTGCGAAAGCTAGCAGGACTAGAATTTTTGTAACTGCACTATGGACCACTATAGTGACATACATATAATCAAGGTGAAAATGCAATGAGGCAAATGTAAGAGTAACATATATAAATTCAATGTTGGGGAGCACGACTAATAGTGGTCCTTTCATGATAGTAGAACAAATCAGTCCGTTGAAATTTTAATTCCCTCGATGTTTCCTCTGCCCTTATATTAATGGAGTGGTTAGCACTCCCAGTGGAGCGTCTGATAACCCCCCATAGGCGTTCGACTCCCGGTCGGTTCACGTCGAAGGTTTTAAATAGTATCGGTTGTTGTCTCGCTGGGAGCCGTCAGTACGAGAGATTGGAGCAATTAGCATGTTGTCGTCTGCATGTGAATTACGACCACCTCTACGTTGTTGTAGCCATGAAGACATGGTGGCCTCATTCCGTGTACCTGGTGAAGGATTTACAGCTGGCCAAAAGTGTAGTATCCAGGTCTACGCCCTTGCCGTGCGTTGTATAGGTTGGGTTAGATCATGAGCGATGTTCTAATACATATAAGTAAATTAAGCGAATGCCAATTTTACCATGAGGACAGCAAAATTTGTAAGATGGGTACATTCGCAGTTGACAAGTCCATTTTCGTCGATGGTAACGAAACTGCAACCAATAGAGGACCAGTTACCTCGACCGCCATCGGCTCTTGAAAGTTCCAGAAGGAACATCGAGAGGTTATCGAGCTATGGGCGATCCCCAAACGTTCTGCAGAAGAAAAGAAGGTCTTATTTTTTTTATTATAGTTATAAACCTATTTTCGATCTTCGTTGCATGTGATAGTAATACCCAGATAGCATGAAATGCATTTTCGCAACCCACGACCGAAATACGTTTGCTGTCTTCCGTTTTGAAGGTATTATATTACATTCTTTTTGAATAATCAAATGTCTTTATCTACAAGATGATTTGACAGGGTCAGCGCCCAGGGTTGAGACGAGATAACGTAATGGCCAGACTCTAGAAATATTTTCAAACATTTTTTAAACAACTACGCCTAGCATCCAGACACAATGTGCGGGATAATGTTTAGAAAAGTGTTCAATTCCCAAACACTGTAGTCATTAAATCGAGCTAATCCGTGCGACTTACCTGCAATGGTAGGTACCATTGCCTGAAAGTAGAATTGGCCCTCTCAGTAGGATCGCGTGACCTGTCCACGTGAGGATTGCCTCGTCGTTCCTGTAGAGCGAGTTGGAGATGACTCTAGTATTGGGCACAAACCTTCGGCTTGAGGCTCCTTGGAAGGTTTCTTGCTCCGAGTTCACAGTCATGTAGTACCTCGACGAGAACAGATTAGGGCGCCGATAGACCGCGTAGGTCACTCGGAAGGGTGTCGTCGTTTCTTGTGAACTCTCGGGACAGTTCGGTGGATAGAGGAGTAGACTGGACGCCTCAGACCGTATTTTCCTCCTCGTTTCTCGGTCAGGGTATTGACGACTGTAACGTTTTCGAATATTTCCTGGGTGCTTCCTGCCTCTGTTTCAATCTCCGATGGTCGCATAGTGGCTATACCGAAGCCATCGAGCATTGATGAATCACCTTCTTGAACCTGGAAAAAGCAAAGTACAGAATAAGAAAGACCGGAAAAGGAACAAAGAGGTAATATATGGAATTCTCTGACAACAATTGGTTCCAGCCCTGCCGAGTAGATGCCTGATGCTTGATATTTCCCTTCTCACCTCGGTGGTCAAGGGTCATATGAACATTTATATGCGCGGGCGACTGTTCTGGACTGGACGTGCGGTAGATCAATTTGGCTCCTCGGCAGAATGCCAATTTTGCTACATTGTTGTGCACAGGGCCCTCCAATCTCCCATGAGGGTCCTGAACCATGATGCCTGTTGTAATGCTTCTACCGTCTATTGTCTGTTCCTCTACTCTTTCCCTGCTCTCCAAAATAGCCAAAGTAAGCGGAGTCAATCGCTGCATATAAGGCGCTATAAAATTCGAAATCATTATTATTATTATTATTATTATTTTATTATTATTATTATATTATTATTATTCTTATTATTATTATTATTATTATATTATATTATTATTAGTATGGATGGATATTTCACAATTTGCGATAAGACCGTGACGTACTGGATTGAATATTATACCGAATATAGCGCAAGTCTAACGAATTGATATATGGTATCTGCCACTGTCTTTACCATGAATGTTGATCACTAAACACTTAATAGCTATGGTACGTATCGTCTTCCAGACAGGCAAAGCAATTTCTGGGCCATGGCCAAATGAAAAGACATTGGGACTCACAATAGGGATGCACCCTTTCCATTAACAGGAACAGGTCGAACCAAAAGGAAAACAATTCAAACTGATTTCCTAGAACTAAAAAGGGACTGTAGGCGCCATGCATTTTAATAGGATTCAATTGAAATTGGTAACTTCGAAGGGATTCAACGGGATATTTTGTGCCGGAGGTAATCACTCTCTAAACGTCCTGAAACCTCAGAGCAAAATCTTACCATGACTACAACATTGTTGGTATTCTGGCTGTATGACCCTTCAGTCACGTTCACTTGCTTGAGTTGCTGCTCGAATGCTTGGAGCAGCCTGGTCGTCGTGCCATTCTGGTACGATTCGGCTAGAACTTCATCTTCACCGCTGAAGACATTACTTATGGTAACTGTGACATTCCCGGTTACTGCGAGGCAGTGAATTTGATGACTAATTGAATGTTTCAATGGATGATTGCATAATGGAAAGATTAAACGAGAACTTACCAAGTTTGATCTTCATTTTGTGATGTAATTGGAGTGAGAGGTAAGTGGGAACCGTATGCGCGTCTTGTCAGTCTTAAAAGTATGAGGCCAGGTCACCCTAGGCCCCATGAAGACGCTGCCAGCAACCATATCACAGTATTAACTGAAGTACTGCATACAAAGGGAGGGAGTGGATGGCACATTACCTCTCACTCCAATTACATCACAAAATGAAGATCAAACTTCTAACTTGGTAAGTTCTCGTTTATAATCTTTCCATTTTATGATGTAATTTCCGTTCTGGCAATGTGAGACCTTTAATGCAGAACCTGACTCAGCAGGTCAGAGGAAACTGTACCCATGCAGAAAAGAAATTGAACAAGGAAGTTACCTGTTCAAATGGCACCGGCAGAAGTGCGTCTTGAGATGAAATATATACAGATAATACAGATGGACGACTATCCTCTTAGTTGCCGCCTGCTCGTATAAAAAGGTTGACTGGGCCACATGGTGGCTACTTGATGTAGCATTATTCCATTATGCTACTCTAAAATAGCGTTCATATAATCTTGACGCTTCGCAGTGATGAGTTTGTTGTAGTATTCTTTGAATGTCTTTTCGCTTTTCCATCTTGCTTGGTTCAAAATAGTAGATATAGAAACCCTTGGTTGGGAAGCTTAGAGACGGAGGCTGTGCGAAAAGAAGTGAGGCTTAAAAATATGTACATTAATGCCAGCGTTGAGCATCACAGTCCGCAGCCATCTGGCTATAGTATCCGTGGACCACCTTCTTGTGCGGTTTACGAAACTGATGAATAACATTCTTTCGATGCCTCTAAATGACAGAGTTCGGTCAAGGTGATGGAGGGTAAGTGTAAACACACAACCGCTTGTCTGGGGGATAAGCAGAGAATTTAGGTTAACAGCCCACGTTGCCAGGCTGACTCTGCTTCAGCAATCTTGAAACAAAGATGTTACACTGCTAGGTCTAACCTCCATATCTTCTATAGATAAAGAGTGAATAGTCTGCTGCCGCTGGGCAGACACAAGAGTGACCAGCAAACAAGTCTTCAAAGTTAAGTCCTTGAGGGTTAACTTTCGGGCAGGTGAGAGCTGCCGCAAGTAGTCCAGGACCACTTTGACATCCCAAACACAGCTGTAGCGCGGCATGGGCGGTTTAAGGTTAAACACTCCCTTGAAAAAACGAGAAACAAGGGGATGGCTTCCAACTGTGTGTGAGCCATTCAAGGTGGCCACTGAAGAGATAGCTGCCCGAGCTGTGTTCAGAGCACTGTAGCCCAAAGATGGAATAAGTCTGTGAGAAATTATATCACCGAGAGGCAGTGGTATGCAACGGATTACTTTCTTGTTGACGACAAAAGTGCAACCACTTGCTGATGTAGACGTTGTATTGCTGGGTGGTAGAATTTCGTCGGTGGTAGGCTCGACAGCCGCCCGCATGTTACATGCCCTGGCTGTCATCCGCCGAAAAATGGACATTGTGTTGGAAAATCCACGAAAAACAGTTCGATCGTATGTAAAAATCTCTCAGTGAGCGGAAAAATTGGCGATAATGAGTGAAATCCGCGGGGAACTTAATAATAAAGTAATCCGATATTCCGTGAAGGGAAAGACTGAGTAATGTCGCACACAAAAATAGCAGACGTACTGACAAGCATGCGCAGACGGTTCTCACATTGCGAGAATGGAAATTACATCATAAAATCGAAAGCAAACGTGGATAGCAGACTTTGACACACTCTAAAAGCACTGTTCATGAATGAGGTGACATGGGGAAGGGCAAGCCCATAGTCTAATTACCTTAAAATGTGTACCTGTACAAACTACAAGGCAACCACACGCACAAGAACCTGTCATGTTGGTTCTTTTCTAAACAACTGGTGATTGTAGGTAGGTTGGGACACAAAGCAGGGGAAGCATATTCAGGACGGCGGAGTGCGAGGAAAAAACAACGAGCATAGGTTCGGAGGCGATGATTCAGGAGAGGCAATTGAAAAGAATGAGTATCTTCATGCAAAGGAGGAACAAACATCTGAAGTTCAAAGCGCATGGCCCGTGAGAGTAACAGTAAAGAAGACAGAGGGAGGTTGGACGGTTGGTATAGCAATTTGTGGTAATCAGCAAGTTGCCGTCTTCGTGTAACCCCCTCTCCCTCACACCCCCATCAGCACGGGGTATTGCCTTATCCGTGTTCCAGCGAAGGTCCGCAGTCGATAGTGGAGAGCAGACCCCATGTCTTAACTCCTGCCAGGCCTTGTTCAGGTTCGATCGTTTGACCGGCAAGTATACCATGGATAGAGTGGGGTAGTCATTGATGTTAGGACGTATGACCTTTCTCTGGTTACGATTAAGACACTTGCTAAAGTTTTGGTATGATGCTGAGGAATTGCAGAATTGTTGATATACGCATTATTTGCCGGGTAACACCCTGTGGGAAACAGGAATAACGAATGGAATTATGGAAATGACATTTGCAATATGCATTTGTCCGTTGCATGCTTAAAACTAGGAACAACATCGTCCGGACACATGACTAGGATCGGCTCACCTCCCTACTGTTAGAATTAACATTCACGATATCTTCAACCAGTTCGGAGGTCAGGGAGAGAGCGTGTCATCGACCCATCATCGTCGAAGTGAGCTGTGGCATCAGCTAGTTGCATGCTTATCTCCATGACGTTTCCAGAATTTACGTCTTGTTCCTGTTGATATGAATGATGACATCGTTAATGACCATGCTGCATTGATCCCACAATAGGTTTTAAACCGCAGAATCGTCCCAGTGCCAATCGATATATGGTATATGCACAGACCAATAGAATATTAATTTCGATATATACCGTGGGGCAGAACAACCGAAGCAAGTGAGCCTTTTTCACTTGTCATATTAGATTCTTCACCCCAAAGAACCAGTGATCAACTGCGCCGAACCGGTAACATTAGTTAATCAATGACCTGATTGGCTAAATCTCATATGTAGTTTCACTCACTTCGTAGTCATTTTTGGCTCGCTATACATAGTTGATTACGGCGTTATAAGTGTGTGAAGAAAGACAAGCCGTTTAAAACGAAAAATGCATTCTTTCGACTGTTGTCTAGTAATAGGTCGATCTAACAGGCAACGCTCCATCAGATTATATTTCCAGAATAAAGTCATTTTGTCTGATTTGATATCTCGTTTTAATGCTGTGATTTAAGAAGTGTTTTTTTACTTGTTGTTGAATTTATGAGAGTGTACATCCTGGAAAGGGCAGACAATAGTATAAGGAATAACATCCTTATTGGATGTTAGAGAATGTTTTCGGCAATAAAAGGGAAGCGAATATGTGGCGTCATTGTCGTTCTCCTTGCTCGTTGTCATATCTGGATTAGTTCAAAACATTTAGTCAATTATTTAGAATATGGTGCCAATCTCGGTTCTGAAAATCAAATTGTCTACAATATTAAAGACAATCCTCGTTCATTTCTCACTCCTGTCAGAGGTAAGCGAAAGTTAAAGACAGTATATGTCCATTGTTAAATCCAGTGACGGGGTACAATCGGCGATAGTCAGAAGATATTCTTAACAGTTATTCTCCTTCGGTTTCACTCAGTGCAGGAAAACGTTGATGGGTTCCATAAGGGTCGGTTCTTGGTCGCTTACTCTTTTCGGCCCATATTATCGACCTCGATGATTTTGTGCAATCAGGAGTTAACCTTCCAAGGAGTATACGGAAGATGCTAGAAAAAGTAATTAGCAGTTTCGGCTTGATTTTGAGTTTTCATGACAAAGATATCATTGTCAGACTGGTATTGCAAGTGATAAGACCGCACCTGGAGTATTCCGTTCAATGTGGAATCCTTATTTCACGAATGATGAGCTGCTGATGAGGACTTTCGAAGGAGGGCTACGAGATTAATTTAATGTCTGCGAGATTTGCCGTATGAGGAGCGTTTTTGGTTCGACTTCAAAGGAACTGAGGGGAATTCGGGGGGATTTTATTAGGTTTTGAAAAAATGTCAATATATCCGATGGCCTTTCCTTAGTCTATTTCTTTGAATTTTCCAATGTTACCACTATTAGGGGGCATTGTCCAAGCTTCGTGGTAGAAGTAGCAGGATAGACATTCGGAGAAGTATTCATTTCAACAAGTCAGTTGCCTTCATGCGTGAATAACCTCTCTGCAGATGTTGTTCGGTCTAAGCGTGTTTTTTTTTTTGAGGAATTGCGGGATATCTCCTCGGATTTTGTTTCTCTTCTTCTTCTTGGGTGGTTGTGGTTCCAGGGTTGTTCACGAGGACTATGAACTGAACTAAACTAAAACTAAACTAAACTTGACATAACTAAACTGAACTAAACTAAAGTAAAATCTGTATGAACATTTGTCGACCTGGCAGGTTTTTTATTCACATGAATTTAGCCCTTATTTAGGTATCAGAACGCGTTGATATTTTCAAACATGGTTCCAACTGCAAATAAACATGCCTAGAGCATATTCCGTTTATCAACTATATATATTCTCAGAAGTTTGACACATACAGTACGTCTTCGAACGGAGTAAGAAAAAGTTCGATTTCTACACACCCACTATCTGTATACCATACCTGAAGATATCTCAAGAACGCCTCGAGGGTCGCGTCGCAGTCCAAGTTGATCACCCATTTAGCTGGCTCAGGCGAATCCCGCACACATGTAACATCGACGATGTTCAGAAATCTTCCCCTGCGGAACACAATGAAACAGCAAGTTCGATTGATAAGTACAGATGACTAACAGAACAGACTAAGTAATTCCTCAATCATTCTGGAAATTCCTGATTCCCTAAAGGAAATGTGTTCTCATGGGGAAGTCGACATTTCCAGCAGGCGATATTGGGATGAGTACCGTTCTAATGGAATTTCACACGAAATTCATTTTTAGGGTGGGGGAAGAGTATTTCCCTATTAGGATTCTATATTCTTCATAATGTCCACAGGCAGATAGGGTAACAGCATTATTAACAGGTATTGTCGTTTCGCAACACCACCGAATAATGAACAATGACGTTCACAGGCACCGACTGGAACTAGTTTAACATCGACATACCAGCTAAAACATGAGAGCTAGTTTAACATCTCTAGCTCAAATCAAAGCTCAAGTCACATCTGGTTCTTCCTGAGGATCTGTAGATCTTCGCTGCTTAGTTGTATTGTTTCAGCCTCGCTCACATCGTTGCCTTCTTTATTGCGTGTTTCATTTAGCACTATAAAAATGCTTCAGTTATTATTCTTATTATTATTATTATTATCTATCAATATCGAATACGGCTAGTTGCTACCAGACGACAATATCTCATCAAGAATACCTTCAAGAATATATTTTGTGAGGATAACCATGTGATAGACGAATAATAGAACTGCATACGACACAGGTTGACGTATATAGCGTACCTCCTTTCCTCTGTGCAGGGATCCCGTTTAAGTTCAAAGTGTCTGTCTCCGACATCTCCCAAAGGTAGTTGAATACTCGGATCGACAGCATGGATATCGTCGATTGGGTAGGAGCCAGCGGGGCAGAATCGCGGATCTAGTGGATGAATCAATACGCAGAATTGCAAAAACGGATTGTTCTCGGTTTGGGCGAAAGCGAGCACGGCACGCTGCACTGAAGCAAACCTATGTATGAGTTGAGTCTGTTGGAACAGTTCGCTATGTCACTGACGGGGCGCCAATAGACATTTGTGACATGCATTCTAAATATTAGGTTTCGTTCGACAACCCCCCACCTCCACCCCCCCCCCCCCCCCCACTAGTTGGAGTTTCACGTTATTCACCTTTTTCGCCATGTACGCGACACGATGGGGTGATGTAGTAAATTCGAAGTGGCGGATGAATGTGGACGAGTTCAAACGAAATATTTTAATGCAGACTTCCATTTGGAAGATATCCCAGGCACCCACAATGTATGACGCTAAGAAAGACGGCCATAGTAGGTAGCATTCCGATATCTGAGAGAGAAGAGGATAGCCACCGAGACAAAAAAAGTTGTGGCCACGCTGCCGACAATCAGTCATCGGGGCCAGCCAACCCGACACATCGGTCTTAAGCTGTTGATGTCAGGAACCAGCAGTTTGCTCCTCAAGTATTATCAGGTTGTGCAGAGCAGCACCGGTGTCGGTGTCGACGCCATGTGGGTCCTGGTGTCGGTGTTGGTGTTGGTGTCGAAGCACTGCGTGTCGGTTTTTTGGTCGGTGTAGGCCATTGATGTGTCGAAATTTTGCCGGTGCCGGCGACACCAGTTATTTTTTTTTTTTTTCGTTCACTTGATCTCCCGTATTTTATTGGATATCATTCCTTTTATTTTTCAGTGTTCTATTAAGTAATTCCTATTTTATCAGTAGTTTCTTTATTTTACAAGGCTTAGGCTACATTCACTTCATGAAGCCTGCAAATCTAGCTTCGGACACTGTTACTGCAACTCCAATCACTCCATGCATTCCATACATAAGAACTTTTTGTCATGTATTTTTTAGCATTATCGGAATGTAGTCAGCTATGTATCACAAACAGCGTGCCATAAAAATGGACTCGAAGTTTCTGCTTAACAGGGCAGAGGGGGTACAAAATATAGATGCATACCACACAAAGCGGTCTTATCTCTCGGTTTATTACTCGTGGAACTTGCAATCTGCATGATTTCGATTACTGATAAGATTTGCAGTCCTCAACAATCAATCATCATATCAGGTATAAAGGTATCAACTATCAATTCACAAAGCATATTTTAGAGGTGCACACGTTGTAAGATTTGGATGGAGGAAACCTGTTTTCTGCAGTGAAACTCCGTAGTGATAACTTTTGTCCTATGATAGTGTTGTGGTACCTATTGCGCGATATTAGACGAGCAACTGATTTGAACTGATTTTTAACGATTGTCAAAATGGTTGATGCCGGGTCTAGCATTGACAAGGATGTATTGCGTAGATAATGTACATTTGTTACTCCCAAGTTTAGCCCAAGTTGTATAACTGAATAAACCGGATATGGATTATGTACATTGCCTCTGGAGACTATGGATTGTGGCCGATTTCGCATAACTGGTAGCGTACACATATGACACCCCAAAGTGAGATTAGCACTGGTCAGTAGTGCAATTATTCACATGTGTGGAAATGTTGTTTGAAGGTTAGTGTTAGGATTAAGGTGAGGATTCGGATAGAAAGTCACTTGAGGAAAGTACAGAGGCGCAGCGGTTCATTCAGATGATGGTTTGGATTGTACGCAACGTACCACCAAGGCATGGGGCTATTATATTAATTGAGAGGTTTTGAGCCTGTGTTTCATGGCATTTATGGACTGTGTGAACATGATTTTGCATGGCGCTGACCCACACTCACTCATGGGAGCACATGCTTGGAAGGCACCTAGCCGTTATCTACCCACCGCTTCCAATCACCCAGCCTCCTTTGGGCAAGTGGACCAGCCTCACCCATCCCCTAACTCCCTGGGGTACCCACCCCTACCACGAGCTACAGGAGCAGCCGGCGGGCGGCCCCAAACCATCAGGATCTCCTGTCGGGTGGTGTTTCATATTATAGGCTTGCCTATTTGTGACGACAGTTATAAAACAACCGCAGTCAGTGTTACTCTAAATTGTAATTTGACAACAACATGTTCAGTAATAACAGAATCACAACCGTATAGTGCAGAAAGTCAGAAACCATATTCATATTAATAACAAAAATGTGGTTTGAGACTGGCAGTAAAACACAGAGCTGTCGAGCACAACGTTATATTCTGAAATTGCTCAAGTTTTATTCAGCCTTTATTTCAGGTCCCCCTTTCCAGCCACGAAACTACCCATACTGTAGGTTATCTATTGTATTGACCGATAGAAAAACTACAATTGAAAAAGGAGAACGATAGTATATGTAGGTCAAAATCCGTATTTCGTGGAATAGGTCCCTGTGGCGAAACAAACTAGTTACGGCCGACAGGTTTTTTTTGTTTTTTTTTTAAATATACAGTAACCTGTGATCACCATTTTCTCCAAATAGAACTATTTGAGTGCTGAAATTCGACTGAAGTTCTTCTTGTAGATGAGGTATCGAACGATGGCATTAATTCTCAATTTATATCATCCATGCTTAATTTATCGAATATTGCGAAGGCTGAATGTAGCTTTGAGCATCACATAAGAATATTATTCTACATCTTTAGAACTCTTCCTCCGGACAATGGCTCTGTCGGAGTTCATACTTCATAGCATACTTGAATAGGCCTTTCGGTGAAGCACAGACCGGGCTTGGGCCAGGGTAGGGGAAGGGTTCAGAACTAATAGGTATTGATTGTCAACTTTGAGTAATGTACAAGGGTACTAAAGGTATGTGTGTTATTTTGCCCATATGCAATATTCCCATACTTTAAACATGTTTACAAAATAAACATCTAAACGCTTCATGTGTTTAGAAGGTGCTTGGTTCCTAAACTTGTCGGTGTCGGACCCTTCTGGTGTCGGTGTTAGGCTCCTATTTCCGATACCGGTGTCGGTGTTGGTGTCGGTGTCGAGAGCTACCGGTGTCGGTGTTGCTTAGTTTAGTTTAGATTAGTATAGTTAGTTTAGTTTAGTGATTAAGGGTCAGGAAGGACATAATTCCTCATAAACGACCCCGGAGCCACCACATCCCAGGAAAGAAAAATGAACCAAATCTCGAACTAAATAATTCGCGCGTGATTCCTGAAAAATAATCAAGACTGTTCTTGAACGCATTCACACTCTTAGAGCAAACCCATTTCAGGAAGACAATTCCAATTAAGACATGTTGGTGTTTGGGTGGTCCGGATGTTACCGGGTGTCGGACACAACACTGGACTATTATCAGGTATATTAATCATCGCTGATTGAGCTCGGACCGTACCGCCGAAGGCTAGAATGAACTGACGTGATGAAACTGTAGTTATAGTCCGCGCCAAATCGAGCTTTACCGAATATTCGACCTGCCAAAACCAACACCTCTCTCCCGGGATATGAACCTGCACCTCCTTTCACTTGCAAGCATAATCACCAGACCACATTGTAAACGTTGCTTTAAGAAGAGTAGGGTATTATTAATATCAATAATGTATTAATAATTTGATGATAGCCGATACTGGAAGTTTCATCTACATTTTCCCTGGAAGGAAACATTTAGGCAATTTGGAAAAAAGGGGAGTGTTCCAAGCTGATGAGAGTAACCTCTCACTATGCACACGTTTCCCGAGGATGGAGGCAATTTTGCACATATTCATCGGGTGAACGTAGGTTTTAGCACATACAGGAGCATATGCATGTAGGGTATGTCCTGCCTGTCGCGAACAGCACATGCAGGGGAAAATTCGCACTGCTCTAAAACAACCAATCATAACTCCTGGAATAATTTGATAATGCTTCAGGGATTCGCCTCTTTGTGTTTGACTACAAGAGTCACGTTTCCCCCAGAATGGAAGGTACTCTGTTAAATGGAGGTATTGCTCTCTAAGTACAGAAGAGTGAATTTCTATTGGAGTGTGCTCGTGAATTCCTGTTGGAGTGGTCACTCAGCTCACACTCCGATCTCAAATTGGAAATTCAATCTAATAGAGTGAAGACTCTATAAGGGTGCTGTTCCCTCCCAATGGAGTCAAATGTCGCTCCGAAATGGGGCGTGAACTAAATTATTACTGAATAAGAGGTATTATTATTATCCTCACTACCTGGCTCAGAACAATCACTTGATAGCCAGCCCTTGGAACACCTGGGAATATTGAGGAACAAATGATTAAGAATAAGACATACCAATGGGAATGCATAGGAATTTCTGTTGGTACATATGATCAACTTTGGTGATATATTTAGCACTTTTATCTAGTGACGCATAGAATTGTAAGAGAGCACTTGGGTTGACGTAGCTGTTGTTAGGGTATCCATTGAGTGCCATGTGCTGAACAATTTTCCAAATGAGGGTACGATTCATTTGAGTATCATACAAACAAGGTCATTTTTTTAGGGAAAAAATAGAAGAGAAAAGAAACAGAATCCCAGGTTTATCAAAAAAGGTTTATCTTACATGCACCCTGGTTCCGGAGTGATAAGAGTGGTGACTTTACATCTGCCGTTCCCAGAGCAGGTATCTCCCGGACACGATCTAGAGGGAGAAAGTTAAATCGGATCATGTATGAATCAGTTTTGAACCGACCCAATTAGGAGACTGATTAATATACTGATATAGCGTTGCTACTAGCGTCATCCCTCAGTTCTGCAATCTATTTCAACCTACCGTGGCGTAAATTCGTCTGGATGAGTCGGGGGGGGGGGGGATTATCAGATTATCATTAAGGCCTAGTAGGTGACAACTGGTCTCTACCGAGATCGTCATAGGCCTATGAATCCGTGATCGAGATATTCATACATTTTTGGTGACTACCACGGTAACCTCCATGGTACCGTGAAAAAAATTCTTGTTCACCGTGGAACTTTCCGTGCACATATCAGGTTCGGAAATAAACGGAACATTGTCGGGAGCTGGGGCGGGGCGGACCATCTTCGGTGCAGGCGTATGACTACCCACCCAGGCTCCATCGTAGTTGGCAAAACCCATTCGTTTGAGAAAACGTTCACCGAGATACTCACTCCCAAAAGAAGACGAACGAACAACAACTGTGATGGCCGCCGTGGAACGCAGGCTTTCCCACTTGTTAAACTAAAGTTAGAGACACTTGGCTACATCACTAGTAGGATGCACAGAAGCACGTGAGAACAGTCAGAATTCACTCCTACCAGCCCTACACAACTGTGGAATATCCCAACGTATGCACACGATCCGTGAGATTTTTTTTTGGCCTATAAATGTCCGGGACATGTGGCTCTGTTGGTCTCGCCGTAACTACGGCCATGTGAAAACTGGAAAAAGGTGTATTTATTTAGGCTACCCCCCCCCCCGCTCTTTCAAAAGTTGGATTGACCTGCAACCAGGACCTGCAACCAACACCACTGTGGTGGTCTCCTTGAAACGCAGTCAGGCAGTTATCTCACTCTTGACACAACATTTGTCAACACCTTTGGGCAGTTCTAATTGAACATTCAGAATTTGCCTTCAGCGCTTATAACTACCACGGAACGAGACAGTAATTGTTGTATGCGAAAATTTAGCCTATTTTGTACATTACCGCACTGCCAACTGACTGAACGTTGGTGACACGGAGATAGATTGGGATGGATATTTGCAACCATGGATAAAATATAGAGCATGTATGTAGAAAGCCCGCTTCCCCAAAGAAGGGCAGTGCCTGAAAACAGGGGGTATATTTGTGTATGCCTTTGCCCACCTCCAAAGGTGGTGGAATACATCATCCCCCTGCCCCCGGGATGTTACGTCCGTGTCAACCTACATAACAGTCACTCTTGGGTAGTCTTACCTTTTGAACGATCTATATAGAAGAACCTGAAAGTGTTCTCCTGTCTCCAACTTTGATATTTAAGAAAATGCAGCGAGGACGGATAGAAACGATTCTTCACGGCCATTGTTACTGATAGTGTTTTTCTCTTAACCCACCTGTAAGTTTTATTGCAGTATGGACTGGCGCTCTGAAACCGTCCGGAAGAATCAGCCCTCCGCGAAAGAATGCTCGCGTTCTGTTTTCAAATACTGCCAACGACGAGATGGTCTGGTCTGTGTTACTCTCCAATATGATTGTCGGCAGACACAGACGAAATCTTAAACGGCAGAGGCACACAAACGCCCTTGAAGTCGCCTACATTGACGAACCAGTTGGTGAGCTTAGGGGAGGGAGAGAGAAAAGAACGCATGTGGATATGTGCTGTTGGATATGGTACTTAACATAAGGAATAGGAGAAGACAAGACTCCACTCTCCCTCATTCATAACTTGCAGGAGAACAGTGATTTCCATCTGTTAATTTGAGCGAGTTAATAGTAATCCTCGTGTGATGATATCCTATATTCCTATGTTTAAGATTGATATGACGGAAGAAAAATCTGATGAAATGATAGTAATAAGAAAAAAATCGTAATTTCGTGGAATAGGTTCCTGTGACGAAACGTCATTTGTTGCGGCCGGTCGGCTTTGTTTCATATTCGCGGATTTTCTCAAAGAATAGAAATGATTTGAGTGCTGTTATTTTGACTGATGTTATTCTTATGGATGAGGTATCGAACAATGGCATTCATTTTCAATATCATTGAGGCTTATTTTCTCGAATATTCAAAAGCTGAAGGGAGCTTCAATTAAGAGGCCTGTAGCCGAAATTGTATGGCCAAATAAATAATTAAATAAATATATACGATCTTTACTGCGTGACTGATATGATGATTGAATGAATCACTCCAAAGCAATGTTTAGGAAATAAACACAACATGCTATCTATCATGTTTAGTAATACTGGTTTAATTGATGAACACTATTTCAAAGAGTGCACATGGACCAGCAACACACTAAGGTACTTATTTTCCATAGTTCAATAAAACCATAAAATTTGTAAGAAGACTGAATACGAAACCTGTTCAAGGAGACTCAGCTGAAAAGATCGCGCGAGGTGGCCAGTCTTGCCCTCGTAATCGGCCAGATTAAACTAATCTGACGTCAGTTGCGAATGTGACTGTCGTGTAATACTCGGTGACGAAAGCTGTTTACAAATGAAAATGATGAATAAGCCTTCGGAAAATATGTCTATGAATATTGGTATAGATATACATACTCACATTAACGCACCCGCATGTGCCAGAAAACCTCATACGCTCAAACATATTTAAACCCGTCTGGTGGTGCAATTAAAAGACACATTGAATCAACAAATATAGTCAAATATAACCTAGTAATTGTTCAGATTACATTTGAAGTAAAACAATTAGATTTGACCAATATTCGACTACTTTTGGTGGTTCATTATTCATTTCAGCGACCCTGCCGAACACAAAAGAGTAAACTGACTATTCGATCGGTTCCCAAAACAAGTTTCTACCAAGAAGGTCACACAGTCTAATAGGATGCCGCCTCTAGGGAAACCATGCAAGAGGGCTACTTTGAGATTGTTACCACACCTCACCATAATTGTCGCAAATACGTCGGAATCCCATGGATTTTCTTCTTAATCCCAGCTCGCTGAATGAAATAGATTTGCAGGAGAGAGGAGAGAAGTTTCCCTTCTGGTTGTCTAACCGTTTGATAGAGGTTTTTTTATATATTTTTTTTTTCATCATGCAGCAACCCTGTGAGCACCAAATTAAGGAAGGTGTCTTCATCGGTTCAACCAAAGAGCGTGTTTCTTGCAACGGGAAAGGCTGTTTCGGTCGCAAAAACGTTGAAATCCCGCACGTTTTAATCTAGTTCTTTTCTTATTATACAAACACGACTGCAGGATCAACTATGAAGTAGCTATGTAAGCTGAGAAAACGAACAAACACACAAATGTTTCAGTTCCAACCCGACGATCATTCGATTTTTTGTTCGAATGTGGAGGCTCGTCATCGAGACTAACCTGGAAGATGACTGGTAACATTGACAGGAGACACGTCCAGTAGTAGATTGCCGTTCGCTTTAAGTTGTTCATTAGCGTCGATCAAGATGTTGCGGATGCAGCACCGACTGATCGGGGGAAGGAACACGTTATAGGAGACGGCGTAACTACCGTCCATCCTCAACGGTTGGATACGGGTGAGCTCCAGCCCCGCGAAATCCTTCCAGCATGCGCCCCTCTGTAGGATAATATTCAACTGGACCGGAGGAAAAAGAGACCAGGAAAAAGTAATGGAATGCTTCACAACATCCCTCGCCTCGTGATCGCCGTTAATATATACTGAGCACGCGTAGCTCGCTTGGCGTACGGGGAGGGGACTCAACTCAGGAATGTGAAGGAACGTCCCCGACCCGCGCTAGAATTCTCTGCTGTTGTTCGGATAGTTCATCTGATGAAAACTATTTCTGCCCGCAGCATTTATTCGACTACAGAAAATTAGAGAATGTTCGTTTTTAGGCTTCGAGCGAATCATTTATACCCTTCATGGCAAAGAAGTGTAACCTATATTTTTCTTGTTTTATTGATATATTCGATCAATTGTTCACACCGTTCCTCCACATCCACCAACTACGCCAAACTCCATACCCGGAAGAAATGCCAATCCAGTGATGGGTATCACATCAGTTAAGGGACCAGGGCAATCTCAAGGCGGGATTGCGGAACAAGGAGGGGGAACACTATTCCTCCATCTGCTCTCCGTCAACCCACTTCCTCCTACACGGTGTATTCCCTTCCAAACATCGCGTGTACCACGAGGTGCCCAGATTTAACCAGCACCCACACCCACCCCGATGAAGTTTGATCTATTGCCTTACCCCCCCTCCTCCCGTGTGCATGGGAGGCCACGACAGAAAGTGGGCTGGAGAATAATATGCGTGACAATTCGTAACCATGAAATTCTCTGCAGAGACAAATTTACAAAATATTACAACTGATAGGAATTTCATTGAGAATCAGTTTTGCTGAAAAAAACTCCGTTATAGTACATACAGAACGTATACGATGTCTAGAACAGGTACCAACCCTCTTCATCTTTTAATCAATATCGAAATATCGAATAGCCGCGTAGTGAAATATTTGTCTTTAGCTGGAGCTTTCAATTGGTTAACTGAGTGATTGGTTTGATTGAAGGACTGTCATTTATCGCAATTTTGAGTAGGACAACCTTCATTCTACCTGATATTTTCTCTGAAGAGATGGAAAATGAACACACAGAAGACCGACCAGCTCTGTCCATTCCAGTGTAAGTAATTTGAGTCGCTGTTCCTGCTTCTATCACCATTTCGGGTGATTCAGGTCCGTCTCCGACTACAGGTATCCCTCTGTCCGAGAATCGTGCAGGGTCCCACCTGACGTAGGCCAGTGGGCGTAGAATACGCTACCGCTGAACGGTTCTATCGTCCGGCAAGTACTCAACCCAGTGGACCTAAGTAACGCAAAGGAAAACCAGTTATTACACCACTTCTGAAGCGAATGAATGAAGTGACTTTTATCTCATATCAATTGGAAGACACCACAAAGTGTTGGAGAAGTACAATGTTCATGAGGACAAGACTATTCGTGTTAACTCACATTTTCCTATTTATCACATTAGGGAATTTGGATCCTCCTACCGAATTTCCAAGGGTGAGCACAATCGACTTCTGTGAAATACTCTCGTCAAAGTATATTGTGAATATACCGCCCTCTGTCATTAAGGAGAGGATGGCCCACATTACAGCAGTACAATGCCTAATGAATTTAAATTAGCCTACTCAACAAGTAACATGCTTAAACTTCCATGGGATTTAAACATGTTAATTCTTCGCCCCAGTGTACAGAAGAAAGAAACCGTCACTTTAAAACATTACATCGGTAAAGCAATGGTTGAATGGAAAGGAGTTCACCCCACGATTTGGTTGTATTATTTTGTAGAGCTTCCAGTATCAACGCTTCCGCTACTGTTGCTGCTGCGCCATCGACACCATTATAACCACTGTCACCATTGTTAATACTACGACAATGGCACAACCACCTGTTGAAAGTTGGGGAGGTTGTGGGGTGCAGGGAAAGAGGGGCCTGAAGAGCTTGAGAGCAACCTAAATTGTCGACACGAGCGAAACAAACTCTATGTGAAGCGGTTCTTTTCAAAAGTTCGGAAGTCACGACCCCGACTATTATTACATACCGACTGATATTACGGTGTAGTGTCGAGTTAGCTTGATTGGAACATTTGGTGTTTCACAAGGTTTCCAGACTCTGGACCTTGGTGACCTGACCCCGGCATAGTAGGGTTAGTGTACTCATCATTGAAAACATACATACCAGTATTTCAGCCAGCTTCATCCGACCAATCAAATTATCGTGTTTACCTTGTAGAATGAATGGTTATTAATATTATTGATATCGATGACAATTTTCATCTCTCAGCCCTCCTCCTATAACAACAATCTTCTAGAGCAGGCTGCAGACAACGAATCGAATATCATCAACCTTCCCAGTCATTCTCTCACCTTCATCGTTAGCAAGTATCGTTATTGTAGCGGTGGCAGCCGACCTATCACAGATTCGGCAGGGGAACTGACCCCTGTGATTTCGGACAAGGACTCTTCTATTCCCTCTGTTCGATGTCGTTATTGATCGGATGTTGTCCACCGGTACTACTCTATTCCTGAGAGGTATCGTTCAAAGCTTCAGCTAATGGTCCGTAATCTATGCGATTGCAGATTTATCGACACCGATCAGACCTGTGGACAGACAAATATTTCTCGGTCACACGTGCAGTGATTATAAACATACAGTGGCCAACGGGGCGGAGTTTGTCTCTCCCGATAGGTCATGGAACAGCTAAAGCCGAATGTAATGAAACGAAACAAGAAAATAAAAACAACAAGAAGATAAAAAAGAAAAGGAATGAAAGGAAGTTTTGCTAAGGAACGAATGTGTACTTCTGTGCGCGTATGAACGAGGGTAGCATGCCTGAACCGAGCGAGATCAGACAAACCTCCAAATATTGTAGATTGGCCAGGGTCGTTTTGAAACCAGAAAGCCAAAGGGCTTAGTGACTTCTTGATTTTATTGACCTCAGATGACCTTTTACCTGACTCAAAACAATAAAGACCATGTACTTATTATAGGTAACCCACCTACCAAGTATGAATTCCAGCCATCCTGGTGGGGTTGAGTGTTTCACAGGTCAAGTGTCCACATCCGGTTATCACCGAATATGACCACAAATAATGGGGTTCTCTATTTGATTTCGATCGATTTCTACGGATTCAGGAAGTCAATTGAGGCTAATCAAGTAACCCTGGCTGCATTAATCGTGGATGAGCACCGGCGATACCTCGTCTTCTCCCCTCGACTTCCTCCCTCGACTGTGCTGTGATAATAACGAAGTACCCCAATCCTTTGCCGGCACCGCCATTTCACGTCTCCGTCCGAAACGACGATCAATGAACTCGGGGACCCGACCACTTTTTTTCGGAACCTGGAGTAGCGGGAGTTCAAGTTTAACGCCTGACTACCACAGCCGACAAATGAGACTTATTGCAAATACCCGTAACAAACCACAGTAACCATAGAAACGTCCCCATTGCTTCACAGCAGAACCATTTAGTGAAGACCAAGACCTCGCCCACTGCAACTACAGGTACTCCTATAGGACATCGTCCGGTTATTTCGAACCCGGGATAATCGTTTGCAAAGTGTCACGGATACCACTCTTAAACCCCTCCCATTCTTCTCGTACTTCCAGGTATAAAAGCTCCGCAACAAGCATTCTGGAACTTTATCGTGTTTAAGAGGGTTACAGACTTAGACCTCTGTTGACCTCAAAATATCTATTTTCACAATTCTCAAGTTTGTTTTTCAAGAGGAAAATACCCCTAATCTACATAAGCAATGCACGAGGGAGCTCGCTAGACCGATTTTCACCTTAATCGGATTGACCATTTTGTACTTATCATGCTCACAACGTGAACAGAAAGTACTGGGTAATATAAAACCATCTGTCGAAGAGAAGTACGGAATTCGGGCGAGAGGCAACCACAATCCTAGCGAGATATTGACACATTTCGGGCAATGGTCTGAATTTACTAATGATATTGAACGTATTTTCCAGTAAATACCCATGCTATATCAGCAGCATTTTGGTTACTTACCTATATAACATTACGATCGAAGGTTCGGGCAAGTACAATGTTAATCCTTGCTACTCCTGAGTTCTCAACCACCCTAACACCGCGGATTTCAGCACAAGCTACGAAGACAAGTAAAATACGCGAAAGCCAGTTATTGCGTAGAAAAATACACCACTAGGGCACATATTCTTAAAGTGGGTCATGTTGCACTCAAAATTATTGTTCATGGGGCGAGCCCGATACCGCTTTACGTATCACTAGCTTGTAATCATTTATACTTATTGTATTTTTTAAAGTGATCGACCGCACGCGCTTCAGGTCAGCAAACCGTGCATCATTTCTGCATTAAGGTTCAGCCGTTCACACTATAGCGATTTTTTTGAATCATTCTGCTGCTCAATCAAGTCAATTCCAGGCTGAGGAAAGAAAAAAGGGAATATGTGTGATAATAATTGTCAGGAATACTAGTATACCATAGCAAACGTTTTGTTTCGAACACTCGAATATACGTATGTATATGTATATATGTATATATGTGTATGTGTCCTAAAACTTCCAAGCCTCGGGTCAATGACTGTATTCTACCATCCCAGTTACAGCCGCGTTCGCCGCCTTTAACAATTACAATCGAGGTCGAAACCACCAGCAAATACAGCCGGCTTCGACGCCTCCAACAATTACAGTCGAGGTCGAAACCACCGGCAAATACTTTTTTCTTTTTCAGAAGTACTGCGTCGCATCGGTAGATCCAATAGGGAATAGTTTGAAAGTGTATACGATGCGGTGAAATGGGTTTTATAACATTTACTTCCGCCGTTTTTTCGGGTGTAACTTTAAACCAAGCCCCGGACATGCTGTACTGGGGCTCCTATACAAAACCGAAGTCAGTATGGAACCGTGTTGCTAAGCCATGGCAGCGCCCTCACTTATAGTAGTGTTATAGTGACATGTGATTCGGGCGACATGGTTCGCATTTCGTCAGAAAATTGGAATTGTTTTCCGTTTGACAGCCTTCTTTAATTCGAGCTTTACCTTATTAAGCGCTAGTTCAATCCGTGATGTCATACTTTACGCCAGATGGTGTTTCTACCAGACGTAATCGATTCGTATTCCCGAATTACTTATGTTGTTTCTGTGCTTCCGTAATAGATCGTCTAATTTACCGCGTTTTCTGAAATAGGGTAACACTAACTGAAGTTGTTGCAGAATCTTGCACTATGACATAACATCCTCACTATGGAGCAACGAAGGAATTTTCGGGGGTCTATGGTCGAAGAAATTCGTGGATAGAGAGTAAACAAACTGAATGTGTTTTACGATATTACACACAATAGAGTGCTTCCTCACTTCGAGTTTGTGTTCTCTGACGGAAATTTGGGTAGGCACACAATACGCGCTCCTCGTGGTCCTATCCGTTTAATATAATAAGATAGCTCCATGGTGTAAACCCTTCATCCACTCCGAATAAGAATCGTTCGGTCTAAACAAAAAATTGATTATCGAACGTGGAGAAGGTCTGTTCCACATCAGATGGCTTAGCAAATAATAATTCGGGTATTCCCTCCTTTTTGTACAACAAAAAAAAGCAGGGTGTCAACCTGTGATAATGTAATGATAAAAGACATGGGTTCGTTCGGCATACATGACTGGTGGAGGAAGAAACAAAAAATACTCGCGTTTTCCGAGTTACGTACCTCTATCATTGTCTTCTATCGTAACAGTCACTTCCGCAGCTGAGAACTGTATCATCGGCTTTGTACTAGTGATAAAAACTCCGAAAGATTCGCTGTCTTCTGGAATAAGTCACCTAATATCTGGATCGGAATATAAACGTTTCGGTACCGGCTTTGACAACGCGGGATGTCCCTCGCCGGAGTCTGTAGTCGTAGCCCCTAGTCGCAGTCTGATCCTGCACTGCGAAATCTGATGAGTGTACAATTGAGTTTAGCTTCACAAAGACTGTTGGTAGGTTCCGTATCGCTACATGTAGGTAATGATTTTCGTCGTCTCACAAGGGAATTATCCCATAACTAACCATGAAGTCAGAAGTCTTAGGAATTTCTTGACTGATCCACATTCTGAGCAAGCAAGCACTGTCGACGTAGGATCCTTCCCGCTGGGAAGAGTTATCGTGTCAACATACTGACATTCACCAAAATATTCCCCATTATTCTCCCAGACTTATCCCCGCTAAACATCAAATCCAATGAGGGTCATGTACTTCCTATAAGAAAGCTACATAAAAAATGTTAGCGTGATCATATTAGGCATTTTGAACCTATCGTGTTGAGCTCTTGATCTTTGACCTGACCCAAAACAATAGGACTCATTATGGGAACCGACGTACCAAGTATGAGCTTCATCCATCTAGGTGGGATCGAGATATCGTGTTAACAAGCTAAAAAAGGTATCAGCATTTCAAACTGTCAACGTCATCTTCCAAGATGATCCCCAGTCTGCAACAAGAAGAGTCGGGCTCATGAACTTGCCATACCTAAACTACATTCCAAATTCCAGTGTCAACGAACTGAACAATCTTGTATTAACACAATTGTTAGACTTCCCCCTCTGTTGACATCAGATAACCTTTGACCTGGCCCCGAACAATATGAATAATTTATTCATCATGAGTAACCGTACCAATGAGTTTCATCCATTCATGTGGGTCTGGTTACACACAGAGACACATTACATCGCATACATATACGAACACGCACACACACACACACACACACACCCACACACACACACACACACACGCACACACACACACATACACACTGTCATGACTGCATGAGTTCATCTGACTCAAGGAATTGAGAGAGGAAGTGAACATAACCAGTGAAGACAGAAGTCACTCTTCCAAGCGTGAATAGGTACCAGAAACTACTACCACTAATTCACTGTGTGCAGTACTCGTAGAGCACCATGCATGGTTCACAGGTTTGCAATGAATAACCTGCCTCTTCCACCCATTCGTGTTGGCAGGCTCATGAATGCTCGAAGAGAGTCGAGTGTACAAGTGAACCTTTGGGAAACCAAATATAGTCATATCAGGCATACATACCTACGACTATATCTACATTCTCGACGACATGACTCAGTGAGAATGTGATGTCAATGGTCTCATCCCCTTCAGAAACTGTCAAAGCTGGATTCCGAGCAGTGATGGCGACGTCTATAAAGATGAAGAATGTAGTAACGTGATATTGTAGACAAATCCGTGTGGGTAACCCATGGGAGGCCTGACAATTACTTTCAACCCATCATACTATAGACGTACTGCGTGTCATGCAAATAGAATGAACAAGAGGGTAACCATGCCGTTGGGACATGCCGCAAAGATCCTAAACGAAAATTTATAGGATAGCTGACGAAATCAACGTCCCTTCCCAGGCCTATATAGACTATGTGTGGTCAACTACAAACCTTGAATGTTTTCGTCATCTAATATAGTGACTTCCACCCGTTTTCTAGATTCATCGATCACTGCTGCGTCACCCTGTATCGACGTCAGTGATACGTAGAAATGCTGGTCCCCTTCGACTAATGAATCGTCTATTATACGTATCGAGACTGCTGCAGATGGTTGGTTAGGTTCTATCGAGAATGATAGATCAGCAATCCTTCATAGTCATCCCCTTCCAATGCAGTACCGCTTTCCACGGCAATGGCTATAGTAGCAAGGGAGAAAATGTCATATTCTTTATTCGTTCCTAGCCCAGCCTCCGTAATCTCACACACGCGACTTCTCATGAAGTGATTTAATTTTTGTTAAGTTGGACTGTTGAAAGGTTAGTTTGTTCATTGGTTCTTTCCAAATCCATTGTAGCAGAATAATGGTTTATTTCTCCTAGTTGGTGAACAATTCCGATTTCCTTCAATTACCACGTATTCTGTTTGAAATTCCAATCGCGAAGTTCACACTAAATTGTTTTCGTTTGTATCATGACCATGGAGCTTTTATGTTAACAGTATGGAGCGGGTATCTCACTTCGTCCCCCTCTTTTCGCGAAGTGACGATATGGCAAAAGTCGGGTCCGAGAATTCGCAGTTTGAACATTTTAGAATCTCAAATGGTCGTTTGGAATGTGAAGTAACGATATTCCCTTTCATGTGTGGGCTCCAAGTGTAATGAAACGATCTATATTTCGCTGCTACCGACGTATTTCCTCATTATATTATGCCTCAAAAACATTCGTCACGCGAAATGGAAATATATAGATATGTCACAAATTCGTCACTACGAGAAATGGTTCTCCATTGTTTTTCAACGACAGTTATAACATCTTTTCTTTCTTTGTATTGCGTATCCGACGAATCTACATTCGTCACCACGCGAAATGAGGGAATGAAATGAAAATAGTAGGATATCTATCTAACTCGAAACCAAAATCAACCGAACACCGACTATTTGGCACATTCGTCTGGGGGGGCACAATTCGAAAAAGGGGACAACTTGATAAAGTTATTTTGGTATGGTTCACGCACGCACCAAGCGCAATTTCGAATGTACTGCAAGCTGCAGGCGAAAACACAGTAGGGTACCACAGATAGGGGCTGCACATATAAATATTGAGAAGGGAGAGTTTCATTATCATAATCAGATAATATGCTCATCAGAGGATATCCTATCTTCTTGACATGCTGATGGATAGAGCAACACGCTCCTAGCCGACAACGTATCCTAGAAAGGAACTTGATTTGAACATCCACTTTTTTCACAGAGGATGAGTGTGAAAATTATTGCGTCAATAATTTGGATATTATTAATATTTCATCAGTTGGTCCTGGCACAAGTGTTGGGTTTGAATTCCCACCGAGTTCAGGAAGCCAAGTAAGGTTCATCGAGAAACACAGCTGTATCGATCATGGATGAGCACTAATGATAATTCGCCTTTTTTCTCTCTATTAGGCTCAGGTGATAATGAGGCAGGGGTGTAACCATCCCAACATGCTCCGGGACCGCAATCTTACGCCCTATCCGAAAGGACGTTCAGTGAACTCAAGGAACCGACCACTTTTCTCGGAACCCGGAGGACGGAAGTTCAAGTTCAACGTCACTGCTCACAGCCGACAGACGAAACTATTGCCCATATAAACCAGTGACACACCCCAGTGACTCCAGCAAGTCCCCTGTATTCGCAGAACCACATGAAGTGGGAGACCAATACCTCAACTATGCATCGCAACTGCAAGTAGTTGACACTCAGTTGACTGTTGAACTTTGAACCCGAAATATCTGCTTGAAAAAGTGTCACTGATACCACACCATTCCTCCGCTTCAGTAATGTTAGCTTGAAAGGACCATGATTTCACATAACTTGAGGGATTTGGTTACCACTAAAAAATGTTGTTGTTAGTATATAACCCGTATAACGCCTCTATAACACCCTTATAACACCTCAATTGCAGGGAATAAGTGCATGTGCTATAAACACAATGTTAGTTATTTATGAACTAAGAGTTGAACCGATTCTGTTGAATCTAGTCTTGTCTCCGTGCAGACCGATGCTCCAAGATGAATTAACTTTTAATAGCATGTTGAAGAAAAGATAGGTCTAACTGATGTTCCTACCGAACTCTACGGTGTCAGCCAGCGTGGCCGAAACAGAGAAGATAATCGAGACCGCCCCAGCGTTTTCTTGAACAGAGATGAACGCACTTTGGTATTGGAGGAGAACTGTAAATGCAGAGGGAAATACATACTTGGCTGTGATAGGATATTAGGTGTGAGAACTTTGAACTATAATACATGGTCTGGTATTAATTTATTTGTTAATATCTACTCAGCTGTTGTTTGCTCCTTTTCATTTGTTCTTTTTTATACTTATTCTTAGGTACAGATAACTTCGTCAGTCCAAATGTGCTGCAATATGTTGTTCAAAATGCATGGGAGATGGACTCTAGTATTTGTTAACTTTCAACCGAGTGCTATTCTAAAGGGAATACAATACGTCGCTATGATGCTAACTACTATCTACTAAATAGTATACACTTTTTTTCAAACCACAATTTCGAATGCATTTATGCTGTGAATATCTTGAGCAAAAAAGTAACAAATATACTCTATAGTTGACAAAATAAAAGCAAGGTCCGTGTAGGATTGACGAATGGTTAGATTCAAACATGTTTCAAGTGTGATGACAAAAGTGTTTAAGCGCGTCTAATCACTGAATACCATTACTAAAGTGTAGTCCGATGCACAAGCGCCATCTCACCAAATGATCGCCTAACTAAGAATACAGAATAAAAACATACCCCTGGCAAAATCATCAAGAATCGTGACAAAGACTATTCCGCGATTAGCATCAAGAACTACATCCTCAGAGAACACGTTACTGAGAGTCAGTGAAAATGACTTGTCTCCGTTCGTTTCATCATCCCGTGTTATTGGTATTACGATACAGGTGACGCCGGGGCTCAGTGATGTCCATTCTCTCAGGCACTGGTCCATAGCCTCTGCCATCACCAGAGAACGTCGATAGTTCTACGGAACAATACATTTATATAGACTGAGATTATCGTTTGGAGGAATATGATAGCTAGTAAGAAGGTTTCGGAGGGACAATGTCGTATATGAATACATACAATTGGTAATCAGTCGGACGTATCAAAGTTGATATCGCATGCATGGAGTCCACAGGTACAAACGTTGTTTACAGGTACGTAGAAAAATTGGAAACGCTCAAATAGCACAACAATTGTAGTCTCGTACTGGAGATAACAATACAATCTTAGTTTGTATCGTTTCCTGAATACTGTTGTGGTTATATATGCGTAGGCTACTTACCGATTCTAAACGGGAAGACGTCATCGCTAGCAAATCCTGTCAATTGGAGTGGTACGTAAACCGTTCCATTATCCTCTGAAACGAAAATCTGTCTTTCCAAGAAGCCGAGCATCACTGAAATGTTAAACAGTGAAAATAGTCACATCCCGCGTAGAGTTGGGAGAGATAAACATGGCATTGCATATCTGACATGAATATAGCGAGAGGTTGCGGCAGAGAGGTTTCGTTGGGAGTTGTCTGACTGTTTTCTATACTTGCCAAGCAAACATTCACCAGGTATATAGAATGAGGTCATGTTTCCTAGAGGTGGACGTTTTTCTCTGCTCGAGTCCCTAATGTTCAGCGTGAGAGCGACAGATACATATCATTCTTAGTCCGATTGGGATTCGAACTCCGATCTTCCAAGTAGAACACTGATTCTTTCACAACTGCCCTTACCATTTGGGGAAAATAGGGAAAAAATATACAACCTAGTGTCTGTCCGAAGCCTAGCTGTAAGGATTTTTTTTTTTGGCCAACGTGGCCCTCAATCGTAGAAGGTTTTATAGACATTCTCTGGAAGTTGATTTCTGTGTGTTCTTCTAAACCGATAGGTGTGAGTTATTTCGTTTTAGCAGTAATAAAAAATTCCTCCAGTAAATATATTAGGTCACTTACGCTTATCGGAATCGGAGATGGTCACCTCCTGTCCGCTCACATCTGTGGTAACGCGTTGGCTAGGTAGCACAGCGTTGTTACAGGTCGCTGGTGCTGCAGGAGAACAGCTCAAGGTAACACCAGCCTCGCCAATGCTGATGGCCTTAGGTTCGGATCTGACGTTGTCATCTATAGTCGGGAACACGACATGTGCCCGTGTCTCACCCGATGGTAGGTAAGCCGTCTTGGTTTCGCCGTTATCGGTATCTGAAATAATTCTATGGGGAGGAATTAGGAAGCGGTTCAGAATGACAGAATATGGGCAGTTGGGTTCGCCATTTGAATATTGGAATTGCAAAGTTATTAGGTGTAAGTACACCCAGAGATCTACATCGAACGATCTGTGGAGAGTTTATGTTGAAATGTTGAAAGGTTGTGTGAAGAAACGTTTTTTTCGGGTGTGGTACAAGTAATTACTGCGAAAGGAACTACCTCTCCGGGATTGTTGGTGATACTCCTAAAGCGTTTCGTAAACGTACCAGATTCACGATATGTGTTAGATCCTTCTTCAACTTTCCATCTGCACGTGCTACATATTCTCTCATCTGAAGTTACATCGTGAAACCTACTGTATTCATTCGTTTTGGTTCGCGTATAATTAACTAGGCCACCTCAGAATGCATGAATATTTCATCAGCGAGGAGAAAGGGAGCGACCGTGAGTTTCGAAGCGGGTTGCGAGACAGTGGAAAAAAGTGGAACAAGTACGGCGAAGAACTTCGTGCTAAGGGGTCAGCTTCCCGAAGTTCGGAGGAGCACTGACCATGAAAAAACGGTAAAGGAGACAGAGAGAGAGGATACTGCAGATAGCAGTGAGATGGTCGTCAATAATAAGGCGAATAGCCTTCCTCTGTATACGATTCAAGACACCCAGTGCCGACGGCAAAGCCCCACCCCAATCATGGCACCCATATTCCATGGTGGAGCCAATTTGGGTTTTGTAAGACAAGTTACTAGTGTTTTCCATTCCAAGAATAATAAGTGAAGCAGACTGCGGGAGGACCAGATCAACCATGGAACGGAGGGGTGCATCGGAATCGTGCCGTCCAGAAATACACGTGTTTTGGGTTTTAGTTTGGATAAAAGTAACCAGATTAGAAATACCCCATTCTAATTAGTCATCGTTCAACTGACTGGCAACGAGGGGCGATTATGAACAAACTCATTTCGTTTCTGTGGTCGAGGGAACAGAGCATAGAAATGGATACGATAAGTGGTAGAGCTAAGAAGGCCATTAATGAAGATGAAGAAGAGTGTAGGAGAAAAGACACATCTAGTAATAGGGAAGTTTCAGAAAGGGCCCGTCGATGATGAGACCAGGACCCAAACCAAAAGCAGCAATTTAGCAAGAAGTCAAGCATGTCGTACGCGGTCGAATGCTCAGCAATATCAAGAGCGGTGACCCTGCTTTCTCCGAAGGTGTCGATGGCTGAAGCCCATTGGTCGATGCCAAATGTAAGTCAGTAGGCCGGCCATGACGGAAGCCATACTGACGGTCATTGGTGAGAGTGGGATTGAAAAAAAAAGACATGCCTATTAATTATTGTTTTCATGACGTTAGGGAGGGCTGATGTGTTGGCAGTCAGGAACTGTGCAATTTTGGGCAAGTTTCCACTCGGAAGGGTAACAGCCCATAGAGTAGAAAGAACGGAAGAGCTTGCCGAGAATTGGCACGAGCTCAGTGGCGCACTTTTGAAGAACAATTGTAGGAATGCCGTCAGGATCTGAGGCTGGACAGAGTTCGTCGAATCAAGCCCAGGGTAGGTAGTGAAAGTTATGTCAGTGATGTCAGAGACGTTCATTGTAGCTGGCATAAAAAGGAGGAGGGTTAGGGCCTCGACAACGGTGCTGGAATTATAGGAGAATAATTTAGCAAAGATTGGCTTCAGAGGTAGCATCCCTTGCGAGAGTTTTCACCCCTATCATTTGTCTCAGAGCGATTACTTCGGGCAGTAACATAAGCTAGACGGGGGTCGGGTGAAGGCGGGGAACGCCAAGACGATGAAGTTGATTCTTCTCCTGAACGGCAGCGGCACATAGGTGGTTATGCCATGACGGAGATGAAGAGGATCCCAATCTTATAGAGAAAAGAATGAAGGCATTAATTCCACAAGGAATAGTACCAGGAAAGGCAGGGACAAAGGCAGAAGACATATTTCCGTAGACTATACTTGTTGAGTTGATTTCCATGTTTTAAGCGAACGTAGTGTTTGCTTTGCGATTTATACCCTACTCACAGGGCACGAACACGAAATATAAAGTCTTCGACTGACAGCGCTCGGACCAAAATCACACACACACACACACACACACATACGCTCGCCTGAATATACATAAAAGCACATCGTCCACAGGCTGGGACACACACACAACAGGATTATGCAAAACGACTCTGGGTGCAGACGCACACACGGGCGCGACACAACCCCCCTCACTGGTACAGAATTTTTCAACATTTCAACAAAGAGTCTCCATAAATTGTTCAATATATTGTAGGCTGTCAGATAGAGGGGGGTTTGCTTCATCCATCAACATGTTAGGAAGATCGGATATTCTCTGCTGACTGAGATGATGTGATTTATCGTGAGAGAAATTGATTAACACACACTAATTCCCGTCGTGCATTGTCAGGTTGCCTTCGGGAAGTCACTTCATGCACCCATGTGGCGTCATACGTCAGCCCTACCAGCGTTATGAACGTCGCGGTTGATAACAGTAGAGTAGCACGTGTCGATTCGTCGGAGAACCCCGAGATGTTATTGATTTTATGAACCAATATTATTAGCAAGTATTTGTTAGAGAACAGAAACAAGGAACCTTGTGTTGATCGTTTAAGTTACAATCGATGACATTTCCATCGCACTGACCTTAACTTTTTTACTGTCGATAACTGTTACACTTTGTCTGACGACCTATGGCATTTTGGTCCTATTGTTGAATGTAACATTTTTGATGACGACGTACGCATCCCCCGAATACAGTCTGCTGTGCACACACGCACGTCCACGCATACACACGCACACACCTATACACACATTCAACAAAATCACAACTTTGCTTTTGCTGACGACTTATAATGGAGGGATAATGGAATGATTTATCAACATTTACCGATAGCAATGTCTATGTTCTGGGCGGGCGCTGATGCCTCCACTCTTATGACGATACCTTCTCCTTCAACCACCGCCATTCTTGCAGGAAGAACCGATATTTCCACTGCAAGAGAAGAAACATAGAAATTCCATGCATCTTCGATCTACCTTCTACTTTCTTACTCCCAGTTTCCCTCGCGGATATGAGATGTGGTTAAGGGGGGGGCGCCTTGGTTCTGTTTCATTCAACATACTTGATAACACATAGGCTTCGGCGAATCGTCAGATCTTGTTTCACGTCCTGGCCAAATAGGTGGGAGCCTCGAAAACGTGATCTAGTAACTGTATGTTCGAATCCATATTGTGTCCTTGGGTAAGGCACCTATTCCCGATTGCTTCATGAGCAGGTATTGTTATGTTGGAAGACGTGAACCCTTTTTGCCGCTTCCTACAAATTAGGGGGGAAACGAATTCCGTGCCAAAACCCAGTAAATTGGCGGGGGGCATCTTGTCTGAACCAGAAGCCTAAAGAATGCGGCATAAAATCGAAAGTCCAAATAACTCACCGCGGTCATTGTCTGTGATTATGACCCTGGTGGCCGCCCTGGTTGTGAGCATCAGTGCTAGCAATACCATTGGTGATGGTAACTCTGAAGGATTCTTCCAATTCCAGAACGTCATCATCGACAATCGATATAGGTACCTTGACAGAAAACTGACCCTCCGGTATAGAGACTAGTGACAATGCTATTCGGTAGTCTTCCTGATCAGCGGTGATCATCCGTGTCTCTAAAACTGAATTCGGAAACGATTGGGAAAATATAATATATTCCAGCGCAGCGCATCTGAGTTTAATTTTATAATTAACATAACAATGTCCTCGTTTTTTTGTTTGTTCTTCAGAAAGATATTTAGACAGGAAACGGGGGTGCTTCATATGTTATGCAATGATAAATATATTCCGAGTTTCTGGAACAATAGCGTACTTTTGAGGAGAAGAAGGGGGGAGACTCAACCCCTTATGACCCAATGTTTCAGGAAATGTCTGCCAAAAATCGCTATATTTGAATTACAATTGATGAGCTCAGCACTTCACCCTTTTGCACCTATGAAAAGTTGTAGAAATGCATTATCACTCAATAAAAAATAGCCTGAATGGACACACGCGTGGCGTTATCAATCACTAACTAACCACCCCTTCCTCAGCATTTTTCGCCACGGGGGATAATGTATCATGTTTGTAATTCCCGATATCTCTTTCAATAATGGACAGTCGAATATTATTATATTAACTCACCAGCACGCACGCCTCCGACGACAAAGTCGGAAAGGGAGATGTCGATCAATGCTGTCTGTCCCTCTGAAACACGAAGTGATGATGACGGGCCCAGAGAAATTTCCGGCGCACTGCTGTTAACTGTGTTTGCCAGAAACAATAGAAAGAATGGGTTCGTCGCAATACGGAAGATGATAAGAATACAAATTAAATATAATTTCGATGATACTGTATGACTATACACATTTAAGTAAGTAATGTCAATATTCAACGGAGATTTAATTGTCAGTGGCAATCGCGCTCGAGAACAACAGATTGGATGGGTGGGCCTTAATATACTGACGAAATGTCAATGTTTGCTCCAGGTTGAATAGGTGTAATGAGAATGAATGCAACTGTCAGCAGGTGGAACAGCGGGAACAGCGTTGTGTATAACAACGGCTGAATGGTGTCAGTGCGCTGTCCTATACAACGCAGTGAGGACAATGGTCGTGTATATATTGACTTGATTGTTAGTACTCTTTATTACTTGCAGGATCAAAACCTCAGACCTAATTTCATCTGATACTAGTGTTCCGCATGAACCGTCGTAATGAAAAGTGAATGTAGCCTAAAATATGCGCACATCTCAACAATAAAGAAATTGTTCAAACGATATCGAAATACAAAAAATGTAGCACCTAAATGCCAGTGGACAGATGTCAGTGAAATGCCTAATAATGACCTAATAGAGAATACTAATAATAATTCAGCGTGTCGGCCCACATAGTGTCATTCCAGCGAAGTGACTCCATCACTTTGAAGAAAACTAATAATAATCCAGCGTGTATAGGTGTAGGCCTACACAGCCTGACAGCGCCATCCAGCGGGACGACTTCATCACTATGTAACGACTACCCTGATCATAATAATCCGTGCCTACACACCCTCAGACGAATTAAGCTGCCTACCTTGATAGAAGACAAAAAACATGACTGGTTCTTTGAATAGACAGCTCGTCACGTGATAGTCAGGAAGTTGCCTATCCATTAGAGTTGTCCCCCCAAAATGAAGCCACTTACATCGCTAATCACTTATGCCCAGGGGGTTGGGTCCTTGGGACCCGCATAGTTGTTGTTTTCGCCATCACGCTTGTCACTCTTTCTCCTGATTTACCTCTTATTCCACGTAATATTCGTCTATTTCATTGCAAAAGGGACTATTTTGGGTCTGCACTGTAGCAAGTCGATAAATTCATTTATGAGATAATTCGTCGGCCTACGCTATGGATTGTTTAAGTGTGGCGATCGGAACTGCTTCATTCGACTATAGGTTCTCCAACGTTTGCCGCATTCCAGAAGCCTGCAGAGAATAGCGCGGGAGGGGGAGGGGGTGGGGGGGGGGGTACCAACTGTCATTCGTTGTTCTGTTTTTTGATAAGCTATATCTGCAATGTGGGTAGGGTATAATATATATATAATATTCAGAAGCAAAACTATTTACGTTATTATCTTTCCATTGGGTAGTGGAATTGTGCGACATATTTTCTCAGTGTCCGAGAGTGGGTGAGCCTGCTTCTCTACCGTCAGTAGAGAAGCAGGCTTTGAAGTCATTTAGTCAATTTAGTTCGCATACATGTTTGTGAGTAATAATAGGTATAGGCAACCATTACTAAACTAACAGCACCAAGCTGCCTTGCTGTACACAACGTACCCACTGTAACAAGAAACGAGCAATCGATGACGTTTCCCCTGCTGCCTTGAAACTGGTAAATTACCAGGGTCTCTCCGATTTGGAAGAAGTTCCCAGGCAGATGGCTCTGGTAAGATATTGCCGCAAGGCCAGTCGCATCATATGCTACCGGCCTCCGTATACACGACCTCCGTACCTGGTACCCCGGGGTCCACTCTGACGAATATGTCGACGCACTGCGAGATGTTCAGAGGGAGAACATCATCTGAAGAAGAGAGAAATGACTGGTCCATAGTTTAGCAATCAGCAGTATTTTTCTTTCATGGTATACTTGCCGAGCAGAGGATCGATCTTATTCAAGGCCAAGCAAGGGTGCAGACCTGATACTGCACCTAATTGTCAACTGCGAATCCTCACCAGGTACAACTTAATAAGGCAGTGCCTCTTTGGTGGTACCTAACTGTGGGGGTGCGGGGTAATACACACAGACGGCGACATGAAAATTGCCTACCCCTCATTTGTCCCTGCTCCAATCCCTTGTGCTGAGGTCCAGCGAGAAGGCAACAGGTTCCATTTTTAAAGTTTTGGTATGACCCGACCGGGAATCGAACCCCCGTCTCCCGGGTGGAAGGCTAGCGCTCTACCAATTGTGCCAACCACTCGGTTCTACGTCTCGATCGGGTTAACTAGCGGCGCAATGACTCACCGGAATGTGCCATTCCATGCTGCTCATGTGGAGAAGCATTTTCTTTTCGAAATTTTACTTCCAATTCATTCAAACTCACCAGATAACTGAATACATATCAGAATAGAGTTTAGTTTAGTTTAGTTTAGTGACTAAGGGTCAGGAAGGACAGATTCCTCATAAACGACCCCGAAGCCACAACATCCCAGGAAAGAAAAATGAACCAAAAACTCGAACTAAATAATACGCACTTGATTCCTGAAAAATAAATCAAGACTGTTCTTGAACGCATACACACTCTTAGAGCAAACAACATTTTCAGGAAGACAATTCCACTCATTGATCACTCTCTGCGAGAAGAAATATTTACGAATGTCCATTCTGCAGCGCTTGGCCACGAAGCTTGAGACAGTGGCCTCTATTTGCAGTAACATTGGAAAATTCAAAGAAGTAGTGGAAGGACAGGCCATCGACTCCATGGACAATTTTGAAAACCTGAATCAAGTCACCCCGAATTCGCCTCAGCTCCATGGTAGTTAGACCGAGACGCCTAATCTTTCCTCTAAGATAAATTTTCAGACCAGAGTGAATCATTCTAGTTGCCCTACGCTGAACGTCTCAATTACCTGCTTGTCTTTTGCAAAGTAGGGATTCCACACTTGTACAGAATACTCTAGTTGTGGTCTCACCAGTTGCTTAAACAGCCTGACAACAATATCATTATCAAGGAAACTGAAGTGACGTCTAATCAAGCCAAGAATCCATTACCTCTTCTAGCAGCTTCGGCACACTGCTTGAAGGTTTCAAAGAAGAATCAAAACAAACCCCAAGATCTTTTTCTAAAATCACCTCCTGAATATTTCGGCCATTCAACTTGAAGGAAGCGACAACTTTCTTGTTCATTCTTCCAAATACAGATATATCAATTTTTGAAAAAAGGGTAGACACAGTCCGGAGAATGTACATATACCCTCATGATACTGTAACAAGCGGGGCCAAGTGTCACAAGAAGTATCTAAAGAAAGTCGTTCATACTCACCTCAACTCAAATTCCAGCCTCAGATTTCCATATGATAAACTCATCCAATCATGCCGAAATCTCTCAAAGATAATATCGGGATTCCTGTCATTTTTTTAAGCTCTGTTATGTTGCAGGTAGGATTCATCTCAGGAAAAGTTCGTGAACCACATTCTCCCCACTCAACCGGGAATCGTGCCATAAAGAAAATACCCACCTCTTTTTAAAATCGAACTCAAATTTCGGTATTATATAAAGGCGACTGGATGAATTACCACTACTTGGCCGTTCGACATTTACTTCAGAATATGCAATACAGTGGTCTCCAACATGTAGGCATTCTTATCGGAACAGGGAGTTTTGGTCACATACCAAAACGAAAATTGTCTCCCTGAGTTAATAAATAAATATCGCCTATTTGCATTCTGATTAGGACAAGATTGGGAATGGAAAACTGACGGCGCTAGATCGACAGTAACAGAGGTAAATATAGTAGAAAGTATGTTTTATAGGTTCAAACTGCATCTGTCTGATATCCTATTTATGCATAGTCATATTCGCTGAGATAAATGCAAGAGATGCGTTAGTATTCGAATGCTCTTGATTCTTCATTTATTTTATTGGGTTGACAAATTGTGGGAAAATCAACTTTCCGCAGAAGTCTACTGGAGTGTTTTTATTTTGTTTAATTTTTTTTTTCTACGTAATTACACTCTTAAAAATGCTGCGTAGAATGTTAAACAACACTGTGTAACTGTAGACAACACTGTGTATTGTTCCCAAATTGCACAAATTGTGCAGATTACACACAATGATTGTGTAATTTGTTTATAGGTGTGTTAATTACACAACATTTTGAAGAGTGTTAATGTTAGGACTACACCTACTATTACAGTTACCACTTTTTCTGAATGACACATGATTCGTAATGGCGTTGTTTGATTGGCCCTTGCCACCCTGGGACCAGCTGGGCTCACAGCACTCTTACCTGAGACAACAGTTAACAGGAAAGTACAGTTGTCACTGTTACCACTGGGTCAGCATAGACGTAGGTAATAGTGTAGCTTCCGATATCGAACAGACTCACCAGGTGTATATGACCGAGAGACTAGGTCGGGTTGCCCGGAGTTGTCGGTGGCTACTGGCTCAGGGAAGTAGAGCGCTACTGGCCCGTCATTCTCGTCGACCGTGTAGATCGGATCATCGGGACAGGTCGCTGTCGGGGATTCACTGTCGGTAACTGTGTACGTTATAAGGAAGGGAAACCTTAAAGGGGACTGAGAGCGACCAGTAGCTCTAACCACCGCGAGCCGAAAGCAGGAAGGCGCCTTGGCCTGTCAAGAGGAAGTACGAAAAGCTAGATGGAAAGGTCCCACTCAGTCAGGTTAACATTGAGCCGAAGTCAATTCCGACATCTCAATCACGCCTCCTGAATTCACAATGATTCGCTACTGAAAGTAATGGTCGAGTTTCGTACACGTCTCAGTTATCATCGGAGTAGAAAAATCTAGATCTTAGTTGAAACAAAAACCAATGTCATTCCTGCGTCACGTGATACATAAACATCAATAGCATTAGTCTCATTGTATATGCGATAAGGTGACAAGAATAATATATATAATTATATATATTAGCTCGCCAGTCGCCACAGTGCATTACTCCAATCTCTAGGTATACCGTTTCTTACTACACTATTGAAAGACCAAAGTGCACCTTTTTCAACCGAATTTGCATACGTGACTCGCCAACTAGAGATTTATATGCCCATTTTCTTGGCTTGTATATAACCAGCGATGTTGTAACACCGGGGACACTGATTGAACGCCTCGTGAATTATGGTGCCTCTCCTGTTTGTTCAATGAGCAGAAGTAATATTCGCAATTCTTGCCTGCCCCAGTCTGGTGATGGTCTGGTTGATAGCTTAAGTGCAATGCTATACTCTGGTAATTATAATACAACCTGGGTTCAAACGAATACACCACTGTTAAACTATGGACGGAATCGTTATAGATTTTAGGTTCACTTTGAAAGATTGTATATTTGTGTATTATTTTATACTTTTATATAATTGTGCATACTGTTTCACATGTTTTGATGTTGTTTTTCCAGGGTTTGAGGTTGGAAGAAAAAAAAAATACACGCATTTGTATGTGTACATGCGTGTATGTGTGGTGATGTGCTCACCAACAGAGAAAGTCCACGTGTTCCTGTCAGTAATGGCGTCAGTCTCCACCCCACAGAATTCCGTGCTTCTCGCCACGCCAGAATCCATCAGAATGTAATACGACCTCCCTACCTCCAGTAACCGTCTTGGAACAGTTATGGAGACCATGTTCCCGTTACGGAAGTTCACTTGCTGATAGAACCGCGCGTCGCGTCTGTATAGTAAGGTATCATTCTGATCGAACACCTTGATGAAAGAGGGTCGCGATGGACGTACAAGCTGCGTTCGGAAAAAAATAAGAATATATAATCCCGTATTGGTCTATTACTCTCATTTACCGATGTCTAATTTATATCAAGATTATTTTGTACGCTTGCGCGTGTGTGCGAGCACGCGCTCGTGTGTGCGTTTTCAGTAGATACCTGCACGACCTATAAAAGGTCCTCAAGTGTGCTTACCTGCGGGGCATACCTGAACACGGCCTCCACCTGGAACACGAAATGAAACGATGCTACTGTGGGGGTGAGGGTAATCTACTCACGCTCGGACAGCATCCTGCTTATTGCCTGTTCCTCATTCATTCTTACTACAACCTCTGATATTAGGCGCATTGTAAGGAGGCAACAAGAGACCTTTGGATGAAGTCTTCGGTATGACTCGAATGGGGTTCGAACCAGGATCATCCGTGTGGTGAGCCGATTCACGTTACGGTTTATTACTTAAGGATATAGCTATGATGAATCTGCTCATAACTTCCCCAAACTACATTTAATCAGGGGGGTCAAGGAATTACATAACGTTAATCTCCGTTATATATCATATTTAATACATTGATTCTGTGAATGTCAATTCAACGGAATATTTGTGGGGTATCCATAGGTAGATCTGCCCGTTCCTCTTGTGGAGATTTACCTCTAAGATATGCCTCAATATAGAGCGAAATAGGGTGGTGACCTCTATCCGTTCATCGTCGCTCAATTTGGGTCAATACACACATGAACAAGATGTGTCCTCATTGCAAAGTTAACCCTAATTCCTAACATATACCTCTATAACCACAACAAAGAACACAATCATATACGATGCAGTAGCCAATCAGAAAACACTTCGTTGGGGGTGTGTGAATTAACTGGTACTTTTCAAAAGATTATAATATGACAGTGGAGCTACTCACGTCCTGATCGACTTGGAACTGCAAGGTGAGATCATTCACGAACACGTGTGATCCGTTGATTGGTCGAAGAGAATTTAAGTCGACCACGGGAGGTCTAGCTGCGAGAGCAAACATATCAGATAAATCACAACGTTATTCTTCCCTCCCCGTTGAATAACACGTCTCTCAAGATAAGAAGATTAGATTCGGGTTTATTGGTAACCCGATGAAGCCCGTCCCTGCACGAACCAGGTTGCAGGTTTGCACGTTCGCCCACGACCCACTACATTACCTCGCAGGTACCAACTTTTAGAAGTGGGTAGCGTGATATTCGAGAAGACATGCCTCATCTAACATCACTGCAGAAAAATACCCGCGCTCAAGGCTCAACAAGAAAATTCAATACACCTCTAACTCTCTAATGGTGACGTTCTTGACGGTTGGCCACGGTCCTCATCGATTAACACATCGTACTTTGGAGGTTGAACAGCCAACATTCCGATTAATTTCGAATACACATGGTAACAAAATACGTAAGTTCATATGATTGAACCTAAATTGGAAGCTAGCTAGAAGTTGAGCTAGTTACACCGTAGAAAAGGGTATTGAATGACGTTCAAATGGTAGTCGATCGTCATTTTTGACGGCGTCATGAAACCAGCAAATATGGGTCGGCCTCAGCACTACTCTACATGCAAAACTAATAGCTTGAGTTTTCAGAGAGTTGTAATCTCTCCACCCGACGCTCATTGATCGGGCTCTTGGATAACAGACCTTAATGGTATGTGAAATAAATAGGCCTTCTTGGCGTTTCTGTACTCACTGCCGTCACTAAGGTAATACAAGACTGTGGGCTCTCATTCCTGAAAAGACAAATGAATATTCAATCACATGGGTGGTAGAGAGAAAGGTAAAATACAAAGAGGATGGACCTTGTTTTCCTACCCGACGGTTATATAGGACACCTTATACTCCCACATCGCTTTGGGAAGAATTCTGGCATTTTCTGGCGGCGGCTGTCGATGCAATTTGGTGCTTAAATAGCTGTCCTGTTGGAATTATTTCGCTGTTTCATTTTGTCTTAGCATCTTGAGAAAATTTGGGAAATTATTTTGTGTTGTCACCTGGTCTGAGTCACGGTATTCTGGAAATTTGTGGCATTTCGTGAGCATTGGTGTATCCCACCATGGTGCCGTAAACACCCACCATGTTTCTGGCATTTTGAGGTAGTTGTTGATGCAGTTTGGTGCGATACGGTACACCTAAACGCCCTTTTATCTATCTATCTATCTATCTATCTACTATCTATCTATCTATCTTCTATCTATCTATCTATCTTCTATCTATCTATCTATCTATCTTCTATCTATCTATCTATCTATCTATCTATCTATCTATCTATCTTCTATCTATCTATCTATCTATCTTCTATCTATCTATCTATTTATTACCGACGTCGGGATTCGCAAGATGTTGCTCTCCGATTTATATGTATTTCCTATTTCATTTATGTGATTAGTTTCGTTTCCCTCTTTTCTTGGTTGGATATGTTTCTGTGTTTGCTGTTTTGCTTCTGTGCAGTCTGGAGTCTGCATCGTGAGTTGTTTTCTACCTTGGGGGTAGTTTTGCTATTAAATCATTGGTACAATCCTGTCAAGCTACGCCTATGGGGCTCCTTTTCTGCCTTCCGTACCTGGATGCGTTCTCTACTAGTTAAAGCCCCCACCCCCTGTTGTGTGTGCGTAATTTGTGTGTCCTATTTTTGTGTATTGACAAGTTTCTTAGTCATCTCCGTCGCTTATTTGATGATTCGCTTCCATATGATGGGCCCGATTTTGGAACACCAACCACCATTGTCTTGTTCGAATGAAATAAATTCTTTTCGTTCCCAATATTTTCATATATTATCACACAGCTAAATAACCATAAGCCAAAAAGGCCTAGTGATTCCTTGATTGTCTTCATAACCTTTCACTTAAAGTTTGTTAACCTCAAAATACCTTGCATCTGGCTCGCAAGGTAATAGGGGATCATGTACTCATTATGGGGACACACACCAAATATAAGTCTTACATTCCTCTACAGTGTCAGTTCCAGGTGGGGTCGAGGTATCGCGTTACCAGGCAAAAATTGCAGCATATAATTGTTTTCTTCAATTCCAATTTTAGTGACCCCAGGTCTACACTTTGAAAATTATAGGGTTTCTGTACTCCCGATGAAAAAAAGCTGCATACTAAATTTCTGTTTGATTGAACCAAACATTCCGGACTTATCGTCTTAATGAGCCTCTCAGACTTTGACCTCTCTTGACCTCAGATGACCTTTGAACTGACCTTAAAACAATAGGAACCACGTTTTCATTATGGGGAACCCACATACTAAGTATGAGCTTCATCCATCCCGATAGGGTCGTGTCACTGTGTTAACAAGCTGAAGATGGCCCAAATATAATTTTTTCACAATCGTCTCGTTTTCTCTCAAGACCGAACCGCGGTCTACACCAAAACAATTTCTTTCTTGTCCCCTCCACTTAAAAAGTGAATACCAAATTTCAACTTAGTGGCGCAAGCACGGGACTTATCGTGTTGAGGAGCTTTCCCGACTTTGACCTCTCTTGACTTCAGATGACATTCAACCTGACCACAAACAATAGGGATCATCTTGGGGAACCTTCATACTAAGCTCCATGCATCCAGGTGGGGTCGTTTAAAAATGCATGTTACAAGCTAAATTTGACTGAAATATCACATATTTCTCACATTCTATAACAATTTTTCACATTTGTCCCTGTTCTAAGACTCCAGACCAATAACAATAGGGTTTTCGTACTCCCCATAAAAACTCTGCATACAAATTTCAGCCAGATCGAGCCAAGCATTCTGGACTTACTCGTATGTTAACAAGACTTTCAGACTTTGACCTTAGATGATCTCTGACCTGACCCCGAAACATTAGGGATCATGTACTCATTTTGGGGTATACATAGTACAAGTATGAGCTTCATCCATTCAGGTGGGATCGGGTTATCGTGTTAACACGGCAGTGTCCATACACAAACACTATACACAGACAACACTGTCATGACTGCATGGATTCCTTCAACTCCGTCAAGAAAAAAGAGGGTAACTTGGCAATTTGCTGAATGAATGGGGAGCACTAGAGCTCGCATGAACTCCCGTGCCCCCGCCCGGCAAATGACTACATACCTACTCTTTGGTAATAACATTTTATGGTGAATCGAATCAGCACTGATCAGTGCAATAATTTATGACAATTTAATAAATAACGCCTTAAAAAAATACAGTTGGCTGTAAAATATCAAAACAGACTATTTCCTACCACACTGTCGCGAGTCACGAAACACATATTTCTTCAACCCCCTTCGTGTAAGGCGTCCCAGGTATGTGGGACGTAATAGTCGGCGTCCGACCCCCCTGGGTATATCTACTTCTGGAACTTGAGAAATCCGGACGGAGACACGGTATTTATATCTAGAATTCTATAGTTAGGAAAGAAAAGGATTTGTATTGATAGAAATTGATTTATGATATTCCATTATTCTACTTTTTAATGTGAATAACTAACGTCCGGCCGCGGATGGGGAGGGCTTTATATAGAGGGTCTATCTACTGAACAATCGCCGAACACCTCAAATTATCGTATAGTAGGCTCAATCCCCAAATTCAAACATAAGACAGTCATGTTGAATCATTGTAAATTAGGTCAGTTCCGGATACCTCATATATTTCGTCCTGGAAATATAGGTATATGCGCCGAAATTATTGTTTTTTCCTCCTTTAAAAAATGGCTGTCATTCTGGAGAATCTTTAAAAATAATTTCATGAAATCATGCAAATTAGACGCATTCCCACACTCGAACTTGCTCAAACTTCGTTATTTTAGGCACAGCAGGACCGCATTGTGCAGAGGGAAATGTTCATTACAATTAGGTGCGGGTCACCACCCACGGTGTCTAGTCGAGCAAAATAGTAGTGCGAAATGACCATTCGATAATTGGAGTATCCGGGGACTCATTTCAAAATGATATTACACTTTATCCTCTCCAGATCTGTTTCCCGGTTCCCTGGCTCCCCCCCCCCCCACACGCGCGCCTATGTCAACGCGTTGATTATGAAATTAAATAAGGTTAAGGTCAATTGAGTGGTAAAACAATTTAGGTTATGAACCGGAACGTTATCCTACCTGACATCCAAGGAGCCTGCTCTTGCTATAAGTGGCTCGTGGTAGGTTCCACCAGCGGGTATCCCGATGCAGGATCCCTGTACAGGAGTCGGGGGAACGAACACAGGCTGAGTTAGGCAATCGTCTGATCCTGAGAACAGTTCCATTAGGAACTGTAGTGGAATCACGCTGAGGGGTTCCTCGGAGGTGGGGTTAGCGAAATCTTTAATCTCAATCGAGACTCCGTATAGGCCGGACGGAATAGAATCGTCGATGTCCCATCGTAGCTCGCATGACTCCTGTTTTGTGGCAATAGGCAAACGGATAACTTGAACGACTGTACGTCCAACTCTTCGACACGATTAATACCAAATTAGACACATTTCTGCAGCCAAGTCACTACTTTCACTATTTGTATTAGGACAACGTGTTACTCGGGTAACCACTTCAGCAACCAATGTAATTGTTCGTGTGACTGGAGTTAGCAAATCCATCACAATCTTTGGAATGGATGAAACACGGCACCCGTAGATCCGGGAGATACGTCCCGTCTACTTTTCATTTGAATAACCACGTACTCTACTATGAAACAATAGGAGCTAAACGAATGCTAGATATCAGGCTGTGACGTCAGTGGCCATGAAAAGGTAAGTTCCCCTGCAAACATTGCATCTAGGTCACAACATCAGCACTTCTGCATCGAAGCTATTTTGTTTAATTCGAAAAATCATTAACCAAGGTCACGACTTTTTGTAATAAATGAATGCAACCACTAGTGTAAACTCAAGGCAATGACACCGTTTTCCGGATTATTAGGCAATAACACTTGGTATAGCCATTCCTTCAACAAAATGGTTTCGAATTTTCACTTCACTTCAAGAAGAGAAGATGCTGCCTTGATACGACAATATAACACGAATCTTGAACATGGTTTTTCTGTTTACATATTAGGTGACATGTGTCTAGATGACTAAGGCTAGGAATTCCATAGATGCGTATGCGTATCCGGGCTGCATGTGAAAATCACATATTAACGAAACCGAGCGTTTGTTTCAAAAGAGAAACACTATAAATCCATGCAAAAAGACCATAAAAAAGACGGCAGCCATGCATATTGACGTTGCTTGGCATTGTGAGGAAGATATTCCATAGAATTCATTCGCGGGTGATATGCATCCGCAAACGCATTGTTACATGTGCTTATTTCACCTATTCAGCGTTGTTTTGCCTCCTTTCATGAATTTTTAGCTTCTGTGGAACCAATAACTATCTTTGCAAACTAAATAGAACATAATCAAACACTAGCCTTCGCTCAGTTCACGTAAATTGGTAATTTTCCACATACGCATACGCATCTATGGAATCCCAGCCTAGGCGTAGCGAACGCGGTCGGTACAGCCACCTACCTCCAGCGTGGCTCCAGGCAAAGGACCACAGATATCCCCACAGTCCATCGCCCAGAAGCATCGAACATCGTCACCATCTTCATCTAACACTAGATAGCAGATAGATAAAATCATCAACTGAGATAACAGAGAATTTCTATTATTCCAAATGTGACGGAGCTATTGGAAAAATGACAACCACCCGGTGAATCTTCCTTTATTAAGTAACCCCAAGAAACCGCGCAAGTTTGCGGCATCTTCGAAATTGTTAAAAGTCAAATAGATTTTCTATGATCAGTACCTTGCCACGCAGTAACATCTCGGGAATTTCAATTCCGTCATCCTACACGTGAACAGTTGTCCATTTCATCTGGTATGATGGACGATGAACACTGATGCTAACGGGAAGGTAGTTTCCAGTACTCAGAACACTGCAAGTTTGGTTAGTGGTCGGATGCTATGGTCTTGTCAGGGCCTTCTTTCCAGTCGACCGACCGCTTGCTTCCTCAATGCGCTGTGTCACCTCTGCATCCAGCGAGTGTGTTCGTTGTGAAAATTGGCGATGATGCTACCAAGGTAAAACACTTGGTTGGAGGAGGTTGCGGGTCTTTAGATTAAATGCACAGCCTCCGTCTTACTAATACTGGTCCGAAACGTTTGCCAGTAGCTGCGGAGTGTTTGAATTAAGTCCTATTAATTACCAAAATTTCCCACATTTCCATTGAGCTCTCCATGAGAGAGGTTTTCTACATTACTCCCTAGCAGGCAGCACTAGTGTTTATCTTGTTTTTTCAGCAGGTCCAGGTAAGCAGAGCAGAGGGAAAATGATTTGTCTGTCAACACATCACGCTCTAGTTTGTTGGCTCGTGACCCAGAAAGAGCGTTACCACATGTTGGGTTTAAGTCTGCAATGGTTTGTTTCAATAGTGTCATTGTCAGGATTTACCATAATCGAGATTTCTAGCAGCAAGAAGAGAGGTGGGGAGGTATGGGAGTGCATGTTAGGGATGGGGGGAAATGGGTATCAATCGTTTAACTGATTCTACACCTACAGCATATTTGCCGCAGCCATCAAGACGTTTACGATTGCGCTTGTTTCTCTCGCAAATTGAGTACCTCATAATTATATCCCCGCGACACTATAAGTGTCCGGGGATATTATGGTTTTGGGTGTGTGGCCGCCGCCATCTCAGGCTCCGCCGCTGCCGCCGACGATTTAGCGCGATAACTCTTTAACGCTTTATCCAATTGATCGAAAACTCGGTACACATGTCCGCCCTAGTGAAATCTCGGAGTGGGCATCGCTGCAATGCTGGGGGCCGCTTATTTGCATAATTTACGCGAAATTTTAAGTTAGTCGGATTCAAACGAAACTTGGTGGGTAGGGACTATAGTTGATCCCGAAAAATGTGGAGGTCATTTCAAGGTCATCGGAGGTCAAATTTGCGAAATTTTTGCGATTTTCCAAACTCTGTCAGATTTGAACGAAACTTGGTTGGTAGGGACTATAGTTGATCCCCAAAAATGTGGAGGTCATTTCAAGGTCATCGGAGGTCAATTTTGCGAAATTTTTGTGATTTTCCAAGCTTCGTCAGATTGGAACGAAACTTGGTGGATGGGGGCTACATTTGTTAAAAGTCGTTTCAAAGCCATCGTGGGTCAAATTTGCATAACTCATGTGCCTATCAAATTCCATGGATTATAACAAAACTTGGTGTATGAAGTTTATCTTGGTTTCTGACCAAAATGGAGTCTTAATGGGGGTGTTTGATACTTCTTCTTCCCTATGATTGCTAAAAAAGCGGGGATACACGGGGCCGGTTTACCCGCCTACACATGTCTAGTTATTATTGGGGATTTTATTGTAGCAAACCTACAGTCTATTTAGGCAAATACAGGTGAATATAGTATCACGCGCAACTGAGAAAAACTGATTTCGTTGTCAGCAAATCTTCAATTTATTGATCACTCGCCCGGGTTCGGTACCGTCACTGCCCACACGTAATAACCGATAGCGTTACAGAATATCGATATCGTTAACATAGGCCTTTGCACCCACTGATCGCACATATTCGGGAAAACCCGCTATAGAATACCGCTATTGGTATCACTAAGCCTAATACCGTACACCTACCCGGTATTTGGAAGACAGTGTGGCATTCTCTCTGCAATCGGGAATGGGCATAGTCGCTGTTGTCGGTGAAGAGTTACTGTGACCGGTGTTCGCTCGGATTCGAAATCACTGTTGGCGCACGGAGGTACCAGAATCCCGCGTTGCCGTTTAGTAAAGTGATCCAACAGCATCCAGTAAACCTTCGAGAAGAACGTGGAGAGTTGAATGTATAGGCCTCCTAGAAATAATGTGATTTACTGTAACTCATTTTGTCACGCAGCAACTACTTTACATGACCATTGGCTTAAATTGAAAATGAACCAAAGAACCGCCCTCATTCGGCACGCCATATCAGCCCTACACATTCCTCAAAATAGAGCTTGGGTACAGCCTGCCAATTGTAAACACAATCAACGGATTTGTTCCTACCTGAAGATGCGACATCGTCTCGCAACCCCTGGCAACCCTGGCGATAAATGGACGTGCCGTCTGATGACGTTACGACCGTTATTCTGCTTTTTCTTTACTGTATTGATGATCAAAGTGACGTATTCTGTAGTCTATATAGATTCTCGTTAGCAAAGATTTTTGTCGTTACGTCTTGTGAAAACCGCTGTCGCCTTTCACCAGGTGCTACCAGGCGTTACTTTGAAACAAATGTAGGTAGTTTTCGCCGTCTTCAGGATCTTAAACGGTCGAACTCACTTTTCCAATGTCCAGTCCGTTCCTTCGGGGAGCTATGACATTGTTCTGTTGATGTCATTGTAACCAACAATCTTCCAATTGAACATTAGGCATTTTGTCTCTGACCGAGAGACATAGCGATGTGTGGTTCTCAGTTTTACATAGGCCTACACTTGCTGACACTGTGTGATATTGTTCGAAGGAAGCCACAACCGCATACTGCACCCACATTATATTTCAGTGTATGTGACATTGAAGCTATGGGCATGCATGGTGGGCGCTGGACAGTCGGAATTGGCGCCCCCACGGGATTGGTTTCGTTTTCTCTTCTGTATACGGAAATTGGCAACTGTCGTCTGGTTGGGGGAGGGGGGTCCGGTGCGCACTGCACGACCCAATGTAGGCCAGAGTGGAGTGGACTGTTTATTGATAAAAGAAAACGTTGATGTTTTCCTCTTGTAGGAGCTAAGCAAAACAAGTCATCCATTTCCCAATATAGAAGTGACTTATTGATTCTAGTGGAATGAACTATCGGTCCCTGCGCTAATCCCCGTAAAAATTACAAAGAAATTTTTGCAATTGTCCGACATTCAGCAGGAGTAGCAGTATAACTAAAACTATATATGAAAGAGAATAATTCAACCCCAAATGGCATTAGAATAAGAGTGTAAAGTTTCATGGATTATTTTTAGGAGACTTGAACCACGCCTCTGAGTATTCAAACTGCAATATCTTATATCAAATACTCTTTTCAGGAAGTTTGAACAACTGAAGAAAATCATACTGCAGTTCGAAAATGGGTATACTAGGTGTATACATGAAGGAGTTAGTGCCTGTTGTCCAATCCTCCTGTGCTGGATAATCAGTAAGGACATAGGAGAGGTTCCGACTGAAGCCACAGGTGCATTGCAAAATTCCCTCTCCCAGTAATAAAGTGTTGATATTTTGCGAATCACAGAAGTGGGACGTAGCGAAACTCCGTCTCCAACCCATCCGGTATGATATCTCAACCTGAGAAAGGAAGAACGAAAAACAACAAACGAGTGCAATCCTTTCAGTGGCTTGCGGGAGGCTGCGGGATATAGAGCAGTTCAAATCAGATTCAAACAGATTGTAGGAGAATTAACGGGTAGCAGGTTTTTCATCTATGGTGGTCTCGGAATGGGCCAAAATTGTCATGTTATTCCAACAATGTTTAAAATTTGGAACGATTCATGCAAATCTACGATACCTTTGGAGTGACCTTTATAAAAAAAAATGAGGTACTGTGTAGTGATATGAAAGGCCTCCGTGTTACATTTTTTGTTTAACAACGAATCAGTCTATTAAGTACATTCGATGGCTCCGGGATGTTCGTCAACATTTTGGTTTACGGGAAGTACTGATATAAATTCTGAAGTAGAATCATTACTGCTGAACAAAAGTTGCGTAATTTATGCGAAATAGCCTATTCAATTAGTATAGGGCCTACACGATGCTCGAGATATAATTCGTTGGTGAACATATGTAGCCTATGCATCCTACCGATTTTTAACCTAATATATCCTCACTTATACTTCCCAAAGAGAACCATCAAAATGAGGACATACTTACTTTGTTGAAATAAATAGCAAATTCATGTGATCAGGCCTAAAAACTCATTTCACTCCTCAACAACTTCTGAGCGGTCTAAATTTACCTATAAGAAAGGCGAACTTGGGGACCGGATATGCAGGGTCTATTAGGCTGTGTTTCCTTAGATGCGTATGCGGGTCCGGCTGGATGTGGAGATCACATATTTACGAAAACGAAGGTTTGTTTCAGAAGACAGAACACTGAACATGGAAGTTTATGCGAAATGACAAAAAAATGCACCATCCTTTTATATGGTCGTTGCTTTTTTAAGGGAGATATCCCACAAAATTCGTGGCGATACGCATCCGTTATACGCATTGGTACATGTGCTTGTTTTACCTATTCACTATTGGTTTGCCTTCGTTTATCATTGTGTTTCCTCTGTGCACCAATATTTATCTTCGCAACTAAATAGGACATATTCAGACACTAGCCCCGGCTAAGTTCACGTAAATTTGCGATTTTTGACATGCGTATACTGGACCCACTACGCATCTATATGGAATCCTAGTCTTACGCTTCTGAGATACTGCTGGGAAAATATTTGAAAAACTGAAATGCTGCACATTTTTTGTCTTATCGTAAGAATTCTGTATTGTCACATCCGAGTATAAAGTAGGTTTTCATTGAATCCCGTTTCGGAATGGACATGCTAGGCTTCAGGTGCGGCGGCGCTCACCGAGAGCTTGTCTTGGTGGGTGAGGGGGTTGAGGTCGGAACCCAAGGTTAAGTGCGCCCTCATAAATGGCCCCACCCTACCTACTGGCAAATAAGTACAATTTTATGGGCCCTTAGCCAGTAGTAAATGATGTCATACTTGCACAACCCTGAAAAACATTCTTTGTTTTTTCATCGAAATTCCACACATTCTTTTTACTGCGAAAGCATTCAGTCAATGAGAGAGGATTGCTGCAGTGGGGTTGATAGTGCACTGAAGGTCACTTTGGTGAAAGGAAGACAACAGAACCTCTGCTAAATGTTGATTATTCAACCAGAATGAAAATATGAAATACATAACATAATTTCTGTGTTGTCCAATTGTGACGTCATGTGTTATTGCGCATTTAGGATTCTCCCCAATTTCTCTGCACAATGAACCAAACTTCGAAGATCGATAACTCCACGTAGGAACATGGAATGGGGTGTGGACGTTTATAGATACAGTTTTCCATTCTCCACGATATAACCTCTGTTGTATGCAAGCCTGCATTGTCATCTATTTCGGCCTTCTCGTTAAAAGGCCTAATAAGGTGTTGTTCAGTTTATTCACAATGCCCTTGACACTTATGGGAAGCAAATACCCTGCTATGCTTTATACAAGCTGCACTACCTGCCCAATATTTTTGTCATGAACCCACTCCCCTCCCCATTACCTCTCGTAAATCATATTGGCGTCACTTATTTTGGTAACTGGATGTTAACCCCACCATCCTTTATTTAACATTCTTCCCAAACATTATCATGCTAGTAATAGGCCAACCTTATCCCCAAACTGTCTGACCACGATCATCTCTGCCCTCTATGAACAGATGAATATTCCAGACTACTTCACTTGGATTATATCGCTTGTGTATACTGTATACAGCCTAAATACCCACCTACTGAGGAAGGTTGGGAGCCACACAGGACCCCCCCCCCCTCCCCATCCCCCACCCCGACAGATGGGGCCTGGGTGAAAGTATTTATGACATGGGCACACATCCCGCGGGGGATGGGGAGAATATATCCCCCCCCCTCCATTTTAGGCGATGCTCACATTAACTTTAACATTTTCACGCAGTTATTTCTGGTTCAAAGGATGGTTCTGGATGTGCTCCACTGATTTATGACTACCATAAAACAAGTAGGGGAGTCGGAGAGGGCAGGGCACTAGAAGAGAGGTTCCCCGAAATTTGAATGCAAACCGCGAACTTACATACCCATATCAAATTCTACAATAAACCAAGAATTAGCGAAATACGCCCTCAGGGATAAATCTGTTTCATTCGAGCTGGGATCTGGTTGGCTAAGTGGGCGCCATGTGATGGTACCCCCTCGGAAATGGGATGCTTGAGCTAAACACCAAAGAAAGGTCCAATACGCCACGACATGGGCTGGTCGAGCCCAGTCATTATATTTAGAAGCATCCGCTACGGCTGAATCCCCCAAGTGATGCCGAACGTAGGTTAGTATACCACTAGTCCATGTGATGCAGTAACCTAGTCTTCTTTTAACATTGTTTCACTTGACCGAATCTGATTACAGTTTCAACTCGTGTCACGTGACATTTTACACGGTCAGTGGTTAGGGGAAAACGCGTAGTTCCCCCTATATGTTGGACTGACATATTGAAACCCGGGGAACGTTTTTTTAATCCTTTGACGAGGTAGAGGATTGGTGCAGTCATGACGGTGGTCTATGTGTGTGTGACGCCTAGCATGTGAAAACGATAAGTCGACCCCACCAGGATGGATGGAGTCATTCTTGGTTTGTGGGTCTCAGATGGTGTATGGTTCCTAGCGTTATGAAATGCTGAAGGTCACCACAGGTCAAGAGAGGCGGTTGTCTAAAAGTCTTTTACAAAACTCCGAAAAGTATAGACGCTTGGTCTTATCAGGTTGGATTCGGTAGTCAGGTTCTCATTGGAATTAGACTCGTACCAAGTTAGTTCGAGGCCGGAGTATTTCGGCCCATTTTCACTGATGAAAAATTATAACTCGACGCACCTGGACGAAACAAGACTACCACTCTATGGGCTCCCCATGACGATTGGGTGATACCTTTTGTTTGCGGTCAGGTCAAAGGTCATCTGAATTCAAGAGAGTCAGTCTGAAATCTTGTAAACACGATAGTTCAGAATGCTGACCGATTTTTTTTTTTTTTGGGGGGGGAGGGGGCGGGGTAAAAAGACCCCGATCGTGGGGTGGAATCAAGGTAGTCTTTGATGAAGTACGGTATGGCAACCTTGGTATTGTGAATCCATAATTCGACCCCACAAAATGTATATTCACGCTTATAAGGTGTAAATAAAGGCTGAATAATAAAATATGTATTCACGTTTCTACAATCACTTTTGGCAGATCAGCGGTCATCTTTCGAGGTAAATGGACATTACGACAATCAACGAATGGAATCCACTAAGCGTTAGCGTTCGGTTATATTGTAGAATTTCGTAGCAATGCTGCAATGTGAAAGTAAGACAGACGTTGATAAGCATGGCCTGTCAAAAGCTCTAGTGAAACGTCGGTCAGAAGTAGAGTAGGATACTTAACGGGGGTTATGGTTGAATACTGAAGTAAGCCAAATACCATAACGTGAACTTTAGTTGACCTGTAGCCAGAGGTCCACAGGTTCAGATAGCGGTACACAAGCCAACCACACTGAAAGGCGATATTTACTGGAGTACAACGAAGGTTATGATTCTCTGCCAAATCCGCCGACGTTAATAATATTGCGCAATCGAAAGGTTCTTCTTTTCTGGAATTACGGATAATCATCACGCCTACCAGAAAATCCATTTACAGATATGTTCTAAACCTAATTAGTAACGCGAGCGACATATAGCTAAATTGAATTAGTGTGTACCTTTTTCCAATTTTTTTTGTTTAGGCCATCAGATTTTTGCGAACGTGGAATTGTGGTGCTGTTTTTGTTGTTACTCAAGTCTGTCGCTGCGCTGCTTATTCTATGCCATGTAGCTCACATTTTTGGAAAGCTTCAGGCATTCCGTATTTTGTATCGAGTTGTTGGTGCCCTGAAGAGGTTTATAGAACCAAGTTTAGGAAAACAATTTCAGGAATCTTTCCCCAATATTATTAGATCAATCTTCAAAATAATCCAGTAAAATTCAGGGCCACAGTTGGAAAATCTCCTATTCAGTTACCCAAGTACACTAAATAACCACTTACGCAGCCAGCTGTCGGAAACTGGGATACAAATTTCTGCAAATATGATCCATGGACAGCCTTTTGGCTCACACGCCACCATAAACCTAACTATTGTAACACTTGGAGGACCTGTAGCTACAATATCCATCATATTTTTAGGTGTGAGTTTGTAACATTGATCTTTTAAATAAAAATTTTTTCTGGTGTTTTTTTTTTTCTTTATGGGAGATGCCATATAAGAAGGTGAATCGGCCCCAATTTTCACCCGGGCCGTTGTTTGTAGACAACGGATCTGTCTCATTCAACTTAACATTCTACCCCGAAACCGGGTACTGTTTTGCTTTTAATAGGAGCTTTGTATAGAAAACAAGCGCATGTCGAAACGTCTTAATAGCTGCGGACGGCAAAATTCCTGTGGCGAGTACACGGCATGTTCTTCACCAATTCCACATTTATTGTTGTCCACCATTAATTGACCTGACTGACATTGTCATAACCTTGGAATGGCTTGGAACATGTCTACCACAATAGCCTAATAGTTGCTATAACTGCCAGCACAAAGTACCCAATGACTATTCTAGGCTGCAGGCTATATTAGTATAGTACCCAACACAACTTTGTGTATCCAGCCAAAACTCCTAGGCCTGTAGCAATGGACAGTGGAAAACACACTTGGATCACAATGTGAAGTCCTGCCAGCACCTACATCACAGAAACTGACTATCTATCCCCGCAGTGCCTCCGTATTCCGTCCACCGCAGTGCTGACAGGACCAATAAACAGACCCTGCTCTACAAGCAGGCCAAGCCTGCAGCTCCAGGGAGTAATTTCAACAAACCACTCTCACAGTAGAGTTCAAGGGAAGGGGTGGGGTAGCAATGGGGGTAATTAATTGGATTATTTAAAATCTAATACACTATGCCAAAAAAAGTAACTCGGCCTAGCCAGTGGAATGCTTCATCCACCCCCCAAGTCTCAAACTGATTGCATGTACGGTTCAGAAGTTACGAATGCAGACGGCTTGGTGTAGTTAATTGGATTTAATAAATTCCATCACACTATGCCCCCCCAAAAAAAAATGTAATAGCCTAGCCGTGGCATGCTTCATCCAACCCGCCCCCCCCCCCAACCCAGTTTCAACCTGATCGCATGTACGGTTCAGAAGTTACGAATGAACGTGACGAACAGAACGGACGAACGAACGAACTAACGGACGAACGAACGAACGGAGGACGAACGGACATGATGACTTGTGGAGCTGCGTTAACCGCAGCTAAAAATATTAGGCCTACTAGTTTGGAACTATACTTTCAGGTTGTGTGTGTGGGGCTGTAATCCTTCAATACGGAAACAGGATTCTGTCTGTGGAACTTGGATCTGTACAAACACGGTGACGTGATGAACAGTTCTTTACCCATTCCGTTCATTGAAAAGTAATCAACCGAGCAAACGCCGTATCTCAGTTGAACGCATACTATGCAATGTTATCAGATGGGTTTGTTCAATCGCTGCATTTCGTTTTCTTCCTTCCGATTCGCTCAACCGCAACATCAGGGGGCTAGGTTTTCCGTATATTCATAATAACAATTTACCAAATTGCTTGATTTAGTACCAAGTTCCAGCTGAGCGCATTGTATGCCCCAGGCATGTCGATTTGAACTAGGAGAACATTTCAAATAGCCTAGCTAGATCCGCGATGTTATGTACGCTCATTCCGAAATTCGTTTCTCCGACCAAGGACGCAGCCACTGTCTGAGAGTTGGGGGGGGGGGGTCAAGAGCATTTTTTCTTTGGGGGGGCGGAAGTGTCCGAGGCCCGGGGATGGGAAACATTTGGTGTGAAAAAATCTTTATGTATGGAGGCCATCCCAAAAGTTGGTGTCTGCACCCCCCGACCCCCATCGTGGCTGTCGCCCTGCCTTCAGAGTCCGTTGAGGGAATATGAGTGTCATGGCCGTTCGCTTATGCGAGTGTGTGGTATGCGTATGTTATAAGGTGTTGTGTCTGTTTCTTTGGACGGCCTTCAAATTCCCACTGAAGGCACATTATACGAAGTTCTAGAAAAATTGTATTAATCGTGGAATAATATATCAATCTACCACAATTATACGGACCTACGTGCCTTACTATTCGGATTCATTTGATAGGTCTACATAGCATTTTCATCAAACAAAAGTATCCCCCATATTTCGGTTGAAGCAGCTGGCCTATCCCTTGTCTGACGTGAGAGACGAGTTGAAGGGAGGACTTAGTATACAATTCGGTACAATTCGACGTCAATACACAGCAAATAATAGGCTAGTTGCAACGGTAAAAAGAAACAAACTGAATGGAACCAATGAACTGCGACGAACCTTGGAAACACCCACGTCACTGCTTTTGAAATAATTGGATTACTTCATCGGCCTTCAAAGAGACCAACCAGGGATGGAACCCCTGACACCTCACTACAAACCCGGTCAAGCGGCAACGTCCCTTGTTAAGATACTTAGTTTAACCCCCCCCCCCCTCACCCTCTGACAATTGGCGAAGGGGGGGTCCGTAACCATTTTTAGGCACAGGAAGTGTCATTTGGAGTCGTTCGGGAGACTTTCAAGGGTATTTGTTGCAGTTTTGCTACCGTCCGTCTTCCTCTCCTCACACGACCCATCCTTCAATGTTCACACACAACATTAAAAATTATAACTAATTCAAACCTTCAGACAACTAACATTTGAAAAACAAACACATGTAACATTACCCAAATTGATATTAATATAAAATTGATATATCAGGAAAACTTAACAACAATATGTCTGTATGTGACTGATATGGGACGCCAACGTGAGAGATACGAACAACCAAATTCTGGAACATACGCCCCATTAGAGGCGCGGCGCCAGGTAACAAGCCTGAATCGTCATGCGCTCGGAGCAGCAAGCTAAAGAAACGTCACAACCGGGATGATATGTAGCAAGCATCCTTGGGGAACCCGAGGTATGTTTTACAATGCTCCACCCCCATAGCTTAATTAAAATATTTGTCCCTAGAGCTCAGACCAGATATCACCCTGTAAAGATACACACCAATCCAGAATCAGCGTGTTCGTTGCCAAGGTGGGCTATTTCCGATGATCTAGCAGTCTAAGGTACCAAAAAACCAATATTTTTCTTGGTTTCTCCGCGCCACCCAGAGTGGCGCTCCGCTCTGATAGCCTCGCCCCTGGGTGAAAACCTCAGCCACATGTATGCATATTGATATCGCAACTGTTGTCCCCAGACTTAGACTAGCTATGCCCTACTGTAAAGTTAACACTTCAATCTTGGGCAGTGTTCATTTATAATTTTTAGGCCCAGTGATTCAGGGGTGCTGAAACCAACATTATTATTATTATATTATTATTATTATTATTATATTATTATTATTATTATTATTATTATATTATTATTATTATCATTTATCAAACACCGGACGCATACTAGTGTCTGAATCTAATCACCGGTCTTCAATTCCTAAGAACTATTGTTCTAAATGTCAACGATAGCGCCTAGAATACTATTAACACTTCCCCCACAATTGACAGGTTTTTGGATTTTAAGAGCATATACTTGACAAGTTCAATGGTGGAAAACATGCAAATATGTGTCAAAATAGGTGTCTGGCCGTTGAAAATAGGGAAAAATTGATAAGAGATCATTATATTACGAGTGTTGAAACAAGTTATGGGTGTTGTTTGGAATATGATTCAAACATAACATTGTTCTCTACTCTGCACTATCGGGCTACAAGCCTGTAAGATTGCAGGGATTCCCCGGAAATCGATTTCGAAATACCACGCGGGCGGGCGGGTAAAATCACTACATGACCGATTCTTAGAGATAAAAAAAAACGCCGTCGCCCGCCCACCCGCGTGCTTGGAAACGGTCTATTGTGACAGGTTATGCGAGCGATTTTAACCTCCCGTCCGCCCGCCCACACCCAGCGTTCTGGTAAACGGGCTATTGGAGTTATTATGGCGAGCGATTTTCCCCCTCGCCGTCCGCCCGCCCGCCCGCCCGCCCGCGTGCATGGAAATGCCACTAGATAGGCTAGCCACTCGGTTGGAACAAATCATCAAGTTGGAATGTGAGACATTGACACCGCCTTACACATGACTCCGGCTACGGTCCTAGTCCTTCGGTGGTTAAGAAACGCAATACGCCAGATAGTCTTCATTGTACTGGCAACGTAGGCATAAAACTGCCGGCCACACTCAAACGATTTTTTCTATCGTTCTGCTACACAATCTTGTTAGATTTCAGACTGGAACCGGGAGAAGGAAAACTGTGCAGTAAGATAGTTTATGATTAACTTAGTGTACCATCACAATACATTCTCAAAATGAAAAGGGATATGAAACAAACTACATTCCCAAGTGACGTCATATCGGGAACGATAACAATCGTACGATAAATCGTTCGGCTCGTACGAAAAAAAACAAAAAAAAAAAAAATTGATGGAAAAAATACTGGACTATTGAACGAGAGGAGCTTCATTACACATACGGGGTGTTATTTTTTTTTTTGTTTTTTTTTTCTAATGCGGTAGGGTGTTTCAGCCGCCAGCATGAAGATTCTGGTGTGATTCCATTGAAGAAATAAAAAAATCGGATCGTTGCAAGGCACGATGTCGTTGTAGTGTGACCAGTCCTTAACCATCCGCTCCAGTCTTTGAATGGAGTTGTTTGACACCTGTCTGACGTATGGACACTTCTGTGACTGTGGTCGTCCTACCTCGCACCTTGCTATTTCCTGTTAACCTCACACTTCGAGCGATGACAATTTTTTTTTTGGCATAACGCCTGTTCAATTGAGACATCCAGCATGGAGCGGCTATGAACAAATGCCGTAACACAAGCAGCTGTTTGTATACTGCGTCCCCGGGTAGATAAGACAAAAGAGGGGGGGGGGGGGGCAAATCCGATTCTACCTGTTTATCTTGTCGTGTTCATGTGTCGCATTGCATTCGCTGCACCCGATAGAAGCACACTGCACTTTGCAATCTCGCAGCGCTGCAACTGTCTCCCCGTCGCCTCGGTGTTCAGGTGACAATTCCCTTCCAACCTGCATTTTCTATTAATGCTTTCACAGTGATTTGTAAAGAATCACCGAGTGTCATCATGCAGTTGAATTTGATTTTGTATATTACTCGAGGGCTATAGTCAGATTAGGCTGTTAGGAGGATACCCATTCGCCATGTATTTCTCAGACTCCCACAATTGCAAGCACCTTTAAACATAGCTTGTATGTGTGTATGTATGTATTTATTTATGTATGTTTACAAAAATGTAATGTTGTATGTATGTCTGTATGTATGTAACTCTGCGTACTCTTCGTATTGATTCTGCATATTTTCGCGCTAGTACCAACCTGTTGTGACTGTGAAAGGGGCCGCATGAAGGAACATACACATATTACTTTATACGGCCAGAGAGATGGGGAATTGTTCTCACGGGCACACCAGTCCTGTTCTGGATTGTTTTCACGTTGGTTTCCAAGTAACCATTGCCCACTTCAGTCATATTGTGTTTACCACATGCAGAGAATACCTATATGTCCAAATGAGGCATACAGTGGTCTACATGCCCCTATGCAAGTCAGGAGGCAATCGGCAATACATGTAAGCTGCGGGGAGTTCATATAGGATCACCCCGGGATTAAAAACCAATTTCGACTCTATAGATTGACTGTTCAGGTGCGAATGTGCCGAGAACAATAGCACGTGACATTGTTACGTGACTTGCGTAGTGGTAACCACATAGCTTACTTCGACTCCATACAGAATGCATGGTGTTGTTGGCCTTCTTGGATGAATAGGGAAGTTTTTATGGCCATCAAACGTAAGCGACCATGTATGGCGACTTTATCGTTCTTTGGGTCCGTGTCTGATCTATGAACAGCTGTGTTGCAAGTGCAGCAAAAGCTTGTCCAGCGTTTAGTTTCTGTGCTAAACTTGATTTTGAGAGGCAGCTTGCCTCTAACATCCAGGAGAATCCATGTGCAGTTTTCTCTTATGTGAGGGAAGCAGAAAGTCAAGGACACATTGGTCCTTATAGATCCGACCGGGTAGTACAATCAGCGATAGCCAGGAGCTGGCTAAAGGTTCTCAATAATTATTGTCTGTTTTACTCATGTGAGAATTGGATATTTTGGTGACCTAGTGGTCGGGGGTTCTCCGCATAGTATTGGTAAGCTGGTTGGGTTCGCCTGGTTTAGTAAGGAGAAAAACTGCAGAAGCTCAAAAGGATATAATAAAGCTCTTGGTCCTGACGGAATTGATACTCTTATTAAAATCCTTTGCGACGAGTTGTATGTTCATTAGCTATTATTTTCAATAAGGACTCTGCAAGAGTATTGTTCCGGATGATTGGAAGGGAGCAAAGTCTCTCCTAGTTTCAAGGAAGGCAAACGGTCTCTTCTCTGTAATTACAGGTCAGTCAGTATTACTAGTGTTGTCTGCAAGGTAATGGAATCAATCATTCGGGTCCATATGTTTGTGGATTATTTCAATGAGCATAGTCTGCTTAGGGATTTCAGCATGGGTGTAGGAAAAAAATCGTTCGTGTTTTTTGACTAATCTATTGGAATGTATGGAAGATGTTTACATGTTCTGTTGACAACGGCATTGCTGTTGTTATAATTTTCCTGGACTTTCAGAAGATTTGACAAGGTTCCTAATGAGCGTCTCTTGCTCAAGTTGGCATGCGAGGGGATTGTCCTTGAGTGGATTCGTGACTGGCTTCATAATAGGGAAAAACGAGTGGTCATGAATGGGCGGTCGTCTCTTGGCAAAAGGCACTAGTGGTGTTCCCCAGGGATCGGTTCTCGGGCCGTTTCTTCTGGGGTATATTGACGCTCTTGAAGGTTCTGTTCAGAGCGACATATTGATACTGGAACACAGATAAACCCCCCCAAACTGCCCGACCAATGTGTGTTCCAATAAGGAACCTATGTGGACATCCGGATACCAGCGGCGCTCGACTTATGACAGCCTTGAATATCATACTGACAACTTTTTGCTCCCCCACCCCCTGACGACCACGCCACGAGTACGAACGATCGATTTACCTCAGTATACACACGTCGTTAAGCTATCGTGTGACAAGTCTTTGTCCTTTCGCCCTCTCACGCCCTTGATTGCTTTGACCAGCCATACGGATTGAACAATTTGTTACCTTTGGGATATATGCAACCAACAATAGGCCTATTAGCTGTCTTATGGGGGTGTCAGATAAATGTCTTACTCAATTGGGGGTATGTTCCACCAGTTCTGACATTCAAACCCGCGTCGTCCGATATGTGGATATACATGACTGACCTCTTTATTCTACTGTTACTCGAAACAGTTCAGAATTCAAGGTATTTCCCTGGAGTAATTGTAACGGTGCGGCGTAAAGATTCGTCCGAACGTGGAGTGCATTGCGTCGAGCCTCAGGACATATAACCAATAGGACAGAACGTACATTTCAAACTTTTCGGTATCTAACTACCCAATTGATTAAAATGAATGAACGCAGCAGAGCCAGTCTCAAGGGAGGATGTTTGATTCCGAAAAAAATCTTCGGCACGATGCGAAAATAAATATAAGTGACCACGTCGCCGAGTGTGTGTGTGTGTGCTTAGTGTGCGTCAGTGTGGCGTGTGGGCGTGTGTGTGCGAGTTGTGTGCGGTACGTTTCATTTAAGGAGCACGATAAACGAATGTGACGTCGTAAAAGGACGCTAAACGTACTTTCGATGTGTAACTGAACATGTAGTACAGCACCTTACTTCGTTATAATTTGTGGTCTCGATGTTTGCGTTTACCCTATATCCGACGCATCATCCGTTTAGTAATTATTATTCGGAGGAGAGAGACCTATCTTCCTCGGAGGACTAAATTCTAAGGTGCAAAAACGTATCAGGCCTTGAAAACAAAGTTGTTGAGTGCGGAAAAGGGTTAATTTGCGACCAGAAACAACCGTTGGGAGGGGGGGGGGGTCAAGTTGTGACTGTTCGCAGAGATGGAATTCCATGTTGATGCCAATTACCACGACAACGAGGTGTGTATGGACATGCAGAGTCGCGCCCCCAGTCGTATGGTTGACTTCGAACTAACAGTAAATGTTCTCTGATTGGAGGGCTGGTGACAGCATGAACTTCATGGATTCGTAACGATGAATATTCATGGTCTGTTTAGTTGGGAACATCATTGTTTGACTCCGTAGACCTCATAGATGTGTCCATATTAGCTGATGAGTGATCGGCCCATGAATGGTCTCTTCCTGGTCGAGGACCCGTATCACACTCTGATGAGAGGGACGTCTTTGCAACGCTTGGAATAGCCCCGCTTTTGCATAAATTGAAATCGTTCGAAAATTGCAACATATTACAATTTTGCGCACTCGATGGGAAGTTTTCAACTTTGGAAACTTGTCGCTGAAAGAAGAAGACGGAAGGATGGATTATTATTTTATTATAACCTTCTTTTCTGTTATCTGTATACTCGTGCCAGGTACTATCATCTAATATATATTGTCCAACGTTAATCCGAATCATTGTTTGGTAGTTAGGTCATGTCTCAAAAAATTTCAGCTTCACACTGTCTCGATGACAACGAATGATTGCTGATTTTTGGGGGGTCTCTTTGGGGTTACGGAGAGGAAACACTGCTCTGAACAATATTGCTCATATAGATTTTGTGCGCATTTGATGGAAATTTTCAGGCACCCAGCAGGAATTTAGTTGTTGAATGTTGCTGTATGTAACCTTCTCGTTGCCCGAATATTGGTCATTTCAAATCCGAATTTTCAACCTCAAATCATGTTAGCGACGCATGAAACGGAAAGGCCAAGTACACCAGTAATAAATAGCAACGTTCTTTTATAAATACTCATTTGTAACAGATTTTGAACACTTTGACGCGTTCATCATTAACAACTCACTGTTAACTGTGCGTTTAACACCCACTGACATTTTTTTAATCTATATATTTGTGCGGATATTTAACACTTAAGTATTTCGTTAGTTAACAAACACCACGCTGCGATGTGCTGTCGGAGTTACGGCTCACTCAAAAAATAATGATGAACACTGATGTGTCAATAGTAAACACTGGTGTTTCAAGTGTGCATACTACATGCTTAATCAATTGCTTACTCAATTTACTCTAAATTAATTTAAAACATACCATTTTCAACCAAACACATGAAACGTGTTTATGTTTCAACGTTAGTGTTTGCGTTCAAACGTTAGTGGTTTTTTAGCGTTCCGATATTAACGTTGGTGTTCATTTAATCTGGAGTATGTAATCTGGAGGAACATATTGCTGGTGAATGACAAAGACGACCCCAAAAGTCTGTGTTGATTTGATACTGGTATTGAGGCTTGTTTCGGTTTCCAATTACTAATCCCGTTTTCAATTGTGAGACCGGGGCCCTCAATAAATTCGAGACAATTTGGCTTAGTCTCCGTTTCCCGGTCTTGAGTATACCACTGACCGAAAGTGCATGTAATACAGTTGGGGATGATTTACTGAAGAGAGCACAATTTCGTTCAATATGCTTATTTCATGGTTGGCATTTATTAGGTACTGTTTACTTGTCTCATGCATCTTTAGTTAGCGCCCAAGGGGCATAGACATATCAAGCTGTTTCACTTTTAGTGTCAGCTGCAGATATTATCGCTCAATTTTTGCTGTGATTTTATTTTCAATTTCTGCCATATTCACCAATACGTACGGTATATAAGAATGATTAAAAATCAATAGTAGGTAGCTGTTACCAAAAAACTGTAGGAACTTTTTGACAAAACATTACAAAAAGACTTCCGGAAGATAGTGTTTTCAAAACTTTTCGTCGGCATAAGATTCGAGGCAAAGGTTCTCAAAACAATGTCGAAAGAGTTTTAAATGTTAAAAAAATATGGAACGTACTGTTACTATTCGTGTTACGAACTAACGTGAAATATTTTTGTCAAACCTCGGATGCATATTCATAAAATGCTTCGGAAGCGTTTTGTTTTCGATGAGACAAAGCTATGCTACAATTTTTTCCGCTCAACATTTTCCCAAAAATATAAAAAGTGCCCGGGCCAGACCTTAATTCGAAGTTTCGGGTCATAATGACCTAATTGACAAGTGCGTCGCCATGTCAATGTGATTTTGTTCGTTTCCACATGGCCAAATTAGTATAATATGCTTTGTTCTCATCATGTTCTAAATATGTAGGAAAGATGTACAAAATAGATGCCGAGATTTAAGATATTTACATAACACCATGTAAAGCAAGAAACGTTATATTATGTTCATTCTCTTGTATATCACACGAGAATACCGAGGGGAATGATGCATTAGCATCATTGAATCTCAGTCGCTTATTAGTTGTTGTTGTTAAAGGCAAAGTCCAGTCAAATTATTACTCTTTTTGGTGTTATAATGTGTTGAAGAGAATAAAAAATCTTTCAAATATCACTTTGTTCCAGGTTCATAGCATGTTCCGGTTTGGGAGATTATGCTTTCCTCAAATTCATATAATTTTGTGATTTTGGCAAACTGGCAAACTTTTATGATGTCATATCTACCAATTATAGGGGAAAGGTTAAGACATACTTCTTAACCTTTTCTCTAGAATTGGTAGATATTACGTCATCAAATGTTGCCAATTTGCAAAATTGACAACTTAGCAGTGATTAATTAATTATCTTCAAAAATTCGTAACTTTATAACCGTACATGCTATGAACATGAAACAAAGTTTGATTGGCATGATTTTCAATGCAAAATTATATGACATTTAAATATTTTTTTACTGGACGTGATCAAATCATATTAATATATTCAGACAGGTTATTATGGGTTATATTAAGTGTCCTGAAGTATTAATGCTCATTTTATATAGAACTGATGGAGTGAATTCCGTTTTTCCAGGAATCGTAATTGTGCCCTCAATGAATAAGGGTTTATCTTCAGGGAATAAATACAGTGCAAGGTGAAATGAATGTGGGCTGCGACCTAAAATTAATTCCATTCCTCTCTTCGAGGGGTGAGGAAGGGAGAGGGGTTATACTACATCGATGACCTTTACATAAAACCATGAAAAGCTAATGTGTACCTGGATATTTTTTCTCGGTCAGGAACATGGTCGCAGAATAGTTCTACGTGTGGAGTGACACCCTTCAACCCCCATGGGAGGGTGGTCGGTGGAGTGGCCTCCTTCGAGAAGTCCTGGCCATGGATGGATCATTGAATAGGTCCCTTGGTCCCCTCACCTGTGGGGGCAACTCTCATATCCGAGCAATGGGCCATAACTGCAGCGCACTGCGTGTGAGTACATTTTTTATTCCTCGTCAGAGGCAAAAAATATATATGCAGTCACGCATGCGTTAACGTATGCATGTGTGTGCGTGCGTGTGTGCGTGTGTGCGTGTGTAATTGTGTGGCATTCCCTTGTAAACACGATACGTTGAAGACCTGAAGTCCGATTGATCCCATACTTGGGGAGATAGATCACTTAGGGTGAGTGGGAAGATGCCCGTTGCTTTTGGTGCCAATCTTCAATATCAATGATTGGGCGGGGCTCGGAGAATGTTGATATCTCTGCGACCGTTAGGTTGATTTCGAATGTAAACTCCGTTCATGTGACATATGGTATATGTTTGATGAAACGTCTCATTTATATTCATGAAAGGCGGACCGAACCTAATTTGATAGGACTTAGCTCGTGATCACGAATACTCAATATCAGTCAATAATGGAAGGTACGACTGGTCTTTACTTAGTGGATATGTTACCCATAATGAGTAGATGGTCCCCAGAGTTGCCAATCTCATTAATATTCATGAGGTGGCAGTGATTAGAACACACTTCAAAAATCGTATAGCGATTTCGATTAAACTTGGTTGGTTTGCAGTAGTGGGAAGGTATATCACATGTATTCGTGGTGTGAATTCCCATCTCATTATCTTTAACGATGGGGGCCGATCCTCATTTTACTAGATATAGTTCGTGATCAGGCAAATTCAAATCTGGGTAACTTAGATCCGTCTCATACTTGGTGAGTATAGATCGACGCATGTTACATGTGGAATTTTCGGTATTTGAGTTCAAAGATCACCTTGGAGTCTTTTTCACAGTTCTGTGATATCACCCAATACACTTCTACTTTTTACGTGTTCAACATTGCACTGCCACAAGTTACTAACGAGTTAATGTGACTATCGTTCATGTTCTCGCAGTTCATTATTCTACAGTTTAGCAATGTTTTCTGGGAAGTACTATAATACCGGTATATATTCTCTTCATAATTATCCTAAAACAAGGGAATAAACAAATAAAAACTTCAATAGAGGTCAAATAGGATTTTACTGGGTATGTGTGGTTGATAAATAAAAAGGAATCACGTAGCCATTCGGCTCTTTGTCGTTAGCTGGTTTGATTTTTTCCTTTCGAATTGAATCTCATGCATTCAACTTATGTGGCATACGGCAAACCACATTATGCACCCTATACTGCACTATACTGCACTACACTACATGCACCATACAGCACTACTATAGGCTTATAATACAATACACTGAACTACAACCACATGGCAATGTACCCGTTACACGGCACTATCCTACGCTATGCTGCACTATACTACACTTTGCCGCAGTAGCACCACTCTATGCAGTTTTATACTACACTGTATTACGCTATATCGCGATACATTATGCGTTACTCTGATATATTACAGGGGCCATTTTGCTTCGGTCGTATTCGGTGACCTACTCCTGACACGCCCGTCGCTAGTCACGAGAGGCGAGTATTCGACATTTTCGTTCATCCGGAATACGACGCTACCAACAGAAACGACGTAGCCCTCCTCCGCCTGTCAGAGTCTGTAACTTTCAACGAAACGTCAGTCCTGCTTGCCTATGACCACCAGATGAAGTGACGTCATACAGCAACTGCTGGGTCACAGGATGGGGTTACACAACAGAAGGCGGCGGATCACGTGAGTAAAATCAGGACGCTGGTGCCGCTTGAGATGGTTAGGGAAAACTTGGAGGGAGGTTCTTCGATCTCTTGCCGAAAGCGAACGGAATCATGCCGTTCACCTGTAGTGTGTGAGATGTGCCTGTATCGATATGTGTGACACTTTTTTTGTCACTTCTTGTCTACACGAGATCTAACGAGTGCAAACATGTATCAGGTGTAAATAGGGTAGGCCTACACGTGTTGTACATATGGAGAGGATGAACCCTATAGGGTTTGACTGTGAGTCAAGGTCATTCGAGGTCGTGAAAGGGAAAACTTAAGAAGCCTGTCAGCATGATGATCAAGCAAGACGATAGTCCATATCCTGTCTACCAATGGGGATGTGGTTGCACAGTTTGGAGGGAACCGCCTGTTCTTCTTGGCGTAATGTTGAAAACAAGAAGGATTAGGCCGAGGTGTCAGATCATGAGCCCCCGCAACACGGCAAACATGTGCCAAGTTCAAATTAGGTACAAGAGTCGGCACTTTATTGAGAGGATAAACCCTAGGCCATATAAGGTCGTGAAATGCCAAGCACGATATGTTACACGCACCCTTTACAATACAAGGGGATACTGAGTACAACTGTATTGTATGAAAGGTACATGAACTTGCGTATATATTGCCTGTTCTTCTGTTTTTTCTGTTGTCAATCTATAGTCAACAAACACTAGGACCAGGAATGTCTATGACTTTCACACTTTAGGTTTTTGCAATGTTTTTGTTCGGAGTCGTTCAAAGGTCAAGATGAGCCAATGGCTGAAAACACCGCACGCCCAATTATTGGTATAGGCCTATGGATTATTTTGCGATGTCAACATGGTATAACATACATGAATGATATTGCCATTTCACATACTGGCTCTTTTAAGGGTCAACAACAAATAAACACGACAAGGAAAGTTGCGATCGTGTCCAATTTGAAAATAAGAAAAAATTAGGTCAGTCCAAAAGATCTTGGATCTCTCTTGGACCCGATATACACGAGTGCATAGTTATAGCATCCGACTTGCAAAGGAGACGAAGATTGGCCCAGGTAGCTTTAAAAATACCCCGTTAGACATTCAATAGCCACCAAGGAACAAAATCAAGCTCCCCATGGGTCTAACTATCAAAACCCACATGTGAGAGAATTCTATCTGACAATGTTAGAAAGTGTGTAAAAAGAAATATCATGCGCAGCGGGACAGTGAACACTCAAGCGATACATACATACATACATACATACATACATACATATGGACATTTATATAGCGCCTTTTTCCAGAACAAAAGGTTACAAAGCGCTCTGGGAAGAGCCAACAACACAAATAAAAGGTACAAATATTACATATTTTCAAATGAATGAGTTTTTAGAACAACGTTTGATGTCCCAGTGTTCGTTGCTTGACGAGCACGCATCGGCAGAGAATTCCACACCGCGATATATCCCCCCCCCCCCCTCCCCCGCCCTGGTGAACGGAGACGATGAAAAACACTGCAACATGCCAAATACCCCCTCAGCATTTCATACCAGCCAACGAGCACATTATATTCGAAAGTATAGCGCATTTCAAACATGAAAAGGCAAATCGTACAAAATCGAGGGATAAGGGTATGGATAGCTTACATGATATGCAGCTGCTGGGGCTCAGTAACTATGAACGTCAGGGGCATATGATAGGGATTCTAGTCATTTGCTTCAGCTACTGCTATAATTAGTCAGCACCCTCAATATCACTGGAAGATGGCATAGCATTCAGTGCTTAAGTTTCACTGACGATTTTGAAATTCTCTGACCACAGCCTGAGGCAGGCTTTGAACAAATCATTGCGATATTTTTTTCTATCACATATTGGGTTGATATCCATTGGCCATTGCTTCAATTTACTTCAGTGATGTCTTTCTTCCTTATGTATTTTCTTATAATCTTGTACAAAGTCCCAAACGTGATGCAAGAAGCCCCCGTCAACCTCTTCAGCGGGACAAGATGCACTGGATTCTATGGCTCACTGTTTTTGACATTGACGTCTGATTTGTGCGGCAAGGAGGAAGGGGGAATTGACACGTGTCAGGTACTTTTAATGATTATGAACTTTAATCAACCACACGATATTTCCACGAAGGTGTGGTTTACCCAGCTGATACGTGTTAGTCAGCAGCCGATAATAGGAGATGTTTGAAAAAATATCATTTTGAGCATTTTATTTTCAGTTCCGATTGCTGATAAAGAGAGGTACGCAATACTCATGTTCCATTTGCGTGCGACACCATTTCCTTGTATTACGGTCACGCCACGGAGGCATTTTCTTCATTCGTATCCTGCCGCAGGTTCGCAATTGTACAGTATCCACGCCTTAGTTCTCACCGGGCCTCTGTATGGCAAGTATTAGGATTGCTCTATGGGGAAAAACAGCCAAAAGGGGAGGGGGGGGGGGAACGGCGGGTGCTGACGGTCAATAATTAAAGTGGACGCAGAACCATATCTTAGTGACCAAAAGTTTCCAACACGGTTGCTAAGGCGCCCAAACTATACCATCGATAATATTTTTTATATGGAATACTTGTCGAATTGTCGATTCCTACGAGGGCCAAGCAGAGTGAAGGACTGGATAATGTACCTTATTGCCAGCTTCGAATCCTTCACCAAGTACTTGCGATGCCTCTTTGGCGGTACTAATGTGGGCGTGGGGGTTATCACACGCAACCGACAACTTGCAAATTGTCTACCACCGTTTGTCCCTGCTCCAATCTCTTGTGCTGAGCGACCATCGAGAAGGCAGCAAGGTACCGTTTTGGGCCATTGACTTTTGGTAAGCTCCGGCGGGGATTCGAACCCCTTCTCAGGCTGACGCCGATGATTTACCAATTTGCACCAACCATCATAATGTATACGCTCCCTGGTGTATACGTCTGTATTTCATTTCCTCTGAGACAAGGGACGTGGGAGAGAGGTGATGGCATAGCGATATCGACCAATGAGCCTGGTCGCGGTTGCGCATACTCATCACAAGGCGTTCAGGGGTTTAGACACCCCCCCCCCCGCCCCATATCGTCATCATTACGGATCATTTTTTATATTACCGCCATTACTCTGAGTGTGCTAAACAGAGCATTGCCCCCTCACGTTTACATACACTCTTTGAAAAAATATTACGTGGAATTTACACAACACGTGTACCTAGCCCACCTATCCCGTTTTTATGTAAGACATACAACATTGTGTGGAGGTCACGTAAAAAAAATACACAGATTGCGCAGACTTACACAATGATTATGTCATTTCTTACACAACACCGGGATAGGTGTGCTAGTTACGCAACCCTTTTAAGGAGTGTATAGGTTTATTTCAAATTACTTGACATAGCTTACCTGGTGAAAAACCCAGGGACCACTGCTGTAGAATGCGAAGGACGAAACATGGTACCACTGCGGATAAGTCTGAGGAATGCTACATTTTCAAACAGAGATGGCATGTCACAACAATCTGCCAATTATTATGCCACCAAAAATCAAGATACGGTTCAGCCACGTGTATTAAAAGGGGAAAATAGCATAAAACTGTTTTATTTGTTGAGGAACTTGTTTGCAAAATTAGATGCGTAATAAGTTGCAGTATATACACACGACATACCGAACAAGATGATAAGATATGGGGCGTATTGTCGCAGTGTCTTTCCCATATAAATACAAACGAGGGCATACCAAACCAAAGATTCAAATGCTCAAAAAAAGGTTGTTTCTTGAATATGGTACGTTGGCCTGTCGGAAAACTATGCAAACATCGAAAGGAATGGTTCTTGGACTGGTAAGAAGGCATTTCGCCTGCTTCCACATAAGGGCTTTTGGCAGAAGAGTTCACCTGATGCATGTACTACATGACATAGAAGGCGATTGTAAAATCCGACCGTCCTTGAGCACTAATAACTAGCTATTGGCACCCAGCAAATAATGGACGATTCCGTTTGTAGGAGCTTACAACAGAAATATCGTCCCACAGTATTTCAGGACTTTTCAATTGACTTATCATAACGTCGGTATACCGTATCCTCATTGAATTGCACCCCATGCACAAGACGCCGTTGCTTGTTCGCCCGTTGCCACCAGACGAACAATGTCCCCGAACTGGCACAGTTGTTCGGGTATAAACTATATTAACAGTAAATATTGCAATTTGAACTTTGGTTAGAGAAGAGCGCATGCTCCCCCCCCCCCGCCCCTCCTCCCTCCCCCAAAGGTAGTGAATGAAATCCTGCAATCATATTCAACTTGAACCATTTTGTTTTTGTCAGAGACTCTCACTTCTATGTTATTTGGCTAACCAGCAGTGTATTCATGGTCAATTTTTGGAATGGGCGCGCAGGGGGGGGGGGGGGGTTCCTCCGAAGAGAACCAGGTTTGCCCGGTTCGTGAACATGACACTCAATGACACAAATGAGTCAGGGTAGTATAGAAAGAAATGTATACTCCCAGCGAAGGGGACATAAAGATAAACACACCATTATAACATTCCAGGTGTTCAGTTTCGGCTACTTTTGCTACTTTTAACCGACATTCGACGTCGGGCAATTTTACAGGACCCTTCGTCTTTTACGTTTCATTTCACAACCATCAGCTGTCTATCCTTGCAAATCACTCGATTCTGATCGGTTGATGCGCTATGAGCGAAAATGGGTTGAAAATCTTCTGGCGCGTAGTATGGTCTTTGATGCTGTTTCCGAGGCCAGCTACATTGTATAGAATCACGCCAAACCCAGGTTGTTCTGGCTGGTTTATTGATAGGCATCATCGTCGTTGTTACAGTGTGAAAGTTCTGGAAATGTACACGTTTTCTTCACAATTCTTCACGCAGGGAGACAGCGGAGGGCCGTTGGTTTGCGAAATGACGCTGGTGCCTGGGACTCTCGTTGGCTAAACACATGGGCCGGGGATGCGCTCGACCAAACTACCCGGGGGTATATGCCCGATTCTCAACAGTTACCCAGAGTTCATCGGAATATCATGTCGACTGGTGTATTAAGATATTCAACGAGGCCTCTGAAAATGACCTTATGCGACCAGTCTAGTAGTAGTAGTTAGATATGCGTGTGGTGTGTGCGAGCGTGTGTGCGTGCGTGGGTGTTTGTTTATGTGTATGGTATGTCAAACTGAGGCTCCGAACAGGATATTTGTCAACCTCATTCGAAATTCAAAAAAGTGCTTGATGTTCCTCAAACAACAAAATAAGAATCCGGGGCTCAGTGTACCATCAACTGAGAACAGAAGTTCGGTATTTTGGATCGTATAGCTGTCCAGTCGTTCGGTGAAATCTTTCCCTACAGAGCAATGTATAAACAAGTAACTACACCTCTGCAAATATAATACTGCATATGAGAACACCTTTACCTTTCACGCTCCCGTGAAATTCACGTTCATGGATTATTAACGTACTAAACACGCACCCCGCATCTGCCCTTCTAATCTTACTTTCAGTCCCCCAATTTTCGTTAAATACACAGAGTATGTAGCATGTCCCGTGGGTAATAGTTTCTACGTCCATGTCAAGACGGAGTGCACAGAGCGCGAATCGCGAGCTGCCTCGGTGGCCATGACGAGGAGAACTGTCGTAAGTATATTATTGATATATAACTTAAGAGGCCTCATCGTCTCGCTACTCGATGAAGTATGCAGTCTGAATCCCCACCCCCCAAAAACGTTTCGGGGTATATCGAGACCAGTGTTACCCCGATGGAATATCATTGTGACGATATACCGTATCGATATCGAAGTGAATTGAATCGAAATTGAATTTCTATCGTGACGTCATACACATTGTAGGCAACATTTCTATGGCTATCTGGTCACTTATACATTCAAACACGTCTGTTCCTCTTTTTACTCTTGGACACGTGGCCCCAGTCCGTATAATAATTAGTAAATTTGCTCTTGGTGATGCATACTCACATGCATGATATGAATCTCGTTAATGTCATCTCGTTATGAGGAACAACAAGCTGACTCTCCAGGTCCCCTAATACTTTATGGATCTTTTTTCCTTCACGTATCTCTTCTTTTCCTTCTCAACCGAACATAATTTACACACCTGGAGGCATTCAGTAATTCTATACATAAAATGATGTCGTAAATTATTTCAATGGTTCAACAAAATATAACTGGCTGAACTTTGTTTCATTTGAATCAACTTTCACTTTTTTCACTCGGAATGTAATTATCCATTGCACTCGCGGCTATTACTAGCTTTATTCGTCTCGTGCAGCTGGATTCACGGAGGTCGTTGAACTCCAGACTCCGTCCTATCAGTCTAATTATCAGAACAGCCAGGACATCGTGTGGGTCTTCAAGGTGGATGACCCGTCCGCTAACATCAGCGTCCATTTCAGCGGATTCGATCTGGAAACCGGATACCGAACTTCTCTCGGTCGGGACAGGGTGGACCCACACGGATGAAGCTAGCGAACTCTTGACGATACCGGGATGTGTTGAGAGGACATCGTGCACCTCGGAGAACCGTTCCTGGATCCGGTTTACTTCAGACTCTACCGTGGACTAAGCAGGGGTTTTTGCGGCTATGATATCGTCTATCGGCGGTGATGGAGGTCAGTGCACTTTGACCCGAAAACAGGCCAAATGTATCTCCACGTGAACCACAATTTGGCTTAGTACTCCTGACTAAGTCTGGGCCAAATGACCAGATGTGTTAGAATGTAAAGTATTCTATCTGGTTGATCAGTGGAGAAGAAGAAATAGAAAAACTTGAAACTAATCACACGTTAAGGCCTAGATGTTTTAGAGGTATGCATTATATGTGTTGCATAGTGGTAGTGTGTGTGTGTGTGTGTTGAATGAGAAAAACTGTAGTGAACAAATTTAGAAGCTTGGTTCTAAGTGAGCTTTAGTGTATATTTCCATATAGAAAGTGCAAGAGGCCTGATTTTGTTTTGTTTTTTCGCTTGTGTACATGACGAAATAGACCCTGGTGGATGAAGCTCAAATTTGTGTGTGGGACATCTCATAATACGTTCATGTTTCTCAGTGTTATGGGTCAGGTCCACGTCGAATTCGTTAAATATTTTTTTACCAGAATTCCCTATGACATAATAGCCTATTCGTTGTCATCCCCCTATTATTACTTAAAATATGCTCTGCTTAAAATATCGCTATAACTATGAGAGAGGTTACACTGCCAGACGAGAATGAGTTACGGGAAACTCATATTCCGTGCCCAGTGCAAGTCGTCGATTGGACCGTTGCCATCTGGGCCTGAAGCCATCGTAGATGTCATCTTGCCCATCATGAGGCTATTATGAATCGATCACTGGCGGAGTCGCTCGTTCCTAGTCAGTTCAAATGTTCATATGTTACACCAATGCTCAAAAAGCCTGGTTAGTTCGGCAGATGAAAGTGCGATTTTTGGACTATCTGGAAATTGTATATAGATATTTATCATATGAATTTCTATAAGTTGAATTTGAAGGGTGCATCGTGTCACCCTTCCCAGACGCCGCTTCCTGCGTAATCAAGCCAATACCCAGTATGAAGTTTTTATGGGAAATCGCGTGGACAGTAATTTCAAGATCTGTCCTCCGTTTTCACATAGTTTTTTTTATGTTTTTTTATTGTTTGTACTTGGACTAATAAGAGAGCGCTTCGAAACATGTCCTTTCGACGCATCAATCGATTTATATTCATTGCGAGACATTGAGACACATAACACTTAAACAGGATGGTGGTCAAAATACTTTTCAGATTGACCATGTTATGCGAGGGTTGAGGGTTAGGTAGAAATTAAGCATGCTTGGGAACACACCCCACAATGTTACCCCATCCACACACTGCATCATTATCCGATCCCGTGAAGGCTTCCAAAACTAGCAGAAATGTAAGCTATCAGAAACTAGCCTGTGTTCCTGCTTTTTGGGTTAATCTCCCAGTGGATTTGGAGTCCTGAAAGTAGTTGCTGTTATATGTTCAGATGATCGGGATCAGCAAATGTTCCGACAGGACTTGTGGTAAGGGTATTCGAGAGGCGGGAAGTTGTCAGCTGCCTGATTCGGATGTCAGCCGCGCTCCTCTGGGTCAACAGCGCGCCTCTCGGTCGGACGATTCTGTTCACTGTGTTCTGTCGACCTAGTGAGTGGGGAAGGAAGACCGACGGACTGTCACAACCCTTATGGTTGGGCAACACACAGGGTACCGGAGTGAGTTGGGGGAGAGGTTAGGGAAGGCCTGGTCGTTCGCTTGGAGGAGGTGGAGGAGGTTAGACGATTGGAAGCGACCTGTGTATGCGGCAGGTGTCTTCAGGCATGGACTCCTATTAGTGAGAGGGGGAATAAAATGCTCGGAAAACCAACTTTACAACAGACATGTTTATTATGCAAGGTATTGCATCTATATAAATACTGGTATTGGCAATGGGAGGAGTGAAGAGCGTCCTGTTGTCATCAGCGAGTTTTGTGAAATAGGATCGCCTAGGAGCGATAATGGAGCTGAATCATAGGACAGAAACATATTTCGAAAGATGTGTTGTGTGTCGACTTTGAACCAATGAAACAAGATCCAGCAATGTTGAAGGTCTTGTCGATTGCTAAGTCGATTGAGTGACCCTGAGGCGCCTACTCTAGACTGCTGTATCCATGTGGACAAAGAGTCCATGGGCAGATTCATTACCACCCCGCTGGCACTAGTGGGGACACAAGACGATCCTAGAAGGGATTGGACTACAGGAGGGAACAGTATCGCATATTCGAGTCCAGACAAATACGTCTTTTCTATGACTCGTCGCTTACCTGTGTTAAAAGATAGGCCTAGATCTTTTTTCACATATCAACAAGACACCCAAAATTACGTGACGACAAGTCACCGCCGAGTATGGTGTGCCATGGTGAAGCCAAAGAATGAGGGTGTTTGGTTACAGCGAGAGCCCCTCCTGCACACAGACTATTGTCACAGCAACGCGACTTTGAGCCTAAGCCTTAATCAATAGGATTCGGGAAGTTAAGATAGGATGACACTTTTCTGATATTATAAGCTAATGTTGCTAACCTTGATGTGAAATCAACCTCTAGGTTTACCTACACTGCCACTGAAACCAGGCCAGGCGCACCACTAGAGCGCTGCACCACTAGTGCAGAGAGATACTATATATAGTAACCAAACCAAACCACCTGCCCACAGCCATCAACATCCAAAGTACTGACCGTCGGGGGTATTCTCCTCACAGCACGTTGTCCCGCTGGGTGATGACGCCATTACGGTGGTCGACAGCGCCAGCAATGGAATCTCCATCACAAATAGTTTATCAATTCCAGTACTTCGAAGTTCTTCTAGACCATATGGGTTACGAAGCATCTCCCACTACAAGAAATTTAAAAATGGCGTCCAACAATGACCACGAAATCAATTGAAAGCTATGACAGAGCTAATACTGACAAAATGGTCAACATCTCTCGTGCACCTATAAACGCTGGTAATCGGATTAAACCACTGGCTCGGAACCGAAATACCAATAGTTGCCACAAGTACCATCCATGTTTAAATGGAAACTTTTATATGGATAAAAATATGTAATGGCGGTCATTTTTTACGCATTGTGGATTATATTGTCACATGATCTGTGGTACACAAATCAGTAACCAGAGTGCACTGAATAATAGCACGCTTGTAAACTTCGAAAGAGTGGGTAAGGGGGGGGACCTACCAAATTTGTAGGTCAAAAATTGTTGCCCCAATCAGGGTCAATTTGCACCAAGAAATAGAAAATATGTAGGTCCCCAGAATTAACGCTTCTTTACAGGGTAGGTTGCTGACCACGACGCAACTACCAAAAGACACATATTTTACCTTGACATGAGAATCTTTTTGGTATGAGAAAAATATGCTGTCATGTGTATTTGGACACCTGTTGGATGTTTAAGCCATGTGATCACTAAGAATCACCGCATTAGTTTGAGTGGTGTATTTAGGCCCGAAACATAGAATAACACCATAATAATAATAATGATAATAATTAATAATATTAAATAGGAGGATGATCGGGGTAGGGCGCCTAATTGCAAGGAAGCTCTAGGCGCTTACAGACCTAAAAGACACACAAAGCAGAAAAAGAATAAGCAGAGAGGACGAAAAACAGGGAGGGGACACACAACAAAGAATAACGGGAGAATGTCGACAGCAGAAAGTGCTGAGTGAAGGGAGAACTTTTTTTAAGACAAGACTTGAAAGTCGTGAAGGCGGAGCCAGAGGACACCAGAGTCAGAAGGGTATTATTCCCAAAAGGGAGGCGCAGCAGAGGCGAATGATGAACGGTCACCGTAAAACTTGGTGGTTAGAGAACCGTGACTCTAGAGATTGACCTTAGAGGTTTTTGAAGGAAAGGAACATGGCAGCTGAACAAGCTATGAGATGATGCAACTAGGAGTCATGCAATTGAGCTGCTTTTTTTATATGAATAGAAGGATCTTAAAAGCATTTCTCGGCTCACTGGATAGCAGTGGGGTGATACGCTCATGACGAGGACACAAAAGAAAAAAGAGAGTAGCAATGATTCTGCACTCGCTGAAGCTTGTTATTAAGCGTTCAAGGAGGACCAAAGACAAGGAATTACAAGCATTTATAATCATCATTTTTTGGAATTATAATCATCATTTTTGGTTGAATGATGAACACCTTAAGTAATGCCAAAATATGTTGGAACATAAACTATTATCATATGGGATCCTATGGCTGAGGTGACATTTGTGGAGGCCATCTTGGATTTATTGTCACTTGATTCACTATAGCCCCCATAATTTTACCATGAGGGGATTGTTGATTCCAAAAACAGCATAGATAGACAGCCGAGATCATTCATGGCTGAATGGTGGACGCTTTGTTATGGGGCACAAAATATGTTAGGGGCAGCCATTTTGGACGCAATCTTGGATTTGTTATTGTCACGTGATTTACTAGACCCCAATACATTAGCTTGAATGGATTGATGACTCCAAAACATAACATAGGAATCCACAGGTATCATCAATGCCGAATGGGAGCTTTGTTATGGAGGGAGAAATATGTTAGGGTGGCCTTTTGGGACGCCGTCGTGCATTTCTCAAAACGCTCAACGGTGACACGATGTCACCCGTCAGAATCTGAAAGACCACCCTACAAACTAGGGGAATCATCCAAGAAAAAAAAAAAAAAACTTGGAAAGGCGCTCAGCTGCGGACCCAGAAGTCTACAGCAACATTCGGACGATAATTCTTTGCAGGACAGCCCATCACATCGTATTCGCCCCCCCCTCCCATCGAAGGAGACCCGCTCTCTTAAAATTTCACAATGAATTGCGGTTGTGGTAAGTGGATTATAGAAGACGACACGGCGTCGGTCATGTTGAAATTCACTCTGCGGAACCTGACTTGATTGACCCCTACTGTAACGGTATCCTTTCCCTCTCTTCATGAACTCTGGACCCATCACTCGGAATTCATGGATGGTTCCAATCCTACTTTAGAGAGAAGTTGTTAAAAGTTCGTGATGTTATGTCAGGTAGTAAAGACCTAGAGATTACTGGTGTTCCACAGGGACAGTCCTAGGACCCATTATTTATTGTATGTTCACTCGCTGTAGGTGAAATAATCACGAGTCACAAACATTAATTACCATGCTAGGCCGAGACACCCCCCAAAATGATTTTGTCATTCAGTCAGGTGATTCATTGGGATGATGTGAAGTGAACCTCAGTCTTTTATAGAACAAGTGTTATAGAGGGTGGAGTTAATATGCTCGGACTTTAATCGTTAGAAGGTAGAAGACAGAGTTGATTCCAAGTCACAGGCCAACTGTCATGGAGGACAGAGTATCCAGGTGGATCTTCTTTTTGGGAAAAAAAAAAAAAATCCACTTCGTTCTTCAGTGAAAAATCTGGGAAATTACTGGATACACTTCTTCTAGCAGAACGGTTGACTCTGTGTTACGTCATGTTAGCATCATTCCATAATACTTAGTAAAATTAGAAAATTCATTTCCGATGATGTGTGTCGTATTTTAGCCCATGCTCTTGTCACATCTCGGGTGGATTATGGGTAATTGCGTTATTGTGTCCGGCTGACCGAACTCTCACCAATCGTCTTCAACGGGTACAGATTTGCGCAGCACGTCTTGTGACTCGCCGATCGTCGTTCTGAACACATTACTGCTCCTATTCTCTGTGATTTGCATTTGTTGTCCAGTAGCAGTATAGGTCACAATGTTATAAATCCTTTTGTATACATATGAGGTCATCTTCACGCGCGCTGCCTCTTGCTATCCAAATCACGTGAGGCATCTTCAGAGGTACCCTCCGTCCAGATCCCTTCGTTCTGCAATCGAATCTCTCTTGAACTTCCTTACACTCGGACGATCTAGTACCTACGCAACAAACGATTTGATGTCTGCGCTACCACTTTGTGGAACAGTTTGCCTGAAGGGGTCAAGTGTTGCGGCAATTTGGCTACAAATTTAAGAGGCACATGGAAACCATCTTTTTTTTCAATCCGCCTTTGGTATTGCTCTTGCCGGTCTCCGTCGTTTTGGTCTGTTATAGCTTTTCATCTTAAATCAGATTTATTGTTTTCATGTTTAAACTGTAATGTTGCTTTTATTGTACTATATGTTTTAGGTTCTAGTTTGTAAATTTTACTGATATGCTTTTCACCACTTCTTGTAGGCAGCGCCTTAGAGCATTTTATATTTTGAATAGGGCCTTTATAAAGGCAGGTAATAATAATAATAATAATAATAAGAATAATAATTAATAATCATAATTAATATACAAGTAATAATAATTAATAATATAATATAATTAATATAATATAATAAAACAACTCTCACTAGCCTATTAAAACATAGAGACCAGATATGTTAATTTTGCAAAAAGAATGACATGTACATTTTTCATGTGGGGTTTCTCGGCATTGCATTGGAGGAATTAGGACAAGATATCGTTTGGCACGCAAGGACGCCATAGGACGTATGGATTTTGTTAGTACAAATCACGAGTCGTACTCACACTTCCAAGCCACCGTTCCGCGGTATCGATATATCTCCGCAACGCAGTTATCAGAAAACACAATAACGGAATTAGTAGTAAGCCTATCAGGTCTGACGGGACGGAGTGCAATACTTGGCATTGGAGAAGTGGCCCAACGGTCGATGAGGGGCCCAGACCAATCCCCATTGAAAACGGAACCATTAATCAACGCACTATGGGACGCCCCCCCCCTCTGTAGAGAGAGCCCAAATAATTCCATCGCCAATTCCACAATTTGCAGGTTATGGTCGAAATTGCTCGGAAGAAAAAGAAAAGCCATGCCAAGGGGAGAGAGAACGAGAGTGTGGGACGCCCAGTTTAACAAAAGTACGGTCCCAAGTGGTGTATGCAGACGGGACTCCAAAAAATCCCCCAAGGAGGGCGGTGCATGCGTGGTACAGTATTCTGTCATTCCTCACAGAAAAATAAGACATTTTGGAATATTCAATATTATGCATATACTATCACGCAGTCGACAATTCATGACTCAGTGGAATGTACTTAATATGTTTATAGGCTATACTCGTTGGTTCTGTTTACCAGAATGGGCCAAGGGTACTCGACCATGGAAGCATACTGGTTTGGAATTGACATTGTAGCTAAATTTACCTTGTAACGACAAATTGCCATTTTTCGTTGGTTGACTTGGTATGAGTGTTCGCCCTGGGGTAACATGATACCCACTGTCAGATCGTAGGTAATGAAAAGCAAGCAACGCCTTGCGGAGCACTTAATGAGAGTATTGATTACATCGCCAAGGCGAGAGGGTTGGGGATCTCCTTGATATGCTCAAGATTGCACAAGCCAATACACTTAAAAACGTTTTCATAGCTGCGTGACATTATATATGTGTTGGGGAACGTAAACAGTAAGAAAATAACTGACTTACTTTCACTCCAAAACGATATTCTAACCATATATCGACACTCTTGTTTTCACGAGCAGATATAAACGAATGCCTTCATCAGGAACTGAACAATTGCAGCACGGTGGCTGAAATCTGCATCAACGTGGTTGGTTCGTCTCGTGCGATTGTAAACCAGAATTACGTGACGGAAGTTGGCTGCGACACAGGTAGGTGCTTCGGTTGCTAGTAGAGTGTTCCCCAAGTTTCAGGATCGAGATTATATGCAGATCGCGTTTATTTCCTGAAGCTTTTCCCATCTGGTTGAACCGTGTTCAGCTCGTCCAGTGGATAGGCACCAAACGGATAGGGGAAGGTTGGTTAATTACCCTGAAGATCCTCACTTGTGGCTCATTCGTGGACTGTGCAGGTTATGATTCTAAGCACGTCAAGTGCTAACTGGTGGAACATACAGCATTACAAGTTTTACAGACGAACAAACTGTTATATCTAATTATTATCAGTTGTTATTTTCATTCTCCATGTGTCTACGACTTTCATTTCAGTTGTATCTGTCCTACCCGACCCTTTCCGGGGAAAGTTTGAACCAATTGTTTGGTTCAAGGACCTTAGTGCGAGTTAACCCCGTATGATTGTCCTCGATCTCGGCTAGTGGAACTTAATATAGGTTATTCCATGGAGGGTATGCATATTCCACAGGGACAGTACATTCTGACATAGGTATATGTATACGAGGTAGAAATTACTGCGGAATAAAGCATTTTGGCTTCTCGATTCCGGTAATATTTTGGAAGAGGTCATAGGAGCGTGGTGTTTATGCCCAATAACAAAAAAAAAAAAAAAAAAAAAACACATTTTCCTCCACCTAAACACGATAGACAATAAATAATAGAACGCTGTTCAGAAATTTAGCACTCAACCCCCCACAATTCATGGAAACAAAACAACATAAGATACATTTATTTTATTATTAATCACTTCAATGATTGTAATCATCAAGCCACTTTATGTAAGCCCGATACCAGTGCCTAAATATTGTGTCCAGGGGGTAATGGCGGAGACCCAGATGCATGTGGACGTAGTGAGTGCCTTCCGAATTCATTGGCCGCCATGACGAAGTCCCGTGTTTGCGGAGGTCCCAATTCAAGCATGGCAGTGGATGGCTTCCACTTCGGTACTTGTCACACTGTAGTGCGACGCTGATCGACGAAACCTGGGCCATAACCGCCGCTGCATGTATGTAAGTAATTTTCATTGCTATCCAGGGGTAGCCAACACTCTTCTGAAAGGAGGAGGGAGGAGAAACGAACATGTAAATTGATTTGTTGAGTAGTGAGTTTTGTCCATCTATGGTTCAGAGGGCTGTAGCATTCATTTTGGCTCTCTCATAAAAGAACATTTGAATGTAATCAATTCATCAAACTTGCCTCAGTGATGAAACTTTGGTGTGTGCGGAACATGCGCTGAGCTACAGCAGCTCTCTCCACGATTGGTGGGAATCCGGTCTCTGGTCCCCGTGACTAGTCTATATTCGCTTGATATATAGGCCTGTAGCTGATGCTGAATTTTAACATTCCCACTGAGAGTGTGTCAACTGCGAGAAGGTGAAGACGGTAGGTCGGAGAAGAGAAGAGGAAGAATGGTTGACAGCCCCACCAGCCCCGCCAGTTGTGTCCTACGCGTTCCGCACCTGGCCGGAGAAGCCTTTGTCCTTGGCGACCTAGCCTGGGCGTTTTTCTAACCTAACTGGTGGATCTAGAGGTGCTGAACCACAGGGGAGTCGCTGTGGGAGAAAATCAATCAATCAAGGACAGGCAGTTTGCCATGGCTTGTAATACATTTAGGACTCCTCACTGTTATTCTCGTTGGGGTGCCATATAGTATAGGCAGGATCACTAGAGCTCTAAAATCCGAAGGCAAACAATGATAAATACTGTGCATAGAAGTTAATGGAGGGGCGGACTAAATATTTCGAGTTTACTTGGTTCCAGGAATTTTTATCCGGTGAAGAATACTAAGACGACGTAGAATTGACATAAATGAATAAAAACTTACATTTATTGGCAGAAAGAAATTTTACTGAAGGGTATTGAAGTACTATGTTACATTAGTAACATTACTATGTATTTTCTGAGTGATCAGCAGCAGCGGGTTTGGCTGACGAGAAATAATTCTTTCCTCTTAAAATGTCAATTTACACTAACGCATGCGGGGTTCCACCGATTCGGGTATTTTTTCCGTCCGTAGCGGGTATTAAGAAAGATGTTTTCGGGGCCACGCGGACTGACCGAAGAATCGATAAAAACCACCAGGAGAGGTCTGTACGGTTTTCAAAACATCCGAAGTACAACGACGAAACAGACGATTAACGATATCGCCCTCCTGGAACACTTTATCGGAGCCGTCGAATCGGATCCTACGTCCCGGCCAGTCTGTGTGTCGACAGCCTCATCAGAAGGACGGTCGTTTCGTTTTCGAGATGTTTCGTAAGGGATGGAACTGATATTGATTACAATGGTCAGGGGGTCAATGCGCAAAATTTAAATGGCAATTGGTTGAATGGGACTCCCTACCCTAAATTTTAATCCTAACAATGATGTCTCTAATGATTCTTATGTACACAATACAAAACCAACTAATCGAGGCCGTCGTAGCAAGATAATGAGTGTACGTACTGCTAGTACCATCAGGTTGTTTGGGTGGGTGGTCTAATAATTCACCCGAGTTATTTTCAGATGGGGTGACACATGAGACATTCGGTTTGATCCACGAATACAGGCTGGGGGGGGTGGTGGTGGAGGCTGTCCCTTCAAGTCAAACGGTTTGACCATTTTCAATTAGCCCCTACGCAAATCCCCCCCCCCCCGCCAGTATTAGCGATATTAGTAAAGAGCTTCACTCGATTAGGCGGCCCAACCAAAGTTTCCCAGGTAATATCTGAAAAATATCGGGGTTATAGCATAAGATAATGTGGTTCATTGAAGATCTGCAATAGGATTTTGATTCGGCTAAGGCTTCAAAAATTCAACAGCATCGGCTTGCTTGGCTCGAAATATACAGTTCAGCAGGCCTGGGTTTTCACACACTTCAATGACTAGTAGAAATGAAGGGTAAACACGTCACCATGAACCGATGTGTTTAACCAGGAAACCGATTGTGTCCACTTTGAGAAACTTAAATAAATTATTTGTTTTTCTGCCATTATCCTTCCATTTATCATTTTATTTAAAACTGAGGCCCGATGTCTCCTGGCGCCCCAATGATTTGTTCTTGTCATTGAAAGTGTTTTGCAATGTGACCCTCTTTTGATATCATTCACAGTTGGTGATTGGGGAGATGTGTATTGTGAACCATTTTGTTGACTCCCACACACCCCCCCAGACGCACGCCCCCCCCTGTCACCTGAATTGTGAATAATAGAAACTAAGTTCAATGAACCGCTGGCGGCCAGGTTGTCTTGTTAACTTAGTAAAAGAACGTAGGATCGGTTTTTATGAGGTCGACGCACTAAGTAATATAGGTTTGTAATCTCAACTTTGAATTTGATCACGCTCGAAAAGAATTTCGCTCTTGTGTTTTGTACAGGAGAGCCCCCTCATCACATCTAAAGGAGTTGGAGGTGGCCGCTCTTTCCTGATTCCAGAATGTGGGCAATAGTGCGGCAGATCTATAATCCCGAGGACATGGTATGTGCCGGTCTCAGGAACTCTACCACAGTTCATTTTGCCGGTAAGAATTTGACCACATTTGGATTAGATGATCAACGCAGCACCATGGAAATATTCGAGCACTCAACTGTACAATTGCGGTGCTTGTTTTTTTTTTTTTTTTTGATATTCTGTATCGGTCAAATGCTCTGAAGGGTTTTAGGAGGACCTCACTTTGTAGCTGAGGGAGAGCAGCTCCACAAGTCATAATGTCGCTCCGTCCGTTCGTTCGGTTAGTTCGTCCCTTGCAGTCACGTTCTTTTCATAATTTAACCGTTACGTTCGATCAGGTTGAACTTGGTAGGGATGAAGATCGCTACTGGCTAGGGATGAGATACATTATGTTCGCATTGTGCGATAAGATTCAAATCAAATCCACTTAATTCCCCAATTCCAACTTCCATTCAGCTCCGACTGTGAGAGTGGTTAGTTACATGACCCACCCTCCCAGAGCAGTGTCACCTTATCTGTCAGAAGGCCAGTCTGCAGCCTAGTTGACAATACCTCAACATATTGTCCAGGGGAAAATTATTTGTCTGTCATCACATCCGCCCATGATTGTTGGATGTGAGCCAGAAAGAGTTGTTTCCCACCATGTTGGGTTTGTTGCATAATATAGCTAATATACATGCGAGGACTTATTCAGTTGGGTACTTGTGCTGGGCACTGATATAAAAGATTAGGCCAACGTGGTAGACATGTTCCACGCCATTCCATGGTTATGACAGCTGTCAGTAAAGGTCGATTAAATGTGGACAAACAATAAATGTGGATTGGTAAGAACATTCAGTGTACTCGCCACAGGAATTTTGCGGTTCCCCGAGCTATCAAGACGTTTCGACTTGCGCTTGTTTAGGCAAGTGAGCAAACGATATGAGGGAGCAGTTCATAAATAGAGGGGGATATGCTCTCGATATATAAATCGTAGTCGTTATACATCACTCCGTCCGCAGGGTTCGTTTGAACATCCCCAAAATGGGATTTGACTCATAAAATCCCAGCGACGTAGATGTCAATCATCAGTAGCAAACGTGCGTTGATAGGATGGAAGAAACCTGAAGGGAATTGTGAACTATTTCTTCACTCGTAACGATAACGAACAGAGAATTTATCCAGACTGATGAGCGGAAGCCCTGAATGAACTGAATCCACTGTTTTAGCTTTGAGCAGGCGTATGCGGCTTCTGTAATACCGCCGCATGCTCAGGAGAGAAAATGAATTCCTTCGAATCGGAAATTGAAGGGAATATCAAAATATATGCAAAAACCTATTGGAACAATTCGAAATTCAGATGGAAAGTGGAGTTTCTCGGCAGAATGACCATTTTGCGAAATTTTCTCAAGGCGTTTTTTTTTTTTTGGGGGGGGGGGGGATAAATACGATGGTTATTCACGTCATCCTGTACATATGGGTGGATGAGTTGATAGAGGACCACCAACGAGCACAGATTATGAGAACCATGTACGCTCTTCGGCAAACTTGCATGGCAATCGGGGTATGTCGGTTTCTGTGCAGGTTCAGGTAGATTAAAACACGCATACAGGCCAGTTCAATTACTTGGGTGCGGTATATAAAGACCAACGAGGCAGGCGAGATATGGTATGCATAGATTTTTTATTCCAGAGCCAACATTCGGCCCTCCTTTTCGGTAAATACAATTCCGAAACTAAACCAATTTTTCCATTGTATAATACGTCTATGTCCTACTGATATGAGTGTGGGGGTTGGGAGATATTGGGGGGAGGGTAGTCTGTAAAGTATCGTGATGGCCGTCCGTAGTCTGTGCACCAGTTTGCATGCCAGGTTGCTAGTGTGCTATAGCCAGAATCGTTTTCACTGATGCAATTTGGCGTGGCATTTGACGTTGAAATGTTGGTGTATCTTTGCTAAATTTGGAAAAATGTGAAATTGGGCAAGTGGCACATAAAAAGCTGAATAGCCGTGGTAACTGGTTGAGCCAATTAAAAGCTTGACTCGAAAGTCGAGGAGGATAGGAAAAGGTTGGGAGCGTCTATAACTGAATGAATGCCCAAAATGATACCTAATCTGCATACAATGGTTCATGAATATCAACAGCTTAACGTAGTTTCCGTCTCAAAATAATGCAGACTAGAGTCTCACGGTGTATGGAAGCTATTAGCTTCAAAAGTATTGCTATTTTGAAATGAGCCTACTCCTGGCCCCCCATACGCAATGTGTCAGGTATAATTACAAGCCCCTGAATAATGATGATGATAATAATATAATAATAATAATAAATCAACACATAGATAAACAACTTAGGCCACGCCATGCTAATTCATCGATTGTTATAAGGCAAAACAACACCTAAAATGACCCCATGTAGTAGAAACTGGGCCCGAACAAATATTGGGTTTCTCTTGGAAACCGGTGCATGCGATCGGGACTGTGATAGTAATGTATTAACTAAGGTATTAATGTGGGTATATCACTTGTCATTCCTTCACAATCTGATAATATATTTCTATTGTCTCTACCAAAGGTGGATCCGGCGACCCGCTGTTGTTTGGGAATGAACGATAGGTGGCATCTGTGGGACCAAGTCGTGGAGTGTGGACTGTGCTCGTGGTGTGTACACACGGATTTTTCTGTCCCACTTACGAGCTGCAGTAACCAGATTTGATAATAACGTAGGACAATATGCTACTAGTGACTAATTGTGATTTCCATATAAGCCTGATATTATCAAAAGTGCAATGCGTCATTAAACAGATTTCATTTGAATTGGTTCGGGTAACAAGCCCACCTGCCCTGCACACCCAGAATCTGAGGTTTCAAGCCTGTTTCTTTTTTAGTTTTTTTTCGACGACTGATGAGACAAAATATAATATCATATAATAAGGGAGTTACTAGTGGAAAAGGAAAATAACTACCGCACTAACGGTAGTACCATTCCAATTATTCCAGCTTATACTTCGATTGCAGATCAAAAACATGAAACCAGGGGAATTTTCGTTCATTTTTTCTTTTCACCTGATAGTTTTATGATAGCAATTATGTTTCCTGTTGCAGATTTCATTGCGATGTTCTGACGGGAGTATTCTGCTAACAGACCAGATATGCGATTTCGTCGTTAATTGTGCTGACGGCATCGATGAGGTGGAAGTCGTATGATACATAATTATATATTTTCTTTGTTGGTGTACGTGGTGTCTCTGGCAAGGGCTATTATATTATCTCTAGACCTCTCTCCAACCGGGTGCTTAATCAGGGACGATAAGTACTTTTCCAGTTTTGAAACAGCCACAGAAAAGATGGTTGCATATACTCTCCGGGTTATTGGAGTGGAGTACCGGTTCCTACGAACAGAAAATAATGACCAGGTGGAGGGAAGGGGGTTACAGGACTGTGTGAAGGTCTCCGATAAATTACATGATATAAATCAGGATGTGACTGGAAAATGTTCCATGTCAGTTGACATAACCCTACTGAAAAAGGGTTCCTATATTTACCAAATCAACAATAAGAACCACTGAACTATTGATGGTCCTTTCATAGTGTGTCATAGACGCAAATTCTCTATTAACTCCATTTACATACAATACAGCATTTTTAATTCTTATATTATATTGGTTGTGTGAAGATTTTTTTTTTTTTTTTTGAGGATGTGAACAATCACAAAGGCGTCGTTTTTTTACACCAGTCACTGATTCAGATGCAACCCAATGGCTGTCAATTGACAAACTCTAGAATTCATTTCTATACTGTTCTCGTAGATCGTCTGATACTTTGTCTATGCGGATTAATTACACTGACTTGACCCAAAGTTATACTGTCAATGAATTGTTCTAAAATATCAGGGTCAGTGCAGCACAGTCTGGTAGTCATGGACCTGATGGTCTACATTGTATAGTTTCTCAATCTTCACCTCAAGCAATTTAGGTACTTTAATAAGAAGATAGACGGTTAGATTCGGGTTTTTTGAAGCATTCAAACGATTCATTCATGTTATCCACAGAAGTATATTCAAGATGTTTAGATCAATTTGATATTTACGGTTTTAGAAGATCACTTCACAACTATGACCCTGCGGGGGAATGTTACTCTAGCGTTTTCCTGGATCTCTAATGAGGGGTAGATACAAGCAACTTGCCTGACCTCGCAAAAAGTGACATGAGAATGAAAAAAGACACAAAGAAGAAACGGGTGATCACTGTTTTGTTTCGCTATTTAACGTCCCTAGCCCCCTGACTGATGACGTAATGGGCGGTCAAGTAAGTGTTTAACTTTAAAGGGGGGCATAGAAGAGCTACCGTAGCAAAATATTTTCTACAAAACGTTTATTTACATTGACTGGCGAGATTGACGACGACGTTTGCAAAAAATCATTGCAATATTCAAAAATGTTATGGCAAAGAAAAGCTATATCACTGTATTATATATTCATTTTGTCCTTTCGTCCATCGTTCAGCCGGTTTACAATATGGCGAAGAATATATCCTCACATCCCCGAACTATCCACGAGAATACCCGAACTCCGCCGATGTAACTATGACATTCCTCGACTTCGGACTTCTACCTTCTGGTTCACTTCATGACCTTTCACCTCGAGTACGGATATGACGTTCTCTTACTATCGGAGGGGAATTTCTAGAGTAGTAGCATGATTGACCTGTCAGGATGATGGCTCCAATATTCCTGATGTCATCACTGTAAGATCCGCGGCCTGGTTCCGATTCCACGAGCGACTCCACCATCACCAAGGCCGGATTCGAGGCAAAGGTCACCGTGGTCAGTAAAGACGGTAAGTCACAGTTGTGCAATTTTCCGTATGCATGCCTATGTTTCACAGTCATTTTTCGTCATAACCAATGGTACGTCACATAACCCTATGCACCTGTCCAATGAGTACTATAACTTACGATTTGGCTCTTTAACTGACTAACCTCTTCGACATCTGTAATAGGCTAGGATAGCTAGGATGCCATAGATGCGTATGAGTATGTGAAAATCGCCAATTTACGTAAGCTGAGCTATGGAGGCCAGGTGCTGCAATATGTGGATGTAGTTTGCGTTTGCGAAGCGATATTGCGTTTCACAGAGGCAAAAAAAAATATATAAATGAAGACAAACCAATACCGAGTACGCGAAATAAGCATGTGAACCAATGCGTATACGGATGCAGATTCACCGCGAATGAATTCTATGGAATATCTTCCTTAAGAAGCCAATCAACGAATTATGCCTGGACTGCGGCAATTTTAGGGCTTTCCGCCATAAAACTTTCAGCAATATGGAATCCAGCCTTCCATGAGTGTGATGCGGAATGTGGACATTAATTGGAAAATTTACCATATTGCAAGGAGGGACTATTTTAGAAGGCAGAAAATTATGTGATGTCGTGGAAAGCCAATATATTACCCTGCAGCACGAGTATTTAGACTTGAAATTGAATTGCCTTGTGGTAAAGTTAATCCATGGCGATCGTAGGAGTGATGTCGTACCGGTGTAAATTTTACACCCTACCCATTTTGCCGCTAGGTCTGTGCCAAGTTGGCACAGACTGCCAACCAATCACAGCTTACCCAAACACTTCCCACTTTGTGCCGGGTTCAGCGGAAACTCCATTAGCTCCATTAGCTCCATCCTATACTAACTAACCCCATAGTCCCAAACAAAATCACCATTTTTCCACATACTGTTAAGACTAATAAGAGTTCAAGTGCAATATATTCATCTCGCAGGTTTTTTTCGAGTGTGATAACGGTGACGTTCTTCTTCTAGCTTCTGCACCTCCCGCTGTGATCTCTGGGTTTGACTGTCCGCTGCAGAAGACGAGACCGATTGTGGTTATGTCGTAACAACGCAAGTTACGGAGACTTCGATTCGAGTACTGTCGCTTGTCTTCCAAATTCGCGCACGGCATTGCACTGGTTCAGCTTACGAGTTGGAAAACCCCCTATATATTTGTCACTTTTTTTTAAGAAGCAGGTCACTGCTCCCTTGACAAAATCCAAAACAGGGTTCTATGGGTATAGAAATTTTGCAACTAATAGCATGGAGAATATCATTATTATAATTGTTTATCGGGTTTATCATTGTGGATGAAGCAGAATGCTATAAAAACCGAAATTGTTATGGGGGGGCCATGCCCCTCTGGCAGTCTAGAATATTGAAACACTCTCTTACTGTAGATACCCCGGAAGGATTAACTTAGCACTCTGCATTGTTTGAAGGAAAACTCATTTGGGCAGTAACTCACAGTCCAGAGTCGAGCTCTATCGTGTGATAGGTAACACCTAAAGCAAAGACTAGAGTAAATGATCGCTTCAAAACTAGCTCGATCATACCAAAATGGAATCCACTGCTGTTGTGTATAACGCATAATCAATAGAACAATATGTCTCAGAAACAACAATAAAAACCGACACCAGAAGAATAACGAAAACGAATTGTTATGACATATGACACAACCTGAATGTGGCTCAGATGTAACTTCTCCTGGGTCAAATTATGACCCCTATGTTTGGTTCGATTCGCTATCTGTGACCACTTCTGGGCCAAATGTCCCAAACTTTATTAGAGTCTAGAAACAATCTGGTCCCATGGTAAATTGTGTGTCAATGTGCCTATCAAAGGTTCCTAGGAAATTCGGGTGTAAATCTATAACAACATCTATAACTATGGTGCAACTTCTTGTCATTTACAGGATGTTTATGTTTCTTCGTTGTTTCGTTGTTTTCAGTCCGCCCTACGAGAAGGTGACTACTTCGTGATAAGCTCCGTCAACTATCCGGACGATTACCCTAATGACCCACGCGAGCCGCATCTATTCATCGCCGCGGCTCACCTCACGTCTTCGGTGGCCTTCCATTTCTTTGATCTCGAGGAAGGTTTCGATTTTCTTACGATCGGCCACGGAACTACCAGGCGATGATCGTCGGTCCTCCACACATGTACGGGCCACGCCCTCCCCCCCGATTGGATCCTATCCCCCCGTCGCCATCTGTGTCCATACCTTCACTAGGTGACTCGTCTGTCCTACAAAAGATTGTATACTCTTTTTTTTTTTTTTTTTAAAAAATTTTTTTTTTTTTTTTTTTTTTTGAAATAAAAAATTTTTTTTTTTTTTTTTTTTTTTTTGTTTTTTATAAATAATTTTGTTTTTTTTTTTTTTTTAAAAAAAAAATAATTTTTTATTGTAATTTGTTTTTTTTTTCTTTTTGTTTAATCAAAATGCCACGATACCTTCGGATAGGTAACGATGTTATTCCTAATAGTCATTAAAAATGGGAGATCGTTCTGTTCGAAGAGGTGGCTAAAGGTCCCGTCACACAATAACGCTATTTTTTCCTGGAAAAATTTCGTTTTTTTTTGGCGGGTGTAGTGAATTTCTAACATCATATACCCTTCTCGAGAATGAAATTAGGAGACAAATGCCCCCAGAAGAATGGGGAGGCCCAAATCGGGCCTCTTTCGCATCGTGGCTGAACCCAAAGTAGAGATATCATGTGTGCAGTCGCCATCAATTGGTGGGATTACTACCGTGATAAGATGCCCACGTTGTGCGCTCATCGCTCAATCTGTATTGCCTCTCAATAAGCCGGCTTCGTTGTTCACGGTGCGCATGCTCACCACAGAACCTTTCGGGGAGAGACAGTTCGGTCCGATTCCGCCCATAGCATTTCATTAAGGCTGTCACCACTATTTGAAAACGCAACCATGCATCTCATGTTTTCGAATGTTATTTGGTTGAATAAGTATGGGGGGAAATCTGTGAAGTTTTGTGATGGGAGGATTCGTAATTTTCGGCAGTGGAGTTTCGAAAGATCATCGCAACTGGTACTTCAACGCGAACTGCCGTCATTTTCCCTGTGACCTTTAACACAATTATTATCATCTCATTAACTGTAACTCCAAACTGATATATGGGTGTCTTATTTCCCGATACCACCACGCTACATGTCAGCGCGGTCCACAGAAATTAACTTGAAATTGACCTCCATTTCACAGATCACAGGATACGTCGTCGATGACAAATCTGCTCTGGCCCTTTATCTATCCTTACTCAAAGTGAACCGAATATCCACCGCTTACTACATTTAATCCACGGAGGTGTTTTCGAAACCCGAGGGCTATTGGGCCGGGGTATTCCAATTTGAACATGACGTGGAACGAAACTTCATCACGCTTTTCTTTAGTTTCACTCCATCGACTAGTTGACGTCCGAAACAGAACAGTTACATAAATCATATTGCTAACTGAAAATTTTGTATTTTGTATTATAGTTTCTTGGTTCAACTAAACATTGTCGATTGAACAAGCACCATAATAACCTATATTCCGACTTTCCGACCAAGTTTGCTTTGGTTTACTATATAAATCTATCCCTGCGTCTCCGATTGAATGGTTGTCGTTTCGTGATTACCATCAAAAATTTCGGTTTGTTAACAAAATCATAATATTCAATCGCCCTCTAAAACGCCTGCACTCCGTCATAGTTTTATTGTTTTTCGTGTTTTTTTCACCATGGTAACATATGTCAATTTAAAACGTCCTTTGACATCTCTTAGAACAATATGGGAACACAGAAAACACACTGTTGCAAAATTCTCGTGTTCACACGTCCCAGCATGTACTAACTCAAACTGATTGTAATTCGTTCACAGTATACCTATATGGCATGTAACTAAACTAAAGCTGAGTTACTAATTATTTCGTCCTTATCCCACTAAAATCCAGCCAGGGAGCCATGCTCCGAGTTCATTCTCGTGACGCGGATGAACAATCACTAGAGATATCAACCACCGGTAGGCGAAGAGTGTGAATTTCTCTGATGGCTGAAACGTGACTATGGCTGTAGCAGTCACGATATTCCGAGGCGCGAAATCAACTGCAAAATTTCGGTTACGGCCTATCGTTTTTTACTAGGCCGCATATGTGGAACGAACATGAAATTTTGACTTTTGGAAGTGAGAATCATAATAATTGCTGGCGCTCAATAAGTTCCTCAAAGCACCTAGAGTGCTAATATATGTAAACATTATAGCTACAGGTATGTTCAATATCTATTGGTGCCTTCAAAAACTGGTGGCGTTCGTCGCCGTTTCCTATGGAAATTATTGTTTCAATCTTCAACTTCAATTCAATCGCCTGTTTATTCTACACAATGCGTTACTTTCTCTCTCCCAGATATGACACAGAAACTCCGAGCAGTGAGAATAGATCCAGTATCACATTGACACCAAATTGTCGCCCACCTGACATAATCTGGAACCGAATCTTGTTTGGAGTTATAGTATGACGTGTATAGCAGCCATTCTTATGAGTGCATGGCTGCAAGTAACAATCGCACACTTGTAACAGCACTTTTCAATGTTCGTTTTGTCTAATTCGTCATAACTCCAATCCCACCGACTTCCGGTGATGACTCATCGGTATTGTATGATATCGATATGTAAGGCCTTTCCATGTTTTGGGGAACTACATATACATTTCAAATAAGATTACGAAACTTGAGTATGGATCATTGCCTAATCTGTACACATTCACCAAATGACGATCATTTTAGCTCACCTTCTACTCGTATGTGGGAGCAGAGGTCGGTATAGAACAATTCCTAATGCCTATACTGTCTACGGCAAAATTTATCGAGAATACGTACACTCGTGAGATTCGAGCACGTTCGTGATACTATGTGATATGGCTCAAGGGTTCAGTTCATACCCACATTCGCTCGACATCTCAGAGCAATGCTCCTCCCAGTCTTGGAACATCTATGCATTCAGCCCATGTTCAGTAACAATAGTTCCGGAATTCTCGGTTTCCAGAATTGATGATATCCCACGGTAAGACTTTCAGGTCACTGAAAGTTTCTCAGAACAAAGGAGCACCTAACAGTCCCATTTAACCGCTATAAGGTTATAGAATCGAAGATTGGTGACTCGAGGGACTGCTGAGAATGATGTCAATATACAGATGATTCTAATAGGAAAGGTGGGGTGGCCAGTATTAGACTGTTGAAAACAACGTGCCGCAGTATTTTTCTTCCAACTTCAAGAGGAGGCACAAACATAGACTCATAATCGTTAAATATAAACCGCGCCTATCTTTTGGAAACAGCTTCAAGTTTGACCAATATTCATTTTACGGGCCTGAAACTCAATGAATCATCAATGGATCAATCCTCACGCTTGGTTGACCTCCATGTCCATTTAACAAATCTTAAGACACTATTACTCCTACCACGGATCGCTCGAGTGGCATTTCATTTAACCCCTTCGATATAGAAATTCTAGATGAAAGATTTTGATCAACAACAGAGAGGGCCTTCCCACACAGAGAATAAGTTGAGACTTTGGACATGAGCATGGAAGGCCGGAAACACATTTCAGTGTGAACTTCGTATGGAGAGAGAGATCCGAGCTGATCAGCCAAAGCCGAGCTGATCTGCCCAAGACACGTGTTATATCTATGCCTGTGCGCAGCAGGTCTCACTATCAACTCGCGGGTGAGGACGCCGATCGGATTCGATCGCTGGGAAAAAAAAAGAATGCTCCTGGTGTCAATCGCGTTGTAGCTATGATGTTCGTTATTGTTTCCAATTAGGTACTCGTCGTAATCATCAATAATTTGTTCATAATATTTCAAATCGACCATAAACATAAAACTGCTGTTTCGATGATTACAATAGGGGGACGCAGACAGACAGTAATACATGCTCACTGATTTTTAATGTGCTGAAGTATGGCAAATTGACTAGTGTTCTGCACAAGTCAGTGTTAGGATATTGACGATCTAACCCCGTCATATGTAATGACGTACTTGGGAAAACGAGCAGTCACGCAAGTTTTTCCTTACGCTAGAAGACTAGGTTAGTATAAAAAGACATAGTTTTCCCATTAGAATCGTTCGTGTCCTGACCTCGAACGATATATGTAAACCTTGCTCCATTTTATTTCCTAGAGTTTCATTATGTCCAGCGTATCCTGAAGGGCCGACTTCAAATCCGGAGAACGAAGTGCGGGACCATAGCTATGAGGAAGTTCACTGCAGGTGACAGTGTGATGGCTCATCGTACTACAGTCTCAAGATGATTGGACACGGCTTCCGTATTACCTCACACTGGTGGAGATGTCTTCCCGAAACTTCGCGAGGTACTAACACGTCAGTGTCATTCTTGGGAAACCTATTCAATTTTATTTGCCGCAACGATATATGATTTTTTTTATTCAGGATGCGCTGTCTACACAACACTGTTGTTTTTATCGAATCATTCCTCAAATACGGTAGTAATCCAACTGTTCGCAGATTTGCGGAAATGATGTCGTTGGAATTTCCTTCCATTATTTTCACTTCTACTTCAACCATGGATGTTGCCTCGGAATTGATGGTGAGTTATGAAATTAGATGAACCGGGACATCATCTACAGCAGTATACGTCGCTGTGCGTTGTTCTAATCCAGCACGCTGGTCACTGACCAGTCGAGCAGGCCTCTATCGTTAGGGGAAGCTAACCCCAAGTAAATCCTAGGTATCAACCGATCATTTGAGGGTCACGGCGCGTATTCACTTCGACAGTGCGATTAGTAGTTCTGTGTCCCAGAAATAAGTAGACGCTTGGGCTGGCATACGGAGTCATGAACTCGTTCGGCTTTCACTCTATATGTTGAGGATTCGAAGCGCCGAGTGATTAGCTATATGGTGATTTCAGTCTCACTATATTCTACCAAGGCATGACGGTTTCCTAACAGTTGACAGGAAATAACAATGTTTATTACCATTCATGACTACCTCCCTTCGCTAACAGGACCTCTAGTAATCATGGTGCTCAGAGAGGTAGACATAGGTCAATGGCCTGATTTGTGAGCTGCGTTCAGCTGCGTTCATCTGAGCATATTGCGCGCCTCCACGTAGGCATCAGTTGACACAAATACAATAGTGATCCATTCATGACTATCCTACCTTCGCTGACGGACCTCTAGTAATCATGGTGCTCAGAGAAGAGAGAGGTAGGACATAGTGGGTCAATGCCTGATTTCGTGACCCCCCGTCGGCTGTGTTCCTTTGAGCATATTTCGCGCCCCCACGTAGACAACACTGCCCACCTATCATCGGTGGTAAAATCTATATGAAAATTTATATCGAAATGTAGCTTTGAATTTGTTGAATATGTGAACGCCCCGGACACCTTGTCTGGATGGAGGCACGCGGATCGACTTGTTGGGACACCGATCATTCGAAGTACTTGAACACCTCCCATTCACTACAACCGTGAGTCGTACCTGGCTTTACTTAAACCCCGATACTCTCTTTTTCCATTATCCGATTTTGTTCTTCGCTGTACAGGTGTAACCGTTTGATATCTCTTAGTCACGGCGGTCCAATGAGCTTCGGCTCACCTGGTTTCCGGGCACTATCGCGCCAGGAGACGTGCTAATTCAGGCTCCTCGCTCATCCAGGAAACCTCGTATTCCTGAATCACTTTGAATACCTTTGAGCTGGGAGTCTTCGTCTTGCAAGAACGACTTTGTCAAGGTAATGGTAATAGTGAGAAAAGGACTAAATACAATACACACACACACACACAAACATATATATATAATATAGATATATATATATATATATATATATTATATATATATATATATATATATAATATATATATCTATATATATATAATATATATATAGATGTATATATTATATATATATACTATATATATATATATATATATAGAGTATAACTTATATTTAATGTATATAATATATATCTCTATATATAGTATATTATAATAAGTTTATTAGATATATTATATTATATATATATAGAATAATATATATATATATATATATTATATACTATATATACTATATAAATATATATGCAATATATATAGTATATATATATATATAATATATACTTATATATTTAAATATATATATATAATATACTATCTATATATATATATATGATATATAGTCAGATATTATATATATTAGGGTAAAAGCTGAGGAATGGGCGCTAGTGATAATGGCACTTCACGGCTATGCAAGGAGTGTTTCGGCGCAAGTATATATAAGTATATTCTAGACAAATTTGATAACTTGCTATCTACAGCGTCCCTCATCTGCATGGACGATTTTGTTAGGTAACACCAATGATTCCCAAGCTAACCTGTTCAGGCGCAGAGTCATTTTATACGAATCGAAATAATTGTAGGTCACGGAGCGATCTCTGGTCTATGATTTCCGGGAAAATGTCACCCTTATTATGTAAGAGGATGGATTAGGATACATCAAGCAATGTAAAACATTAAGGTTACGAACCTACTAAAATGATAGACACGGTGTCGGATTTCAAGGCATACTGAAAAATAACATTGGTATTCGAGTAGTTTTTATTGTGTTGTAATTGACTAAACCTGTTGATTCGGACGTGCTGTTTCAACTAAGAGTGTTTCTTTGAACTACTGCTTCACAGGGTACAGGCGACAGACGGAGGAGGACCGTGAAAACCTTTCAGACCAGTGTCGCTAGGGTGCTGCATATGACAGAATCACTGGGATTCACGTCACGTAATTGTCAGTGATGGATTGTATAAATATTCATCAACGAGCCTTTTTCTTTCTTTAAACAGTTAACAGATTTTGGGACTCCGACAAGGTTTCACTCGAGGTACTGTGGCAGAATGAACAACCTGAGCTACAATTCCACCAGCCATTACTGAGCGTGTGGTTCCGTCCACCTTCCGGCACCAGTTTTCCGAGGATTCATGCCGTGGCTTGGGTGTTGGAAAGATCATCCAATCCTAACACTCAAGCTTGTTCCTCGAACTCGACTGCAAACGAGTGACTTCCTTTTAGAATTGGCTGTGGGGGGGGGGGGGTTTTTTTTCGTTTAGAATACGCTCATGTATAGTATCGATCGTGTAACTCTGACTGTTGAACATTTTCTGTTGGCCGCTAGCTTGAATCTGGACACTAAAGATCTATGTTATTTTATATTTCATAAACTTTGATAATTGTGTAATGACAAGCTGCTCACAGCGCATGCTCACACTTAATATTCCTTATATCCTTATTATGATTATTATTATTAATTATTTATTATTATGATTATTATTATTAATTTTATTATTATTATTATTATTATATTCTTATCCAGCCATAAAAGACCCAGTGACACTATACAAGTGGAAGTCGACTATTTTTTGGCTAGTGTTAGGATCCAACTATAATTGATGGGATCATGTTCAAGAATATCCACGTAGAGAATATGTTATCAAAGGGCAAGCAAGCTGTAGTTTGCAGAATTCCATGCTTGTATAAACGCTTTTGTCGTACAATTGTGCTAGTACCAACTGTGTATTGTTGGCTCAGTTTGATTACTGCCTCGCATGTGCTGAAGGTCAAACCGACTGCATCAAGTATTTCAGAATATATTCAGTCTTTACTGAATGATTACATTGACTGAGTGATTGCTTATTGCCTGCTGGTACACTTGAAATTGTGGTCACTTTCTGTGCATTATTATATCAATCAAGGAGACACTAGTTGAGCGTATGAGGACAAACGTTCAAGAATCAGACAGTCATTCGAATTTTTCTGTTAAGAATAATATCATGTTGAATAATCATGACTCACAGATGGTATCGAATATTTTATACTTTTTATTGTGCGCTAGTGGGTCCACTTCTTCAGTTTTAACGTATATCGTTGCGGCCAGATGCACAAATTTCAGTTTAATATTTCCGTGGCAAATCTAGTGTTCCCCATTTATGTGAAGTGCCGTCATGAGGGGGGGGGGGGGGGGGGGGGGGGGGGGGGGTGGGGGGGGGGGGGGGGGGGGGGGGGGTGGGGGGGGGGGTAGGGGGGTGGGGGGGATTGCGCGGTCGAAAACAAAATCAGGGGCGACGTAATCCCTTAAAATAGGAACCTATGGGTGGTTCCACAGCGAAATGGGGTTTAAGAAGAATTGAGAATATACCCGCCACGTCAGGGGCGCTATCCGTGCGTAAGTGGTGGATTAAGGAGTAAATAGCCACCATGCTGACCAAAACGAAGGCCCCAATGGCACTTAACCGTTATGTCTGATTGAATGCAAACGCGTTTTTATTTATTGTGATTGCCAGTCATTTATTATTAAAAAGGGCATGTAACTATAATTGCTTACGCACAATGCTTCATGCGGCTGATACATCTAACAGTCTAATAGCTACTGCATTTTAAATGGCTACTAGATTATGTTAATTGTGCATCTTTAGTCACTAATTTATAAATAGCTACCTGGAGATGTACCTTTAATATCTAGAGCTGTCAATTAAATAGCTATCATATCATATATGCATCTTTCCGCCTAATACTCCTGCATTCAGAGCATTTTAAAATCAGTTAGCTTGTGCTTTAACTCCAAACCCCCCACCCAAAAAAAAAAAAAAACCTTTTTATAACCTTGACGACAATAATAAAACGCAAATAAGTATTTTAGCCTTTCCGTAATCGTAAATTAGTCCCAAAGCTATAAATAACATCCACTGGAAATTATCATGGCTTGAGATTTGGATACGGACTTTGGGTATCCCATATCTCCTGCTTTACCGGATTATGAGCTTTTACATCTAATACTTGGCTTAAATGGCCCCTCGATCGGCAGATTGTTATCCCATAGCCCCGCATTATTAATGGCTACTATCTTTAGCATTTTGTGATCTGAATTATGCACCTGCATTTTGAATAGTTACTGAGTTATGTAGTTTACATATCTAGTATCACTTTCATAATAATAGCTACCGCATTCAGTAAACGTGACTAGAATAATTTAGTTTTGATATCGATAGCTTTCTGACTGAAGTTCATACAGATTTAATTACTCCACCCTCGTTAATTAACTTTGGGACCCTTGCATATTTTCGTAACTGGGTGTTAATTCTCCGACTTGATAGAAAATAGCCGTCATTCTGTAACATTGTCGTAACGTGCCTTGCTCTCGGGAGTTTTTACCGAAGACCTATACAGATCGAGAGCCCTGATGGACCGATTGGGACAGTTCATTCAATACACTAGAGCCATCCGACGTATGTGGCTTTCAAAGCATCTATGTCACACCTTATTTACACAATGTAATTATCAATAAAGCATCCGTTGTAGGAATATATGTTCTAGTAGTGGTAACTATTTCCTTCTAAGCAAAGTACAATGTTATGGAACCGATGTCATTTTTAGGGGAGGATTTGTAGTCATCCCCTAATCCGTCAGCAAACATGAACATCGTGTATTGCAACGTATCTATTACCTCCTACATTGCTCCAAATTAACATTATTGATAACCCTGTGTGACACTAAAGTTTGACTCTGAATTGAAGTGAATTGCGCTCACATACTGAGAGCGTGTCATCTGTAGTTTAAACTCTTCCTCTAAAATTGAACTCTCATGAAGTGGCGGCTAGGCCACGACTATACTGGTGATCTCTTGCACGATACCTCTTCACCAGTTTTTCGGTTCAATAGTACTCCCCCTCTCCTCTCCCAGTCTCCAGCCACAACTGGACTGCATCATATCACGGAACTGGATGGATGACCAAACCAATATTTACATTATTTTGATCATGTGAGATATTTTTGGGCACAGTGCACCCAGTTTTCGCAGTTTATAATGGGTATGGAATTCATGCGCCGTTTTGCCGATTCGCACAAGCATTGAAGCATTCACGGTTCCGTGGATACGCGACACACATCCTGCACAGACAAACACCCGCATTGACTGACTCTCTTCCTGTAAGAGAGCTAAGGATAACCATTACCCCGTTGACAGGTTGGCCGACTGCGCTCCAAGCCTGAATCATCCCAAGTCCCACCATGTTATTTTTTTCCCATCGAGTTTTTTTAACTGTAGTTACGGGACGGGAGAAACGGGGAGACCTGAAGGTCACTGGTCCTCCCACGATGGTCTAGAGAATATGCATCCTGGCAGAGGTTTTCGTGGATTTTTTTCATTTATCATGATTGGAGACAGTTTGTCTTCGATGATTTCGTACTATGTCCAAAAACGGTTCTATATTATCATTAGGTAGTATACAGACCGATTCATGCACATGCATGGGCTATTGTTAGCGAACACAATGTTAGTAAGTCACTGAACCTTCCAAAAAACAACAGCAATGGCATGCTCTTCTGCATTCCTCCTCCATGACATCGCCACCCTCTCCTACTTCTCATTCAGCAGAGGGGACAGAAGTTCGCCTTTTTTCGACCGTTTTTCGTGAAAACAGGTCACAGTACGGCAACATTGAATTGTTAGGGGGGGCGTTCCGGTCAGTTCAAGTTGATCATGCTGGCGTCCCAAACACTCGATGGTTCGGGATTGTTTGGCGATCAGATGAATGAACCTATTTATAGCGAGCGAAACAATGTGGAGGTGGGATAAACATTCTCTCATACGCTCTAAGCCAATCAATCCCTAAACCAAATCTTTTATCTCTGATTACTGCACACCTTATTGTCAGCTTCGAGAAGGCACAGGTTTCTTTTTATATGGTCTTTTAGTATGCCTCGGGCAGGAAATCAAACTCCGGTCTACCGGGTAGAAGGCCGACTCTCTACCAATTGTGCCAACCACATGCGATCCTGTCACAACGGACAACTCGCGGTAACGTTGGTAACGCTCGACATGACCTTACTCCTCAAGGGAGGCGGAATCGCCGCCATTTCCGATTATTCTTGCATAACCAGTAATCAATAATATATATATATATATATATATATATATATATATATATATATAGTACTATATATATATATCTATAAAATTAATAAATCCTTATATAATATTATATATATATATATCTATATATATATATAATCTATATATATAATATTATATTCTATATATATATATATGCGTACTTGGCGTAGCCAGACGACTTTCGATGGGGATGACTGGGACACACGTGATTTCGAAGGTGGCAATTCCGGGAGGCAACAAGTGAAGTGTGGTAGGCAAATTAATTTTCCATCCAGTGAAGCAACAGAACACTTATACAAACATATTCAAACGAACCATGCAGTGTTTAGTGGATTTATTTATTATATACATTCCAATTCCTGCGTTTTTCCTCATATATTCTTATTATCTTTAAATATATACAGCTCGCGTGCTCCGACACCATATGTTAAACGATCACCAAGTCGTGTAACTCCCCCCCCCTCCCCCCCCACTGCCCCCAAAAAAAAACACAAAAAAACAAGCGGTGCAATGTTTCGTGTGGCGTAGAGAGACCGGGAATGGGTGTTGATGGTCCTCTTTTTTTATGGTCCTCATTTAAATCGAATTCCACAACGAATTCCTAATTGTAATTTGGGACCATTCCTGCCCGAGTCACATGTCTTTTTCTTAAAACGTCGTCCCAGTCTCTCCACCGCCTCCTGAAATCCACCGTCTGCAGAGATGTTGCTGTAACCCTGGATGAATGCCAACTGCTAAATGATGGCACAATGAGAGGCAGATCAACACTCAACAACCTACTGACCTCTTAAAATATGTAACTAGTGAAATTGACATTTGGTCTATCTATGTATCTTCATCTTGATTTCGTCGAAGCATTTCACAAGAGCCACACCGATTGGCCCCAGTTCTAAATATGTTGGATGACATGTATAATCGTACTGTAAATGAGGTAAAGGTAACAATAGGAACTCTGAACAGAGTAGTCAAGACTCGATGTCAGAAAACATTTTTTCTCATTGACAGTAGTTGTAGAACGGAATAACCTTCTACAGTCGGTCGAGCTTTCAAGCTTTCTCTCTCTCCCTTCATCCCGCATTAAGTGGTTGATATTGTGAATTCAGAATAATAATATAGTGCCCCCCGCGACGAAAAGAAATAGGGTGGCGCGAGTTACTACATGGTTTGAAATTAGGCGTGAACAATTGTCCCCTAAACTGCCACCCAATGCGTACAGCGTAGGTCGTCACCGCCTATACCAATATACGTTGTACGATGAAGGATGGTGTGCTAGATGTCTGTGCGAACCGCTCGTCGGTGAAAATAAAAAATGAAATGCTTGAGTTTACTTAAAGGCGACATTTCATGCTGTTTCTTTGTAAGCGTCTTTCTCAGCGGAATTAGCGTCGTTTTTCTTCGGCTGCTGGGCGAAGTAAGATCCCCGTCCTCCTTCTTCTGGGGGTGGCAGCTCCTTCAGAGACGTTTCGGATTCATCTTCTTCCCTCGGCTTGTAAATAACCTTTTCCAGATAATCATCAGAATGGAGAACCCTCGGCCTTATTAAGACTACCATGAACATGCTCTAGCGACCTCATCATCTGGTAGACCCAGCACTGTCGTTTTCTGACCCTCGCACTCGGTCCTCCACCAAATCATGCATGCGTTGTCGATACTTTCCGAATATGATCGAGCGGGGACAGTGCCTTTAAGAAACAGTAATGCAGCATGTTAGTTTGTTTTTATCGTTCTCCACGCAGACTTACTCACTACCGCGTGACCTGCTACTGCTGGGCCAGTGATTCCGAAGTCACTGTAGCAAGTAGACTATCGCTATTCTCTACTCTTCTCGGGGACGCGAATTCACGTCCTTCGCGTCATTCGGGAAGGAAAAGGACAAGGGTTTGGAAACACCACACACGCCTCGCTGCGTGGGGCGGGTGGGGGGGTGTAGATCCCCGACACCTCGGCCCGAGACCCACAATGCTGTGAATGTCAGCCGACGGGGCTAGTTCTGTCCTTAACAGCATTCCCTCCCTGCTCCTATCCTTGTGCTGAGCGCCCATCGCGAAGGCAACAGTAACAAAAAGGTTGGTCATTTATCTCTTTCGGACGACTGACCTGGAATTACTGTCTTAATATTATATGTTGGGAAATGGAGCACAACAGAGCATTGAATCCTGCATATCCGGGGTTGGGATGCACCGCAAAGAAACAGAATCTGAATTGCTTACTACACATTAGCTATTACTTTACTCCAGTGTGTGGGCAGAGGCGAATCCCTCACCAGGTACCCGGAAAAGGCATGGCCTCTGTGGCGGTACTTTTTAATGTGGGGGGGGGGGGGTATCACACGCAGACGACAACTTCAAATTGCCTACCCTCCTTCGTCCCTGTCCAATCCCTGTGCCGAGCGTCAGCGAGAAGGCAACAGGTAACCATTTGTAAAGTCTTTGGTATGACCTGACCGGGATTAGAACCCCTCCGCTCTCCCCGGATGAAGGCCGTATGAGGGCAACCCTCTGACCGAAAGTGAGAGGCAGATGATATACGAGGTACTGATAACTGCATTTTAGGTTAGTTGTCGGAGCCTCTAGCGGGTGGAGGAACTGCCGCACCGGCAGCTACCTACTCTCAATATGTTCAAACTAGTTAACCAAATTCTGTGCCTCAAAGTTGACATATCCTCCCTCGCTGGTGAATCAGTCAGGGGGCGTGATGTACGTACGCGGCCATATATACTGATTAGCCCCATAGTGGATGTCCCCAGTACAGTTTCCGCTACCCTACCTTGACCGGGTTTTTTATATCGGCAGGGCGGGTGGTGTCCCCCTGCAGCTACTCGCAGCTCAAAACTTAGCAGTAGACTTCCCCTAGGCATAAAGCCGGTCGTCACGCTCGGGCGCCTATGCTGTATGGTACTGAAAACTCGCCTCCGGGCCCCATGTGGTCGCTTGCCAGCAGGTCGCGAGCTGAACCGGGAACCGGCCCTTTTCTTGTTTCTTGACGAGTATTTCAGAGTACGCCTGAAGGGGGGAGGTGGGGGGGGGGGGGGTTGAGCGTTGGTCTTGATGTATATCTTTCATAGGGGAAGTTAACATAGCCCTATCATTTTTGGTGTTAAGAGAGTAAGAGAGCCCCTATCATTTGGGGTTTCATTTCGGTTAAACAAAATCATGCGAAATGACGAAAAAATCAGAGAAAAAAAAAAATCAGGAGCTACATACGAGTGTTCAGATGGAGACTGAAACACGACCCGACGGGTGACAGAGTCCAAAAACGTAAACTATTTCTTACCCAGACATCTGTAGAATAGAGACGCAGACCGAGCGGACCACGTTCTCTGGAGCATCGACCACCTGTGAAGAAAGAAAGTAAAATTCCAAATCACAGTCTGAATTATAACACATTACTAATCGTCATTGTTCGTTGAGGACGTTGACGTTAGTTTACATATCGTAATAACTTGGACTCCCTAGTCCACTCAAGAAGTCGACATGTATGAAAATGACATCAAAAACTAGAAGGGCTTCGGGATTTCTTGACCCCGCCTTGATATTCGTTGATCTGACCGCGAACAATGTGGAACCATCTCTTAAAATCGACCCCAAAGGCAAAAATGTAATGTTGCACATTTACCATCTTCCACCCCAGAAAAACAGGTGGTTATCATAAGCTGGCGTCACAATGCCCCCACTTATACAACACTCACATATGCACACAAACTTCATGACTGCCATAGATCTCTCTGACTCCGAAACATATATATATATATTGATGTGTCCCTCAAACATTACTTTTCACACCGTGTCGGCATATGTGAATTGGTCATCAATTGTTATATAACCCTTCACTAAAATTCGAACATCCTTCGCACGATCGCTGGACATGGGTATAATAAACTACAAAACGAAGTGAAGGTGGTGTAATGGATTTTATTACAATTCAACGGTTTTCGGGCTCATAACCTGATTAGTACACTACCCACCAAACTACAACTCAAGGGTCCAGGCCCAAGACGCACACAGTAGCCTATATTCAGCTTAGATTTCCACCCCCAAAAAGATCGGAGACCCGGATGGTGATACGGGACCACAAACTCAATTTTAAATAATGTTTCCAGCGGGGGGGGGGGGCAGTGGGACAGAACTAGTTCTATAGTTCCTCTTCATTATCAATTCTAATATTTTGAAAGGTGTAGGCCTATGTAAAACAAATTGATTTAGATTGTGTAATAGTAGAAATGTTCTCTATATCGTTCAAAGCCTACGGTTGTACTATAATGGTTAGTATTCCCCATCAGGGAGGCCACTGTGTGAACAGTGTGCAGAGCAATCGTCGAAAACTCCCAACTGTAACTGTGAAAAGTACTGAACCCTAATGGCCCAACTGTACATCCGCGACTCCGCGCCCTCGAAACCGATAAGACAGAGGAAAATGATATCACAACTTGTTTTCATTTCGGTAGAGTGCAGAAGTTTGATCCTCTGTCGCCTTTTACGCCGTGTGGTCTGTACCGACGACATGTCTGATGTGAGCATGCCGCATTTGGCAAACAAACGTGAGCTGACCTTTCAGCAGTGTTGTAGTCGAGACTGAGGCTAGGCCTCCACTGTAGACATCAAGGGGTTGGGCTCGAGACCGAGATGGACAATTCGAGCTCGAAATTCCATTAATCGGAGCGTAATAAACCGCTTCGATTCCCGACTAGAGCACTGCTCGAGACTACAAGCCGTTGAGATCCAAGGGTAGTGGACCTATAATATCGTTTTGGGCGGAGCGTACCTGAGGCAGCTTGTGATCGCCGGTACGGATGATGGCAATGAAACGAAGAGGGCAGCGAAGACCAAGAAAATAATAGATTCTGAAGCTCACACAGTCTTCGTTGCCACTTCCTTGAATGGCGATCCCATCCCTCGTCCATGACGGTATCGCTGACACAAGAGCATGGAGAAAAAGCTGTGAAAAAACGGTTAAAATATTATAAACCCACTCTGCAGACAGTCCTGTTTCTTCTTTTAGAGCTCATCCCGTGCAGCTCAGATTGTGAATCGCCGGACTGAAATGTACAACTACCAGGCGAAACCTGCATTCCTACTTTCCACAAGGACGCATTATCTAGGAATTCCAGAGTGCACAAGCTCGTGAGGCATGCGATGCGTAATGCAAATAGAATTGCGTCTGGAAATAATAACAAGACTACACAAACAATGCGCCCTCACGAAACTAGAGTGGCTCAACAACAAAGTATTACTTGTAGCACAATGTAAGAGGAGCGTAGTGGAGCGTATTGGATGTAGTGTATTAATATTATATTTAATATTTTATTAATATTTTAAACTATTGTCTTCTCGTCTGGAGCAGTGCGAGTTTTGGTCTGTCTGTTCTTAATGATTTGTATAAACTACCGAAACGGATAATACGTAATATTGTAGTCGCCAGCTTTCAGTCTAAATACACACCTTTATTTCGTGAACCCAAATTTCTTAATATAGATTACCTGTATAGGTACCAGCTAGGGTTATTTATGTATAATTTACAGTGGCTTCCTTCCCAGTGTGTTCGGATTTTTTATTGTTACTAATCCTTCGTTCCATAATTTCAATAAGCGAAATAGACATCCGTTGACGAACCCGCATTCAAGAACGGTCCGGAATAAAAAATCTAATCGTGAGCCGGTGTTTTTTATGGAATTCCTTAAATTAAGATTGGAAAAACGGCAAGAATGTGAAATTCGTTTTAAAGACTGTTTCAAATGTTCCTGCTCCAATGGGCACATCCACCCTCAAATCTCTCATTCGGCAACGTAAATCCTGATTCTATACGGGTATTCCTTCCTTTAGGCCTTCATTCGTTTTTTCTTGTATCCCTTTTCCTTTTTTCCCCAAGTTTAAACCCCCCCCCCCCACCTCATTCGACTACAAAATGAAAGCAGACAGCATGCATGTACGCCTCAAGCCCCCTTGTTTCTAAGCCAACCCCATATCCGCTTATCCTTCTATACAAAACAATGGAAACTATAAATCACTATAAACATATCTTTCATGCAGAGACCAGCCTCGAAAAGGTCTTATTTATTTCTGGTCCTCCACTCCAGTCGCGTATGAATGTGGTGTATATTGTAATTGTATTGTATGTATTGTATTGTATTGTATTGTATTGTATTGTATTGTATTGTATTGTATTGTCTTGTATTGTATTTATATGCGTTTTTCAGATAATTTACTACGTAAACTTCCTGTAAGAATGCGCTTCTGTATAATGAGGTGGAAAATAAACTTGAAACTTGAATACTTTCTCTATAGTATCCAAGTCTCAGATGTCCTTCATTACCATTCGACTTCCCAGCTAGTCCACCTCGGTACAGCCTTGCGTGGCAGCCTGTGTAGTACTGAACTTTGTTGGACCCCATCCGGGTCATACTCCGCTTACCGCAGTTGCAGTTGGCGTTGCACGCGTTGTCCCGGTTTGGATTCACCAATTCCAGTCTATTCGTCCTGCGTAATGAGAAGAGCCTACATTACAACTCCTGCATCGCCGCTCGTTTATATAGGGTCCATATAATCAAGGAGGGAGGGTGGTCAAGGTAGAAATTGTTAGTGCTGCAGTATTTTCAAGTCCGAGAATCAATCCAAGTCCGGCCTCGGAGACTCGTGACTCCGGCTCGCAACTCCAGTTCATTGGACTCGGACTCCACTTCATTGACTCGGTGAACTCAGGACTCGGACTCATTTTTGTCCCGGACGCAAGACTCGGGCTTTTTCGCATGCATCGGACAATGAGTCCCCAACAAAAATGTTTTCCCCTAATTCAAAGGTAGTAGAACAAGCAATGTGCCGACTGCAGTGGCAACATATTCTCAGATATAGGACAATTTTGACAGTTGTGATCAATCTCGGTAGCAATAACTGCGTTAGCGTTTCCCGTTACTGGAAACTTGTTCCTTGGATATGTTAGAGTTGGAAAGTCGGGTTAATCTGCGTTTCCATGCACGCGGCGGGCGGGCCGGGCGGGGCGGGCGGACGGGCGTTGCGGGCGGGCGTTTGGGAAGAATCGTTTCCATGCACGCGGGCGGGCGGGCGGGCGGCGCCCGGGCGGACGGGGCGGGCGGGAGGGCGTTTTGGAAGACTCGTTTCCATGCACGCGGTGCGGGGCGGGCGGGCGTTTCGCGAGTCACGCACCTTCTTCTCACTTTTGATGTGTATATGGAGCGATATAAGACGATGTACTATAATAATTAATATTGTCATTATTATTATTGTTTATATTATTTTTTATTATTGTTATTATTATTATACTTGTTGTTGTTGTTTGTTGTGTGTCCGTTGTCGTTTGTCATGTCGTTGAAATGTTTTGCTGTTGTTGTTGTCGTTGTCGTTGTCATTGTCTTTGTTGTTGCTGTTGTTGTTGTCTGTGTGTGTGTCGTGTCGTCGTTGTTGCGTTGTCGTTGTCGTTCGGTTGTCGTCGTTTTGTTTGTTGTTGTCGTTGTGTGTCGTTGTCGTTGTTGTCAAACACCGGACGCAAACTATTGTTTAAACCTAAACCCCGTTGTTTAGTTCTTGAAAAAATTGTTCTGAAGGTCAACGATTACGGCCCACCATTAAAACTTCCAAATTGACAGGTTTTGAAGATCTATTTAGCAAAACTTGACATATTAACGGTTTAAACATGTAAATCTGTGTTCAAGTAGGTGTCCCGCCATTGAATACAGACACAATCTGTATAAAATCTCTCAATCCCTAGTGTTGAAACAGTTATGAATGTTTGTTTGGAACATTATTTGAACCTAATTGTCCTCTACTCTCCATTATCCTGCTTCAATCCGGTAAGATTGCAGGGAAATCCCCGGGAATTGATTGCGAAATCTGCGACGCGGACACGCGGCGGGCGGAAAAAATCAGCCACATGACCGATTCGAGAAAACGCCCGCCCGCCCGCCGGCCCGCCCGCCCGGCCCTTCCGTGTGCATGGAAACGGCTCCATTGAAAATAAACATGAGCGATTTTAGACGCCGCCCCCCGCGTTCATGGAAACGAGGCTTAGAGAGGTTATTTATTCTATGGCACGTATTCTACATTTGCATCAACAGATGACTAATCGCTGTTCTCATTTAGCGCATGCATTGGGCAGTGCTCAGACTCTATTGAATTCTTGTGTAGCTTGATATGACTAAGCTCAGGAATGCCTGTTGGCCTATACAGATGATGGTGACGAGATTTTGGAGAAAGGTATTTTCCTCGAGTCCCGCGTCGAGGTTCGTATTATATATGTTTTTCTCAATCATCAAAGCATTATACATGGTATTCCCCCAATCATGGACACAAGGCCCACTCTCCGCCACAATCCTGGGGAGTTAGTTCCAGCCATTTTGGCACGAATGCTGAGAATTCCCCCTAATAGCTCGCCAATTACACATTGGTGGGGCCAAGGCAAGGTAGGAATGAGACCCCTTGCCGTAGAGCCCACCGGAAAAGCCGATCAGCCATTTGTGCGATTTGGGATACACCTAAACAACGTATTATCATCAACGATGTCTGATATTTATACAGGTTACCGCCATGCCCTTCTTTGTTTATGTCACCCCTGTTTTAGCTCAGGTAAATATAACATCCATTAGTCGTTATGCATGCACTCTTTGTTTGACTGAGGGCGACAAAAATCTTGTTGGGTATTTGTGCAGAGTATATAATATATAGATATATATAATATATTATATATATATAGATATATATTATTTATATATATATATCTATATATATTATATATATATTATATATATATAGATATATTATAGAGATATCTATATATATATATATATATAAGATTATATATATATATATATATATATATATATAATATATATCTATACTCCTTGTTTAGCCTATGAAACAACACAGAACTGCAGAATTGAAGGTATACTGGCATGCCGGTTTTGGAACTATATTATCAAAGGAGACTATTTTATTCCCTAAAATATAAGCTGGTGGAAACCCAATAAGCTTTTCTGGCAATTTCCTCAGTTCATTCTTCTTGGCCATTTTTTAACTGACATAAATAGAGTAGTCTTCTACACCACTGCTACTGATGTCAGTCACATTTCCTCCAGTTGAGTTAACGGGACTTGCTTTAACAACTCGCTAGTGTAGTGCAAACTTGATAAGAAATTAGCAGTAGGCGACCAGGTTTCTCTCAGTAAATTTACCGAAGTGATATTTTTCCCTTGAAGTTATCATGGCACGTGTCAAAATGTCACTTCCGCCTCACCCCTTTCAAACATTACGAATGCCACAAGATCCTACAAGGGGTTTTTGATGGCTACATTCTCATTGTAACGTTTTCTGCCATTCTTAAACATTCGACACTACTTCGAATCTGAAGTTCTGATTAACCGTTATTTTCACAATCTTTTCTCCACTGGCTCTTGGGGTGGTTTCGCGCGCAATGGCGTTTTTCTTTCAGGCCGTTTGTAGGCATAAATATGTGATGTATAGCTTCGAATCATTTTGTTTCACTCGCAATAATTTCAGAAGCCTTTGGAGCACTCCCCCCCCCCCCCCCCCAAAAAAAAAAAAAAAAAAAAAAAAAATTGGGGTGGGATTTGGGAAGGAAAAAAAGTGGAGAATTTTTTATGCTGACTTTTCCGATAAAATGGCCGGGAAACATGCGCCTGTATCTCCAAGACTGACTTTTAAATCAGGTACAAATTTTAGGCTCCCGAAATTTGGGGGGGAATGGTCCCTTACGCTATGGCTTCTCGGGCCTGTGAATCCTACCAGGGACCGTTCGGGTGGCCCCCTGGATTCCACCCAAACAAAGCCAGAGGAGAGAAGGTAATAAAAAAAACCTGTGTGATATTCGTAAATCATCATTCAGTATGCACAATGACAACTTTTTTGTCTGTCTTTTACTCAAATCACACAGGTAGATTGGTGTTATATTTATTGAACCTGTCAAGTGCGTTTCCGTCATCTGAGTTTATGAAAACTCTGAAATGGTTGGGGTGGCGCTCCGCTTAGATGGTCCTTTGCATTCGATGTTCACTTTTCAAAACGGATTGACGCCCTGGTTTGGTATAATATCCACTCATTGATACCGATAGCCAACAAATGTCGAGAGCCAACAATTTTTATAACCTTCAAAAACAGACAACTCATTCCCAGATTCGGTCAAGTCGTTTGTCAGGTCTGCATGAGAAGACATTCTCTAATGGTATACTCATGACATTACAAAATTCTCCGTTGGAGTTTGTAGATCACATCATGCTCAGATGAAGATTTTTTTTCGACTTCCGCGATTTGAATAATTCACTAAAACTAAGGAGATGAACTTCGACTGATTCGTCGCCGAGAACGATGCGAATGTTATATCCACTCGGATCGGACCGTTTGCTATCCTTTTACCCCATTGATGGGGGACTCAGCTTCAAAAGAAGGTAATGATTTGTATATTTCCCGCTCAATCGTGTAAGATTTTTATTTCCAACCCAACTGCAAGGGTTCAAACGTATATCTCAACGCACTCTCAACAGACACGATAAGTTGCGACATTTGTCAGATTTTCATGGAGTGTTTTGTCCCATCCTAATTTTTCAAGTAGATGAACTGCTTAAATGCCTAGTATATTTTTCATATGGATAATGTTAGTAGTAGTAGTAGTAGAAAGTTAAGTCTCTTCTATCCGTATCACAATATTGTGCAAGGTTTATTTGATATGGAAATGTTTCATTTCTAGGGTCACACCTCTTAGAGAGAAAGTATTACGATAGCGGGTAGGCCTTTACATTAACAACATTTTCAACAATTAGCAGGTGTGTAGCCCTCTAGATTACTAGCTCTTCATAAACCGTTCAACATGCTCTTCATTCCATCGTCACTTACGTGTTTCCATATTCGACTGTGACCCCAGCGAATGGGATATTGGGGCAACGTATCAACATACAGAGCATCGTCGCCCATCCCACGATGAGCGAACAAACGACAAATCTCATGCGGCCTTTGAACTCCCAGTTGAACCACTTGACGAAGAATCCTCCGAGCAGGACACCACCGAAGGCGGATGGTACCCACCACGACCTGTAGAAACACATAGGAACCTATACTGACTACCCATTACGAATTGTCGCCAAAAAAAAAAAAAAAAAAAAAAACAGAATGTTATACATGAAAGTGTAAACTGTAAGGCATCGCGACCTGCACTCTAAAATGTTTGTTCAAAGTTACTCAATCTGAGTAAATACCTATGTAATGGTGATATTCTCAAAGAGACTAATTTGCGTGGAGTGAATTTTACACAAAAAATGTTATTTTAAGCGATTCAAAACCAAAGAAAAACTTGTTCCCGAAAAAGGACGGAGCAATTGTAACACAAATCAAATAGAGACTAGAAACAGCATGAGCGGAGTTCGTTGAAGTACAATTTCGCAAACCTGTCATCGACACCGGTCCTTGACTGGCGTACAGGATATTGTGTCACAAACCAAAAATTATGTCTTCCTAGTAACTATATGACATTAATGGCCGGCTCCGTTATATATAGAAATTTCTTGATACTCAGTGTCACTTTCCCCTATTCTATGGAATGGTGTGTGCTGCTTACTATACATATCCCCATATTTAGGGAGAGCTTATGGACCTTGTCAAAAATGCGGAATTACCTTTCATTAGCGTGAATTTATTCTTTTCAGACAACGTTATTATGCTCCTTACATTTGTCGTGCTGTCGTGCTTTTGTCTGTAACTCTAACAGCCACACGGAGTGGAGTCATCTGTCAAACTATGTCACCCAGCGTCATTATCCGGGGAACCATAGGCGAACAGTCGATCATAAGTCAAATGCAACCGCTCCCTCTCGTTTTTTTTTGTTTTTTTTTTCAAGTTACCTGAAAACATGGCCTCCTCCGCCGCCGTCAGGCTGAACTGGGACTCGACAAACCTTCGTCGAAGACGGAGATGCAAGCGATGATAAAGTATTCACTGGATGTCCCAAGAAAGTTACAGAGGCATGGGAGATTCTTTTCGCAGGTTGAAGATTGCGCGAGGAAAATCCCGCAGTTGCCCGACCGCTCCGAAACCAGAAGGCTTAAAGCCGGATCCAGCCTGAGCAGTGTGCCTCCTCTCTTCTTCGATGTTCTTTGTTCCTATGAGAAAAAAAAAAAGTACTCCACTCGTGAGTTATTTCTGATAAAATACAAATGTAAGGTATAATATGCCATATTTAGTACATATCTAAGCTATGCAATACCTGTGCATTTCAATGAACACAATTGAGTACTTGGGGAGAGAGAACATAGGAGCATTTTTGGTTCCGCCACTGAATATACGTGATCAGATTGATCAGGCACGTATAAAATACATTTAATTTAAAAGAGACAAATCATCATCGTTCCGCCACAAGAAGCCCGGCGATTTAATGACGATGCCTTTACATGACGTCACGACAGAAATCGCCTGGCGGTATATCGGAAGAACTCTACATGGACATATCGTCGTTGTCAATTTCGACAATGCCTCGAGGTCACTCGTTACCGGTTTCGAACAAATCACTGTCCTAAACGACCATGATAAAAAGTTAAGGATTTTGTCAATTAGAATAAGAACATAATTTTTAAATAAATTGTATATATCTAGATGTTCCTATATCCCATGTAAAGGTTTAGCGTAAGGTACGGTTGGTATACTATAGAATGGACATCAAACAATGTAGCTTATATAAGAATAGCTACAAGACTTGCAAAAGCCATACATTTTAAGTGTGTTGAAAAGTTCTTGATTATTCAGTTCCCAAAATACATAGTGCATACTTTCCCGGCGGTTGCCAGTCAAAAGTATCGAAACGGTATAACATTTTTCAGGGGGCGAGGGGGGGGGGGGGAATTGGCAAATCCGCATTTTGTCAGACCCCTCACTTCATTTGGGGAAACATAATGAACACAAAGACCTTATTATGGAACAGGATCCCACCACTCCTCTTCCTCTTAGCAAAGCCACACTGTTTGTACCCAAGACAATAAAGTATCTCCTGATCGAAGTTCCACTATATAGGACTGATCCATAGCAATAAAAAAATACTCAATATCCGAATCTTTGCCTTCGTCTCTCTGATTGAATACCAGGCCCACAAACGACATCTTGTGATTGTGGGGAGTGCCGTATAAGATTGTAAAGATCAATAGTTTTACAAACCGACGAACAAACGAACACACGGAGATGGTTCTCTACCCTACTGTAAACACACTACCTGGAAGTCGTTTGGGGAATCCCGATAAGGGAATAGAGGCCAGTATAGCAATAGTCCCCGTGCAAATAAATCCTAGCCACCAATTCCCGACCCATAACGGACTGCTCGGGTCGATTCTAAGAAAAAGAGGAGGAAGGTATATAGTGCATCGTTAGTGTGAGTCAGTTCAGGAGACAAGATCGACCCGGAAACCCGGCAAATAATGGACCGGCCATGCACTGAAGTCACGCAAAACCGTCTCGTGATTTATCGAGACTGATGTTAACCTATCATTGCGCGATATACCGCATTGATTAATATCGTCCCGCAACACCCGACATATAATGGACGAGGCCCTTTAATGAAGTCACGACGAATATCGACTCGCGGGTATGAGACTAAATGTTACATATCATTGTGATGATATACCGCATTGACAATATCGTCCCGGCAAACACCCGACATATCATGGACGAGGCTGCTTACATGAAGTCACGACAGAAATCGTCTCGCGATATATCGAGACTAATGTTACATATCATTGCGACGATATACCGCATTGGATGTCGAATGCATAGAAACAATTTTAGACTGTGATGTCTTGCGAACCAAACGACACACTAGTGACACCTATGTGCCATAAACACTATCGGTAACTTCAGTCGGAACAAGACTACATGCCCTGAGTGCGTTACCTTGTGAGGCTAGTACTCTTCCTAATAATTATTACGACAAAATCAATTGGTACCCTATTAGTGTGACTAAAATACGATGTCATTGCCAAAGAGTTTCTTTAAACTGGCGCTGGTGGATATAAGGTCTGTCAAAATTTGCCCGAAATACAGGTATAGGATGCCAGGAAGTTTTTCTAACAACGCTGGTAAATATAAGTAAAAAAAAAAAAAACATTTTGCACCACCGTGATAGGGAGGCGATGTAAAAGCTGCCTCGTGATTCCAAGTCGTAATATAAATATATATATTGTTGTATATATATTGTTCAGAAAGTGAACACTTTTTCAATTCTGAAAGCGCTAAACCTTTGTTTCCAATCATAACTATCGTGTTTGCACTTGGGGGGGGGGTCGGAGCAGATAGTTCTTGATCGTGTTTAATTCGTAAAAGTGTTAGAGTATACGCGTTTCTCAAAGTAATGACAGAACAGTGACTGTGTTGAGGAGTGTGTTACGCTTATTTCTGACTGTTGGCATTCAATACTATACGTTTGTTCATCCTTGACACGCAGGTCTGTGTAGAGGGTCAGGAAAAGACCACCACCAATAAACCCGATCGCTGGAGCAAAGTTAGGACCAATCTGGAATATTCCTGAAAAACAGAAGAGTAAAACCCATGTTAATTGTAGCTCGAATAGGAACTAGAATATTCGTCTAGAAGAGCCATGTATTTACAGGAATTACACCCTTTTCTATACACTGATAGGCTCCCGAGTTCACATTTCTAACCCGTCAGAAAGACTGACATCATGTCAAATTCCTGAATATGTTCTACTGAATTGCTAGGCGTCCCGTGTTTAGGAGTTGTTTGTTCGTTAAGTTTGTAAGTTTGTTAGATTTGAGTATGGACGCGTTTAGAATGATGGCAATATGCATACAACTCTATAATGAGTGTAGCTGTTCAAATTAGGTGAGGGTACAAATGCTACAGTGCAATATATTGCCTTTTAAATTGAAACAGTAAATCTCCTTGAAGATCGTCTCTCGCAAAAATCCCCCTCCACTGCCCTCCCCCTCCAACAATTGATGAATAAACTGAATGAAAAAGATACAATAGACACAAAACACACACACATCCCACACTCACATTCACATACACACATATACGGATACACACATTCATTCGTAATTGCAAGGATTCCATTGCCGTTGGAAAGGAATCACAATATAAATGTTCGACATGACTTTGTAAAATTGTTATGTTTTGTCAAACATTTATCATTTTTCACTGAACAAATTTTTTCAACATTTTCAATATCTGCTCCATTTCCCTAACTCTTCATGTGTGTTAGTGCCAAGCTGTAAACATCTGCTCTTCGGCGATTAGAGTATAACTACCCGAAAAAAAAAAAACCGTGCGTGTCTCGTTGTGTGTTTAATTATGGGAACTGCATTTCCAGTAATCAGCCCGAGCTCTCCCAACTGTCGCTGAACTCAACTGTATTATAATTTTGACCATCTTGACCCCGCACCCTACCCCCTACTACGTCCCCTGCTCACAAAAATACAAATATATGCCTCCTCCAAAACAGTAATGAATAGATGAATGAGTGTCACATACACAAACAAACACACGCACACGTGCATACACACATACGGACACACACGTACATTCCTAAATGCATCGATTTTTTTCGCTGTTGGCAAGGAATCACAAATTGGCATCAAGGTAGATTCGCCATGTTTTGTCGAACGTTTGACATTTTCACTGAACAATCTAACATTTAAAGACTTTCTGCTTACAGTACGTACCCAGAAAGACCGGTGCGTGTTTCGGTTGTGTGTTATCATAGAGGTATGTCTGACCCGGGTATAGAGCGGCGAGGCCCCGATAACATGGAGCACCTGGGCCGCCACGAACACGTAGTAATAGTTGCTGAGATTCTCCTCGTCGCCCCCTTCCGGGGCATTCACATCTCCGGTGGACGGGTGACGTGCGGTCAACTCTTCATTCGCTGACTGCAGGGGGGGGGGCACCAAGAGCGAGAGTACGGGGGAGAATTTCTAAACACTATTTACCCTCACTTCCGAACCACTCGAAATGTGATAACGATGGTGGTTTAGAGTGGCTCAATAAGTGGAGCGCTTTGAAAATGGTATTTTGAAAATGATATTTGAAGAAAAAAAGGAGGTTCAATATCACTGTTGACACTGATTTTGGACACGGATTATGGTTTCAGTGGCAAATTGCAACCACCTGGTTTAACCTTCAGCTTACCCCACGAACCTATGGTTTGCCTGTGGGTCGCTCGGTTGTTTTCATATAGCCTGCCAATAGGAATTTGTTTGAGACCGCCCAAGGTCAAATCTGGCTCAAGCTGTCAGTTTGATAAGAGAGAAGAGGTGACAGGTATTGATTGAATGATAAGGTTAAGCGATACACTCTCTTCAAATTGTAAAATACCCCCTCTATCGTCGTTTTTAGGCAACGTAATCAGAACGTTTTAGATATCAGTACTCGCTGAAAGTTGAGTCAATTTCGGCAAGATATTGAGATTCACTATATTCTAATCATGCCCCTTCAAGAGGTCAAATACGAAAAGCATAGACTGATATTTTTTTAACTGGAGATATTTGGAATGATCATATATTCCCCTTGTAGCTGGGGACAGTAAAAAACATTGAACGTCAAGTGGCATTATCGTTAGGTAACCACAGGCGGGAAGCGACGGCGACACTTGCGTGACGTCATGACGTAAAACTGTCTCAGTGCATTTCTATATAGACTATGGTATGTCGTCAGTGTGTGACAGTGCAATAGGCCCAAGCATTTTTTCCCATTCGGACATATTAAGGGATGACGTGTGATTGTGTAATTAGTTTTACGTCACTGTCACCTTTCGCCTTTGGATACCTAACGACACTGCCTCTTCCTGACACATAGGAGTGAGTGATCAACTATTGGAACCACTTACTCTCTACCTCTAAATATCGGGAGGGATCGTACCGGTACCGGTGGTATTTGTCTGCGTAGTTCCTAGAGTATCGGGAGCGGTACCGATTCCGATAGGAGAACCCAATAATAAAAACAAATTCTTAAAAAAGCACGAGGCAATCACTTCCGTAGAACAGCTGACTCTGGCAGAGAACTCTTCTCATCTTCATCACACTACCTCTGAGCAGCTAGAGCCATCCTCCAACGAGGTATTTCCCGACTGGCTGCTCGTATGTCTGATTGTTTTTCTTTGTCAGATATAGGGGTCAGGAATTAGGGATTGGGGTCACCGTTGAGAAGAGGAATCCTTGTTCAGAGGAACGCTACAGCCCGCCGATCGGTATAACTGGAGTTTACTCACCCCGTACGTGTCGTAACTCGGTCAGGAAGTGAGGTATCTGGAAGAGGAATACCCCAGGCCGAATATGAAAGCTCCCCTCCCCAGCCAAATGGGCTTGTGCGCCCTCTCGCCGAAGTATGTAACGAAGACTATGATCAGTAACACACTTAGATCGTACATGCTCGAGATGGACCCACTGCGGGCGCTGGTCAGGTTAAAACGTCGCTCAAGTGTCCGTTGTGACGATATACACGAGGCCGTTTACCGTGGTGCTTTGCGCGATACTGAAACCCAGGATCACCCCCAGGAAACCAGCCGATCTGTTGAAACACTACAATGAAGGGGAACAACAGGGCGAAGGTTTTAGAAACCAGATTGGAATGAAAATAGCCGAGGTTCTGAGAAGACACATAACTGCGATATTAGAATATAAATATGAGATATGAGGATGGGACACAAGTATGAGTGGAGTGTCAGAATGTTGAAACTGTCCCACCTTCCCATTTTTGTCCCCCCTTCTATATACCATTTACCTGTTATGTCATTAAAAGTAGACAAGACACAATTCCTTAGGGCTAGTGCTCGATATAAGGTTGGGGTACACGTGTGAGTGAGATGTCAAGAAATAGCAATTTACCCTACATATGGGGTTCCACGCACATTTTCCTGTTCTATTGATACCCCAGCGCCACATAATTTCTTGTGAGAAGGTTGTGCCAGCTTATTAATGTATTATTGTGTTGCTAGAATGTGATGCCCATTCTCAATCGGTGCCAGAATGTTACCTTAACTCTGTTTCCCTGAATCTTATTGATTAGTGTGTTAACTTTCTGTGGCATTTGGGGGCATAGCCATACCCGAGACTATATTATTTCCCATTTGCAGGGAGTGACGAAGGTATGGGCTAAACTGTTCAATACAAGAGCTACAACACGGGAGGAGAAGGAAGGGTGGTAGATTACAACATTGCAAAGAAAGTTACAATCATTGCAAAAAGTAGCTGGGACAAACCCCCGCTCCCCCTATTCGACGAACCGCGCGAGTCACGCAACAGAATAGGGGGGCCAGGGGGCCAGCAAGGAAACAGACTATGTAGAGCAAGTTCCCAGAGTTTGTCCCAGCTATTTCTGCAAGAGGTAAAGCCTCAGTATTTCTGGGACTAGAATATTTGGGTTTAAATTACTTCCTGGATGGTTAAGATCCCCCCCCCCTCCGAGGAAATGTTAATGTTCCCCTAAGGAGTGTGAAATGAAGATCCCCCACTGGGCTGGATGAGGGGCAACAATGCTCTGCGTCACGCAGTTACCCTGGATGGAGTAAAAATCAGTTTACACCATTGGGTGGGGACAGCATAGTTGTCGCCCTTTTTGGGGTAAAGTAGCATTTTAGTTACAATTTTAACAGTGTCAGGCAACGCGATCCCCCTTCGTTTACTCTCATTTTTGGCATCGGTAAGAGAGACGTGTCCCGATGCACTCCAAAAAGGCGACTAAAGTAGCAACACTAATTCGCCCTCTGACCCCCAGTGGTCAGGTGGTTACGCTTGTCAGCAAGCCCTGAATATCTCACAACTTATTTTCCATGTGTACCTCTACCTATAATATCGGGACCATTTCCTCCTATACCTGCTATGTTGCCCCAATCTGCCCACCCACAACAAACGGTCTAAAAATCGTTTTTCGTGCTTGTGCTAGTCTGTGGAACGCGCTCCCTCGTGAGATACAAGCTCGCCCTACTTTCCCCTTTTTCAAATCGTCTTCGAAGATGATTTATTTCGGAGAACCATTTGGATAACTTTTCTGCCACTCAAGCTCGTCTCGCCATTCATATTTCTGTTTTTGTCTGACACGTGTTGTAAATTTCTGAGGAGTTATTTTTCGTGTTCGTTGCTGGTGCTAAGTCTGTGGAACGCGATCCCTTGTGAGCTAAAGTCAGCTCTACTTCCCCTCTTAAATTCGTCTTCGAAATAATTTATTTTAGAAGAAGCATTGGATAACTTTTCTTGCTACTCATCAAGCCCCCCCCCCCCTCCCAGTGGGGGGACACATCGATGAAAAATTACCAGCTAAGCGGAGCGCCACCATCGGTTTGCGGGGATCGTACAATGGAAAAATTTCAGATTTTTCAGACTTCCAGATCGACGGAAACGGCAATGCCAGGCTCAATAGCACCCAATCTACATGTGTGATTTGAGTTAAAAGACAGACAAAAAAAGTTGTCATTGGCATACTAGATGATTTACCGAGTATCACAAATGGTATTTTTCTTTATTACCTCTTCTACTCTTGCTTTGTTTGCGGGGATTCAGGGGTCTACCGAACGGTCTCTGTGGGATCGAAAGGAAAAAAGCGCTATAGGCGTACGGACCACTCCAATTTGGGAGCAGAAAATTTGACCCGAATTTGACAAGTCGGACACTGGAAACTACCGGCGCGGCGAGCCGCACGAAAAAAAAATTGCTGTTTACGGGCATTATCGAAAAAAGACTGCCCCCAGAAAATCCAGTATTCGTTCCCCCCCCTTCACTTTGCTTCCTTTTCCTCCCCCACATTTTACCCCACCGAATTCTCGCCCCCGAATTTTTCATCTCAGAAAAATTGAGGGGGGGGGGCAGGAGTCTGCCCCCAAGGCTTCTGAATTAATTCGAGTGAACGAAATTTTCGAGCATTACATCGCATATTTCGCATACAAAAGCCTGGGAGAGAAAAGAGAGAAACGCCATTGCGCGCCAAACAGCGAAAAATGATGCAACTTTTGATTATTCCGATTTAAAATTCGAGAACTACGGTATGAAAGGGTAATCCTTCCAATTCGGCCCCAGTCGGGTCAAGATCTTCACATGGGGTCCGCACATGGATTAGTGGACCTGTGGCATGTGCCTCCTAGGATTTTGTATTACGGTCCGGATCCGGAAAAGTGGGGGGACAAACGCTATTATATCCCCCCAAACTTTTGAAAGTGGGGGGGGGAACATGCCCCCCGTCCCCCAACTGTGGACGCCCATGCCCCTCCCAGGAATCCAGGCAGTCAGCCAAGGGCGGCGATCTATGGGGGGGACGGGGGAACGGCGTCCCCCCCAATATTTGGGGTGGGGGGGACGCATTGCATTTTGTCCCCCCCTCACCCAATATTTGAGCCCTACTGCTATTTTGTGACACTTGCATCGACATATCCAACAGCAACCAGTTTAAACAAATGCATGATGACCTAAATGATTAATTGAGAGAGAGACTGCTGCTGCTTCATTTTCGAATTTTCGCCGCCTGCGCGGGGTGGGAGGACCATGTGGCTGGTTTTAGCGTTCAGACATGACGTGCCTTCTGCAGACATATGAGTCCTTAACAAAAAAGGCCTGAAATTTTCTCTGGGTTGGTCTTATTATCAATGAAAGAAGGTTCTCCTCCAATCCCTATTCACTATGGGGGGGGAACAGGTGCGGCATCGAAAATGCAGCCAGGGAACGAAGCCAGGGAAAGTGCGTGTCAGAAAGACATGATTAAAATTTCAAGTGAAGGAAAGGCTGTCAAGAAGTGAGTCCAAATACAAATAGGCTGAATGTTGATGGAATGACCCCAAAGTGTAAACTTTGTTGTCTCCCGAAGAAAAGAATATGGGGCGACAGGGCAAAGGTCTACCACCCTGGCGGACCTGTGATGTGTTTTGGCAAAAATGGTATTCGGCAATCAATTATGGGTGCGACCCTTTTTTGAAACTTGGTTGCGTGCACGGTGAACATAACTAAGGGGGCAGGACACGGTGCGGGTGGAAACCCATAAAATGCCATCGCAGATCGGCCGCAGGGAACGCCACGAATTCGGGCAAAGACATGATTAAAATTTTGGTGAAGACAAGTTTATATCCAATGATTGCCTGTCTTTAGGATGGATGTCCAAAAGTGTAACATTTGGCGCGCGCGTCGCGCGCAGTTGCGGTTCTATTCTGGCCTTATATCATTTGGCCAAAAGTTCTGGCTCCAAGTAGGAATGTTCCTCCCATGCGCCTGTGGTCCGCAAAGAAGATAAAAACGGGGGCCGTAATCTCTAAGTAAAAAGCTCAGGCCTGCACGGTCGTAGTGATAGGAAGAAGGGGGTCAGTGCAATGTCGATTCGTGGTCAAATTGGATCCTGCGGCAAAATCTCACGCTTCGCGCGAAAGTACGTGGTGGGTGCATGTCCATTGGGATTGATCCGATTAATGAGAAAACCTCACTTGTATCGTATTTCAGATGTCAACAGCACCCAACGCAAAACCTTGAAATGATCCCTAAGACGATAAGTTTTTGGAGAACCTTTCATGAAATAAAAAAATGTTATCAATGTTGGGAATGCTGCTGATGTCCAATAAGTCACGAGGAAGTGCCGTTTCTGCAATCTAGGGGGTCGTTCAACAAAGAAATCTTGTACGCTAGCGCCAACCTGTGGTGGCGTCCATTAGCTGGTATTCATCTGTCCGTCCCCACCCCCAAACCGCCAACACAATCGCCGCCCTTGCAGTCCAGCCATCCAATTGGATGAAGGTAAAACACGACCTGCAGAAATCTCGGCCTGAATCCGAACCAACCGCAGCGAAGATCCTCATCATCTTCTCGGCGCCTCCTCTCTGATCTAGGGACGAAGGTGACCTCCTCAAACTCATCTGAGCGTTCTTGTGGTGTGATATCGTTGGTCTTTACTTCCTCGGAACTCCCCCACGAGCCATCGTTAGGCGAAGCCCCTATCTTTGGGTTGATTCGTCTTTAGGCAATGTTTCCTCCATGTCAGTTCAGGGAATAGACAGCGAGATTGCGGAAACCAGAGAGGCACCGTCATTTGTGTTGGGGCAGTTAAAACTCTCATGCCTTAATTTTTTTTTTTCTTTTTGTTACAGATGCTAACAATTTATACAGCGAGTTGTGAAAATGATTTCGAAGACTACAGACGTGGAGGTGATCGGATGAAATACCATAATAACCCAAAACAGGAAATTTAAGTTCAACTCCCGGAGTCAGACAGAGATGGCCTCAATCGTTTCTCATACGGCGAGTTCCCCCAGAAAGTATTATTCGAGTAACACAACTCATTCTCAGGTGATCAACGCTGCACAGTTTTATGAAGTTATCGAAAGCATACATTTTAGGGTATGGAACGATTTTCTTAAGTCTGGTGTAAGTAGATCTATTTTCAGCATGTACCTCGTATTTTTATTGCTATTTATTGGTTGGTTTGTGTTCAACCTATTTTGAGAGCTATTCTCGTGGTCGAATTGCGGAAAATGATATGTTGGGTTTTCATGCCCAAGTCGATATGTGTCGGAAATGATGGAATGAACTTAAAATAAAAACTAAAAAGGATTATACGTCATAATTCAGGACGATGCGACATAGTTATCTAGGCTATTAACTTTCTGGAACCACCTTTTCTCGCAGAGCAATCTTTCGGTATGAGTGATTATTTTCACACTTTGTGTGGGCTTCAAAAGAGGATACAACCCTGTTACTCTTAGCGGCCTGTCCCTAACCCGGAATAGTACTATCCTTGTGGAGCTTCTAACAGAATACTGTGATAATTCGTAATCCAATTGAAACTGAGAAGCTGTACAACATCTTGTTTCGCAAACTTGGATGTATCATTCCACAGCAAAAATATTCCGATTCTGATTTTTACGCCAAGAAGTTGGCTTTTGGCTTTCTCAACTCTTGTGAGGCCTTATAATCGTGTATTGGAACAGAGTATTCGGAATGGCTCGGTTTACATAATCAAACTTTGTTATTATATTCATATATTTACCAGTCAATTTATAAGCATGTGTGAATTTAGTGAATCAATTAGTTTGACGTACTATCTGTGTCACCGTTCAAATAAGTAAGTGTAATGAGTCTTATATTATATCGATAAAATGGTGCAATGGCGACGAATTCGTCAGCATTTTGGGTGAACATCAGAGAGGTCAGGAAGGGTTTTGAGAAAACCTCGATTCAGTAAACCTGCAAACTCATTGAAGTTTGTTGGCAGTTAGTTTGCATGTAAATGAAATTATTATGAGTAGCCTATCATGTGTATAGGCTATCAGGTGACAACACAACCATCATTTATTGTAGGTGATTAAGACGATGAGACGGCAGAATCGTTATATTTTGCCAGGCAAAAATGAATCTCCTTAGACAATTAGAAATAACACAATCATCAATATTTAGGTAAGTTTTAGGGGGGGGGGTGGTCCGCCCGCAAATGGTGGAACAAAACGCATTTCACAGCAGTAATATCGAGCCAAAACTTACCCCCAAAATTGTTCCTGCAACGCTTGATCTGGAAAAGTTCACACCAGATTCTCCGAATGTATCAGTAGCGTGCCGTGTGTTGATCTAACAAAACTGCGATGGATAACTCCTTAGTTGTTTATATCTACATATTGGAAACCGACTATATTTACACCTATTAATTGGTGTTGTTTTGTGGCGGACGTCATGAATAACTCAGGGTGCGAATGCGTTCAAGGTCTCTGGCGTGTAATTAGCGTCCTAATTCACTACATTCATACAAATTTAGGGTACGGGTCTGTGATTAGAAGACCGATTAGCTTAAACCCTATATATACATACCATGATGGTTCGGATAATTTAAAAGAAATAAAGCGACTTTATGAAGAATTTTATCTTCATATGAATTGTTAGCTACTTTTACACATATTGCAAAATGCTCGCTTATCGAACTCGTCTCCGTTTGCGATTTCTGAATGAAAAATGTGTGTTAGGAAGTCTGTTAGTCAGTGTGTTGTTGGCCCAAGTCAACAACAATGATCGTTTAACCCCGGTTCGTGGGACAATCACTCTTATATGTTTATGGAGGTTTAGCTTTCGATTGTCAATCATATTATATGCATCTTTCCAATTTAGTCGTGATGGGTAATTATCTAATGGTACGATAAAATTGACAACCGCCGAGATCAGATAACGACTGCTGATCTGTTTACACACCCCCAAGAAATCAATACCAGAGACCTTCGCCCTGAACAGCTAATATAACCGTGGAAAGCCCTCTCCTGTCAACGAATGTTGTATAGGCCTACGTTCTCTCGACTTTCAGCGAGTCAGAGTTAGGTCCATAATATTTACATCCACTAATCACAGCCCCGACAATCCAGGATAACGCTCATATACTGAATTGACACTGGTATTAGAGTAATGGACAATCAGTCAAGTGTTTGTTAATGTGTACTATATCTTGCGCAAATTGTGGCAATGCATGTACAACGTCTTCACGTGTCTGGAGTCCCACTTATATACTAGGCTATGAACGGGTGGTGGTGTTGAGACACCACGTGTTGGAAGGTGATTGCACTTCTTGCGTTGATATTAACATGCACCTCAACTCGCACTTTTCACATAGACTAACACAAACTGTCTATTGCTGATACAATGAGACCATCCAAATGCTATCGCGGGGTGTCGGTGTAGCTCACACAGGTCATTTTCTCTTCGAATATTACATGTATTTGCCTGTAATTGTCTCTCCAGTTGACATATCAGCTCCACGATCCGATCGCACACATGTTAGATTTTCATTTAGATGTAGCACCCAACATAAATATTAAACTTCTAGATTCAAATCCGGCTTGCTTCGATGTTTATGGGTCCATGCTACTCCGACGCGTAGTTAGCACAGTAGGTATACAGCATCGGTTTACCACCTGGGAGTACGAATTCGTATCCCGGTCGGTGCGTCATACCCAAAACTTTGAAAACAGTGCCTGTAATTGGGCGCGCTCAAGATGAGAACCTGAAGTAGGGGAGATCGAGGGGTGAGCAACTTGCAAGTCGTCGTCTTCGTATGAACACTCGCACATTCAGGTGCCAAAAAAGACTTTATACTGGACCTTGACTTGATCTAATGAGCCATGCACCCCACTGTCACGTCAACATGTTGACGCTCATTTCAAGATTTCATATCCAGTCTTTTTTTTTTTAAATTGTATCCACCTTGAATTACCTTTGTTGACCTTCGTTCGAATTAAAATAAAAAGAAGTATGAATAGATACATGGCAAGAGTGGGCTCAATTATTGCTCTTATATATTGCATCAAATGCCCGCACCCGACCTTCCGCGTCGGGTCTCTGTTACACTTTAGACTTAAATGTGATCAACAGTCATCCTAAATGAGTTGAAGTTTTCTTCTATCGAGTAATCCTAACCTATGTGATCAGTGTGATAAAGGTATATGCCAAGTATGAGCTTCCATTGTCAGGTTATTTGGTTTTATCAACTACCCCTGTTCACTTTATAAGATATGTCAACGTTTCTGACTAAATGTGAAGGTACATGCCATGTTCGAGCTTCATTAATGGTTCCGTCTTCAGATCAAGCGCTTCCATGTATATTTGGCATTGTAAGGAAATTCAATGACCTACGTGTGTTTTTCGACTAATGGTGTACGAACTATCATGACATTTGCCATAAACAATGACCGAATAGTTTCAGTCACAACTCGGTTACATATGTACCCAGGTAAAGCAGCCATCAATTCCATATTGATGTTTAACGGTACCTGACGGCCCACAAGATACGCCGCTCATACACACGCGTCTACACACACACACACACACACACACATATATATATATATATATATAAGACATACACGCACGCACACGCACACGCACGCACACACATACACACGCACACGGTCTCGCGCGCACATGCACACATATACAATCACACACACAATTACACACGCACGCACACACACCTATAAAGGTAAGTTTGGACCAAATGAAAAGCAATTTACAAAGAATGTCTTCAATTTACATGGTTAAGTAAACAAATAAACTAAAATCAGAAAAATTGTGAACATAGTCTATTTCATCTGAATGAAGAACTTGTGCAAAAGGGACTAAAATCCATCCAAGTCTTCCTATATTTCCAATTGAAATATTCGTTAGCAACACGGAAATATTCCTTTATTTACAAACAAGCGCAAGTCGAAACGTCTTGATAGCTGCGGACGGCGAAATTCCTGTGGCGAATACACTGTATGTTCTTCACCAATCCACATTTATTGTTTGTCCACATTCAATCCACATTACTGACATCTGTCATCACCATGGAATGGCTAGGACCATGTCTAACCACGTTGGCCTATGGATCTTTAGGATATCATTGCCCCATCCCAAAGTACCCAACTGAATAATTCCTAGTCATGTATATTAGCTATATTGAATGCAACAAAACTCCCCCATGTGAAACAACTCTTTCTGGCTCAACAGCCAACAATCTAGGGCGAGACTCACCAACCAACAATCTAGGGCGAGACTCACCAACCAAACATCTAGGCGAGATGTGAAGACGAACAAATCATTTTCCCCTGGACAATAGGTTTTATTGTCAACTAGGCTGCAAATCGGGACCTTCTTGACAGATAGGTAAACACTCACTAGCTCGGGGGGGGAAAGGAGTAAGGTAAACAAACCACTCTCACAGTCAGAGAGCTGAATGGAAGTTGGAAATTGGGGTAATTAATTGGATTTAAATAAAATCTAATCCACTATGGCGATGAGCGATACATTTGGCTCAGCCTAGCCAGTAGCGAGCTCCATCCACTACCAAGTTTTCAAGCTGATCGGACGTAAGTTTAGAAGTTATGAATGAACGTGAACCAACAGACGGGGACGAAGTAACGAACGAACGAACGAACGACGGAGAGAATGTTGACTTGTAGACTGCTCTCCCGCAGCTAAAAACACCTGGTGGGTAGATGTACCTAGCATTTAAATGGAAATAATTGTTAGTCAATAACCATCGGATTAAAGGAAACATCAATATTCATTGGTAATCCTACATGGCATTTAAATGACGAGTTTGTAGGATATTTCTAATCTTAACCGATCTTTACATTAACACCCAATATGTTCCATATTCTTAGTGCATCCATGGCAAACATCACGGGTATTGGGGTCAAAGACTCGATCACTCACTCACTCACTCACACTCAATCAGGTGAGTACATGCCCGGAAAACTCCCAGTCGCATCGATCCACCAGCCGCTCCTATTCGCCTGGCCCGGGCCAGCGACCGACATGGGCCTGGCCCATCGCATCCCAGACCTCCCTGATGTACCCCCGAAGCTGCGCCAGCCATGAGCCACGGGACGTCCCGGTGGTCGGCCCCAAGCCACGGGATCCTGTTCCACAGGATACGATGGGCAGGATCGTCCGCCGGAGGGGCACCAATTCTAAAAAAACGCATTTTGATAAAAACCGAAAATCAGAAAGCTGCCCCCTTCACCTTCCCGCGAATCCTGGCATTGGATACAAAATCCTGCCACGTTGGCCTAACATAAGACGAGCATAAAAAGAACAATCTGCTCTTCACTTCACATTGCGTTGGAGATCAAACCACTTCATGTCGTTTAATTGATTACTCAGCAGATTTTCTCATATCCGTGCACTTGTTTAATTTGTATTTGAAGCGTCATGTTATTAGAAGTGTACAATGATCTTCGACAGCGATATGATACAATTATTTGTGAAGGGTCATGTAGGATAACACTCTCAGCATCACAATCATGGTGTACAGGACTATATATTCGCAGGCCCATAATAATCCATGATTCCTCATTAGTTAACACACAACTAGCAAAATTTATCATATAAAAAATATTACCGTGACTTATATATTTTTTATGCTATACTTGCCGAGCAGAGGATCAAACCTATTAAGGCCCAGCAAGAATGCAGACATGGATACTGCATCTAATGTCAGCTGCGAATCCCTCACCAGGTACACGGAATAAGGCGATGCCTCTTTGGCGGTATCTTAATGCGTGTGTGTGGGGGGGGGGGAGGGTATTATTACGCAGACGGCAAACTGGCTTACCCCTCGTTAGTCCGTGCTCCAATCCCTTGTACTAAGCGTCAGGCAACAGGGTAACATTTGGTAGACCCGACAGGGAATCAACCCAACTCTAACCGGGTGGAAGGCCTTCGCTTTACCAATTGTGCCAACCACAATGTACAAGGACGTATATGCACGAACTTGTTTCGATCAACCGCAGTCAAAATTGCAGTAAGGTCCGCGGTTTCCCGTCTTCTGGCTGAAGTCTTCTACCCTTGATTACTCGACTGCTCTAACTGCAAACCAACGTTTGAAGTCGAGAGAGTTTTTTGCGCACAGAGACTGACGTTTGGCCGACTCATTGCCTCAACGGAGAGATTCACCCCCCCCCCCCCACCCCCTATACCTATACAACGCATAAGATTCTCAGCACAAATCATTTTTAGAAGGGGGTGCTCTACTGCCCGTTACGCGAATCGAGGCTGAATGAAGGAGAATATCTTGAACCACGTCGACAGTTCACCTGTTGTAGAGTATAGGAATGTCCTTGGTTTTTTTGTTCTGTTTTGTAGGCTGATAAATCCACTACGTATCTAGTGTAGAAATTGCGATGCACCAAATCATTTGCATGGACCCCTATCAGCTCAGCGTATGTAGAGTATTATGAAAACCGACCGAGCTCATCAGTCTATTTAGCTGCTGTGGTACCCGGATCCCTCGTCTTGGTTTCAGTGGAGTCCTCCTCTTTTTGGGCCATCCGGGTTTCATCCCTGTGGGAAAGAAGATGCGTACGGTAGATGCAAAAAATGTATAAATTTCGATTTTATAAAATTGTTGGGGAGGGGGGGGGGTCCTCTATGAGCAAATCTCCGGTTGGATTCTGTGGTATGAAGGATCAGTTATTAGCAGGGTGGTGAGTTATTGTGCTGTTCATAAGTTAAATTGGCATTCAGGGTCTGGAAAATGCTCAAAGAGTTAATAACCGAGCTATTTTCATTAGTAGTACTCCATAAACAGTGTTATGAATGTATCACTCTTCGAATCACTATCTTGACACTACTTTTGAATTAAGTTTATGCCATGACATGTTTAGAAATCAAATATGGTTGGACATGAACGCCTAGCAATAGAACAGAGAAGCATGGTCCTCTATTGATTGCGCACACAGCACTTCAACTGTAATATTTCCCTAAATAGATACTAGATTCGGAATGTATGAACAATAGCCAAATCGTGGGGAAATCCCTAATTTTTGTTGACTTCCTCATCATACATTGCACTCGGCAGTTAGTTTGACTGTCGCTGAATTCTGACGAAGTTAGTTCACAGGTTGAAGAAGGCGATTAATTCCTACGATCTGATAAAACGATGGAAACAGTCACAAAAAGGTGAAAGTAATTGGGCACTAAAAAAGTGCCGATTTCCGTAATTCGGCTATGAGCTTAGCTAAATATTTAGTGTTGCCAAGCATAGGATTAGTGCGCAATCAGTTGACGATACGTTATAATAGAGTCGTTCGCCGTGGACCGTTGTTCCCTAACAGTTTTTAAAGTGTATATATGCACTCAACACGGTGTCATATTCCTTAACTAACTATGGTTGATTGCTATAAGTACAGTGTCATTTGCTCGTGTGTAATTGCTCGCTTAGAACTTAAATGCGTTTCCGAAGGATGGCAAATAGTGTTGCTGTCGGTTTGTCTTGTTTTTATCCTGAAGACAACAACTCTGTCAGATATAGTTTCAGGAATATATTTTCCGAGCATTCCAGAATCGACAGTCTAAAAACAGAGAATGTATAATATGAATATTCGTGGATAGGATGACACACTCGAAATAATTCCACCTGCCCCCAACCAATGGAAAAAATGAAGAACAGATTGAATCATGGGAGCGCTCCGATGCATTTTGCATTCCAAGTATCTGACATTAAAAATTGTGAAAGGGCACCTTGATGGCACTCATTACATGAAATTTACGATGCCCAATTAATCCATGTGACCAGAACATACACGACGTCGTCCTTGAGCCTCTTTCGGACAATACACGTTTCTTATGTAATAATTCCTAGACTATATGTACACTTACTACTAACAAGGTTTCAAAATCGACCAAATGAGTAAAGTTACATATTTTGAGGGCTATCAGTAAAAAAAAATATATTGAAATATCAATATAAGTTATTACTTACCTACAAGCGCTCTGGTCAGTTGCGATCTGTAAACAAAGGAATCATTCAAAATTTGAAGACTTCGAATTAAAGACCTTCATCTGTGCGCGCGCGTAGCAAAACGCCCCCGATGTAACGGATTACGTCTCATATTGATTTGAGGAGGCAGTTTGGTCACATTTTTATATTCCTGCGAAACCTGTGAGACAGTACTTCGATTCCCTGTCCCCATATCACATGACGTCATCAATTGTGGTGTGGGGTTCAGTCTTGTCCCCCTTTCACATGTGCTAGCCTTAAGAAAATCTGTTGCATGTTCATCGTACTTTTTAACGAGTGGCGTAGCGAGCATTGTACAGTTGTAGTGGGGGCGTAATATCTTCGTGTGGGGGGGGGGCACCCTCCTGGCCTTCTTCTAATGTTGAAGTTAATTGCGCTGGAGCCATGTTAATTTGTTATACTCATAGGCGTATGTGACCAGACCAATTCCCACGAATCTTGTAGCTTTTCCCGCAATTGATGCGAAACGAAAAATGCAGGCTGCTAGTGGTCAAATCTAAGTATTTGGGCACAAATTCCAGCAATTTTAGTCTTTCTCCCTATACAACTAGTAGTCCAGATTCCCGCCCATCGTTGGTCAATATTTTGCTCGATTTTTTAGACTCTCATTTCCCCGGAACAGGTTCTCTACCAAGCTTGCCCTCCGCCTGCCTATCTGACTCACCCAATTCCTTGATGTCCGTATAATAAACCATGAGAGTGGCGGTAACCACAGTCATTGGAATCACTCCCCCAAAAGCCCAACGCCAAGTGCACTCAGTGCACTGCATTCTTCAAACATTATACAATTCCTGTGCACAGTTGGAATATGAGAGTCGTGGATTATATTAATAAGCCGAAATTTTAGTCAGTTGCATCTCTTGCGCTGTTATAACTAATGAAGACGAAAGCGGACGCCTTATTATTCGTGCGTACGTAGCGCGAGATTCGTTCAGAATACTGATGATGGATATGTCGGAATTCACCCTCTCCGAGTCCACATGCGCAACATGCAGCATGACTCGTATTGTAAGATGATTTTCTCTCACACATGTAAAATGGGACACTCGAATTCTCAGTGGGGGGGGGGGACTTTCATTGGGGGCGTGCGCCCCCCTTCTTGTAGACACTCAGCTATTGTCAAAAAGGGCGCCCCCTGGTTGTGCCACTGCTTTGTTGGACACGTTACAGGGGGCCTGACCTGAGTGAGCACCGAACGGACTAGAGGCCCCCTCAGCAGGCCCCAGGCCTATGCTGGCAGTTTTGCAAGTCAGCCGCTCAAACCAATTGATTATACGGTCTGTTCGCTGAGAGAACATCCTGTTTGGACAGTTCATAAGGGAACGTTGTTTTCCACTTCTTCGCGATGGAGTCACGATTTCAATTAATGTCCACGGTTACTCACCGGCCTGAGCCTCGCGGTGATCTAACTGTCTAATGAGTTCCTCAATAGACACTGACACATTATCTAACGACCATGCGGCGATACTCTCTGTTACGTTTAGGCTGATGCAAAACTATCATTCAAGTAGTTAATCATTCAGTGACCGAGTGGGCAGGTCAAATACTAGACATTATCTTTTCGTCATGAACATCTGCCGACTTGTAGATTATATTAAGAAATTTCATGTGAGAATGATCGATGATTCCATCCAATTACCAAATACAGGTACACGTCTGCTCAATGTCAGTTCGGATTGTCATAATTTTCTGCATTGTGGTTGTAAATGTTCCAGATTATACTTGGATTATAAAAAATATAACGAGCGCGAGAGTTTCGATGATATTGGGGTGATCACCCAGACGCGTTTGAAACACTTTCATTCTCTGGAGGGCTAAACATGTGTGGGCCCGAATCACAAAAGTAGCCGGATTTCCGTTGCAATAATTTTGTTTTCTGCCCGGGATCCCATTTCCAGCAATTGGAGCAAACATTCGTGGTGCTAGATAGAAGGGTCAGACATTCTGAACTGTTTATCAACTTGACTAATCTCTGGCTGTTTCGTGGCCTGGTGACCAAATTTTCAATCTCAATTCCTTGTTTCCCCCACCTCCCCCGAGCCACCCACGTCTTGCTTAGTTGTTCCAAGTTCTAACCGAAATGTACAACTGAACACAATTCAGCCATTCCACTCACCATATCACTGTACAGTTCGCCGTTTATCAGTCGTTGAGAGTTTTCGCACTGAAAAAAAAATGAATGAATTAAAAAATAAAACAGAACACTTCGTGCAACTTCGGTGGTCGGAACATGAGACTCGGACTCCTTGTGAAAATCTACCTGTATCCAAAAAGTCCAAGGTGTTAATTTCAGTGTGTGTAGACCTGTACGCACCAAGCATTCGATGGATTCATTGCAGCGTCGGTTTGTCATACTTAATACCTTACAAACAATAAGGGATTTCAACTGAATCTTACTACTGAGTATGTCAGAAAATAAGGGTTGAATAAAAAGGGTCAGAGGTTTAGTTTAGAAACGTGGTTTTGTGGGCATTGCAAGTTACAATACGGTGCGGAGTTTCATACACTATGACCGATTATGTAAGTCTGCCTTAAAAAAAAATATAACATGACGTGGAATAACCAAGTTTGATGGTCAAATCTGCCCAAATTGAATAAAATCAGGAGAAAAGTTACTATTGAAGGACATTCTAGCACAATGGTCGAGTCGACTACTCTTTAATTTAGCGATGAGTTATAGTGTAATTGACTCGAAGACATGTTGATGCACGTGTTGTCCTCTGTTGTTTCAAGGTGTGTGTGTGGGAGGGGGGAGGGGCTATAACCTTAATAGGAGGGCGACTCATTTTCGATTAGCCCTCCCCTTCAGGCCCCTTTCCGACTCGAAACCGGAAATCCTTACCTTCCACAGAGAATTCTTTACGTCGAAATGGTAGTAGCCTGAATAGAGGTACCAGCCAACTAGAACAAAATAATCGAAACGATGACATAATTTAGAATACTTTTACATCTGGGAGATTATGCTAGTATTTCAAATATCCAAAATCTTCTGAAATGAACGATCATTACTGTTGTATCAGTGAACGCGTATTTCCACTTCTTTCTGAAATTGTTTGATGCGGGAGTCACGGAAAGTTCATTGCGTAATCACCAGATCTCAGGTAATGTTCGTATATCTACGCGTTGACAGTAGCCCAAAGAGAACTGTATAGTTAAATCATTCCTCAACACATGGTCAACCATGAAAAACAATTACTCAAGGGCAAATGATCAAGTAGATAAGACTGGGCTTTTGGTACTTTTTCGGGTTCAATACATTGTGGAAGCCGAAGCTCCATACCAAACTTCAGCCGATTGGGTGCCCAATGAGGAACAAAGTTAATGTGAAACAATTAGTTTTGTTCACAAGGTAATCTCATTTATTTATATGTGAATGCCTTCTTCTGTTTCTCTGTCATCAAGGGGCAAAATTGCAGCCAGCATTTACTGTGTTGCGCCAACGGGAGGCCCCGTCCGTCACGTCATGAATTCCTTAACATCCTCCAACCTCGACGAGAAGGCAAACTTGCGGTATATCTCCCAATTTGCGGTATAGGCAGATAGGCAGATATTTTATTTTATTTTGTCTCCTTTTCACCTGCACTAGTGTGAAGGAATATGTTACATGACCACTGGGTTTCAATAACCTTTAGAGACGGGTCAGTTAGAGTCCAGTTTCGAATGTGCAAGCACACGTCATCACTCCTGATAAAAGTTATTTGACCGGGAAATGTGGGTCAAAATGCGACCCCGAATTTCGGTTCAGTACTATTCTGATCAAATTTTAGGTAAATTTGACCTCGATGTTTTTAGAGTGTAATACTGTTCGGGCGATGAGTATAGGCTCGAGTCCTTTTTTTTTTCTCTCAACACCAGTACTCCCTTTCGCAAACGGTTGGCCAGTCTGAATGCAATTATTTTCCATTATTCAGAGCATCTCGCAGTATCGGGTATGGTCAATAATTGCATAATCGAAAATGACGGAAAGTAATTAGGAACGTCAAGTCGATAATGTTCTTCTCTGATGGTATCAACCATCCCTACAGTTGGACATGAGCAGTTCCGCTCGACCTCCAGGCTAAGCCTTAACCAGGCTAGTGATGCGATACAAGAGGGATTGAGAAGATTTAACAACTTACTATCACCCATTTGTGATGAATATCAATGTACCGGTTTGCTGTGGGGTATGGTACTGCATGAATATTTGGGAAGATTTTTCCGGCCTTATCATGTTTTTTTCCCCGTCGCTTTATATTCGACCAAGTCGTATTATGAATTTTATTATTCTCATGGTTCAACTAGCCACGCCTACGCCTTTCTTTAGTGATGGGGTACTGCATGTTTCCAGTTTTCCCATTCCTCTGCTAAGCCAGCTGCATTACTTGTTACTACGCATACCAGTAGAGAATGAAATTAATATTTAATCGAGTCACACTTCGACCATGGAGTTTGGTTTTGTTCCCCCGTGACCCAATTATGGGTAAAGTTGACCCAGATGTTTCGGAGTTTATGGGAACGGACAATGGATGGAGACCCAATCTCCCGACCGAACGACAGGGGCTCTTTTTTCCCCTCCATTGAAGTGAGATGCACTAATCACTAGATCATCCTCTCGGCTTGTCTGGTCCTAGCAGGTCCCCCCCCCCCTTTTCTTATAGTGATAACCAATACCCGTTAAACCGCATGAATGATTTGATTACACTAGGATTTACTCCTCATCCGTTGATTCATCGAAGGTACATGGCGTATAGTGTTAGTATTTTTTTCTGCCTGAAAACTGTTGGCTTCAAATTGCCAGTCTCACCTCCGATCGAGTGAACAAATGGATAATTGAATAAATGATGAATGAATGAATAGATGAATGGAAAATGAATTGATCATGAATAAATTTATGAAGTGGATGAAGGAAGAGTGGCCCGTTGTCATTTCGCCGTGTTCCCTTCTGTATAGTTTTTTTTTTTTTTCATTAATAAAAACGCACGTTGCTGTGATGTGTAATGCAGCATACTATGGAACCCAACTCATTAAGATTTAGAACAGCTACTTATTTTGTCTCAACGGCAAGTACCTGTGATATTCCGGCTGTTTTCTATACTGGTACAGAACAGAAAGCAGTGTAAGTCAATACCTAGCACTCATAATAGGAAAGAACGTATGCTGCCTGTGTTATATATAGCGACTTCATAGTGACTTAACAAGGGTATTTCGAAGCCGCAAACCCACAATTCGGTGTTCAACGTATGACGCCTTGTTATCTAGGGAACACGATAGATATGCAGTTCAACTGATACGAACATCTATACACGATCCCTCTGACTGCATGACGAGATCTGCTAAAATGTGGAATGTAAGTTGTCACTGTTTACAATGAGCGCTCCTGATCATGCATGCCGTGATCGGTTTAGGCTCCGGTCACATATTCGATAGCGACGACCGATAACGATAAATAAGCCAGTTCGTGGTTGTAAGTGCGCATGCTCACCACTGAACAGTTCGGGAATAGACGAGATTTCCTCATAGCAATATGGTTACGGCTTATTTTTTTAACTGTTTACCACTATTCGAAAACGCAAGACATTGTGACAAGTAAAAAATTTGTTAGCCCGCGAACTTCAAAGCTCTGTGTGAAACGACACCTGATGCCTCCAGCATCGGACTAGCACTTAGCACTTTCCCCTGTTTAGTACATGCCCACACCCACCCTGCTCAGTTTTGTTCCTTAGGAATGTTGGGCAGTCCCCCAACGAAAAAGAAGAAGAAGAAGTAGATAGAATTCCATCAACATTATACGAACAAATGTGTCTGACCTATTACAAGCTCAATGTACTCACCCTTCGCGTCTATTCCTGTGGGATATTTATGAAACTGGGTAGAATGCAGTACAGACCTGTGTAAGCAATCGAGGAGAAATTCAATGAAAAAAGTCATTGTCATTCTCATAACATCATAATACAAGTGGGTGTGGCTCGATCAAACTGCAGTGTAATATCGAACAACAATCGAGTATTATAATTGACCAGATGAATCGCCAATCAGTTAATTGTTCGTGGACGTTTTCGAATAGGCCAAAGAGAATTAACTACTTCAAACAAGCAGAGGAGAGTTTACCGCCGCAGTGTATCCAGCTGGCCAACACAATTTCGCGAGAGTGCCGCTGTGCCTTAAAAAAACGTGATTTCGGTCGATCTGAGAAGTATATGGAAATGGTATATGGTGATCTCTTCCCTAACATCATATTCGTTAACGATTTTTTATTGTGCAACATCAATATTCGTGTTTATATTTGTTAATTCGACACACCATGCAAGTAAAGAAGAAAGGAAAATGTTTCAGTTGAATCAAATGGTTTTCCCTCGATCATGAAATAAAAACAGAAATTGCGTGCACATATATAAGTAGCACATCCTCGACAAGCCAATATACTAACCATTGTGACTAATCAATTATGTTCATCACAAATTTTCGTGATAAGAATATTTAAGTGCGTTTTTTGGGCAATTGGTGAGGCCTCGACTCGAATATGCATCCCTTCCTCAATTAGCGGGAAACACGCATCTGCTTGAAGAAGGTTATAGGAGAGCTAATCGTTTATTTCTCGTTCATAAGACGTCCTCGGGATGATTTTTTGAGCATTTGGGGTTCATAATTGTCCATGGCCTTGGTGTTTTGTGTGTTTTTTTTTCTTTTTTCATTTGAGCGCAACTATAGCAATTCCTCATACTGGCAAGGCTAACTCCAATTGCGAATTTTCCCTGGAACTAGAAAAAAATTGTACAACACCAGCAGACAATCAGAAAATACAATGTCTGAGGTACGCCTAAATTGTCGCGTTCACGTTCACTTCATGGAAAGCTTTGTAGACGGGGCGCTCGGAAATACATTTCCCCTCAACGTGTCATAGAAGAATGACGCAGTCTTTCAGGAAGTGCCGTGACTGTGATAGCTAAACGTTGCAACTCATTGAAGAATACACAAGATAACTTTTCCGAAACTAGTGGGTATAGTGGCTCTACTTCTTGTGTTTTTTCTATTCTTCCTTTTTCTTGGAACCCTTTTTTTCTTCAAATTCTATAATTATTGGATTAAATGGAAGCGGATTTTAGAGGTTTGCCAATCGTGTTTAAAATAAATGCTCGGGTTCAAAACACGTGTTAGGGGTACTTTTCACAGAGGCAATCGAGTGCTGCTGACGACAAAAGTAAGAGGTTAATGTTTTTTCATTTTCATTTTACATGGCCCAAAATTACCCGAGGTTGATTGTCTTGCACTCTGTCCGATGTTAAGTATGAATAGGTTTCAGCCCTCCACTCCGGCCGTCTGAATCCTCGACTATAGATTACATTTATTATCAGCCCACATGCTAACGTGAATATAGAGAACAAATACTACATTATCTTGGACAAATACCCGCACTGTTTTGTGCAGTTAAGAAGTTCAAATATTTCCAGCTCGCTGAATCTCCGTAGTTCCTCTGCTCTATCTCGATATTCCGTGCGGTGAAGAAATGGACGAGGCGAAGCTCGGAGGTCAACAAGATGCATCCCTGACGGGCGTCAACCCCCGCAAAACTCTCCTCCAACAGTATAGAAGAGATCGGCACCTAGAAATATAGCATGGGCAATGTGAGTGAATGTTTATCATTAGGAAAAAAACAAAACACTATGACGACACCGAGTTACGTGCCGACAAGATACCGTGGACCGGACGGCTCGCCAGAAAGGCCCCCAATCGCAGCTAACGGTCAGTAATTAAGGCAACCTTCGTCGTTTGCGCCTCTCCTCCGAAACCCGAGGCGGATACTGGACACGCGGTCCTGGTATCGGTAACTAAGGTGCAGCAGAGGGAGATAGGGGAATTAGTCTGGACTCCGTCCCACAGTTAGCATCCTCACTAGAATATACCGAATCAGAAAACACAATAGAGCTGAACACTCGTATCTTGGTTCCTCTGTCGAGATAACGTGATCGTCGAACGCCATCACCCAGTGACTCCGTACACTCGAGCCTACTGCATATGGATTCCATAAATGGTGAGGCGGTGTGGGAGTATGATTGTATAACTCGCATTTTGCGAGGGAGGCTGATTTTCAGGTGGAATTAGTCTGTATAATGCAATGAAGGGCCCACAAATATCTAGTACCGTAACACATTAATGAGGGCGTTGAATCGCTTTATGGGAATGCTATTCCATAGAATCAATTGGTTGTGATGCGGCACCCACCAATGGCAACATGGCCATTTTGCCTACTCGTAACTCGTTCCATTTTTTTTATCTTTTTTTGCAACTACGAAACATGGAAGCAGCCTGGTTATATTCTTTCCATGTCTGCAAAATGCGTGAATCCAATTTATGATGTTGTACCGCAACACGTATCCGCAGTCATGGGTTAATACTAGCCTGAAGGTAAAATTGGAAGTGGATTCCCTGGACGCCTTTGTTGTTGTCAATAGTGACTTTAATCACGGTTCTTTGAAGCGACCCGGATCCTCTTTTATCAGCACGTTGATTGCCCGACTCGCGGTGAGCCGACCCTCGATCTATGCTACACCAACGTCAAGGATGCTTACGCTGCCACTCCACTGCCGAATCTGGGGGAAAACGACCACGACCATGTCCTTCTCCTACCGAAGTTATACCACCGATTGTCCACCCAATAAACCAGCGGTTATTTACATCAAGCAGTGGTCAAATGAAGCCGTGTTCCACAACATGATTGGTCTATCTTTATGGACTCCAGTTCGGACATTCACGAATTGACTGATACTGTAAGCTCGTATGTCAAGTTTTCCCAAGCAGATTATCAATCGAAAGAAGTTTGCCTACGAAGAGGGGGTGGGTGACAAGAACACGCTGGAAGAAATTCAGAAACAATTGGACAGGGCTATCAAGAGTGAAAAGAATCGCTCATAAACAGAAAATCGAAAGGTGTTTCCATTGATAATAAGATGAAACAGGCCTGGCAAGGTATGAGGTTAATGAGTGGCAGCACCACGGATCCTAGCTTGACCAATCAATTACCGAATTAATCAACAGATTTCGCCAACGAGTTGAATGCTTTCTATAATCGTTTTGATTGCCTGGATTTCTCCAACAAGATTGAAAGTATGCTTAGCCGTTTACTTGCCGAACCTGTTTCATTTGTGGACATTACGGAGGACATGGTTCGGAACCAGTGTGCCAAAAAACATCCGATTTAAGCAGATGGTCCAGAAATGGCTGTCTCCTCGGGTTCTCAAAGCCTGCTCTGGCCAACTTGCAAGTATATTCACATATATTTTTACCTATCGTTCAGTACCCAGTCCATTCCAACCATTTGGAAGCAGTCTTGCATCATCCTGGCCAAAAAATCACTATTTCATGCATGAATGACTTACGCCAAGTCGCCCTCACAACTATTGCCAAGGAAAATATGTGAGATTCGATGTAAATGCTCTTAGACAATGCTCGCTGGTCGTTTGGACCCATTGCAGTTAGCCTGCTAAAGCAGACGATATGGAGAAGCTGTTCCTAAATAGAGAGGGCTATTGCCCTTTAGTATATATACCACGGTCGAATATCACCAACATATCGTCTGCAGAAAAAAATCCCAAATCCAAAAAAAATGGGATTTTGCTCATTAAAGTTCTGGTGACGTAGATGTCAGTCATCAGTAGCACACGGGCGTTGATATGGATGGGAGCAGCCCTGAATAGATTACGCGAGAAATCGCCCCATAATTTGGTCATTAATATTCACAGAAGACTTTCAATAACCTTTTACAACACCGAAAATGAGAAATTATTGAAGGAATGATGTATTTGAAGCCTAAATTTGACCGAAGCCCCTGTTTCGGCTATCGCAGGCGTATGGCGGTTTGTTTGGTATCGCCGCGGAATTTCGGAAAAATTTGAATCCTGCAAAATGGGGAATTAAGACAGAATATCCATCTGACATATGCCAAAACTAGGTTGGAGGTGGTCTAAACAATTGCACATCGAGCAATTGAGTAATTTCCCAGCAGGCATGGCCGGTTCCCGTAAATTAGTAAGAGAGAATCTCCGATTGCGCAATCTACGTTAACGTTGCACCGCCCACTAGTCCCGCCCTTGATTGAGTTCGACAGCGAGCGGAACGAAGACGCACAGGCGATTGTTATAGGCAATCACTGATTGGTTAACGGGTCCACCTGCACATATGAGTGAATGAAGCTGATACGAGGTGAACAAAGTCGAACGCCTGTTTCAACAGGCTACATTGCAGTTTGCTTACGCTAAAGGTCGAAAACACTGAAGATGCTGTTCTTTTTATGCTCGACAAGCTCTACTCTCACTTAGAAAATATCAGGGTGAATTGCTTCGGGGCGTATAATGTATTTCGATTTCTCATCTGCATTTAATACAATTCAACCCCACCCTACTTGCTGACAAACTATATAAAATGCATGTTATCCCCCATCCTCTGATTCTTGGCTTCTTGACTATCTGACGAATCGCTCACAGTTCGTCAGATGAGTAATGGAAACAAATCTGTAGTGAACTGATACCCTCAAGTAATGGTGTCCCCCAGGGTACAGTTTTGGCCCCTTTTCTATTTACTGTTTGCACTCCTGATATTCGTTCCACATGCCCAACTGCTCCTTGGTAAAATTTGCTGATGATACTGCACTCATTGGTCTAGTGGTGAATAATGACGATTCCATGTTCTCAGACCAGATGAACAGATTTGTTCACTATATTGTGATGAAAATTAACTGCAGAATTGAATGTTACAAAAACTAAGGAGATGGTTATCGTTTTCGAACCAAGTACCATTATTCGTTCGATCCAATCACCATCAAAGGCAGGTCTTGGTGAAAGAGTATAAATATCGCAGTGTGGTAATCGATGATAATTTGAGTTGGAAAGACCACGCTGTGAAGCGCTTAATGACCACGTCTGTATTGTCTTCGTAAATAACATTCCTTTGATGTTAGCCCTGAAATCCTTGCCATGTTTTATAATGCCGTAATCTGCTCTGTGTGGACCTACGTACTGTATGATATGCTTGGTTGACAACACCGATAAAGCACATTTGAAATTATTGATGATATTATTAGAAGGGGAAGATTTGTTTCTGACAATCTGCCTACTGTTAATTCGCTATACGAGTCCCGTGTCCGGATCAAGCCGAGGTCAATATGGAATGACCCAAAACATCCGCTCCATAGCGCTGTGAACGATCTTCGTATCCCACGCAGTGGTAGACTAAGAACCAGTTGTTTCTCATACTAACCGTTATCTATTTTCAGTGCAATCAGGCTTTTTAACTCAGAATTTACTAGATTTCTAGTTTCCTTATAGTCTTTTACACATTCTATGTTCCTAACCACATGTGATTCCATGTACCGTCTATGTGATTCTATTTATCGTCCTATTCTTTTAACTATGTCTCATATGTTTTATGTTTGCAGACATTTAATTTCCTTTCAGGCAATAAAGTTTTATAAATAGTATAACTCCATATATGTCGGATGCACTTGAGCTCGGATGGGGGAAACGTATTGTAATATGCTGCATTTGCTTCGCAGAGATGGGAGTTCGCGAGTAAACATAACATGGCAAAGAAAGTCGGTAGGTTGTTTTAGGGCCAGGGCGATGTTATATGATTCTACACAAGCAAATTCTACACAAATACCAGCGTAAAGGGATTTACATTGGACACTTATCGGGACATAGAATGAAAATTGAGTGGTGTCAAGGTAGTGAAGGCCCAATTCAGGGGACCCATCGGGAGGGGTCATTAAAGGTCAAAAATATTCGCCACAATCGTTACGTTTGTGCCTCCGGTATAAAACTTTTCTCGATTGCTACATGCGGGATAGACGCAAATTAGATACGTTTGATAATTGCCTCAGGGAGAATCTACAACTCGTTCCAAATCAGTATCGTACCTCATTTTCAGCTGCCCTCTGTATGAACCTGATGATCATTTCTTGTTTCTCCTTACTGTGGTGCTTGCTTATGACAACCTGATTTCCTGGATATTCTAAGGTTCGTCTCCTCCTGGAAATAAATTGAAAAACCATTTATTCCCAGTTGAATTGAATGCTCGTGCTTCAAGAACGACACCCACAGCTCTTGATATGAGCCCATATCGCAGTGACTGCTATAGCGATTAGCCTGTCTAACGATACCCCCTTGATTATGGGGATTTCAGTCCAAGATAGGTGACACCGTTCAAGGTTAAGACATTTCAATGGATGTGCATATCTTGACAGCTTGTGTTGAGAAATGGATGTATGCGGCATGAGTAAATAATAGGAATAGGTATCACGTTTACCCCTGTCGCTTATTGGGTGTTTGGAAATATATCTTAGAGATATGGTATCCCCAGAGAGATATATTGTTTCTTTAAACCTAGGATTTCAGAATAGGAACAAAGCGTAATGTCGACTCTTATCTTGACATAAACAGTCTCGACTAAAATTCAGCTGAATAAAGGACTGGAATTGCCTCCTCTGGTATTTTGTAGTCAGGATTGTAAGTATCGACTGTTTATTCCCCGTTAAAAGTCTCACACTAGGGCTTCATTCCTAAAGGATGGCCATGTGATCGTGCTTAAGCATAATAGAAAAGTTAGGGGTTGCAGGATAACTTATATACGTACATCATTATCTGTTCCGAAGACTGTTGTTTGTCGAGAAGACGAAATGCTATGAAGAGTATTTTATTGTAAAATATATACTTATTGTGAGCTTGCTGCTAGCACATTCATATAGTCAGTCATTTTTTATAGCATAAATGGATTATCCGAACATAAGAAAGTAATTGCAGCCCATATGTCCCACAACATTACCCCACCTCTTGAGGTGCATTTGATAGAACAAATCGCAGGCGTCCTATTAGTCAACAAGCTACACTTTCAAGGGGACTGTTTTTGTTATCCGATGTCGTGCACACCAAATCAATGTTTGTATCCAAACTGTAATTCCGACATCCGCCCTGAAATTCAGCCGGAATATATTGTGAAGAAAACCTGACATACTTCGGTCGTTTTTGAGTCACATGTTATGGCACAAGATGTGGGGTCTATTCCCACGGACAACACACCCGAACGACAAATTAATCATTTTGATTCCTCTGGGAAATTGGAATTAGTCGTAGGTAATAGCTTTGAAGAGTGATCTGACTTCCAGAAGCCACGCGTGTTTAGGGGTGGAGACTTGTTGTGGAGGAACACACTGTCATGACTGTGGCCGCGCATTGTATTGGATGAATATCTCTCGACACGTTTGTAAAGGCAAGCTGGTCTATTGATTTGCACACCTAGCGCTCTGAATCTACTGACACCCAATCAGGCTAACAATTTGCTCAGTACTTTTCTCTCATTATAATCGCCGTAGCGAAACACATGCTAGGATGATTGACTAAAAGGCGAGAATGCACAAATTGTCTGAGGAATGACATTTCAGATTCCAGACCAACGCCCTCACTGTGGATGGTTGTGATATTGAGATCACACGAAACGGCAGGCACACGTATCCTTGACCACTCAGCCCATGAACCACTCGATACATGAATACATACATACATGAATTGCCCTGTGTTTCGGATCATGTTTGCAGGTGTTCAATCTGACTTCTCTGGTTCTCGTTAGCACAATATTGGCTGCTGAAACATCCGTCCTGATCGAAAATATGTTCATTCCTTTTACATCTGCGGTGAGGGTTACAGTTACAGATAGTCCATCCTCGATTGACCGGAGGAGGCGACTAAATGAACCTACATCAGTTGAACCTACATCAATTCAACCTACATCACGAAAACTCTATATAACTTATACGCGTAGATGTGTCGCTGAACATTTCCTGACCATCAAGGAGACGCACTATATATTTATACACAATGACACCAAAAATGCCTGACTGATATTTCAGTACACCGTCAACAGCATCCCGTTCACGTTGAATTGTCGATTGACTGTAAGGATGCATTTTGGAAGTTATCATTTCGCCCAAGTTTTGTTCCTATGAACAAATAGCCCAACGCCATGGTTATAGAATGTTATAACCTTATACCGTTACAAAAGTAACCTGCCAACACCGATTCTAAATAGCGCCATCGTTTCCTTGTAGCAATCTCCATTCTCCAAGATAGTTTAAACAAATACTACCAGTGCTTTTCTGTCGCCGATACTGATATTCAATACCTTTTTCGCTTTTGAAGACTTGCTTGCTCCCGATCGGTCTAACGAATCTGTGAAGAGAGTATTTTTTCACACGATTTAGTGAAATACTGTAATACATATTACTGTAATACTTGATCACAGGGGTTCCAAGATGCTACGTACAATACAGATCATCTAGGTACGTTTAATAATGGTTTCCATGCGTAGCCTAACTATAAGATTGTGATCAGGCAGCCAGGTCAGTGGACCGTGTCGAAACATTATTCTGGAGGGCATTGACAACTCATTGACAAGTCTGAACTTGAATCAGGTGGAATTTTTTTTCTTAAGAAGACCAAAGGCATAGCAGGAATTAAGCTATAACAATAGATTTCACTTATACTTATAACCAAATAAGTGAATGTATAGGACCTTACATACCATGCATTCTCCGTACCTCCACCCAAATTGGCTGCAAATTCCATTGCCCGTTGCCTTGTCTAGACTATCTTCAACTGCGACATCCAGTGTCTTGAAAAACTTGTAGTTTATTATGGTGAATTTGTGGGGTAACTGATAACAAACAGCACATTATACTACCAACCGTATCGATAATCTGTTCTAATATAGATGGTTGTGCGGCCTTCTTCTCACGACTCTTAAACAGCGCTCACAGCATTTCAAGATGGTTGCTTTCAAAGGTTTCCCTTGGATTGCCGAGCCTATCGAAACCTATTACCGCGATGTTTCCAGCTTCCGCGGTGATGCATCGCCTCAGTTGTCTTGTTTCCTTACTTTCGTTGTTCTTCAGAAGATTATCCATCTATAGAAAGTAACACGTACAATATTGCTGTTATTATTTGACGACCCGTGGAACGATGGGACACACGTGCCTTCATGAAGTGTATACATGATCTTGCGGACAGCGTCAATTGTCAGTGGTCGTTCTACACGGAGGAGTTGGAGTGGGTGGGACGGGGTCAAATCTTCAAGTATCGTCAAGTATTTCTGCCCCCGATTATTAACGCACTCGATTATTTATTAGCCCGTGTAGATCTGTCACCTTACTGTTACAGTAGGTAACTTCTAGTGCAATATACTGGACAAATTGATATTTGGAAAAATGTTAAATCGGAACGAATATCGAAAAAATTACCATTGTCCTCCATATCAAATGACGGTTAGATGTATGCAGAGACTTCGTAGTTTGATGTGCCGCGTTGCCTAGGACATTCGCATTCTGCGCTTTCGTAGCACTGGCGTCGGCGATCAACTTTGCAATTCTTTTCAGCGATACCTGATATTCTGGTGATTAAAAATGTGATTTTATATTAGTTTTTGTCCACACATCTGTCGAAGCTTTCATTTTGACATGTTGAAACTATTTGTTGCACACATTAATGTCTCCACACTTTATCATGAAATATACTACGCCATAAATGGATATCTTGAAAAAAGAAAATCTGCAGCAAATCTCACAACCTCGTGTGCGCATATACAATCTGTAATTGCAAATAAATAAAAGAAGCCCAAGAAAATCTACGATTTGCGCCTCTTTCACTCTCGACTTTGTTTGCCATCGTTCTATTCCCTGGCGCTTCAGAAGGTTACAATAACTCTTCTCAAGGCATTCCACGTTGGTAAGAATGACGAGGGGGATTTGCTCGTGAATTTCGCGGAATATCTGGAGTAGTTTACTGAATCCATTGGTTCCGTTACTGAGCAAGACATATCGGTATGCTAGGAGGCACTTGTGCTCTATTTTTACTTCACACTTTGACACGCCAGTTTGGTAAATTGGAGAATCGTGGCTTTGAATGCATGGTCATATTAACAGTGTTTTTTTTCGATTCTCATCAAATCCAGGGAGATGAATCGTCTTGTTGCCCATGATTATTCACGAATGCGGGTTGCTTAGCAGATATGGAAGCACTATTTCGGGAGTGGGAAAGTACTATATTAATTCATAATGATTATAATATTAATGTTAATTCATTCATATGCCAAAGGATGCTCAAAAGGCGCAGTACGAAGAGAGAGAGAAAAAAGGCATATGTGTTCCCTCTTATAGGTGGATGGACCTTATTGTTTGGGGTCAGGTTTAAGACTCTAAGGTACCATCTGTAAACCTTCTAAACAGTAAGATAATGCTCAACTGTCAATTCGAATACAGCCCTCGATTGTCGTTGTATTCAACCACAAGTTTCTTACATGGCCACACCCACGAACCCATTAAAATTGACTGTAGAGGGTATTGGCCCGTAACGTTGGAGCCAAGAACATTCCGTATATGTTGATTCCCACCAGGAACGAGTTTCGTAGCAACAGTGATTCCAGTTATTTGATTGGAACAAACCCGCATCGCTTCTCGGCATACGCTGGTCTATCGTGTAGGCAGGTAGAAAAAAAAAAAAAAACTGCAGTCAAAACCAACCCGAGTACTCAAGGAAACGCAGTCTATTAGGGGTAAGTTGGGAGCACACGCTGTGAACAGCGCCTAGCTGCGGGGGAGGGGGTCGGGGGTAAGGGGGGGGGGGGTTACGGAGTGTGACCCCGGCTCGGACCCACCTGCTGTGAATGTGAGTCGATGGGGCCAGTGCTGCCTGAACAGCAGTTTCCTTCCCTGCTCCCTCCTCTGGGCTGAGCGACCAGCCGGAAGGGAGCAGGTACCATTATTCAAGTCTAATAGGGTGGAAACAACCTAGGGTGAAAAAATAGGGTGGAAACAACCTAAATAATTTAAATAAAACTCGATTGAATAATCTACATAACCGATTTTAAATAACTTGCGATTGCTTCCTCGAGAAAAAGGTCGAATCAGAGGGGTCTGTCGAAGCGAACTTGATTTCCAAAGTCTTAATAACGTTGCCCTCTTTTACATGGCACCATATCATTACTAGGGGGCATAACGAATGGTTCCACATGGACTTCACTCTTGCATAGGCACTTTAGCATGCACGGGGATTGACAACACTACACTGTGGACAATTCCCAGGTTTTGATGCAGTTCGAAGACACAGGCTCCGATCACGTTGATTTGAACGTACGTGCTCAGATCTACATACGTACATCGTGACGTACATCTCGTGTGTACATAAACTATGGAAACCGGATCATAAATCATATTCACCTTCTAGAGACTTTTTAGTTACACGGTTCTTGCTCCCTTCCAAGACATTCACGAACAGTGGAAGGAGTGCGCCTGTGAAATTCACTTCACTGTAGAACGTGTTTTGGGATTGAGTCAGAAGATCATTCTTCCCATCGCTGACATCGACCCAGGCGTCTGCATTCGACAAGACTGCGTTGACTATGCGGCCTATCATTTCTAAGGAGGCCATTTTGTATCTGTAATCGAAAGAAGAATACACATAAGATAGGCCTAAGCTCATATATATATAATATATATATATATATATATATATATATATATATATATATATATATATATAATATATATATATATATATATAATATATATATATATATATATATCTATATATATATATATATTTCAATAAGCTACTAGCCGACCTAATGAAAGAGAATGAGGAAACCATTCTGATTACATTGTAATGACATATGACCAGTAAAAACTGCGATGTATATAAAATCAATTATATTAGTCTGTATATCTGCAGTGCACATATGTCTAATCTCAATTGCAGACCTAGAGAATAATAACCTAACGATTACGAGAAATGGCTCATATCGTAATGTCGGTAATGAACAGAACTCTATATTCATCAAACATAACTTCAGAGGGTACCTTCGATTTACCTTATTCTACCTTGTCGGAGGATTCGCAGGTTACTATACCACAACAATAAAGAACACGTTAGTTTCACAGCTTTGTACATCCACATTCAATAGCCTCGGAACGTCAGGGATGTTTTTCTCTATTGGCAAAGGTACAGTTTCTGTAGGCGGTATCCTGAAAACGGACTTTGAGACTGGGTATGATACACAAAACCTAACACTAACAGAAACCTATTACGTGAGCAAATATCTTGGGAGCGAAGTCCAACGATGCAAACAGTTCCAACAATGTTGTTTATGGTGGTAAATGGAAGGCCACAGGAAGGAGGCCTACGTGGAATGTTCGGAAAAGAGCTGCTGTTCCCCGACAAATGTGAAAACGAAAATTCAGGATATGACAGACATTGGGGTAAATAATACGCGACCGTAGGTCAGATGCAAGGGTAAAGTTAGAAAAATTGTCGACCCATGCATGCAACTATACATGCCTCCGCAACATCGAAAGCCGAGTGTAGACCTATACATTGCTTTGAGTCTGGCAGTCTGGGGTCACCATATCCCGCCTTGATTCCTCCTCGTCATTAAGATACATGGTTATGTGTCCTGTCACACCATTTATGTATCTAAACAAAGGTATTTTCTAAAGTGAAAAACCGCGGTATCTGTGGGGAAGGTTCCGCTAAGGTTCACAGTTTTACGCTGAGATTCACATTTTCCGCAAAGGTTCACAGTTTCCGTTGAAGTTCACAGTTTTGCTCCACGAATCCTCAGTCATTCCTGATCACTATTTTCTGAAGGCGATTCAGGCCTGGAATATCGTGTAATATCTACAACTTTGAGTGAATTCCAATTATTGCCTAAACCAGCATCTAACTGCAATAATTCGCTAAATAAACAACATGTATTCTACTGTTTATTTATGGCTCAACATGAGGCATATTCTGTACTTTCGACACTGTGACGTGTCAATTTATAAACATCACATATCTAGGATTGAATGATCAACCAATCATTCGATATTGAATGCCCCTTAAGGAAGGTAACACATCCTCTATAAAATACCTGTCGAAATCAAATGGCGCTATTCAAGAGTGTAAATGAGCGACAAATCAGTCCATTCATTCGATATGTAATGCTTCCTTGGAAGAATACCACTGATGCATGTTCGAATTAAATGGCGTTAACTGTAATTAATACGTGTTCATGGGAAATGGAGACGAAGAAGTGCAGGTCGAATTACTACCTCCACCTATTCTGACCCTATCTGTATAAACTTTGAAGTTTGTTGACCTCGAACCCGCATCGTTGCATGACATCGCTCCAGTCGGAGGTTTAGGGGTTTGAGTCCTGTAAAAAAAATTCACAGCGTTTTTCAACTATTCAAGAGGTATGTTGTCTCGACAAACTGTTGACTGATTACATGATAGCAGCTTGGCTGTGTTCCAGATTAACCAGTAATAGATCTTTGGAATTTGTTATCTTGGAGAGGTGAATTGGGCACAAATGGAGATTCTAAAACCCTATCACAGTGCTCAAATTTCTAATAACACCACATGCTTCAGATAGGATAAGATTCACTTTATTACACCCTCACAGAGTAATTGACTAAATGGATTAACATTAAAATACAGTACAAGACATATTTTTTTCAAGCAAGTTTATGATTGACTATCGTTGATTTTGTCGTTCTGTCAGCGCATTGAGCTGCGGGATTCTGCGCTTTATAAGTTCCAGTGTGATAATGATAGTAAGAAAGAAACAACTACACATGTAAAACGATTAAACTGTAAAAACGTAACAATGGCAAGGCTGTGAATGTGCCAAAATGACTCATGGGCATTTTGTTCGGAAGCAATCAGTGGGTCTCCAGAACAGCGTAGTTGCGAATTGTTACATTGTCTCTAGTTCGTATTCCTAGTCGTATTTTCGTATTGTAGTCCCACAGGCAACAGTGCAACAGTCGTAATATTACACGTTGCGAATGGGAAATGATTGCCTCTTACGTGTGGTCACCTCCGTATATAATCCTAATAATTGCAATACGTATATGGCACGTTTTTAATTTCAGCTGAATTTTATATACAACAATCGGATATTTATTTATATCCCGGGGGTCATTAACATTTTATGATTAGCAAAGGAGGATGGAGTGCCTATCGTGAGTCACATTATCACTTATGGTTATTGCGCCTAGGGGGGCGAGGATAAAAGTGATAATACTTATGGGCTCACTAATTTCAGATACGGGGATTTCGTCGAATAAAGAAGGAATGGATGTGATGATTGATAGTCTGGAGCGAAGAACGTCCGCTTACCATGATATGATTGCCTACTCCACGCGCCCAGGAAGCCTACTGCGAGCTCCACGCGGGGGGAGGGGGAGGGGGGGGGGTGCTCACGGAGATGCCAGCAGCTCCGCTGAATTAAATATTTCCTAAGGTAGTGAACACATACGCACTCCAACTGTTGATGAATGGGTACTTGGTAAAATAATGAATGTAGTTTTATGGTCACAACTATATGGGAGAGACACCCTTGAACAACTTTGTGAAACATCACGCTAAAGGTTCGATTGATCGTGGCGACATTTTCTATCAAACAAATTTATGTGTGATGTGTTTCCCCACCTTTTGGAAAAGGTGTGATTTCAGGTGGCAGTACAGTCTACACTAACACAAATAGCAGAATGTTGGTGAATTGATAAACTTTCTGTTGGCTGTTCTCTTCATTATCAGATTTTTTCGTAGACGTCGTGAATATGATCGCCATGAGGCTGCTACACTCATTTTATTGAAGTGTAGCCTTCATTACTAGAAATATTGCTTCCAGCATGCTTCCCATCAATTGTTAAAAACCTGCACTCTAGAATGACACTTGAGAATACGTGAAACGCCGTATTGGCCATGTCGAACTGTCGAAAGCTCATTCCACATGACTTGTTTGGAAAGATCTCACCTGTTACACGGAATTTTTTGGAGGCAAGTGTGATGACTGGCTATCTAGTGTCAATATCAGAAAAGAAATCTCGTTGATCAAAATGTCGACAAATTTAGGTGCTGAATGACTCGTTAGACGGTTGGAAGGAATGCTTTGTATACAGGACTCTGTTAGTAACTTTTAAGATGTGAGAAACATCAATTGTTTTTGTTATTATAATATTTCTAATTCGAGATATACTTGCCCACACAGGATCGACCCCATAGATGGATCGGCAGGGGTGCAGGTCTGCACTAGTTGTTAGCTGCGGAATCCTTACTGGGTACGCCGTTAAGGCCAGTGCATCTCCAGCCTTCCATGAGAGAAGTCGGGGAGGGTAAGTCGTTGGTATTGCCCCGACTTGGATTAGAACCTCGAACTCCGGGGGGAAGCCGAAGCTGGGCTAACCATTCGATCGTTCCATTACATTGAGGACTAATAGCGCAATTCCATTTTCTAACAGAATGAATGATTTCCCATTGCCACGTAAATCACAGCATTGTTCTATTCCCAATGACTTGTCTTTCGATGGTCACTCGTGATCTTTTATATACTACTCTATCGACTATACAAAATACTACATACGCCCTGCATAAAAACATTAGAAGCGAGGTTTAGGAAACTATTGGGTCATAGATTCCCCTTCACTTTGTGTTGCCCAAAAAAGGATGTCAAGTAGTGTCAAATATCGGACGCAGGATTGATGGTGCGGGAAGTCTTTTTCGTTATCCATTCAAAACGGTTAATGTCTTTGGTCGCTCATGCCTCTGATACCCGTCCTAAAATGCTGTTCCTAGGGACTATTACATGCGGACGGGTTATTACCGATCTCCATGGGATGATATCAATCTGATATAGTGTGGGGGGCACGAGTGGGACGCCGAACGAACAATGAGGAGGGCGCTTTAGTACTCCGGTGGACTGACCGTAGGTTGAACGTTTATACCGACACGCCCCACAGATTCCCAACGGTAATGCTTGAAAAGAGGAATCGTCAGCATCCCTCGATCTGCGGGTGATCAGAGCGGCCACGTGAGCAGATTACCCACATGACAAGGGGTCAACACACACTGTTCTATAGACTATACTGTGAGTGTCGGCTCTGCAGGAGTTACTGGTTTAATTTGGACATTACTGCAAAATCGTGTAAAAACGTAATTAACAGGTTGGACCACGTTGTCAAAGGAAACGGTATTCAATTGAATGCGAGTTCGACACGTCAGCAATGATAGGATGTCAGGGCTTTGAAATGAGAAGAGGTAAAGTATTGCTTTCGGTGTAACACGCACTTGGAATTCAGTTCGAGAAAGGAGTCGCGAATACATTAATGATTAAAATCATTACACTCTTTTTCTTACGAAAAATGGTCAAGAAGAAACAAACGAAAACTATTTTGAATTGTAATATGTGCCTTTCAGAGCGTGATTCTTTTTTTGTAATTGATTCGGTAAATATCAACGAATTAAACAAAATACTCCTATTCCTTTCAGGCAAGAACGTATATTCAGAAGGCAGTAAGTTAATTAAATTTGGAATTAGTTACCCGCCATCTGGCTGGAGGTGTACGTCTCGGCGATACTTATCCTTTATTAAGACATGTTAGTGGTAACACTGAGAGGGACGCAAGAAACCAGTGGCCACAGGGGTAAGGATAAAGGTATGCTCGAATAAGTTCTTCCGCTGGAGGAATTTATTTTTCAGTAACCGAGTGATAGAAGGCATATATAGTTTACATATGGGCCCATAGGCCAGAAACTGTGCCTGCGATGATAAGATGTGGTGCAAAGAGTTCAATCGCTGATGCAAATACTGCATATAATACAGAACATATATTCCCCCTGTTCCGACGTTCACGGTGTCTACAGAATATTGTAACATTACAAACACATTTCCCTGAGGTCTTATCTGCTCCCGCTGTTGGCGCTCCTTTCCCCCTTGTAAGGTGTGAATATATACTTTGTCTGCCACTAGGCCACACCAATCCATGTTCCTCGAGGCCAACTGGTATACAACGTTCTCATGCAAGTTCCCATGCAATAATTTCAAACAACAACGTAGATATAGAATACCGGCAGTTCATTACCACAGCACATGACTGTATGGGACGGGGATGAGGAGAGATGACCGTGCAACTGTTAGAAACCTGACTCATACGTGAAGAGATGCTAGTATTTCAGTCGAGGGGGAAACAACACCTCCTAAGTTTGGAAGAGTGGTAATGTACTATACAGCGCGCATCTCTTGCTTTTTCTCTTCTGACGTACCATTTCAGTACGTCACTCCACCGGTCACGTGAGGGGACTCCAATAGGGCTGCACCTCGGCGCTCGCTCTCTTCACAAGTCACAACAACACTGAACAGACTACAATAACTTTTATATCTTCTCGTCGTCAAAGTCGTCGTCAAAGCCTCACATTTTATGACTCAAAAACCTATCTGTAAATATATTCGCACCTCGCTCTGCTACCCGAGGCTGTTTAACGCCTAGAAATCTATTGACTACATATCCTGGAACGGAGACGGCGCGGGGAATACGTTAGGAATCAAGTTGTCATTTATATCTTTCAGACAATCACTGTCTGAATCTGTGGAAACTAGAGACAACAGTGCTTAAATCATGCATATTCTAGGGGTTAGGTTGCACCAGAAGGAACAGTTCTATGATTGCTTACTACAAAGTGATTTCCAAGGGTGCATTCCAGAATGTAATTGTATTTTTTTAAAAGATATCGTTCTCTTGTCTAATTAACCTTGAATATTTTTAATTTTTTAACAGAAACAGCCCAACTCAGCTCAAACTCAATTGTTTGCAATTGTGTGCGGAGACCAGTCGTGATGGAGGGAGAAGGGGGGGGGGGGTATGGGTACTGTTCCCGGTTGTGCTGGGGTCGATTTTGTGTTCCGGGCAACCCCCGTTAGGGGGTCTTACATGTACCGCTATTGTGGAAACGTGTATCAAACAGATGTTCTGCCTGCACCTACCTCCCGGTAACTCAGGCTTTTCTTCCCAGTGAAACCTGTCAGGGAAACTCCACCCACCCTCTGCCATATAAACTACTTGTGGTACCCTTTTAAATTAACTTAAGATTGGCCTTACTTTGTGAGAATGCCCATAAATAAATAATAAAAGTTAGTTCATAGGCCAAAGTAAACATGGCAAGTTTATAGCTGTCCTGAGACTGGACCAGTGATAACACAAAACCACTGTTGACTGTAGGACAGCATGGGTGAAGGATATTATGGCGCAGTTACTGAAGTGCACAAGACGATATCAGTCTGGCCGGGAAATTGTGTTGGCTACTGAAAAGGTGGACAGTGGGAGGCCTACAGTGTATTTACAGTAATATCTATGCACCTTTACTTGCGTGGCATCTGAAGGTGCAGGTTTTCTCAAATTGGGGTATCACATACCCCTGCCTGAGGGATACACAGTTATGTCATATATTTTTTTTTAACCTGACACAAGCATTTCAAATTCTCTGGAGTGGCAGGTGGCCACACGAATATTAGGTTCAAACGACATGTGAGTCCCATGCATAGCGGAAACTACCTGCAGTTCAACTAGACGAACAAAACTTTACATCAATAAATCACTATAAAATGTTTTGTTACCAAGATGTCAATGACAAATGTCAAATTTAACAACATTCCAGGAGTTTTGGGCTTGTCTCACCTTTCACACATTTGCGTTCCTCGAGTTAGCTCGTGATAGGAGTGTTGTATTTCATTAGTCCAATTAACTTTATGGTTTACCTCAACAAGACGAATCTGGTCATCACAAAAAAAAGCACTCACAAAAAAGCACTGTCACAAGGTCAGAAAGTCAAACGAGGTCAAAAAGTCAAATGAGGTCAAAGTAGGTCTCCAGATGTAGTTCGACCAGACGAACAAAACTTTCCTTGGCGACATCCCTCCAAAATGTTCCGTGCTAGGATATATAAGGATTGTCCTATGGTGACCTTAAATGACCTTGACCTAACACAAAAAACCATAGGGTTCATCATCACCATACGGGCAACCCACATACCTAACTTGAGCATGGTACATGGTTGCGCTCGTTAGATGTCTTGCTGACAAGCTTCCTGAACTTTGCCCTCTCGTTACCTTGGATGCCCTTGAACTGACACCAAAGACAACAGGGGTCATCCTCTCCATATGTGCAACCCCCATACCCAATTTGAGTTGATACCTGTTTGCGTTCGTCAGATATCGTGCTGACGAGGGGTGTCACACACACACACACACACACACACACAACACACACACACACACACACAACACACACACACACAACACACACACACACACACATACGCACGCATACGCACGGTGCGTGACCGCACAGATCATTTGCCTTCGGCAAGGAATCAAAAAGGCTGATCGGAACTACTTAAAATGTGTGTACGAATATTCTTGATTGTAGGACAATAGTTTGGATCATTATATCCTGGCCCTGAATGACCAGATGAGGTATTGTAGTATGTTTGTAATTTCACCTATATTCCCTGTGAAGGCTGCCATGGCGGCCATTTGTATGGTGCCTACTACGGTGTGTAAGAAGTATTCATTAGAGGCTACTCTATGTTGGGTTACCAATGGGTGTTGTAGTCCAGCAAACAATTTAAATACATTGGTTAAGGTGTATTGTTTTTCTCCGTAACATGTTGTAATGTCCAGAGTGAAATCAAGTATTATGAAAACCGAATCAGTATGATAAAACGTACAGGATTAATAGACCAACAGTCCCGGCTACTAATTTACTACTTTTTGAATCATTTAAAGGTATACATTATGTATCACTGTATACATGCCTTCTCGCTGGGCTGAGCGCCCAGCGAGAAAAATTCGATCGACCCTGCCACCCTGCTTCGAGGTTTTGAGAAGTAGAGGACGTCATGTGAAGGCTCATTACCTGGTGTTATATGAACTTGGATATTAGTTATGCGTCGCACCACGTTCTTGTGAACTTCCAACATTTAACGAGTAATAATAAGCAATCTACATAGACTATAGCACATAGCACAAATATCCATGGAAAACAGTTGTGCCCACTGGTTTGCAGCTTGGGTTTTCACCGTTTTAATATCAAACAAGAATTATGTATGGAATATATTCCGTGGAATTGAATTTAGTTTAATTTCGGAATGCATCTACAGTTCTCTCCAATACGCAGAGTTTGTTCATCGCAAGCAATCAAAATACCGTCCCATTGCGGTGCAATCCAACCTTGTAAAATATGCATGATACAACGCCTGACTGTCTCCAGTTTGGACAGACGTAGGCAGCAATTCGGGTCGGTCGACTGAAAGGTGAAAGTGACAAGTTTTGTCACCGTAACATATTTCCCATGTGCGGTTGTCAACGTTGAACTCGATCTAGAAGAACGTGAGAGAAAAATTGAGAAATGAGCGTTTCTGTGGATATGCCGCAGTAAGGTTAAGTGTGGGTATTCCCGGTTTCACCGGTAGTTCACGTATTAACATATCTATTTTCGCCGGTCTTTTTGATAAATATCTATTAACATTTTTTTTTTTCAATTGTAGTGATCATCACCAATTGACGTATATAAATCGAGCTTATATTTTGTATATCTAATAGTGTTAACAAGCCTAAATTAGCTAAATCGTCAAAATTCCTCATTTTCTTCGAAATGACCTCCAGCGTACACTAAAAGTGATAGGGACCCTGTTTCCCCATTAGAATACTGCATTCAAAATTATAACTTGAGACCAAATATTCTGGACTTGGAGGACAGGCTGTGGCGTCTTTTGATTTTATATGACCTATGAAACAATATATTGAAACAATATGCATACAACCGTTTGATAGTTTCCCCATTCAACACCGAAAACAAAATAAGTGCATGTACTCCCTCCCCATATGATAGTTGCAGGCCACATTCCAACCTGGACGTATCTTGTCAACAACATTTTCATACTTTACCATCTCCGACTTCAAATACCAACAAACCCAAAACAACAAACCTTCGACCTGACCCTAAAACATTTACTCCCATGGGTAACCCACATACCAAATACAATTTAGGTGGGATTGAGTTATTGTGTTTAACAAAGAAAAAACCCAAAGCGTCATACATACATACACACACGCTGTCATGACTGTAGATATTCCCCATAAACAAGCCCACAATAATAATAATAATAATAATAATAATAATAATAAAATAATAATAATAATAATATAATAATAATAATAAAATAATAATAATAATAATAATAATAATAATATAATAATAATAATAAATCAGTGTTCTTGAAAGCATTAACATTTCAGACCAAAACTACATCGGCAGAGGGGAGGGGGGGGGGGAAAAATAAATACCTGAGTTGTTAAATTACCCCGAATTCGACTTAGCTTCATTGTAGCCAGGCAAAAAGCTGTAATTTTACCTCATGAGGCAAATCTCGCAGACAGTGAATTATTCTCATAGCCCTCCTTCGAACGTCTCTGTGGCAGCCTATCTTTCGCGGAATATGGATTCCACACTTTCACAGAATGCGCCAGTGAGGTCGTAACAACTGCCTCATACCTCTGTTTCTGTCGATAATCACGTGCGTAGTGTTTTTCCCCGCATATGAAACAGGTTTTTCCCTGCTACGTCTTTCATTACGATGTCCCTTGTGTCCATTGATTTCGACTAATGCTAGGGGTCGACTTACCGCCTGACTGACCTTGGGGCCTCTGTTGACAACCTTTAGTAATCGCGCCACCTCGCCACCAACCGAGGTGCTTCGATGTATTAATCTGTAAACGTTACCATCTCTTTCATGGTGTAAGGTTTTCTCTTTTGCAATGTTCCTCGTTCGGGGAAGCAGCAATTTAGGAACTGTTCACGGAGAAACAAACTAAAAAGTTCCCAATAGTCGGCTACTTTTGAAAGATCTAACCACTTGGAACGGTTTGCTCTCTAAACTTCCTACGAAAATCTCCATATGTTAGCCCGAATGCCTTTGGAACGGCTGCTTAAACAATGTCATAATCGAGTCAATCATTGGTGGCAAGCGTGAGATGCAAACAGTGCTCTGCCTCGAAGTAGATCAGCGCGAAATTGCTAACAAGAGGGCAATCCTCGGAGTTGCATATCTCATCGGCATCCATGAAAATTCAGTCTTCAGAAGTTCAGAACCTTCAGAAAATTATACTGCATGACATGCCTGGAAAAGCTGTCTAAACATTGAGTTGGCTGCAATATGAGGGAGACGTGGAAAGCAGACGGTCTAGATCAGTAGTTCCCAACCAGAGGGAAATTTCCCCCGGGGGAAAAGTTTCAAGATTTCAGGGGGGAAAAATGTATACAAAGGTAATCTTCTTTTTTTTTTGCATAATTTTTTTGAGTTGTGAATTCTTCTTGTTAACAAGCCAATTACATACAAGTTTAAACCCTTTCCCGCATCTCCCCACCTATCAACCTCCAATTATTATGTATTTCATATGGGGAACGGCTTCAATCGAAAGGCAAAGGGGGAAATGGGAAAAAAGGTTGAGAACCACTGGTCTAGATTCTGGTGTGACTTCCCTTGGTCAAGTCTTCCAGGACTAGTTAGGATTGAAATTGAAGCCTTGAGTTGTCAGACCCGTCCAGATCGGCTGGGAGAGATTCCATTCCGGGATAGTGAATGGCGAATTGTTTTAGCAGTCGTTCTCCATTATTATGCAAATTTCAATTCATTAGGGCTAACATCTCTCTCCAGGGTATCTCGGCCCACGATGAGTGGGGGAGGGGGATGGGGGAGGGGAAGGGGGGTGTGAGGTTGAGGGGAGGGGGGTGGTAAATGCAGGCTTCCCAGTACTTCACTATGCCCCATTACCCTCAACTTGCCATTTTGGGCCCACTTATCTTCTAGGTTATTCAATTTATTCCCAACTTACTGGATTATTGTGGAAAGTTCCATCTATTATATGTCATGCTTCCCTTCTGCCATTTCCCGTTCTTGAAGCTCTCATTTGACCTCGGACTTTTTATATTCTGCTGGCGGGAGAACCTGAATTGAAGCAGAACACCACCTTTACACCTGATGTACATCCGCCAGGTGTTCCCCGTCAAAAAAATAGACCATGTTGTTTTCGCTTTCTCAGGGGCCAAAATTGGGGGTTTTCGCCTCCTCAGCGGATCCTATTTTGCCTTATTCTGGAAGAACACAATCGTCTGTGCAATTGTATACATTAAAAGAATCTGGCTGCAGTTGAGTATTTTTTCTCCAAAATATTCCCTGTCTATTATGATGTAAGATGCCATCCTGTGACAGCATGCATGTCTAAAAACTTTTAAAGCAGTCATCAGAGCAAACTTCACTGGTCAGACTCCAGACGCGGAAGATGGAAATTCAGGTGGAGTATACCGTATTTAACCTGCTCTGGGCTCAGGAAAAAGGGTCTGAAGTGTAGGTTATCGTTGTGACTATTCTTGGCAATACAGTATTTTGACTAGGGGAAAACACTCAATGTGGAGTACAACTAACTTGGGCCTAGCCTATATGCTTATGATATTACTCGGTATAGCCTAGGCCGGGGTTAGTTGGGACTGTTGCTGAGAGGTTCAATCACATTGTACTGTAGACTGTAAAAGTAGCCAAGGCTAGGGCTAAATGACATGGGGGGGACTGTAGAATGCCTATGCCATGTTTACCTGGATGTATGAGATTTATGTTAGAAATTAGGGGTGGGGGTTACGGTTAGATTCCATTCCAGAATCCCAAATCTTTTGGGTACAACACCTAAACCTGATTCACACTAACACCTTGCGAGTGCACCTCATTGGTGGACCCCCGACACCCATGGCACCCCACCAGAGGGTACCCCTCAGTGGATAGTTCTTAACCACCACTATCATTACCATAGCACCCGTTGCTATGGCAACCCTCAACAGTATATATAGGTGAAATGTAAATGATACAATATCTCATCTGGCCCTTTGGGACCGATGAGATAAAAATGTGGCCATGCAAGGCTGAAGCATGGCTTATATTGATTAATGTGAATTTATGAGCTTGTTTCAATTGAATTTCACTGTTTGGGTCAAATTTCCTGCTAAAATATGATATAAGGTTCGAAATGGGGCAGTTAGGTCCGGAAATGACCAATTTCTGGCCTTTTAGTGTGGATCAATGGCTTCAAGTGAGCCAACAGTGGGTTGATGATAATTATTCTATTCAGGTGGAATGGCTAGGGTCAGATTCCAAATGTATAATCCTAAATCTTTTCATTACCAACACATGAACCTAATCCCTGATCCTCACTAACCTAACCCTACCCCTAATCCCTACCAGTAATTACAGGCTAACACTAATCTCATACATCCAGTTTACCAACCAAAATTTTGGGTGTACCATATACTGTACAATCGTACCGCTAAATTAGCCATGTAGCCAGGCGTGGCGTGATAACCGATGTTCACACACGTCTAGCTGACGATGCTAACATGTTTCACTGGAGACAATGCTACACTTTGGAAAGTCTTGTCCGTGAGGAGTTGCAAAATTTACTGCTTGGGTTTGCATAAATAAACTCTCTCTAAATGTGGAAAAAAAAAAAAAACACAAATACATGGCATTCAATTATAGAAACCCCAATTACAAATATATTGACGAATGGTAATACCTCCTGCAGGGTTGATTCATAAAATTCCTTGGTGTCGCTATTGACTCGAATTTGACCTGGAGTGAGCATATTTCTTTTATATAGAAAAGAAGGGGCTAAGAAGATTGGTGTAATCTCCAAATTAAAATACATGTTACCTCGTCCAATATTAAGGACTATTTATCTCAGCTTGGTTTACTCTCATTTGCATTATTGCTCAACTATATGGTCAGTAATAGGCGTTTGAAACTATTGTTTACTCTTCAGAATCGAGCAATACGGACAATTACTTTAGCCTTGCTACGTACAAACACTGCCCCGATGTTCTCTTCTTTAAATCCTCCAAATAATGAATATGATCACTTCAACAATTGCTAAGTTCACCGCGGCGTGAACTTCTTAAAAGTTCCAATTCATTCTATAACAAAACAATTCTGTTCACAACTACAACACTAGACAGCCACGGACTTGAATCCATCATTACACCGATCATCTAATTGTCGACTCAGTCTCAAGTACGGTCTACCTGTATATGGACTAAATTGCCTCCTTACCCCAAGCTCTCTAACAAATTTGTGTTTGATACAGATATCCAAAATAATAAGTTAAATTTAGGAACGTTGCTACTTATCTCGAAATAAGTGTACGTGAGTGTAGATGCGGGGGGGGGGGGGGGGGGCGGGGTGGACTATTTTTAAATATGTTGATGTTATTGTTTAGCGAAGAAACATGTTCTTGGTATACTTTTTTGGGGAGTGTTACTGGCGTCTCGATGAGCGCACCAGGGTTTCTACTGCACTTCCTTTCTCATTTTTATTCTTCAGAATTATCTCTGTTATTGTTAAAACTTTGTGGAAAAACAAATAAACGAAACGAAACGAAACGAAACGAAACGGAAGTAATGCGCTGGCATTAACCGCCTATTTGCTCTCCTTGTGCCAGTTGTAAGAGGTGAGTAATTTCAAATCCTAGGATATATCATTCAATGGTCAGCCTATCCTGGTTAATGTGGGGGTTGGGGGTAAAAAACGGGTGATCCCGATCGGCCAAAACCATCGGCCGACCTCGTCTGGTACTCGGGGGAGACTCGCGTCTAGTTTATTCTATTTGCAGGTGACGCTCCAGTTACGTCGATAAATATGTCCGCTTGACATTTGGCTGTCTGCAACTCGACCATGCCCCCTTGTACATGAAGTGTTTATGCTCAATAAACTCCTTAAGAGCATCGCCTTGGAGGCCTAGTTTCTTACCACCAATCCTTCGCGATGCAAAGGCTTCGGCCTCCTTTTCCCGGCCAGCCTACACAAAGGAACAAGGTTGGCTACATAGGTCTAGTGGGAGGCTGAAAAATGGGAAGGATACAAAAAAAGGGAAATATACCCCTCTTACAACGAAACAATATGGCCTCTCAAACAAGTGCTTCAGGAGCAGTCCCGTTGTACCAATAATATGTGAATAAAAGCTACGGATATGTGGGTTATGAATTAGCCTTTTAAAATGTGGTCAAATATTCCGAAACTGGAATCTGAGAATATGACTGTCAGATATAGTCCGATAACTTCCAAAACGCCTACACCAACTGGTTTGTAATTAACAGAGCGGTTTTACGACATTAACACCAGAGTGTCATCTATGTCTCCTATACAAACATCTGCCCCTATATTCCTCCTATAGGGGTGTATAAATGGCAAGTAGATGTCAATTGTACCGATATCTGATTGCACATGCAAACGAAATGCAACCCCTAGTTCATAGTTCTGGATGATACAATGACATAATTGATGAAGTGGGTTAACCTTGTATAGTAATGGTAATAGTAATGTCGGTACATCTAGGGGGTCCCGATAAAGTGCTTAACAGTGTATATCCGATATAGAGAATATGATATACAAATTACGACTGGTACGAAGTAACGTGTGAAATCGTTGTAGTGATCAAAATCTCGACAACACATCCCTAAAACTGGCCCAGACAATGTTGCCGTTATTACGACGAAAAATAGCGTGTTCCCTCCACCATGACCAACAATACAATGAATAAAATTAACAAGACATCCTTTTAACCAACGTGCGAAAATAGTGTCTGTCACAACGCCGAACCTGGGGTGACACCGCTGTCAATAGAACTAGTAGCATACACATAAATTTTAGTAGATTCAAACACAAACGATCCGTTTTCTCTGAAGCGATGTTGACACTCCTGACCAGAATATACTCATAGACAAAATTCACAAAATGATCCTGATAATTGATCCCATCACTTTGAATATCCACTGGTAACGACTCACTGGCTTGTAATTACCAGAATGAGAGCGATTCGCATTTCCTGAAAATAGCTTAAACATTTACCTTTCTCTAATCCTCAGGAACCACACCCTCTTCAAGAGTTAGAGTTTAGTGGCATGAAAAGGTGAGAGATAACGGAATTTTTATGAGAAACGGGTAAACGCCGTCGGCTCTCGGACCAGAAGAGCACACTATTCTCCGGGTTCCCTTGACCAAGTCAGGCGTACAAACAGTATCGATAATAATATTAGGAGACACACCAACAACTAGGTCATCACAACATCAAGGTTTTCTCGAGTGAAAGCCGTCGAAAAATAACTGTTGAGAACTCCAAACATATCCTACCTATCGTTGCTCTTACCCCCGTCACTGGATATAACAATAGACCATGCTGTTTTTCACTTTCTGCCGACTCTTAAAAATTGGAAAACATGTCATTTCTAGCTACATGGAATTGTCCGTTACATCAAGAGGAATATATTAGCCCCATTACACTCACAAAACGTTGGCTAAATGATTTCATTACGAATGAATGTGTGAATATTGACAAATTTATATTAGTGCAGTGGTGACCGAAGGGAGGAGAGATGTGCCTCACGTTAACGGACAAGTGGTGTATCCCAATAACGTAACATTAGAACATTCAAATCAATGAAAATTCTTGCAGTCGGTCTAAGACCCTACTACTTCCCTGAGAGCCATCTCATATCATCCACATTACAGTGCATGTTCCCAACTGCTATGTCGCTACATGTGCAGTTTTCGCTAGTGAGACTACGCCTAGAGAATTCTGTTAAGTAATGGAATCCTCACTTCCCAAATAAATAAGCAGGTCCCTTGAAAACGTTCATGGAGGGCCACTAGATTAGGTTCACTGGTTAGGCATTACTCTATCAGAAAAAAATAAGGCGTCTCGGTCCTAACTTGTTGGAGTTGAGGCGAATTCGGGGTAATTTGATTCAGGTTTTCAAAATGTTCGAGGAGTTCGAGGGCCTTTCCTTTCACTATATCTTTGAGTTTTCCAAGGTTACCGCCAATAGGGGTCATTGCCTCAATGTTCGTAGTAAACGCTGTAGCTCGAACGTCCTAAAATTTCCTTCTCGCAGAGAGTTATTAACTGAGTGACGTAGCTTTAGAAGATGTTTGGTTATGTCTAAGAATACGAATGCGTTCAAGAATGGCGTTGATTTATTTTCAAGAATTGCGGGGGAATTGTTTTTGGCAATTGTTATTTTTTCTCATTTGGGATGTTGTAGCTTCAGGGTCCTCTATGAGGATTTTTTTCCTTCTTGACCCTTTTTCCTGAACTGAACCCAGAACAATATTAAACAAGTTTTTATCGGCCTCCGGAAGATGAGTGGGTATACAAAGGGACAATCGATCATGCAAATTAACTCCACACGTTCTTCAGAGGATTTAACTTCAATGATTATGTGACATTCATGAGACATACCTCTCTACTTCTCATTGTTTCACCTGATGATTTTTAAATTCACTAGAAGTGGCTGGCCCGAATGATTTGCAGCCTTGTGTCTTGAAAGCATGTGCCAATCAGCTTGCCCATATATTTGCCAATATTCTTAATATTTCATTCAGCACCAAGAAGATCTTAGTCATGTTATGTATCATCCATGTTCCAAAGAAACCGCAAATCACCCAAATGAATGATTGAAGACCTGTTGCCTTGACTTTGCAATGATAACGTTTGAGCGGCTATTCCTAAAACAACTGAAGCCTCTTGTGGGAAATCACTTATATTTAGCTAATAAGATGCATGGGATGATCTCATTTTAAAGGATTCTTACTATTTTAAAAATAGCTCCCAATATGTGAACACCTCTTCTCATCAGTCCATATCCCTGACCGGCTCACCTTTTCCTCCGCCCGACAACCGACATCGCCCGCTCTAACCGGCCCGTTACAAGCCTGCTATTCCTCGACTCTATAACGTGTTGACCTACAGAAGCGTCTCCCCTAACATACTGGCACTGATGTTCACGCGCCCTGATTTTGCTATCATCAACGATCGACACATTTCTGACATGAATGAACCCATCTCCACTAGCCTCCCAAGAGCAACCCCGCGAGTTGACGTCCCTGCCAGGCGACTAACTTCGATCACATAGCAGCTATCCCGTACCCCAGAGGCTGCGAAACACCCAAACGACCGCTTGTGAATAGAAAGACACGAATTCAAATCTGTCAATAGAACTCATTACGTAGTCAAATGTGTGTTAGCAACGATGACTACAATGAATAGCTACAATAATAACGGGGGGATAATAATATAGATTTAAAGGCAATCATCAACGCCCACGGAGCTGACAGAAGAAACGGATCTGAGAAACGGATAAAAAAAGAATTGATCATGATTGATAAGAGGAGAAGAAGTTGACAATAAATAAACGTAGCCCTCTTCCGCGATCAAGAACATATCGACGAAAGGAAAAGAGAAAACAATGAAGTACCAGGTGTTGAAACTGGAAACAAAGGGGGTTGTGGAATGTCCCCTCCGAGGTAGTCCCGAGCTGTAATCGGAGCGCTTGGGTCAGTAATAATCTGGATAGACCCATAAAGAGGACTATATGAGAATTACAACAACAGAGAACAGCTATTGATGCAAGCACTTTTTGACAGAGCCCAAATCATCAGAAAGGTGCTAGATCTCCTAGGGTTAGGGTAGGACTCGGGGATCCAGTGAATGAATTTATGTACCAGTTATATATGCTATGAAATATCTAACTTAAATATTAATAATGATAATCAGCATTTGTCGGTTGTGTTACGGGGCACTGTAGATAAATGTATACAATACATCAAATATGGCCGTATTACAATACAATGGCGTATCCTTCTAGGATTTTAGGATCCGCTAATCAAAACATAATGATTCCGGCACCCGCTCAAGAAAAGAAATGCTGCCAGAAAGCTCTCCAACAAATTCCCACTCATCTCCGCTTCTGTCCAGACAGTGTTCCTTTCCAGTCTAAACTTAAGTTCATCAGTTCCATTGTCCTACATTTTATAACTGCCTTTTGTTTCTCGTATCTTTCTGTGAAGCGTTTCGAGCCTTCTGGAAGAGGCGCTATATAAACAGTGCTAGTATTAATATATTTACCATATAAATTTGAATTGCACGTTCAGTCACGAACGGATCCGGGTATTTTATATTTATATTTGAAAGAATATTTTCATTACTGCTAGATATTTCTTATTTCTATATTATTATTTGAAGCGGTTATTTTAGTAACATTTCCATATTGTACATCTATCTTTATTTCATGTATATATGTTCTAGAGGGCCTCATGGAAGATAAGCTCCTGCTAATGAGTTACCCTCCTTAAAACGAAGGTTAAATAATAATAATACTAATTAATATTAATACTAATAAACCACGGATATGTTACGTGGGTACTATTGAGGATTCCAGTTTTGCAAGAGCCCTTTAAGAGCCGCCTCCGTTATAATACACACTTGGGATTCATTCTAAGGAAAGAGTTTCGAATACATCATTGTATCCTGTCTTACCTGATGTTTTGTAAAGTTGCTACTGGCCATTTAGGTTCTAGTGTGTGATTGCGAGGTATACCCAGGCAAGACACATTTCCTGAGAGATCAGTCGGTCTCGTCGCTGCATTATGTTTGCCATTCGTAGCTGTCTATTCTAAATTCAAATATCATCACACTTCAAGTAGTTGTCGAGAAATTAACAATTCCTAAACATTATATCAACTAGTGATTATGTCGCCTTCAGCAATCTGTTATCTTTCGTGTTATCGATTCATTGAATATCAATTAGTTTGACAAACACTTTGACCTTCTTTCAGGTAAGGGGAAGTCAAGATGATCCTTAGTGCTCATGACCCAGAATACGAGGGATTCCAGACATCATGGAACCAGCTGTGATCACTGAGCCTGGAAGGAACGACTAACCAAATTGCCTATTGTGAGACCTGAAGAAGGGAGGCAATTATTCATAGTTCAATTGGTAGGGCGTTTGCACGTAGGAGAGCGAAAGGTCCGCGTTTTTCGGATCCGGTGGAGCTACGAGTCCTCACGCAGATCGAACAAGTGTCCATAAAATCACGCAGTCTATCCCTACTGTGCATGGCTCTATTAGACGGGGGCTGCACGCTGCTATTGGAGAGGCGCACGTTCCAAATGCCGGGAAACATTGCCGTGTCGGACAGATGCTAGAGCTTTGATCGAATGGAACAGAGAATGAGTTTGTGGTCGAGAAGAACACCCCTTCGCTGCATATTGAAAAAAAAAAAAATGGATTGTTCTTTACCAGTGTCTCCATGGCCTCTCGGCAAGTTGAAATCTACGCGTGAGAGACGCGTCACAGTACACAGGTGCATTTAATATCTTTTCGACGACCGACCTGTCTTAATTTATTGAAAATGGAGACAACAGCGCGTTGAATCATGCGTGATCATGGGGTTGGGATGTACCGCAAAGAAACAGAATCTCAATAGGTTACTACACATTACCTCAGTGTAATGGGGCAGAATGCGAATCCCTCACTAGGTACACTGAATAATGAATGCCTCTCTGGCGGTACCTTAATGTGGGGTGGGGTAATCACACAGGCAGACGGCAACTTGCAAATTGCCTACCCATCGTTCGTCCCTGCTCCAATCCCTTGTGCTGACCGTTCAGCGAGAAGGCAATAGGTACCATTTTTTATTCCTTGCGAAGGCAAAAGGAATCTATGCAGTCACGCACCGTGCGTATGTATGTGTGTGCGTGTCTGTGTGAGTGTGTGACACCCATTGTCAGCACGATATCTAAAGAACGCAAGCATATATCAAGTTCAAATTAAGTATGTGGGTTGGACATATAGAGAGAAGACCCCAATTCTGTTGGTGTCAGTTCAAGGTCATTCCAGGTCATGATAGGGGCAAAGTTTAAAGAGCTTGTCAGCACGATATCTATCGAACGCAAAAATATATCAAGTTATGTGGGTTGCACGTATGTGAATGACCTATTGTTTTTTGGAAATAGGTTAAGGTCATTAAGGTCACCATAGGAAAAACCTTATATTTCTTGGCAATGGAACATTTTAGAGGGATGTCGTTATGGAAAGTTTTTATTCATCTGGGCGAACTACATCTGCTGACCGACTTTGACCTGTTTGACCTTTTGACCTCTTTTGACTTTTTGACCTTGTTACATTGAGTGCTAATTTTTTGTGATGACCAGATTCGTCTTGTCGAGGCAAACCGTAAAGTGAATTAGACTAATGTAATACAAACACTCCTATCACGAGCTCAAGGAACGCAAATGTGTGAAAGGTAAGGACAGCCTAAAACACTGCGAATGTTTTCAAAACTTGACGTTTGACATTGAATCTTGGCAACAAAACATTTTAGAGGGATGTTGTAATGGAAAGTTTCGTTCATCTAGGCGAACTGCATGTTGTTTCGCTATGCATGGGACCCTTATATGTTGTTTGAACTTATGGATATTCCGTGTGGCCACATGCCACTCAGCACATAAGATGCTTGTGTCAAGATAACAAAAAAATGACATAATTGTGTCCAGTGCCCCGATAAATATCCCCCACAGGCAGAGAGTTACCCAATTCAGATGTCACCCAAGGAAAGTGTGTAGATATTAATGTATTAAATACACCTGTATGACTCAATTGTCCACCTTCCCATTATACACACAATTTCCGTGGACAGACTGATATTGTCTTGTGGCACTGCAGTAAGGAGCATAATACCTTTCACCCATGTTGTCCTAAAGTCAACAGTGGTGTTGTGTGGATCACTGGTCCAGTCTAAAGGACACACCTATAAACTCGCATGTTTACTTGTGTATTGAGATCTAAGTATAGCCATGCATACCCTAACCCCAGTGGCTGTGACAAACGTGATGATTATTTATGAGCATTCTCAACAAAGTAGGTCAATCTAAAGTTAATTTAAAAGGATACAACCAGTAGTGTATATGGCAGAGTGTGGGGTGGAGTGCCCCGGCCCCCTGACAGGTTTCACTGTGAAGAAAAGCACTGAAAACACCAAGGAGGTAGGTGCACGCAGAACTTCCTGATGATACACTGTTTACCATTAGCAATTTAGGTACACAGTTTATCCCCACTTCTGCCACTGCGTCGTGTGACCCCCAGAACACAAAACCGAACCCAGCACAACCGGGAACAGTACCCCTACCACCCACAACCCCCCTTACATCACGACAGGTCTCCGCACAAAATTGCGAATCTATCTACCTATCTATGACTTTGGTATGTACTGCTACAGCCCATTATTTGCATAATTTACCCGAAAATTTAGTTTTGTCCTATGTGAACAACACTTGCCGGATGGGGACTTTGTTCCTGACAAAAGTCGGGTTCGTTTTGAAGTCACCGGAGGTCGAATATGCATACTTTTTATGATTTTCCAGAATCGTCAGTGATTTGTCAGAATTGAATAATACTTAGTGAATGGGGAGGTCAGTTGTTCTCCACAAAAGTAGTAGAAGGGAAGCCGACAGTATCTAATAGGGGTAATACAAGTTTTCGGTTTTGCCTGTTAGTAGCCACTAGTCTGTGAGCTATGGCAAGAATCGCGACACGATTTAGTGTCTTGTTAAAGTCTTTGGTATGACCCGGTCGGGATGTCGGACCCCGGTCTCCCGGGTGGAAGGCCGACGCCCTACCAACTGTGCCAACCACTCGGTTATTGCTATTTTGCCCATGAAACACTATAAATTATTACAAAACTTCTCTTTTTCGGTAAATGTTATTCATTCTGATGTCAATTTTAATGTTTCATACAACGATGAACTCGAATATCTGTACGAGAATTTCACTCATCTCCATCCTTGGTGTTTTTCGTGGAATACTGAAGGAAAAATAGGGGAAATTCAGCTTGAAAAATGCATGATGCTATCCAAAATTCCTGTGAAAAGAGATCTCGGCAATGCACAAATTCGTCACGCCTGGCAGCTTGGGGTACATCCTCATTTGTCATACGTCTTTTTATTCCTGGTTTGGTGAGAGGCGTTCATGTTCTGCAGGTCTTGGGCTTGGGGGAGCGTGCACCACTCCTACGCTCGCAGGAAAAAAAAAACAAAGATGAAAAAAAAAAACTAACGTGGTCTACGAGTTCACACTTTGGAAATCATATGCTGTGGTATCGTGTCTAACTTTGTGACACTTGAATCGTAGACAATTGCCTAGATTACCTACCCCCCCCCCCCCTCATCCCATAACCACAAGCTTGCGGATTTCCCATAAAATAGATTACCTTCGTTCACGAATGTTCAAATTGACAGATATCGCCTGCCCTGCTGTCCCCTCTTCTAGTCGCCCACAACACGCGCTATGTATCGTTCAATTCCATCCGCTTCGAGGGTACAGGAAGCCTTGGAGTATCGACTATCCGGAAGGATTGATTGTTCAACAATATTTTCGGTGAATATTCCCATCTGGTTGGCCGGCGGAGTTTCTGCTCAACACGAGTTGGAAGTCAATCAAATACCCTCGTCCTTTCACATCCTGGACTTGTGACCAGGCAAAGTTGGAATTACTTTTGAGACAAGTCGTCTCCCGTAATTGCATAGTACCACAGCGCCTCCTCCTGGCCATCATCCGTCACTGTGACATTCCTCACATCACTCCATGAAATGCTGATCATCGTTCTTAGAAATCAACAACTAACAAATCTAAAGTTGGGGCTGTGACCTTACCCTATAACATCATAATAATGTCAAGTTCAAATCGATAGCATTTGCATTTCCCAAGCATTCTGATTGCACCCACACTTCGTCATTGTTCACAACTCCCTGCAACGGGAGGCAATTGGACCACAAAATCCGCCACAGGTCATCGTTCCTAATCCATCCCCAGTCAGCAGTTATCCTTTGACTCCGGTTGATAATGCTATGTTCGGCCCCACACGCATCCATCTTGGTAGGGGGCACGCTTCACATGCTGGAGTAGAGCAGTCCTAGTTGAAAGACGTCTTCGTATAGTCTCCGCTTCAGAGCATACATTTCCACCCTTTCCACTATCAACGCCGTCAGCTCTACCTGTCATACATCATGACGACGAACTGCTCTAGGACTTTCATATCAGTGTCTTGTACCGAAAACGGATACGGACTGAGCTTTTTGAAGACAACAGGAACTCCGTCACACACACCCAAAGTTTACCATGCAGTCTACTTCACCTTCCACGGAATACTGAAATAAACATCACAACCGATGAAAGCATGAAAAATTAGCAAGCCACTGCTCGTCTGTTGTCCATTTGAGGGTAGTAATTCGTGAACGCGAATTCACCCCAGGCTCTGACCTTGACGAAATGCAGCTTTGACAATGACATTTTGGCATCCCTCTTCGACCGCTTGTTTGGGATGCACGAACATCCGCTTGTGTGCTTTCTCGTGACTGCAGGGGCTATACCATACTAGTTCATAGAATGATTGCTGACGTCATCCTCTCCGCTTATTACAATAATGACATTGGTCGAAGGCATTTGGGAAATCTTGCCAGCCAAGTAGTTGAAGAGCTCTGTCTGGTTGTTGCTGTCCCTCAGGAAAGGTTGCCAGTATGAGAGAGTTCTACCGCTGCTTGGTAATTCTCTTCCTCGCTTCGACCTCGTCTCATTCTTCAGACTAGATGGGAGGTGGACATGAAACACAATGTCTGTGCGCTTGTACTTTTCCGTCGATCCCTGTATGGTGGGCGGGCGCCCAGCTCTGCGTAATCTTCTAATTTTATCGAAGTTCGTTGTAGTAGACAGGTGACCAATGCTGAACCGTTAACAATGATGCAATCGCCATCGATTCTACGCCGGAAACAGTGACATGGATTATACAACTGCGGTAAGCTGAGACTTCTGGCAAGTATACATTTTACCACCATCACTCGTTGCTGTAGGAACAGGTGGTTCTCGTGACGAAAAAAGGGTAACTCTCTCTGATCTGACGAGAAATGAACAACTCAAGTGGACAGTTGACAGTCTTTCTTCGTCATCTTTCCCTTGAGAAGGCATCATGATCGGGCTCCTGGCTAAAAAAAATGCGGTTCGATTCTTCTTGATAGGCGAGTAGAGAATGAATGTGTCTTCTTCCACCTCCTTTATGAATTCTGCCGAACTGGTTTTGCCCTTCTCATGGTAACTGAAGACCATGACCGCTACACTGGCGTCAATATTGACTTTCGTGTCTAAGGAAAACAGATCCTGGCTGCATACCTCGACGGAAGTGCCCATGTCTTCGGTGACGTCCGAGACGGTGGCGTCTGTGTACCCTATCAAGAAATGTCCTCTGAGCTTGTTGAGACTTTTCATGGCATGTTCGCTGGATTCCTTAGCCGCAGATGTTGTTTCGTAATTTTCGCAAAACTTTGGGCCGTCTACCATCCATCTTCTCATTGCCGATGGAGTCATGGGTGATGCCAATCGACCCACCACCAACCGTGATGACTGCATTGGCCTGCACGTGAGCCTGATCGATAGCGATCCCGGAAACTCACCTCTCGATTTGTGCTTTCCTCGGCAACCCGTGGATGCTTCTCCTCCAGAGTAGCCAGGTAACCATATTTCGGAGGCGGATCGTTACAGCCATTTTGCATAATTCACGTTGTTGTTCACAAAGAAATGTGGTATAAGCCCAGCAATGGCAGAGCGGTAAGGAAAGCGTGTCGTACCCTCTTCTCTTGTCACTCTTGTGTAGGCTAGACTATATATCATCAAGCGATAACATGATAAGTGCTCTCTCCCGTCTTGCGGGGTTAGACAGAAGGTTGTCGATGCGTTCTATATTCCCACTGTGGAAAATTCATCACTAGAATAAACAATTATCGAAATGGTCAGTAGTCAATGAGCCGAGGTTCTATGCTACTTCTTGATATTTTTATGAGCAATGCAGCAACCATCTCAGAAAAAAACGCTATTTCGAAATTTGGCCGCCATTTTGAAATGGCTAGAAGGATCCTGCCGATATGTTCCATGTTTCCACTGTGGGAAACCCATTATGAGTACAAAAAAAAAATATCGAGCCCGAAGGTTTTCTATGAGTACATCCTATTTTTTTAGGAGCAATGTGGCGGCTATCTTGGAAAATAGCCGCCAATTTCAAATTTGGGTGGCTAGAGTAATGTTGTCGATATGTCCTACATTCCCTCCGTGGAAAACCCATCATTAGAATGAAAAATATCGAAATTGGCCAATTGCCGAGGGCATTCCTGGATTTTATGGCATTGTGACAGCCATCTTGGAAAATGACTGCCATTTTGGATGTACGCATGGTATCAGTACTTTTGGAAAGAAGGACCTGTCCGGAAGTGAAAACTTGCTGAAAAGTGGATGCAATTCGAATGTCTATACAAGAAGACTAATAATTGATGTGTGTTCGGATATACTTGATTGTTAGATTGCAGTTTTGCTCATCATGATGGATCATGATGGATCAAGCTCCTACTTGTTATGTGTGTTCCCAACAGTGCGTACATTACCTCTATATATTTTGGCAATGTATAGGTCACCTGAGGTCAGCAGAGGTCTGGAATCCTTGTCTGGAATCCTTGTCAACACGACGTCCAGAATGGTCAGTCGGATCAAGTTGAAATTTGCTGTGTAACTTCTTCATGCCTAGTACATGAAACCCATTGGGCCACATTAGTCAGATACAGGTCATTTCTAGTATGAAAAATGTGAAATTTGTGAAATGTGGATAAGTAGGCCAGATTCTGTTTGTGAATACGATAACTCGAGAGGTCAGAGGCCCCACATTTTGGTGTGTAGCTCTCTTATAGGGAGTACAAGAATCCAATTGTTGTTAGTGCAAATATGAGGTCAGAGGTCTGCACCGCTTATTGCATTCTAGTATAGTGAAAGACTAATTGAAAGATTAATTACGGAACGGTGCGAAACAATCATGGTTGGGCGTTAGTGACAGTCAGATGAAACAACCTACGATATGCAATTCTGTAGTACGGGCAGCGTTCCGCATTGAGGCAATCACACAGATATTACGGAATATAAAAATAAAGAAACGCACAAAGCGACTAACGTTCGCTCATCCCACTACAGCGTAATAAGTTAAGCATACCCTCGAGTAATCTCGTAGAAAAGTGATTTGATTGGCGTCAATACGTCTAGTCGATGTAAGTCATCTGTGGGGTTTAATGAATATGGTAATTGCCTCAGCGATCGAAATTTCGATCGCATCTGGTAATGGCTGAGAGACCTCAGCCACAGTGAGTGTGACACAGTAAATATGACCCGGGTGGGGAGAACGTGCTAGGACTAATTTTACTAGTTTATAGTCTTTAGAGACACTCTCTGAACAATAAGACCCCTCAATGGATTAAGCAATTCCTAACAAGGAACACAATCAATTCTATACAATGCGAGCAATCAATCAAAGAGTTGGCTGCTCAATTCTGCAATTCAAGCGGTAGTCATACTACACGCAACAAGTTGTCTTTCTCTGTGCTAGTGTTCACAGTATTACGAATAAGTTCGGCGGGCTCCAACGTTTAGTTCAGGAGCAAACCCGAAGTAGTGGCTGAATGAGGAATGTTCCACAGCCGAATTTCCGTTCCGGGTTGTCTATGGGCAAGATCGATCAGATATTCTTCCTGGCATTGGTTTGGTGAATTTCCGTTGTTGTATGTGCAAAGTGCTGCGTTAAATCGGTCAAAAGGGGAGGATCTTTTTGCGGTGGGGTAGTTTCATCAATTATATATATATATATAATATATATATATATATATATATAGATATATATATATATATATATATATATATATATAGATATATATATATATATTATATATATATATATATATATAATATTATATATATATATATATCTATATATATATATATATATATATATATATTATATATATATATATATATATATATAATAATATTATATATATATATATATCTATATATATATATATGGACAAGAGGCAAAACTGTAAAACCAACAATGCTACGTAAAGAATAGGTGGATCTCGGGAGATGCGAAATAGCGATTGAGCTAGGAAAAATGTGAGTAAAAACAGCCGATATGTTTTGGATGCAGAGCTTTCGGACAATACTAGTCCTTCGTCCGTGCAGTGACCACAGAAGTGAAGTGAAGAGAAGACGGCTGAGAATTTATAGGCCTAGGAACAATGGTCGGGTGAGGCTAATTAGTGTTTCGCTGATTGACAGGGGAAATCCCTTGGGGGATATCCGGGAGGGCCAATTTGCGCCTCAGTGATTGACAGGAGTAATCCTCACAGGTTATGCTAATGAAGACCAAGTTGCGCATTGTGATTGACAAAAGGCGAAATAGGGAGGGGGTGCCGAGTTGTTACCATTATCTCTTTTTTTGTGATGGAGGTCGTTACGGAAGTTCAGACAAAAAAATTTGTGGTCGTAGTCGTTTTCAGGTTCAATTCCCAGTAATTTTCTTTCGCTTTGCGGGATTTAGTGGACCAATTTGGGTCATGCTCGATGCCAATCACTCTCAGGTTTTCAATGGAGTGACTGACCATGTTGAAATGCTTAGCAACCGGCTGCCTCAATTTTTTGGGTCTTGATGGCTGACCGTGTTGGGTCATTCGCTCCCTCAGGGTGTTTTTTGTTTCCCCGATGTACTGAGCTCCGCAGAGGTTACAGTAAATTAGGGAGAACAGGTTTTCGAGACGCAATCAATATTTGATTGAATCGGACATATCGGGATGTCGGAAATTTTGAAACAAGTGTGCGATCGACACGTTGGAAGGTTTTGAGGGATGGGAAGAGGGCGGCTGCCGCCGGGTTTGTTTACGGCTCGGCTTGCTCCGAAAAATGGTGGCGTGACTAGAATGTCACGCAGATTCGAGGTTTGACTGTAGGCAACACCGGGGGTTTCCGGGACGGGGATGTGAGGCGTCCGACTTTGAAGGAGGGGCAAATGCTTGTGAATGGGTGGCTAATGGTGGGAGGGCAGAATGGTATTCACAGACGAGTCGTACTCTGGAGTTGGATTGACGAGTTGTGTACGTCAGAGTTTCAATCGCGAGTTTTCTCGTATTGCAGTGGCCTCTCAATGGAACTCGGAAATACTGCCTCTTTTGGAGATGTTTTGAAAGTGCGGTTGGAACGGGACTCGAAATCAGCATCTGAGGAGCAACGCGTTTCAGACGAAGAGAGTACGTAGGATGTCTCGTGCCAGTGGGGTGGGTGACAACTGCTAGGGAGTAGGTAAATTGTGCTTGTCCGTTGGTTTTGTGAAAACAAGTCTGTTTTGAGTGACCCGTTTTCCAACGTCACAGGGGTATATATATATCTATATATATATATATATATCTATATATATATATATATATATATATATATATATATATAATATATATATATATTATATATATATATCTATATATATATATATATATATATATATTATATATATATATATCAGTGTGTAGTCGAGACCGGCACATCCGAGATCGAGACCGAGACCAGCAAGGTTCGAAACCGAGATCGAGACCGAGACCAGCAAGGTTCGAAACCGAGATCGAGACCGAGACCAGCAAGGTTCGAAACCGAGATCGAGACCGATACCGGAATGTATATAGTGTGTAGGGCAACAATTCAGAGTTTGGAACTGTATTGTAGGCCTATTTACACCCCCATGCTTCTAATTTTGACAGATAGACAAACCTCTGCTCATTGATACATCTGCTTTTTCTACGAACTGCAAAACGAGTCAACACTTCTTCTTCCCGTTCATTCTCCACAATCGACGAGGAATAGGTCTAACCACTGAGTACAAACAAGGGTGGTGCCATGTGAGCATGCACGCCCCAGCCCATTCCCTCCCCCCCCCCCCCCTCCCCCAGTTCGCCAAATTTAACGGTGAAGCCATGAACCAAAATATACAACCCCTCATCACATATGAAAATTAATGTACAAATTAAAGATTGAATAAAATGTAAAGATTGTAAAGATGAGGCTGGTGGACTAATTGGTTGAGGCGTCGAGCTCATGACCCAGTGGGTTTGTGGGTTTCGAGTCCGCGTTGTGCCTTTGAGCAAGGTGCTTTTACTCGATTGCTTCACTCCACCCCAGGGTGTAAATGGGTACCCTGTTAGGCCTATATAGCTTTGCATCTGATAGTTGTGCACCTCTGGGAAGTGATATCACGATGATTTTGCATAACTGTTCAGTGTGCCAGGTCTAACATCAAGGTTGTGCACTATGTAGTGTGGGTGTGAAAAGTTACCAATGAGCAGGGGTAATGATTGTGAGCGACTTTGAGATGTGGTTGCAACATGTAAGGCCGCTAATAAAAATCCGAAATCATTTGGGAAAGACCACCCCGCCAGGATGCAGACCGACATCTTGTCATTCAACACTACTGAATATGGTGACCGAACACATAAAAATTGCGACTGCCAGGATGAGTCCCCACCCCACCAACCCCCACCTCCCCTTTGACCTTGGTCTACCTCTTCTCTAATCATACCAATAACTTGACCCATTCCAAATGCATTACCAGTAGCTTTTGTCCTATGATTGGATGGCCAATTTCATATACAATGTAATGTGACGTTAGTAACGAGAATTCAGCGTTAAGGCCAGGCCAGGTTTCTACTGGTAGACTTTTCCCAAATACCATACAGTTTAGGTGGTCATTTTTCAACTAATCAACAGTAGCAAAATACCCACTGGACAAACAATGCAACCATGGGGCTAGGCCTGTACTACTTAGTACTCGAGGGCATGCTGAATGCTATAAATCTTAAAAATACTTCATTGATTGACTTAGGCATAACTACTCATGACAAAGTGACCAATAAAGCATCCAAGGTACAATAAGTGTACTGAGAACAATCCTCATTCAGGGACTGTGCAGCCAATGTCGGATCAACTTTCGCAACGAAAAACCTCCGGTACCAATTGTCATAAAGGATCTAACCCATCGGAAAAAATCGAAACAAATTCATGTTCACAGTTCATAACATTGAGGATGTAGCCGTTTAGGCTACTGCAGTTACTAGCATTTAATACCAATTACTTTGTCCCTCCGCCCACTAAATTATTAATGAAATCATTAAATATTCACCTCTCCTTCTCTTCTATCACAGTATCAGGAAATTCAGGATTCAGTGTCGCTGGAGAGTTTTGTATTAAGGTAGCATACGTACGGGGTTCCCATGTTTATAGGCCCAGGTTCTTCTTTATTCATTCATTTTTTGTCATGATCAGGGTTAAATATATTGGGGTTGGATAAAAAAAAATTACGTTGAATAGGCCTAATAATACGGCTTTGAAAATCGTGGAAGCCACAGGATACTAAATTCAGGTTTGAACAGACACATAACAATTATTCAGAGCAAATTGATTGGCTAATGCGCAAGCAATATATCCACTGTCAAATACAGGCATTCTTAAAGTGAAGCAACACAAATGAACCAGTCACCAGGCTTCTGACTCCTTGCCTACTGTACTGTGACTACTGTGAGTGTCTGCCAACAAGTTGAAGCTAGCAACAATACTGGGCCCTGGGCTGTTTTCCACACTGACCAAGTACTTAAAAGCCCATCCACTTGCTCTTTCTAGCAAAGCTCAACACTGAAAAACATTTGGGTCCAAGCTATTTTTCGCTGAACTAAGGGAAATTTTCGAAGAGAAAAGACGACAACAACCTTTCCCCGACGGGGGAGGGCACTTTTATCGCGACGGGCGGGCCCGTGCCCCCCCCCCCGCCCCGCTTGCGCCGCCCCTAGTGAGGGCGCTGGTATGTATGTATGTATGTATGTATGTATGTATGTATGTATGTAGTATGTATGTATGTATGTAGTATGTATGTATGTATGTATGTATGTATGTATGTATGTATGTATGTATGTATGTTTGGGAGAGGGCGAATAGTAGAGCGGTATCAGTGTCGCTTTGCATGTAACAGGTCCCGAGTTCGAATTCCAGCCATTCAGCACCGGGCGTTTTTTCCAGAAGTGGCTGTACTTGCAGTTCCACTGATTTCCCTGGTCTTAGGTCCTGGTCTGCTGTTGAGCAGTGGGCTTGGTAATTCGGGGGTTGTTTCGGGGGCACTTGCAATTGGTCTCGTCGGTCGGCTGTGAGCAGTCGCGTCGAACATCTTCCGCTCCTCCAGGTCCTGAGAAAGTGGTCAGGTCCTGGAGTTCACTGATAGTCCGTCGGATGGGGACGTAAAATTGCGGTCCGGGAGCAGGGATTGGTGTCCACTCCTGCCTCGATATCATCTGAGCACTAGTCGAGAAAGAGAAGGCGAGTTGTCGCCGCTGCTCATCCACGATCAAAAATTCGGTTAGGGTTCCACGATGTGTCAAATTGGCTTCCTGAACCCGTAGCAATCAAATCAATCAAATCGATATCAAATCAATGTATGTAGGCACGACGACTACCTAAGCGCGTACGCGAGATGCCGGCCCCGACCTCCTCTCGGTCGAACGTGAATATCGAAAACTTAGCAGTTGGCTTCCGCGAACGTCTCTTATAAGAGCTGTGCCGCCACGCCCCGCTGCGCACCGGGTTACCAACCGCCCCGGGGCGCACGCGCTGCAGGCGCGCCGCAGGCGCGCTCGGGCTGCCAGTCCCCCTTAGCGAAAACAAGTACTTTGCCGGTACCCCTTAGCGCTCCTCTCGTGCGTATGCCTGTATGTATGTATATACGCACGACGCCTACCTAAGCGCGTACGCGAGATGCCAGCCCCAACCTCCTCTCTGTCGCACGTGATCATCGACACGTGCCGTAGACCTTCCGGAACATTCTTTTTATAAAGGGAGCTAATGCCGTCACGCCCCGTGCCCATGGGTGGCCAATCTCCGCGGGGCGCACGGGCTGCAGGCGCCCCAGGCGCCTAGGGGCTGTCAATCCCTCTTAGTGGCGGTAACAAGTATCTGATGGTACCGCTTTAGCGCGGTGATGGTGAGCATGCTCGCCAGGGTATTTTCCAATGGACTGTCATCAAGCACTAGCAACACCACTACTCAAGAAGCCAATCATTATACAGTGAAGATTGAAGAACTACCGACCTGTCAGCAATCTTTCCTTTCTTAGGAGTTGATCCGAAAGTGTGTTGCATCCCAATTGATACAGTCACACTTGAATGATAATACTCTCAATGATCCTCTGCAGTCGGCAACCGTGCACACCATTCCACTGAAACCGCACTACCGAAAGTACAGGATGACGTCATTTCCGAATCGACGCGAACGTGCCGTCGCTGTGTTGCTACTCGACGTGAGTTCAGCGTGATACTGTGGACCAAATGCCTATTGGATCAACCGCTTGAGACCAGATCGCATTTCAGGGATGGCACTTCAGTGGCTCTCCTCCTACCTAATGGTTGGTCATCACGGATCAGCATAAATGCACCTATCTGATCCATAACCCACAAATTATGGTGTATCCGCAAGGTTTCAGTTGCTCGGGATGCTCCTTTTCTCTGCCTATTCAGGTCCTATTGGGGTGAATTGGTGTCAGACATACATCAAGTACCACATGTACGCTGATGACTGCAGCTTTACGTCAACTTCATTCGTCCACGCGTGGAATGGCGACATGGCAAACACCCTCACTGTTGTAATCTCGATGTATTAGTGATGTTAAATCTTGGCTGTCCAGCAACTACCTCCACTCAACGAAGCGAAAACCGAATTCTTCATTGCGGCATCCAGCTACAATCTGAGGAGCCTGGACCTGCCTGACATCATACTCAGGTCAGTAACAACCATGTGCATCTTTCGCCCACCATTAGGAATCTTGGATGTCACTTAGATGCCAATATGTCCTCCCTGTCCCATGTTGACGCAGTTTTCGCAATCCGTTTTTACCACACTAGAACCTGTGGCGCCATACGACGCTCATCACGACATCCACATGCCATACGGCGGTAGAGCCTGATTGGTTCCCGGATTACTGCAACGCGTTTTTACAACATCGTTCTTGTAAAGAAGTTGACCGCCGACAGCGTCTTCAAAATGAAGCCTGCAAGGTTGTCTTGAGTGTAATCTGAAGAGTTGACGCCCAACCAGTCTCTCCACTGGCTCAACATCAGAAAACGGATTATCTTCAAGTTGTCTTTATGTTTTCAAATCTCTCAACGGTTCGGGCTCCCCGCATAACCCTTACCCGCTCAACAGGATTCTACTACACTGTCGTGCATTACGATATGCACCGATATTACCGTCTCTCGTCCCGAGATCACCGTCTCTCCGTTCCCGAGGTGAACGTCGTTTCAGGGAGCGCACAGGGAGAATGGGAAAAAGCTACCCGCTACGTCAGAAATTCCCCCTCGACCGACAGTTTAAGAAAGCGCTCAAAAAACGTTTTTGTTAATGTTATTTTGATTATTTTTGTACACGCTATGTACGCACATTGTGGGGGGCATGCGTGCTAAATGCTGATTATTATCATATCTATATGCCCTGTAACCGACTGTGACAGGGTGATGAATATGGTTCACATCGTAAGGGTTGCATCACCCTCTGTCCAACAGAACTGGTTTGATCAATTCGTTTGAAGGCTGCAAAAAATATCTGAGCGTCGAGGTAACAGAGCCCAGAATATTCTCATAATGGAGGTATACACTTACAGGATGATGCTTTAGGATGAAAAGATGCGGAAACGTAATTAGGGGACCCGCTTGGAAACCCCAGAACCGAAATTACCGTTTGTCACGGGAATCGCCGAACCCGCCCAGTGTTCGACGTTGTCCGTCCACGCTTCGTCTCTTTATCTCGGCTGCGTCCGCCCACAATCTTACCCGAAAGGATGGTCTTGATGCAGGCTGCCATGCTGTTGATATGATGGTGGTGTTGCAGAAGGGATTCGTAGTAGTTGTGATATGTGGGAGACTACCGTTCATCGGGGATAAGCTTCATTGAGTGAGATCAGGAGGACTGAAGGGGTGGTGTTGTGTGTAAATGCAGGAGTGTCAGGTTAGCGGAATAGGAGATGGGTAATGGATGGGGACTGAAGAAAGAGTGGAGAGTCGGGGTTGGTAAGGCAACGTAGCTGGCTGTGATCCGCCTGCTACATCAATATAGTTTATGTGCTGGCGGGCGAGTTAGGTGTGAAGAGGCAGCTAGAACGTGTTCAGACACAGGGGGGGGGGGGGGTAGTAAAGGAGGACGGGGGGGGAAAGATAAGGTAATGGGTGGGAAGGCCGAGGCGCACGCGGTCTGCCTTCCGGTTGCAAGGGTGGAGGGCATCGGGGGGTTAAACGAGATGTGGGGACGAAGAAGGGGTGTATTGGAGATAGGGAATAATAACCTCCGGGGGACTTCAGTATGCTTATGGACACATTTGAGTTTTTTTGTGCCAGGCTAAAGTTACAAAGTCGCCAGTTTGGAGATTCACTCCACGTTTGGCAGCGAGTTACGGATCGTAAGGATAGCGGACGATTATGCGGTGGCGATTGTGTTGGGGTGGAGGGGGGGGGGGGACAGACAATTACCACATCTAAGCGTGAGCGCCACAACAGGTTGGCGGGTAGCACGCAAGAAGAATTTTTTTTCGTTGACAAACCCCCTAGATTGCGGGGAAACGGCACTTACCATGCCTATGGGACAGTAAGCAGCCTCCTTAAAATTGACATAAAAAAAATGTTGCAGAGAGGTTCCCCAAAACTTAGAATAAATTTCAAGGTTGGCGTTGGGGCTGTGGCATTCTAAATACGACCAAAGGAGTTACGTTCATGAAAGAAGGAGCAATGGAAATGGGAAATGGCAAAAACCACGTACTGCGTTTCGCGCGAAGCGCAAGAGTTTGCAGGTTCAATTTGACTAAGGACAAATGCATGGCCCTCTCTGACCTGGCACTTAGATAGGCCTGAATTTACTCAAAGATTATGCTTCTTTGCGGACCACAGGCGCCTGGGAGGGAACTTTTCTAATCGGGGCAGACAGGTGGAAAATTAGTCGAAACATATCACATATCCTTCGCACGAATTTGGCATGCCCTGCCGATCTCGACAGGATATTTTAAGGGGTTGCTACCCGCACCGTGTGCTTGCCCCCTTGGTAAGTGCACCGTGCACGCACCTAACTTCAACAAGTGGTCGCACCCATACGTTGATTGCTGAATGCTCTTAATCTTAAATTTGCAAATAAACCTATTAAAACCAATGACAAAAAATCACAGGACACGCCAGTGGTAGACTCAGCAATGTCGCTCATCTCCTTCCTTCCAAAAAACAAGGTTGACCTTTGGGCATTCATCCCGACATCCAGGCAATATTGGTACTCAGACTAATTTTCTCACTGAGTTTTGATCATTGATGCCTTTTGACCAAGCAAATTTGTGGGTTCCCTGGCTGCATTTTCGATGACACACCGTGTCCTTATAGTGATGGTATGTGCACCGTGTACCGGACTTCAACAAGCTGACAAGTGGTCGCACCTGAATAACAAAAAAGAAAGAAGAAATCACAGATCCCGCCAGGTGGTAGGACTACCCGCCGTCGCCCTCAACCCCCTTCATCCGAGAAGCGAGTCTAGTTGGTTTGTTTGTTTATTTGACTATTAACTGGTACCCTAGCAGAATAACGATAACGTTCGAGAAGGAGCAACACACCAAGCTGTTTAAAGCCAGTCTTAGCAAATGATAGGGATGAAGGAGGAAAACCCTTCTTCCATTGATGAATAAGAACAACCCAGCAGTGAATTTCAGGCATTTTTTTGGTTAAGGAACATCATCTGTCTTCATAAGGCACACATTATGTCGAACACTACCGACACATGAAATACCCGAAAATTTCGAAAATGGAGCATAGGAATTCACTCAACTTGATCATTTAGGGTATTATGCATTCGTTGAACACGGTTACTGCTGGTTATGTCGGATACGTGTCAGCGGAAATAGCAAGTCGGGCTCAACTATTGGAGGGGGTGGGGGGCGGGGCCAAAATGCATTTGCGTCCCCCCAACCAAATATTGGGGGACGCCGATCCCCTCCGTCCCCACCCCCCCCATGATCGCCGCCAGGCTGGGGGCATGCAGTGTGTAGACTTACAAAGTTTTCTGGAGAAGAGGATCTTTCGCTGAAGATGGTCTCCAATAATAATGGTTAATTTCCACAGAAGGGTTGTTAAACTAGATCGGGGCGAGAGTTATAGATTTCACTACTGACTGACAGGACTGTAAATAGTAGTCCACGCATTGGTACTAGGCTGGGCAAGGATACTGTTAGCGAAGACAAGTTAGCGACTGGTTCTAATTTTGCGCTAATGTAACCAAGTTTCAGGTCAAAGTTCAGGATGGTCCAAGACGCAAGTCTAGTGTTTATTACAACGGTGAAATCTCCACAGCATAGCCGAAGTTCACTTCATGTTATGTTAGTGCTAGGCAAGATCGGACAGATACTCGCGCTGATTGTGGCGGTTTTTGTTTTTGGAGGTCGCGTGAATACCTTGAGAGAAACTAATCAGATATTGGTGTTAGTTACGGTCCTTTCTGCTTGGTGTGAAATTCCGTCCAAAGCCTATTCTCAGCATCCTGATTATAGTTTGGGTGCTGTTATCGGGTTCTTCCAACAGCTCTTTCTCAATAACAACTCACCTCACCCTTTCCGACATGCTATTCAAAGCTTCCGATAAGCGTATAATTATTATGGGTGATTTCAACTATCTAAATATTTCTTGTTTCTGATGGTAGTAGACGTAGTCGAGGATCGGACATTCTCAATGTCACCCAAAAGATTGTTGCTTTCGCGGCATTTCCATTTCTCTACCAGAAAGCACAATATTCTATCTAAGGTCACCTGCATTTCACTGAGTTGAATTCCAAAGTTCCAAAGGATTGTCAAGCGTTCACCCTGCACACGAGGATTTTGTTACGATTACGACCGGGGTATAACAGAGTGCGATAGCCCCCCCCCACCCTCCCCTAATTTTCAGAAGAGAAGTGGTCGAAGGGACTTGAATTGGCGTTCCCAAGGAGCGGGTCGGATTGGTTACACCTTGCCTCAATATCATCTGGTACTGTCGAGAAGAGAAAGAAAGGACAAAATCGCCGGTGCTATTCCATCCACGGTCAACGCGGCCAGGGTTCCTCGATCAGCCTTACCTGGCTTCCTGTACTCGTGAAATCAAATTTAAAGGAAATCGGGCATGAATCTTATGACTGTGGGCAACGAGGGTTCTTGTAGGCTCGTCGATTTCTGATAATTGCTGTGAACATGCTAATTGGTGTATGTTAGCCAGCACAGTGTAAGAGATGTTGAACAGTTCCGCAGACAATGGTGTCAAAGGCTTGAATTATTCTTCCCATGTCCGTCAGATCAAGGGCAATCTCGAACAGAAAGAGTAGGATTTGTAAATGAACGAGTGTACTTGAATTGGCATTTGCAGCGATTTCTGCCATTCTGCATTTGGGTTAGAGTTGGCTCAAGGTATTGAAGCTGGAAGACTTCATGTGAAGTCTCACATCAGTTGGAATGTGAGCTGGATGTTAGTCTCTGCTTGTCACCGCGATCTTGAACTTCATATTCACCGAATTATAAATAGGCAGTCTACTTACAATAAACATTATCCAGCAGGTGGAATAATATAATATAATATATAATACAAGGGGTCAGCCATAGTCTCACCCCAATCTGACATTCCTCTTGAAAATATGAACGGATCATGTCTATGCAGCCCCTCTGGACACCAATGAAACCAAGACGACGTGAACGTATGTCTGGTATGTTAAAGTGGGTCGGCGACGGTGACCTATCTCTCCACGTTCACCATCTAACAGTCTAACGGCTTGTAGAATGTCATTATTGAACCCGAGACGGCTGTGTTTCCGTACTATGGTTTTCACCTGCCGATTGGAAGGAAATAAATGAGCTGTAAGCTGACAAGTGTACAGTGATTTGCATTGTATTACTACAATAGACTGTTAAAAGTCGCTCTCGGCATTTCCTGATGAAGTTCGCGTCCGAAGAAACGATTTCTCAAACGATTAGGAGAGTCAAACTGAATCAAGATATGGTTATTGTTGTGCGGGGTTAACGAGTGGGGACAAGCTTGAAATCTACAGGATTTCAACAGCAACCTTATAATCCGCGGCGTCCCAGTGAGAGTTCCCACTATCAGAGGTTTGAAAGGAGAGAAAGAGTCAGTTGTAGGGAACGGAAATCATTAGAGGGAGGTGTTTGGTGGTTATGGTATTTGTTCTGCTTGTAAAGGGCTGTAAAAAAAGGTTTAATGACACACTGGATCACAGTCGAAGCGCTCAAACGATTTTGCCTGGAGGAAACTGAAAGTATTAGTTAGTTAGTTTTATGTGAATGAGGGTAGGAGGACATACCTCTAAACGACCACGACGAAGCCACAAACACCCAGGAAAGAAAAATGAACCAAAACTCGAACCAAATAATACGCCCTTGATTCCTGAAAAATGAATCAAGATGTTCTTGAACGCATCACACTCTAGGAAAAACATTTTCCGGAAGACATTACACTCATTGATCACTCTCGCGAGAAGAAAGAGTTACGAATGTCCATTCTGCAGCGTTTGCCACGGAACTTGAGACAATGGCTTCTAGTGGCAGTAGTAACATTGGCAAAATTCAAAAGGAGTAGTGGAAGGCAAGGCCATCGAGTCCATGTAAAATTTTGAAAACCAGAATCATAGTCACCCCGAATTCACCTCAGCCCCATGGTAGTTAGACCGAGACGCCTTAATCTTCCTCGTAAGATAAATTTTCAGACGGGAATCATTCTAGTGCACTTACGCTGAACGTCTCAATACCTCTGGTCTTTTGCAAACGTGGGATTACCAACTTGATACAAAATTACTATAGTGCGTCTCGCCAGTGCTTAAACAGCCTGACAACGATATCATTACAAGGAAACTGAAGTAGTACGTCCTAATCAAGCCAAGAATCCAATTACCAATTCTAGCAGCTTCGGCACACTGATTAGAGGGTTCAAAGAAGAATCAAAACAAACCCCAAGGTCTTTTTCTGAAATCACCTCCTGAATTTGCGGCCTTCAACTTGAAGGAAGCGTTGCGATTGTGAAAACCAAACATGCAAACTTTGCACTTGTCTGACATTGAAGAACATTTGCCAGTCGGAAGACCATTGGAAATTATACCAGATCCCTTGGAACAATTGCAGCATCATCTTTCGAACCCGACCACCTTCCCGATACTACTAGTATCGTCTGGAAACTTCTTAACCCTTGAATCAATAGAACATTCAAGATCCGTCAATATAGCCAGAAAAGGAGCGGCCCAAGACCCGATCCCTGGGTAACACCACTATGACCTTTGCCAAGAAGACGACCCGCCCCAATTAATGACAACTAGTTGTTCCCTATTATGAAGCAGCCACTCACGAATCCAATTGAGGAATCCCCTTCAATACCAAAGCTCTCCAACTTGAGAAAGAGACGCTCATGAGGAACCTTGTCAAAAGCTGTCTGAAAGTCCAGGAGAAAGGAAAATATATCAACAGCATTGCCGTGTCAACAGAACATGTAACTATTTTCCATAAATCCAAGAGATTAGCCAACACGAACGATTTCTTCCTAAAACCCATGATGAGAATCTCAAATCGACTATGCTCCATTGAAGTAATCAACCATATGATCCCGAATGATTGATTCATTACCTTGCAGACAAAACATAGAAGCTGCTGGTGTGTAATTACAAGGAAGAGGACGTGTACCTTTCTTGAAAAGTAGGAGAAAACATTTGCTCTCCTCCAATCATCCGGAACAATACCTTCTTGTAGTAGAAAATAATGCATAGTGGTGAAAAGACAACTGTCGGCAAAGGGATTTTAGTAAAAAGGATAAAACTCCGTCAGGACCAGGAGGCTTTATCACTTCTTAGCTTCTGCAGTTTCTCCTTAACTAAACCCAGACGAAACACACATATACCCAATACTCCGCGGAGAAACCCCGACAATAGGTCACCAAAATTAGTCAAGTTCGCAGGAGTAAAAAACAGACGAGAAGTAATTAATAAGAACGTAGCCATCCTGGCTATCGCTAATTGTACTACCCGAGTTGAATCTATCAAAGACCAATGCTTGCCCGGACTTTCTGTTCCCCCTCACATAAGAGAAAAATGACACGGGATTCTCCTTGATATAGAGGCATCTGCCTCTCCCGAAATCAAGGTTAGCACCAGAAACTAAACGCTGGACAAGCTTTGCGGAACTTGGAAATGCTCTAGATCCGAACACGGACCCAGAAGACACGATTAAAGTCGCCATAAGTGTCGCTTACGTTTGATGGCCAGAAAATAAACTTCCCTTTTAATCCAAGAAGCCTCTGTTCTTACTGCGACGGTTCCTCCAAGGAACGAAACTTTCAGACCCGTTAACCGTTTCAATGAAACATTCCAAGCAGTCAACAGCATTCGTACTTTCTAACAATTTATGCCAATCTACTTTGCTAAAAACCTGCGAAAAATGCCATCCACATCGGCCTTTCCGAAACAAGGATACAAGCTCTATCACTATGTGGGATTTGACAGAACAAGACCAAATTGAAAGCTAAAATATCGTGATCCACTTGCACCGACGCTTACCCAAGCTCTCACATATCTACAGACTCTGGATCACTGCTCAAAACTAATTCAAAATATTATGCTTTCTGGTAGGAAATGTACATGCTGAGGAAAGAAACAATCCTGGTGACATAAAACTGCCCAGATCCATGATTGCCACTAGTACCCGTAGACCAAAGAAATATTCGGATAACTGAACTCACCCATAATAATTGTACCCCTCCCAGAAACTTCGAAAAAAATGTCGGAAGAAAAGAGTTATTGTATTAGAGCTATCTGAGAAACGGTACACACCGCCAACTAATAAAGAACTGGGAAATACCAGATGAGTTTAGACGGAATTTCACACCAAATGAGTGGACAAAAACTTACACCATATCGGCCTTCTCAAAACTATTCAAGTCAGAACTCATCCAATCAACCAAACTCCACCACCAATGCCACGGAGAGTATCTATCCTATCTTGCCTATAAACAAACAGTTAAACTCAGGAAGGTGAACTTCTGGCTGTGGAAATATCAATGTTCAACCACGACTCTGTAATACCAATGACGTAGGCTTGCGTTCCTGGACTAAAATCAGTAACTCATCAAAACTGTCCTGATAAAAACTTTGAACCTTAGCCAGAAAAAAAGACAGCGGGCTACATATCTATCGCTACGTTGACTCGCCAGACCCCTCCTCACTGCGTGCTAACTTTGTTTACAACCCTGCCAGGGGGCTACTGGACACCTGAAACCCTGCCCCAAAATTAGTTTTAACAACCCTCCACGCAGGAAATTGACCAATTGCCAACAGTGAAGCCCCCCGCACCATTAGTGAAGGACCATCCTTAGCGAACAGATCCTTACTTCCCAGAAACACGAAAACATCCACCAAACTGAAGCCCTCCCCAGTCACACTCAAATTTAACCACCTATTGAGACCGCTATCCGTCCTACCAGCAACGCGACCGTCAAAACTAGGTAGAATGCCACAATCGCGACTTTCGTCGACCTAGTGGATTCAGCCTGCCACAACAGTTCACGGTCGGGATCTGGATGTCATCCTCTGATCGGTCACCCGAGATTATTAGTGCCTGATCTCGACCACCACCAATCCTCATCCCCCCACGACCTGTTTTTCCCCTCGTTCTATATCCTCCACCCTAGCTCAGGAGACCAAACGGCGTACGTCAGATTATCCACGAGAGCTAAATGCCCTTCACATACCGGACAATCGAAATCCCCCACCAGAAACTCCCAATCCATTTTACCTATCCCTCCCCAAAGGCCACCTTCCCTTCATGCCACCGCGACTGGAACCACCTGCCTCTGACTGTCGCCCCTAATCTGTACTCTCCCCCGCCCTCCCACTCCACCAAATGACCCCACCGGCACCGGCCTCCTTCAATGGCCCGCCACTAAAACTACCAAAGTGTCAAGGCCAGGATCAACCACGTTTTCAGTTGTTATCGGCAGCAGCACCCCCCTCCTAACCTCTTCCCACTGACACTCAAGTGCCCAAGCCTCGCTTCAAGTCGGAAATCTATTGACAATTTTATCTATAAATATACCACTCCGCCTTAGTGTCCTCAAAGCTCACCCCCTAAAACTCAGCCCCGACTTGCGTTTACTCAATCCATCATATCCAACCCTGAAGGCTAGCAGCCTATACTTCCCTCCCATAACAGCATATAAATTAAGAAGACAAAAAAGTACAGAAAAATGTAAATAAAGTAGGGGGCCTACCTACCAGTGAAAAAAATCATGATGCAAAAGAAAAAAAGAGTAAAGGAAAAAACGCACAAACACGAGTTTAAACTCGCGTTTTATTTCGACCACTGTGACTTACAAAATAAGAAGACAATTATAGGTCAAAATGATCGAGGAAAACTAATATAGGGACAGTATAAACACGAAATCGATAAGAAAAATACACCACAATAGTAGCAAGCGCACTAACTCACTGAAGGAGGAAAGAAGAAAAAATCAATACTGTCGACAAAAGAATGCCCAGAGGTTCTACCTGCACACGGCCCACGGAGAGAACAAAAGCAAGAGCAAAACTGGGGACAATAGGCGTACGCAAATACAGTAGCACACTCAACACGCCACAACAGCGGACATACACACCAAGGAATTTGCTCGTGGTCAATGGTTTATACGCAGTACACAAATACCGCCAGCAAATGGATGTGTTTGGGCGCACGGAAAGAAATCATTAGTCACATGGAGCGAGGTTCCTGATAGTTTACATGGTTTGTCAGATCCGAGAGCCCTAGTCTTCGTTCAAGGAACTATTGCATGAAATCATGTTCAATGAAGTAATTCTTAGTAATCATTGATTAGTCTGTCTCATTACGGACGGTCTGTGCGTTCAGGGGTATGTCATCATAAATTGAATCGGCGTTGCCTATGTTTGGGAGCTACCCACCGTCTCTAACCAGAGAGCCATATTTTTAGGATATTACATTTTTCTCCTGTGTGATCCCTCAATATACACCAGGTTTAGAAACATTACACCACGGATAGCCCGACGGTAATGACTGATATCTCTTACAGATCACTTGAATAGACCTCGCCGAGTTCATGAAACTACCTTGTTTCCCCGTAGGATTGCCAGGGTTATTCCCCATCGCTTTGGGTCTCTCCGACAGTAGGATAAATAGGCGTAGGTTACAGACATCGCAAATGCGTCAGTTAAACCCCGCCACTTTATCTAATGAGACTATGGTAACAAAAACGTATTACACTACACTTCAAATAGAGCACTTGAACCTTTCCGCGAAGTAATGCAATCCTCTTGGAGGACTGGCTAGGAAAATCGTAAAACAAATACGATAGAGAGACTTGTACGCGAGATTTACGGATTACGCGTGTGCAGATCATTAACAAGAGTTATGGCAACACTTCATTTTGCGATACTGGCGAAACGAAGAGGGAAAGAGAAAACGGGAAAAAAATATCGGCGAGCTCGCGAAGAACAAGATGGGCAGCTAGAGAGTGCACCGACCAAACTATATTCATGGAAAACAGTGATGTCCCCTGGTTGACAGCTGGTTGAAATATTTAGGTCCTTAACCGTTGTAGTATTGAATGAGAATTGATTATTGAAGACGTTCCAAGAGCTAAAATGTAATTGGTGCAACCCAACCTTGTACTCCGGTAACTATGACTTATTCACACCTGGACCTTGGGAGTTTGGACGGACTGTAAGTAAGAATGGACAAACTCTCTACTGTGACATACTGACAGTAGAAATGAGAATAAGCTTTTTGATTGATGTTCCACAAGACACAGTAAGGCGAAGATTTTGGTATTCCCCTGTTCGTCGGTAGTGTAGGTTTTGACATATCTATTTCGAGTCGTCTCTCGAAGATAAAATCAAACGATCTTTATCATTCAGTCTTTCACAACTGTCTAGATAATTCGCAGTATAATTAAGTACACCACCAATGGGACACAGGGAAATATGTAATTATTTGTATGCGCCATTAAGGGATGTTAAACGCATGTCTATGTCAGCAACAATTATTGGGCAACTATTAATCATGGAATAACTGGAAAACAATGATCGTAAACTAGCAATAGACACGTTGAAACATCAACGGCATCGAATTCAAACGAATGACAAACCAATAAACAGCTCTATGAACAATGGCCTGGTTTCGGTCGATCGCTGTATTCGAACTCGTCCAGTAGAGGGTAACGGCGTGTGATTTGCTTGCCTGACACAATGTATCAACCCCACCTCAAAAAAGTGGTGGGATATTAGACATGCTAGAATGTTACGTAGAGAATGCTGAATGTATGGCTTATCAGAGCGATTACGGTTCATTTTTGCCGAAAAATTCTGCATGTGACATGGCTCCAATTTCTCAACAGTTGGAAATGTTGTGATTTCATGAGACAGTACCTTACAGTCCCAGCTACACTAATGAGCAAATGTTGATGGAATGGTCAGCTTGCTGGGGTTTCAATTTAATTTAAAACTAATTTACAGTAGATGTCGGGTTGTCGGGAATATGATCGTTATGAGGGTGTGAAACTTCTTTTCATTTTGGAAGTTGATGACTCTGCGTGAAACGTTTATCACAGAAGATAATGCTCTTTGGCATGCTTTCCCACATTCGTTGGAAACCTGCACTCTAGAACAACTCGAAATACGTAATGAATAAAGAACTCGGAAATATGTATTTTAAAAATAAGTATTAGGCATTTAAGTCGAAATTTTCCGTCCGAAAAGTACACTAGTACACCAGTGTCATTTTCAGAGACATAACTGTGCGTCCACTCTCCATACCAGGTAACAAAACCCCGGATCATATTGCTAGGCATTTAAAAAATACTGCTGGAATTAATAGTTGGAAGAGAGTGTTTGTGTATACACTGTTGCATGTAATTTCCAAAATGTAAGAAATATCGTTTGTTGTTCTTTCCATCAATTTGACGACTATACTTGCGCACTGCAACCATCGTACAGACTAACTACTGGCTTCCCATCGAGAGCAGCAGTGACTACGTCCAATCACAGCATTGACGTTTACGTGTACAGTCGGGCAACACTTAGAACTGACAATTCCGATTCGATCGTCTCTTCTGACGATTTGTGATATTGCGACGGTGCACATGCCCAGCCTTGGTTTTAGATCATTCTCTGGCACTCATTAATTCGGAGTGATTGAGATATACGAACCGCAACTTCAATTCTGGTATTGGGAAACACCAAATATTCAAGTTCGAATAATATTTTTCAATGATGAAAAAGGCATCTTAAATCATTTATTATGCATAATCGTTTTTTCATTCGCTGTGTATATATAAGCTGGAGAGATTTGTTGTATAATAGAACGGGATGTCAAAATAACCTACCTTCACTTACAACTATTTTACAAACCCGTGCTGTCCTGTAAGTACGTATCGCAATGACTGCCGCTACCGAGTAGCGGATTTGATCCTCACTGAATGAAACATTTTTAAGATCCTTCTCGTTATGCTCGAATAACTGGAAACAAAGGCGTGGTGAGCTGCTTGTTGTGGACCGGGCATTTTTTTAGATTATTAATCACCTGTCATGATATGCAGTGCGCACTCGGGTAATCTTTACAAGATGGCGGCTCCCGTTATACGAACTCATTAAAGGGATAATATGACATTGTTAGAGTGAGGATCTCCCTAACGGGTGTAGCACTTGTCTGAGCAATGACGATAGTTGCACTCCAAGAAGTGTGAAACGTTATTATATATTGATTTAGTTATTCCGACGTTCACACATACGTCCCTTAATGAAGCAATGGTGCGAGGTGATAGGCTCCAGAAGTTCATAGTTTCCATTGGGACATATGCTCCTCATTATTTTTCTTGCCTTTGTTCCCCCGCCCCCTCTCTTTCCGAAAAAGATTCGAGTAGTATTAAATAATAAAGGACGCAGGACTTATGGTGCATTAAAGCAGTTTTATATCTTTTGTCATTACGTTCCCTTGGGATACTTTCCTTAAGCCTTTGGCTCAAATTTACTAACAATTTGGTAATATTCCATCTTAGGCAATATTAGCCTATATGAGTCATATGTTGTTTAATGATTATGTTGTGCGTACTAAAATAACGGATTTCAAATGCCTCTACAAATAACACAGATTAGGATTTTTTTAAACATGGGCTAGTGCGCTCTAATCTAATCAGTTCCTGGTTCCCAAGAAAAACACCGGCGTTTTTTTTTGATAGTATTTTTTTTAATATAACTAGTTACTTTATCAAGTATTGCGTCGAATTGGTCGCGACGGTAATTAGGTTCCTGGATGCTAATTGTTAACTTTTTCCACCTCGATATTTGCTTTTACATTCGTTTTGCAAATTCCTATGCTATTTGTTATTTGTTTTTAACTGATCCACTTTAAATATGTCCTTTACGATTTCGTTCTGTAAATATTTTTGGGGTGTCTTATCGCTGGCCTCTACACTCTTCTGTCTCATTTCAGGCTCGACTATGAAGCCATCTCATTGGCTTGAATAGTGACGAATATTTAATTCATAATTAATTTGAGTCGTTCGGTCCTCTCAGAATCAACTGGCAGTAACTGATTTTGGTTGGTGTTATTTTGAGATTACACGTCTATCGATTATGCAATAACGATAAAATGACATTACATGTTTCCCTCGTGTTACGAGCTACTAATATAGTTATACAATGCAGCAAATGAGGTCGTTCATCAGTCCCGCCACGTAGCTAACGTTAGGTTCCACTTTCATCAACCAATACGGATTCATTGACAACCGAGTTCCCCACAAGGGTCTTTTGAAGTCTTTCGGGTATAACACACCTGGGTTCAATTTCAGGAAAGAGTCTCGAATATCCTGATGGCATTGTCTTATATACCGTAATGTGGTGAGTTTCTACCATTTAGGTTCCAGTGGGTGTTACGAAATATTCCAAGAAAGACGATATTCACGCACCGAGAGAATCAGTTTCATCGCTCCTTATTCTAGCTTTTAATTTTAATCGCACTCGGAATTAATGGTCCATGGAAGTATTCTACAACGCCTATTTGGTATATAAGATACGCTTTCATCAATGTGTCTTTTCTTTCTCGGTTTATTGATTATTTGATAATATTAAATGCAATGAAGAGACACTTCCTCTTCATTTCAGGCCAGTGGAAGTTAAGAGGACTTTAAGTTCTTTTGCTGAGACTGCGATATATTTCATCCGAAAGGAATGTTAATAACATAGTGGGCCATTGCTGACCTCAGATGGCAGGCTTGTATAATGAAGGAAGAGACGAGAATAGTTAGATAATGTGACTTCCCTCAGTTAACGGTTTAGACTAAAAATTCCAGTGAAACCTATACTCTATTGAACATACATGTACGCCCGAATTGACGGCTGGTGTAAATAGAAGACAGCACTGTCTCGTCCACAGTAAATATTACTCCTATGTTTCGAATAAATTCCTCCAAGCGTGATCTTTTTAATTCTGATAGTCGCAAGCCACCTTACATATAGCAGATGTTTGTGCTTAGTCGCCGTTAGGCCAAGTTTGTATGTTGTTGCTCACTGTCGTTCAATCGCTGATGCAAGTACCCCACATTTATTATGGACCGGAACTTTTTCATGCAGCGACGTTCAGTCTGTCATAATAGATTCACACGACATCTCCCGAGCGTTAGTTTACCTTTTCACCTGCGGTGGATGTGTGAGGGTCCACGTTTTTGCTGTCAGTATGTACGTCATTACAGAATTGTATATGGTAGTTACCACTGTCGCTGACGCCATACCAATCAATGTTTCACACTGTCTATCTAAACCTATATACAGTCTTCATACAGTCTTCTATGGAATGACTGCATTCTATCCACACTGCGTATGATGCATCGCTCCACGCGACAGGGGCTGGGGATCGGGGGGAATGCCCGCTCCAAACAAATACCCTCGTTGCATATGTAAAGCTGGTTTCCATGTTCCAGTGTAGTGTTTATATAGACCTACGTTAGTCAGAGCTGAGGGACATCGCTGGAAGTTACACGTGGGAAATTCGCACAGAACCAAGGTTGTCATTTTTATCCTTTAGGCGACCCCCGACTGTGAATGTACTGTCTAAATCTGAGTTGAACAACTGTATGACACACATGCGTTAAATCATGCATTATCAAGGGGTTGGGTTGCACCGCGCCAGAGGGCCAGATTCCAGGATGCTTACTACGAAGTAATTTAGGCGAGTTATGCCACCTCTGAATGTAATTTAGGTTTTTTCTTATCTCGGAGCAATTTGGAAATGCTATTACAGAAGTCTGTTCCTATGGATACGACATGTGATCGATATTCCTCGATTGGAGACAATATGACAGATACACGGTTTCTTTCGTAAATTAAGAAACAAGATGACGTGTACTGATAGGAGGTTAAAAAATCCCGGGGCGTCGCCGAGGGATTTGCCTCCTAATATGACATCTAAATATTCCACTCTTATCCTGAAGATATGCGAAAAAATATAAGAAAAAGGCCCTCTCTGTGTGATCATAATTTATTCTTCCAATACTTCACGAACATTGTCAGAAAGTAAACAATGGCGCGTGTTGTGTTGCCAAGCTGTTAACATCTTGCTCCGTCGATTTGAGGTGTTTTTTTTTTAATACTCCGCAATACAAAATACTTTTGAGCATATTCTGACTATTCTTCCATAGATTAGTTCTGTTTAACGGAACTTTAAGAGCTGAGGGATTACTATGTCGTTGAATTTAGAAGGAAGAAAAACTAACTTACCACCAAACAAAGACCTGTATCGTCTTCATTTCACACAAAGCGTAATGAAAAGCTTTGCAACGCTATTCCCGCTACTTGTGAGTACCAACTCTTGGACACGAGAAACACGTACCATAGTATTGCCTACGAATAGCGCCGCGAGCTAGCTGTCCATACCTATACAGTCAAGAATGTTTTAGCTAGTCGGCTCAATTTTGGTTTTAGCAACGTTAGTCTAGTCGAGCGCACTGATTATTAAGGGATATTTCAAGAAGATTTCGTTGTACCTACATGTTTGTATGGCAGAAGTTTGCGCACTGTGACAACTAATCCGAAAATACCGATCCATTTATTTAACTGTTGATGGTTTGTTGTTCAGATTATTCCTACATGAAGAGAATCACTCCAAAATTACTCTTCTTTTGGTTTTCCCCGATACGTGGCGAACAAGGTTATATAAAGGTATCATGATGACCTACTAGTAGTCATCAGATTGTAAGCGTACGTATTCGACAATTCTTACAAGCGGAACATGCGCATTAGCAATCATATTCCAACTTTTTTTTTTCCTAGATGCCCAAAAACTCAGGCCGGGCCAGACCTTTCCATGAACCGATACAATGACTCATGCCGCTCATTCGATAGTCAGTCATATTCAGTCATCAATGAGCCTCTTTGGACAGTCAGGTGGACATCGTCCATTAGCTGTATTATAGAACCATACTGTACCGTTAAAGAAAAATCGTTAATGGCTGATTTTGCAGAAAGACACGTTGAGTTTATGACGAAATTCGTCGAATCCTCACCATTCGCATTAACAATATTCCGGGTATCGAACACATGCCGATTTTAGAAGGACTGGTTTTTGGCCAATTTCCAACAGAGATTAGATGAAAGCCGTCTGAGCACGAACGATAACTTTGACGGATTTGCGGGAATCGCTTTCTGTACCATTAGTCGCGCATCACCCTTCATATGCATTGACGTGCCCAAATGAAGTTGACATTCTGCAATAAATCCAGCTTGAGGTCATGGCAAAATAGTTAGAGGGTAGGTAAAGAGATTTTCACAATACAAAGAAGGGTATTGGGGGTATTAAGTTTTCGCCACAACTATTGCCTCTGTGGCGCTTGAGGGGTGTCCCCGTGGTTAGGGCTCATTTGAGTAGATCCCTAAATAAACCATTTGAATCCCATAGGTAGGGGAGTAACGGACGGCATTTCTCGGTGATCATTAAGCCTGCAACCAAGGCATTATTCATTGGTTGCTGTTTGGTTTTACTAGAATGTTAATCAATGGAGAGTGACGTTTCCCCTCTATACCTCTCTATATCCTATCTCCTGCTATATCGCTCTAAATGGCTACAAGGGGATTTTCGGGAACTATGCGTCGTAAACACACGCTTAGGAAAATGGTGTTCGTAACAGCACTAAACATTCGTCATGGCAATTGTTGAAGTTTCATTGTAATGTTAATGTGGTTTCCTTCTGCTACTCACCCTTCAAACAAACCTGAAAAAAACTCTGAGTTTGTGATTGTGGGTGGCCTTATACTGTCTTACATATTGGACTACACTACACGCTTCGACATCGATGGAGCCCAGGGTTCTGTACGGGGGTTCACATCATTCTAGTTATACCTGGGTTCACTCAACTAGTGATTCTAATGATAACTTACTATTGTTCCAGACATGAGATAATGGTTGCTGGTGAAGGAAGTTACATAATATTGTGATTGAGGGAATACTTTTGTATAACTATACGTAGTAGAAATTAATAGTCGGCATCATAATACAATAGTAAGCAAAATCACTTAGGTCGCGGATTTCGGCAGGGAGTGAGTTCCCGGTGTGTGGAACACTGTAATAAAGTTCTCCTGTACCCATTGAAGTGTAAAACATTTGGATTCGAGTTTGTTAGCGGTTTCAGAGCGAATAGATCTGGTGGGATGTAGCGAATTATATGATTGGAAAGATAGGATGCAAGTCATAACTTTGAAATTGGCGTTGCTTTGGGTTGGAGCTACCACACTCTCAAACAAAGGAGCCAAATTTGCGGGTGTTACATTTTCCTCCTGTGGGTGTTTTCTTGATATACACCAGGTTTCCAAAATTGAAACCCCACGGATAGCCGACTAAAATGGCTGAGGTCGCTTGAAAGATCACTTGAATAATCCGAACCGAGTGATGAAATTACCTTGTTCCTCGTGTGTCCTTAACAGTAGGGTACATAGGTGTAGTCACAGACCTCGCAATATGCTTCATAAACCCCCTTTTATGTAATGCTACACAGAATTATACAACACACTCCAATAAGGCACTTGTACCAGTTCCGCGGAGTAACTGAAATACTTCTGGAGGACTTGGCTGGGAATTGCCAGAAAGAAAACAAAATAAGGGAGACTTGCAGGCTAGATTGACGGTAGCAGTGTATAATCATACAAACTATCTCTTCAACACTCATCTCGCGATACTGGATGAAACAAAGATAGAAAAAATAAGAATAGCTAGGTGACGCAGACCACACATGCTGGGCAAGCTGAGAGCCACCGACCATATATTCATGAAAAACAGTTTTGCCCACTGGTTGACAGCTTGGGTAAAATAATAATCGGTCATTCACGCGTTTTAAGTATTAATGAGAATTAATTATTCGAATTCTTCAAGACTCAATTTAATTTGATTTCTGAATGCACTCCCACTGGTTTTCCTCCAAGCGTCACCTATCGCACATCACAATTCCGTCTTATTGCGTGCAACCCAACCTTGTACTCCGAGATTTTTTTAAACGCCGACGAGCATAGCATCGGATCGGTTCGTCTGAACGGTTAAAAAATGACAAGCTCTCACTGTGACATACTGTCATGCGTGCTTTGGATGAATAAGCTTTTTGAGGGAAGGTTCCTCAAGGACACAGTGGATGCGGAGACTGGGCATTCCCGTTCGTTCGTAGTGTATGGTTTTGACATATCATTTGAGCTGATCTTCTCGAACGATTAAAAAAAAACGATCTTTCGCAATCCTTCACAACTTTCTTATATAAATCACAGTATAACCAAGTAAGCCGACAAAAAAAAAAACACAAGGGAATATGTTATAATTGTTCACGCTTATGCGCGCCTCACTATTAGGGGATGTTAAAGCATGGCTATATCAGCATAACATATTTGGGCAACTATCATTATGGAACAAACTGAAAACAATTATTGTTTAAAACTAATAATTCGAAAGTTGAACATTCAAACGGGCATCGAATTCCTTCAAACGAATGACAAGCAAAAACCCCAGCTTTCTGTACCATTGGCCTTGATTTGCTGATCGCTGTGAAGGTAATGGGGTGTGATGCTGCCTGTCACTAATGTATCAAAATCCACCTCAAAACAGTTGTTGGATTGAATGGTCAACTTGGATGGTTGTCTCAAATTTATCAATAACGATTTCCAGTAGATTGTCTGGAATATGATTCGTCATGAGGATGCGGAACTTACTTTAATTGTGGAAGTTGATGACAAATTGCGACTCTTCTGCGTGAAAACGTTATCACTAGAAAATAATGCTCCTCGGCATGCTTCCCAGCGTTCGTTGGCTGGCAACCTGCACTCTAGAACAAATCGAACGTTATGAATGAAGGAACTCGGAATAGGTATTAAATAAGTATTGGCATTGAAGTCTAAAGTTCCGTCCGAGAGTGACAACTAGTACACAGTATTTCATTTTTAGAGACAAGGTAAATGGGCGTCCAATCTCCTACCAGGTACAAAACCCCAATCAAATTGCTGGGCATTTTGAAAAAATACTGCTGGAAAATGATAGTTGGAAGAAGTGTATTGTGCAGTACACGTTGAAGGGAATTTTCGGAATTAAGAAATGGAGGTTGTGGTCGTTCATCCTTTGAAGACTATACTTGCAATTGCAACCTCGTACAGACTAACTGGCTTCCCATCGAGAGCAGCAGGTAGTTGGCTACGCAAATCCACAGCATTGCTCTTTTAAGTATACAATCAGGGCAACACTTGAAAACGGACAATTCCGACTCGGTGTCTCGTCTAACGAGTGTGATATTGGTGACGTGCACAAGGAATAGCATTGGTGCAGTCGTTTGCTGTATTGTAGATCATTCTCCTGCACTCATTCATTCGGAGTTGAGTGAGAATATTACGTAAACACATGATGGTTATTGGATAAACAACAAATATTCAAGTTCGAATAAATATTTTCAAGGAATGAAGAAAAAATCTTAATCATGTAATTAATGCATTAATTAGTTATTGCATTCGCTATGTATATAAGCTGGAGAGACTGTGTGAATACGAACGAGATAGTCAAAATATATCTCACGCACTTACATACAACTCATTAAACTTTGCTGTATGTAAATACGTATCCTATTTGCTGTAGCCGCTACAGTACGGAATTTGATCCTCAACTGAATGGAACATTTTTAAAATCCTTCTCTTATGCTCGAATAATTGGAAAAAGGCGTGGTGAACTGCTATTGTGGACTCGACATTTTTGTAGATATTATAATCACCTTCATGAATATGGAGTTTGGCACTGTGGTAATATTTACAAGATGGCGGCTCCCATGGTATACGAACTCATTAGAAGGGATAATTATGACGATTGTTAGTGAGAATTCCTAATGGTTGTAGGATTGGTCTGAGCAAGGAGAGAGTTGTCACTCCGAAGAAGTGTGAAAAACTGTAACTTATATACTGATTTAGTTATTCCGACGTTTACACATACGTCTTGAATGAAGCAAGGACGCGAGGTGATAGGCTCCAGAAGTTCATATTTCCATTGGGACTATGCTCTCATGAAATTTTTATTTCCCTTTGCCCCACGCCCCCCCCTCTCTCTTTCCTCTCTTTTCTTCCGGAAAAAGATGTCAAGGAGTATTAAATATAGGACGCGGACTTATTAATGGGCATTAAAGCCGGTTATATCTTTGTCATTAACGTCCCTTGATACTTGCCTTAAGGCCTTTGGCTCAAAGTTTACTAAACAATTTGGTATATTACATAGTAGGCAATATTAGCTTATATGAGTCCAATATGTTGTTTTATGATTAATGTGGTGATTACTAAAATAACGGGATTTTCAAATGCCTCTACAAATAACACAGATTAGGATTTTTTTAAACAATGGCTATGCGCTCTGATCTAATCAGTTACTCCTTAAGGTATTTGGTATATCACATATTAGGCAATATTAGCTTATATGAGTCCAATATGTTGTTTTATGATTAATGTGATGATTACTAAAACAATGCCATGCAGAATGAACGGATTTCAAATGCTTCTGCAAATAACACAGATGAGTTTTTGTTTTGTTTGTTTTTTAAGAATGGCTATGCGCCCGAATCTGATCAATACTTGGTGAGCAAGAGAAAAAACAGCGGGGTTTATTTTTTTCATACGATTTAGATATATATATATATATATATATATATATATATATATATAGATATATATATATATATATTATATATATATAATATATATATATAATATATATATATATTATATATATATATAAATCGTTATAAAAAAATTGAAATTAAACCACGTAATAGGTATATAAGATATATAAGATATCGCTTTCAGCAATGTGTCATTTCTCGATTATTTTAATTTTTAATTATTTATAATATTTTATTCAGGCAGTGTAAGTCAAGAGTATCTTTGAGTGCTTTTGACCTAGAATGCGATATATTTAGGATCACAGCGTCCGAAAAGAACGTATAATAACGTATTGAGGCCTATTGTTGAGGCTTCCGATGAAAAAAAAGAAGAGAAGAAGAGTTAGGTATTGGTGACTTCCCAAAGTTAAGCGAGATGACACGCAACACTAGACCGTGTTGGAGCGAATCACTAATTCAAGCGATTCCCCACATAATCCAAACACACGGTAAATATTGACTGGCAGACTCTTCCTGGCTCTAATGAGTAACGATGGGTGGGCAAATGTATCAGGGGCAGCCGTAAGTATAATATCAGAGGGACCGGTGGGAAAGGACGGGGATATTTTTATTCGTCGTTACGCCTTTCCAAGGGCTAATGCATTACCTCAGTCCCGATCAGGATTTTGCAGGAGTGGGGACGGATAATCAGCAAACAAGGGTCCACATTAATGTACCAATGCCATGATAAATGATGGTCTTTACAGATACCATTTTCATTAGCCGTGTGTTCACTGTTCACCGCAGTTCCTCGAAATATCCCCTTGTAGCGTATTTCCAGAGGAAACGTCATTAACATACCAATGCCATGATAAATGATGGTCTTTACAGATACCATTTTCATTAGCCGTGTGTTCACTGTTCACCGCAGTTCCTCGAAATATCCCCTTGTAGCGTATTTCCAGAGGAAACGTCATTAACATACCAATGCCATGATAAATGATGGTCTTTACAGATACCATTTTCATTAGCCGTGTGTTCACTGTTCACCGCAGTTCCTCGAATATCCCCTTGTAGCGTATTTCCAGAGGAAACGTCACTTTCCATTTGATAGCATTCAATAAACCGAGAAAACTAAAACAATTAAATTACTGCGTTGGTTGCCAGGCTTACTGATCACCGAGAAATGCCCCAAGCACTAATCTCCCTATGTTCGGAAAAATTGTTTATGGATCTACTCAAATAAGCCATGAAAATGCTGATAAAATCCCTAACTAGAAAGACACCTCAAGCGTAATCGAGACAATAGTTGTGGCGGAAACTTGATAATTCTTATACACCTTCTCTGTATTTTGTAAAAATCTATTTACCTACCCTCTTAACTACGTTAGTCATGACCTCAAGCTGGATTTATTGCAGGATGTCAATTCACTTATGGCTCGTCAAGGCATATTAAATGGGTGATGCGCGACTAATGGTGCAGAAAGTGATTTCCGCAAATCCGTCAACTTCTAATTGTTCGTGCTCAGACGGCTTTCATCTAATATCTGTTGGAAATTGGCCAAAAACCAGTCCTGCTAAAATCGGCGTGCGTTCGACCGGAATATTTGTTAAATAGCGAGGGATTTCGCCAAACCTCCACGGGTCTGTCTGGGGCAAAAAAAACAGCAACTAACGACTCTCTTTAACGTACAGTATGGTTCTATAAATAAAGCTAATGGACGATGTCCACCTGACTGACCAAAGGCTCACTGATGACTGAATATGACTGACTATCGAATGAGCGGTATGAGTCAGGTATCGGGGCATGAAGTCTTCCTGGCCTCATCAAAATTGCCCCAGGATGAGTTTTTGGGCATCTAAAGAAAGAAACGCTTGAATATGACTGTTGATGTTGTTGGTCAGGTTTTTTTTCTTCTAATATTCAGTAACATAGTAATCCTTCAGAATAGTTCCGTTAAACAGACTAATCTATGGAAGAATAGTCATGTTAACCATTGTTTACATTCTGACAACGTTCGTCAATTGAGCAGTGCTGGGAAAATAAAATATGATCACATAGAAAAGGTCTGTCTTTTTCTCAAATTGTTCTCATTTCTTCAGGATAATAGTGGGATATATGGAGAGATCAATTAAGGAGGCAAAATCCCTCGGCTACGCCGGAATTCTCTAACCTCCTATCATAACGTCATCACGGTTTTAATTCTACGACAAAAAAACCTTGTTTCTGTTCATTAATCTCTTAATCGAGGATATTCGATCACATGTTGTAATAGAAGCCGACATCAGAAATAGGCATTTTCAAATGGCTCCGAGATAATAAAAAAAACAACAACCTAAATTACATTCGGGATGCACCCACTAAATTACTTCATACCAAGCAATCTGGATTCTGTCCCTTTGCGGTTGCAATCCCAACCCCTTGATTATGCATGATTTAACGCACTGTTGTCTACAGTTTCAACAAATTTAGACAGTAATTCAGGTCGGTCGCCTAAAGAATGAAAATGACAACCTCGGTTACTGTGACGTATTTCACAAGCGTAGCTTCCAACGCTGTCCTCGCTCCGAGAGAACGTAGGCTATATAAACACTGGAAACATGGAAACTAGCCTTTCAATATGCAACGAGGGGTGCTGTTTTTATCCGACTCCAAAAACGCATCTAACTGTGCAATTCTCTCTCCGATTAAAATACCAGCACCTGACTTGCTAAGGTTTTCCTGCATTGGGGCGGGCGTTCCCTCCGATCCACAGCCCTGTCGCATGCAGCGATGCGTCATACGCAGTGTGGATAGATGACAGTAATTCTGTAGACCCTCTTTTCGAGAGCAATGGAGAATTTGCATGATGTAGGTTTAGATAGACGTTGTGAACCATCGACTGGTATGGCGTCAGTGACTGTGGTAACCTACCATATACAATTCCTTAATAACGTACATACTAAAAAGAGCGGGCTGCAGTGACTAGCAACATCCCACCGCAGCGTGGAAAGGTAAACATACGCTCGGGGAAATGTGTGTAAATAATTTGAAAGACGGGTGAAAGACTGTGATTGAACTCCCATTGCATCTGGTCATCGTTGGGGGATTTGAACGCAGTGAGCAACAACATACATAACTTGACCTACGAGTCGACTAAGCACCAAAACATATGCTATATGTAAGGTGGCTTTCGACTATCAAATGTACTACAACACAGTCGAGGGGATGTTTCGTGCTTGCCCCATCCTTTATTACTTTGAGTCATTCCTGAGAAGGCAGAAAGCTCACTGTCGCGTAGGGGCTTCAAGGGGGTCATTTTCATGACCGTCATATCAGAATATGTTTTTACACACGTCCGTCGGTGTCCACGTGGACCTCGACACTTGCAATTTGCTACAGGAACGGCGCCACATCGAGTGCATAGTCTCGATGTCACGAGTGTGGGCACAGAGTCATTTGATCAACCCGATCAGTCCGAAGTTAATTCTGAGAAGGCAGAGGCGTCACTGCCGCTCGTGTCAACGCGCTTCAAGGGGTTAAATGTTTATTGTTTTAATCATTTTTTCTTCTTCGGACAACAGGATATTCATGGTGGTTAATGGAACCTATTTCTGACGAAAAGTGAAATAAACTGAGTAAGGTGTAATTATACCTTCGCAAGGTGCAAGCTGGTTGGGATTATCACTTGTTACCTTAAGAAAATGTGGGGTGGGATCATGGAAAATTCCATTAATAGTCAGCTCTTATCTCGACCGGAGATGACCAGAAATCTAGAAAGTCAATACTTGGCTGCCTGGCCTGTCTTCACCTCTGTCGACCTCCGTTGACCTTCAGTCAAAGCCCGAAACATAGGGGTCATTTCACTCGGTAGAGGACATACCATGTAATTAGCTTCATTCACCAATGTTTCCACAAACGTCTTATTCATTATTAAATCAAGCCATGCCCTGGCCAAAACAGAATGATTTTTGTAAGGGAGCCCCCCAAGAAGGCTTTGTGACCATATCGTGTTCAGAAGATCTACAAACCATGGATCTCTCTTGACCTTTAGAGTAACTGTGACATGACCGAAAAGAAAGTTAGGGGGTTCAAAAAATCGCCATTGCACATTCCTTCACTTTTTCTTTTCTTATTTCTATAGAAACGACTCCCAAGCCTGTACTACACACTGAATGCCCCACTTAATCAGTCTAGGCATTTGTTGTTCAAAGGTGGTATACTTCATAAGACAATAAGAATCGTATGCTCATTATGGGGAACGCACATATAGCCTAATCTATCCCCAACTCTGATTGAGTTATCATGTGAGACATTATAAGCCCCACAAATACACGACCATGAATAACAATAACTGGCACTGACTTCGTCAAGAAGTGATCTCTTCTGACTTCTCATTACCGTGACCATGGCTGACCTACAAGCGCGGGACCACACGCAAAAATCAGGCAAACTATAGGTTTCTACGATAGTCATAAATTTGATTGGTACAATCAACAAAAACATATCCTGTTCTCATGATTTCAAGGTATACGCTTCATTGTATCATTTCATGATTCGACGCCTTTCATTCGACGCTAATCCTCACTATGTTCGAAAGGAATTCAATGTATGAATAATGTATGTTTTTATTTTATCTATCACCTATATATGGTAAACAGCTCCCTCTTTTAGCCTTCTCTCATTCGTGACAAAACATATCCGCATAAATTGTTTATAATGCTGATATTCATCCTGGTGTAAAAAACCTTTACATTCCAAAATACGCTCACACGGGCAATTATTTATCACCTTTCAGGTTTCTTCACCGCCACTAATCAATACAGTTTCCCGACGGGCAGCTCTACGTCGTACGTTATGCATGACTTATCACGTGGTTGTCTCCAAAATGATGAGTGAATATGTTGAGTTTGTCTGCTGTAAAGTTAAGAGCAAAACAAACACATGTCACTATAACATATGTCGTATGCTTGCTGTTTTTTCCGACGTTCGACTCATTCTTGAATAATAATACTAAAAACTTGGACGAGAGTACTTCCGATGTGCTACTTGTTTTTTAGTAGGATTACATTTTGGACGACATTCAATTCCATAGATTCTCTGTAGGCCTATGTCAAAAGTCGAAGTTGCACTACTCGTATTCCGATTCCGATCTACATGAAACGTTTTCTCATTCGGTCCCTTCAACTTGATACTGTGTGCTGTATTCCTTGGAGTATTGTTGACTGCACACGCTATTGGCTCGCGAGTTGGGGCGTATTCAGCACTGATATCATCAAATTTTCGATGATATCGTCAAATATTCAATGATATCATCAAATAGTTTGGTGACCATCATTAATTGAATTAGTGATACAATCGAAGGAATTATTGATATCATTATTTGTCTTTCTGATATCGTGCGTTAGCATATTATGCATATAATGACATCAGTAATTTAGTCTAGGCAAAAAAAATAAGAATGTGCCTATTTAAGCTGCATGAGGCATTTTTTAGGGAAAAGCAAACAAATAGGTGAATTCTGGTTAGATAATTTTGTGCTGACATGAATTCTGTTTGTGTTTCTCAAAATTGCCTAATTAGGTCAATAATTAGAGTCAAAGGTCATTGAGTGCAAATTTCAGGTTATCACAGGGAAAGGCCCTCATTTACTTCCAAATTACTGTGATTTCAATAAATTAGCATTTCTTCTTCATAAATCATACAGAGCTTTGAAATTACCGAATAGAAAGGAAATTGAGGCCCCCTCCCAACCCCAACCCCCTAATTAGGTCAATAATTAGGGTTAAAGGTCACTAAATGTTTTCTTCACAGGAGATGGCTCGTTCTACTTCCTAACTACCATGATGTCATTAATTTTGCATTTTTCCCCCAATAAATCAAACTGAGCATTGCAATTATCGAATATACTGCAAATTGGGACCCCCCTCCTCGTCGGGAGGAGCTTCCCCGGGAGCAAAGTAAAAATGGCCAGAGCTGGGCAAAAGATGAATTAGAGGAAAACGGAAAAATGGAATTCATAAAGTATTCATTTCTCAGGTGGGTGAGTTTTTGGTCAATCCTGTTTGGTTGCCGCCCCCACCGCACACACCCTTTCTCCACACATCGTCATACTGGCTGAACCCGGCGGGCAGTAGACTCATCAAGAAATTTCATCAGTTCCTGTTGTTTCACACCTGGCGTTCTCTCTCGAAGAACCCCTTCCTCCCCCGTCAGGGAAGGAAATCCTGGCCAGCCCCGTCACTCACTAACTCACTCCCCCCCCCCCCCCCCACTCACTCACTCACTTATTCATGGGAGCACATGACGGGAAGGCACTATGCCGCATCCACCCGCCGCTTCCAATCGGCCGGCTTCGTCCGGGCAAGCGACCAGGCCTGGGCCTGGTCCATCCCCTCCAACTCCCTGAGGTACCCTTGAAGCTGCGCCAACCATGAATAACGGGGCGTCCCGCAGGACAAGGTGGGCAGGATTGTCCTCCGGAAAGGGGGCCATATGCCCAAAGAAACACAATTGACGATCACGAATAAGGCAGCTAACCTTCACCACCCCGCCTCCCGAGAACCTGACATTAGATACGTGATCCTGCCAGCGGTAACCGAGAATGCGACGAAGTGAGGTAGTGAAAAAGGAATCCAATCGCCGTTCAGCCAACAAAGGGAGGCGTCAAGCCTTTAATAGGATACAGCAAGACTGGAAGCACACTGGAGCCAAACACACAGAGCTTGGTTCTTCCAAGCAGAGTCACTGATGACACTGCCGAGTAAACGAATGACTTGGTGACTTCCACGTTCTCGCCCAACACTTGGACAGCACTAGCTGTTCAAGATTCCACCAAAAGACTGGATCTTAATCTTGGTCCACAACACCTGAAGGCCCAACGGATTTGCCCCCCGACTAAGTGTTCCAAGCATCAACCGGAGAATCCAGAAAACTCGGTGGTAATGATAATCATCCGCGAAGTCCAGTCCAGAATCCCCAACTCCACCGGAAAAGACCCCGCAGTCGGTACCATTGCACAACCCTCTCCATAATCCAGTACATCACGTGTTGAAATGAGTGGAGCCAGTGTAACAACTGTATCCACACCCGTGACAACAGGGAGAAGTCGGAGAACTCCACCAGCACACTCCAAGCACTTATCACTCCGAATACAGAGAGGATATTCAGCGGATAACCATATTGGCACAAGGACTGGTGGCACACCACGCTGGCTCGATATCTCCAGAGAGGCTCCTAAACACAGAATAAAGACTGCAGAAGGCCACAAGGGGACTACCCAAGTTCACCCAATTCCCGCATTCCGCTACTTACCAGACCGGAGAGCCAAGATGCGATCGACAGTGGACTTCTCGGGAGAGAAAATCGCTGCCCAGACCGCTAATGGCAAGCAAACTTTGATAACGGATCTGTTCAGGATGATCCTAGCAAAGACTCTGCCAGTTACTGAGCGAGAGACCAGTAACTCCTGTGTTTTTGCAGTCCCGAGTATCACCCTCTCTTTTAGATTGAAACTATAAGTCCCTTGTCCAGTCGTTGGGATGACACCCGTGCTCCAAACAGAGCAGTTTTTTTTAGAAGCCATGCAACAACTCGCGGGCAGCCTGGCCAACCAGCCCAGAGCATCTGTGGATTGTATTCAAGGACTCCGGGCGCCTTTCCCGCCCTTTAAATCCAATGCATCCCCAAGTTTCCTGATAGGCCGGCAGTCACAATCTGCAGGCGGTTCAGCCTTTATGAGAGTGGCAACCAGTATCCTTCAGAATTTCCAGACCTGGGGGGCTCAGCCTTGTACAAATCTTCAAAATAACCAACCACGGCTTCACATCGATGTCCTCGGTCAAGACCATGCCTTCATCTACATTGACAGCTGGGCAGTGGGCACCACACCAGAGGCCGAGTTGGAGTCGTCTGTACAGATGTAAGCCGGCCCGCTGTCAGGTGCTCCTCCATGGACTCACAGAAACGCTGAACCTCCATCTCATCTCACGGTTGTGTCACAGTGCTTGGCGACTCCGCTCGATTGCCTTCGGACTGTTTTCCCAGTAATTCTCCCAGTGGTCCTTCTTAGGGACGATCCAGGATGCACTCCTCTGTTGTCTTGAGGATGCAGGCTCGCCCATCCCTGCTCGGTCCACCATTCGCCTCCAGCCCCTGTACTGAATAATGATGTAGGACTATGTTGTGGGTATTGATAGGCATAAGTGAACATGCATGTGACACCCCCCCCCCGCCCCCCCCGCTTACAAATTGGTTCGTCCATTTTTCGGGCGACATCTCTATCTAACATTCCCACCTAGACGACAGGAAAACATTTCCGACAACGTCAATACTGTCCCTGAGTATATCAGCGACGTTCCTCTACACAGCTCCTACTACGTGTACCTCCTGTTAATCTCGCCAGCTATGGTGAAATATCTTCCCCTCATGCTGCTGCTAGTTTATTCAATGGCCTTCCTATCTCTGTAAGGTCTGCGGATAGTGTGAATGATTTCAAATCATGCTTAAAAAAAAAAAAAAAACCGCTTCTCTTCGTTAGAGCTTTTTTCCACTTGTAGCTTGTGGCTTAAGGCTTGTACTTTGAGGAAACCCCAGGTTTTCGGACCATAATTTAACCTTTCATTGCAGGGTGGTCAATGGCGAGTTATATGGGTGATTTAATATAGACAGATAGTGTACGTTATGTAGGAAGGACCTATCCGCTATGTCTCACTCTTCAACAGAACTACCCGTCATTGCTGGTTGGAGAAAAGGTGCGAATATGAGTGTGACGAGGATTCCATCCCATGCTAACAACGACAGGGATTAATGGGCATTTGTAAGTGCTATTGTTATAATAGTTCGACTTGGATGGACCATTTTACTTACTGCATCCATTATTTAATCCCCACCGAAGTTTGGCCCTCCCCAACTCTTCAAGTTGTTTAAAGAAAAGGCCTGCCTCTTCACACTATGCTTTTTTGTCTGGGGGCAATTCTTTCGTTATACAGAGAATGTGTCGCTGTAAGCTTGGCACTGGGAGAATCTGCTGAAGATGTTTGGGTGGTGGAGAGGATGCCTTACCCTAAAGGAATGGCAGCCTCATCACCTAATGATAGGGTTCTATTCCATTTCATAAATACCTTATTTTGTGATGTGCAGAACGAAGTTGTAAATCAGTATATCATTCATATTTTCTTAGGTGTTAAAAGCAACCAACCAATCAAAATTTGGGGATTTTCCCACGTGGAAAGTAAATTTTATCGCTGACGTTACATTGGTCAGCCGATAAAACCATAGTTAAAAACAATCTAAATAATCAGCTTTGTTTGTGATTTACTTACGTCTTACAGTAATTGAAAGTACAAGCCACATATTTTTACTGTGCGCCACAATGGGTAATTTGTTCACTTTAGTTGACTCCACACCAAGATTATAGCGTAGGCATAGACTGTATGTAGCCTTTCAACTGGTCACTTATTTGACTGACGTGCCACACCCTACATCCTGTTTTCCACAATGGCCAGTGTATGTAAGAACATTATGGCCAGTAAACAACCTTATTGGCCAGTACAAGCCCAGCCTATTCATTTACTCACAACTCCATATTCTACTACCCACATTACACTAATATAGTCCTAAGTAAGGGCTTCGCGAATGATATTGGGCTGGATAGTGTTTGGGCCTATTTTATTCTTGCGGCGACTGTGTAACAGTAATAATTTTGTAAGATTTGTACTGTGAAGTTTTATGTCGCCTAGGCTAGGCGGCAAGCTGAGGGCCTAACGTTATGCTAACTCAGCCTAAGGTCGGAGCCTCACTTCATCCTACTTTGTCAGGTAACCACCTACATCTAACGCCTACACTATACTATTACCGCTTCCAATATAGTCCGCGAACTTGCAAAAAATGCAGTCCACGTTCTGTTGACGCGTGCGGTATTGTGACACACATGTCTGGAATGGCCTTCGACTCCGCACTGTACATACCACAAGCGCAGTCATGCATGCCCTGGCCAATCGCCTACGACGATTTGCGTGCAAGCCTACTACTGTGGCATCGCGGCAACTTGTTGTTGTTGTTATTGTTGTTTTGTTGTTGTTGTTTTTCGTCAATATGACCTCGTGGTTCATGGTTATAATGACGTCAGAACGATTGCGTAATCGCCCGTAAATCCGGGTCATAGGGTATAATGACGTCAGAACGATTAGTAATCGCCCGAAAGAAAAATCCTTAATTTCGGCCAACAATAACGCCCCTGCCGAAATATTTCAATGATTTCTTATTCCCTTAAAAAAAAAATATAGCAAGGTATCCATGCGTTCAACGCCATCAGGGCGGGGCGTGTAACAAAAATAAATTGGCGGTTCAAACCATTACCGTCGATCAGGCTACTAAACAATTAGAAGTGTTCCATCAAAGCTTTCTTTGTGTTGCCAGCTTACGGTGGATTTCCGGAACTTTGCGTCAAGATATGCTCCGATTCACACTATTAGGGATCAGCTTGGCCCTAGTGACGGAGTCTATCAAACCCTGCTAGCATCCTGCCATCGCGGAATGTGATACGGTGTCATACTTATCTGGACACTCCAAGAAGTCACATGGGATTATTACTGCACACTATAAGCATCTACTGACGGATCCTGGAAAGTCTCCAACTCTATCAGAGGAGGTAACAGAAGATGCCGAGAAATTGTTCACATCTACGAGTCCTCATTCCAGAATCGTGACGAAGCCCGGGCGAAGCGGTTCACGAAGTGTAGCACCGGAACTCCGACTTCCACCATCAAGGATTCTGGCAAGTGTCCACGCAGCGTGCCAACTACTAAAGCATAGTGTGGAGAGAGGCCTGTCATCTCAAAACCAGTCATCCCTTAACCGACTGACTCCGGGTCCAAAGGGCGATGCAGGACATTGGTGTCATGTAACTGTAGCGAATGTTGTGTGAGGGATAGGTGCGCTTGCAAGAAGTGGAACTTCAAAGGTACAGAGGCATGCAAATGCAGTGAGTCGGAGAGGAAGAATGTCGATGCAAAAAAAAAAAAAAATGCGGTTAACCGCCGACGTATATAGCCCGCAGAGGAAAAAGGCATTTGTGAACCTCGTCTTAGAGGAAGCACATTGAATTATGTCCATTTGACTTCCTGGTGACTTCGAAATACCTGTTGTTCAATCCAACTGTAGTCCAAATACGCAAAGTTTGTTAAAAAACGACAAAAGTTCAAAGTTAGCAAAATCGCATGAATTAGGTGTAAAATTTACCTCCAGTGACCTTGACAGGACCTTCAAGCTGTTCAGAACTACAACAGTCCCACATCCACCGAGTTTTGTTCAAATCCGACAAGTTACACAAATCGCGGAAAAATTGACCTTGATGACGGAAATTACTCTGTCATGTTTTTCGGGACCAACTTTCGTCCCCACCCACCGAGTTTTATGTAAATTGACTAACCTGTATTCTCGTAGAAAAAACAACATAAATTTTACACTCTGTGTCCGTCAAAATCATTGTCATGTGTTGTTTTTCGGAACCATTTTGTGTCCCCACCCACGAAGTTTCATGTAGATCGGATAAACTCAGTCTTTCGTGTGAAACATGCGAATAAAGGGCAGCAGACACTCAGTGAAGCCCACTTTCGTACTTATCCGAGAATTCATAGGACGGACATGTGTACCAAGTTTCAGATCAATCGGATAGAGGTTAAAGAGGTATTGCGCTACCGCTAGAGGTTCCGGCGGGGTTGGTGGTGGTGGCGGGGGCGGAGACGGCGACGGCTACACACTCAAACCATAATATCCCGAAACACTTCCAGTGCTGAGGGATATAATTCACCAGAGAACGCTAATCAAAGGTGCATTAGATGAGGAAAGCTGGTGCAACTCATCCCATGAGAAATAGGAAAGTTGCAAAAGAAAGAAGGATTCTTCAACTTCAAAATTAGAGCGTTGCCAGCCTTCGAACAGTGAGGGGAGGGAGAATTTGAGAAGTGAGTGACAAAAGCGGGTCTCATTGTGAGGTCCTCACTATACCCTCTACAGAAAACTCTCGCTCAAATGGGCTTTTGGACAATTTCAGAGGGGAGGTAATTTGAATTCTCCGGAAGTGAGGAAGTTCTCTACCCCCCCCCCCCCCAGTTTGCCAGTGACGCTCACTCTGCCATAAATTTCGATATTTTTATAGACTTTGTTCGGAGTTTATTATAAAAATATAATTGCAAAATTATTCTCACCGGTGTAATGAAGAGGTAAAATAAATCATTTCTTGTGAAAGAAGAGGAAATTTGCACTCATCTGACCTTTCGCATCAATTATTGACATAATTAGGCAATTTTGAGAAAAAAACAAGATATTTCCTATTCAGCACAAAATACGTTCAGAATTACTATTGTTTGCTTTCCTCAAAAAAATGCCTCATGCATTCACTTCTCTCGAAAATCAAACAAGTCTAATTGTTTCGATGGCATCATTGAATGAATAAAGTGATATCATAAAATATTTGATTATTATCATCAATTGTATTGGGATGTGTCTGAAGTAATGAAATCACCCAATCATTGTGATATCACTAATGCATTTGGTATTGTGAGGTACTGGGCATGGGTAACAGATGGCTGTATAAACAACGGGCTACCAGTGTAGTCCACTGTGCATGATGAAGTATGACACAGTAGATAATAGAGGGAAGGTGGCCCACGTTGGAATCATCGGCCTTTTCAAACGATTCTGTGAGTTCCGACTCACGTGCAGTTGTTCGTAGCATGAATAATTGATGCTGTATGATTTAGTAGCTACATTTTTTTTATTCATCCTACAAAAATGCCCTGATCAGTGCAATTGCACACTATTTCAACGATGATAGTATCGGTACAGAGAAAATAGAGCGATAGATAAATCTAGCAGCTGAAAAGCTGGGGGAAAGGGCATCGGCGCTATTAATGAAGTTATTGCCTAAGGACAATGCAATAAAAAACCCCAGAGACAAAGTTAATGAAATGATAGCATTATAACTGTACCAGTATCGGAGGCCAATGGAAACGAAATGGGGTGATTATTATGGCCAGTAACGCCCGCATTTGCCGTATGCTGCGGGGCTGGCAAGTGTTATAAGTGAGGACTATTTTGTGCTAAGCACCCTCGTCTGGTAGTCTACAAGAGGGAGGCAGCAACATGTACGTACTGTCACATCATGGTTAATAAAGTAAGAAGCTGATGGATGCGACAATTATCTCTCCGTTGAGGGACCACTGCAGGATGAATATTTTTTCTATTTATTGCTGGAGGAAAACATGAATGCGTCAGTCAAACCCGAAGTTCATACGACTTTCCGTTACAGAGTTTAAATTTCTTTTTTGAAGTTCGTGCAGGTGTATTGCTCAGATCGAAAAAGCACTCACAATGCAATGATAATTGATGTCATACTTGAACAACCTGCGTGTAACATTCTTTTTTATTGAAAATCACACATTAATTTTCACTTCGAAAATCATTTAATCTATGCGGAGAGGATGCTGTAGTGGGTTGGTAGGTGTTGACGATTACTTTGTGACAGAAAGACAACAGAACTTATGCAATGTGACTCTTTAACAAAATTAAAACAGTGAATACATAAACTATTTCATGTGTTGTCAATGTGTGAACGTCATGCGTTATTGCCAAATCGGGATTCTCCCCAAATTTTTAGTTGCCCAATGGGACCAAACTCTGAAGATAAATAAATCCACATGGACATCGTATGAAATGGGGTTAGACTATACGATAGTTGTTTTCCATTGCACAGATATAACCCTGTTGTAGTCAATGGCAGTGTCCTTTAACACACGCCTGTAATTGAGGGAATCAAATATGATTGCCATCCTGTTCTTCCCCTTGCGTGTTCTCCAGAGTTGTATATTTGGTCCGCTGGTTTTCGTGATCTTCACGTTCATTCTATCCAAAGGTAGTTAAAGAATCGAAAGATGAATTGATGTTGACGACACTCTATTATGCAGGCGAAGAACACAAAATTCAATATGGAGGACCCTGAAGGGGGGGGGGGGGGGGGTAAAAAACCGTTGCTGACTGCGATGAATTCACACACACACCCATGGTCCCCCAGGATGGCGGATTAACGCGTCGGTGAACTACAGACTGCAAAAACATGATGAGAGTTCGGAGCCCATTGGAAGCCGAGGACTCTCCCAGTGTGTTGAACAAAGTATTGTCTTGAAATGTCCTACGCCAACCACGTATTAAAGTGGGGTACCTTGTGAGGTGACTTGTGAAGATATCGAGTAGTAGTGGCAGCTCGATATTAGAAGTCCCCCGGAGGACACGATGGAGTGACGCATTGTAACGGTGCGTCGGGAGAGAACAAGCTAAGGGGTGCGTGCTGATGGTACGGGTGTGACAAGCACTAAGATCGGGGGGAATATCTGTACAAGCGCTTTGAGCAAGTCTTCGACATGGAAAAGCGCTTCAAAGAACGAGATATTATTAATTCTTATTATTAGGTATTATTAATATATTTGGAGAGAGGAAGAAGGGGAGAGAGGAGAGGTGGGAAGGTGGGAATTATGGAAGTGATGAAAAGCTGATGACCCCACCAGGATTCGAACCGGCAAATCTCGTGCTTTACGTGCAAGCGCCGTACCAATTGAGCTGTAAACCACCATAAGTGTATATTGAGACGGCATGTTCTTCGAACTGAAAGCAGTGAAAAAAACTCCACCGGGGTTCGACGGCGGACATGCATACATACGGGAACGCTCCACCTGTTCACCATGAAGCCACTATAGAACGGTCTCGATATACGATTGGATACTCGAGATTCGAGACTCGGGATTCTACCTGAGTGTACCGTGCTGGGAGCTGGAAGTGGCTTGCCTACGGTGTCGGTGATGGCACATTGCCACAATTCTGTGGAACAACATTCTGACACTGGTCCTATGCTTTGAGTACCAAACCTGATTTACGTCTTCTCTCAAGAATTGTTAGGCACGATTACACTTCTTTGCGGTAGGGGTGAATTTTTCGGATGGTCACCCAAAATTTCTCTACGACGTCTCGACGACGCAAACACAGATCAACGGCAGGGTATATACTTCCCACAAAAGCAAAGGCCATAAAACCAGCACTGATTTTTTTACTTGGACTTTTGCTTTTCCTTTTTGTTACAGGGATAGCCAAAACGGAATATGTCAAAAACATCTGGTTTAGGAAGGGTTGACTTGTCACACGGGAATCCGCAGGTTTAACTCCAGGACTGACAGTTGATGGTTTTTGGGGGGTTTTTTTTTTTTTTTTTTTTTTTTTTGGGGGGGGGGGGGGGGGGGGGGGGGGGGGGGGGGGGGGGGGGGGGGATTGTATTTAATAGATTTAACATGTTGTGAAAAGGAATAAATGTCCCTTGGGTTGAAAGTTCTGTTCATTATCGGCGTATATATTTTATGGTGCGCAATCTCGACGTAATATTCGAATTATGTCTTGCCAGCCCCCTACGTAAAGAAGTTCCTGCATGAAACAAAGGATTGTGAAGAGGATTTCTTCCCGTTTGACATGGTTTGGGATTGGATGGTCAAGCAAGTTTTACCAGTTGTGGAGTCTGCATAATCTCTAACGGGATTGTGGTCAATAATGGAGCGATAAATATGTTACATGTCTCCACTCTTTTTGGAAACAGTTTCGTTTATGTAAACACGCGTTGTCTGATGGAATTATACAGCGGGAGTGGTACTTAAATAAACATCGAGCCGATAACGTGAATTGGTGACGATTCATGCGAATGCCATTTCAATCAAAATACCACGTAGATATGATACAGCTACACGACGTCATGAAAAGACTAGGAATCGAAGTATGCCCTGATAACTTCTCCACGAGAGAATGGCAGGTGACATTCGTTGGATACACCGAGGTATCTCGCCAGGCACTATTCTCGGTGCCAAAATGTGTCTTCATGTCATGAGAAGTTCAGATTCACTCCTTAGGTGGTTTGGTTAATTTCAGATTGAAAGGGAGAATACGCGGGACTTTGAGTAACTGGCCGGAGAAGCACTGTAAACTTCATGTGTTGCGCCTCCAAACTGCTGCATCCGATCGAAGTTGAATACATAGTGCTCATTACTTCATCCATCCGTCCGTCTCATCCATCCTTCGAAGACGTCCCAGTAAAAACAATCAGGGAGGGTCCTGGATAATTGATCATGGGAGACTGAATCCAATAACATGATGTGGATGCTAAGATCGTGTCTGTTTAGGCACATCAGATTTGTAGTCTCGTACGTTAGGGAAATAGCAGCAGGTGTAATAATATAAATATCTCCGTTCTTCGGTATATCATTCGGCTAAGGCATCACGTATTATTCCTCACTACCTGTTCTGGATGTAGCACTGGCTCGACACTCTAGAATGCCGATCCACTTTGCGAGTGTGGGATCTTGGCGGTCACAGTGCCTAAGGCATATCCAGCATCTTTGCGTACAAACAACTTTATTTTAAGGCCACAGGGTTATGACAGCCTTAAAGCATACACGACTTTCAGCAGATTCAGTTTGCTGTACGATAAGGCACCAACAGCCGTTGCAAAATCTCATGGTGGACATCGCAGGGAGGACCCGCATCAGACAAGTCATGTGAAAGAGTCCTTTGAAAATCTTGGCCCTAAACAAACTATATGAATGGGATCCAAATAAGAACTTACAAAATTTTCAAAAATATTTAAATAATCATACCTGTTAATACCCTTTTTTCGTTTTCCTGTTATCCATTGTGCAAAATGCAGCTTTACTGTTAGGTCTATGTGCAGCCGTTGCAAGCATCGTTCCCCGATATGTAAATATATTCCTAATATTTATCACAAAATTAAAATTAAGTATCTCGACAAGGCAACATGCAATACAACCTCCAAATTAGGATGTGGGGTTCTGGTCCCCCATGATATGTCCTCTTTTCACACCTATGGCTATTGTTACATGGGCCATTGGCCTTTAGGTTTATCTGCATCACATGGCGTGTAACAGTCTCGAGAACCAGGAACGTGCAATGTAATGTGACCATGAAGACAACATCCATCTATGTCATGTTATCTAATGCGTCTCTTTGGCGTACTATCCCACAAGGAATAAACTAGAGAACAGATACAGTGGATATAATAGAAGTGTTGTTAACTGCGAATACAGGTGGCAAAGCTAATCGTTCACACATGATATTCCCGAGAGAAAAGAGCTTACTTTACAGGGACAGCACGTATTGTGAACTTGTGATGTTCGATGTTAGAGTTCGACACCTCTCTATCCTCAGATGAGATCTATCCTCATTTGAGAACGTGTGAAGTACTTATTCATGCGACAACATGTATACATGGACGTGATCCATCCAGAATAGTCTAGACAATAATGAACAGGCACAAAGTTGTAAATTCGAACCTGCGTGTGCAAAAGGTCAACAACCACCGAGATAGCTTTCTTCGTATATTGTGTTGACGAGCAAAGGGAAAGTAGAGGCCAGAATAACTAAAATTACAACCGTAGGAGCAGCTCTCCTCTTTGCAGAAACTCACGGTAGGTGTTTCTTCTTATTAGGTCTGTTCGGTAACATCATCGGCGTGGGGGTCGAATAAGACACTTACTACCTTTTGCGATAGTCTACATAATAATACGAAATCCCAATAACTTGAATGGCCACTAATGATACGTTCGTAAGTAACAAATTGTTACTCACTGAGAGTAAATGGATTGCTTCCCTCCAACACTTTCCAATATAACAGAGAATGATTGGTAATTACTAGAGAGTCCGTGTTGTGATATTTAAAAGAAGAGGAATCGTTTGGCATCCACAGATCACTGATATCCCGGTGGGAAATAAATTTTCAGGCAGCCTAGTCATTCAGGCTCTCATTTTCTATTAGGACGGCATGGTCTCACGATGGGAACATCATTGCGCTGGTGTCACATGATGGCTCGGAGTCATGGAACAGAATCAATAATGGTGAAAAAGACTCAACTTAATGAGCTCTAGTATGCTAATCCCGTGGAAACTAGACAGACATTCGGTTCCTACATTCCTGACGGTCCTGCTGATGGTACATCTTTTTATCTTCTTTACTTCCATACTTTTTTCCTTCTTTCTCAATTGACAGGACCATAAACGATATTCTCGATGATTGTGATAACTTGAGTACCTTCAATGCGTCCGTACATTCCCGTTATACTTAGTCTCATTCACGTAAACTGTAGCGTCTCTGAAAAAATCATGACCACACTACCCATTTATTACCCTTTGTAAGTTTGATATTGTCGCTTCACCGGAACCTGTTACAACCTCAATTCCTGTCTGCAATGCTGTCTATCCTGATTTACAATTTCATTCAGACATGGACCTGTCCAAAGAGGTAGCGGTGCTACTTTTGATATTTCTGGCCATATAAATTACAAAATACGGGATGACCTGTTGCGAAATTTCTGATCATTGGAATCTTATTTTTGAAATTTGAATTTAATTCCGAATAATAGTAAGAATAATACTTGTTGGCTGTTTTTATCGCCCACCACGATTATTGAGGATTTCTCATCCGCAATTGATAACTTTCTCGCAACTTTGTTGCGAGGAAAGAAAATTGCTATTTGCTGGAGGATTTCAACATTTATTCATTTGTTATGGCATGAATCATAGTTCAACCAAATGTACTGACCTGTTATTCATCTTATTCCCCTCTTACAAACCCACTCGGATAGACTAAAAAATCTTTGTAACACTTTTAGATAATATATTCAGTAGCAATGTGAATGACAGTATTACTCTGGAATCCTGATCTCTGATATTGCCAGTTTATGTTTGTATTAGGACCTATAAGTTCGCACGTTCCTACACTGTTCTACTATTACAAGAGAGATATCACAAAAGGAATGTTGGGGGTCAGGAATCTTGTCGCGAATATGAAGTGATTTACCGACTGGATTTAAGGTCATATTTCATTGAAAACGATGGTCAATTTAAAGCATATGATGATTTCATAAATACTTTTTCCTTCTATAATAAACACTGGCCGTTGAGGACGTTTAACTGTATAAACAGTAATGTTGAGAACAAACACAACCGTTATCAGTTGACTACTGTTATCAGAAACCAAAGAGTCACTATTAGAATCTCTTCGTGAAAAATAAATGGAATCTGCGTTTAATACTGGAAGATCATTAATGATTTAATCACTGACAACACTCACAACATTACAGTTGCAGGCGCGTATGCAGGATTGTCAACCGGGGGCGGGGCCATTATATAAGGCGGAAGCGCCACCATCGTGGGCGCGGAGCGCACAAGCAAATTCTATTTTGTTTTAACACTCCCAGATCGCCGGAAATGCCCCCTCGGGAATGAGAGAGAAAGTTTTAATATACTCAAACTATCGCCTTAAAAAAAAATGCCTTCTTGTTGTGGAATTACATTGAGAACAAAATTAGTCTTTGCACTCATACTGAAAATATTGAATCAAATATGAGGGTGGGTTTTCCTTATCCACATACATATTCAAACATATAAAACTAACGCCATTACGATTGACAGCCATTGATTCCTCTTGCCCGTCAGCCCATAAAGTATATGCCCCGACACTAAACAAAACTTCATTATGGTCACTGATTTGTATACAGTGCCGTATCTATACCTTGTTTAAACTTTGAGAACCAGTTGGAGAAAAATGAACGTGGACAAAGTCGGTTCATGTATAACGATGTGGAAATGGTATTGCCATGCTCCTTCCTGCAAGATCCGTACGCATTCATATAGGCTGCAGATCACTGACTGAATTCAAAACGGTATTTTCCAGTCCGGGGAAGGATGGGGGCAAACTGCGCGGGCTGGCGGGCTTGCTCTGCTGCAACAACTGAGCTGGAACTGCGCTACCAATGAATGTGAAAAACGAACCATAGCCTGGAACATCATGCACTGGTTCCATGTCCAGGAGGAGCAGGGGCACCTTTCGCAAACGCCCCACCCTTATGCTTTGATATATAAAGGGTTATACTTGGCAGCTTGCGGTGGCGTTCCTTGTTGAGAAAATTTGGAATACTGTGGTAGCTCATTCACTCGTGTTTCTTTAACATTGTATCAGGATGCAAAAGCAGAGGCGTCAATCTGTTTCGAAAAGTGGGGGGTGGGGAGAAGTGGACTGCCAATCTATAGCTGAGCGGAGCCGCCACTATTGGTTGGCGACCCTGAAAATTTGGCTTCTTATACGTCCAAGATCGCCGGAAATGGCACTCGCAGGGCCTAATTGCAAAAAGCTGTGTGTGCAATTTCAGTAGGAAAAGAATGTGAAGCCGTTTTCACTCTGCAGAATATAGCAGATAAATATTAGCAACACAGCATCTACGGCCCTATGTTTTTATGAGAGAATACGCCAGCAACTGAGCTCAAACTAACTACCCAGACCTACTGCAAATTCACAATTACGTCAAAAGTGAGCTGAGGATTGAAGCCAACCCCTCATTTTAACCATAACTATTTGATCAAGCAAAGTGACAATAGGTTGAATATTTACCGGTATGTACACACCCGTTGTAAAATGTGGGAAATGGATTTTGGACGGCTATCAAAACGTTTGAGAACGTTTCAAGCGAATAGATCACTCGATTGAAGGAAAATAGTAGGCCTAATTTCGTTATGGACTTCGTGGCGCAGCTATAGGATTTTGTCAGGGGAGGCGCTGGAGGAGGGGGAGGGGAGCTAGAGCAGTGGCGTCGCCAGCTTTTTCTTGGGAGGGGAGCACAGGGTGGAAGACGAGAATACTACTGAGAGGAGCGGCAACGATGTGTGGCGCGCAGCGCACACGAAATTGTTGATGTGCAAGCCCTCAGATGGCCGAAAATGGCCTTTCCGGGCGTTTTATGATCATGTTATGATCTTTTGTAATTTTGTAATCTTGTGGAAATTTTGACCTTATGCCATACCTCGGTCCTACCGTTCCCCGACTTCAACTTTTGCAAGAATGTTCAACAATTGTTGTGCCATACTACTATCCACCGTGCGCGCGAAGCGCGAAAGTTTTTCAAGATTTCCAGAGCACATCTGAGAAAAATCATAATTCCAGCCAGGAAAATGAAGGACATTCAGCCAACGTAGCTCTACTGTCCCATCATGATATGAACTGTTGCCATAGAGAGCAGCCAACTTCCGAGTAGTAGTTCCATGAAGAAAACACGCGTTGAGATCCAAGCAGTCTGTAGCCTTGGCTACTGCAGGTCAAAATTGAACGTGGTTGAGAGAGGAAAAAACGGGACAGAGGCTAAAGAGTTTAGTAATACTAAGAGGTTGATTGTAGTGTCAAGTCAATGAAGAATGTGCTGCTTATATTTTCACCTCACAGATATGTATAAGCTATATGGCCAATAGGAAGAAATCTCCCATATAGAGCTTGCAGAGATTTCGGGAGAGGGGAGAGCAAGGGACGAAATCCACCACTAGTACCTCGCGCGAAGCACGAACGTAATACACTTTTCAGTTGCTTGAGGAAAAGTTGGCACAATTAGGTACTGCCTTTCTGTCATGAAAAACAACCAAAGCCAGGTCTTATCAAACTGGTCGTCGAATACTGAATACAGATATTTGGGGGAAATTAACAAATTTCATTGGGGGGGGGGGGGGGTACGGGCGGAGGGGCACATGTGTTTCGAGGCGGGGCACGTGCCACCCCCCCCCCCCCACCCCTTGGCGACGCTACTGGGCTAGAGTACTTCATATGGTCGTTGATTCAATATCTGAGCGGTGAGACAGCATCGGTTGGAAAGTAGTGTACACAGAAATTTTCGGGATATGAGGGCCTCCAGATTTGTTAGAAAAAGGCACTTCCCAATTGTCCCTGATCTTTTCACAGACTTAGTTTTTGTAGGGGCATTGATTGAAATGGTGAGCTTGTAAGATTATCCGCAATATAATTACGCAAATCTCAAAATGCTGCCTAGTTCCATTGAAGTTGACGAAGAAACCAACATTTTTGTGGGCACTTCATGTTAGTTTTTTTTGTTTTGATATGCCCTGAAATCTCACTTTGCCAATTCACCCGCTCTACTTCTCCCATTCTTAGCCCAATCGAGTTGCGCTACTCGATCTCAACTTTACTATATATATTCAAGTTGAGATATGCACTGCCTCGGATGCCTGTGGCAATGGTGTTGCCCTCACTTGGTTTTCAATGCCACCTGACTGTACTGGCTTACTATTGGGGGTGGGGGGGGGGGGGGCGGGGGGGGGGGAGGATTTATGTCGTGGCCATCTAAGCGGAGCACCATCGTTGGCTGATGTGGATCGTATTAAGGATTGGGCAGGGGGATTATAGTAGAACCGCACCTGATAAATGGGTTTCGAGTTGGGTTAAACGGGTGTAACGTTGTTCTATTTTAGCTGATTCTGTTGGCTCGGCGGCTTTCGTGAGAACAGATTATGGTCATCTTTCAGCAAGGATGTCAACATCAACTATGTAGAAATTGAGTTCAACCTCATGCCTTATAGTGGGTATGTGGCGGATCCACCGAAATCATTCTTAACCCCATAACGTTTTCCCCTGATAGCCTGTAGGATGGGGGGGGGGGGGGGCTCCGGCCCCGATCCGATATTTTTATCATCCGAGATACCGGAAGCTGATGATGTAACAGATTAGAACAGCGAGGAGGGGGGAGGGGGGCTAGTGCTAAAATCGTGAGACATTCGCACCGGTTTATAATCCACTCACATAGCATACGTCCACTTTTCAGTTTTTTGGTTTCTCTCGTATTTTTTTCACCAACCCTTCCCTTTCTCTTATTCTCTTCCTCTATCCCTTTCCTCTTTTCCTTTCTCCCTTCTCTTTCCTCTCTTTATTCTCTCTCCCTCTCCTTTTCTTTTTCTCCTCGTCCCTTTTTTTCACGTCTTTCCTTCGTCCTTTTTTTTCTTTTTCCTCCTCCTCTTTACCGGGGGGCGCGCGCCCCCCAAAGCCCCCCAGGATACGCGCCTGAGTTGCTTCGTAACGCTTGCCTCTGGCACAAAATGGTACGAATTTTAATTATTCAGATAAAAAAGTTGACCGCCCTTTTTCCCAAAAGGTCGAATAATTTTCCGCATCATTAGTGTCGTGTCTGATTCGGGGACTTCCTGAGTCATTTCGTGGTCTCCAACGTGGGGGGATGAAAAGATCATATGCTCATATGGCTCTGATGGAGCGAGAAAAACCACGAACACTTAGCGACAACATGTAAGAGCGTCAAATATAGAATGGGAGATTCAAGCTACATATACCTTCGTCCCATTTAATCTTACAGCGTATCTCTCGGCTACTACTATGTCATTTAAATGTCAAGTAGGTTGAATGTCTTTTGGTCTTCATAGAAAGCGATTGTAAGGGCATTAATGCGTATGAATTGTTCTTTGAGAACAAGGGAGGCTCAGGCTCACTGTCGTCACATGGCCAAACTGCCAAGAATACTTTCAGTCGACTGACCTATACATATTATAGTCCAACGTCGTCATTGAATTTACATTTTGAAGTTAACGATATAAAAAAGGAGCATTGTCTATCATTTCATGGTATAATGATGACGTCATAGTATATTCGCAATACATCGGTCACCGCTGATTCCCTCAAATTGGTGTTTTATAGTGCAGTACTGAAGTTTTTGCCACTAGTATGCCTCCAAGAGGTTATTATGGAATCCTGCGAATCAATCAACAATATTTTCAATTAAATACCCATGTTGCAGTGACGTCATTTCTCGAAAATGTGAGTCGTTCCCTTCTAAATTTAAGGTATTTGATTTTTGAGAGACTTTCTTTCCAATCACAAAGTTTACGCGAATGAGAGAACGTTGCCGGTATTGTGATGAAGTGTTTAATTGATTTCTTCTTATATTCTCTCTTCGATTTTTCTCTATATCGAGTGCAATTGACAAGCCACGCCTTCCAGAATCGTCAGTGTATTGAGTTAGTTATCTGAAACCCTCAAATACCAGTGTACCACATGTTCCAATGACACCTGTAAATGACAAGCTTGAGAGTGTAAAAAGAGAAGGCGAAGGAATGGATTCAGCATGCATTCACGCTCCTGGATAATGCAGCAATCGAGAAAGGAGATGCCAATCATGGGCTGCCTACCACGCATCTCAGCAGCCCCCCATACTCGCCTCCAACTTGGTTGGTCTTCTCTACCCCAAGAGAAGGCAGACTCTCTAGCTAGGATCAAGCATACTATGAACACACTGAAGGCGATCACGGAGTACCTCAACCCTGGATAAATTCCAGTCCTCACGTGTGATTGCCCGATGTTGGAGTTTCCAGATCATGTTCGGTGGATTTCATTTGTCCTTGTGAACAGCACTGGCAGACCTCCTGGACGAGAGTGGTTGGACTGTGGCCCTAGCTGAGGCTGGCATAGAATTATTTGGTACTTATCCATCGAAGTCACGCATGTGACTCATACACGACATGCTCACAAGTTTACAACAGTATCTTGTCAGTGTTACAAGAAGAAGCATATGAGTAAGATCCAGTGATGTCGAGTCCTTTAAGGTTTGGAGACTGAATATGTCCAAGAAGAGTCCTACTTTCCAGTACTGGGACATCGTACTACGATTTTTTTTCTCTTTCTACATCGAGAATCTTCAGAGCTTTGAAATTGCAGTGTTGTGACAGCTCTTTTCATGCGGCGGGGCGGTGGAGAGCAAAACACGGAAGAGGTTATCCGCACTACCAATCGATCACGTTCACGAACAAGAAAAGTTTCTAGCTTTCTCTGCCGCGAAATGCGAGGAGTGGGGCGACTTGATCTGGTGTGGGACAGGTATCTACCCAGTAGCATCAAAGAGTTTTTTTTTCCCCATTCGGCAGAAGAATACCGTCATTTCAGAGGAGTGTTCACGCCACACGAAGCTATATGTTACCTCGGGTGAAAATTGTTGTTCATTCATATATCATGACCGATGGAGGAGATATGTTTGATGACACGAGAATAATACATGATTCAACACTTGTATGAGTGAGTATTCCTGGTTTGCGGACACAAGAATCAACATTCACTTGCAGCACGCGGTGGAGATAGGATACCAGGAGCCACCAAGGCCTGCGAAGAGCTTATTAAAATGCCGCTGTAAATCTGCAGTCGGCTGTGTCAGCCGATACGAGTGCCAGAGAGTCGGCCTAACATGCACGGAATTCGATCAACCCGGTGTTCCAATGTCCACGTGAAATCCGGCACCATTTTTGCCTGCTTGAGATTGGCCAGTTAGAGGATCACAGGGTAATGCCAGTTGTTTATCAGTGGATGCATTCACATGTGGCAGGAGATACTGCATCGACGCACTGCGAAGGAAGAAATCAAAGTAGAGAAGTAGTGAACATGATTTTGCGTAAAAACGCCTCTCAAACATAAACCATGGCAGTTTTGACTCGTCTGTGACATTACAGTAATTAAGACATATACAGCAGGCGGTACGAGGTATTGTACGGTTTCCAACAACCTCCTCCACATACAACCTGACGTTAACATTCACTTAGAATTATTGAACGCATACATCTCTGCCAATGCCTCAATAGAAGTCAGTCGGATAATTTCGCAATGATGGCGTCATGTTCCCACCATCATTTTTTCGGTGCCAGGCATTTTTGCAAATGGTGCACCAATGAGATGTCTTGGCCAATAAAATGGCACCTTCTTTCCCTCGTGTCCCTTTTCTCAATAAGACTTCCACTATATGGGGGGAGATATAAAAAAAATGAGAGGAGGCGCGAGTGAGGAGAAAGAGAGGAGAAAAGATGAGAAGAGAATATGAAAAAGAGAGAAATGAAGAGAGGAGAGAAAAAACGAAAGGAAGGGCGACAAGAGGACGAAGACGACAGCGAGAAAAAAAATTGATAGACAAGAAACGTCGGAGAGAAAACTGGAAACGAGACATGATTACTGCGTTGGAGAGTATGCGAATTTCAGAAACTTCAGTACGACGTACACGGCACGGCTGTTAATCACATTTCAGCGGATTTCGAACAATTTATTGTTATAAGCGTATTGTTATAACGCAATTGGTGTGTGTGTGTGTGTGTGTGTGTGTGTGTGTGTGGGTGTGTGTGTGTGTGTGTGGGTGTGTGTGTGTGTGTGTGTGTGTGTATCCTTGACCTGCAATTGGAATCGATAAAAGTGCGGTAGGGGAAGGGAAAAGGAAAAAGATCGGCATAGGCAGTGAGACAGAAATCAGAGTCAGTTAAGAAAGAGAATAACGTAAAAATATGATAGAGTAAAATGGAGGCTCTACGGTGACAATGAACGAGAACAATTTGCTTCGATCCGCTTAGAGAGTTTATCAGAAATACGATGAGGTCAAACCTACCGTCGCGTCTGAAGGTTGCCATGCCATTTTGAACGAATTGGAGGTGTAAAATCTACTCAATTACAAGGGTAAAAGAGAAATTGTCTTATTCATTTTGGGCCCAGAAAATGCGTTACCAGTTATCTGTGGGTATCGGAACCCATGAATTTCATAGACGCCACGCGCGAACTCGTGATGGCGCTCTGCTCGAATAGTTGACGGGAAGTGCAATAAGGTCCATCACATGCGTGTGATATGCAGCTCCCTTACAAGAACAACAAAGACCCCAAGTTTTTGTTTTTTGATTTTTGTTTTTCACAAAAACAGGAGTCATATTCTATGTTATTTATCAGATGAGCTGTCTATATCATTTCGTTGCACAGTTATTTTGCTCACAAGCTTTTCAGACTTCACCTCTTCTGAATCTTTGATGACCTCAGACCTGACCCCAAAACAATAGGGATCATCCACTCAACATAGCAACCCTTTAGGCCAAGATGAGCTCTCTATATCGTTCCGTTGAACAGTTATCGTGCTTACAACTTGTTCAGACTTTGACCTTTCTTGACTTTTTCTGGTAACCGCAGACCTGACTTCAAATCAATAAGGGTAACCTGCAGGTCTGATTTGAACCGTGGATCTTGAGTTCTGAAGACACGTCTTCACCAAGGAGCGTCCATACATACCCACACTCACTACATACACAGTGCATGACGAGGGATACCGTCTGCCTCCGGCAAAGGAATAAAATACTTCTCAGGACAAATCACTGGAAACCTCATTACGCTATGGTTCAACACACCAAGGCGCTAAATTACTCGTGCGGTCAAGTGTAAAACCCATTAGTTTCAAGGGCCGTCGCGCCTCCTCCGTTTCACTATTATTCAGTTTGATGATTCGGGTGACGCCATTATGAAACCTTAAAACGCCAACTGACAACTGTTATTGTAATACTCCCAAGAACCCCCTTCAAATTGAGGTAGGGGTAATCATCCTCACGTATTTTTACTTCTTGAATTAAACCGACAATTAGTACATCACTAATAATGTACTAATTTTCGGTTCAATAGACATCGAAATTATGCCGCATATCGAATCCGTATTCATGAAATCCCTGCCTTATCCTGTGATTGCTTCGAGATCACCTGGAATCATCATATTGAAGCCTACACAGTTCCGCTATCAATAATACTAACGGCTGCTATCCAACCATCAACTTCACAACCCGTTCAAAACATAATTTGGCTGTTTCCGTTCAAGTAATCAGGCTGTTGTTTTTCTTTTTCCGTTTCTTTTTCCATCACATACTTATTGATCATTAACCACGGACGGCGCTATGACGTAATCCGAATCGCTTTTTAATCAATTAAAATCAGTGTAGTATAGTCCATCCGACTGAGAAGTTTTATTAGGGTTAAACATGTTAAATATGGATGAATGAATAGGGTCAATGATGACAGCTGGAATATTGTACCAAATGTTTTTGTTTTTCCAGGAACAACTGCCTCATGTCTAGAACTGGGAATCATATGGCGGGTAGGAAACCAACAGCAAACACGGTCATATGAGCGACAGCTGCCTTGTTTGTCCGTTTTCAAACTGTCCGTCTGAGGGCACTGTGACTAGATGCAACTACCTTTATTCAAAAACAAAACAGCTGAAATAATCGAGATGGGCACCTTGCGTGAGAGAGACCACGTAGTTCAAACATTATCATATACAATGCTACTAACGACAAGCAATCGAATTACCAACCCTTTGTGATCCTGTATTCATGTATAATTTAACGCGTTGTTGTCAGCCAGCCTCGACAGACTTAGACTGTAAATCGGGTCATATTCCAGAAGGTACATCGGCTACATTGCACATGCACTATACCACATCCAGGGCTTTCAACATTGACCTCGTTCAGGGAGAACGTACTACCGGGAATTGAGTAAATTACCCTTATAACGTTAAATTAGGCCTCAGAAAATAAAATTTATTCAAATTTTCAGCAATTTGTGGTAATACTGAGTTCTGATAACTGACGGGCCCGAGCGGTAGTGTGCGCTGGCAGGTATGTGAGTGGGCGAAACTTGAAACACATCAACATATCGACACGAATCACACATGTTGTGAAGTGGTGGTGTGTGGTACTGAAAAATCACTTCATTTCGGCGTGTATTGTACAAATCATTCTCAATCACTCATGGGAGCACATGCCTGGGAGGCACCAAGCCGCGTCCACCCGCCGCCTCCAATCGTCCGGCCTCCTCCGGCAAGCGATCAGGCCTGGGCCTGGCCCATCCCCCAATTCCCTGAGGTACCCACGGAGCTGCGCCAACCATGAGCTACGGGGGCGTCGTATCAGGAATAAATGTTCTCAGACGAAAATCTAAATCGTCGGCCTCAACCCACCGGATCCCGTTCACACGGGACGCGGGGGGCAGGATCGTCCGCCGGGAAGCGCGCCATATGCCCACAGAAAAGCGCAGCTACCTTGCCTCCCCGCCTCCGAGAAAACCTGCCATCAGGATACGTGATCCTGCCAGCGATCCAATCTCCGTTTCCCAGCAGTGAGCGTCCAGGCTTCGCTAGATTATAGCAAGCCTGGACGCACAATAGAGCCAAAATACACAGAGCTTGGTTCTTTTGCTCAGATAGCGCAACCGCCAGGACCCCCATCCAGTGATTTCATGACTCCATATGCCAGTCCAAGGCGTCTACTGACCTCAGGCTCGCAAGAGACAGAGTCACTAATGACTCTGCCGGGGTAAACAAATGACTTGGTGACTTCAACGTTCTCGCCCAACACCTGGACAGACCCAGCAGCATCTCCAAGATTCCACCAAAAGACCGGATCTTAGTCTTGGTCCATGACATCTGAAGGCCCAACGGATTTGCCTCCCGACTAAGTGTTCCAAGGGCATCAACCAGAGCTTCTACAAACTCGGTGAGTAGCACAGCATCATCCGCGAAGTCCAGGTCAGTAACACTGACTCTCCCGAATGAGACTCCACAACCCTCTCCATAATCCAGTCTATACAAGTGTTGAAAAGTGTCGGAGCCAGTGTACACCCCCGTCTCACATCCGTGACAACGGGGAAAAGGTCAGAGACTCCACCACACACTTCACAGCACTTTCATTTCCGGAATACAGAGAGGATATCAGGTGTACATGGCGGGTTGCACACCACGCTGCTCGAGAATTCAGAGAGAGCTTCGCTAGCCGAAACGGCGATACCATTGTGTGGTATTTGACTAAACTTTAATTACAGATATCATTAGCTGTATTGTATGAATTTCTATCGATGCCCTTCGTAGTGTGGTTCTAAATATTGATCTTATCTTACATAAGAAAGATGACACTCGCTCGTTCCCTTCCGCTGTTTGAAGACAAGGTTAAGCGAATGGTTTGTTACAAATATATAATATATATAAGCCGTCAGAAAATGATCAAATCGCTAAATTACAGACGAGCCTTTTTTATTCTCGTTATTTTAATAAATTACGAAACCGCAAAATGAAGTGTGCCCTAAAAATATTTGAGGGTATTGTCAGCACATCAAAGTTTGCCCAAATCATGCACTGAACTAGGGTGATATGGAGTATGAAAAAAACGATTAGTTCCCGATCCTTGTACTTTTGTCCGAAACACACTGTCACTATCATACCGATGACGTCACTGTCATTCACTTCAAAAACCAATGCCGTGAATCATCTACACTTGGATGAACTGATTCAAACGTCCCATTAGCAACCAATGGAAAAAATCAAAACAATACATATGATGATCGATGTGGGCCTAATCGTCTATGCACTTTTTGTTCCTAGAATAGTAGTCGCTTGTTCATTTCAACCCTAATGACATATACAGCAACAATTACCAGATCGTTCTCCCCAGGTACGTAGCAGTGCTACAACCGTTACAGCCATTCAGAGACAGGCTCGGCTCGCCTATTGATTGTTTTATTGATCTCAAGCATTTGGTTTCCCCTAATTTTGGTTGGAGGTCCTAGTATGTTCCCCTGTCACAACTGTACCAACACAGGTCCGGATCTATAGATATAGGCATGGGCAGAAGGGGCACGTGTCCACCCCCCCCCCTCCCCCTCCCACACACACACACAAGGCCATAGAGATGCGAAGTGAGAAATTCCACATTGTCGATACCCTTTCGTTGGCTGTCTCTTCTAGCCTTGCAATGGAGTGCACTATTAAGAAGATATAATATGACTGTTCCCGTTCAATTCCATCCACCATCCGTGAGGGCCACACAGGCCTAGATCAATTGGTCATGCGCGTAGTGCCTAATGGCTGAGGCCCCTTGCGGTTTGCGGGCTTTTAGACAGCCCGCAGTAATCCCCGCCTGTCGTAAGGCTACTAAAGGGGGACGGTTGAAAAGACAGAATGAGGATGAGAGTTAGGAAAGTTCAACGGTGCAAGGAACAAGCTGATACGAGTTTCCTCGGTATCCTTCTGACCTACTCTGTAATCCAAGTTCTCTCTGTAGATACCACCATCTGTTGTTGGTTGTGCATGCAGATTGGTGGGGCTGCTTGGAAGTCCACTTCTCAAGGCCAGAGTAGCCCAGGTTGTACGGTATGAACCTCGGCAAGCTGCGGTTCTGGCTGGAGTTTTCCAGTCAAGAAAAACAAAACATTACTATTCGAAACCGTCAATTCTAGTGAGAATTGGCAGGCATGATTATAGCTCGAATTAAAATAAAATGCTAGAAAGTGGAGCAAGTTTGGTGCTCCACACTGCAAGAACAGGAGGATCTCATGCCCTGATGTGTATTACATCTGGTGTTACAGGTTCCCATGGAACGTTGTGATCTTCGGAAACATTGAGAAAACATTTGCGAACCATCAGCTGTTGTTGGTTGTGCTTGCAGGTTAGTGGGGCTGCTTAGAATTATGGTATAGAATCCATGTGAGTGGGAGGCTTCCCCTTTGGCCACAACCCACAGGCAACCCCACTCATCAACTCCCTGAGTTGCTCTACTGGGTTGTATTGTATTGTCATGAAGACAACCTAAGTTTTTTGAAACTGTCAATTCTAGAAGAGATATGGCAAGCATGGTTTATAACCCTGAATAAAACTTAAATACTGAGAAATGGAGCAACAGGAGATTTCATACCACCTGTATTAGTAAAATCTGGTATTACAGGTCCTCACTGGACATTGTTATCTTCAGTATCATTGAAAACCATAGGTCAAGCAAGGATATCATCCTGCCCGGAATGTGAGGAAAATAGACAACTAACCCTGAAAATAGATAACTAACCCTGGGCAGCTGTCTTTCTGGCTTTGGGGTCAAGAAAAACAAACCTAAGGTGTTTTTTTTTTTTTTTCAACTTGCCAATTCGAGATGAGAATTGGCAAGTATGGTTTATAACTCTGGATAAAAGTTAAATAATGAGGGAAAGAAGCAAGTCTGTTGCAAGACCCGAATCCTCCGCACTGTAAAAACAGGAGATTTCATACCACCTGTATTAGTAAAATCTGGTATTACAGGTCCTCACTGGACATTGTAATCTTCAGAATCTCTGTCTTGGCAGAATTCAATTAAATCTTGTGTTACAGGTCCTCACAGGACACCTTAATATTCAGAAACACTGTAAAACCATGGATCGAGCAAGGACATCAACTTGCCCGAAATGTTGGAATGAAGAGGAAACCCCTGACCACTAGTAGGCAGGTGTTCCTTTCATCAGGCTATTCGGTACGAATGTCTTAAAGTTACAACTACCACAATCCGAAATGTGGTAGAGCTATCTTAGATAAACAAACTGGCCTTGTACTTTGTGAGAAAACGGAGAGCAGTAATGAAACACTTGAGAACGTTCGCGATGCATTTTTGCATGAGTTACCATCGAACAATGTCATGAATGAAACGTTCCATACATTGTCGTAGCTGGCATTCTCGTGACGGGGATGGGGGTATATGCCGTTGACTATCTACGTACAAATTGGTTGATGTATGGTGCATCTTATTCAAACGGGCTCGTCGGAAAATTGTACTGCAGCAGTGACAGTTCAGGTGGTTATTCTATATGATGGTTAATTATTCAGGAGAATGAAATCTATTTTCAGTCAATTAAACTTCAGATCAGAGAAATATCACCACATCAAACACTGGTTACTGTGTCGAGCATGAAGACACTCCTGTACTTCAACGGTCATATGTATTTTCTTTCGGACACTGTTCTAGCTGTTGAAAACAGTTGGTCAATGCCACTACCGAGCAAGAACTTTTCACTGAGAAATTTGAGGGATTTGAAAGGTTAGGTTAACGTTATATGAGCTCACTAGTCATCATGAATTGAAATGACTCTCCGTTTTGCCTAGAGAGATGGCAACTGATTGTTAGTCAATGCCAAGGCCTGTTTTTTGTCCAACATGACTTAGCAAGTTGGTTGCGGAAATTACTCCAGGTTCGTTCCGATCGGAAAATTGTTTGCATTTCTTCTGGTATATAGCAAATGCGGTACGTTTTGAACTACCGGTATATAATACTTAAGAAGGCGCACGTTGTAGATGACGGGAAAATTCTCCTATTTAGCTGAGAGAACATAAAAAGTGCACTTTACCTCCGAGGAGGTTTCCAGGAGATGCTATCTACAATACATAAATAGAATTGAAGCCTCGCTTTAATGATCGTTTATGCATCACCATATATTTACCATACAATACGGGTATTAGGAATTCCAATCATTATAATCTTACAAACCACATAGGACTCCTCGGTAAGAACATATACTAACCGAATTCTCTGAATTGCATTGAAGGTAGTAAATTTGAAATGGAAATCAGCAGCCGATGGATAAATTGGCAAAGCTCGTTATCACTGATTTCAAAGTGGAATTAAATTTCAATCTGCTCTTGGCATGTGCGTCACAAAGTATTAGTAGGGTAAATGTGATGATTATAAGGCCAGGTAAGATCAAAAATAGGAAAATCGTAGTAGCCTATAAATTCTTTATCTTTACCGAAAGTTTAAAGACTAATTTTGATGTATGCTTCATAACATTAATAATGAACACCTATTAGGTAATTATTCGTTCACGATTATCAATCATGTGATTCACATGATACCATGTACAGTTGTAGCGTCGTTCCGAGGGGAGAAGAGGGTTCCTGGCCGGATATGTAACCTAGGATTTTCCAATCTCACAAAGTAAAATGTTCTTCTCGTCTATAGATATTAGTAATAATGGACTGGTATGTTCGGCATGTTGCCCCTCCGATGACAATTTTGTTGATCCTGTATGGGTATACGTGAAGCGCCCCGGCGGAAGATCCTGCCCACTGTGTCCTGTGTGAACTGGGTTTCGATGGATTGGAGCAGACCGCCGATGCGTCCCCGTAGCCCATGGCTGGCGCAGCTCCGTTGGTACTACATGTAGTTGTGGAGGAAGGGTGAGGTTCAGGCATGATCGCTTGACCGGAGGAGGCCGAGCTTTTCGGAGTACCGGGTGAATACGGCTAGATACCTTCCAGGCATGTGCTCCCATGATGAGTGAGTGAGTTGATGAGTGACTGGGTGAGTGAGTGGGTAAGTGGGGGAGTGAGTGGCCTAGACTTTGAAGATGAAGCTTCCTTGTTCTGGAGTTCGTGTTATTTCTCTGGCAGATGCTTTCAGCACTCAGTCGGGGCTACTCTGTTGTGCCTACAGGTTTCTGGTCGAGATCAATTTGGTCCCGTTGCTAATGCTTAGTAGAAACGTAGAGGCCACCGAGTTTATTCTCACCTTGATAGTGTCACATGCGACTTAAATTCGTACAAACCAGGGATTAGTAGACGCTCCGGATTAGCCAGCGGAGTAAGTGGATGATGCCGTTTGGCAATATAGTACATGGATATAGATAGGGGAACAGAGCTCCAGTGTTTAGTCTTTTTTGTGCCTCTGATCTCACTATATTCTATCAAGACATAGACGCTAACTATGGAACTGATATGAAAACTGGATTTCCTTAAGGCTACCTCCATTTCGCACACCCTTAGTTGCTGTTGGCAAGACCGTGTGTCAATGTCAGGATGCTCGAGAGATGCACGGATATTGGGGGTCCGTTTCCTGGTTCAACACCGTCCAATCTTTGGGGGCAATAGCGCGGCTTCTGGCTAATTGAGCAGCAGCCGGGGACGGCTTAAAGCTCTTGAGGGGTATTTCTGGGAATTAGGCGGATGGTTCAAACTCGCTTCTGGTCGCCTCATCGGCGGTAAAAGTAGGACAATGGAATGGTTGTTTGGTAACACGTTACACAACTTGTTCTTTGAATGTCTCCTCAACATAATCACATGAACTACCAATCTTTCATCATTCACGTTCATCTTTCCTGCAAATAAGTGTTAAAAAATGAATCAAAATTAATGTATTTACCTCTTGGTCCATGTGGGTTGTGGAATTTGCTCTACTGTATGTCACTGACTTACATCTCTAAGATATCATTTAGCAAACGTGTTATTGTTGTTCAATCATGCAATTATAGCAATTTATAGCAACTTACCACTGTGTATAGGCCTTCTCACATTTCACCAAGCTCAATACTTATCTTCACGGCTAAGAAGGGTTTTAGGTGCAGACATTGGGTTAAACTTCAATATTACTTCACAGGCAGTGAGGGGTCGATATTGATAGGTGTTCTTCAAACAAAAATTGGCTTTGAAAGGTAACGGATCGAGTTGCGGGAATAAGGATGTCGTTTCTGCTGCAGTAGTGCCGTCATCTGTTTAACCACGTAACGCGAAAGCAACGAATACTTTCTCCCGGTGACGTATGAGGAGTTTAGAGGCGTTCTCCATTTTTGAACGTGTCATCTTTCTGTAACCAAATATTATGTGACGCTGTGTTCGTCTGGAAGCCAATGTAGCACGCAATGGGATGAGTTGATGGTTCCAATGCCGCATATCCAAAATTCACTACGGAGGTCTGAACTGACGAAAAAATATACTATCCAGCAACACTTAGATACGCTTCTCGGTAGTGAAACAGATGTCATTAGATAACGGCGTTTCACTCAATTCTCTGGAAGGACTTCAGGGAACTTCGACCAGTAGACTCACCTCCCCGAACAGTCGGAAATCGATCATCTCATGTGCACTCCAAATCTGCTCAATTTCAAGAGGAATCGAATCGAGTTGCAGTAAAAGTACTGTCAATCCGATGTATTCCGAAGGTCTTCGATCGTAAGCTTTTACCGTAACGGACGAAGCTAGAAGGGAAGATCAGTTCTTCACACGGATTTCCTTTTCGGGGCTTGAAATAATGTGTTGGTAACTTGAGATTGAACAATCATGAAAGGGCTTGATTGACCTAAGCCTACCTCACACTGTACATAATTTGCGGCAAGGTTTGCGACTCTCGCGTTCATTCTCGCGGTCTCCGTGTGACGCAAAGTGCTGAGCGATGACTTCAAGACTAGTCCCCCACCGCCAGTTGGCCACCGCCTACGAACTTTGCAATTGAGATTTTGAACCATAATTTAGTTAAAAGATGTGCGCAGCAGCAGTGGCAGTCATTCAGCTATTTGCTATTATGTTTACATTGTACTGTTTAGTGCCTGTTCCTCGGCCACTCGCTTACATTGTACCCACGCACTTTTTTAGTTTGACTCATGAGGTTTTAACTTTGACACTGTGATTAACGCTGATTTTGTCGAGCGTCGTCGATTCGCCTATGAATGCTGCTGCTGTGATATCGCGTAGAGTACAGTAGGTCTATAATTTCATGAATGAATGAACTCGATTCACTGGATATTCGATACAACAATTATGGATGATAGCCTTGGCAATTATTCTATCATATTAAAAAAAGTTCCATGCGGCGTCATGCTTTGGGTTGACGCATTGAACGGGGAGCAGAACATATACTAACAGATTTCTGAATTGCATTGAAGGTAGTAAATTTGAAATGGAAATCAGCGGCCGATGGGATAAATTGGCAAAGCTCGTTATCACTGATTTCAAAGTGGACATTAAATTTCAAGTCTGCTCTTGGCATGTGACGTCACAAAGTATTATCGGGTAAATGGGTCAAAGGCCATCTAAGATCAAAAATATGATAATCGTAGTAGCCTATAAATTCTTTACCAAAAGTTTAAAGCTAATTTTGAATGTATGCTTCATAACATTAATAATGAACACCTATCAGGTAATTATTCGTTCACGATTATCAATCATGTGATTCACATGATACCATGTACAGTTGTAGCGTCGTTCCGAGGGGAGAAGAGGGTTCCTGGCCGGATATGTAACTTAGGATTTACCAATCTCACAAAGTAATATGTTCTTCTCGTCTATAGATATTAGTAATAATGGACTGGTATGTTCGGCATGTTGACCCTTCGACGACAATTTTGTTGATCCTGTATGGGTATACGTGAAGCGCCCCCGGCGGCGATCCTGCCCACTGTTCCGTGTGATGGGTTCGATGGATTGGAGCGGACCGCCGATGCGTCCTCCCCGTAGCCCATGGCTGGCGCAGCTCCGTTGGTACTACATGTATTTGTGTGGAGGAAGGGCGAGGTTCAGGCATGATCGCTTGACCGGAGGAGCCGAGCTTTCGGAGTACCGGTGAATGCGGCCTAGATACTCAGGCATGTGCTCCTGAGTGAGTGAGTGAGGAGTGGTTGAGTCCCCACGTGCGAGGCCTTCATCACATTTCACCAAGGCTCAAATACTGATCGTCAAGGCTAAGAAGGGGGTTTAGGTGCAGACATGGGTAAACGTCAATATACCATCAGCAGTGAGGGGTCGATATTGATAGGTGTCTTCAAACAAAAATTGATTTGAAAGGTAAACGGAATCGATTGCGGGAATAAGTATTTCTTCTGACTGCAGTTAGTGCCGTCGTCTGTTTAAACCACGAACGCGAAAGCAACGGACTACTTTATCCTGGGACGTATGAGGAGTGTGGGGCGTTCTCATTTGGAACGTTGTCATCTTTATGTTGGAACCAAATATTATGTGACGCTGTGTTCGTCTGGAAGCCAATGTAGCCGCAAAGGGGAGGAGTGAGGTTTCAAGCCGCATACCAATATTCACTACGGGGCCTGAACGACGAACAATATTACTATCCAGCAACCACTTAGATACGTTCGCGGGTAGTGAAAACAGATGTCATTAGACAACGGCGTTTCACTCAATCTCTGGAAGGACTTCAGGGAACTCCGATCAGTAACACTCAGTAGCACTAACCTCCTCGAACAGGCGGAAATCATCATTATTCATGTGCACTCCACAAATCTGCTCAATTTCAAGAGGAATCGAATCGAGTTGCAGTAAAAGTACTGTCAAGCCGATGTATTCCGAAGGTGCTCGATCGTAAGCTTACCGTACCGTACGAAAGCTAAAGGGGAAGATCGTTCTTTCCGGATATGCTTTTCGGGGGCTTGAAAATGTGGTGGTAAACTTGAAAATGGAAAACAATCAGGGAAAGGGCGTGATTGACCTAAGCCTCCTCACACTGTTACATAATTTGCTGCAGGTTTGCGACAGCTCGCGGTCATTCTCGCGGTCTCCGGTGACCGGCAAAGTGCGGAGCGAGACTCAAGAACAGTAGTCACCAAAAGTGGCCTCCAGCCTAGCGAAACTTTGCAATTGAGATGTCCAACCAGAATAGTTAAAACAGATGTGGCGCAGCAGCAGTGGCAGTATTCAGCTATTTGCTTTCATGTTTACATTGTAACGTTAGTGGGCCCACTGTTCTCTTGGCCACTCGCATTACATGGTACACACAGCACTTGGTTAGTTGACTCAATGAGGTTTTAATTGACACTGTGATTAACGTTGAATTGTTCAAGCGATAGCGATAAGCGATGAATGCTGCTGCATGTGGATATCGTGTAGAGGTACAGTAGGTCATAAGTCATGAATGAATGAACTCGATTCACTGGATATTCGAAAACAATTATGGATGATAGCTTGGCAATTATGCTATCCTTATTAGAAAAAGTTCAATGCGGGTAATACTTCGGTTGAAACATTGAACGGGAGCAGGGGTTTGTCCAGCTATTTGTCTGTATGTACGAGGGTACTAGGCTATTGGAATGGCTAGGTCGAAGTCTTTCAGGAATAGGAGAGCGCTCAGTGGCGTATGTGGGGGGGGGGGGCGTGGGCCCATCATATTACCGGAAATCTTGGAATGCCCACATTTCTCATCAAAAACCTGATTTTGTTACTTTTTGGGCGCGGCTTCGAGCGACTGTGTTTCCCGCTGTCAGTCGTTTCGCGAAGGTGAGCAAACAGAAGCAGCAGTACCAAGTGACGGCAACTTCACAATGTTGTGTTTTGCATGCAGGTAACAACAGTGTGTACACCAGTTGCACGACACGTGACGACAGTGAATGTTAGTGCGGCTTTCGGTAAGATTTGTCAATTGGAAACTGTTGTTGGAATGTCAGAAGAAAAGATAAGGGTGGGGTTTTGCAACCATATGGGATTCTATTCTGAGCGGAGCGCCACCATTGGTGTGTCGCAGACCTGGCGCCGCCTGACAACTAAACTGATGTATAATAGTCTGGCCAGGCTGGGGGGGGGGGGGGGGGGGTATATTTAGTCCCTAGATACACAAATCGGGGGGGGAGGGTGGGAAAGGACTCCAAGGGGAGGGGAAAAAAGTAGAAAAATGTTGTACTACCACTGAACAGTTTATCATAAAATCATCATAAAATAAGATCAAAATAATAGAGTTGCATGAATGTCAATCAGGGGTGGAATGCGCCATTTCTGCGACCTGAGGGGTTCACTTTTCCGAAAAAATTTGCAAGCACGATCTCGCCAATGATCTGATGGTTGGCCCTCCCCCCTCCCCCCCCCCTCCCTCTCCCGTCAGTAAAAACCTGGCTACGCCATTGCATGAGAGAGGGACGGTTCTTAGAAGAAATCCCAATAATATAGACGTTTTCTCTGTCATGGAATGATAAAGAAACAACGACATTTAAAGACACGACAGCGAACAAACGGTCACCTTCCATGCAAAAGTGTACGGAAGTACCCGTACAGTGTTTTCGGTTATAAATAAAAAAGTATCAACACAAGGAAAATGTGATGAGAGGTTTACACTACACGGGGGTATAGTGAATAACAAGGTTTACCCTTCTAATACATGACAACTGAACTGACACAGTTATTCTAAGAAATGTTACTTTTAGCTAAACCGTGTTAACAGTCCAACAACTCACTGTGATGACAGGTCATTACGGACATGGTTCCATAGCCAGAAAGCAACTATGTTGCTATTTTCTTCACCCAATGTCGTTGTAAATAATAACAGGTTAGGCAAAGAAGCAGCATGGGTCGTAAGTCTATACACCGGACAGGATATACATTGCCACATTACCCTTCAAGAGTATTGTTGTAACCTGGTGCTTCTCTTCAAAACACACTCGACTCCTGCAGTACCTATTTCAAGTTCACTCACTCTTCCCAAGAAGCCCTACAACTTCCTCGCTCCCAAATTATACGTTTGCCTATTTCACAAAACTGCTTGTTTGAACAAAACGTAAAACTGCGTCGAGATTCCTTGCAATTTTATTGTTTTTATTGTACAGTGTGAACTTTGCACACAAAGGTCAAACAGGGTGAAATCATGGCTCATCTGTGATCAGGGGATGCTATGGACAAACGAAATAGCTGCACATTTATGCACACTCTATGCAATGCAAACACAGATGAATGTTACACAGATGTAGGAAAACTGATAGAATGCGCTGGTGTACCTCCCAACGTTGGCATACTTTTATTTTTCATGTTAGAGCAATAAACTAGTTCAATTCCCTAAATTAACCCTTGAGTACCTTAAATAACCCCTGATGACCTTGGATGACATGACGATTTGTTGTGAAAAATGTACCACTTCACAATGTACGCCCTGTACTAAAATTTACTCCTTTTACAATCTTAATGATATGCCTTACCCGCACTCGAAGTTATTTTTCAGTAAACACCGAATTTTCAGAGAGTAGGTGCCGTCTAACATAAACGTAATGAAGTATTGAGGGCATTAGTACCGGGCGGCGCCGCCCGTTTTTTTTTTTTTTTTTCACCACATCCACAGTCGATGGCATTCATAATATGCATCCAATGCTAAGATCAAGTTACAGTGATTTCCACTTGTGAGCACAGGGACAGTGATTGGTAAAAAGATGGTCTCCATTATAGTCCATGAACTCTTACTTCATAACAATTACGGTTAGTATTACATTCAACGTTGTTATTACATTAGATCGTGTCATAACACTTTTCACTCTACGTTTGCAGTGTAGGTAACTTCCTCGGTATGTTTCTCAAGTTTGGAAACTTTCTGTTAATATTTTGCCGGGTGGCTGTTTTGGTGTGTTTAGGTGAAAATATATTATGTTCCTCGTGTGACTCGAGAAGTGCACGAATGAAAAAAGGCGTCTTTTGAGCATGATTTACCATGATCTATCAGCCAAAGCAACATAGACCTATGTATATTTGCATACGAGAACTGTAAGAAGATCGTATTATCACTTCAAGAGCTGGGAAAATACAGTTGGGTATGTATAATAAACCTAAAAGGCCCTAACCTTCAGCCGGTAAAGTACAAATAAATCCACACATCAGAATATAATTGCACTAACAAAAGTAAAAATAGATGACGTTGTGGACCTTCCTAATGGCGAAAGAAATCAAGGAAAAGAGATTTGTTCTGAAGATAGTTAGACAGAAGAAGTGAACCAAGTGAAGCAATTGAAAATTGAGTAATGGTCCAAAAATACAATCCGCTCATCAAGTGGTACCGGTTCTCTCTATTTTTTGTCACTTGAAAACATGATTGCACATGCTTCAGAGAAAAAAGCCATCGGTGCATGATCCACGTCAGTTGTTTATGGCGCATCCACTTCACCAATTCGAGCCATTGAACATTAGCTTAGCATCAGAAGATGTAAGTAGCGAGAGCCAAGGATAACTCTCGGTTCTGGAACTCACTCGACGACGGATACTGATTGGATGCATGATGTTTTAGCGTAAAAGAATAGCTCATTCAGATACTTGCAATACAACCCCGTCGTCAGGGACGTCGAGAACTGGCCCTGGCAAGGTGCAAACGGTGATTGCGTGCCCCGATTATTCGTTCAGATTCACGGGCTCTCAAACTGGCCCCGGCCCCGAGAGAATTGTCCCCCGTTCTCTGTCAGCGGCATCGCAGTGGTACACAGAATCAGAATCCCAGCCAGAGCATCGTGAAGGACTGATACCAGGTATGAAATCACGCTACTACAAAAGGTTTTTGACACAGGAAAATTGATTTTTGGGACTTCTGTTCGAGGACGGAGTTCCGGTTTGCATACAGCTGGCATACCGCTGGCCTAACTGTCATTCGTGTTGATCGTGCCCCCCCCCCCCCGCCCTCACACCCATACACCACACACACACAACACTCCGTCCTCTCTCTCTCACGCTAAGCTAGATAACCAGATGTATCATTTTCTGAGTGGGAGGTCGCTATAAAATAGTTGGCAGGGAGGAATAAACCGTCCAGGGTTGCAACACTCGACGCCAACATTCAGATGTCGATATAACCAGGTCAAAGATATCCTTATATAATATTAATAATATGAAATATTAGTATACATGGGTGGAACTATTGAGAAAATCCTGAAGGGAAGGTTGGGAAATATGGAATTAAACATGCAGTCGATACCAGCAAGAAAAGCTTGTGGATACTGAACTCGTACACAAATATACTTACTGACAACGTCACTAGCGAAACTTTTCTCCATACCTCCATGATTGGCAATTGTCCTTCAATTTTGGATGTGGCAAATCGCAGTAATGATTTCGTTCTTTCGAATATCTGATAGACTGATGTGTGCGTTTTCCTACTGCATAAATTGAATCAGTACGGACCAGAGCATTGGATTGTGAAATGGAAACTTATCAATCGTGCGAGGAGTTCATGTAAAGAACGAACTGTGAAATCTAATTTCAGTCACACGAATGAATAGGAAACTTCATACAGAATCGTATGCTAGCATTTTTTTTTTTTTTTAGGAAAAAGACATTTTACGTACATTATTATGAGTGAGTTTGTTGAGGAAGGCCATAAATTATCTGCGCTTCTCGATATGCGTCAGTATGTACGCGGGATTGTTTTTACGAGTCACGACATTATATTTTAAGGAAAACATACTAAATTTGTGAAACGTGACATTACCACTGTACCATATTCCTCGTGCAGGTTGCCTCCTGTAATCTGAACTACAATGCGTAGAGATGACTTTCCGGTATGACATGAAAGTTTTTTTTTTATATAAGTATTGTATCTATCCGCTGCTTCCGATTCTCGGTTACTTCGACAACTGATCCACAAATCAAGACATTTTGGGTTGATAACAATTGGTACCATACACCGACCGAGTTGGTGGAACGTTTGGTAGAGATGGGGTGGTAATTATGGTGGAACGTAATCCCCTCACCCTCGATAAAAAAAAACAAAAAAAAACAAGAGGGCAATCCCCAGAGTTGCAGGATCTCATCGGCAAATGTGGAACCAATCAGTTTTTTCTACCTGCCTGCATTTTCGCGAGTTACACATAGACAAAATTTATCAAAATAGGTCTGGGAAACCGCTGTTTTCCCCAAAAAATATTCATATTCATAGAAATTTCAGTAAATTCACAGCATAAATGCTGGGAAAAAACCCTTTGTTTTGATACCCTACACATGTTTAAAATTGAAGAATCATTCAGGCCTCCCAATTTCTGAATATACTGGGAAAACAGACAGATTTTCGAAAATTCCCAAATTTGGCCAAATCCCTTCTCCGCCCCCCCCCCCCCCCTGAAATCCACATTTTTGTAATGTCCGGCTGGTTGCATGGAAAAAGTTGTTAATGGTGCCTTTTTTACATTGCTACGAAATTATTCAGCCCCGAAACAGCAAATATCTGAAAAATAGGAAAAATTCGGCAATTGAGAAATTGCACAAAAATTCGTTCTTTGCCTCTAAATTCAAATCCTGATAGTTTCCACCTTATTCTGAGAACGGAGATGTGTTTTGTGACTTATCAAGTGTGCGCAAAATTTGACTTTGTTCAGCCATTCCAAAATGGAGATATTTGCGGAAAACCATCAAAAATTTCTGACGGAAGCAAACCACACACACACACACACACACGCACACACAAAAAAACGGACACTTCGCAAGTGCACCTCATCACTGGCTACCCCGGCGCACCACGGGTACCCCCCCAATGGGTACCCCTCAGTGGATAGTACCTAACCACCACTATGGTTACCATAGCAAAAAACTCGTTGCCATGGATGGCAACCAGCAACAGTAAATATAGGTGAAATGGCAAAGTGATCCAAATCTCATCTGGCCCTTCGGGACGGATGAGATAACAACAACATGGGTGAGGAAACTGGAGAATGATGCATGTTACAAGAACATTTACATCAATATTTAGTTCATACTCGATTAGTTGATACATCATCAGTGGGTTAGTTAACACTTATCAGCTACTCACACTCCGCTTGTATTGACTATACCACCCATGTTTTTCCCCCGACAACAAAATGCAAACACACATGATATGTATATTATCTTCAACATGAAGCAGAAAATGAACTCAACTCAACATTTATTTACATAATGGAGGACAGTACTCGTATTATGTTCATCTTTAGGGTTGTGGAGCACGGCATATCAACTAACTTGCCTCTCCCTTACACAGGATCCAGAGTAGGCGGCATGAGTCCCATTGAGTGGAAGAGGGGCGCCACAGTGACTCTGGAATACATACCACTTTCTCTTCCTGGTAGCATGACGGGTGAACTATTCATCAATAAATGAAGACGATTCAGGCAGACTCACTAGCAGTTTGGTATCAATCTGTTTGGTTTCCAGATGTTATGTGTAACATAATACGGGGCGTCTCATAGCAACCATATCCAAAATACATACTTCGCCCAGTTATATTATGACATGATGATGCTTCCTTCCGGTACGTCACAAATTGCACCACGTGGGTATCTTGATGATGCAGGTGGCGTTCATTCGCCCGTTCATTGTATATAGTATAGCCTGGGTACGACTCTACCAATTGTATTGTCGAGTTTCAATATGTATTGTATAACCTGATCTGTTTCCCACTGGTGCTTCTGCAGGTCATGTCCTCGATAACATAGTTAACTAATTGATTCTGAATATCCACAATTGAACTGCACCGTATACGGCAGAACAACTGTGTCGAGTATAATTCGCAAGAAATATAGGCTTGCAAATCAGTTCTTCCGGTGAGTTCCTTGGGGAAGACACTTCGTCTTCCATAACCCACACCACCCAGACGATAATCGGGGACCTGTGAAGAAGGCAAGCAGCCGAGTTCAACCTGAGCCTACCATGGTAGCAGTTTACTTTCCGGGATCGTCGGAGAGTGTATTTACCGGTTCCAATGATCAGGAATACATCTATGAAGCGCTTTGAGAATGTCTATCGACGCTGGTGATCACTATATGAGCACTCGACAAAACGTCAAAATCTGTTGAGCCAAATGATTGAAACGGGTATTGAAACAGTTCCGTGGTGGAGTCGTACTGGAACATTATTTTTGCTCATAATTATTTTCGCTGTCAATTATGATTGTGGAATAACACTAATTGCGCTTCAGATATTGGGAATCCATAACTAGCACATATAAAGTGCATATAATAGGTATAATCGGGTGCGGACGTAACATTCCATTGAAATACATTTTCAAATAGAGTGATATATAGAGGAACATTCTTGATTTCGAAATGTCGATACTGATGATGCTTGTGGTGAAGTGATGTCAATTGGTGGACAATAAGGGAGTTACTATTTTTCCACAAATAATCAAGTAACCATCTTCTAAGTGTTAACACCCAATTGCCTTCATAGTCGGGGAGCGATTTTCCTATTCTTCCTTCCTCTATCAAAATAGTGATAATACGTCAGATAGCGAGCATCGCGTCCGTCAGAAGGATGGAAAAATCTGCCTTTAGGTCATTCATTTCAAGGATCCATTGACTATCGCGAACGGAGATAATGTGTCCACGCACAGTAAAGCTAATGTGCTGGAGGCAAAGTGTGTGGATCGTTATTTACGACTATTACTTACACTGACAACAGACTGTCAGTACAAACTTCTGATATTTTATTTATTATATATTTAGTCTCTCAAGAGCATATTGGAATAACTGAAGCAATTTGTCACTTTCAACAGCAACTAATATATAGAATAATGAATTACTCCCACTCATGCGGTTGTAGTGCAAATACCTGTTCATTACATGGAACAGAGGGGAAATATTTCGCCGGACGTCAATGACGGTTAATAGGAACAATCTATTACCACTTTATCACTAGTACTGTATATCTATCGTAAGAATTTTCATCCAGTCAAGTACACTCTTGAATCAAGAATATAATGCGATCCCTTATTCATATAGCTGATCAGCGCAAACCTTGTCTTACTAGACCCTTCCACTTTTCTGCCATATTCAACTTCCCTCCAACGAAAACCATTGCGCGAGGGAAAAGTGCATGGATGAAATGTCAGCCCGATGCAATAGCTCTGATAGATTCGAGGTACCATTGTATACTTTGAGCAACACCAGATACGATTAAAGATGTTCCGCTGAATCAGTCTTGAGGTGAATAACCTTGTGTTCTCGACTTCTTACACACTTGTTTTGATAAATGACGTACAACTCCAGGGCACACGGGAGATGCGAATCGTAATATAGCGCCAAGAGGTACTGCTATGTAACAAGGTAGCTATTTCCATGAATTTACAATATTTTCAGTCCAAGATTAGCATTTGATATGAGTTGAATGTTATCGCCCTGAGCTTACAAGGCACTGACGCCTATAACGTTGGTTTCAAAGAACCAATCAATACGTGATAAGACAGTGATCCCCGATGGCGTCATCACCTTCGTCGTTATCTGTGAAATATATTCACGTCAATACATCAGAACAATAACTACAGTAATGACAACGTAAAACACAGTGGCAGGTTCAAAGCGTATTGAAAACTGTCGACGGTATAACTGTCACAACCTCCCTCCAAACAAATATTAACACTAACCAAATGTTATCGAATAGAGATAGGAAACTCGGACAGTAAAGAGTTGCAAAGAGTATCGAGCGCCGTACGTGGCTGCTTGATATTGGGAAGTCTCCGGGGGATACGATTAAAATGACGTATTGGAATGGTGCGTCGGAGAGAACAAGCAAGAGGTGCGTATTATATGGTATGGTACGGGTGCGACAAGTCACTGATGATCAGAGGTAATATCTGTAAAGCCCTTTCAGCAAGTCTTCGACCTGGAAAAGCGCTAGGAAAGAACGATATATATTATAAGCCAAAATATCCCCCGGACAAACCCCTTGTTCAATTGACAACGGATGGCATGTGAGCCTTATTCAAGAGATGAATTGATTTATACCAAGAAACGTGGAGGAAAAATAATGCAAGACTTGACTTGAAATGGTTTGAAATAGTGAATTAATTTTATTAGTGTGACAGTTCCAGGTATAGTTCTGTGTGTTTCTCATGATGAGTTTATATGCCTCATTATTTTGGGGCAGGTCAGAGTCTATCTGATGCCACATAACCTCGAAATGTTGAAAGATTTAAAAAGTGAATGTTCGTTCCGATCAAGTTTAGATTTGGTGTGTACCCTCATGGAAAGTACAAGTAAATACGATAACTAGACTAGACCTGGATGGATTACCTTTATATTCTATATGTATAACCTCCGAGTGAATTAATCCCGTTGTTTTGGGTTGGATCTGAATGGTCAAATAGTGGCATCCTCATGAACACAAAAATGTCCAGAGTGTTCGAAGGAGCCAAATCCTGTTGTTTTTCTGTTCTTGTTCAGAACGAAACATAAGAATTTGTGAGAAGTATATATTTTGAACAATTGAATACACTTAGTCAACCCTACCTGGAAGGATGAAAAACAGATAATATAGGTATTGTCCCCATAATAGGTACATGAATAGTTTCCTCATTCAGAGAGAGGTGACTTGGTCAAAAGAAGTTAAAGTATAAATCATTCAACCACAACCATACAATGAGTCAATAAGGCTTGTTTTTTCAATCAAACACTTTTTACGGCTTCCTACTGGATATTACATGTCTTATGGGTCACTAATGTATAGTGTAATAATGAATAATAAGCGCGTCTGAGAGGTCTTCAATGTTATGCTCTACACATGACCCTATTGCTTGTGTGGAGATGCTGCCCTTTTTAGAACCAGTAGAGAAAATGGCAAAACCTTGACTCTCTACTCTTGTATGTGAGTAGCTACAGAGGACGGATGATGTACGGCTTTCGCATGGGGATAGCTCACCCTTTTCTATTTAAAAACGGTAGAATCCGATAAGTATTGACTATCTACACTAATTATGTTCAGTGTCGTTACTATTACACAAAGATATTCTTCGGAACCAGGATATTAAGGTTTGTAGAGGTGTCGGGCAGGGACTTAACTTCCCCCTTCATTATATATTTTGTTCTCATTCCCAGATCCCGACGGGATCAAGGGAAATAGGACTAGGATCGACGGGTACGCCTCGACTCTGCGCATAAGGAGTTCCTTTGAGGCATCGTGACAAAGTGTCGCGGCAACAATGCTTAGGCGGATGAATCCATATTTGAGGAAGCATGCTCCATTTCATGAATCTACGTTTGAGAAGGGTCAACATTAGGTCAAACAGGGCCAACGTTGTAAATCAGGTGAATACGATGATTCCATGGGGACGGGTTATAAAAAATGAAATATTGTAAACCCGCTTCGTAGTGGAAAAACGGAACGACTGTTTTTTTTAGGGGGGGGGGGATAGTGTCATTTGGAAAAAATGGGGAAATGTGAAATTGTGAATAATCGAGGGATATCTTGAATATGTTCTCTATGATGTGTGCCCGGCTTCTCTTCCGGAGATTGTTGCTGTGATCTTGACCATTTGGCGACGTATCTGGGTTGTGAATTCAATCCTGATCTGAGAAGAGACTGGTTTTGTTTTTTATTTTCGATCAAGTGCGACATCGAATTTCCAATGGACTTCCCTCAAACTTGATCGCTGCTGTCGTTCCCTTATTAGGCTCTCGTAACGGAAGGCGAAGTCCTTATGCTGGTATTAATTTCTAGTACGTGAGGTTTTATTTCCCGGCCCGTAGTATACGTCTCGCGTATTTTCTATCTCTGAGAACGAACTCATAGTATCATTATTAAGAGAGGAAGAAAGAAGCCCGAGAATGAAAATAAAACAAGAAGAAAGAGATAACATAGAAAAAAATAGAACGGATTGAGATTGTGTCCGCAAGCGATGGGTTATACAGTTATATGTATCTAATATTTATTGTTTGTGTCCTAAAGTACCACTGATCGCTGAATGAAGATGATTATAGTGGCGTGAAAACAACAATATTTAACTGAAGGGATTGTCTATGAACATTCATATTAGGCCGATTTAGGCCAAATGTTGTTGTGTTATCATGTAAATACTGAATACAACATGTACATTTACTCCAGTCATTATGTATGTCAAGAAATTGTGCATGTGACTATGGCCTGCATGTGTATCATAAACTTTTTCTTCATTTACACGACATTAACCTAAATATATGCTATACTAACAATTACTAATTACCGTTTTAGGTCATGTATGTCTGCTCAATATCATCCAATTCCTCGGGGAGACGATATTTTCCGTGAATTCGCTGCCATGATAAGCCAGCCAGATAAGTCGCTTGATTTGACGAAAAAGTATTGTCCGGCTGATTAGAACCTTACTTTACGAAAAGAGTGGTTACACAAACCCAATTATTTCTCCAGACTTACATCCATGTGAAGTACATTGCTCCTACCTAAGGTCAGGTTACAGGGGGAAAAAAAACATTATGCGATTACGATTATGGATTCCACATCGACTTTGGGTTTGCCCTTCTTTTCAAGTATATATTAACTAAATGTTTAATGAGTCATGCAATCAAATGTAGTTAAAGCCCGTATGATGCATCCTTGTCCCACACACAAACATACATAGGTGGTTAAGTATTACTATTATCCACTAAGATGAAATGTAGAGATCAATTCATACCCTGAGAGTGATCACGCTGTAGTATCTCTTTTCCGAAGTTGGCGCCTGGAAAGTGATCCGCACGCCGAAACTTTCCCAAATGTTTCCCCAAAATACCTATGACACAACCGCATGGACATCAGACTGCATCCAAGTGATTCAAGTTTTTATTTATTATCTTTATTTAGAAAAACCTTTTCGAACTACTAAGATCAGTGTAAGTCACGCTCTAATGCATGTTTATGTGGAGGATATGGTGACTCGTATGGTCTGACCCGAGTGTATATTCACGGGTTACCCTGAATATGTTACTAAGAAGTCACTCAGTGGTGACCAGAAGATCGCATACATTTTCCACACATATTTTCAACCAGGTGTGCGTAAAACATGCAGTCCACATACGCTAAATACTAGCGTGTACTAAATATTGTGTTTTCCAAGATACAAAATTCTTCTGATTTTTTTTTTTAGTATGAAGGTTCATAATCAAAGGCCGGGGTATATGCTAAGGCTGGAAAATCTTGAGAATATAAATTTCGAATTCTCTACTTCGTTTTCGCTTGTTGTATTTTTTCGTTCTCTGATCTAGGATCACTTGAAGAGAGACTCCCTCTATTGGATGTTTGGTCCGTGCCGTTTCTCCGTCACATAATGAACTCGTCTGCCTCGTCTGCCCTCTACCCCTGGATGGTATAACTAGTAAGTATTAGCTTGGGGGGGGGGGAATTAGCTGTGGGGAGGGATGTAACTCTGGTTAATATTGTGCTTATCTGAGAGGGCTCAGCTGTGGTGGTGGTCAGCTGGTGGTTGGTGTTAACAGGTGGTCAGGGTGCAGCTTGTTGAAGGTTTTCAGCTGTAGTGGATGTTCAGCTGTGTCGGTGTCAGCTGTGTCGTGTCCAGCTCTGGTGGGTGTTCAGCTGTAGTAGACATCTAGCTGCGGTGGGTGTTCAGCTGTAATGAGTGTTCAGCTGTGGTGTGTTTAGCTGTGCTGGATATTTAGCTGTGGTAGATGTTTCAGCTGTAGTAGGTATTCAGCTGTGGTGAGAGTTTAGCTGTGCTAGGTGTTTAGCTTGGTGAATGTTTTAGCTGTGGTGGGTGTTTAGCTATGGTGGGTGTTTGTTAGCTGGTTCACACTGCCATGTTGGTTCAACTAGCGATGGAGTTTGTGTATTAACCCCCGCATTTACACATGTCCTATCTGGCCTATTGAAGTACGAACGTTTGGTAAAATAATGGTTGAAGAAATTTTAGTCACCACCCTATGGTCAGACTTAGAATAAGGTATTTGTTGGGGTTTTAAAACGTGGTTGGTTTACTATAGTAATACTGGTTGATCCGAAGAGTGCTTCAACTTATTCGAAATAATAGACTCGCTCCATGTTTCTGAACTCAAAAGTCAAGTTTTCTTCATTAAATTATACCACGTTCGTGGTTGTTGGTTCTCCATCAATAGCTCATATCAAAAACCATTTTGCGGTTAATATTTTGTAATAATGGAGCGCTAACGGAGTGTAGTAGTCGCTGGTTGTCTGAACAGAGGTGCCCGCGGCTTCCATTTGTACGAACAATTCAAATGGTGGACACTTCGCTAATGGTGTGAGAACTTGTGGCATTCATCCGGAAACCTTTGATGTCTATTGATGGCTAATACTTTGATATTGTGTAAACTGCTTCCAGCTATTCTATGTTGGGTATATATGAAGCAGACTGCCTTTGCTAATATCGATGTGCGTTCAACCGGATAATTGTTAATAGCGGGTCGTCAAGATAAATGGTCAAAACGAGGCATCATCCAAATGTAAATGGAAAAATTATATTGGGCTTCAATAAATAAAGCAAGATTAACGACCTTGGCGACATCCCGAGGAATGAGAAGCCTGTCATTACATTGCTGTCGGGTTAACGCTGCAGAATTCTCATAGTTGACATGTTCTTCATCAGCTACATTATGTTTTATCATTCGGCAGCTACAGTTATGGAATGAATGTTGCGGAAGACGATTTCCCGGAGGTCGTTGAAGCCTGAGACGACAAGGCACCAAAAAGAAGAAATAATTACGAGTTAGACATATGCAACGAGATTTTTTTTAAGGCATTGCGATTGCCTCTGCTGAAAAAATGAGATTTGGAATCGGCCTTGCCTCACGAGCTTAGTTGATATACAGCATGAACCGAAAGAGTTGACTACTATGTTTGAACATCTTTGCTGCGTATTGGCGAAATGATAGGTATGGAAATTAGTATTGTGTATTGCACGCTGCCACTTTGCAATGCGTTGTGTTCAAACCAGAGTTCCTAAAAGGTATGGCACATGTCACATCCATCACTACCATTTTATCAATCAACTTCACCCAGCGACGCTATTTTCCTTTTGGTGTACCCCGCCCCCGTATTTCTGTTCATTTTGCGTGCTATTTTACTGCATATTGTCCGCAAGCTTAGCGAAACAATGAGCACAAGAGTTGTAGGGTCACCACCTACTGTAGCATGGCCTAATTTCCCCTCATTAAGTCGATTTGTAGAGTTAAAACGTGGTTGGTTTACAATAATTGTCTTCCAAATTGGCATGATAATATTATCTTCATAAAGATGAGTGTTTCCATTATTTTGTTCACGATAATTCACTATTTCGGGGTCTAGAACTGGACAGTCAATCTCTCTCTGTTGAGTTTGCCCATACCTGTGCCTGTTGGTTTCCTTGCCAGTGGCTTTTATTATAAATCTTTCGCAGTTAACAATCAGTAATAACGGAGCCCTAATTAGGTATTTACTATAAATCAAGCTACATGCATTACGCAATTTCTTTTTCACGATGAGTGCTCATTCAATAGCGGCTGGTTTGACTAGAGGAGCTGACGCCACTCAATTAGCACTTGGCTAATGGTGTAAGAATTTTCGCCATTCTCTCGAAACCCTTTGATGTTTATTGATGCCTAAAACTTTGATTGATGTTGTGTGTAAAACTGCTCCCAGCTATTCCATGTTGATGAAGCAAAATGCCTTAGCAAATATCATTATGTGTTCAACCGGAAAATGGGTTGAATAGCGGGTCACTAAGAAGACTAGCCAACGATCATCGCCTATTTGAACGTTTTCAATACAAATGTCATCAATAAATTCGAACGGCATCGAATGGGATAAGTTTGAAAAAAATGTCAATGAATTATTATCAGAGTAACCATGCTTGAATTTGAAATTGGACATGTTCTTCTACGGCCACATTGTTTGATAATTCGACGAGTGGAACTGATGTTGTGTGACGGACAAATGAGAAGTAGATACCAGGAGAACATTAGTAACACGTTAAAAGTGACATCGCCTCTGTTGAAAACCCTGAAATATTTAAAATGGTATCACAAGTTTGGTTTGATTTAAGACAGATCTTGACGTGTTTCTATTTAATTTTCAAGAAATCAGGTCACCATGAAGGGGTGATCACGGTTCACTTGTAGCCCGCGACAAGCGACGAAACTCGATTCTTGATTTCCGGGGAGCTGCTATTCATTCCTGGATAATATCCAACCCCCGCCCCTGCTCCGGACAACGGTGCACAAATTTGGTATAGAGCTATCAACTAGTTCCCTTAACCTTCTCTCCCGTCAATTGAGCGATGAATCGATGAATAACCTTGTTCCTCAATAGTCAGATCATCAGAGCGTCAGATCTCACTCGATCTCCGATCGATCGACGGATACTCGTTGAGTTAATCTCGAACAACAATGTACCGTGCCCAATTTTTTACTCGATAGGAAGAAACGCCTCTTGAAAAAGACAACGGCGTAATCAGTTACGAATATTTTTCCCCAGAAATGTTTCCTGTCGTGTTCTGGTTCAGAAGCAATCTGACAATACAGAACTCTTCCGCGTTCCATGGAACTTAACGTGTGCTCGATTGCGTCGTCACATCGCCGATTAGGAACTCACTGTCACTGCCGAGGGAACCCCATAATATTTTGCCATCCATGTAGGCTGTCGTTTCATTTGTTATAATTACGCGTATCGCGGGACTTTTCTTTATTCAGATCGCGACAACGCGATGTGTTTACAAGGTAACACAGTATACCACTGCCAAAACATACACGTCCGTCGTGACAGGAGCATCCAGTAAATAGGCCAGACAAAATGGAAACCTTCAATGAATTGCGCGTTGCAAGAACTGTACCTGAATACCCGTTGAAAAATATTGCAAAATGGCTTTCGAAGACATCAAATGGAGTTGTCTACAAGTACTATTAGCGGTGTGTGTATTGACAAAATAGTGCGTTGGTGACAATAATCAGTTACTTATGGTGAGTTGATTCTGAAAGTAAATACTAACATTGCGCGCAGCGGACATAGAAGTGCGCATTACCTATGGTTTGGTTTTGAGGAGATGCTAATTACGTTATTATCCAGATCACAATCGAGATATCATTATTGGGATCCGTTTCATGCATTACCATATATTAATCGTACATTACGGTTTAGTAATCTACATCTACACTTTCACGCCGTACATTATCTCTGAAAACTTCAAACTAATCTATATATTGACGCAGTTATTCCATTTGCATTCAGAATAGTCAATATGAATGAGACCCGAGGCTGTTAGAACCGTCGGCACTACTGGGATGAAGTGACAGTATTCGTCAGCACCGTATTTAATGTCCAATTGCAATTTTTAACGCTACAGTTCCATGGCATGGTCGTCACAAAACATGAATAAATTGTCAGATTACAAGAGAAAGGGAAAAATGTTGTGTTCATTTTTATGGATAACACATGTGTTGGAATATCGGCGACAAATGATTCGTACTAACATTGTTTCATGCCTCTCGCCAATTGCAATCTGCTAATGGAACCTTTGTTGGAAAGTATGCAAATTGTTTCATCCTGTCTGTATTCAAGGTTGAGTTTATGTCCCTCGCAAACACTAACATCTCAATGTTAAGCTTGCTTCACACCTCACGCGATCATGTTCGCAGTCTCCGAAAGGCAAACAATAATTACAAGCATGTGCTGTTGGGACTGTAAACTGTCAACTTCTGAGTATTGGATTCCCTCTTGAGACAAATCTTGGAGACAAACTATTTCTATTCATTCTGAACTAAACTAAACTCCTGAATACAAAACAGTACGGTCGCTGCTGCAATCGTTACAATAATTTGTTCGACTAAAGAGTAGTTCAATGGTCAACATTTGACAGCGTATTTCCACTTCCGTTCTTTGGTGGGTATGATATGATCATGAACTGGATGACAAATGAAAGATGAAGGGAATGTAAAATATTTGATACAGATTAATTCGAAATACTCTCGGAAAAGTAAGATTCCTTAGTAGTAACTTTGAACTCAAGAAGGTAACATATTTATAAGATTAGGATTAAGATCGGGTTTATAGTCTTGTATCAAGGCCGCGCCTCTTCACACGACTAGCGACTTAATCCCCTGGTCATTGGTAACCTGATAAGACCTTGCCTGCACCACCCAGGGTGCACGTTCGCTCACGACCTACTACACCCCTGGCAGCCAACGCAGCGGCGCCTAATTCCGTTACCTCGCAGGTACCCACTTTACACGTGGGTGGCGTGAGACCTTCGAGGAGACATGCTGGTCTAACAGCACTGCGGAAAAACCCTCGGCTTTCACTAGGATTCGAACTCGCAATCTCTTAATCTCAAGTCCGGAGCTCTACCGACTGAGCTAATCCGCCTCCTCGGCGTTTAATGGCCGAAACTACGAGTTTAGGGATTTTGAAAACATGTTTTCCTCTTTGCTAGTATGAGGACAATATAATGTAGTTCACAGTCGCATTGTAAAGTGTTCCTCATCTTATCTTCCAACCTCGGTCTAGTTATATATCGTACTTCCTTTTAATATGTATACCCTATTATCAGATATGCCCAAGAGTAGATTCACAATGCCACTGATTGCACCGTATTGTTTCCTGATGGAAACGGTTTAATGTAGACAATTTTGATGACTTTCGTTGAGGCTAAGACCATTGCATTTTCTTCATTATGCATACGATAAGTGAGATGGAAGAATTCCCGTCTGGCTTGCGAAGGTTGTGACGTACCTAATGTACCTTACAGAGATACGCTTCGATGTCAAGTGCCTGAAATCTTTATATTGCACGTTTGGGGCAACGAAGTGTGATCAAAAGTAAAACTTCACTTGAAGGTGCTCTGGGTTTGGAATTCTTGGATAATTACTTGATCGACAAGTATGTTAATCGAAGTTATTGTCCCCTGTTTCTGACGTTTCCAATAAGCATGTTGATGAAAATAAATTGAAAAAATGACGACAATGAAAAAATGTTACGCTGCTTCACCATCGAACTGTTTTTTCTTTACCTTGATACCCGTGAAAATGGGGTCACGGTAATTAAATTTTGGATTCACACACTGTTCTCAGGAAAACTGCTCTCGATTAACTGACTTGAGTTCGTTTCACTGCTTATAAAACCACACAGCTAGTCAGTTTATTTTATTTAACTAGCATATGATACAAGAATAAAATAGAGGAGAGAGCAACTTTGCCACACTCGTGAGGTGATAACAGAGAAATTGTATTCAAATAGGTTTTTGAAATATTGGTGTTTTAGGTGACTGGATGGGATTTGCTCTCCCCGTCCCACGTGTCCATTGTTTCGTTACAACTACTCCGATGTCATTGTAAGCTGGTAGTAAATCACTAACTCTGCTTAACTAACTCTAATATTTCTGTGGATGTCTCGTTTTCAGACTCGTGACGAAATAATATGGATTGAGAATCCGTCAGCCCCCGGTAGCTATAGCCGGTTCCACATGGACTCACCTATGATAGGCGCTCTCCAAGTAGATCTATAGAGCCAACGTTAGCAATTTAGTATCTCTCATTGATGAGTAAATTCGTCGATTCCGTAGGCTCATTAACTTCACAAACGTCTCAAAGCTGACTCTTTCGAGGAAATCGTGGCACTGTTTCGTTTATCACCCAAAAAGGTCCAAATCAACATCTGCCTATGAATTGTTTGATTTGAGTCATCAAGCAGCCTCGCGTAACCTATATACTGTGCCTAATCCTTTAAAAAATGTCCTAAATTATTAATAATAATTCTTCGAGAGCAAATTGCATTTCAATCGATATAATGAGAACGAGGCAGCGAATAGCAGATAAGACTAAGACGGCTAGTTACATAATACTTCTTTAGTATCAATACGGTTGTAATGACCATCCTAAATCTAGGGGGATGTTGCCATCCGAAATCATTTATAGGGAAGGCAAAACTCAAGATGACACTCAAGGGTTTTGACCCAGAATGCGAGAGAACTCAGACAATATGGAACCATTTGTCGTCACGTGGCTTGGAAAAAAACGTAATTTGAAATGCCAACGGGGAAGAAATGAATACTTTATAGGAACAGTAAAAGATCTACTTCCCAATGCCGATGGACTACTGGATGACTTTTAAACTAGAACATATTGAGATCATTATTCTCCATCATGTACATCATGTGAATACTATAGAAAAAAAAAACACCTAAATAACTGACCCCTAAACGTAACATATTGAAATTATTATTTCATTCATAAATACTACGTGACCTATGTATGTAAGTTTAGTGCGTGGAATGAATTAAACCGGGTATAAATTCCATACTAAACACGGCCAGAGACGACACATGTTTTGGAAGAACTCAAATTGGCGATCAACGGAGTTTTTGGAAAGTTTTTTTTAACTGTGTGCAAGTTGCATACGCAAGGCCTATAAAGGTTATATCGTGTCTGCATGCATTCTTCTACTTGAATCGTTTACGTAATCCAGACATAATAGGCCTAGCTGGATATTTCACGAGAATGGTTAAGATATATTATGCTTCTATAAATTTTATCACCTTCCGTCGTTTCGTAGTTTTTTCACGCTACTAGCTCATTGAATATGGCACATAGCGTCTAAGAAAAGACAAACTTGAGGGTGGATCATGAAAAGACTGTATTGGTGCAAAACCGTAGTCGCATCCTCTGGAATTCGAATTAAAACTGATTTGACATCATAATAAGTCACTTGGCTACGCCTCGGTTTTTCTAAACTCCTTTATCGTCATCCCGGTTTTGATTTGGGTAATGAACAGATACGAGGTGCCTATGTTGCAGAATTGAAACCGGGATGACGTCATAATTGGTCAGCCGGTGCTAAGTATCAGAAAAATAACCGGTTATAATTCGCTTTTACACGCTAATTCTAATTAATCCCTAAATAATCATTGGGTGAATATTATTTTAAAAAAAGCATCATTAAATCGCATTTGTAATGGCTCTTATAATTCGCAAATAAAATCATGGTCCTATATATTGTTATTCTCAAACGTTCAGATATCCCCGCATGGTAGTATGGATTATGAATCTCGATCGCTGATGCGAATGTGCGCTATTAACTCTTCACCAGCTTATGTATTGCAAGGCCCCCTATGAGAGTATTCATAGGGAATGTGCGGAACGTGCAGAAGCGAGCGCTTGTACTTCATTAGCAGTAAGTATGCATTCTTGTCTGAACACTAGCTAGCTCCAATTTTCGTCCTTTTTTAATATTTGAACGACAACATTTGAACAAAGTCAACTGGCGTAGACCCATCTGCTACCGGTCTGTTCCCAGCGCGACTCTACACTCATGCCAGTACCCCCGTCCCCCACCTGTACGTTAGTACATTGTTAACATCAGTATGGTCTGCTCATATGCTTTCCATCATGGCCCCAATCAAATAAATACTGTGAAGAGTTTCATTCATTCTCATAAATCGTATACTATTACTATCAGTTATGTATCACCTTTTATGTCAACGACACGATGCCTATTCGCTGCGCTTCCTACATGCGCCAGTCTGCACGAGAGTTTTCCATTCTTCTGGGGTAACCGCCAATTGTAAGAAGATCATAACAGTTTCAAAAGCTTCATACTTCTCGTTAGAAAAACTGCATAGAACGGGTACTGAAGGGAGTGGAATAATACAAGTGAAGTAGTAAATAAGCAGAATCGGTGGGAGTAACTTTGCATAATGCGCAGCCCAAGAATTTTTGCCTTTTGCCCCGGTCTGGAAGCAGGCGGTTTATAATCATCTTATTGTGAGAACCGTGCGTAGTTTGTGCAGGATGAGTCCCCTCTGAACAATGTATTCACTAGTCATATGAAGCGTGTGTTTGTCCCCATGTCTGGAATATCGTACATGTCTCAATCACACGCCAAAACTAGTTTGGAATGTGTGTGCTAAGGAGAGAGCTCTGACAGATATCATACCATATCAACGAGAGGTGGATATTAAAGCCACTCGTGGCAGCGGCTTCGTCAACCTTTCAGTTACCATAGTACACTGAATAAAGAAAATAACGGATTTCGCTATACAATATCCCGAAAGTGGTAGCCTGGACTGGATCAGAATAGTCATTTTTACAGTGTGTATTATAATTAATACTAATTAATATTAATACTAATATAAATAGAATTAATATTAATACTAACTATATTCTCTGATTATGTTCTTAAAAAATGTTAACTGACTATATATGTGCCTCACTACGGTAACGCAATTTGTAAGCAGGTCACATTTTCTTAATGTCATCTCGATTGAAGAGCAAAAAAACCGATCCAGCGGCAGTGTCGCTACCACAACAGTGATATCATGATTGCCATTGGTGAAAGTTTTTGCAGCAAGTACACACATGCATAGTTCATAGATATCCAATGTATAATACATTCTGTTAGTGTACCCTTCCCAATCTACATACAAATCTAGCTCAATACCATTCCCCTTCCCTGGGTACGAAGCCCTGGATTGTATTCATTGCCCCACCTTTCAACGGAACTCTGAGCATGATTCAGACCTCGCGACTACCAAGCCGGGGTTCTAATCTCTCCACGATCAGACGTTGCAAAGTTTCGGGGTACAGACAACTATCAAATAATGACATATGAGCGGCAGGTAAAATCACATTGAACTCCTCTACGTATTTATGGGTCGGTCTTCAACACCCTCCTCCCATTTCCCCACCCTCTTTCTCTCTCTCATGTAGGGCATACTTCCATATACCACGAACAATATTTACGGGGTATATGAAGTACGTACAAATACAGATTGGCCATGCCGTCTGGAACTTAGTAATGTACTTTGAAGTTACTTTTAACTTACAGTTACAGTATATTTACCAGAATAATTTAACCGTGGCAGCCTCTTCCTGCCCTAATATTTTCCGGATCGACCAGAAACATCACTCTACAAGTTCAGGAATCGACACCCCACCTCCGATTATGATATAAACACAGTCTGATAGGTTTTTGATAGGGCGACAGAGACACATGGAGAGGACCAACATACTTCTGATGAAATGAGGGCAAAAGTTCTGTTGATCTTTTCTTTGTCTTCGTTTTCATCAGTATGTACAGCTCAAGTATAACCATATTCGCCCAACTGATACATGGGAAACAACTACCTCGATGATCATAATCACCCGTATACCCGTGCATGTAGGCCTGATTGACGGATATGCCGTGGAAAGTGCAGATTTGAGAAAGTAATTGACTTTATAATTCCTGATAACGAAAATCGCCAGTCTCATCTAGCAAGGTCGTTATTTTTCACATTCTTCATTTTGTATATCCTGACTATTTTTAATGCAAATCTAATGATCCAGCCTGGAGTATTATGCGTGAGTGAAATTAACTTCTAATCGCCGGGTTAATATATTAGGAGTGCTGACATCATAATCGGAATTATATACACAGCTCCAGGCTCCACTCGAGTTTGTGTTGTAGGAATGACCTTCAGGATGATTATCATTGATTATCTAGTGTGTCTGTGTACCCCACACGGCAAACTTGTCTATCACTTGCTTTTGTCTAGAGGCTGTTGGAATGCAGGATAAGAAATAGCCATAGGAAGTGTTTAAAAATAGTGATTGATGTCTATTAGGCACATAATTTCTATACACTAGTGTACTTTCATTAATATGAAATGTCTATGAGAGGGAGATGGTATAAGTTGTAATTGAAAATCATTGAGACATCTGACAGTAACAGTTGCAACAACGTCCACACCCTAACGGGTCTAACCTCAATCCACGTAAGTTCTCGTTGTTTCATTCCATATCATTTTTTAACCTTAACCTTTTTTCCTCTGAGATACAAACGCATATTTGATTTGTCCGTGGGACCAATTACTGTAGTGTCCGTCTTTCTGTGGCGCAATCAGACTTCTCAACTATGCATGATTGACGCGAGATGACTTAAGGTTCGAGGTATGGTTAGATTCTGATATATTAAATGAATCATACTTATAGATAAAAATGACAGCTCTGGTTGACAATGACAATAACGTGGTCACTAACTGGTTATATGCCCCTCCTCCCTGGAGACGGTCATATTCTGGTATGACACAGAGGAATGAATCCCAATAATGCCAATCGTCGAACATGAATAGTTTCCACTTTCTCGGTTTCGCCACATGTACATTTGAATGGAATATGCAGTTGACAGCTAAAGTAGATCAATTTATTATTTCAATGCATGATGATTGATGCTGTATGATCATCAATCTGGCAAAACATCATAGTTCACATTTTGCAATCGCTCTGTTTTTTAACTGATTTTTCCCTGCATTTTTTGTGATTCATTCGTATATTATTCTTGTGTGAGCTGTGTTTTGCATCTTTTTCTGTTCCGTGGATTTCTCAAGTGCTTAGAATTTCCTACGGATCTCTCTATTCGTGCATGTTTGTCTATCTATCTGTAATCGTGTGGAAGTTGCAGCCTATGGTTCTCTTCTACGTATAGCATCCTGCCCTAAGCCTATTCCGTTTGGTGTCGAGTGCCCCCTTCGTAGACCCATTTTGCTGTATGGGATTCAGTCAATTTGTGTCTTGTCCTTTGTGTTTGTGTGGTGACTGTGTTAATCTTTTTTGTTCGTCGCGTGGACTGCGTGATAACTCGGTAAGCCTTCTTTTGTATTCCGCCAGCCGTATTGTGTTTGCGATTGGTAGTGTTTTCTGAGTGCTTTTCCCTTTACTCTGTTTTTTTTCTTTGCATCAGTAATTTTCCGTCACTGTAGGGGCCCCCTACTTATTCTCATTCTCTGTACCTCTTGTCTTCTATTTATTTGCTGATATGGGAGGGAAGGATAGCAGGTTATTGAAAACGTTCAGCGTAGGGCAACTAGAATGATTCACTGTCTGAAAATTTTACCCTACGAGGGAAGATTAAGGCGTCTCGGTCTAACTACAAGGGAGCTGAGGCGAATTCGGGGTGACTTGATCCAGGTTTTCAAAATTGACCATGGACTCGATGGACTGTCCTTCCACTACTTCTTTGCATTTTCCAATGTGAACTGCAAATAGAGGCCACTGTCTCAAGCTTCGTGGCAACGCTGCACTTGGAACAGTCGTAAATATTTCTTCTCGCAGAGAGTGATCAATGCGTGGAATTGTCTTCCTGAAAATGTTGTTTTCTCTAAGAGTGTGAATGCGTTCAAGAACATCTTTTGATTTTTTTTTCAGGATCACGGCGAATTATTTAGTGTTTTGGTTCATTCTCCTTTCCTGGGATGTTGTGGCTCCGGGGTCGTTCATGAGGATTATGTCCTTCCTAGCCCTTATTCACTAAACTAAACTCAACTAGACTTTGGTTGCTATAATGATAACCTTATAGAAGCCACTGGAGAACTAATAAATAAAGTTTGTTATCCATCACACAAGACAGCCCCCAGTGACAGACAGGAATACCAGTAACATCTCTACCTATAATATAATTATATCTATACAATGTACATTAATTAAAGTGCCGAAATCATGATTCCCATTGGGGGTACTTATAATTGTCTTCACAATATCTCTCCCCAAACTTCATGCTTCACGAATCATTAATTGACTACGCTCGAATAGACAATACGAACATCTCGTCGAGGGGTATAAAGCGGCCATTACTTTATTCTAATCTACTTTCATCCTAGTACTGTATAGGTCATGTTTCCTGCTAATGTGATTGATTGATTAATTCACCTTATCGGCTGTCAAGGATCGCTATCGGAACGTTGTCTATTATCCAAGTTTGTCAGGGTAACACACATTTCGCAACCTACCTAGAGTAAACGCCAACAATAATTGTAATTCAAACGTCCTTTTGGAATGGAACAGCAGGGGATTTCCGCTGCGTTGATATCTATAGTTTCACTAATCACTTAGCAGACCTGTGATTACAACATCGATGCAATCAAGACGCTTAGGTTTCGATTTCAGATCGCTATTCCGCTGAATTTTACGAGCACAGTCGATCGATTATTATTTCCATCAATATATTTGTTTCAATTAAATCAGACGGAACGCGAGCCTACATAAATTTCTCGCCTCAGTAATGGACAAATATTCTGTTAAACTATTTGAAGCCTTCCGGACTCGCCGGACGTGTCTATATCGTTGTCTATGTGGCCGTGAGCGTACTTTTGCCTGAAAGGTGAACTACTGAAGCATTGGCGAAGAGCGTCATTTCTCTCTAATCTTGAAAAGGGATACTTTCTCATTTGCGTAATATTATTACGTATTGCAATGAAACTGAATCGCCTTCTACGAATCAAATTGCAACTGATTGAATTTTCTTGCAAGGATTCTCTGAAGTCTTAATCCTTATGATGTTTCATGCCAGTGTTGATCTAGAAACAACACTTTAGACCATGACTTTTTTCAATTGTTTCCTTGACATGTTACAAGCACAGTCAATCGGACAGCATTTCATCGATTTCATCATTTAAATCAAAACAGACAAGACACGGATCTCATGAGGAAGGGTATTGACATCAGCGATGGAGAGAAAATGATACGATAACTAACATGTCTTTATTCGTGACTCAACTCCATCATCATCATGTAGAACTACTGGAAGTATTTCCTGGGAACCTCTTGTGTGCCCGTAAGCGCACTCATGTTTGAAAGATGAACTGCTAGATAGTCAGCAAAATATGTGATTTCTTCATATGGTTGAGTACATCTTGATAAATAATACTCCTCTACCTAATACTATAACGGACTATAACGGCCATTTGCAAGACGGAGTATTCGATGTTGTGATTGATAAAATCTGGTCCACTCGAGACATATTTGTACGTCCTATCCACTATGAGGCCACGTGCAGTGTTGTTCCGATATTGTTCTGATATCGAATCAATCTACACCTAATCCTCACCTAATATTGATGAGCTGCTCATCCTAGGTGGAAGTTTAAATATGAGGGTAATGATAATACCTATGTTTTAATTTTATTGAGGAGATACTGTCTTAGTTAATATTGGGAATCAAAATAACAAAAGCCTTAGTAATTGAATTAGTTTTTTAAGGAATGACTATGTCAACGTATAATTCATATCTTTCTGACTGGACATCTAATCAAATACTACAATCGAAAGGTAAACCGGGGGACAACCTCATCGGCAACCCTGAAAATGTGAACTATGCAGTCATTTCCATCTCCGAGTAGTGGGAATACATTCAAATATGGCGGAGTTAACGTTAGTATAGTTTATCGTTAAAACCCGGACTGGTATTGCAGATAGATTTTTTTTTCAAAAGTCCCACATTTGACCAGAAATTTGAATTTGGAATCATTCGGTCATTGGAAACATCAAAATATCTTTATATGTTCAATCATTCCAAATTGCGAAAAAATTATGCTGAAGAAAAAAAAAAATAGAAAATTATCACGGACACGCAAACGCGCGCGCACGCGCACGCACACACAAACACACTCACACAAACAAACACACAGGCAGATAATACACTAACGGACAGCTTTTCAATTGCACCTCATTGCTGGACCACTGAATACTCATGGGTATCCCACTATAGGCACCTCCACGTGAATGTTCCCAACAATTCTTACCATAGCAAGCATCGCTATGACAACAAACAACAGTGGATACAGGTGGAATGAAATACGACAATGTCTTCGGGACCGATGGAACAAGAATATCATATAAACTAGTATACTACCTGATTACATTCTCCAACTAATACAGTCCTAACCAGCTACATTCCTGAAAAGGCGATAACAAAAAATTGGAGTATACCTCGATAGCTTTCCGATTAATATGAGCGGTGAATATCAAAGGGCAGTAAAGTGATTACTCCACGCCGGTTGATCTCCTAATCAGTCAAATTTTTTATCATCAATGTGATAAGGATCTAGCACTCGTGGGCATAGAAGACACAGATATCTATCACGGGACCTGGCTGACTTTCTGACTAACCTCAATCGAAAAAAATCGTAGCACTGCTGGAAACATCTGATTCTATTTTGTATCCTTAGCTGGAACGATCTCGATCTGCTGACAATCGGGCAATAACGTGGATCTACTTCGACCTGATTGAGAGGTACTGAAGCACATGAGTTCCTGCTGTAGCTACCATTTCGTTTATTGGACAAATGTGACCGAAATAAAATGTCGTCATGCATTTTAATAGTACAGAAATATAGGAATAGTTGGGGATATGGTTTGAATGAGAGCATGTACCCTTTTTTCCACCTGCATCTAAACGCCACCATTTCCTGTCACGTGTGACATGCTCAAGCCTGTGTTTTTTTTTCCCTTGCTAAATTGGAAAGTCATTTCGCATAACGTGAACAGCTCACAGTAATGACCCAATCGCATGGATGTGCGAACTAGTCACTATCTTCATTTCAGCGCCGCCAGAATATAAAAAAACGAAGAGTAATTCAACTTTTGCTGCTCCGTATAATTTATCAAACGTGTCGGTCACTTCATGCTCGATTTTTATGGTTTACGGAAACGAACCTTGATGCGTGGCAGTGGAACCGACGTACTGACTTTGCATTTAATGCAGGTGATCCCAATAATGACATTATAGCTAGTACAGGTGGGGGTCTCTTATAGGAATTAAGATGATGGTTGTCAGCTAGTGAAGTAGCAGTTTCCTAAGAAAAATGCTGACAGAGATCACACTTTCTTTGGCATTTCTGAATAGCCTGGGGAATCACATTTGTTAAGGGCTGGCCCCGGTGATTCTAGTCTTGGAGGGGCCACTTACTCTTGAGGTCTTTGGTCCTCCTATACGCCGGCACGATTGAACCCTCGTGAAAGATTCCTCCACTCGGGTGGGATGATATTAGTGGAAGGTGCTTTCTGAGGACATCTGAAATACTAGGGAGGCGGGGGTTGTAGTCAATGACGATAGAAAACTTTAGCGAACGGTTTTTTTGATTACCTGGCTCAGTAACTGCTCCGAGTCGAGTTACGAACCATGCGATTTGCCTATTTATGAGACGGGGGCTGTAGATTTTGTGTTCGCAGATAGCGCTTGTACTCATAGATCCCGTTTTTTTCAAGGCTTCGTCCGATGAACATATTCTACGTAGTCGCAAAGCGACATCGTAGGGAATCGACTCCTTGGTACTAGGGGGTGGCAACTGCTATGAGGTAAGTACAATGACTATCAGTGGTTTGGAATACACAATCTGTATGTAGGTACCAATCCCTTAATAGAATAGAAACGTCAAATACATTAAGGTTGTTACGAAAATCAACAAATTCTCAAAGCGAATGGTATGATAGAATATTAATTCGGCTACAATATGCAATATCTAATGTAACAAAACCATGTAGCCGATTTTTCAATCAGTTGTTTTGGCAACCTTAATCGACTAATAAAAATCATAATCCTTTTTAGATGAGATGAAAATTAATGAGAGGAAATTGAACATTTTTTAAGAGAATGGAAACAAACGCATTCATATGTTCGTTGTTTCCATCGAGTGCATGATCTACACCTATGAATTTGCCCACATGAATAAGTTAACGTTACGAAAGAATTGCGACACTATATTCGATAAATATTGCCTGGACGAGGATGAAGATAACCTCTTGATAGTATTTTTGGGAAGTTTTGTTTTTGAATATGTTCGGCCTTGGTATTGTGATTGCTGCCAAAGATAAGGAAAACCCAAAGGAGTCATCCCTGCGATATACAATCTTTATAGCTACTGGCGTGTATATTGCAAGTCGCCTTTTTTCGGAGCGGAATGTTTTTTTTCTTCTTTTTTTTCATAAATTTAATTCGCCAGTGTATCGTTCGTTAGATAAGATTGATCAATTAGTTAACGCTCCACGCCATGACAACACATGCCAGCTATATTGCATGCTATAATACATCGTAGGTGATCGGCCCATCGTAAGTCGTCAACGTCTGAAGATATTCTACGAGGAGTCTAGGTTACTCACCATTCATTCAATCAATATATATAGGCAGAATAAGGGCCGTTTAATCGCCAAGTTAAACCCAGTTTTTTCCTGTGGATTCGTCAACACCCATTAACCAAAAACAAAAAATCACTGCCTTGGAACAATGGGAGTCAGACCTGCAATCTATATATATATATATATATATATATATAATATATATATATTATATATATATATATATATATATATATATATATATAATATATATTATATATATATATATATATATTATATTATATATATATATATAGAGAAGAGAGAGAGAGAGAGAGAGAGAGAGAGAGAGAGAGGGGGAGAGAGGGGGAGAGAGAGAGAGAGAGGGGGAGAGAGGGGGAGAGAGGGGGAGAGAGGGGGAGAGAGGGGGAGAGAGGGGGAGAGAGGGGGAGAGAGAGAGAGAGAGAGGAGAGAGAGAAGAGAACAACAATGCTACGTAAATGATAGGCTGGATCTCGAATGAGATGCGAAATAGCGTTTGAGCTAGAAAAAATGTGAGTAAACAGCCGATATATGTGGATGCAGAGCTTTCGGACAAAAATTGTCCTTCGTCAGTGCGGTGACCACAGAGTGATAACTCGAACGAAGAGAAGACGGCTGAGACTTTATAGCCTAGGAACAATGGTGGGGTGAGGCTAATTGGTGTTTAGCTGATTGACAGGGGATAATCCTTGTGGGTGGATTATCTGGGGAGGCCAATTTGCTCTCTTGATTGACAGGAGAATAATCCCCAACGGATTATACTAATGAAGGCCAATTGCGCCTTGATGATTGACAATAGCCAAAATACGGAGGGGGTGCCCGAGTGTTACCTTTTTTTTGTTCCGAATGTTCAGACCAAATGGTGTAGTCGTTTTCAGGTTCAATTCCCATAATTTCTTCGCTTTGGGGGGCGGGATTTAGTGGCCATTTAGGTCATGGGTCCGATGCCAATACTCTCAGGTTTTTCATGGAATGACTGACCATGTTGAAATGCTAGCAACCGGCTGCTCAAATTTTTTTGGGTCTTGATGGTGGACCGTGTTGGGTCATTCGCTCCCTCAGGGTTGTTTTTTGTTTCCCCAATGTAATGAACTCCGCAGAGGTACAGTAAATTAGGTATATAGAAAGGTTCTTCAGACGCAATCAAGTATCTGTCGAATCGGAAATATGCGGGATGATCTGGAAAACTTTTGAAACAAGTTTTGCGATCGACAAGTTTGCACGTTTTGCAGTTGGATGGGCAGGGGCGGCTTGCCGCCGGTGTATTTTTGCGGCTCGGCTTGCTCCGAAATTTGGCGTTGACTAGAATGTCACGCAGATTCCGAGGTCAGCTGAGGCAACACCGGGGGTTCCGGGAACACGGATATTAGGCGTTCCTGACTTTGAAGGATGGGCAAATGCTTGTGGATGAGAATGGCTAATGGTGGGAGGGCAGGATTGCTCTTCACAGACAAGTGGTACTCTGGAGTTGGATGGACGAGTTTTTGTACGTCAGAGTTTTTCAATTTGCGGAGTCCTGTTTCTAAGCCTTTTCCATGGCCTCTTCAATGGAAATCCGGAAATACTGTCTCTTTTGGAGATGTTTTGAAAGTTCGTTGGCACTAGACTCAAATCCTCATCAGAGGAGCAATGCGTTTCAGACGAAGAGCTTGACTGTAGGGAATGTTCTTCGTGCAGTGGGGTGGGTGACAACTGCTAGGGAGTAGGTAAATTGTGCTTGATGTCCGTTGGTTTTGTGAACAAGTCGGTTTTGAGGACTCGTTTTCCAACGTCACAGTGGTGTCAATTTTGTTTTCGTTTGAAAAATTTCTGCAGTGAGTTTGATAGATGGGTGAAATGCGTTGATTTGTTCGTGGAATCGAGGTAAGCATTTTTTCTTCCCCGGTGGGTCCATATAATGAAGATGTAATCAATAAAACGGAGCCAAACAAGTGGCCGTAGGGCCTTGTCAGAACGGAACTCACTTCTTCCTTCTTTTCAGTTTTCCGATTAAGATTGGCGGCACGAGCCATTTTAGTGCCCATTGCTGTGGCTGTGGGCTGCAGTTACTGTTGAGCACCAAATACAAAATTGTTGCAAGTTAGGATGAGGTGCATTAGTTCCGCAAGATCGGCTTTGGTTGGTGTCCGGCCAGGTTCGAAAGCCGACTCCCGGCTTTTATACCTCCCGTTTGAGGGATATTGGTATACATAGAAGAAACGTCCAGGGTTGCCCGCAATGGTGGCCAGGGGGGAGCTCTTTGATCTTTCCGATGTTATTGATGAGTCTGTAGGTCCTTAACGTGAGCCGGGATGGACGACTAGGCTGAATCAGGAGGTCACGAATTTGGATTTTCTCTGGTAGTGCAGTGCCGTTGCCAGACAATAATTGGTCTTCCATGAGTAAAACCTTCATGCTTGGTTTCCGATTGAAGGAGGTTGGGGCCGACTTGGGGCTAATGGAGTGCTTGGATATCATTTTCTCTATGGCTGTTTCATCTGGGCCGCAATTTTGCTGGTGGGGTAGGAGTCAAGTGGCTGATAATGTACGGGGTTGCCCATAACGTTTTGCTTCGATTCGATAGAATTCTGTGCTCCTAGCCACCACGGCATAGCCTTTGTCCACAGGCTTGATGACGATCTCGTTGCGATGTTTTCAGAGGGCCAATGGATTGTCTCTAAGTTTTGCTGAGTTATCCCTGAATTCATGGGCGGGGGTAGTTTTGACATTTTTTTTCTTCTTCGATTGCCAAAATGTAGGCTTCCAATGTGGGGGGATGCTTTTGGGTGGGTTCCAAGTCCTTTTTGCCTTGAATTTTGTTGATATGATTCTCACAGAGGTGTTCTACTGTTGCCATCTTCATCGGCAACGAATTCGCGTAGTCGTAGGCTTCGGAAGAACGCTTGGAGATCCGGGATCATACGATTTTTCTTAGGGCAGAAATTCAGCCCTTCAGACAGAATTTGGACTTCTTCGTCAAGATCATGTATCATGTATATATATATATATATATATATAATATATATAGATAATATTATATATATATCTATATCTATATATATATATATATATATTATATATATATAATATAATATATATATCTATATATCGATATATAGTATATATATAATCAATCTATCTATATATTTTTATTTATATACTCTATATCATCATATATATATATATATTATATATATATAATATATATCTCTAATATATCTGGCCTTCCATATAATTCAATGGAAGTGCATAATAATAAATAATATATAATATATATATATATATATATATATATCTAATATATATATATATATATATATCAATTATATCTATATTATATATATATATAATATATATTCCATAATATAAGATCTATATATATCTAGATATATATATATATATATATATATTATATTATATATATATATTATATATCTATCTATCTATATATATATATCTATATATTATATATATATATATAATCTATATATATATAAGAATTTATAATATATCTATATATATATATATTTTATTATTATTGCCTTCAATGAATACATATAGATCTTTGACAGGAAGCGTCGTTTTGGTTCATCCATTCCTCAACTCTGCTTGATAGTTAATAAAATGATTTTCTTCTCAATATCGAAATCTATTCGTCATATATCACAAAACTCCTCAGTTTTTTAGTTATATATTCTGGTAAGTGCCGAAGACAACCCATTATTGTGGTTACATCCCCTCAGTGGAATCTGGTTTCGGAAGCTCTTCTCCAGAATTGTCCTAATTTCAAATTTTCAAATAATTGGTACTCTCGTGGAATTTCGACCCTAATCGATAATATATAAGGCATATGACAACAGGGGATAACGATCATCACTCTTTGCTAGGTAAGTATAGTGCCTCCTATCCCATTTCATATGGGAAATGTAGCAGAACCATTTCTGGGTCCTACTAAATTGTCTCTGAATTCACCAGGTTTGATTTTTGCTCCAAATAAGTAGTACAACAATGTATGCCTGTAGTTTCGTATTTAATTGAATAATTATGATATCGGTGAGGATGTCCTGCAGTGATATTAGAGAAAATACCTCGAGGATATCGAGAACAGTTTCGAACGCTTGAATATATGACCGGAATAGAGTCCTATTTGGGTCATCTAGTATAAAGGCCTTCCCACTCGCATTCTATTGAAGCCTGTTTTAGTGTTGCACGTCACTCTTGTGAGGTCGAGTTTGGCGAAACGCAAACGGCAGCACGGCTGGAGACGAACAAGTAAAACTTGGGAGAACCTAAAATTTTGACAACCACAATTTTGGGGATCAATTCTTGTTTCGGTTTGATATTTTGTCTCCAAATGTGGGGCCTTTATCTCATCAGTAGTATTTCTACTGCCTATCGTTACGTATCCCGTGGCACATATCTCCTCTTCATCGGATAGTCAGTAGAATTGGACCTACAACTCACGGAAATTTGTTTCGTCTTCCTGTAGGATAGACTATCGTGAGACAGCAAACTCATCTGGGTTCAGAGGAACAATTGTATGATCCGAGTCTACGCGATTTTATCCTCGATATCACAGGCTTGAATCACAGGATATTAATATGAAGATGGTCTTATTTTCCGTCAAACCCGCCACACTAGGCACATCAGCTGGTACCATTAGTTAGGCCTATACTAATGTAGCGTTTTCTCTTTGACAGCAATATCAATATCTCATTGTCCGAAAGAACTTAATAACTTTTTCCGAGCGTATTACACTAACGGGTTTGTGGATCGTACTTCGCGAACGCCTCGAAATTCCTTCGGAAAACCCATTAATTAATCCTATCACGGGCCTCGACTACACTCGACTAACTATAGACCCGCTCGAGCTGACCAGCTATAATTTGGATTTTTTACGCTTCAGTATTTCGGCAGTACCAGATATGTCAGCCAGGAGCCCAACTGCGTGTAGCGTGTTGCCCCTGATTTGAGCTCAGACATGCAGATTTACTGTTTGTTGTCAGTTAGTGTGGCCCAATATTAGTCATCCTCCAGCCTAAAGTTTCGTTATACTGAACCAATATATGATGGAATAGTTAAAATATGCTAGAAGTATTTTGTAAATTTCATAAATGGTCATTATGACGAGGCGTTGTGTCAACGTTTGGCAACACAATACGCGACCTTATTTACATTTTGACATCGTTATTCAATTTAGCAGTGTTGGAAAATTAACATATGATCACATAAAGCAGCCTCTGAACAGGCGAAAAGACATGAAGAGACACTCGGATCCGGAAGCTTTTTCTTTGGGAGGGCCATACACAGCAACATCCAGCGGGGCATCGTGTGGAGTGGTGGAAATGTAAAAAGCATGACGGACACCATTCCAGCGGATGGCACTTTTATGTTTCTGGGAGACTCGTAGTTGTCGACGATCAATATAAGTTTTTTCCCTTCGTGGGGTCTCAACCGTTGCCACGAAAAACTTCAGCAGTCTCGAAGAAGACGTCGAGTAGACCATTCGAAACAGGCAACAAACCCACGACGGTGCTGGTTTTGAATAGCTGCAGCTTTGGGTCTTTCCCTTCTCCGAGAGAAGACCATGACCATTGTTGTGAGGTGAATGTCGTGTGCAGAACAACACAACAAAACTGTGACCAACCCCGTCTCAGCACTGGCGACCACACCAACTTGATTCTCGCTCCTGTTGGAAAGAACTTCAGGGTGTCCACGTTGTAAATCCATTGCAGAGAAACTGTACATGTCGAGTATTAGCGAGAAAATCCTAGAGACAAACTGGCGACTGGGCCGTGCTCTTGCAACAATGGTTGGTTCTGACGTGCAAAAACTGGGAGTGGTGAATTTTGACTAAGAAAGCCATCATCCACTGTCACCGGCCTCACTTCACTGGAAGCAATGTGGGATCGTGGTCCTATAACAACGACGAATCTTTATGGTTGAACTATTCTTCAGAAGTTTTCTGACGGTGCGGAATGGATTACTGTACGTTCTGGCTTCTGCCCCGATAGAAGTATTCTCGTAGAAACTCCCATCGCATAGTTCATGTATGATTCTCTCCCCCCAATTAGCTCTTTTTTTTACTGTATTCATAAACCTTCTTAATGTTGATAATTTGTACATGAGCAATATCCCCGGCAAAAGGAAAATTGTTCATTCTGCCTAGATTCGTTTGCTCAGCATGTGTTTCATAACATTAAGCTACAGGACCAATGTGTACATTTTAAAGTATCACGTTTAGAAAAATAATACCTATAAATAACTTCGCGTCACTGTTAGCTTATACATGCCCGTTGCCCGTTTCACTTTCAAGAGCAGTCGAATTTAGCCTTTGTTTTCACTTTTCGTTTTAGAATGTACTCCCTTGCGTGCAGGTCTCAGAAGCGAGTGGCCAGAAAAGTAGGTGCCCGAAGTGACAGGTCGCATTCCTCCGGTAGATCAAGGGAGGCGATGGTTCCCTTCTGCCAAGGCCTACATTTCATAGGTCACATCCGTCGGAACCTCTCACAGCAAAGATATATAGCCACTCTAATTTGGTTTGGGCTTTATTCTACAACAAGGTTTTTCGCCGACATTAGTCAACTCAGCCTAGATTACCGACCAGATTAACGGTTCATCAAAGACGGAGTACGCAAGAATGCGACTACCCACTGGATGCCGAGAACCAGCAAGGGCATTGATTCGATCTCTAGCGGCATATACAACTCTCAACCCTCCGGACCCCAAATTGTAGACAAGAGAAAATATAGGGTCATGGTGTCCCGTTTGTGGTAAGAGGGACTACACGGTGTAGCACTGACAACAGGAATCATACATGCAGACCATATCAACTCGAGTTCATCTATACAAAACCCTTCATAGTATTAAAATACACTCCACATATCCACATGACAATAATATAAGAATGAAGTATAACCTGTTTTAGGTACTTTAATCATTCATTTCCAGAGCCTCATTTCGCGATGGAGAGGGTCCTTTGTTCCTTCGTTTGAAATTATATCCCCGCGTCATTGTATTCGAGGATATTATAGTTCTGGGGTGGCGGTTCTTGATTTAAAGGTCACCACAGAGGTCCAATTTTGTGGGGTTTTGCAAGGTTCATAACACTCAAATTGTCGGATTCACACACGCGAAACTGGGGGATGTCGACTGCTTGTTAATTCCCACGGAACACGTGAAGGTTCCATTCCAAGGTTCACAGAAGGTCAATATGCATTATTTATGCGACTTTCCACGTTGTGGTCTTTTAAACGAAACTGGAAAACCTGGTGGACTACAGTGGTCCCTGAAAACAGGTAGGTCATGTCAATGTCACTGGTAGGACCAGTGACAGATACAGTGTGTGATTTCTCTAACGATGGCCGTTTACCAGCCCTGCACATGACTGTTCTGAGTTGGGACAGTTTGTAGAGGAAATCCTTTGTTGGCTCTTTAGTAGTGTCCATTCCTCGTCACGTTAAAGAAGCACACACCTTACATTGAGAGTCAGAGCGACCTTCTGTTATATAGGCAAAAACAACACCACGTCTTACCTCTTTCGTGCTTAAGGTGATGTTCATTGCTCGAACTAGTGGAGGAAGTCACTGTAACACTCGAGACGCGATCACCGATGAGTCATTCTTCTAAGGCATGTTAATAATGTTTTAGGTGTGTTGACAAAAAAGAAGAAAAAGAAAAAAACGAAGCGGATTGGCGCGCAACGAGGAGACGAGTTTGATCATTACTCAATTTCACAGGGCTTCACTGGTTAGCACACTCCTTATCTGAGGACAAAATATATTTTTGTTTCTTGAGTACGTTCGCTATTTCGAGAGTTACAGGACTTTTCAGTAATAAATTTATACACAATCTACACTTGAAGGGCATGACAAGTATTTTTGGTTTCAAAAGGTACGAATAAAATATATTTAGGTTAGGAATGAGATATATATGTTGGCTTATGCATAAACCTGCTCAATTATGTTGCTGAAAAAATCACTTCTGTAAAGTGATTATACTTATACCCGACGGTCGTTCATCGAAAGTGAATGAGAATATCAATCTTGTTTGAAAGCTCGAGAATTGAGCTGTTACTCAAGAAAGATGGTTGCGAGTTTATCCTCAGGGCAAATTCAGGAAGATCATCTCTATCGCATGAAACACCAATGGGCGAGGAAAAGAATAGTACAAACATCGGCACTGAAGAAATTCTACACGGGCCCAGTCGTGCACGAGCTGTGATTTGAACGATAAATAGAATGAATATAATGACTATCAGAACACATAGATGGCATTTGATCAACGAGCGTGTGAGAAAGTCACGCCTACCCACTCATCGCAAGCAGGTCATCACGCGTGCACGCGTGTGTCTCTCGAAGCGTTTTATGATTATTAATACATAACCCAGCAAGTTATTAGGGTCGTTGTGTAGAAGAACTTCGACTTATAAACCAAAGAGGTATTCCTAAGCATTTGTCCTCGGATAGTTAGATAACCAGCAGGTAGAAGTTAGGTCTGTTTAGTTCACCGCACGTCCTAATTACACTCGAAGGAACAGGGAACAATGGCATCAGGGGACAAATCACTTGCTCAGAACAATCACAATACAACGGTCGGTAGCCTCAGGTTCATAAAATTCATGTTCCGAGTAACGCACGTTGTTTATTATTTCTACTACCACCATATACCATCTGCAGATGTGGATGGAGAGCCTTCGTTACAGGGGGGTTGTAACCGGCCATCTGTCAGTACTTTATCGCGATTATTTGTCCATAATGAATTAAGGTCGTCGAGCCATCTGATCCCACAAGTAAGACCCACGAAAATATCCAATTATACGAAAAAAGGAGATTTTGGTTGATGAGAGAATAAGAGCTATGAAATAGTCCATCGCCTTAAACCGTAAAAGGAAGATTACTTGACAGCTGTTTTTACCAGGATTTCATTCTCTGAAGCACAACGCGTCAACCTATGGCGCTGATTCGTCGTGTTGGCCGAAGAGTCTGGGGCATACGAGGTGACAGTCCAATTCCCCAGCAATATCTCCTGTCACACCTTCGGTCTTGAAAACTGTGTAATGTAGTAATGTCTAAATTACAGAAAGAAACACCGGGCATTCGGGTCGAAGAAGAGTTAGTACTATAAACACAACACACAGTTTTGCTAGTCAGCGTCTCATTTAGATTAAACTGCATTCTTCGAGTCCAAAGAAAGAACGAATGAGGAAACAAATCCAGCTGTCTGGTTCAAACTGGGTTTCTCTGTAGGTGTGAGATTCATAAATGAAAAACTACCAAGTAGCCTGCTCGAACTAGGCATATCATTCTTGCCGGGAAGTAGCTCTGTAAGAATATTTTGCGATTCATCTGTGGATGCAAAAAATACAATATAACCATAATGAAGTGTTGTAATTGCACAAACGATACCTGGACTAATTTTCGACCTATGGATTCAGAACAAGATGACAGAGGTTGGAATGAACGGTTTCACCTCAAAACTGCGATAGGCGTACCGCCTCTGGTGTTATTCGAAGGAGACGTGTGAAACACGAATTTCATGTGTGCTATCGAAACAGTCTGTCAGTGATACAGAGACTCTTTTCGAAATATATCCCCCCCCCCCACAAGTAATGTGTTCGCTAGGAGGGCACCGAATATGGTAAGTGGAAAGTGGAAGGACATGTTCAATTATGTGCCATGATGATCAGGGCATATTAACTATGGAACAGAATTATTTCCTCATTAATTCTAAGAAATAGTAAGCTGATGACATATTTAATTATAGTCAGACAGTTTTCTGTATCACTGATGATGTGAACTCTCTTTTCTCGGTCCACGAGTGCCCGGGGATAATCTTTCTCTTATTTGTTCATGCCAAAAAACATTTATTAACGCGTTCTGGTTAACGTTTATGGATCTGTGCGGTCTTGCAACCGTTAAAATGTATCATTGATTATCGGCGATCGCGATTTTTACCTTCTGAAATTTTGATATATAGGCGTCTTAATGATCGTAACTACTTATCATATTATTCATGCGTGCACAAACATGAAGTCTATGCTGGGATGCCAATACTTAGATTCAAATTACATTAGTTGGTATCTCTGTTATTTTTCATCTTCGGTCGAGACAACTCCATGTAAGTCATGTTGTGAAAATATCGTTTGTAATTGACGGCCTGAAAGAAAACAGAAGTATATGCTGAACTACCCGTCAACCCGAGGCTTCACAGAGTTCTATCAAATTAGTCTTATATTCCCATTTTTGGTTTGTTATTGGTATCAAACATTAGGTGTTGCCAGGAATTTAATATATTTTCGTTGATTTCCACCAGTTTATCGCTTTATTGTTCTTATTCTCCAACATTCAGCTACGACTCATGGAAACATCAACTTCAAACGTTCAAAATAACACCTCCCACAAGCTCATCGACAAAAAATCGACTTTTCACATTGATATAAAGTCAAATAAACTGTATAAAGGATATCGCTCTGCATTTCCGCGTTCGATATTGATGAGAGCATATTTGTACCCCTCCTATATATACAAAAAATGTATAAAAATAGGGAACATGTCGTCATCTTTTCTATAGCAACGAAGCGAAAGAAGAGAAAGACTGCTACTTACTCCAACCATCGAGGAATTGCGTGATGAGATGAACGCGTTCACAGAGAGTAGGCGGGAAGAAGCCCTAACACCCAGCCTCGAGGTAATCGACTTCCGCACAAGTTACAATTCGGTTAGATGAAAGATATAAAGCCGTGTTAAAAGTGACGATTGAAGCATGACACTTTGGACACGAGGATTTTATCATACTATAGGCGACCCTTGTAAGCTTGAGACAAATCGTAACGAAAATAGATCAAACTGATCCTTGAATTGAAATCATTGGGTTCCAGTGCTATCGTTGAGGCAAATAAACCTGGGCCATAGTTGATTCACTTTGCTGGGCACAAAGACTTATTGGAAATCGTATGTACAGACCAAATAAAACTCCTTCACTGTTCCGACGCTAAAGTGTCAGGCGACGAACGATGGGTCTTACTTTCATGAATAACCTTGTGAATTCCCATGTGACTGTGACCGTTAGGCTTAATTTAAGGCGATTTATCACACATACTTACTTTGATGACTGTGAAAAAAAAAAAATCATAAGAGCTAGAACAAGCGCAAGTCGAAACCTTGATAGATGGATGGCAACATTCCTGTGGCGAAACACTGCTGTTCTTGGCCAATCAACATTTATTGATTGTTCACATTTGATTGACCATTACTGACATATGTCATAACCTTAGAATGCTTGGATCATGTCATCACATTAGCATAATATTTGCTTATCAGTCCAAGCCAGAGTACCCAGATAACTCATTGTCTAGACAGATAGTAGCTACATGTACCCAACAAAACTTTATGTGTACCACAGCAAACTCAATAGGCACCAGTAGCAGTGTGAACAGTGGAAACATGGAAAGTCTAGCCCGCACCACATCATGAGAAGGTGAGGTGATGACCAGATCTACCACAGAATGCCTGTTATCCCACATTGCCTGTAGTCCAGCCACCCTCAGGTGCGGACAGACAAATTAATCAGTCCACCGCTCTACAAGCAGCCACGCCCTGCAAATAGAGGGAGTAATGTAAACAAATATCACTCTCACGTTAGAAGTTCAATGGGAAGGGCTGTGGGTACGACCAATTGGGGTAATCAATTGGATTTTAAATTAAAAATTAAAATCTACTCACACTATGCAAAAATGTCACTCAGCCTTCCAGTGGCATGCTCCATCCACCCACCAAGTTTCAACTGATCGCATGTACGGTTGGGAGTTACGAATGAACGTGGAGAACAGAACGGACAACGAACGACGAACTAACGGACGAAGGACATAACGACTTTTGGACTGCTATCCGCAGCTGTGAAACTGTGGTATACACACCAACATCAAAGTTTGGTAGACGACGCCCCCCTACGGGCAGTTTAGGAGAGGAGGTAGCTTTGCAACTATGTCAGGAAAACACCCTCAGCTGGGTTAAAAAAAAAATCTACCATTTTTCTCTTCTCCGGATTTGAATTTTCCTATCGGAATTATGGCGTCTAGGAGGTACACTGATTGATGATTCAGTAAGCCCAACCTAATTTCTTATTCTCGAGTTCTCAATTGGCAGCAATCGTGGACAAAGCTGGAGGTTACTGGATCACTGAATTATGAATTCCCGAACGACTAAGAAACATTAATACATATATTTCGTTTCGCCCGCATCGATCGATCGTATTGGTAATGAGGTGATTTTTTCAAGAATTGGACATTTCTCAATGATTTATGGTGGTCTTCTCCTCTATTATAGAATTATAGGTGGCTATGAAGTCTGATTGCGTTTAAAAATGTTACTTACGTTTGATGTGTCTCATTCATTCTTCGGTAACCATAATCTTACTGAGACTCTAGAAAGCTAGCAACACTTGCAGCAATGTATTCCGTGTTGGCTTTCTCGCGATTTGCTTCTTCCGCTTGGCCGGAAGTCGAAAAACAATCCTTGATATTCAAACAAGTATCGAGAACTCCAAGGAGGTTAGAGTCATTCCCCTTCGAACTATTATGAAGGCATAACTAATATTCCTTTCTGATATACTTAAGCTGATAAATAGAAGCGATTTTCCCATATCAGCTACTGTAAATGACTGGGAGGCCTATATTTCCTGAAATGTAATTTACTACGGTAACGCAGGAAATGTATATAAAGACGGTTTTTTTTCTGATCAGATGCTTGATCATGACAATATTCTATTTTTCCAATAGTCTGTTGAGTGAGTAGCTGTGATGAAACGTTTTCGTCCCGGAACGATATTGTTTTGGGTGTACACAACCCCTAGAATGGGAATCTGTAATCAGTTACCACGAAGTGTATTCCCGAATTTATTTCCCTTTTTTGCCATCGTCATGGACGAACACCCCGAAGTCCTATCAGATAAATGTCCCCCGGACAGCAAGTCCAAAGTTGTATCGCGATGGATAATAATCCCCACAATGCCGTAGTTACTGTTATTGACAACTGACTTCGGGAGGATTGCTGTGTAAATATAGGCTATCCTATCCAAGTATTATTAGTTTAGATCGGCCAAATCTCCTGTAATTAAAAGTTATATTAATCACAAAAATCGACATAGCCTGACGGGAATTCCAGTGGCAAAATAACATATGATTGTGAAAACTACTTGAGTAATTATATGAAACCTGATATATAGCAAGATCTGTATTGTCTTAACATTTGATTACTGCTTGTGTTACGTTATCCACAGGTGGTGAAATCGACTCCTCCATATTGTGGGATAGCCAACTATCATTTACTTTCAGTACGATTAATCATGTTGCCATGTCTTTTCAGATGCGCCCTGAATGGGGAAGGGGGCATGAAGCATATCCCCTCCCTTCCCCCAATATACTTAATCTGACCCGAAACATTTACGGTTTTCGGGTTCTCCTCGCTAGGGCGTTTGCGTCACATTGAGCGTACCGGCTAGGTGGGAACGCCGCAGCGTGATGTGCAGTCATTGCATTTAGTGAGAAGCTGCCATGTTGTGCCGAGTAGTGAGACAGACCTCGTTCCCCTTATCAGTTGATGTCAGCTACAAACGGTGGAAGTTGTCGGAAAGAGCGGTGAGGCCTTCGTATCTGAAGCTGTTCTCCTAAGTACCTGATCCGCGAGCGAAAAGACTATCAACTCCGAAATTGATCTGAGAGTCTGCTCTCCTTGCGCTGACCACGGCCCTGTTGGCGTCCCATGGTCGCTCCCCATCCCAAGAGTGACTCATCCGTCGGATCGAACCCGGATGAGGGTCTTGGAGGAGTATCCCGACGGCAACATTGGGTATCCGCGTCCCCCCACCCGGAAGGGAAGGGTTATGTGCCCTGGGAAGCCCAATCCAGGTCAGTTATTGGTGAAATACAAGAGTGAATGGTCGCATGCAGCATGAACCGACACAGAGGTTCGCAGTCAGTCGCTAGTGACCCATCCCTGTGCAAGAATTCCTCTTTGCTAGGGCGAAAGAGCATTGGACCGTTATGTTGAAGGGCTGACTTGATCTTTGAATAAGACGTCGAGCTTGCTCCAAGGTTGGGGATCCAATCTAGAGACTGGAGGGTACCATGGTGGTGGTGGTGTCTTCTCTCGAGCGTGGGAGCAAAATCTCAATTGGAGTCGCGAAGGCCTCCTAACTGCTAATACCACCAGAGCGGAAGTAAGAAGCAACGCCATGGGAAACAAATGCCTACACTTCCCAATATCCACAGAGTAGAAATTAATGCCTAGCCAGTGAAGGGAACAAAGGTTTACAAGGACAAGGACCGCCAAGAAAAAACTGTTACGAAAGAGAAAAAGAGAAGAAAAAGTCATGACAAGAAGTATCTTCTAAGCGACGTAGCGCTACCAGCGGTCTCGAAAATTGGTAAAACTTGACTAAAATCGTTTTGCAGTGAAGAAAGAAGTTGACAACAAAGGATTTTCCAAGGATTTCTCTCGCCAGGAACAGCAATAAAAAGAAATGAGTGTTGGGGAAAGAATTAGGAATATAGCCCAAAGCATATGGTGCACATGCAAGTAATGGCGACTGTAGGAATGGCAGAGTGGTGTTTTGCAAGTGGTCCACCTTCGAATCATCAGGTCACCCGCACCACGCTCCCCCCGTCCATAGTTGGCTGTACTTGCACGCGATAGACTAAGTTAGTTTTGGTCTTACATCATCGGTTCCGCCGTAATGTCAGTGGATTTTTACAAGGGTTGATGGGGTTTGTGTTCGACGACATTTGCCCAAGTCTGCCGTTGGGATAGTCGCAAATCGGCATGAATCTCCCGCTACTCGAAAACGTGGTCGCCTCCTGGATTTACTATTCGTCCTTTCTGACGTAAGACTGCGGTCTTGGGATCAAGGTTGGGATTGGTTTCACCCCTGCCATCGTCATCTTTAATTGGGCAATTCGGCAACTTTATATTGGTTATTTTTTCCATATGAAGCAGTTTGGGGTATTCACCAGCCTCGATTCAACAATTGCCCATAATTTCTAATAGTAATTCCAAAAGTCCAAAGCGTCGACGCATTTAACGCTCTATTTTTTCGCTATATAAGGTTGTATTGATGCAGTTTTCCCCCTGCGATTGCCGTCGCTTTGGTCAGGGGGGCTGATGCCCTAATGTGACCATGAATTTACCTAACGGATAACGGTAACCTTCTACGTCATATTCAATCTTCAACACTAACAACCCAATCTATCTCCGTGCGATTTGCCCTAGCCCTAGTAAACATTGTGGATTTCCGGTTGAAAAACCTCAACCGGGCAGACAATATATGAGAGGTGGTTATAACTCTCCCCAAATCCTTCAAGGGACTGCGTAGCATTCGTGTTCCAGTTTGATGCTTCGATTTTTCGGCAGCGGCGTGGTTTTGGTAAAACAATGGTTCCCTTGTTTCATTTGGAATCGCATCAAATCAAGACTAGACAATTTTAGTATTTTAATCATTGAAAAAATGCCAGAGTGGTCTGTCATACACGTAGAAACATCTCATTTATATGAATACCGTTTTCATTTCCCATGAGGTCATGTATCGGGGAGCGTGATATCTAGCGGCCTGCGGTCCAAAAATGATCTGTTTCAAACCGCAATAAAATATCCATTCGTATTGTAACATTTTAAGGTAATATAATGTTAGTTCACTATGCTTTCATTCTAGCCGAATAACATGTTAAGTGTTCCTTCACAGCCTGGATATGATGAGCAAACAGTGTCAGTAATTTGGACCTTGTTTAACAGGAGGGATTTTTAGACTTGACTGACGGCCTAATTTGACGGAAGTTAGTGCTTTTCCGTTCTGCGTCAATCGTTATGTGAAGTATATAAAGAGTAAAAAACAATAAACCATTCTCAAACTCTCATTACGTCAAAATAGAATCGTTACTGCTGATTATCAATCAGTTGTTTAACTGAATTCCAGGTAAAGGCCAATTATTATATTGAAGATCAGTTTTATTCACAGGCCAAAACTTCGTAAAGTTGTTCATGGCTTCTCCTGAAATAGAGGACAACTAAAAAAATGTAGCGCAATTCCTCCAGAAGTACATGGGATAATCGATATGGACGTCATACGCATCAGAATACACATTCCAACGAGTTCCAGCCCAATGATTTGTCTGATAGATTCGAAAATTGAAGTCCTTGCATATACCCCGGGGCCTATTTAAGCATAGAGAGCCAATGAAACTCAGGTCGCCATGGAAAGCGGACAAGCTCAACGATCACACCTGATAAAGATCCTCGATAAAGTCCGAGAGTATAAATATTAACGTAAGGTCTGGCAAGAATCCATTATATATTCATTTCGCAATGAATGCTTTATTCCTGAAGATTCCCAAGGTGATACACTGACTTAGAGGTGAGACTTGTCTCGCCCCCCCCCCCCCCAAGCAAAATTAATTCGGTGAGGGTCGCCAACAACGTCATTGATGTGAGAAGACGCGCCTCAGGAAACTCAGTCCAGATACTGGCAGGAGCAAAAAAACATGCTGTGGGGCAATTATCTACGTCCAATGCGTGAAAGTTCAATTTGGTGCGAAAGTCGTACTCTAAAGGTCGAACAATTTCCAGTGGTGGGCGTGTTTATTGGATACTATTCTGTGAAATCCTAATACCCGGGTGGTAGGGAGCAATTCCGACGAATTAATGAACAGTCAAATTCATTTTAAACCTGTCATTAAGGCTGATTCCGAGCCTCTAATGTGTGTGTATAACAAAACACTTTGCAATGGGCACCCCTGTAACTTGGCAAAGGTTTCTGTTCAACCCCGAATTAATATGCTTCCATATCAATGCATCTTTTAGAAAATGTGGTTTGTATTGTTGGGGCGTCTGATGGGTAGGCGATTCCAGTTGCGTGAACGGAGTTGATGATAATACATGCTTTGCGTGCGGATTATTCCTCGCCCGATGAAAAACCTACTCTCACTAACAGTTTAATGGATAATAGTAATGATTCGTTTTTTATAGCGCCTTATAGTGGCAACCACATCTCAAAGCGATTAACAATCACATATATCGATGTCGTTCTGTCAATGGGCTCACATAAGATACATAAGGTTTGAGAAGATGGCTTCAAGAATGGCTCACTCCCCTGTTAGTATTTGCTCTTAGAGAAGAAGCCACTGAGTAGATCATGAGCACTCGGGAGGATATACTCTCTCTCAAGATCTTCGGGGACTAACGTTAAATGTCTCCAGTATACCAATGAAATCACATGTGTGTTAACAGGATCTTGACCTGTTTAGCTAAACTGCCAGATATCCTTAAGTTTTGTTTTTGTTTTTCCGAAGCGCTTCAGGAGTCACCCTGCTGATACTCGTGGACAGACGACATGCTCGAAGGCCAGGACAGTGTGGCTAGTTTATAGTGACACAAGTGACCGTATTAGAATCTAACTACCCTGGTACTGTAACTTGTGTACTGGCAAGGCCTGATTCAGGATGACTCCCACCCTATGAGAGAAGCAGAGGACGTGTTGGTTCCCCTTCCCAGGTTAGGCCTTCGGTCATATCACTGCCGTCGGAGCTCCAGTTCCTCCGTTTGAAGTGCATTTCACTAATAATCGAACATTTCACGTTCTGCAGGTTTTGGTGCGGCTCCGCCTCGCGAACGGACCGAAACACTTCGTAGGATGAGTGTCACGATCGGTGGTATGACCAATATGCTCTCTGGCCGACGAATCCCTTAATCACGTCCGTTACAAGAGGTTTGTGTTGAAACGGTGTGTATGAGAAGTGCCCGATAACCTCAGCCCCATCCGTAACAAAAATCACGTAACTACTGTCGTGTAGTTCAACATCAGAATCTGCGTGAAGTAACTATAAAATTACATAACTAACAACTGATAAAGTTGGGGAGATATCATCAGGTTGTAAATAATAGGGTTGTTACAACTGTTCCAATGAATGTTAATTGTGGAGAGGGCTCCGTTTAAACTTGACAAGTTATGTATGGGGTCGTCTCCCCTGTATGGCCTCGACTGCACTGTAGAATAGGTTGCTGTTGATCTTGGCAATAATGAGGCAACACAAGGGGTTGTAAATACAGTACTGTCTGGTATTTTAGGGGGAGGATTGGCATCCGAGGCCTTCGCTCTACCATGATCAAGATTGCTATCAACCTGAGCGTGAATTCGGGACCTCTCTCGGCCGCGTTCGTACTCTATGCGTGTGTTCGTTAAGTGTCTTATCGCGCGTGTCTTGATTAATTTTCTTCCAGACCAACGTCTCTTTCGCGAAGGCCACGTTTCTGGCTGGAGGAATGAGAGTCATGAACTTATTTGTTCTTAGCTTTAAGGAGAGTCTTTGGGAAAGTTGCTCTGTAGCTCCTCAGCCAGTATCCATTTCTTGTCACGTAAACACACACCTGGAGGTTACATGCCTATGTGTGGAGTATTAGTAATTGGAAAACTGTGACCGTTTGTATACATTTGCCCCCAATAAAATGCATTCATTTTCCTAGTATTGTAATGTTTCTTCAAGAGGCGTTAGGGGGCATTTTTAAAACCTCACAACCAGATGGGCAGCTTATGTTAAACAATAAACCGTTGTTATTTTGGGTCAGATGGAGATAACGGCAGTTCTTAACAGATACAAAAAGATAACTCTAATTTCTATGTGAATACCAGTTCCCGTCTTTCTGTATGAAGGGCATCATATGATCGTATAGAGTCAAATACGCGACCTTTCCAACCAGAATTCCCCCCCTCCCTGTGTGGGCCATTGATAGAAACTCAATAGTAATTTCGATATGTTCATCTTTCCACCGGGGCTAGGTGGTGTAAAACAAAGAGGGTCAATCGTAGGTCCCAATTCTTGGTTCAAGCATATATCGCATCATGATCTCGCATCCGTGTTTGGATAACGACGGACTCAGTAGTTTTGATCTGGGGCCGGGTTGTTGGGTACGTCGTAAGTCGTTTTCCATTGTTATAACGACTGAATTATAAGTCAAGTGTATGCTTGTAAATGCCGCCATTGTGAAAGCTTACAATTGGTAAGACTTTCGCTCGATGCTGTGACCCTTTGAAAAAAGTCATTTGATGATACAGACGGTGTCGAATACTTTGGTCTGGTAACAATGTGTGTCGCGGTCCTGATAACCTGATAAAGTGCCTTATGAACGTCTCCTTACAAATTGAAGTGTTTTCAGTGTTCAAGAAATTTTCTGATTGGGCTTCAAGGGTGGCTCCACAATAGAACGTAAATGACCTTGGCTTCAACCGACTTCAAAGGGGCTAAGATTTCGGAGTGATTTCGACTTCGGTTTTCAAAATTTCCAGGTTTTGATGACTTATTTCTTCGACTACTTCTTTGAATTTTCAACAACAGAAAATCATGGTATACTTGCCGAGCACAGAGGATCAAAGCTATTCAGTGCCTGGCAAAGCGTGCAGACCTGGATAGCTGCACAATATTGTCAAGCTGCGAATCCTTCACCAGGTACCCGGGCATAAGACAATGCCACTTTGGCATACCTTAGTTGTGGGGTGGGGGTAACCAACGTAGACGCAACTTCCGAATTGCCTGCCTTCGTTTGTCTCTGCCCAATCCCTTTTGCTAGCGAACCATCGAAGGCAAAGTACCAAAGTACCTGTTTTTAAAGTATGTGTCCCGACCGGGATTCGAACTCCGGTCTCCCCGGTGGAAGCTCTAGCAATTGTGCCCTACTCGGTCGACTATGTTTTAAGCTATAGAGGCTATCAATCTTTCTCGAGTTCCGTGATGAACGGTGCAGTAGTTAGTCCTTCGGCGGTTTTGTCTTTCCTTCGGAAGAAGTGAGTAGAGTGTTATAGCCTCGCTGCCGATGGTGCCTTGTCTACGAGTGTTAATGCCTTCAAGAATAGTCTTGACTTGTTTATTCTTGGATTCGTTTGTGTGTTTCATCAATGTTGTCCGAGGGACTCAAAGATCGCTTCCGACCCCTTCATTCATGTATCGCAGGTTGTCATCTCCACTTGTGTTTTTCTTGTGTCGCTGAGTCACCGGCATCGAAGAGATGAGACTTTGCTTATTATCCTCCATGAGCCTCGATTCTGCCTTCGGCTGTTGCTTGGTGCGACTGGCCAGGTTCGAGGCAAACTATTCCGATGTGGCTCATTCCGTATCCGAGTATCTATCGGAAGGTCAACGTGCTGTAACGATACTGTGTCACATCATTCAGTAACCCAAATACCCACCTCCGTAATTACTTTTGATTCAATGCGCTTCATTGATTACCAGTAGTTCCCATGTTGGAGCTGAAATCTGACGTGGATTCTACACACTCTTCGCCCTTCACATGAAATGGCAAGCAGGTTTTGATTCCTTTAGCAAAATCTTTGAGAGAAAATGCGGAACTTTCTTTTGCACTTCTTTTTATTCAGGCAATACGACGGAATTTCCACCGTTAAACTAGACGTGATGTGGAGAAGAGGGACAAAATAAGCCGATACGGAATTTTAACGAAGTACATCAACGTTATTGACAATCATTCCAGGAGAACGTTCAGAAGTATCTGTTCATTACGAGGATCACTAATTGATATTTACACATATATTTCCTAGAATAATAATTGACAGGATATTATTTTCTCTTCACAGATAGTAATTGCAGAAGTCTCGAGAAATTTCATCATTCCCCAAGCCATCAATAATCCATTCATCACTCATCTACTCACACTTCGGAAACAAGTTATTCAAAGGCATATCTGATGAACTGATAATACATTTGACATTATGCCCCACATTTTAGCCCAATTTCACATTGACAAAGCCAATTTCCCATTGATTCACATTCTAGTCTACTTTGGTTTTTACAACACTCCTGAGGGTTTTGGGAGATTTTGCTTTCTTTGTCGTATCGTATGTTTAACCTATCATATTAATACAAAGTATTTGTTACATTATGCAGCGCTCTTGTCAGGCAAGGAGTGGTACATTTCTGACGTGAGTGCGGTTCATCTAACTCCATCACCATTACAAGATCTCTCGGAAACGTCATCATGAGTTCAGCCGCGGTAATAATCACACTACTTTTAAACATATCACCAATCACATTCTGAAATGAATATATTGAATGTGAATATGAAAAATCTTCCATCATTCTGTGACAGATGTGACGCTTTCTTATCCCGATCTCTGAATTTTTCACTAATATTTTAGCAAAAAAGGAAATCAACTACTCTATAGATTTATTGTTTTTAACAAAATCACTGAACGTTAAACCATCTTCCTGCACGGTCAACTAACTCATTCGCGTCTCAGAACAGGCCCGTCAATGTTCGATGAGACGATTATTCCCCCGTTGACTATGATAAAATTGGGGCACGATTTTGAGCCTAATTTTCAGACCGCTTATTGTGGTCACCGCTTCACCTCACTGCTTCACATCACTTAAATTAGTGCGTGTGAAGTATCCATTTCCCCCGAAGCTTGTAAACTAACTGCGTCAATTTTTTAAGCTTCTTTCATTTACCACGAATAAACTAGACATTTCTGGATATTATTCACCATGTAACACTATCCAGAATACAGCGCTGGTCCAGGTCTTTTGTCTTAATGTTTTCATTGGATTCGCATCAAATATCAAGTCCATTTATATCCATTGCTGAATGGCCCCAAAATTAGTTTTTGATTATTGATCTTAGATATAGGTAACAGGTTTTTTTTTTTTTTGTATCCTATCCTAGTGTTAACCAAATGCTGGCACACAATATTGATTAGTAATGGGAACGATTTGAAACGATTTTAACAATTTGCTGGGGCTCATAAGTGATTGTCCTTCTCTTGCCAAAGTGTAGATTCCATTATCAATTGTTACTGGATTTGCAAGAGATACATCAAATTCCAGGTAAATTTTTAAATATCGATTCATAATGTACTAACGATCAACAGAAAGAAAATGAAGAAGGAGAAATTATCTCTCAATGGTTGCTATTAGATCTTCTATGGTCTCTTCGTATAATCTACATGGGGATATGACATCTGTCATTATGTTGAGAAACCATTTTCGCTATTTTTTCACTGTCATTATTCTTTTAACATTCCTGAAGAGAGTCATGGTATATCCACTCAAGCAATCTCTGTTTTTCTGTGGGTTCTCTCGCCTCGTCGTCGTTTGATCAGTTCTGCTATTACCGGTTGACGTAATTGGCGTTTGTTCCTAATCTATCCACAAGATACCCCTCGTTGGTCCTCTTTCCTACGGGTGCGGTCTCATTTAGTAATTTTTGGACATCAATTATTGAGCCGATTTCTTTCTCTCTTTCTGTCATGATTCTGGAAATCTGGGGAAGAATACCGGAATGTTATTTTGTAGGAAACAGTTTATCATGTGTTAACAAACATGTATTAATGAATGGTCTTATCAAATGATACTGTTTGGTGGAAGAACATGGCACCATTCCAAGATTAGTAACATAATGGAAGATCGTAATGTGAAATCAATAAATATCTTACAGCGTATTGCTATAAGGATACCGACCATTTATGTCCTTTCAATCATTCTCTTGTTCCTTATACTAACACTAAAAAAATAGTGTTCCGACATTATATTTTACATGGACAGATTGAAATATATGGATACTTCTAATGAGACCACTCTTCTATATTAAGAATAGCAAGGCATTGTGTAGTTATTGATATTGAACTCCTGTGTTGGGTTTCTGACTCCGTCTAGTCTTGGGGTGACAATGTCTCCCTGATAAATAGCATGTTTTGTCAGAAGGTTTTCATTTTGTGCAAGCTAAAACCAGTTATGTATACTCTTTGGCTTGGTTAGTCACTGGTTCACCATGTTGGTTCGGACCGATAAACCCCGTCTCAAACTCGTGTATACACTTGCAACGAGCAGGAGTTCCTTTCCTCGACATGCAATCTGATTCACTGTTAGTAGGCCTAAACATATTGTAATTGAATAGCTTTATCACATTAAAAGTTACTTTGTTCGTTCTCAAGCATAAATAAATTATCAGCTCACCTGTACGCGTTAACCCTCAATACCATAGATTGTTTCTTCATAACCCACCCACGATATTGGAATAGTGCCAAGTGGCTTCTCAAACTTCACATCAATACAGAGATCATCGTATCATCTTGAGCACTAGTCGAGAAGAGAAGTCTATTCTCATCCACGATCAAAAATCGGTTAGGGTTCCACGATGTGTCAAATTGGCTTCCTGAACCCGTAGCAATCAAATCAATAAATCGTATCATACATTGTTCAAAGGGAGTACTCTCTTCTGAATGCCTTTACGGTTAATCATCTGGAACATTGTGTTGCGGGGAAACCATCATACATACACATAACAAAATAAACCCCTGGAACAGATCACACTTATCATCAGATGCGATCTAAGCAAGATACGTTGAGAATCTATTGTTCGGTATGATTTACTCGTCAACTTCAGTTTTTCATCACCAAGAGGCTCATGTTTCTGAAATGATGATGGTTCAAGAGAGAAACGTCGAAGTGACGAAATATCGTGTTATGTAGGCTTACTATTTTATTAGCCCCCCTAACTCTCCACCGTTTGGCGATAGCATCTTATCATTAATCAATTTACCCTCCTCTTATAGAGAAACATGTTTCTCACTACCCTCCCGGCAAATGAGAGAACGACTTGTTTTTCAAGATTCCTGACCGAGTATAGCAAATCGTGACATTGTAACCGAAATATTGCAAAAAACATTCACATTTGTCACATTTGGAAACATGAGTGGGTGTTCCTCACATGTGTGACCTGAATGTCCCCCCCCCCCACCCCCCCCCCATATATCATAACATGAATACAGCCCAAGTATTTCCATAACTCAAGAATAAGCTAGGACGTATTAGGTATTTCCCAACCAAATAGGTCGACCGAATTCTGTAGTACAATAACGTGTTCTACGCAATCTGAGTTCAGCGAAATCACGTCTCCTAGTAGTATATACCCCAGCAACACTGTAAGTGCTTGGGGATATTATGGTTTTTGGCCGTGTGCCCAGCCGTCTCCGCCCGCCGCCGGCTCCGCCTCCGGCCCCGCCGGGAACTTAAGGCGTTAGCGCTCTCATTCTTTAACACTTTATATCCGATTGACCCAACCTTGGGTACACATGTCCGTATGAGAAATCTTCGAATAATTTCAGAAATGGCCTATATCGTATATTTGTTGCCCTCTATTTTGCATGTTTTTTTCGCAAATTTATCAATTCGTCGATTTTTACACGAAACGAGGTGGTTGAGGGTAGTTGTTGGAGCCGAAAACATGGCGACAATTTCAAGGTCATCCGAGGTCATGTTTGGCATTTCTTTGGCCGTAAGCCTAATTTTATAGCATAAGGTTGTGATATTTCAAACTTCATTGGATTTCCATGAAACTTGGTGAATAGGACAAACTATCAGTGCCGATGATTTTTTTCTAATGTGGCCGAGGTCACTGGAGTTCATCTGCATGACTAATTTGCCTAATGTTGGCCCAATTAGCAATTAAGCAAATTTATAAACTTTAAAACTTTGTTGGATTCTCACGAAAGCTGGTGAGTAGGACCTTCTCAAAGGTCCCCGATAAATTATTCAATTGCGTTGAAATCACTGAAGGTCTTATGTGTGTTTAATTACATATTCTTTAGCATAATTAGAGAATAATTAATGCAATTAATTTTCTCACTTTTAGGGATTTTTGACGAAACTTTGTGAATAGGACCTACTAACCCAGTCCTGATAATTTATTCATAAGCATCAAGATCACTGAGGGTTAAATTTTGTGGGGACTAATTTTGCTATTAGTGTTGTCCTGATCAGTCAAAATGATGAGTTTAATACTTTTTTTTCGCAATAACATTAGACATGTTCATTGGAATGCCATATGCTTCTCGGCGTGGCATGACATCACATGGAGTGTAACAATTTTTATAAAGTCCGCCATGTCATTGAAGGTCATTAAAGGTCACTTGGGGGTCAAAAACTGATTTTAGTACTTTTCGGCAATAGCACTAGGTGTGTTCATCAGAATGCAAAATGCTCCTAGAGTGGATGTATCACATGGAGAGAACAATTTGTCATAAAAATTGTCATATCATCAAAGGTCATTTCGAGGGTTCCACGTAGGGTCAAACCTTTTTTGGCATAATCGGAGAATTTGATTGTTCTGTCTGCGAAGGCCTGGATGGTTCCCCATTGTGATAAATTGTTGACCTGCATGTGTGTGACCCCTCTGACCTGGAATTTGAAGCTCCTGTCGTGGGTCTTGGGCCCAGTGTTTAGGTTCGAATCTTGAATCAATGTGCTTATTTAGGACGCACCTTGTCTGGGCTGTAGGGGTGCCTCAAAATTAACAAGTGCATTATGGAATGACCATTTACCTGTACACGTTGTCGCTTCACAAGTCTATGAATGTCTTCTTTCCACGGATATTGTCCGGTTTCATGTTCACCAAATTTCTTGACTAAGAGATGCGGGGATATCTACGTCAAAAGAAATTGAATATCGAGATACTACACGAGCAATACTAGAGGAAAGGGTGCTTGTCTTTAGGCCCCTGGCTGGAATGTAGCACCTGTAATGAACCAGTCACACATACTGGCACTAGTTACAAACTTACCGGGATATAAAGCATGGTGTCGGTTCAATTTTATAATAAATCCTATCCTCGAAGATCTCTTCTCTCCCCTTGTGCCGGGACCATTGGCAACCACCCTCTTTAAGATGACACAATGTTTTCCAGGTGTCTGAATATCCGGATTCCGGACAATCTTTTGATGGTGTAACTAAAGTGTAAGGACATGAAATCAGATCACATCTTAGTGAGGACCTCTCAATACGGAATGGAGGTCTTTATATACATACTGATAATTTAGCAAATATGTCAGGAAAAGCCCACGTAGTTTCTAAATAAGAAGCTGTAGCTGTTTGCTGGAAGCGCTATTTTAGAATGTCTGAGACTTTTATATACTATTCTAACCCGAGAAATAGCTTCAAATTATTGAGGGTTCAACATGAACAGATGAATTCTTCTTGGAGGCGAATTTACCCTGCGTATCAATTAAACTACAATCCTGACGTAATCTGTCTTTGCAACTATGAATAACTTGACGCGAAGTTAGCCCCAGTTCACTGTAACATATTTCCCATGTGTCACTTCCTGTCAGACTTGAAATGCGTTTTTAGAGAGACGAGTCTTCCAGTATAACATAGATAGTTACAAACGCGCATGTGTCAACGGACTGAACACTCATAGGGTGTAGATTTTTTTTTTTTTTCGTGCAGGCGAGTAGTAGGTTAGAGAATGTCCGGTGTCTGAGTCATATTGCACCGTATATTATACTATTTACTGGCGAGTGGTGTTCGCGAAGACGGAACCAAAACGTAATTGGTTTCATGATGCGGATGTCTGACATGTATCAAATAATGTTTTTATTCTACCGATAGTAGCCAGATTCAATTAATCGTTCCAAACAAATACGTTCATGTTCAAGATCTGCTTCCTGATCAACAACGTCTATTTTTTCGAACTTTCAACGTTCCCTCACACAACACGATTCGAATGTGCTCCCGCATGTGACACACAATACTCATGCCAGGTGTATATGCAATATTTTTATCCTGAGAAAGTCACGTTGTGATGAGTCCAAGCAAAATCCGATTTTTCCCACCTGAACGGTTTGCCAAAGTTTCTTGTTTGTTTTTTCGTCCACGATTGTTAGGAGGGTAACATGATGATCTTACTTTGTTCGTTTGACTGCTGTTGAGCCACTTCCTGCAGATATCGATAGAGCATCTCGCTCTATAGCTTCTTCATCGTCCATCTGTTCGTGTCCAGCAACTCCTAACTGTTCTGTCGACAGTTGCTTCTCCTGCGCCGCCTCGACAGGGAGAGCCTCCGATTTAACGACGAGTAGCATAACCACTAGTACTGAGGCGGCAATCGCTGCACAGACTTTTTCATTTTGATCGGATGATATGTGACGTGCCTTCAACGGGAACAACCTGGAGTAGACAGAGACAAAACCGGATTTGAAAAGTTTGAGTAGCAAAATCAGGCATTTTTGTATTTCGCAAAATCTTTGTGAAAAAAGTTCATACCACACATCCCCCCCCCCTTCCTCTGAGTAGTATTACGGTACCACCAGAACATTGTGAGCAGAAAACTCGTGTCAATTTCGATTTTTCAATGTAGCCAATTGAGACCAAGACTACGGTAATGTATCAAAAACTATTATACTGGAAAAAGTGTGGAGAGGTCTGCAAATTAGAATTTTCGTATTTAGAATATGTTTACAAAGAGCATGATCCAATATCAATGTAAATTCGTGTATAAAGGCGTTCGTGTGCTTAGATGTGGTTTTGTGTTGTGGTGTTTCAAATACCAACGATATTACTTACAGTAAGGTGGGTCCAACCACGCAAATGTTATTCGTTCACCAAATCATGCATAAATAACTAGCAAAAATCCACCTCCAATATAGTTTTCTCTTCAATTACCGTAGCCTACAAACCAAAGCACTACAGGTTCTCGAATGACCAAGTCCACATACAGTCGAGGTATCCTTCATAACATTTGAGAATAGGAGAAAGTTCTTGTTGAATCAAAATGATTGGAAACCGTTTTCAACAGATATTCATGCAGTAATTGGGTCAGTCACCGCAGAAATGCTCCCGAGACAGCGCGGTTCGACCAGAAATCCTTTGTCAGTCTCACTCCATGGCTAAGCGTCGATTACAAAAAAAAATGGAGGTATGTAAGTGAAATGAACCCTAATGAATGGAAAGCGTTGTACATGGTGCATTCTTGATATAAGTTTTTAATACACTATACATGTGTAAGCATGTTACCACGTACTCTGCAGTCAAGCTTACATTCGTTAATGTGCACTTCATTCAAAGCCCACTGATCCTATACTTGCTAGCTTTCAGTGTTTTTTTTTCGAGTTTGTTTGTTTTTATCGTGAAATTCCTCAGCCTATTTTTATTCTATGTTGGTCATCCCAAAACTTTTTAGACTCCTCACGCTGTCTGAATATATGATTAGTCCTAGAGAGAGACATACTCCCAACTTTCTGTGGACTGCATGGATAAAACAGAAACTTCGGACAATACATGTTTCCCGCGTCTGTATGGAATGGAATCTATTAGTTAACCTGACCATCGTATTTCTTTCATTTGCATTTAAATAGTGCTCTCTTTGGAAACCAGACCCCAAGGTCCACTATCATGTGGATATACAGCGTTAGAGAAGGATTTATTTAACAACATTGTATTCAGAATTAGCTCTCTCTCTCTCTCCCGTGAGTAGTCCGAAGACATCTCCGTACACTGTTCGTGGTACGTGTATCCACGTGTAATGTCACTGCCAAAGTACTGACAATGCATGTATTATCATCTCCGAGTGTGACCTAGCCTATTTTGTCATACGTCATCGGCTGTCATACACTGGCGTCGTTGGTATGGGGAGTATCACCGTCTTCCGGCTCTGTGGTCACCTAGTGAAGTGGAAGACATGCGTTCTTTGGTTTATAGCGAAGCGACTGTTAATTCTATCGGAAGTTTTCCTGGGTACTCGTCGAATTCTCAACGCAAGCAGAGTATTATCCCCTTGGGGTTCTTGCAACGCTGATATCGCGTTTCTGAGTCGTTGAATCGCTTGGCGGATCGCCCCTAGCAACGATGGTCAAGTGGTTCCAAGTCAATGCTAGATTGGCTGCGTGACTTCACTCGAACCGTTCCCCGCCTGTTCACGTAATTGTGTGTGCGCGGTGGCTTGAAGAGGGTGTCCCTTTCTCCTATATGCATACAGACCCCCGGCTGGCGCTATTGTCCCCACGCTTCGCACGGCATAGTTGGACGGCTGCAGGACTGCGATACCTCAAAATAGCTGAAACTAGAAAAGTTCGGTAAGCACGGATGCGGATGAAACAATAAGATGATAAAGATTTAGTTTATTACCCGTAATGCCAAGTTGGAACTCCTGTTGCAATGCCCTTACAGTAACAATTTCTCCCCTCCCCTTGAATTTTCATATAATCTTCCAGCTACGCCATTTCATATACAATACCAGAATGTCGTGCGTGTTGAAACTATGAAATAGTTGTTTGCTCATCGTATCCGAATCAAGCTTGCAATCGTTTCGTTTCTTTTCCTTCCTCGATTTGGAATAATTTTCTGTTTGTTTTCTTTCCGTGTAGTTCCGCACGCACGCCCCCCCAACACTTTCTTGTTTACAATACTATCCAACTATGGATATTTGAGGTAACGAGTTTTACTATGAAGCCCAGTGATGTTTTGGACGAGTGCCTATGGAGTGTATGTCATTCTATTGATGAATCGTTGAAATAAGGACACAGCATCTCATGTTATTTGATAGTTTTTTCAACGAATACATTCCTCCGCCTCTCAGTAACGGAGTAGCACTTGAAACAACCGCCAAAAACTTCGTTGAGGATAATCCTCATTGCTGACCCCAAAATGAAGTCGTGTATGTAGAGTAGGCTTGAGATATTAAGTATACAAAAGAGCGTTAAATTAGCATGGAATTCTAACCATATATTGGTGAATATGTTTAGTCACTGTAAACACCTCTGTGAGAAGATATCTCTCGTGCTTTCTGGGGATTGTTATGCCATCCAGGTTAGATCCACGTTGAAGAATGAGGCGCCTCGGGTTTTCGCACGGCCTATTGAAAACTTGTCAAGTTTCTGGTTTGGGGCGAAGTAAGAGACTTGTTGATATGATATACATTAGAAACAGAAATCACAGGGAACCTCCTGTATGTGTCATTTACCCCATGTAAAACTACCTATACTATATATATATATATATAATTATATATATATATATATATATATATATTATATATAGATCGATATATATATAATATATATATATATTATAATATATATATATATTATATATATATATATATATATTCTATATTATATAGATAATATATAATTCGTTCTCTACTAGCGGTACACGTGCAATTGTTGCTTACCTCTACCAACGTTGTCATTTAACTAATATTACTGAAGAAGAGGTCCCTTCTATAACCTATTCATTGTTTCTTCCAACTAATGTGAAGGAGGTTTAACTTCTCGATTAATTCATAGAATTTCATTTGTGACTTAACACTTTCCTGAAGCTTTTTCTTTCTGTAGATACACACTGTCTTCATTTCAGTACAATGAACTACATAATTGATGGCTTCAAACATACATCGTGCCCTTGTATGAATATACTGTCAGGTTAGGCTGTATAGCCTTTTGTAAATAATCAGAAGCTGTCTATATATTGCCTATATAATTGCCAAGTCATCACGGTTGTGGTAGCCACCTCGTGCACGATTGATCACATTGTTAGATTGGTGATGTATTCTGGTTCAGGGATTCTTTGACGTCATCACTCTGACTAGCGAGTTCATTCGTTTCAGTTCGTCTAGCTTCACAGAATCCCTTGGGTACCCGTAGCATGAGGTCTCATCGGTAATGACTAATCCAACCACTCACTGAGAAGATGTTATTAGGAATACGCTACTTGCAATTGGATCTTGTCGGATCGATTTAGTTCAATTATATCTCATTACATGAGTTTGCAGAAACTTCATTCTTAAGTGGATATGTTAGGCATGGAAGAGTTATTCAATTCTACGTTCCTGAAAGGCGTATCCCAGTGGCGATGACTGTCACATTGCGATAATGATATAATAGCAGGTTTTCGTATTCAACTGATAGGTGATTTTTTGTCTGCAAATCACAAATGTCGTTAAACAAAATGATGTAGTAAGGAAGATCAGCATAAATGCTGAATTCCGCTATAGAATCGTTGATATACGTCAGCCTGTTAGTTACCTCGCCTAATATTGAATTATGTGTCTAGGTCAATTCGAAGAATAGACCTCATCACAGTGGATCGCGATTTTCTGTTCGTCATTTCCATTATGTCTCTATTATGCGGTACAACATTTACATTAACACGTTCGAGTAAGTTGATGTGGAACGCTCAACACATCAAAATAGCTAAGTAACCGGACTGCTACTTGACACAATGTGAAACAACACTCTAAGATGAGGATACAGGCATGGACTGGTGGAGAGCCTCACTATAATACAAAATCTACAGCGGAATGATTTTAGTGTGAATCCATGTCTTCTGTCAATGATGACAAGAAGATCCAATTCAAATCTATGCTTGACCCAGTAGAAATTTGTTGTTGATACTATTTGTTTTTGTTTTGTTTGTTTTTAAGCCAAAGATATGGAAGTTGTCCATTGGGAAGAAACTGACCAGTGATGTCACGATGTGCCTTCCATAAAAAATAATTTCTTATCATTTCAGTGTGAATGGCTATATTCAACGAACCGTTAAACAGGGCCGGAAAAGTCTGAATTAAAATGATAAATGATGGGATTATTGATGGTATACTTGTGGATACCTTGACGAAGTACTCTCGGAATACTCATTTGTTGAGGTCATTTTTCTCTCCCAGCATAGCTTTGGGATATTGGTCTGAAGAGTATTAAGTCACCCGATGATTTCTCTTATACTGCACATGTCCTCGAACTATCCTCTAAGGTACTACCGACCTTTGAATAAGTTCCAGAGTGAGTTCCAGGTGGTTGCTTTTCGCAGTCACCTGGATGATTTTTTATTGCATTTCCACCACACGAGTAGCTTTACCCCAACCAAGAGGTCTAACAGCAGAACATAGGGCTCGAATCCCACATTGCCGTGGAGGACACTATAGTACGGTAGTTTCCCTGATGAAGCACGGCCGAGTATGCATGATGCAATACAAAAGGTAGCACGAATAAGGAAGGCATTGCTGCATTTTCACTTATGTATTAGGCATAATTCTTATATGGGAGTATCGAGTTCAAGTAATCTTATCTATGCTAAACAGCGCAACCGGCAACCGGCAACCGGCAACCGGATCAAACCAGGGGATAACTGATAACATCGTATGACTTGCACCTTACCATCATTGCAATGCTATTTAATATTTGTCAAAATTGTCTTCATCTGAAATCACCTGGCGTCTTACTATCTGTTTTTACTACTGTTAATACCTTTCCCAAAACTACCACTTCAGATAAGATGTTTCCCCATAACGGATTCGCAATTGTGCATTACTGTTTCAAATGGTTGTAGAATCATGGCGATAAGGTTCGGGATATACAATCCTCGGAGGGACTTCGTTTACAGTAAGTGCCAGTCGACTAGTTACAGATTTCGGTTCCAAATGTACATATATTATGTTGTATTCACTGAGAATCTGAGAGATAACCGAACCCCTGTGGCAGATAATAATATCATCAGCATAACTGGAATAGTGAGTTTCACCTGCGTGTTAGCAGCTTTATTGGTTCACTCTTGGTGACAGAAATTTAGATGTATCTGGCAGGAAAATCATACTGGGCCTTTTCTGTACCCATGAGACCTCTCATTCCATGATTTTCGTTAAGTGATATTGATGAGATATCATCGACATTCAATATACACTTTGAATCGAACTACATGCTATTTTGACTCAACTCTACAACTTGTTTGTCTTTCATTGGCTATGGTAGGGAAATTCTATATGATATAGTGGAACTTGTAAGTTAATTTTTGTGTTCCACCGAATACATACGACGAGGATCATTTACGATTCGCGTACAACCGATGGGATTGGGAAAGTCGCAAATGTATTTTTTTTTCATTTGATGAATAGATTATTACCAAACAGGGAGCACTAGGCGGCTAGAATTATGGATTAGAACAACACCGCGACAACGTGGGAAATACCATACTCGACGAAAAGATATTGAAGAAGTCAGTGTTACCCTTGTGCGCTGGTGTAGTCTCTGACTTCTCCCCGTTGTCACGGGGAGAGACATGGGTGTACACTGGCTCCACCACTGGCTCCCAACACGTGCATGGACTGGAATAAGAAGAAGGTTATGTAATAGTGTGGACTGTGGGGTCTCAATCGTGGAGTCAGGGTTTCTGATGCTTCAATACTCGCCGAGTTTGTGGATTCTCTGGTTGAATACCTTGGAACACTTAGGTCGGGAGACAAATCCGTTGGGCCTTCAGGTGTCAGGAACCAAGACTAAGATCTAGTCTTTCGGTGGGATCTTGAACAGTGATGCTCTGTCTGTCCATGTATTGGGCGAGAACGTGGAATTCCCAAGTCCATTCGTTACCTAGGCAGTGTCATTAGTGACTCTGCTTTCTGGCGACCCGAGGCCAGTAGATGCTTCGAGTTGTTATATGAAGTCATGAAGTCACTGGATAGTAATGTATGGCGGTCGCGATATCTGAGCGAAACCAAAAAAAGCTCCGTATTTTTGGCTCTATTGTGCTTCCAGCCTTGCTATATTCTAATGAGGTTTGAACACTCACTGTTGGGCTGGACGGCGATTGGGTCTTTGGAACCAAACTTTTTAACTCACTGCCGCATCTCGCGTCCCGCTGACAGGATCATGTACTGATGTCAGGGTTCTCGCAAAGGCGGAGATGGTGAAGGTTAGCTGCCTGATTCGCAATCGCCACCTGCTCTCCTTTGGGACATATGGCGCGTCTCCCTCGGCGATCCTGCCTAGCGTGTCCTATGTGAACAGGATTCGGTGGGTTGAGATGAACCGCCAGGACGACCTAGCTCACGATGGCGCACTATCAGGGATACCTCAGGAATTTGGAGGATCGGCCAGGCCCAGGCCTGCTCGCATGAGCCAGGCGATTTGAAACTTCGTGGATGTGGCTAGTGCCACCTACATGTGCACCCATGGTGAGTGATTGAGTGAGTGAGTCCTATGCCTGGTGAATGGCGTCAACCTATGAGTTATATGTATGTTGCTCTTCAAATACTCTTATAATACTATTGCCCCCCCTTTTTTTTTAAAAACGGGTATTACCGTTGCGAACACGTACGGCGATGTCATGGTAATCTTATTTGCGTTTTGTATATCAGTTCACGTGTGGCATCTCAGCTCTAACGATTATTGGACGAGGATTCAAGTAATGAGTATTGAGTAATGTTTAGCCATCGGGAATATCATTCTCATCACTGGCGACCTTTTTACTGAAACGAAACACTTTTCTGCTAATATTAGACAAGAAGGGCTTAAGGGGTTATACTGATCCAATTTTTATTTTTCGAGCCGATCTTGAGCCCCAAGCGATATTGGACGCGAAGAGTTATATTTCCATGTTAAATAGTTCGTCCCTTCTCAGGGGGGGTATTGTGAATGGAACCATGCATAGAAACGAACATACATGAATGAATCTTCCTTAAAATATTGACTGAACGATTATACAGATTGTTCGGTTCTTCAATTCCCTATATTGCCTCTAGCCATAAGTAATACTCATGCTGACTGACGCGGAAAAGGGGACGCTGTAAAATGTTCGGACATTCTTTAATCCACCATCACCTATGTGGTGACACATTAGTGAAAATTGTGAGTCACCAACCCAATGACGTCCTGTTATTATTAGGTAGAAACAGCTGTCAACGTTTGGCCCCGATTCAGCAGTCCACAATACTTACTCAACACTCCCTGTATAAATGATATTTACCACACAAATCGATACCCTTCGGCCATGGCAGAGGTCTAACATCAAAGCGGAAACAATATGTCATTGTCAGCTACAGAAGAAATTTTTCCTTTTCATAGTTTAATTCTATCTCTGATGATGCAATAACTGGAACGACATAAGCTGATTACTAACAGTCACATTGCTCTATGGAAGGTTTGTCTTCTAGCTTCTACACCCAATCTACCAATTGCACGCCTGCTTACACCATGGGAAACAAGAGCACAGAAACTTGAATTCTGTACTTTTGTCACTGCTCAGTCTCACCAGGTACCCAGATTGGGCCATGCTTTTTGGGAGTAATCACACTCGGGAATAACATGTAATTTCCACCGCCCTATGTTTCCTGTCCCAGTCCCGTATGCTGCGTCGCCCCAGCAAGGATGAAACGGGACAATGTCAGAGTCGTTGCCTGTCCTGATTCTGACCGAGATTCCAACCTCGCGAGTGGTAAGCCAGTGCCACTCGGTCTGCAAACATCCGGCTTCATCAAAACATATTCAATTGCTATATACTCCAAACAGCGTTGGAAAATACCAATATCTAATTTTGTTCGTCATTTCCAATATGTTTCCATAATCAGTGCGGAATTACATCAGCGCACTTAGTGTCATTAGAATTTTCGATTGTGGATTCCCTCCTACGTAGAATTGGTCAACTCTCCTCGAAACACACACTTGTCGTGTAAAACGAATTCGATGTTGCCGGATACATAAATGTCCTGAAAAGCCGCAAAAATTGTTCTTAATTTCTCAGTATTTAGGCTAAGATACTAGGCCTGTCCTGCTGAAATTCTCCAACAGCTACGTAGATGTCCACTGTACTTTGTATCGACGGAGAGCTTCCCCCACTACTGCCTACCATGTTTCCACCACACTCATAACATGCAGCGAAGGTGCACAATTTTGGGTTAGGTTTGCTGGCGGCTTGAATTGAGGGAATTGCGCTTTCATATCCTTCGGAACGACGTTTCTTGTAAATCGTATCATAAATTAATGAGATTATATTGAGTACTTCCAATACTCACCAGGATCTTCAGAGAATAAGTGACCCTCTAGTCCCCTCTAGATAGTGTTCAACTGTAAGCTATAAGGTCTTAAAATAAATTGACTGTTTCCAGCAGGCTTGGCAGAATAAATTCAGGCGTTTTGTTTTACAACATCACCTGTGGTGGATATCTTTTTAATTACTTCCCTTTAGTGAACTAATGTTCAACCCCCACTAGGTGCAAGCTCATATCGACCGGGAGAATGGGTAAAAAATTAAATCGTCGATGTAAAAACGTAGCATTGTCAAACATCGTTTTGATACATTGTTTACAGGATACACATATACTCACAGATCATATAGATACATTCTTGAATACTTGAATAACAGATTTACAGTAGCTGTTTTTACGGAAACACTGCAAATAATAGGGCGTTCGAGGGAAGAATTGGAGGGGGCTATTCTTACGATCTGCTCTCGTCAAGCTACCAGTATGCAGCGACGTCATTGCGATATAAAACACCTCACTACGATACAACAAGTTCCGGTTCCTCTGGATCACGTGAGTCAGAGGAATCACATCCGGTCGCGGAACATCAATGTTTATTCACCCTCATTCACAGACTTTACCAGGGTTAGTGACCTCAAGAGATATATGTAACTCGTCAACATCGATTTAAAAATGTCATCACGATGTTGAGTGTACTCAATTCGTCACAGCTCGTAACGAGGAGATATACATCTTGTCACGTTCATTCCAATCTCTTAATACTCCTCTGATGTGACAGCACATTCTGGGGGCGGTGTAATTTTAACGAAAATTCATTTCAACTTCTTATTTCTCTTGTATTAAGGATCAAGATCTGAACTTCCGACGCCGACCACCGGAATTCAACTGGGGAATGACTCTGCTCGTGTAGGCAGACGTCACGGAAATTTCTCGCGTGCCTCGTCAAGCAATAGGAATGTTAGACCATAGTGCCTGCTCTGTCTATAACCGAATTTCCCTTTTCTCTCAGACGGCTCCCCTAATTCTCCGCCGATGACACTGCCCGTCTCGATCAAGTATTACCCCCCCCCCCACACCTATATATCGTGACTATTGTTCCTGATGTGGAGGTGCACTGCGAATTTTGGACTTCGTTAGAACTGGGTATCCTGTGTTGATTCGGACGAAATCATCGTAGACCTCGTTCGTTCTCCCATATTTGCTTTGCTTTGTTCTGTGTACTGTACAATTTCCCTGGATGAGATTAGTAGCGGTCATCACCTTCTATGTTAGCGACAACGCAAAAAGTTCATTCCGGATAATATACAATACTTTTTTCTTTTTTTTCCATTGCAGAATCTAGTGTAACGACATCAGCAGATATGTGTCGAACAGCCAATTCATCTGATATGGAATGTTGATTTCATCTTAACCGAAACTTGAAATAAAGATCTAACCCTGAACGTTACCATCAGACAAGATCATAAATGCCTCTATTAGGACGTCAAAGTGAGTAAGTATGATTATGTCCATGATGGATGCAAATCTGAAGTAAGTGGTTACGTTACGTGGGTAGTTACGTCGCTACCAATAACAAGGGTTGGTATTTGAGCACCACCGCCATGAGCTGCCGGTGCAGTCGCCTAATTACATGGGGAATTAACTCGCACCCCCTTCCCACACCACCTCCAACCTCCCGCACCCTCTCCGAATCCAGTGAATTTTCCATCGTGGGCTTCCCTGTTACGTCCCAAATGTTGACAACCCAGGCCCAGAATCAAATTTCTTCGCAAATACATCTCACGCATTGAAACCAACACTTTGCAACTATTAATCAACCACTCCAAGCACACGTTGTCTCGATAGTGGGCTCGTTTTATCTGAGGAATCTGACGACTGACGTCATCACCATACCAAGTTCCTCACCCCTGACAGTGGACAAAACAACAGCTTCCTCAGATACTATACTGATAAAAATCCGATAACGATCTGAGAAAATCATCACCCATGTAATTAGGCGGTGCAGGCTGCTAGTATATTAAGGCACCGAGACTGGACAAAGAAAGTATACACGCCACTTGTACAACATCAATAGACAGTCGAGAGCTCACCCGTTGTGAAATCCCGAATACTTGAGTTACTCGTCATAATAATTCAGTCGAGATAGTTAACCAGAGGAAACACGAGGGTAGAATTGTAGATTGACAGTATTTATCTGATATTCACAGGATCACTGAGTATTGCATTACACCGGCTGGTTATGCTGGTTGTTTGTTTCATTCATGATAAACCGCAAAAACAATAAAATGATTGGATACTCAGAAAATCATGCTTCAGTATACAACCGTTTCTTCGTATTCGTTCATACGTTTGACATCTTTGCTAAGCGCGATCAATGATGAATATAAAGGCTTTGGGAATGTGAACGGATGAGCAACTATTTTTGGACAAACAGTCATGACCTACATTATTTGACGTTGCTTAGGGTAATTATTAAAGAAAAAGTAAAAAAATATTGTTTTACATGAGGATTTTGCGGCAAAATAGGATTCAGTTGAAACACGCCATGATGAGAAACTGGGACAAGAATTGCAATGACCTAATATGTAATAAAGAGGAAACTCCTGAATAAACTGAACCAACACCAATTCAGTATCAGGAACTCCGGTGGGAGAAGTTGGTATTCTTCAGACCAAAGGAGAAATTTAAGATATTTCAAACGGTTCTTGATGACTGCAGGTTCAACTGACAAGCTTTTTTGGGAGACGTGGTACATTCGTCCGCATCATTGAATATACAAGAGGGTAAACGGGTCGTAATATTCTCGCCTTTTAGTATGGGTCTTCGCAATTGATTCGGCTTCTGCAGGGGGCACTTCATTACGAACGACAAACTTAATGACAAACATAAACTGTGGAGAGTTTCAGTTTATATTCTGTGCATTTATGTGTGCACCTAATATGAATATATCATAATTATGCTAGAATAACTACTTCAGATGAAGCAACCTCATTAGGGCGTTAGTAGGCACATCGCCCGATTGTTTATATTATGAAGAGTCGGATTATTCTAGCAGGTGTTTTTTCGAATACTCATGATTGAGTTGGTAGGAAGATGGTGATAAGGGATTGAGAGAAATCGTGAAGGATCCGAATACTTTTCCCCTAGTCCCTACCAGTGGAGGATGATACCGCATTGCACTACGTGATTTCAGATGACGGCGTCCTTTCCCTGATAAACTATCAATAAAACGTCAACATGTGAACTGAAGACATCCTGCACTTGCAAGTCGTATCTCGAGAGGACTAGCTGTTCTATGGGGCTCATATTCCCTAAGTAACCTGTAAGAGTATCTGCACGTTCGTTCGACGTGTGTCATGCCCGTTGCTCTTTCTTCCTGACAGTGGACCGTTAGAAAATTCAGGACGTATTTACATTCGCAGAGACTACTGACCATCAACTCCACTATAGTATTCAACTCAAATTGGTTATAAAATCGTCTTTGATTCGAATAACACTTTAGTAATCTCAATCTAGTATGGATATCATTCGCATCCAAGTCATTCGTCACATATAATTCAATGTTAGTTCCCAGGTAATAGTCGAGTCACATGCACATATTATGGCATGGCTCCGTACTTAGCTGATTGATCTGAGAGGGACTTAGAGTTTGACTGTAAGTTATGATTTATTTGTATGGATGTGTTCATTGCTAGACACCGGACGGTTGGGGATTCATGTCTACATCGTATCAATCGTATCTAGCCCCTCTTCCCGGTCATCTTGGTTGAATTTTACCAAAGGATAATAATGGTGGAAGGGTTTTCATTATGGCACTAGTAATCCAGGCAGGAGTTCGATGCGCTGTTGAGTGAGCTAACACGGCTAGCAGGCTAACAGCAAAGGGGCAAGCATTATTCATATGGAATGAAATGTGAAAATAACAAGAGCTGGTACCCGTGGAAACACCGAACAGGGTATAGGTACAAAAGGCAGGTGCAATCCAAAGCACACAGTAGGTCGGACCGAATTATTCGTTGAAAACTATGCCGAAAAGTGTGGACGCGTCAAGGATTACGAATTATGTACAGCACTACTAGGAAGATGTAAGAAATTACTGGTTGTGTGAAAGGTAGATTTCCAACATGCATCCAATGATGGTATAAACTTGGCGTGTTGAGTCAACTACTATCCTGAGGTGGTCAGGTGCGTAGGACCAGAATTATATAGCAAAGATAATTATCTGTCGTCCAGGCAGACAATATTTGAGAGACTATCATGCCTGTATGCACATTTTAGTTGTGAGAACTGCATTTTCCTATATACTTCAGCCTACAACAACATATATTATTTGGACAGTCCCATTAATACTAGAACGCGATTGGCAATCAATCTTAGCGAATAAGAAGGTGACTTTACCCATCATAAGATCATTTGCAAGCCTCCCTTCCTCCCCAGTAATTACTATACACTGCTGGCGGATTTAATCCCCCATCTTGTTGGGAAACAATTCTCGACAAGGCACCACCCACTCGTGGATAATCTGTCTGTCTGAAACTGGAAAGTCAATAGAAAGGTTGTGCTCGTCCTTTCAATGACCCTCCGATAAATACACAATATTGAAAGCCACCGCGGTATCACACAGGTCAGCCGTCATTGCTACAGTCAGAATTACTATTCCCAGAGCAGGGGTTTTCACTATTTCATATCAATATCCACTAACGCGGTGGGTTGTGTAATTAAGGAGTGGACTTATCATAATTATTTTACTCTTCTGTGAATACGCATCCAAAACTATCTATCACTTAGGCTTCTATTGAGCTGGCAGTGGTGTTCCGATTTCAGAATTATCTTAAGCATTCATCTAAGATAGCAAGAGAATCAATTGCTAGCTAATGTTCACCAACACATTATCGTGTGTCCGCAACCGTTAGGTCGTGCTTGAACAACATTTAATGACGAACGCATACTCGCAAAATCATGCTGTTCAGTCGCAACACTCTTTTTACAGTGACATTTACTTTTACTCTTATACAGCTTGAAATATAATTGTACGATGAGTATATTTACATGACAAATAACGCGCAATTGTCTGAGTACTGTTACCAACGCAGAATTCAAACTCAAACTCAAAGTCCGCAGATTGTGTCTTAAAGTCCTGGAACCCAAACTTCCATTGAATTTGGATAGTTAGGTTACATGAAGCCCATTTCACTATGTATATATATACATGAAATATAGATTATACAAAATAAATTGATATATTCGATGGCCAGCGTGATTGAAATGACCGTGTTACGACATGTCCCTCATGACTAATAACCATAATGAAACGCTACATGAAGGATACGATATCGCCTAATTTCGACCTACATTACTATTAATACCTTTCATTCATGGTCACATTGTCAATCATCATTTAGTTTATAGCGCTTACGACCGTTCGCGCTTGCGTTCCCGCCAAATTACGCCTTCGGTCATCCGCGTTATTGTAGGTTGGGTTGGGAAACGAGCGATTTGTCCAGACATGTGCTGCGTGGTATTGTAGAACGTGTGTCACCAGAATTGTTCAGTGTTTTCAGGCTTTCGCTTCACAATTGTCATTCAAACATTCATTCTGTTTCTTTCGTCTCTCGCGCTAAAGAGAATTCGCTGTGCTTCATTGTTCCTAAACTGGACTCAATCATAACAGTAGCGCGCTGTCTAGACCACTGGAAATATCTCCGTCAGTGGAAGGCGCGCGCCTATGGCAATTTCATCTATCAATCATAATGGTTTGCTTCACACCAAATAACCATCTCAGAAAGGATGGGTTGAGATTACGAAAACCCATCGTAATTGTAGCGACAAACTTTATACGTAGGCTCACTTCTTCTCTTCTGAGGGCGCCCTAGCGTGACACCCGTGCCCTATAAACATGGCACAGGGAGAGCCCACACTGGTAAACTCGAGCTCGCGATGAGTTAGGGACCGTAGTACCGTAGCTTAAGCACAGATGCAACATATACATGTACAGACATACATACATACATTACATACATACAGCCATAACATACATACATTGAATACAAACATAAATCATCACCTAACATACATAAATACATACATACCCACGCCCCCTACGAGGCCATACGTACACGCCACACTCATACCAATCCTTGACACGTACTTGGAAATACTCGTTGAGGCATACGGCCAATTCACTGCCTCGGAAGGCATCAGCGACACGTGGGGGGGGCGGGCGCGCTCCCACGGGCTCTTCGGCAAGGCGCGCATCGAGCATGAGTCCAGCTCGATATAAACGATGTTTCAAGAAGCCTACTGGATTTGGTTTATCCCCTTCACACACAATTTGCTACAGAGCCGCACCGGGGGGGCCTGATCGCACTCAACAGTGTATTACGCTTCAGTAGTTTTTATGAGTGCATACATCTACATACATACATACATACCGACATACATACAGACAGACTACATACAGACATACCCGAGGTTTCGCGACGAGTGAAGGAAACCATCTTTGTCACTAATATTTTACAACTACTCAATATCGTTCTGTTGTAATGTGACAGTGAATCCTTAGCGTTGCATTATAACCAGGAAATCGGAGATTATTACAATTGATCGCAAAACTTGGTACCGTGAGTAGACCGTAACATTTTCCCCGGCGAAAGTAAGTAAACGACTGTCTCGCCCTGTCCAATTTTCAGCATTGTCCCGTTGAATGACTACAAGTGCGGGTGGCCTACTATTACATGGTGTCAAATGCATCCTTCTTTCCACAGTATCTATGAGACGTCAAATCTGTTAAGTTCGTCCAGCTGATACTCCAACCCTCTCCCGAAAAGTACAGTTTGAATTACTAGCGTATATACATTGCTTGTGAAATACAAGCGCTATAGTATTGTGGATTATATTCTCATGGGTATCTCTCCCAATACCACTTCTAATATTGACCCAATACCAGAGCTGTCACAACAGTGATTTTATATATGATGGACCAATCACTACTACATATTACATTTCGTGACGGAGTGAGGAGGGCCTTCGAAGTAACATGTAATATGTCACTGATGTACGAATTGTGCCAACCGGTCTTCTGGATACCTCACAATCGAAAACGAGAATATTAGAACGTGCGTTTCGAGTTTCGGCGCCACGAAAGTGAAGAAAGTAATTATCCACAACTTCGAGATTCGTACCCAAAACGCGCACATTATCAATGAAGAATGGTCGCCAAGTCGCCATATGGTGAATCGCTTGGAATGGAATCGTGGATGATGGAATCAAATATAACGATTTGGGGAACACTGGACGGCTAGATTTACTGATTAGCATAACCACAGGAACGGGGAGAAATGCTATACCACGGAGATAAGTCAGCCGCTCTACGGCAGCACTTCATTGCTTGAACAGACGCCAGTTTAGGAGTTGTCGCTAATGTAATTTTTACACGCGAGTGTCTGTAACAAGATACTCTCTATCGAGCTCATTCCGGTTTGTCTAGATTTTGAACATACAGATCAAGAGAATATTTATTTTTTTTCATGTTGAATCCTAGTTTTTTTTAATTAGCTTAGCATTTCCAGGCCTGCTTTTCATATAGCATATGCTCACCGTTACTAAAAATCGTTGTTATTCAAATATACAGCGACGATTCTTTTTTAATGCGACCCCATTGTTCTACATATGTGTATAGGTAGGTATGTAACGGTGAATGTTGATAATTGATGCTAACGCACTATTTCAACCTCGAATGAAAGTGCACATTTGCACGCCCGTCACTAGATAGTGAATATGCTAACAATAAGTCGGTTGAGATAATCAGGTGTTTTTAATCAGTATGGAATATTATATCATATTAAGCACTGTTTAATTCAATGCAATGCGACTGAGCATCTTGCGTTATTGTTATTATTATTCAATAACCTTTCCAGTTGTTAATCCGGCAACCCAGACCAATACTGCTGAATGATACTGAGCACTGAGCAATCATAGTAGAACAATCTATTCTGCCTCGTCAATGATTGGTATTACGTAACCCCAGCTGAATCGTATTGCTCATAATACGTGATGATAAACGAAGAAACGTTTCATTCTTCAGGCAATCAATATTTTGTACTGCCGAGAAGACCATTTTCTTCTCATTAATTTTTCGCCACTTCTGTTGTGTAAAGACAGTTGTATCTTATCACCAACAAAATTGCACTTTCGTAGACGACGACTGAATGTGGAGTAAATTGAGTAAAGCAAGTTACCTGGGGACTGTTTACACGACAGTTGGACGCCAAAAACAGGTCGAAGATCTAGCGACGCAAAATTCATTGCCACAAATGTGTGGTGGAAAATATAATAAAGATAATACTCCTTACTGTAGGAATTGAGAGAGGTAAATGCCAGTCAGGAGAACCAGAGGTTGGTTCTTTTTTTCATACCTATAAGGAGGAATTTGGTGATAAGGTACAACTGACCAACGTAATTCGAGATGCATGGCACAGACTGAGTTACAAAGAAGATCCTGCTGTTCATATTGCATGGTAATGGAAGATTACCATTGTTCTACCTACGCAATAGTATCGTCATTGAATAGGAGGTTTACTACAGCTTATTCTCTCGAAGCATCTCCCCCATTGTATGTGTGTCCTATTATTTTGCAGGTTATGATTATTTAAAACCAAATTGGAATACTTTATTCGTCGTTGAATAACGTTATGTAATATGCAACTTTATTGAGGCAAGCCTCCCAACGTTCCCAACGTTCAATTCATGATGAGTTGTGAGAGAGGTGGATGGCCAATAGGGTGTTGAGAGACTGAAAGAGGAATGTTTGAAATTTCATTCCCACGAACATTATTCGAGATGGTGACAACCTCTACATGAACTGATATAACTGATGGTCCTACTGTACTACAATTCGTATTTAAGTTATGATCCTGAATGGGAATTGTGAATTGCTAGTATCTTCAGCACATTTCTTTTTGATACCCTGTGTTTTTGTAATAATCCTTGTCCACCTTCTGACGTTGCCTCATCAGGTGTCAATCCCTTAGCTTTTTCTGACAGATTAGCCAAGTAGCAACTTCGAATGATTATTGACGCGAGCCACTTTCAGCCAGAGAGTTAGTTCAGGATTCATCTCGCAATCATTGCCGATTCAAATTGATTGTGAAATCGTTTGGGGATTCCATTTAAACTCTGGAATCGTGATCTCGGTTGGATCCTATTCGCATGGCGGCAGGTTAAAAATCACTCACAAAGCTGATTCGATGGTATTTCCGGGAAATGATTGAATCCACTGACCGTCGTTCCCGCATGGTATAATTTGAGATAGCGTAAATGTAATGGAGCTTACACGCCTTAGAGATTTCGAGATGCGTTTATGATTCCCTGTTACGTTTCATTTGATGGGTTTCTGATGGCAGATGTATATTTGGTCAAATAATGCAATGTGATTACGGTTCCTGCCAAATATCATTGCACTGTTTTCATCGAGATGCGGGCAACTGCATTTCTCAGGTCACAAACTTGGCAGGTGATTTGCAGAGCCAAAAACATTTTAATCTCCTATAAATATGAGAATGGACAAATAACAGATATAACTTCTGCTCATTCGGATCCTATGTGAATGAAACATGTGTGGTTGAAGAACGTATGTGACAGTAACCTCATGAAAGTGAGCTGTCCCTTCGACGAAATAACTGAGTCGGCCTCCTGGCCGGTGTTAGTATTCCGTCACATGCATACTGTCGCTAATCTACAGGGAAGAGCTGGAAAATATTGGTTCAGGGATTAACGTCTGGATTTCGAGGTTTTCTTCATCTTTGTTCTCTTTTAGTTGTGAGGGCCTGTATTTTTCCGAACCTAACGATCAAGTACTGTTCGTTAGTGTATTAGTGTTTTCAGTTTGTAAGTTACCGAAATGGCAGCTTTCAACGCAACAATACGGCTATTGATTGGGAGGCGAGTTCCGTGTATCCTAAGGTAGCAGTCATGGCCTCTTCCCACCAACACCATGTTAGTTCAGGATACGCTTTTCCATGGGAATGGATGTCACTATTCATCACTCACGCGGGCACAGATAATCACTACTGCCATTATACAGTGGTTTGCATAATCAGTCACAGGTTAACTCGAAGATCGATACTTTCTCAATCAGCAATCCAAATGGGAATAGATTGAGCGGACATGAGTCGGTTGCAATTACGCTCCCTAAGCTTAGACAGAGGTTATCAGGTGTTGTTATTTCATGTCAAATAGAAGAATCGCTGCCTTTCTGTGACATTCATGTAAGATGTAGTTGTCTTTAAGTTTTTAAATTTTGTACCTCAACTAGAAATCCGAACAGTACAAACACCCGGAAGATAACAAACATTACCCATCTGTTACGATGAGTTCCCAGCTCTTAACAGTCTAATGCTGGGATTGATAAGGGTCTGTCCTTGCCATTTGCGATTTTGAGACAAGGAGCAAGCCGCCTGATATTTTCCCATGTGGTTATTCTAACAGACTACTCTTTGACAGCTTGGTACAGAAGCCAGTCGTGTGATAATCAGCATGTGAACCATTTTGAAAACCAGTGACGAAATTTAGCATGTCGAAAAAATAATTATTAATTACCAGAGAAATAGTGCAGGAACTGTTAGCATTAACACATATTTTGGCTTGTCAAGTCATTGTGTCTAAGGCAATGTCACACGGGCAAATGCGATCACAAAGCCTAACCATATATTCATTAGAATAAATAAACCATCGTGTTTGCATGTTCAAGTCATCGTTGACGAATGCATGCAAAAGCATAAATATATACATTCCGTGGAAGAATCTCTAAATCAAGTTAGCGTACGTCGTAACAACCACGTGGAATCCTATTGGAAAGTGACAGGAACCAGAGGCCTTAATAAGAGCAGGAAGCTATCTTTCATTCAGTCGTTCGCGTCCTTAACTTCAATTTCACGAAAGGTAAATCCATGTCAAAACCTCCATCAGAGGCTCGTTTCTCCAAGGAAGCATTGAACTGTTAGTGCATATGTGATGCAAAAAAACCTTATCCCAGAGCACGAATTCTTTTTTTTGTTTTTTCGAGGAAAATCATTCCGGTATTTACCTTTGGTATTCACAGATGGCCTAGTGCAATACGATCGTCATTTTTCCTTTCATTATCGATAGACTGCGTGCCTAACTTAATAGTGGGGGTTGCAGACGATCTTCGTACGGTATCGCTAATAAGGACAATCGATGACTGCTGTCGATCCTTGCATTTTATATTACAACGTCAAGCGGCAGAATGAAACTACGAATGTTACCATTGATCTTAGAGTAGGCTGTATGGAATCGGGAATATAATGAAACAACGAGCGCCTCCAGTCGTGAGACGACAAGTGGTTTCACCTAAATCCAAAATATGGGTAGGCCTGAAATTGGAAAAAAAAATGGTAAAAGCCAATAAACATGAATGTAGACCTCAACTTCTTCACTATGAATGTGAAAAAACAAACAAAAACCCCCCCCAACCACAAAACCAAGCCTCTGCGCAAACTTCTTTACTCCGCAACTATATCATTAGTGCGCACAAAGAGGGGCCTGAACAGTAATTATCACATCATCAAATGTATGGTGAGATTCCATTCTGATACTTGCCACGCGATCATGGGGAGCAGTGATTGGGGCGATGATTTCACCAGTTTAGTTTAGTTTGAGTTAGTGTTTAGTTTAGTTTAGTTTAGTTAGTAGTTTCGTTTAGTTTGTTAGTGAAAGGGTCAGGCAAGGACATATCCTCATAACGACCCGAAGCCACAACATCCAAGGAAGAAAAATGAACCAATACTCGAACTAAATAATACGCACTTGATTCCTGAAAAAATAAATGGAGACTGTTCTTGAACGACATTCACACTCTTAGAGCATACAACATTTTCAGGAAAGACGATTCACCTCATTGATCACTCTATCGAGAAGACATATTTAGAATGTTCATCGGCCAGCGTTGCCAGAAGCTGAGAAAGTGGCCTCTATTTTTTTGCAGGTACATGGGAAAATTCCAACAGAAGTAGTGGAGGACAGGCCATCGAGTCCAAGGACAATTTTGAAAACCTGAATCAAGTCACCCCAGTTCGGCCTCAAGCTCCATGGTAGTTAGTTTAGAACCAGACGCCTTAAATTTCCTCGTAAGATAAATTTTTCAGACAGTGAATCATTCTAGTGCCCTACGCTGAATGAACGGTCTCCATACCTTGTCTTTTGCAAAGTAGGGATTCCACACTTTATGACAGAATACTCTAGGTGCGGTTCTCACCAGTGCTTAAACAGCCTGGACAAACATATCATTATCAAGGAAATGAAGTGACGTCTAATCAAGCCACCGAATCCGATAACCTCTTCTAGCAGCTTCGGCACACTGCTTGGAAGGTTTCAAAGAAGAATCAAAAAAACCCCAAGATCTTTTTCTGATATCACTTCCTGAATATTTCGGACATTAATTGAAGGAAGCGTGGCGATTGTGAAAACCAACAATGCATAACTTTGCACTTGTCGATATTGAAAAACATTGCAGTCGGAAGGAACATGGATTTATCCAGTCCCTTTGAACAATTGCAGCAATCATACTTTAGAACGAACCTCCGATACAACTTAGTATCGTCTGCGAACTTCTTAACCTGGAATCAACAGAACCTTCAGATGTCAATATACGCCAGAAACAGGAGCGGCCAAGAACCGATCCCTGGGGGGAACACCACTAGTGATCTTTGGCCAAGGAGAAGACGACCGCCCATTAAGGACAACCTCGTTGTTCCTATTATGAAGCCACTACGAAGCCACTTGAGGACATTCCCTCAATACCAAAGCTCCCAACTGAGCACGATACGCTCATGAGGAACTGCAAAAGCTTCTGAAAGTCAGGAAAATATATCAACAGCATTGCCGTTGTCACAACATGTAACATCTTCCAGAAATTCCAAGAGATTAGTCAACACGAACGATTTCCTAAAACCCCATGCTGCGAATCTCTAATCAGACTATGCTCATTGAAATAGTCAACCCTATGATCCCGAATGATGATCAATTACTGCAGACACACACTAGTAAGGCTCACTGTCCTGTATTACAAGGAAGAGACCGTTACCTTTTGGAAAATAGGAAAAAAATTTGCTCTCCTCCAAGCATCCGGAACAATACCTTCTGGTAGAGTCTTATTGAAAATCATAGCTAGTGGAAACAGGACAACTCGTCGCAAAGGATTTTAGTAAGAGGAGAATCCGTCAGGACCAGGGAGTTATCACTTTGAGCTTCTGCAGTGCTCGGTACTAACCCAGACGGACAACCATATTACCATACATCTGCGGAGAAACCCCGACAACTAGGTCACCAAAATTATCCAATTCTCTGAGTAAAACAGACGAGAAGTAATATTAAGAACCTAAGCCATCTCCGGGCTATCGCTGATTGGGTTAACCGAGTGTTGGAATCTAATCAAAGGACCAAGCTGTCCTTGGACTTTCTGCTTCCCCCTCACATAAAGAGAAAAATGCACGAGGATTCTCCTGGATATTAGAGGCAATGCTCTCGAAATCAAGTTGGCACCAGAAACTACACGCTGGACACGCTTTTGCTGAAACTTGAATGCATCTAGATCAGACACGGAACCAGAAGAACGATGAAGTCGCCAGAAGTGTCGCTTACGTTTGATGGCCAGAAAAACTTCCCTTTCATCCAAGAAGGCCTCTTGTTCTTACTTACTTGCGCACGTTTCCTCCCCTCCAGGAACGTAAACTTTCATAACCTCGTTTAACCTTTTCCAATGACCCCTTCCAAGAGTCAACACCATTCGTACTTTCTAACAATTTATGCCAAACTACTTGCTAAAAAACCTGGAAATGTCATCCACATCAGGCCTTCGCGAACAAGGAACGCGCTCTACACTCTGAGGGATATTGACAGAACAAACACATTGAAAGCTAAAATTTCGTGATCACTTGCACCGAGCTTATCCAAGCTCTCTTCAATTATCTACAGACTCTGGTATCACGGCTCAAACTAAATCCAAAATATTATGCTTTCTGGTAGGAAAAATGTACATGCTGAGAAAGACACAATCCTTCGTGACATTGGAAAAGCCAGATCCATTACTGCCACTAGTCTCATAGACCAAGTAAATATTCTGGATAATTGAAATCACCCATAATATTGTACCTTCTTCCCCAGAACTTTTCGAAAAGCATGTCCGGAACAGAAGAGTTTGTTGTCTCAGAGCTATTTGGAGAACGGTACAAAACGCCAACTAATAAAGACCTGGGAATAACCAGATGAGTTAGACGGATTTCACACCAAACCGAGTTGTACAAAACTTACAACCAATATCGCCTTCTCAAAACATTCAATGTCAGACCTCACATACACAAAACTCCACCACCACAGGCCACGGAAGTATCTATCCTAATCTTGCTATCAACAACAAACACCAGGAAGGTGACTTCTGGCTGTGGAAATATCACTGTTCAACCACGACTCTGTAATACCATTGACGTCAGGATCGCGTTCCTGGACCTAAAATCTGCAACTCATCAACTTGTTTCCTGATACTGAACATAGCACAGAAAAAAGACAGCTGCTAACATATCTATCGCTACTGTGGACCTCGCCAGACCCCCCTCTGCGATGCTTACTATTACAACCCTGCCAGTTAAGCCTAACGGACACTGCAAACCCTCGCTCCCAAATTTAGTTTAACAAGCCTTCCACGCAGAAATTGACCAACTTGCCTAACGGTGAAGCCCCCCCACCATTAAGGTGAAACCATCCTTAAGCGAAAAGACTCCCTCCCCTTCCCCAGAACCATCGGAAACATCCACAAACTGAACGGCCCTCCTCAGCACTCTAAATTTAACCACCTGTGTAGACCCTCTATCGTCCTACCAGCAACGCGACGTTCAAACCTATTAATGCCACAAATCGCGACTTTGAACCTAGTAGACTTCAGCCTGCACAACATTCACGGAATCGGGATCTAGGATGTCCTGACTGTCAACCCCGGAGATGATTATGCCTATCTCGACAACCACAATCCCCTCTTCCTCATCCCACGCTCCTGTTTTTACCCCTCGCCTAATCACTAGGATGTCCACATAGACTGTTCACTATGTCCAGGCCAGTTTTTCCTGATACACCACCGCGCCAAACATGGGATTGCTTGCACTAATGTTTGGCTAATGCGTTCTGCTGGGTAGGAAGTGCGACTAGCTGATGCCTGACCTCTTTATCTCACCTAATCCCTGACCCAACAAAAGGACACGCTATTGTTATACTATTCAAACAGTCAATCGATTGGAATCTTGGCTGGAGGTGCGGATTATGCGGGCGAGTAGGATCATTTCTATCTAATTGAACGTCATCTTGAACTACTTGCCCTGTCCGAACTGATTGTGTTTGCATTAGGTCATTCGAGAGTCTGATTGATTATTCTCAACTTAGGTCACTTAGAAAGTGAGATGAGACGTCCCCCAAAAAACCACCCAATATTCCCGGCCATGGACAAATAGTTTAAACATGAACTCAGCTCGAGGGATTGGAGCAGACAACAGGTTTAGTCACTTTGCTAGTTGCCGTTTGCGTGTATCCGCTCCCTCCCCTCCCCACCTCCACATTACTGATACCAAGGGGCTTGCTCATTTCGTGTATCACATTATTGGTTAAGCACACTGATAAACCACATCAGCTCATTGTAGAGTTTCAGTCCTTCTCAGAAAGTATCGTAGAGTAATAATGCTACGATTCTCGCGCTGGAAAGAACACGCGCGTGCGTTAGTGTTCTGGCGATGAGTCATGGAACGATATATTCAAACGCGCAATTCCTTGTACCCATATGGCAATGTCCGTTTGTGCAAGTGACGGGAGTCATGCAATGTATCAGTTGCACGCGAGTCCCTTCGGTTTCTCCTTGGCCCTCAAATAACCCACTCAGACAGGAGTGGAAGGAAAATTTGGAGCACAGCCAGAACTTGGTCAAATTTCTTCGCGACTGTCAGTATTCAATTGGTCCGTAGTCATCAGTCAAAACTCTAACATGCGTCCCGTTCATTCGCCGATCACTCTTTACGGTCCCCAATTAATAAACTGCTTCGGAGAGGTTCCGAGTAACCGGCAATCAATCAGTAAGTAGCGGAGATGAAGAACGCCCTCCCATGACCGTGGATCCGGTATCTGTTGTTCTTATCACATGGCATTCCTCGGCATTCATCTATCCTTTTCAATTCACCTGCTCTTTCGCGCATTCGACGCTAAGGTTGGGTACTTGCGTCCATAGGTTTTTTAATCATTTCCATGCGATCGACGGGGCTGTTTTTTCCTAGTTCTCTCTTCGCAGGCACTATCGATTGGGGAGAATGTCATAAAAATGTAACAAATCAAGAAGTTATTGTTATGATTATTATTATTATTATTATTTTATTATTATTATTATTATTATTATTATTATCTGGTGTTTATATAGTGCTCCACGTCGGAAACGCTTCGCAGGTATTACCCCCTGACCTTTGGCGACTTTCACATTCGTATAGTAGCGTTATTATCGGCGATCCGTGCGTAAAGAGTAAATATTAGCAGTGTGTGCAGGCGCGCATGAAAACTGGGTATATCAATATTCATCAAACCAAGTGCATTTTCCGAATAATTGTCTTCACTTTCACTAGAGACTGACAATTTACAATTTTACCCAAATTTGAGATAAATCTGGTGACACCTTCCTTTTTCAAATGGCCATTTTCAAGATACTAATTCCCCCTCTGATTTTCCTTTTTTTTCAATTTTCATGCCGAAAGAACATTTTCATTAGACATATATCCATTTTGTCAAGTTTTGTTCATGCTCAGCAGCAAACTACGCAACTAATCACAGGGATCGTCTCATTATAACTCATAAGTAATTATTCCATGGAAACTTTACAAACTGTGGCAATCTGAAAGAATCTGATTCAATAAATGATGCGGCCAAATCAGTGTATTCTGATTGGTGTCAGTAAAAAATGGAAATAACCGTTAAGCGCTGTTCACACTTGGGCGATACGATACGATACGATACGATACGATAAATGTAATCGGATGGAGTGTTCACACTTGTGCGATAAAAATGTCGTACGATAATTTTATCGGACGTCTCGGCGCCTAACCTAACTGAGAAAGAAACGTAGTGGGTTTTAGTGGAGGAGAAGCACACGCTTTCCCCTTTGTCGACTTCAGGCGGTGGAATGCCTGGTCGGCAGGCGTTGTGAATACCAAGAATGTCATTTTCAAAGAAATCGAAGCTTGTGTCTTTCCCAGTACTTGTAGGAGTCGTGGAGAAGCGCAATTGGCGATCTCGAATCAGACAGCTGTCCGCACACATCCCCGGCCTAACCCTTCGTAGACACCCAGTTCTTAATAGCATCGGTATCCAATAATACGGTGAAGTGAGGTAGCCAAGAAAAGGCATCAGCCAATTGAGCCTGTGTTCGGTCGCTCAGAAACATACATGTTAAGATTAATGCCTACGACTCTACGGCCTCCACCTGTGTAGCTCACTACTTTCCTCACTGATCTACAAGACATATTAACTTGGCGTAAATCGACATCATACCCCTCCCCCCCCCCCCCCCATAGCTTATTTCAGTTTGCCTCTTCCGTTTGTATTCCCGCCTCTTTCTTCACATGAGGGTAATAGTGAAGTTTCCGTCCAATACGCCAGGATGTGGATCGAGACCTCTGGTAAAAACCTCCTCCCCTGCTCCTCTCAAGCAGCCACAACACCCGCTCCCTCGGCACTTACTACCACCGCATACTCTCCTGCCTTTGCATGTCACATTATACTTCGTGGGCGCCGACGACACATGACCCTCCCCATTACCTCACGTGTCACGCTACTATCGTATATGGGGAGGCTTCATGGATTCGAACTGAATAATGGTTTTGTAGGTACTGCCATGGCGGCAAATCAGGCCGAGAAGCTCATTAGAGGCCAATGTCTTCCCCGGAACGTCACTACCCAATACATTCATCGAAACCCTGATTTATCACTGACACCCCTTTTATACGCCGACCCCCCCCAATAGCCATTGGCGTTCCATACTCGTTGCATTCATCACTGCATTGCGCAATTTATCGCATCCGATAATTTATCGTACGATGAAGTTAAAAAAATATTTTCAACTCGACGTCCGATAAAATTATCGTATCGTATCGCACAAGTGAACACGCCCATTGAAATAACACTTTTTAACTCGACGTCCGATAAAGTTATCGTATCGCATCGTATCCGTATCGCACAAGTGTGAACCGGCCCTTTACTCGTTTAGGATATCGATCATGGTCACTCCTTATACTATGTAAAGTGCATCTCTATCATGTAAACCCAGACGCCACATTCTTATTTCACCTCATTGTATCCCCCGAATCGCCCAGTTGGGCTGGTCGACAGCGGCCTTGGCTACTCTACACGCGTCACCGCACGAGGTCCTCACTCTTACACGTAGGTGGCGTGAAGCAATTCAGGAGTCATGCATTATGCAACAGCAAGGTGGATTAATCTTTAATGGGTCTCTAGTTTTGCAATCATGTTTGCAGTCCGGCTCCCTGGGTGCCAATCATTCAGCTTATCTCAGGTTTCGAAGGACTGATTGAACAGTGAACACAAAAAAATTGCCGAAAGGTAAAAGGTTCATTATCAGTGGAGGGCATGCTGCATTTCTCGTTTGTGTGATGTGTAGTAGAATCGTAATCGAACTTCAAATAATTCTAAATCCCGTTGCATCGCAGGATAATCCCATCGACAATCAGTTCGGAATGTAGCTTATCTGGTTTCAAATTGGAATTCACTTATTTAAACTGTATTGCCTCCAATTCGATAAATGAAGTGTATCAATTATTCTAGTCTGATTACCCAAACCATCCTATGCTGATATTGTTGACTATCTGTGATGTACAGCACCGCGTCCATGTTCCCATGAATTAGTGACAACTAATCCCCCATGAGATTATAATGTGTACTTATGGTTCTTTGGAGGAACCGGATGACATGTATTTTACATGGTATACATGACTCAATAAACACCTTACCTATTGAAGAAGATATAACTAGAGTAGCACTATAACCATCCTGGATAATGTGTAGGCAGCCAAATTAAGAAAAAATATTCATGACATGATATACAAAAGCCTGGCAGTAACCCATAATTACAGTTTAGGATGCATGATGTGTTGACCTGATCTGAGGTAGTGTGTAGAGGTACTCCACTGTTGGCCTTTTGGCCCGTATCTTATTCTTGTCACATGAAAATCACACACACACACACACACCACACACACACACACACACACACACACCACACACCACACACACACACCACACACACACACCACACACACACACACACACACGCACACGCACACACTCCCCCCCCCCCCCCACACACACACGCACACACACACACACAACACCACACACACACACACACCCCTCCACACCCCTCCACACTATCACACCAACCAGCTGGGGTCTCAACGGCATTTATGCAAATTAAAGAGGATGGAACAGGGAAACGCGAGGATGGAAACATTAGCTAAAAAAATGGCCGCGAACATTCCAGTACGACTTCCATATGAAAAGATACAGTGCTGAGTATGCTTGAATAGGCTTAAAGTTCTAGAACAATATGTTACCACCGATATGAAGATATCCCACTTTATAGAAATTATCGTATAGCTTGTGAGAGAAAAGCTGGGCGGAATATTCACCTTACCCTACCGAAGACGACATAAGCCCCAATTATCAACCACCTATGAATTCAGACATTCACTGCTGTGGACAAAGGGTTGGATGGAGGGGTATACATTGGTTAAAAAAATTACCGGCACATTGACACAAGTTATTGCGAGGCCTCGAGACGACTATCTACGGTTATGTGCTAGGTCGGAAAGTTCTATTCCCTCTAGCAATTCGAATAATTTGGTCAACTGATAAAGCTATATATGGGGTTAGGATTGTTAAAAGTGAGTCTCCAAAGATGGTAACGATCAGCCCTTCCCCGTCCGTAGTTTGAACGACTACACTGTGACGTTTCGTACTGCGAATGTTGTGTTCACTCCACACCATGGCATAATCAGTGCTCCGAAAAATCTTAAAAGTGATGTGATGACAATCAACATTGTCTTTTTAGCATCCGACGAAATTAAAAGCCACTACAAGAAGAAATCCACTTGTTCCTCGAAGACATATGTACCCTATTATGTTCGGAAACACTTCAATGAGGTCAAGTGACGGAGTGATATATAGGGGATATGATTCAGTTCTTCGAACGTGGCGCCTCGGGTCCATTCCCACACTGCTGTGTTCCTCTGTTTTTTTTTTTTCGATTTTGGAAGGGGATGAATAGTACATCCTGTGGGTAAATTGTATTCCAGGTTGGTTCATCGGTGCAGTTATACTCATTTTCTGAATAATTTGGCCCCGGTATTCCAGCGGCTGTGGTACATGTGCTATAGACCTATTTTACGCATTCAAGTTTACCAAAAAAAGCAAGTCCAACGTTCATTTCTGGAGCTAAGCTCGATTTCGAGAGGCATATCGCCTCTAATATTAAGGATAATCCTCCAACGTTTTTCTCCTAGTTAGGAGGAAGCAGAAAGCTAGTCGAGGACAGGTCCATTGTTAGTTATCGATTCGCGTAATACAACTAGCAATAGTCAGAAGATGGCTATCGTTTTTAACAATTATTCTTCGTCAGTATTCACTCAAGGAGAGTTGGATAATGCCACTGAGGGACTCGTGGTTGGTGTGCATCATAATAGTATTGGTATTAGTATGTCGCCTGACGTGATTAAAGGAGAAACTACATAAACTTAATAGAGGTAAAGCTCCTGGTCCGGACGGAGTTTAACCCCCCCCCCCCCCTTATTGAATTATTTTGCCTACCAGCTGTCTGTTCCATTAGCTATTAATTTCAATGAAACCTTACAAGAAGGGGTTGTTCCGAACGATTGGAAGAGAGCAAATGTTTCTCCTATTTTCAAGAAAGGCTCTTCCTTGCATGCAATTACAGGTCAGTGAGTCTTACTAGGGGTGTCTGCAAGGTGTTAGAATCCATTATTCGGGATCACATGGTCGATTTTTTCTCAATGAGTATAGTTTAATTCAGAGTTCTCAGCATGGTTTTAGGAGAAATAATTCGTGGTTGACTAAACTCTTGGAGTTTGGAAGATGTTACTAGTGCCGATGTAAAAGGCAGTGGTGATATAATTATATAATTTCCCCAGACTTTCATTAAGCTGTGACAAGTTTTGTAGGTTCTTGCAAAAAATGAAGAAATGGCATTACGGGGAATGTCCTTAGAAGTGGAGATGTCAGGGTGTCCAATGGAGAACAACGAAGTTTGTATCAATGGGCGTTCGCCTCCTTGGCAAAAGATCACTAGAGGTGTTCCCCAGTTTTGCTGACGATACCAAATTGCATCGGGAGGTTGCTTCGGAGATGTTGAAATTGTTCGAAGGGATCTTGCAATAACCTCCCAATGGTCTTTCGATCAGCAAATGTGTTTCAATGTTTTTCAAAGTTATGCATGCTAGTTCCCACAATCGCAGCGCTTCCTTCATAGTTAAAGGCCAAACTTTCCATCAGGTGAATCAGAAAAGGACCTCGGAGTTCATTTGATTCTTCTTTGAAACCCTCTGAACAGTGTGCCGAATCTGCGAGGAAATGTAATTGGATTCGTGGCTTGATGATTAGAAGTCACTTTTAGACATGTCCTTGATGAAGATATTGTGGTCAGGCTGTTTGAGAACTGGTGAGATCTAATCAGAAACATTCACCAAGTATGGAGGCCTTACTTCTCGAAGAAGGAGGTGATTGAAAATGTTCAGCGGAGGGCTACCAGTATAATTAACGTCTTAGAGATTTGCCTCACGAATAAAGGATTAGGCGTTCGGTCTGACTTCGATGAAACTGAGACGAATCCGAGGTGATTTGATTCTGGTTTCATAGATTAGAGGCTGTTTCCCTCCAATACTTCTTTGAGTTTTCCAGTGTTATCACCAATAGGGGTTCATTGCATCGAGCTTCGTGGCAAACGTTGTAGATTGGACATTTGTAAATTTCGCAGAGAGTTATGAAGGAGTGGAATGACCAGATGTTCTGTCTAAGAGTGTGAAAGCATTCAAGAGTAATATCTTCATCAAGTCTTCATTTATTTTTTCAAGTATTGTGGGGCCGTCTTCTTTCGTCGTCTGGTTTTATTATTCTCTAATGGGATGTTGTGGCGTCAGACTCTTTCATGAGGACGTTGTCCTTCCTGACCCTTTTTACAAAATTAAACTAAAACTATAAACTAAAGTAAACTATTCAAAGGTCGTTTATCGCCAGCGTTTCCTTTTATTTCATGGTTTATTCATACCATCATTCCTCTCGATTGATATATATATATATAGATATATATATATATATATATAATATATATATATATAGATATATATATATATAGATATATATATATATATATATATATTATATATATATATATATAGATATATATATATATATATATATATATAATATATATATATATAGATATATATTTAGAGATCTGATTGTCAGTTAGTCCCCAGCCAACTAGTTGAAGTATAGATCGTTGCCAGGAACTAGTTTATTTACATTGTTTTGTTTTTCATTCTCTTGATTCAATGGTCTGTTATTTGAGTTCGAATGCCTGCTTGTTTGTTCTTGAAAGATCGTTGTAAGGATCCTATTCCTTTCTTCTTCTTTTTAGTTTCCTTTTTTGTACCATCACGACGGTCATGTCAGTATTCAATATGTCCTCCCAATGTCTTGGACTGTCATTTGAGGCTTCGAGTCTAATTGTATAGTCAAACAAGTAGATCGTTAATTAGAAAGAATCCGTTTCGCTTTGTTTTTTAGTACCATAACGCCGATCCTCAATATGTTCCTCTCATTTTATTGGTCTGTCATTCGAGTCCTCCACCATGTTTGTCCATTCTGAGTGGGTTGTTAATTGCCATCATTCTCTTCTCCCACTTTTTTTTTTTTCTTTTTGTACCATCACGTCGCTTTTCAATATCACGTCACACGGTCCCGAGGTCGTTGGCTTCAGGCCATTTCATCGCCAAGGAAAAAGGTGAATTCTTAATAAATGTCCTGCAATTTTAGAGATTCACATGATTACCCCAATGCTTGGCCAGTCTAGAGTTTAAAGCTGTAAAAAGTGTTGGGCCCCGCGAGGGTCGTGTGGGGCGAAGAGTTACAACCCTCGTTACTTCGTTGCGTAAGTCTAGTGCCTGTGTTTCATTCTATACTTACCCATTCACCTGCATGCTCCGGGTGGCTGGGACTGTGGCTTAGGAGAGAAGATTACGATAGGTGTGGAGCTTGTCGATAATGTAACTGGAGACGTAAACGATATCGTCCCTGATTTTCCCTGATTGAAGATCAAAATATTCATTCGATTCTCATTCACATTCTGACAGTCCCATGATCAGCATCGTGGCACGGCGATGTACAGCTTCTAACATGTCTAAAGCATAAATGTAGCAGAACAGAGAGGAGCAGTAATCCGCTTACTGGAATTAATTTATCAATGCTATCAAGTTCTCTCAGTGTAATTCGGTGAATAGGTATATATCTTTTGGTAAGTATAAGCACTCGCACATCTCACAAGCATAGCTTTATTGTTTCTTAGATTGCGAAGGTGTGGTGATTTTCAGCCAGACGAGCAAACATGGTGTGGAGATCTAGGAAAGAGTTGTATGCTGTATCATTCCTCTTAGGCATTTGTGAACCTGTAGTGCGATGTATATTTGGTCCATAACAGAATTTCTTATTAGTGTCCTCGATCAGACACCCAAGTGCTGCCATTCCTCGTGCCTGTCAAAAGGAACTAGCGCGTTGTCACAAACGGGCCCACGTGTTTGTATAATACCCTTTTCATCAGCACTGATACCTAAATGAGAAGTTAAGGGCCGTCACACTATAAAACGATGTTCTATCGTTCTGCTACACTGCTACAAACGATTTTTCCTAGATTTCAGGCTGAACCAGCAAGGAGAAGGTCTGTGGTGGTACAATTGTCATGATCTAGTAACATTATCACGATACCTTCTCAAGATCGAAAGTGTTCGAAAAACCTCATTCCTAAATGACGTCATATCGAACAATGGTAAGAGTCGTACGATAAATCGTTGAGCTCAACGATTAATAGGAAATATGTGATTATCAAAACGCCGGGAATGGCTTTTCCACATTGGAATGGTTTGGCAAATAGCGAATCAAGTCCTCCATCCATGTGGCAGGGTGTTCCAGCCGTCATATTAATAGGCCCGGTATTAATCGGCATGAACCAATAATATCGGATCGTTGCACGACACGATATCGTTATAGTGTGACGGCCTTTACTCAGTAGAGCGAGATAGTGGTTCACCTCGACACTATTTAGCTTAACCGCGGTTGGTATTTCGAGGCATTTTGCCTCGGGAGCACGAATTTGGTGGAAAGGCTTTGTCATAATTAACTAGAATATGTATGTTCAAGTATATATGTTTCTAGTTACACGTTTCAAGATTGCACAGATTCATGGTTTAAGTTCAGGAATAGTATTCCGCTGCTACTAAGGAAACTATGAGCAAAAAACAAATCCCACCGAATGATAATGTTCACACTTTGTAATAGAGAGCTAGAATAGTTAGGAAAACACTATGTCACGGCTACTGATTTGCCTTCATACTCAGTTATGCGGTAAATTGAGAAGTTTTCCCATTTCTTCATTATCTTGTAACTACAACATTTTCCTGTATCGTTTGCGATATGGTGGTCAGCTTCAATGTTCGGGGAGATGTGCACTGTTTCAAGACAATTTTTGTGATTGGCTACACTAACCCACTCCATAGTGCTAATCTCCAACCAAAAACAATATACAATTGCTACGATACGATTACGATACCAAACAGCCAAGAAGAAAATATCTTCCGAAGCAGGGAGCATAAGCTGTTGATTTGCCCCATATCCAATTATGCGATAAATTGGACGGTTGGCCTATTTCTTTCATTATCTTTCTCAACTGAAACAAGAGATGGAATTCTCCAGCGAACTACGAATTTACGAGACTAAGCAAGAAATGATCTAAACATAATTTGACTATTGATCGTAAATGATATCACATAATTTCCGCGGAATCGCATCAAATTGTTTTTAGGTAGGCTAATTGAAATAAACTATAATCTGGAGAAGTTTTGTGAACTGTGCTTAGTTGAACTTGGAAAACCCTAAGCTATATTTAGTGCGATACCGAGATGTTAATTACGCAACACAAATCCAGAAGCAGAGAAACTGCACATTTTTTTCTATTCTGTATTTTACCAGGGTCAGCCTCTGTATTTCCCGAGGAGTAGACGGTTGCAAACGCTCATAAACATTGTGTGGTGTAAGTGCACGCTGTCAGAATATTGAACTAGATATCTCTGCCTACATGTGCAATGTATGGGAAGGAAGTCAACAGCTAAGAATGTCCCTCGCTCTTAACAGAATCATCGGTATTCATCAAATTTAGCAAGACTCCGTTTGATGGAGTCCGTGATTGCGCTCGTAGGAGCCCGGTCAGGTAAAGTTACCGGATTAGGGAAGGTAGGGATGCAAGGATAAGCACCATACTAGAGTCAATGATAGCCACGGTATCCTCGGTGGCACTACTGGCGTCAGTTCAAGAACAAATCCTTATTGGGTTTCCGACAGCTATCATGATGTCCGTGTTGCTAGCCAATGATCAGTGCTTGTTGGGGAGCCGGTGGATAGTAACACATTCCATGTCAGTGGGACTTGTCTACCAACTACCTATGCAATTCAAACAGAATATAAATCATGTGTGGTGAATAAAGCCAGCTGAAACCAATGTGCTGATGTTCTAGACGATTTTTTTTTATGTCTCGTGAGTGTTGACTTATAACAGCGATTTCTTCCATCATCTTACCCTTTTTTCATTATAAGTCAATAGACTTTGCGCCAGAGCAATTCGATTACATCTTCGCTGTATTACCTACACCGATGACTACGTCCATTACAATTAAAAAATTATATGTCGATCGTCTATGTATTATTCAATTTAAAATACAGAGGAAGTAGAAAATGCGGTACCGAAATAGTATACAGTATTTACTGACAGGGACTAATTATGATTGGTTGAAAGCTGCTAGGTATAATACAATTTAGTATTATGCCACTAATTTCTAGTTCTACAACAATGAGAAACGTGATACTCCTTTCTCGCATAACCGATATTGGTATTTTTCCGTCTTGGTCATGTACTTGAACTGTCGTTGTCCTCTGTTTCCTGATGGTGTAGTTTGTAGAGAGACTTCTTTGTTGGCGTTTTTGCCCACTTACCGCCACGTACAAAACACAGTCTTGTACAATCAATATCTACTGCTGAGCACTTGCAAAAGGGAGTATTCGCTGGTGATATTCACTCTCTATCTCCACGATATCAACTTGCGTTTCACATGTTCAGCAGGCGTTACAAAAGCGATCCCTTGTCATCAATGACATTGCTCTTTTGAAGCGGGTACTGTAAATAGGGCAATTGATGAAATTAGACGAAAATTAATGAAAGGAGCTCCGAATAGTGTGTGGCGCTCACAAAAGGCACGTGTTCTACAAGAACGTTTCGACAAATTGATGATACCACACCAATAGTGAGATACACTACGGGGGAGACGGGTATTCGAACGAGGTATGGTTGTCCTATAAAATGCATTTACAATGGTTACTTGCTTACTTACCAAATAACGGACCAGCTATTGTAGATACAACGATCCCTTGATATACTGATCCCTATACTGATTTTGATTGGATTCCAATCATTCCTCCATACTAAAGTGCGGAGGTGTCTTCGGAGTTTGGGATGTTTACTGCAAGATTCCATGAATACTGCAGTTAAGTTGGATTGCATCTGTTTCATCTAAAATGATAGAATGCCCACTTATCGGTTAGTTTGGTCGGTAAGCACCATAACAGTAAGAACCGGTCTGCCTCTCCAAATTGTATTGTTGCGTTTATGAATCAGTGCTGGATCAACTTGTTGCCTCATGACATTTTTTTTGTTATTGGCAATAATGGGACTGGAAGCAGAAATTCATTTAGCAATCATGACGTCGGTTGGAATGGTGTCAGTCATATGGAATAATTATTTTTCGAAGGAGTTCGATAGCCACATGTTCTGTTCATGGGGCGGCTTCATGATTTGTGATTTCCTTCTTATGATACGAACATGCTACGTCAGGGTGATAATAACTCTCGTTCCATGTTCTTTCGGAACATATGGGCCTTATATTGCAAAATGCCTGAATGCATTTTCAGAATTGCTCCTCATGAGCACATTTCTGTTTCTATCGAATCTTTGCCGTGATTGTGTTAACCGTTTGGGGCACTTTCGAGTTGGTTAACAGTGCTGCCTATCTATTGGTCTAGTTTGAGAAATTTATCTTCTAAGTTGTACCTTTAGCCTTGTCCCTCCACAAGTCTCCTCTTCATTTCACATGATAAAGTCATCAGCAATTTGTTCAACTTGTGTTCATCACGTCAGCTATTATACCGCCAATGACGAGTTGTTCGATGTTTATCATTCCTCGAATGCCGTTTATTTATTTTCGTATGCTGTGTGCATGGATTTTCCACGGTGGGTCTTATTCTGTAGACAACCGCTACTTTGAGTTTCAACTCCTAGTTCTTGGGTACGCTACGTTACAGATGTAGAATCAAATGATCTGAAGCATTGGCACATGTACGGCACATATATGGCATGTTTGACATTAACGGGCATTTCTGTTGTCGTTGTGTGTCACAGACTAATAGATACATCAGCTGAAAATGCACTCGTACTTTCTCCGTGACACCCATTTTATTTCCATTGTTCATCAGTAAAAATAGTAATATCCATTACGTACCGCGAGGAAGCCTCGCTGAAGCTGAATGAAATCACAATTGCTAGTCAGTGTCACATGTGCACGTTTTACCATATGGTGTATTGTTTGTTTGTTTTTTGTTATGGTATACTTGCCGAGCACAGAGAATCGAACCTTTCAAGGCCCAGCAAGTGTGCAGACCTGGACCTCGTCATTGACATAGGCATCCCTCTTTGGTGGTACCTTAGTGTGGGGATGATCACACGCGGACGCACTTGAAATTTGCTACCCCTCGTATGTCCCTGCTCCAATCCCTTGTGCTGAGCGATTAGCGAGAAGGCAGCATATACCATATGACCCGACTGGGATTAATGCGAACCCCGGTCTCCGGGTAATGTGCCGACACTCTACCAATCGTGCGAACCAACAATTTGTGTAAGTATGTCAGAATGTTCTTATAGCTGACCAAGTCTTGATGTGTAACAAAGTTTAACCAATTGATGCGCGATCGATAAGTGGCGGAAGTGTTCTCGGGAGCACTATACAACATAATACATAATACATAATGGATGAAGAAAGACAATTCGTTCCTCTATCACGTGTACTACACATGCTACATCATTATTAAAAATAATGAACCATGTGATGATAACAGATGACATAGAATATTCCTACAACATACCGACATAAGACGGTCGCTAATCTACCTTTCTGATTTGGCACGAGTGAATCTCCATATGACTATCGCCATAGTTCGAAAATCTCATCAGTCACTTCCATCACACGACCTCGAGCATACCTCTATTTACCCTTTACAGGTCAGCTGGCGTATCCGTGTCCTTGACCACATGGGAAGTGAAACCTCTTGTTTTGGTAATCTGTAGCATCTCCGATGTATAAAGATACAACCTGATACAGATCCGATTTAGTTACACTTCTCTCCATCACGAGGGAATATCAAGGACGAAGCCAGAAGTCATCCGCTTCATATACCCGTCCCAAAACCCGTAGTCAGATTCGACATGGATGATACAGGATCAGTCATGTAGACCTTCACTCTTAATAGAATATTTTCCATTTTCAGGTCTTAATCGTTCGACTTAATAACCCGTTTGGTTTTTTGCGATAGGTATTAAGAAGGACTCAAATATTCATCAGATAAGAAGAGCAACATTTCGTTCCTCGTAATTAGGCCTACGAGAAGGGGAATAACTTTTGGCGCCGCAGTCTATTCTCCAAATTGCATGTAAATTTCCACTTCCTAATGAAAATACACGTATAACTCGGCTGTAATTCAGTTCATACTGGCCCGTACCGAGAGAATTGTCGTGGGGGGGGGGGGGGTTGAGGTCGGATCCCAAGGGAAGTGAGCCTCCATAAATGACCTCACCCTCCCTATTGACAAATAAGTGCAATTTATGGGCCCCTGGGATGCTGCTGCAATATTCGCTATATTACAGCTGGTCACAAAACCTCTACTGCTGCAACAAAAATTTTTTGTAGGTTTAACAGGTATTGATCACTTGGGGTAATGGGGGTTCTGACCCCCCCCCCCCCCCCCCGTGGGTACACCCTGAGTTCACATACTTTTGTAAGAAAGCTTTTGCAAATGACAGCGAAGTCGTCAAAGAACCGAACGGAACAGTGCCTCTTAAGAAAACAATTCCATGAAATGCAGGGTACTGTGTGAATACTATAATCCATTTTTTCCTTCGACATAGTAGCAAATAGAGTGAACACATCCATGGCCAAACCGACCATGAATGCAATCAGCCATGTATACTGATGTTTGAGAACGAAGACATTTCATTCATTGCGCCAATTGGTACAGTAGGAATTTTGCCTACACGGTGTCGGTTCCATTCTATTTGGAAGATTCTGCCCCCATCTCTCCAAATCGCGGAACCACCAATAAGAACACTTTCACCGACCTTGCTCAGTAAATTTTTGCCTCCATGGACATTTTCTCATTTATAAATATGCTGAAATGAGTTGGCAAAAATGGATTTGGTGTCTACGAGACAAAACTTCACCTTCGAATAAAGAGTAGGCGGACAACATGGAATACACACTGGCCATATTTGGCAATGTGTGATGCCGCATCCAGCAACTTGATCCATGGAATATCCCTCTAATAAAGCAAATTAACGTTCGAATGCGGGAACTTTCGCATTTTCCACATCCGCATACAGTCTATTCAATATAAAATTATCATTAATTATTATTTTATCGGCCAAAAAACCAAAAACCCAAAAAAAAAAAAAAAAAAAAACCCCCCCCTCATCCTATGCTGTTCCAGCAGTCCCACCGCAACCCATCCAAATTATTTTAATCCTAGCCACGACATCTAACTTTTTTTTGTTAAATGGTCATGTCAGCACTTCACTCCCTGTCGAAGATGTGGGCGTCGCCACCTTTCTAGAAAATCATTCGTTTAATTGATTATTATCTTCCAGTATCGACGGTCGTTTAGACAAACATGAGAACATTAAATTTCAGCATTTCGACGAAACGGTGGGACGAGTTTTGTGTGGTTGTTACAAACCATACTGAAAATAGTCAACGCCTCTTCCTATCTTATGCGTGATAGCGCGATAGAATTTTTTCACATTCAATCTACATATATTATTAATCTCTCAATGAGAGCTTTCTGCTGTTCTGACATTTATGTTCAACTTGGGCAAATATCTCCCTACGAAAGCAGATATAGGTTGATGGTCATCTATCATGAAAACGAATATTCTAGATGTAATAATATATATGGAGTCTGCTTCTCAAAGTACACTATTTCTCCTTTTACCTTGGATAGAATTTTATGTGTGCTATAAGTCTAACAAGTTTGATATTCCTTCTCAAGAGATTATACCTATCCCTATGTCACGACTTTGAAAGAAAGTACAGGGCATTCTGATCATATGTTCAAAGTATATTTAAAATGTTGCTTAAAAAATAGTATCGCCCAAAAACGGGGGGTGGGAAATTGTTACTTGATGGGTGTGCAGAAGCGTTGGTTGAAACCACATCATGTAAATAATGCAATCAATTGTTCTGGAAAATGGGGGGTTAACATGCCCATAACCTGCACTAATTGAATTTCTCGTTACGAATTCATTTTTTTCTGGCATGCACCCTACCTATGGACATGATAACAGTATCTCAGTTGCAAAGTATTCTATATGTTTCAATGTCCGACTAATGATGTCCCACTGCCTCCCATGGAGAAGATATATTGAGGAATATGAGGACTATTAGCATAATAATTGGTGTTTTAGCTCTTTTGGATACTCATTGAGCATTACATCATTAATTTACCGTCTGTTTTTGCTCGGCTTTTAATTCACTTCAACTATTACTTTTCTCTCTCAACTTACTGTATATTACATCATATGCCATGTTTGTTTCCGCTGTGTCACAACGGTTAGCTTTTTTTTTTCAATATCCTTCATAGTATGGCTCTGCACTCTTGTTTCCCCCCACGGCTCACATTGGTCAGATGATCTCTCGATCTAAACGATAATTACAAGTTAATATTGTTCTAAGGCAAGTAGTAATCACTTTTCAAATGCCACGCTACTCTTAGCTTTTTATCTATCAATACACTTCGCCTAGTTTCACTTTATATTAGATTTTCCCTTGTGTAATGTTTTTCGTCAAACTAAACCCTCTTCCCGTCTCGTGACCTACAATAGTGCCTATCTCATCTATCGTGATGCTCGGGGAAGTGGTTTGGATGTAGTGATAAGTCTATGCAGTAACGGGGCACGTTGCCTTACACTATAACCGCTCGTAAATTCCCATGCCGCGCCACCAAGGTGTCAAGTGTATATTGGACGGGTTTGGTTTCGAAGCATTATACACGCAATTCGCGGACAGAGCGGATGTTTTGAATACTTGGAAATTTGACCCAATAGATACAGGGCGCTACGTCGCTCATTAAGGATCGGCCTCACATTTTTGTTCTAAGACAATTGTCACACACGAGTTTTGTTGTCAACCGATATGTTGTTGACTTCAATTGAACGACATTACTCAATTATCAATCCCTATTTTGGCGGCACCGGCCTTCATGAATGTTGTGTCATGCATGTATGCACATTCAGTCTACTTTTCCGTAGACATTATTCGGAACCCTTCATGATAACCCTAATTGACTCAACATGTCCAACATAATTTTCAAGGGAGAATATAAAAGGTTTTGTCAACGTACTTTCTTCACTATTCAAAGTGGAGCAACAAAAACCCAACCTCTCTCGGGACTCTCTAACGCTTATAGTTGCAACACTTGCTCGCACGAAAATCCTAATTCAATCTACAGCTAGGTTACTGTCCTATTGTTTTCCCTGAAACCGTAAGACTTCTGACCCAAGCGAGTGTTCTAATTAGCAGAATATATTTCGATTTCGATTTCCAATAGCAACACCTGCGGATTTCAGTGAAACTGTTGTGTGGTATTGGTTGTATCAGTTGCTTGCTTCCCTTTTTTCCCGGTATACTTGACTTCTTTTTTCAGGATAATAAAATTTACATATTCCCGTAGTTTGAAGAGGCATGTCTCTTGGCTGTCGGAGCCCTTCTGCGGAATCCGGTTCAGAAGTTTCAGAACTGAATTCCCTTTCACGCACTAGAAATTCTAACAGCCTAATTATCACCACGTCGTCCACCAAAATAAAAATTAGTTGACGAGTTGATTGTATGTACTTTCGAAGCGCAGGGGACTCACTGCCATTCGAACAATAGAGGAACGTTAAGACAAGAACAATGAATACTCAATACGAGGCGTTCATTCATATTCCATGAACGGACGCATTTTTTTGTTTTTGAACCAGACTGCAATGGCCTCGCCACATGCCCCTGGGTTGTTTACTGAAACGAATATGCCTTCACCTATCTACCATTGGGGTCATTATTCGAATAAATCAACGATCCAGTTTCAGATGTCCATGATTTATTTTTTTTATTTTGGAGTAATTTAGTATATAATATTTAACATTGAGAGCGAGAGGCTCTTGACCGATGTTTCCACACGAAGGCATGCTTCATTGAGAGGATCCTGAAATAGATTTTTTCTACGTCATTCGCCTGCGCTTTCTACCTGGCTCCTACTCTTCCCAGACAAAAATAAACCCACTATGCGAGTTGAGTACATGGGATAGGAACCTATATTCTAATGGAATCACGATTTCTATATCATTCTATTCTGGTTGCCCAGGGGGTCTACATTTTGTTATGTTTTCTGTTCACTGAATGCACCGAACAGGTAAAAATACAACTTGAATCATTCCCAAGCCATCAAAAACGTTGTGCGAATTGATACTGATGTTTTCGGTCGCTTAGAGTGCCTCGACTCTCCTTCCATTATGCCCAACCACCTCTTAAAAATAATACCGAAACTAATTTGACATTGTTAAAACACACCCGCCGAACTCTGAAAATCGTTCTACATTCCTGTCTATTTAAGGTCCTCGGTCCCTCTTAAACATGACATCTACACCAGTAATAGAGGATTAGCATTTGAGTCGGACCTATATATCGTTAGTAGCTGGTATAGGACTAGGAGGGTAAAGCCTCACACACGGGGTTGTGACATTACGTGTCCATCAGGGAAAACGAAGATCGGTAGGACGTGCTAACTATAACGAAAACATCAGGACCAAGGGCCCCTCAGTAACGAGAACTATCACATGAACATATTCTCGTTGTGGAATTATCGTCAACGCATATTTCAATCATGCTCACATTTGGTCCCTATGGAACTAATGGAGAAGATTGGTCCACGGTAGCGGGGATATATCTTCGAACAGTTCGTCCAGGCCAGAATATGTTGTTATATGCTTGATACATACCTGCAAAGCTACGCCAGGTATGATTATTCTACATTCACTAAAGTCATGCACCTTGGCATTTTCGCATTGGTTTTTTGGAACCTCGAAAACGGTCGTAAAGAAGCCGCTCTATTCAGTGTTGGGTAGAGGTTGTGTGCAATAAAAAAAAGATAAAAAAGTTACAGGTCCATCGTCAAAAGCACAGGTCAATTAATATTACAAACGCATTGAAGAACATTGAAAAATATTATTCCCCGTGTAATATTCTTCTGAATAATAATTGCCCTAAAGTGTCCCAACTGTTTATTTATTAATAGCCAAATCACAGACAGCTATTACCATAATTGTGAATTGTAACGAATGCGCACTGTATTTCAAAATTGTTTTGATATTGTATCTCAGTAGTTTTCTTACGAATGTGCTACTCCCTAGCGCGCTTCCCTTTTTTATACTAATTTCAAACTAATTTAGCTGATGCACGCCATAGGTGACAATTTTGGAATCCAAAATAGTTTCGCTATTTTAATTCCACCACGAGATTGCGTTTTAATTATGGCAATGAGATACCGTTTCAATCTGAAAGGTAACCCAATCTCCTAGAACAGAATATGTTGAAAAATTAACAAATAAGTAGTTTTGAGATTCACCATTGCGATATGTCATCTTGTTCTGATTCACTTTACACCTATTTAGAGAATCGAATGGAAATTTGGAGGAATAGGCAGTGGATCATTACTTCCGCTTTTCACACGCGATCTATGTGCCTAAATATGGAGGTACATTAGTTTCACTGTTATGTAAATGCTCGTTTACCACTTTATTCTGTCAGACGTTCCTTTGATTTTCAGTTGTACAGTTTGACCCAAGTATAAAAATGAAATATGAAGTATGTTGTTTGCGACAAAATTCATCGATATTGTTCACGTAAATCTTAGAAAAACTTGGTTTGCAGCAACCGCCTTAGGAAAGACACCATGGGGACCAATTCGAGATCAAACTAAGCTACCACAATATTCAAAGCAAATGAAGAGCAATGAATCGATATCGAATCACTCAGGGATATCTCCGTCTGCTGTCTGCCCAAAAATACCGAACTTATTGGTAGCCTAGTGTCATTCTAAAGTAGTGTTACAATTCACACGTAGAGTCAAAGTGTCCAATGGCGTATGGCTCATTTTCAAACTTGTATACACATTGCAATACTTTATACTTTAGACTTATATCAGAGTATATGCTAAAACTTGCAAACATCGCATATACGACAGACCTCTGTGGATGCAACTCAAGACGTTTGGTTTTGTAAGAACGCAACTGTGATGAATATTCGATATGTAACGTTATGGGAAGCTTGATACGAATAATAATATAAAACTCCCAAATAACAATATTCCAGTAGACGAATTTACCCAGTCAATTGGAGATCTCGTATCAAACCTTATTGGCCCAGAAACGGCTTCTCCACATGGCTGTTGGTCAAGACGATCACACATCGTTTATCTCTTACTTACTCATATGTAAAAGTGAGAGATAATGTCAGGTACAAATTCAGTTATTAGTCTCCCAAGGCACACGATGAAGTGACAAAACTTGGTGGTTCTTTTTGAGAGTTAAAAAGCAGGAGGATTCTGTGAGTGATATATAGTGAAGATCAAGGGTGATATGAAGGGCATTAGGAACGCATTTCGGTAAAAATTAATACTACATCTGTAATCAGGCAAAGATTGAAAAACCTTGAATATGGCATTATTGCATGCATTAGAGAATCTAATATCCAATAAAATTGAACATACTAGTCGATGTTTAATCCCCAATAACAGTGGAAGACGCGTATTCGGCAACCACGAGGTATGGTGTATACAGTTTTAATATGGATTTTGTAGTGTTGTCCCTCCATTTCCACTTGTGTGGGAACATGACCCATGGATATGATGCAAAAGAGACTAGAGGTAAACGCCTACCAACGGATGGCCGGTAGAGACTACCTTACCTCCTATTCTGTCCACTGCCCCAACCGCTGGCCTGAATGGCTGAGTGCCGGAGTGTATCAAAAACGACGGCTCAAATTGGCATTCACGATACCTCCCTCCTTTCCTCACGAGAATAAGTATTAATAATGTAGTCGGATAGAGTTGGATACAGCTTCGATGAAACGCGAGGAACGTCAATGAACGCAAGTTCGGGAGCTCTTTCCGACTAGCGCGCTTGACACCTCTCCAAAGGCGGGGCCAGAGGACGTAATTCCCCCCGCACCAAACTAACGACCAATTATTGTCCATATACGTAACGAATTAGGCACTCTTCATCCTGCCGCTGTAAACACCCTTTCATTCAAGTAAGGCGGAGAAAACTGACGAATTTCCTTTTAAGAGCAAAAATTTAGTTCAAATACTTACCAGATGTGAGTACCACCTGCGAGGATATGTGACAGTAGAATCCCACTAATAAGATATTGTTCAATTTGTGATGAGAAGTTGATCATCTATCAAGAGTACGGCCTTTTCCCCCAGCGTTTGAATTTGTTTCATATACACAACATACATCTGTAGATGTGGGTGTATCGTACGCGAACACTATATAGGTAGAGGATTGCTTAATATGTGTATGAGTGTGGCTCTCGCAGTTAGATGTGTATAGACAATGGATTAATAATTTGATTTTCTACAACGGAATCCGTAACAACAAAGATGAGTTGCATGAAGCAGTACCAAAACCTCTTCAAATGACCTGCTATATGCGCGAAATTACGGAAGTGACTACAATGCGTGCAATATACACTATGGAAAAAAAGAAACTACGTGACTAAGGAAGGTGGTTATGGTTTTATGATGAATGAAATAATTATTACATTTCGTTGCGTCGACGGTTGGTCACTTGGCAGTTCCATAGACAATATGAGTGCGCTTAAATTGCCGCCCTCACCCACCCTCCCAAATATTGACAGATTATCCGGTTCGTTTCTCGTCATGCTAAAAACATACACACACTCATACACACACACACCACACACACACACACACACACCCACACACACACCACCACACGATGGACGCTGCGAACCCTACAGCTCAGTTCTTTGATTCTCCAAGGAAACATCGATTACGATTACGGGAGGCCACTCTCAACAATTTCCTCAGACGAGGAGATAGGGCCCATACCTTCTATATTATTACTCTGAAGGATGTGATATCAAATGCAGTACAAGATTGATATCCTCACAACAGACACAAAATCACGATAGACTGCGACATCAACGATCATCTGTTTCGAAGGAACGGATGAAGCGGATGAGATGCTCATGTGTCAGAATCATAAAAAAGCCGCATGAAGAGAAATACTATATGGGGCTAGTGAGTAGTGACGTGTAAAATGTGAAGAAGTATTCACAGTCAATAGCATTCTTTGGCAGAACCCCGCCTTGAATATTGTACAACGAGTTGACTTTATTCTTTGACTGACATCTCCCTTCTAAAATCACGAAATATACCGTTTGCTTTCATGTCAGTATGTGTGGTCGGTTGCAAATGAGGAATAGGAAAGAATGGCAGTAATTCGCATGCATACGCTCTTTATAAAGTGACTGAATCCAGTAGGAAATACCCTAATAACGCTACCATTTAGTGATTATGCTTACCCTAGCAGTTAGTCCAACCTCGTCGTCATGGTTTCTCAACTTAGAGAATCCCCTGTTCCATATAGTTTGTAACATTAGTCCTCGACACATCTTCCAAAAAACATCTTTTAGTAATAACGCAGCGGAATACACACTCAGAGCGGATACACTGAAACAAAGAGCAACTCATCACAAACTAACTGTATATTTTACCTGAGAGGAGAGGGATGGAATTAACGCCAATCAGGTTTACTCGTGCGTACGTGGGCGTTCTCTGTGCCGGGCTAGGATTCCATTGTTGCGTAAGCGGGTCTAGTACGCATGTGAAAAATCCCGAATCCACGTGAGCTGAGGAGGGGCCAGTGTCTGAATGTTCCTATTTATTTGCACAGAAGATATTGGTTCCACAGAGGCAACAAATTACAATTGACAAGCCAATCACACTGAATAGCGCACACAAGACACGTACTGCGGCTCATGTAACAATGTGTATGCGGATGCGAATCACTGCGAATGAATTCTATGAAGTATCTCCCTTACAAAGCAAAGCAACAACAATATGCATGGGCTGCTGCATTTTTATGGTCTTTTCGCATAAACTTACAGTGTTTCCTCTCCGGAAACAAACGTCCGTTCTCGTAAATATGTGATTTTCACATCCAGCCCGAACCCGCATACGCATCTATGGAATCCCAGTCTAACGCTGTCGACACCTCGGCATGGAGACAATCACCTGCTCGACTGCTCGAGTGTAAAGAAGTAGAGTATAGAGTAGTATATCATTTGATCGCTCGACTGATTATGTTTTTGATATACGTATATGCTAGTAATAAGGTTTGCACCCGCCAGTATAGTAACTGTGCAAATCGGATGGTGCATTTCGTGAATTCGGAAGGATAGATATGCACCAAGTTCATTGGCATATATACAAATTGGCATATTTATAGAGAACGCCTACATACGCACGAGCATCCTGATTGGGCGTTATGACTCTGCTGAATGATTATCCTGGCTATAATTACGTTTCAGTTAAGTGGTACGACCGGACCCCATATATGTGATGCAATATGAAGAAGCGATGTCGATGGGAGGGGGTGAATTCCACGGCGGGAGGGGGAGCAGTCTCTCGCCTTTTCTGACTGCATATGGTACCTTCGTGATTGGCCCCTTCCTCTATTGCATAATTTCATTTTTATTTTAGACGGACGTAAGTGCAGCTTAAAGAATTCACGCTGCCATACATCTGCTCATCGAAGTGCATGCTGCCCCCAAGAGCAAAGTACCCGAATGTCCCCCCCCCCCCCAGCATTTTCCTACCAACATTCCTCGACGTTCCTCCATCCGGCTTCCCCACAGGGACTCATGTATATCCCGTCCCTATCGTTTGGATCGTGCTAGTATAAGGGCGCTATATAAGAAAGTACCATTGTTAATATAAGTGACCCCTTCAATGGAAGGTTGAAAGCCCAATATCTGTTTCATGATCAGATACACGCGGAAGAGAAAAATTAGTCAATGTTCAAAGTCCAGTGGCTCACTGGATACTCTTCTAAGCGTATTTTAGTGGACAAGATTCGTTTCGTTTTCCCTCTGTACAACTTTCGAGAAACTTACTGCTTGCGTATTCCTTCCCTGCATAAATTATTGGCCACTGCTATGATCAAAACACTGACTGCGCACATCGCTAACAAGTTCCGTGCCTAATATTTATGAACAATATAGTGAGATGGCCACATGGCCTGATAGCCAAATAGGTCTTTCTATCAAAGGCAATGACAGGTTACTGAGCGAACCCTGTGTACCACCATGCGTTGACATTACATTAGTCAACAGTACATATAAAGCCAAACGGGCTGTTAGCTGTTGTTGTAGTCTCGGTCTGACTTGGGTCGAATGCGAAGTGCGATATGTAAAGGTCAAAATGTTGTATTTGATGTGGCATCAATGTTGCACTGGTATTGGATTGGTAACAATACACGCGGCCAGACGCATTCTTCGCGACGGTGAGAGACTTTTGATTTTTTTTTTTCGTTTCCTGATCTAGGATCAAGGCTAGGATTCCATTGTTGCGTATGCGGATCCGGTACGCAGGTGGAAAATCACGAATTTACTAGAGCCTATTGGCCTATTTAGTTTGCAAAGATAAACATATTTCCCAAAGGCCGAACACAAATTCTAAATGGAAGCAATCCAACACTGAATAGGCAATATATATAAGCGAATAAGTACATGTACCCAATGCGTATACGGATGGATGCGAATCAATTCTATGAACTATTTTCTAAAAAAAAATCAACGAAAATATGCATGGATTACTGCATATGTTCTTTCCTTTAACGAACGTTCATCTTCGTAAATATGTGATTCTCACATCCATCTCGGACACGCTTACGCCACAATGGAAATCCCAGCTTTGGGATAAGCTTGAAATGACTCAAACCCCTCTGAAAACAGCGTAATTGCATCACTATTTCCACTCTACAGACGCAATATTGCAATTATTGCTTCCATTAGATTAGTAATACTCCGTCACTAGCGACAGCCAACCGTGCCATTGCTCCGTTCCTGAAGCCACCCTAATGCACCGATGTCCTAATGACCCACTGAGCACACGATTTAAAGATTGAGTACCAACCCGTGTTTTTGTTATTCTCCACTTAAGCGGTCCGAGGGGCCATGTACGACTACTTCTCCCTCTCCGTCATCCGTGACCTGTTTTCGAAGATAAATTTCTCGATATCCACCCGTTCTCAGACCCTAACAGCAAATTCGGCATCTGGTGACAATGAAGTCTACGTAAGCGGATGTGGCCTAATTAACCAGTTGATTGGGGTTAAAGCAGTGCTTGGTCTAATTGGCGTATTTTTCCTCAACCCGAGATGATAGAGTGTGACAGGAAGAACATCGCCTTCCTGTGCGTATGTCTTGACAACGAACTCGGACTCGTTTTTCGTTATTTACTGGCATTCAGTTGCTAAAGTTTCATCGATTAGTGAAAGCTGTTGTTCGTAACATATTCTTGCATCGTTTGTAATATAGTGGTCAGCTTAGAAACTTTGCCGCAATATCCCGTTCACCTATTGTTCATTCTTACAAATAATAATGACGATCCAGGTTAGTAACTATTGTTCATAGTCATGTCACTTTTATGGGCAGCTGCGTACCTGTCACCAGAATCGCTCATTCATATTCGGGAACTGAGAATAGCAAACGACACAGATTTTCGTAGATTTCATCCAATTTATCGAGGCAACCCACATCCACACGATACACTGGTTCAGTGTTCCTCAACCGTTAATCCACTTACCCACTTCAAAAAGGAATATCTGCCATTCATCTCTGACACTGTCAGTACAGCGGGTTACTGCAACATGGCACACTGGATCGTTTGTGAAAAGGTGGTCAGGTTGAAAAATATTGCTAATTGTTCATTCTCACGGCTGATAATGACAACCCCAGTTAGAAGCTACTGTTCACATTCTTCCCACCCTTATTGACAGTTGCCTGCTTGGGTTATATACAATAATTGGGAATCGCGAGAGTCAGTTGCTACTAATCAGGGTATAAGTATAGCCGTTTGGGGCAATCGTAATTCGAATTTAATTTCATGAGGAAAGAGAAATAATCGGAAACATATGTTGTGTGTAACTACTTCAGTGCTCATGAACGTTTAAAATTCATTTGCCCGCTTGAAATAGTCAGTTGTTACTAATCAGGTAATGGTATCAGATACAACTTGTGGCAGGTTGAGCGGTGAATCTGGATTTATTCATCAATTTGTGAGAATTGAAAATCACTGGGGAAACTCGTGCGTTATCGCTAGATAAGTGCTTTCAAGTAGTATTCACTTCCCCCACATCACAGAAACCTCCACCACTAACAACTAAAAGACCGCGGCACAATACTCGGTCGGTTTCACCCCTGTAAATTTTCGAATTACCTCCTGGGCCCTGGTTGGGAAACACTAGACAAGATGATCTGTCTTGGTATAGAAATAATAGGTGTCACGCTTCAATTCCGAACTCCATGTAGCATAACCCGGGTGGCTACCTATGCATTGAAAGTTGCCGCATACTGGTATTCCGCTGTCTATTAGGAGCACATCGTCAATGGTGTGACGCAAGTTGGACTCTGATCTGAGATTAGCTGTGCATAATTTAAGGTTGGGCAAGAAGCCATATCTATGCACCGAGCCCAACCTGTAACGCTTGAGTTCCCTAGATATGGCTGCGGTATGAATGTGAATAATCGCATTTTAGGAAGAAGAATATATAACGGATATTTATATGTATGCTATTGTGAAAAGAGCGTAAAAATGCAACAGTGCGTTTGGACATTCGGTTAAGAGAAAATATGAATCATCTGCTGTGCATGATGCGGCATGGTACAAGTAGTTGTGTTGCTTTTTATTTTGATGAATTAGAGGCGAAATCTCTTCTGCGGAAACAAATACAGCATATATATTCAGACATATTTTAAGTCCGCGCTCAAGTGAATTCGGCGAGTGGGGAGTCACGCCGCACCGAGTCACACATATGATATCTCAGCTTCAGTAGCATCCAATTTAACGGAACGCCACCTAGAGTCGATCACGTCGAATATGGTTATACCTAAGTAAATTATTACACTGCTCACACCATCGATCGTAGTTTTTATTGCTTTGCGTTAATGACGGCCATGCAGGAAATACCAGACAACAATTGTGTATTGTAGTGCCATTGGAACACGGAAGGTGCCAACCAGCTGTTGTAATATCTCTCGAGGTTGTATGCTCTCACTGGCCTCCGCAACAAATAACGCAGACGCGCAATATTGCAGCGAGCCTCGGAAAAATCCTGAAATTATCTTACCTGTCAAACAATAGACAACAGGAATATCGCCAATATGGACAGCTACCCTTTCCTTGGTACGAACAGTTTGCAGACGACTCTTCTCCCAATTAAACCAAGCGATCCTGGCTATCAAATGATTCTTCCGAGATAGAATTAGGTCCTCTCGCTATATACACATATCACCTCCCTTTTTATACCAGTCTTTAAATATCGTTCCCGATGGAAGCAAACGAATTTAATAATAAAGGTCTCGGGAAGTCGTGACGAACTGTTTATAGGCGAAAAACTCCACAACCCTCGCCGCGGCGTCAATTGAGGTTGATGTCACTGTGACGTTGTGGAGGACCGACTCCGTCAGCCAATCAGGAAATGATTTACGGGTTCTGTGCCGAAGTTATAATTGCCTGGCCCGAATCAGAGAACGCGGTTTTCGCTTATGACTTTGAGTAACATCGAACATTTCGTGGCGCTCACTTCGCGTAACGGAAGTAAATACGTTCTATACCCACGTCTTTCGGGTGACTATTGGAGATGCGCTGATTTTGGTAGAAATGGATTTGCAATGCAAGATGCCAGCGGGACGTATGACCGATCACGTTATATTAAAATGGAATTTTCAAGCATAGATTGGTAGTTAGGACACTTTCCAAAAACTAATGAAGGGTGGAAATGCAGCTCCGCAAGTAGGGTCGATGGTGTCTTGTTCGTATCGAAATCGTTGAAACCTGAATTGGGATAACTTGATTCGATATTCTATCAAGATTAATCTTGTTAGGACATGCTGTGTTGATTTCATTGGAGGTATCACAATAATTAAACTGGAAGGTGATATCCTATTCAAATTTCAGGAAAAGGTGTGTATGGTGTGGAGAGTTGAAAAGAACTTATATCAATAAAATCATATGTATATAATTTTTATTTTGATTAATATAAAACAATATAAAAACTGTTATTTTAGGAATGTGTACCGTTTTTTTATATTGTGTATTGATTTGAGATACGGTACTCTTTTGCAGTTTCCTCTCTTTCCTCACTTTCACTTTTTTGCGGGGACGTTTGTGAAAGTAAAATGTATTTGGCTCTTGCTTTATTTCCTTTCAAAGTCTTCCTTTGATTGGGCTATTACCTTTCGACGTTTTCTGCGTATTGGGTTAATCTATTTTGTCCAAATCCAAATCCATTCGAACACTATTCGGCGCATGTGCCCGCCTTTGAAAAGAGATTCGCGCACAGAATAGAGCATTAAGGGAATCGAATCTTTCTTCGCTTGTCTAACAATGTTGTAAAAATTTGTTAGCAGTCTTTCTGCCTCGACGATATTTGTAAATAAATGATACCGAAATTCATAATAACATCTATCGTTAACGACAATAGATATAGTGTTTAACAACAGTAACAGTTTCAGTTCTCCACTTTTGGGTCCTGCCCCCCACATTATGGGCGATACAGATAGCAGCGCCGTGTCGAGATAACGGTGATGAGGGTTGGGGGAACAGGTACTTGATAACGGGTGGCGACCACTACCCCAGCTCCCCGCTACTTCTCCCACTGCATCTTTTCTTTTTCCTGTTTTTGTCATCAGTTTCAGCAACCCTACTGATATCTGCAGGCAGTCCTTCCTAAATGAGCTTGTCGGAGGGGGGGGGGGGGGCCTTCCCGACCCACTAAACACGCGCAGCTGACTGCCACTTCATGCTAATACTTTTTCATCAGGGTGGGATTTTTTTTTCTCGCAGAAAGATAAAGTGAATGACCGCTGACTATGCATCTAATTTAGTTGTTATCTGGTAGTTTACGTAATGCCCATTGCCGTGGGTTGAACCCCAAAGCATATCAGACTGACGATCAATTATAGAGGCATATTCCCTACTGTAACAAACGAGTATCAGAAGAGATAATAACACGGTATATTTCTACGGTAACAGAAGACCTGAAAGACAATACGAGACACGCAGGGAGAAAGGGAATTAATAAATACTATTTAAATTTGAAGAAATCAAATTTGAATTTAAATAAGGTTTATAATAACACAGAGAGACATATATAATAATAATATTTATTTAAATTTACAAATTAACTCGCAAATGGAAACAGGAGGGCATATCCCGAAAACGCCCGATTCATCGGCATTCTTGGGAAAAATTGTTACTCTTATTACATGTGTATCATGACTTTATCTAATTGTGACTTCATGACATTTAACTTCTTTCTTCCAAAACAATGATTTTTATATTCCAAGTTTCAAAACCATCTATTTCTCTTAATCTTCAAATATTTCGGAACAAACAACACATTGTCAAACTTGTGTGGGTTCTATACGTGACGAGAAACTATCCCAAAACATGGAACGAAGAAATTGAGATATTCTTTCCTTCCCCTAGAATTTTGACACAGTTGCATAGCTATGCTCCGTGACCTACTCTTTTCCAATTCAGAATAAATATGGCATTCTCAATAATTTTAAAATTAGAAGAATATTTACAAAGTATGACCGGAAATAAACCATACAGACATTCAAATATCTACATTTCTTTAAAACATCATAGCAACCGATGCCATGGCAACATCTCATCCGGCTCTCAGGGACATCGATTAAGAATAGGTTCGGAATTAGGCAGTTTTCAAAACCAATCGAAGGGATGGAAGATCAAAATCAGCTACAAGAGGATATATCCCCACAACAAAATATGCAATATAGTGACAGCAAAGTCAATTTAATTCAGAAAAATGTGCAATCCTGCATTCTAGACATAGGAGCTCAGAATATACTTATTCATGCGCGGGACAACTACACATTCAAGAAACGGGGGAAGATCTAGGTATCCACATTAGTACATGATTAGACTTCAGTAAGCAATGTGCTAAAGCACACAATATGGTGGGCAAACATAATCACAAGGACTCTGACCAAAGACACTTTAATCTGGTCATACGGGTCACTAGTGAGACCCCATTTAGACTACTGTATTACTGTATGGAGAACGTAATTGCGAAGAATATAAAACTGTTGGAAGATGTTCAGAGAAACGACAGAACTTAGTACCTTGCCTCAACACCGCTATGAGGAGAGGCTGCTAGAATTGAATAAAAGGACCATAGAAAGAAGGCATACCCCACAGAACCTGACAATTATGTACAATATAGTCTATTGAAACCCCAATTCGACGTCAGTGGCGATGTTGCATTTGTACAGTAAAATAACATTAGAACTCATAGACCTCAATATAATTCCAGAGCTTTTCCTAGAAAACTGCTCTTCTGGGTTTCTTGGGCCTAAGATTTACTTGGATGGCCTTGCCTCCATGGCCATCCCCGCTATTATTTTGTGGCTCAAAGTTTTAAGAAAATGACTTTGGAGACAATTACTAGGAACAATGAGGAGAGTATGCAGTGATGTCGTCCTGATCGCGTAGTTAGGCCGAGAGCATGTCTGACCCAAATTGAAGCTCTATCTAGAGGGGAAGTGGACGTCCGATTGAACCGCTGCTCGGTAGGCCGTCTTCTAAAGTGCCACACTCCACTATAACTTAAATAACGCATTATCACTCAACTCGTATTCACAGCAATCGCGACTTTAATAGAGTGATCTATAATGGAAAGCTTGAATGTTGACCGTTTTTCGCGCTAAAAACATGATTTCACGCATTACTTGCTGATGACATGGAAACGATCCATCAAACCCACCAACGAATATCTCCCAGGCCTGTGGTTTAATGGGCTGAAGAAAAATTAGCTGATCATCGCATCAAACCCTCGACGGACTCTATTTAGGCGGCACCTCCTATGGCTTGTACTAAATTGGTAAACGAACACAGATAGTTAGTTTACCGGATGCGTTTATGTATTGGTAATCTCTAAGAGATATGGGGTTTCGATGAGCATTTCATTTTTTCTCCCCAATTGTATTTACAATTAGAACGTGTTTGGTTCTTTCAACATCACATATATATGATATTTATGATAGCGATGTAAAACACGTATCATTTTATTTCTCGTAATTATAACAACCATGGAAACAACTGTGGGATTGTTATTTTTTTTTAGGTTTTACCTGTCTTCTGGAAAAGCTTTGTGTCCACTCCTTGCCCTCTGGGGCGATTTCATTTTACTGACGATTTTCTTCTTTCAAGTTATTTGGGGCCGGGCTACCGTCCCAATGTTTTCCGCCAATGTTAGGAGCTGTGCACAAGATGAGGAATTGTATAGCCCATGCACCCAGGAAGTTCATGTTCTCAGCCGATCACAAAACCAGTAACTGAGAGGGAATACCCGTTTCGTATATTCGAAATGGAGCATTGAAATATGATACTGAATCAAGTCGCATGAATCAAGTCTTGGCACAGTATTACACAACCTTCTGGATTCGTTGCTGGAATTGTCCCGCGGAGGTAATTGAAGGTGCCGTGTCGTCAAAATGCTGTATTCCAGCTTGGCTGAAGAGACCAGCACATCGATTTCCCTATCCTCTTAAGCGGTGTCCATGTCTAAAAACGTATAATGGTGACACACTAGTATTCATAATCATTTTCAACACCGACCAAACTACACCAAACCATCTACGTTACGTCATACAAACGACAACGATCGCACGAGATGGCAACCCACCTTCAAAATGTAATCTTATCTGTAACCTTCAGGGTGATCAACGGTCAAACGTGTTGATATCCATGAGATAATGCACGATCGGAGATTGATGCAAGCATGCCACGAGGGCGTAGCCGAGTGCATCCAGCAAGGACATTAACCCCGGGAGTGCATTATCATGTGGGAGTGAAATCGATGACATTGTGGATACAGAGCTGTAATAGAAGGAAATCATGCTCTTTTTTCCAACAACATGCTATATGTTAATTATTATATACGCTATTCAATCTGTACGAATGAATAGCGCACTGCATTAAGGAAATAAAAACCATAATGCTTAACACAATATGTATAGTTTCTCTCTATGATATTGAAGGGTTCTATGAATTCTAAAGAGGTTCACTCTATAAATATGCGATGGATTACAGCGAATCGGTCAGTGAAATTAAGAACAACAGAAGCGACGACAGACAATGCCCAGTATGCGCTGCGATAGTTAACAATGTGAGCTGGAACGTTGCTGGTTATGTTGCACAGCGTGTGCTCGTTTACGTCCACGCCAACGGTATAACTATATGTTTACTTGCTTATTTTAATACTGTGGAGCATGTTACTTGCTAGATGCATGCTGTTTGCTCACGTACAGGCGTCGGTAACGTTGGGCAAGATAGTTAGGCCACGACTAATCCATCGCACTGTACCAGATAAGTGTACGTGAGATCGCTCGTTCATTCCATATTTAATTTCATGGGTTGCACTTTTTGTGTATTTATAGTTCTGTATGGATTTGTTCAGGATATAACATGTGAAGCTGGCATCGGTACTGACAAAGACGACTTTTTGACTGTCGTTCTCTGTCGGTATAGATTAGCCCGCCTGCAAGTTTCTCCCCAATTTTTCATAACGTGAGCATCAAATTTCAAAAAATACTGCGCTTAACTTTTCCAGGATGGCGTACCTCTTTGCATCTTAGGCCCTATCAAAAAATATTCGTGGAAACATGGCTAAAGTAGAACTTAACATTGAAGTGGAATTGGCCCTGCCCACTGATTGATGGCAAACAGAAAATGATCCTCAGTGGACCGACCATGCTGGAAACCATACTAATGATCTCTGATGAGAGCTAATACAAACAAACCAGGATATGTTTATGGATGATATGTTTACATCATATTGTTTCGAGGATCTTCAATTTTGTATCGGGTAATAACTCTTTTACCAGTTTCTTTTCACCTAGACCAATACCTATTTTCCCGCTCATCTTCTAGGTTGATTTATTGATTTTGGTTCTGTAAATGATATTAAATGCACAGCACGGGAATTGGGATGCTATAATTTCGCACTCGATTTCGGGGACTTCATTAGGGGCCTGAGCCAACAATTCGTGGTGTTGATGGGAAATTATAACTATTGGTAACTTGGTGTTACAAACAACTAGTTACTAGTGATGGCATGATACACAGGCATAGGCATTGCGTCGGTACATGGGACGTGGGAGTGCCACTGCCTGCGCTGAAAATTTATTCCACCGGGGAATTAACCATTCTGGCTGGTGGTTATGTAGTGTGTCCTCAACACAAGTCAAATCAGTCGCTGGACCGATCGAAATTGACCAGGTAGAGCATACATTAACTACGTTAAACTGCAGAATGAGTTTGAATATTGATCCAACTCAGCACGAATTGCACCAATAACAAAATAAGCTTCAAAGGGTTGTTTGGCCCTTAGCCCTTCCTTTTTCAAGGTGGTATATAACTGCGAGAATACCTCATTTTTAATACCCTATATGAATTAATATTCCACCCAACGTGGTATAAAAAGGCACACCTATCCACTACCAGGAAGGTTGGTTCAACGACTGAGCGTGCCAATGCATGCGCCTTCTTAATGACGAAAAAATATTCTAGCCGTTCGAAGGTTTAGACCATTCTTCTTTCCTTTGAGTAGGTGGCAGAAGTCTAAAACAGCTACAATCTTACGAAGTCCATAATAAGTTCTTCCTACAAAACACTCCCATGGCCATTACTGCGACTGGTGACGTTGTTTTAAAAAAAAAATATGAATATGTTTTATGATGAAACATTTTGCCTACGCGGGTATGTAAGAAGACATATTCAGTGATAAAGGAAGAAGCAAGGTTCGGTTTAGGACCCCATTACAGTATACTTGCCACTATCATGCAAAAACACAGACTGGAGTGATTATTGCGAAATTAAATTAACGACCACTTACAGTAGGAACGTTAGTTGAAATGTTTCGCCATTGACCAAACTGGTGATATAGTATAACTAATATAAGAGCCGTTGGATTTTTAATTAGTTTTGAAAGCGCCCCAATTTAGTTAACCAATATTATCTAGTTACAGCGGAGACAAGCAATATTTGGACAGATCCGACGCTACCGCGTATCTGAATCTTCCTTCAGAAGAATATGTAGCCCACGGCGTTTTCGATATTGTTAAAGTCAGAAAATGAATTATATTATCTAATCAAAAATCCACCTACAAGCGGCCATTCATTTTTACTATGAAAACTCATTCTGCTTGATCAATGTCAACTTTACCCAGTAGCATTATTAAATTGTCAGCCTGAAATTTGCTATATCGCAGGATAAGATAAGGAAAATTGAAAGTGGAAATAATTAACTTTAGGCTATGACACTCGCAATAATTGCACATATCAGAAAGTAGAGTCTCGCAGCAGGTCGATGTGTACAACAGTGATGATATTGATTGTGGTGAATGGTGGTGAATTGTTTGGTGAAAGATTTCATGTGAGGATTGGGACCCGACGATATCCCGCTAGCATTCTGACGATTACTACATACACCCTAATGTGGCGTCAGGTGGTCTGAAGACTCAATCCGGGTCGAGCCTACCGACGAAATCGACCATAAGCAGAATCGCCGAGAAAAGGTCAAAAGCTAACAAAACTAGTTAACTTGTTAACTTGTTCATTTTTCCGGACCTACCGGACAAATTCAGCCAGAACCCGGGAAAGAAGAAAAATTCGCCTAGCGTGGAGGAAAAGATCGAAAGCTAGAAAATACCATACCGGTAGAACGTGTGCAATGTCGCCGTGCCGAATACGGATTAGCAATAACTCGCACTCACTCTACCTTCCTGGGAGAGTAAGACGCCCGTCTCCGTCTAGATCGAGCCTGCTGGGTGTACCGCTTCACTAACCATTTCTTGTAAATACAACCATTTTGTAATAGGTCCACCACTTTTGTAATAAAGCTCAAAAACTTTCTTAATATAAAAGTTCACCACTTTGTAGTGTGGTTTACCACTCTTGTAATGGAGCTCACCACTTTTGTAATGAACTGGTAACCGAGTGTAAAACTGGATCATTACTTGATTAAGTTATGAAAAAGGCTAATGTCATAATCTTTTTTAGAGGTATGGATGCTAATTTTTATTCAGACTCATTTGTACACTCGCTAGTCAATTTATGGTGTCCAGACGCCTCCTAAATTCATGCAGACTATTATCTCAGTAACAGACTCAAGCAGGTGATAAATACTCTAGTCTTTACTAACCTTTCGTTCCCTTAACCACTCACTCTTGCGGGCTTGAGATTGTAGAATATGCCTGAGCAGTTTCTGCATGAATGTGATGATAGTTTATACAAGTTCCGCCAACAGGTACCTACCATACATTCCTACCAATCGACCAACCCCTCATCACAAAAATGGTGACCCAAAATTGTTGTTATAGATTAAAATGACCTTCATTAAAAGAGTGATAACCTTCATTACGAAAATGGTAACCTTTATTTGTCGTTAAGAAGGTCTGACCTATTACAAAAATGGTTCTTCCTATACAGAATTGTTGGTCCACCGCCAATCTTCATTTTCTACTTGGAGGAACACGTTCTCTCTCTCTACTCTAATTTTCAATCAACTGCTACCTCACTGATCTGATGGAGTGATCTACGTGTTAGTGTTACAAATGGCAGTTTTCTTAATATCATTGCATGAATACTTGATCAAGCATGGCCTCCTGTAAATTTATTTATCAGTTTCTTAAGCCTGATAAAAGATTTTTCGATGATCACATGTTTTCGATTTCATGGCAGATATGTTGGTGTATACTGCAGGATCGCAGTGTGTGGAACGCAGTGTATATGGCAGTGGCGTCACCAGCATATTTTTTTCTTGGTGTTCCTTGAGGATTTGCTAGGATATACCCAGGCAGAACATCAGCAATCAGTTAGCGCGTAGCGACCAAGAATATTGTTGATTACGCACACAGCCTAGATGACCGTGAATTTCCTTCCCATGCCTGACCGAAAGAGTCACATGTACCAAGCCTTGAAATATGGATTTGCAGTCTACAATTCTCAGTGGCCTTCCAAAATAAAATGCATAATAATGAGCTGTACGTATGCATATGTTTCATTGAATTGCTGCCAGTGTTCTGAATTTAACTCCTTCTAATACATGTGACATATTCTATCCCAAACCCGTCCAGTTATCATCAGGGGACAAGAGCCTTCGATATATACCCATCTCGTGCCACCTCCCGGGATTTTGGGGGAACGAGAGTCCATGGAGTACGTACATACGAGTTTCCCCACCCATGGCTTTCCAAAAAATGATTCACATTTCTGAAGCGTACGCGTCACGCGAGAAACAAAAGGACCGAATCTAGAAAAGCTTCGAAGGTTGTGTGGATGAATTAGATGATGAAACCGCTACTGTGCACGAGAAATCCATTCCTCAGGCACTCAATAGAAATATGGGACTCCTATTAAATTTGTTCTCTCTAAAGTCTCCCACTCAGGACTTGTATTTTCTCTGCCTGATTTTCCCGCCTTGGAAGTCAATGTATCGAAAGTTTACACTCGTCTTTCATTTTTTCACTAGTTCTAGATGTTTTTGTTTTTTTTTCTGGTGGAATTGCACCAGAAGAACATGGTCTTGAGGGGGGCCACGTAATATTGAATATGGGAGTTTCCGGGAGGAAACTAAAGGAGCCAGCCTAATCCATATACAAGAAGATGAGTAACGAGATAATGTGAACATTCTTGCATTCAGCTGGACGGGCCCCTTCCTGTAATTAAATATTTTCCCTTTCTAATTCATTCTTCACAATTTCCGCATCCGCTTTTTGGATCCATCTATTTTGCCCTTCCCTCTTATAAATTTTCCTTTTTGTCCTGTTCCCTGCCCGATTAATCATCAAAAATTTCGAGGACCGAATGCATATCCCCTTCCCCCATGGCTACGCACTGGCCGAATGATCGCTTTAGTCCAGCGGCGGAGATGAACGGGACACTTGTAAGTCCGTTTAAACTAACGTCTCGATTGAACTTTCTATAGGTTGCGATCTCATGATCCACTGGAGTTGCTGTGATGAAGTTTCTCTCCAGAATATTCATAATAGGGGCAGTGCCTTGCATCAATTCAACACCAACTTCCTGTTATTGAATATTGGTTTCTCACAAACAGCAGGGAAAAATCGGTATTTAACACGCTTATGGTATAATATTTCTTGCATTTTGTCAATTTGGGGTCTCCTTGAAGCACGTGTGTGTTATGGTTTTCAGACAAGTTAACCACCTAGTAGATGTTTGATGCCCCCAGTCCCACCGTCCCCGCCACCCTCTGGGTGTGGGTATGACTAAATAAATGTTTTGTAGTGTGAGTTGAGTACACTTGAATAAGTACGTACAGCTGGGCACTTCCCATATCCATAACGAGTCAAACGCGTGCCTTTTTGTTTTTGCAAACAACGGTTCGCTTCATTAACCCAGGTTAGATATAGCCGAATCTAACGCCCCATTTGATTATGAAAGGTAAACACATTGGTTCGTTTGTTAATCAAGCTTCTTCTTTCCGCTACGTTCAGATGCGGGTCGACACTGTGCTTCGTAAAGTTGTTGCGCCACCAAAATCTCTCCCTAGTTCGGTTCCCAGGAGTTTCATCTGTCCTTGATTATGAACATCCGGCTTTGGGTCGTCCTTTTTTTTTCCCATGGGACCCTCTATGATATCAGTGCCTCCTATCATGCTGGTATGCGGTGACCTTCGGAAGTTTTAATAAGGGACCCAGCCGCCACAGGTCTCCCTCCTTTATAGTAGGCTCCATTCTTCCTGTGAGGTTCCTCTCGACAGTTCCTTCTTCAATATTGTGTAAGACCATTTGACTCTTCCTCAATAATCTTTGAAAGCCGTTCGCGTTCCCAGCGGAATTATTTACACAGACACGCTAACCGTGTATGGAAGCCTCCAAAATATACATTCATTGAATCTTCAATCGCTTGTAGCGAATTTGTTAGTGAAAAAGCTGTTATTCAAAATCCCGCGCTCCTATCTTCCCTGGTGTCCATTGTGTTCCCCCAGATAAAATTTGCGAGTTTCCAGTCCTCATTTTTACCTATCTGATGAGTGTTCTTCGTTTGCCCTTGTTTTTACAGTGTCGATGCCTCACTTGTGTCTAGTTGATGTCACTACCAAATTAGTTTATGTACTGAGGTGTGAACTTTCTGAAAGTGTTTAACAGTGTTATTAAGGTTGGAGTATTGAACATTATTCCCTGTTTAATTCCCCTGGTAATATCCATTTCAGGCGATGTTGTTTGCAGCCTTGCGATGCATTGCGTGAGTCCATGCCCCGTTTTTCCACAGTTAAATTTGTAACATCTTCACTTACTGTGTCAGTAAACGGCATTTCCTCGGTTTCCCGTATCGACTCAGTTCACTTGGGCGGGGAACATGTTTTTAAAAAAATACTGTAAAAATGGACTTCTCTCGTGATGCAGTGATAATTTCCAAATGTTTAACCATGATTTTTTTGTTCGTTTTCCTAGTATTTACGTGAAACTGTTTGAAATCTCTTTTAGCATCTTCGCGAATTCGATTGTCTCAAGTTCTTGAATGATTTACATTGTGTTTTCTTACGCATTACCATTCAAGTTTCTGTTTTTCCGTCAATCTTTTGAATTCATCATTATATCTCTTGTCATATTGTTCACTCCCAGCACTTTTCCAAAGCCTCCTGTCCTCGTTCACAATTTATTCAATTGTGTTTTAACCGGACATCTGGTTATCATGTAATTCAGTACTACTAATTGAACCGAGTGAGAGCACATTTTGGTAGGAGGCGCGGCTCCCACGGAAGACGCTGCGATACGATCCTGCGTCGCGCACGTCATGATTGAGAAGCGGAGCGTCAGGTAGCGCGTATATGACTGCTGGCGAGAGCTAGCACCAGGTACCGGAGAGCATGAGAGCACATAAGCAGATGGTGAGCTTATGAGCTGGCCTGAAACTAGTGTCTTGGATCAGACTAACCACCACGACGCTTTTCACGATGATAAGTATGATCAAACGAAGCAATCTCGCCCATAGTTTCAGTGTAGACTAGCGAAGTATCATCTGCACTTCGCTTACCTGATCGCACTGAATGAGCGTAACGACATACAATTAAGGGTCCGTGACTAATTCTGGGGATTGGGTTTCAGCGCCGTGTTGGATGATTGCCTGGTCGCGCCTCAAGACTTCCATTCTTTATTTCTTTCGATGTTTCCACAGTAATGTCACTAGTGCGATCTCGCCATGCGCTTTCTGGACATAGTGCTTATTTGGTATCATTGTTTCACTATTAATATTGTTATAAAAAATTTACGGGGGGCCCACCCACACACCCCTCCCCCCCTTCCATAATCAGCGTGTGAACGGTTTTCTTGTTGATGCCTGCGTGAACTTGCATCGAGTAAAAAAAATGTGGTCTGATTCTCATCAATAAGTAGTCAGTTGTATAGACTGTATTTCATTTTTGGGAGAGACCGATGCTGTTCGTGTGCACTGTTGTGATATAGGTTGTATCTATCAGGATTATTCTGTTATTGAATAGTTCTGGGGGTGCTCACCATGGCTGCTGGTTCTCTTTTTCAAACTAGCCCTGCTCTGACTTAAGTCTGTATTCCACACATTATCATTCCCCAACTATATTTGTATTGCCCGTCGGCATGTTGAAATGACTGGTATTCAAGCGATCAGCTTGCAAAAAATGAACCATTTCCTGATCATAGTGATAGCTAGAATTTGTTCCTTGATACAACATAGCGAGAACTGAAAAGCTAAATGTTGGATGATACGAAACTTTAGATTATATTGGCGGTACTTATGATATATATCCATAGGCCAAAAGAAGTAACGGTAATTATCAGCTGATAAACAAGCACACAGAGAGTGTACGATAGTTAAGGTCGTATTTACATTAATGTCCCTGTTAGCGAATTAGTTACCAGGTTGCTTTTCGCCAGGTAATTTTTTCACACGTAGTAAGGAGTATACAATAATAATATATAGTCCTGGGGGAGAACTCCATATTTCCGAGAGATTGATCCTTGTTAATTTATCAAGTGTTCAAAGTCAAAATAGTCTTCAATTTAGTTAGTTAACAGCTCGATTGACTCATGACATTGCTCTCAAACCATAATTATATTAGATCGCCAACTGAATAAAAAATATCAAATAACACAGGAAACGTCTGCCTATTTTTACTACAGCCATCAGTGCAGGTACAGGAAACATTGTAATACATTTTTTCAAAACTCTCGATTTTCGAAACTCAGATGCGATTGACTATTTAGAGGTCAATCGAAACTCTCGGCATGCCAGAGAACGGACAGGAAAATACGCGGTCAATGACAACATTCTTTCGGTCGCAGAACATCGCGGTGAACAGGTGCGAGCCAATTTCTGGTTCTATTTTTGCAAGTTAAATCGCTAATGCCAGATTCCCCCCGCGTACACGTCATATTTTGCCATGGAAATATGTTCAAGTGTGAGTCGACAATAACACAGTAGCTTTCTAATACACAGGAGATGCGCCACCTGTAGACTCTCACCTGCGGGATTCGAGACACAGCGAAAGAAAAACTCTAATATTGGTCAGAAAGTAAGAGAACTGACCTTCACAGATCTGCCTTAAAATATCGATCTATCCCATGGATATTAAACATGACATCCGGGCTGAGATCATGTGCTGAATGAATAATTAAAAAGCATACGGGGAGTGTGAATCTCTTAAATTCCATTCCATATATTTATCTTTGGGACCACCCCCCCTTCGAGCGCAATGCGCCTAATACTAAATCGAGGAAGTCACCAAGACCAGTGGTATTTCGTAATACTCATAGCTTGTATTTTAATTAATTGTGAAATCGTCATATTCCACAAAAATGGTCTACATGGTCAAAAATTCTGAAAGTATTCAAATTAAACATCGAATTCGACCTCCAGGGAAGCCCATCCTAACTTCCATGACTCAGGACCAAAGGTGAAACCAGTAAGAAAAGGGACCTGTCACTCCTTGATTGGCAACTCAAGAACATCAACATAAATCTTGCACAAGATCATGATACCTGGCGGAGGTTAATAATGAGCATTTTGAATGAATTACTCCCACTACTACTTACTACAAAGGTTTGTATCGGTAGTACATTTATCAAGTTTCCTAAAAATTTAAACAAATCTCAAGTATGAATAAATTATGCAAATTAGGTACATTGCGGGGTCCTCCAATGAATCAACTACTCAGGACCAAGGCCAGACCACATCCACCAAGTGGGAAAGAAATCCGGAAACACACTTGAAATTTCGCAATAAATTACTGCAAATTAGGACTCCCGATTGGCATATTCTAGCCTGGAAATGATAACCAGTTAAAGAAGCTATCCTCTCCTAATACACAATCACATCGCCATGCTTATACGGTTCGTCCGTAATTGATAACGAGCTCTGATAATAAATTACATAAAATTGGCTAATAACCCTACTCAATCAGTGACTTTCATTGCTCAAAACTGCAGCGACATAAGAAATTGCCCTTCTATCGGCCTAGTTCCGATAGAAATCCTTGTAACGAAAAATGGACAAACCACACTCGCACTCACATGATATAGTGATCGTCTAAGGCGTCTTACTACACTTCGCTCAGGCGAGACAAAACAACCAGTTAAAATGTAGGTCGTGATTCATGAGTCGGGGTTGTGTGAATGTGAAAACATGCGACAGGTCCTTTCCGCCCCCCTACTGGACCTACTACATAGGCTAGGAGGGTCAAGGTCAGCAGTTTAACAAACAATCATGATATGGGGCAAGCAACTGAAAAGTAGACCTGGACGCGTCAGGGACGCCTGATAATCAAGGATTGCACTATCTATGTATTCGGGCCCATGTCGGTTCATACGGTTTTACTGCAGGCCTAATATTATATATACGAATGTTGAGCTACGGTATATTTTGTCCGCATCCTCCCAGCTATTTTCTTCAGACTTTCATACACTTTTTTCTATCTTTTTGCGTTCGGTTGTTGTACCCTTACGATTCCATACCTTTGACATTTCGCCATTATCGTAAAGGTCCATTCACACGGGTCGTGATTTTAATCTACTGAGCGGTGGAACTCTCGTTTCACACCGAAAAAGAGCTCTGCACCACTTAAATGAACAACCTCGAGGTACGTCTATGACGTGGGCTAATAGGATGTAACCGAGAGCGAGCGATAGTCCCGCCTATTATGGTAAATGTGCCCCGTCAAAGTCGCAAAAACAATTGGTGTCGGACCAGGAGCTTAACGTTCGAGTTCTCACAGTTCCCCCTAACCAACCACATCGCTAATACTATTAGGAGCCATACCAGCAAGTGTCATCAAAATTATCTTCTTATCACAAGTTTTCTGGGTGGAAACCGAGAGGACATCTTGTTGAGAACCGTTACACAATCATGACCGTCAATGATAGGATCCCCCACCCCTATGCCGCCTCGGACTTAGTCAGAGTACCTCAGGAACAGGCAGTTGTGTATAGATTAATGATCTAAAGATATTGAAATGCTTTCAACACTGTTTTATTGAATCGGATGATAGTTAACGGTAGTGGTTAACCGAGGTGGTTGACACATTTGATAGGTGTCGGCCGTCAACCAGGGAAACTGGGATTCGAATTCCCGGCGGGTCATGGCCTTTGAGACCAAAGACTCGAAAATGGTTACATGTTGCCTTCTCTCTGGGCGTTCAGCACAAGGAGTGGGAGCAGGGAAATGCGAGGGGTAGGCAATTTGCAAGTGCGGGTCAAGTTGAGCAATCCCACATGAATAGACCGCCATAAATACTTGCTTTATTCATTGTACATGGTGAAGGAACCGCAGCTGGTGCATTATCAGGTCTGCAACCCTTTGATGGAATATTGAATAGGTTCCATCATCTGCCCCTCGCAGCAGCTATACCGAGTAGCAGTAGTTATTTCTTCTGCACTATCTCTATCGACCTACAACCACCAATGGCTATAAGCACGCAGATAGCCACATGGTCCGGCTGTTTTTTTTTTTTCAGGCGATCGTGAATTATTATCAATGATATCTAATATTAGCTGCGGAAAACCATGTGATTGGTGTCAATGTATACCATTCTCAAAGCTATAAATGTGACATGAGTTATAGTAAATAAGATCGAGCGAACGGGATTGACGTACAGTGAGATAACTGTGACATTACTGCCCATATCAGAGATTTTTTTTAGAGAAATTGTTTACTGTTCTACAAATAATATACAAGGAAGTTTATCATCGCTTTGGTTGACGACCATGATTGAACTCGAATCAACATATAGTTCAGTCATAGTTAGAAGCATATTGCTGAGGAACTTATCCGAGAAATTCGTCGTCGTCAGAACAACTGAGTACGGAAATTACATCTAATGTCACTGAAAAGTTTTCAAAATTACTTCGTTTGCAGACACTACGCATTAAAAAATATCCTCGCTGTATGTGAACTACAATCTTTGATCTAAATAGAGATATCCATGTTATGTGTTACTGGCAGTGGCGAGTATTCCGTCTAACGAACGAAGACAATATCCACTGTTGAGAGGTCAAAACGAGGCTAACAGGCGCATTAGTGATGTTGATTATTATGATGAGCCGCATTCGTACAATTTCATGTGATGAAGTAATCAAATGGTCAATCATTGTCTACTTGCTAGGAGAGCATGCAATACAGGAACGTCACTGAGACTACGTTACAAGCATATTGTCCCGGATTTCACCATTTACTCGAAATTAATTTTATCATTGATAATAACACAAATAGGACCAGATTACATTGATGGGTACGTGGTGGTCAGGCAATTGGATTTAAAGAGAAGAATTTTGGCCCATCTTTACCACATTGGGCGCACCCGCTTGCCCATCATGTAAGGACTGGTGATATACTGTTCGTAGGCGCAGCACGCGTTGTCAACCACGCACACTAAATAAGGTGAAGAAACTACAAATGATATCGGTAACAATGTTGAAAGTTGTAACTCTTATCAGTTCATACTGAGGGGCTATTAAAAAAAACGGTGGTTGCTAGAAGGGGGCAAAATAGAAAGCATACTAAGGAAATGGAACCATGGGGTTACGGACCCCCCCCCCCCCCTCCAATATTGAGCGGAACCACCATCTTGTATCCGCGAGACAAACCATTGACTAGGTTTGACTGATTCTTTTAGGGATTCATCCAGTTCTGGTGTAAAGTGTTCGTCGCAGTGATTTCAGTCGACATGGGTAGGAGTCATGCATTTTCTTTCCTCTTCGTAACCATATTAATAACGTCTCCAACATCACAGTGTGAAGAGGCCGACCCACTACCGGAGCACATACCAATTGCACACACCAAAGCATCTGAACCGTGATGATTTAGGAACACATACAACCGAGATAGCACGCCAGGGAGTATTTATCGCATCAGCAGACATATTTTCTGCGGGAGATCTAAATAACCACTGCTGATTCGCTTAAGGTACCGGATGTGGAAATATTTGTTTATGTGTGATGGGTTGTTTGTAGTTCTCTTTGGAAAACCTTATTCACCGCACTTAGCAAACATGCGTCTCGGTATGCAATTAATAGCTGTCGAGGACATATAGTATGTGATGTCCCAACATATTCGTAGTAGTTCGAAGCAAAACGCATACTCCGGCCCCCCCCCCCCAATCCAAAGAAAGAAATCTATAAATCCGAAGTGACTCGGAAGCGAAACCGAATATTCACTTCATTCCAACCCTGTGGAATCGACGGCATTTGTACTTCACGGGTCCGTGTTGTTTTACATCAGATAATTTTAAGATAAGATTACACTGTTCATTGGTGTTAAGGAGTAATTGCGTCAGGCCGAGCACAATTAACATTAACAAATCTTAGATTCGCCAGAAAATGTTACGGCCATTCTCAGTAATTCAGCAGAGGGGGCCCGTGTCACTGACATCGATCAATGAAATCACGAGCGTGTCACAAACACCGAAGGAGCAGGCAGGTAAATTCAGGATATCACACTAAAGTTTATGACGCATGCATTCGCGTGTTTTATGATGATAACAGGAAGGGTTACATGCGAAAAAACTGGAAAATAATTACATTCTCTCGATGGATATACTGCTCAAGTTAAACAAACATTATATCCAAACAGGATTGCACTCAAATTTCATTAGCGAAAGAAAAAAAATCCTTGATATCATTTGGTCTGCGGGGCAGTGTCGGATATATCAGGGTTACTGCTGAACCACCAGCCTTCACGAATCTATCTTGTCAATATGGAAGTTTCGTCTATATACACCAATATTTCCATGACGAGGGTGTCTTCGCTTGTGAGACTTTCTTCTCACGCATTGCCGTGACATCCAGTTTGCCCGTGACTAGCCTACAATATTCAATTTATATTCACCACAACTTAATTCCTGCGGGTCAGCCGGCTCTGGGCTTATTTCATGGGATTGCGCACTGAGGTAGCACACTTGTAACTCTATAAACAGCTATCATCGCAAACCATTCAGCTTTATTAGTTTTTGTTAGATTGGAAGTATTAGATCAATACGCTGGAACCTGTGTCTTGATAGTTAGTAGTAGTTCCTCGGGGCATTCATTATATGGTACGGTTTCATAAGGCATACACAGAAAGAATGGATTTTAATGAGGGACTACTAAAGCGAAATTAAACGCGTTTAATGTGAACCGGTGCAGTGAAGGAATTGCAACCCATTGGAGGAGGAAATGGATTAGGGGAACAGCAAATTGTTGTGCGCGCAACAGTAGTGAAAGACCGCCAAACATCATTTCCACGTTCCTTCGTTCCATGTTTCAATAGACGTAGGACACCTGGAGGCTCATTCCAAGCCGAAATTACGAATCGAATTGTTTATAATTCAAATGACGTGTAGGAGTCCACGGAAACCCCAGGCCTTTCGTAAGTCATCATATCACAGTGTTTACGTGTGAGCTGTGAGTGAGGATTTAAATTTTACTGAAAGACAATTTTTTTCAGGCTGTTTCTTTCAAATCGCACGATTTTTGCGGGGTTTCGTCACGTTTTGCTTCCCTAAATTAAATGTGCGGTTTCGATTCTAACCATTCACTTTCTGTATGTCTTGTGGTTGAACACCACGTAGAAAACGAAACCATCAAGGTGAATCACGGATACACTTAGATCTTATAGAATAAAGGATAAGACTTGATCTTGACCAAGAAAAGGTGTTTTCTTGCATGAAAGGAATTATTCGATTGATGTTGGTTGGAACGGCGACGACCTTGATAGATCTGGAATTATCATCCTTTGCTGCACTCGTGATGAGCCCCGCAACTGCAACTCTTCTGGGAGCGTAGTGGCTCTGTAAAACTGAAATTTATGTGTACCATTTACGATGAATAAGGGGGGCCTGAAAAAAACAGTTTCGAATCCAATTTATTTGTACAGTGTACATCATTGGAAAGAGCAGAACAGCTTCCGTATTTTTTGTGTTGTTCGGTCGGTGCTGTGATTGATATCGTTCCAATTTCAGAGTTTCATAGTTATTAGCGTCCTAGTATATTTTACCTACTGTTTCACCCCACTGTCCATCTAATGTATTATTATTATTATTATTATTATTTTAGTATTATTATTATTATTAGTTATTATTATTATTTTTATTATGATTATTATAATATTATCATAGCGTGAACAATCGTTACAAAGTTTAATTATATTTCTTCCAAAATCAAAACAAACTCCCTATCTGTCATCTCAATGAAACGTAATCTTTCCTCTCCACATTGTGTCTCTGGTTTTCGTGACGCGGAACACGAATTACTCGCCGGAGTGCACTGGTGTCTTTGTTATCGGTCTGGTTCGACAAAGGAATATCGCCGGTTGGGTACCTTGTGATATTCCGGTTGAATTTCCCTTTTAAAATTGAAGATTAGCGATTTTTCCGCGCGGTAGTATGTTTATTAGTAGGGGGGTAGTTCTGTTTTTCAAGCAAAAATCCCAGTTTTAAATTATCAGATTTAATCTTGCAGAGTGGGATTTGCGATGTAATTCTTTCAGTGTTCATCTTTAAGACCTTCAACCACGGCTCGGGTTTTTTTTATTAATTTGGATGTAGTGGGTTCATTGCGATATTAGAGTGGATAGGCCTGAGTACACTGTCAACGGGTGCACCAACATGTTGCGCAACAAGTTGCCCGAAACATGTTGCCGACATACTTTTGTACACTGAGCAATGGATGCGCGGCACATTGTTGAGGTTAGTTGGATGTCTGTGAATTATTATAGGCAACAAGTTGCACCACATGTATTTGTAACATGTTGCATCTTATTTTTGCTCTTAGCACCTGTCAACATTTTCGGACACATTGCTTCGGCACATTTATTTAGCACCCTGTAACTCAGGGGCCACATGTCTTTGTTTATTACTACCCATGATCCACTAAGGCGTTTACTCCATATATAGGGCGTTCACAGATACGATACTATATTATTGATTATACTTTTCATTCAACCCGAGTCAACCCGACCGAAGTGTCGCGGAAATTGGTGCGCGAAATGGCCATAAATCTAAGGCCAAACGCAATATTGATAGGAGGCGGGACTGCTGTAGATGGAGATACCCAGCATGACAGCACATAACTAGGGACTGAGGTTTTACGCCCGCGCATAAGTGGGGACCCATCCTGAAAACCCTCCAGTAACTCAGTATCCGTATCGGAAAGCAGGGGCGAGTAGGTGAAAATATACTGCTGCCGATGTAATGAACTAGGCCACTATAGATAGCTTAGGATAGAGAAACCTGATTTAATCTGCTCCTTGGAATACAGGACTGTTTACAGAAGGAATGTTAGAAGCACAGAAAATGGTTTTGAAAGTGTATAAATGAATGTGAATGAATGCTTAACAGAATTCCCAGTGGTTATACTCACGATAAGCTGATGAAATACAGAGGCCAGGAATTCGCCCTGCCTTTACTGCTTGGAGTCGCTGGAAAAGAAGAGGGTGAAATAAGGGATTAACAACAGTCGAGGGATAAAAGGCTAAAAACGATGCCACTCTAACGTCATGGAAACTATACAAAAACTCGTAAGTTTTTGTGTTATGGAAGTATCAATTATCCATTCATCTGGGGGTGCGTATCAAGACAATAAACAGAGGTATAATTTATTATCGGATAGCAATTTACGTATATATCAATATTTCATCCACTGTGATGGCAGACTAGCCACTCAGTACTTTTCAATTCAAATTTCACCATCGTATTCGCAATGGTTCTACTTCATTTTAGATTGTGAGTTTAGATTTTTCCAATTATCACGGAATAGGAGACTTTCTTCATCCTACATTGTAAACTTACATATACTTGTAAACAAAGCCAGATTATACCAAACCTGATACAATTTTTTTAGGTGGATTGACATTGTGAGAAGAAGTTATTACTTTGTGCTAGGAGGAAACATGGATCGTCGAACGAAATTAATGTCGCGACATTCAAACGAACTACCATTCAGTGGTCTTAATGGCATTAGCTGGAGTGGGAGAGGTGGAGGTCTTACGACACGCAGGACCTTCTCATTTCCCTTACAAATTTTTATTTCGAAAAAATGCGCGGAAATTTTCCATGTGAGCACTGACAGTCGGGCTCGTCAACAAAATCAGACAAATAGGACAGGTAGTGGAGATGGGGGCTCTGTTTAAAGTGGTGGGCTAGGTTTCACAACGTCTAGGCTATGCCAACTTAGCAACAGGAATGGTGTACCAGAAGGTAGTCGGGTGAGTGATGACATCAATGAAAACACGTCTCAAGTACCACTGAGAGAGCTTAATGAGTCAGTAAACTTTGGATATGACTTTAATAGTGAGCAGCAAGTATATTTGTTTTCTTGACTGGACATGTGATAACAAAAAAGCCCAAAGTAGCAAGGCTATAAGGACACCCTCAGTGAAGGAATTATGTGAACTAGTTTAAGGGACTTAAAGTACCCGCATTGTCCACTTCTGAGATATGGACAATGTGAGCAAAGAGAAGTTGAGGGGTTCAGTGGTAGCCAAACAGACGAACGGACAACTTAAAGAGTTTTTGCTGTTCAACCCTTTACAGAGATCCATAGCTGGAGACAGTGTGTGATAGTAAGAAGTGTTTGTACGTCAGTGCAATTATTGACCTCTTGGTTTGTGCAACAAGAAGTGTCTGGTCGTCACGAAGAGAAGTCAAAGGGTAATTAATTTATTAAATCAAATTGATGTCGAAAGGTCAAGGAAATCAACGTAGATCATCAAATGAAGTTTGCACAGACGAACAAAACTCTCCATTACGCCAAACCCTCAGAATGTATCGTTGCCAAGATTTCGAACGATTGCCCAATGGGGAACTTCAATGACATTGACATTGACCCCACACCACCACACAAACACACACACACATAGACACACCCACATACACAATCCACACACACACACACGCACACACGCACACGCACACACCCACACACAAACAAAGTAAAAAAACCCAACACTACACACGTTTCATGACGCATAGATTCCTTTGTCTCGGCAAGGATCAAAATCATGTTACAATAACCTGCATGGTGCTGAAAGCAAACGTAAGAAACGATACCTACACTCCGACTGATAGGAGAAAAGTAAAAGACTCCTCCAGGAAAAACGCACATCTACTAATGAACTGAACCAAAACATAATTAAATAGATTCGGAGAGATCGATCAGTATTTGCCAAAACTGCACGGCGTCACCATCCAGTCATTTAACTACATCTTTTTGTAACAAGATCATTCAAAGAAAGTACCTCACAGGTCGTTTGTGGCAGTCGGGGAAATGAATGTCATCTGCGGACACTGTCCTTAAGGGAAAATACTCGGGATGGCCGTCGTCTATACTTCGATGGGAATAAAATAAAAATACGTCTCTGTCTATGCTGGAATTGCTTGTAGTATTAGGACCGCGTCGAAAAATTCTTAATATAATGATCTATATTCCAAACCACTCCAGGGATATTAATGCCTGGAAAACTGGTGGAGCCCCCCAAGTGCTACTAGCTATCATGTTTCATTTTCCTTGATTATTCAAATTCCATTTTCATACAAACTATTTGTTTTCCACTAAATCAGTTCAAGTTTATAGTTTTCTGCAGGCACTATTGAATGACCTCTTAATAGCTTTCTGCAGGCACTATTTCTGTTTTCCGCTCTTCATCTACTCGCAGAAAAAAGGTGCACGTCATGGAGAATATGACCTATATACATTTTGTGATATCTAGCAAAGACGAATGTTTAAGAGATGTACACGTTTCAGCAATTCTCTATCATTGACGACCTTGTAAAAACATAGCAAAAATATCATGGTCAACACCTTCTGAAATGGTGTGTTATTACTTTAATTTTTTTTTACAGACTTGGCATTAATATTCCAATTATCCATTAGGATGTTTGATAAACGATCCACACAACAACTTATACACTCTATTATCACCCAGTGCAACATTTGAAGTACTCACTTCCATCCGAAATAAGAAGATATATCCAACATATGTCACAATGAATTGTACGGAATATACAAAAATGGTCAAATGCGCTTGTCTTGAAAACCGAAAATTCCATAGCATGGTCCATACTCTTGTTTCTTCCCGCCTCGACTGCAATGATTCCTCGCTGTTCAGTTTTACCAGGAACCCTCCTATCTTCCATCCATTCATTGGGCTCAAACGCCGCCGCCAGAGTAATCTCTTCCAGGAAACGCACTCAGCTGGGCACATTACCTGCGTGACTTCACTGGCAACTCGTTACGAAATCGTTGAAATAACACACTAGTCTATCTACGATTCTGCACCAAAAGCTTACCCTGGGAGACGATAGTTTCCTTGATATTCAGCCCTGTATCCACCCTGGATTTTAGCATTCGTGTGAAAACGTGTTTTGCAGTTGGTGCCCTCAAGCTGGGGAACAGTATCCCTTCCCGTCCGTTCATCTACATGAATGAAACTCCGTGAAGCAAGTCTTAAGTGTTGCTTACTCTTTCGGCTACGTAGACCGGCTGATCAACTGTTAACATGGAATCTACAACAAGTTCTTCTTCTCTCCTAACACATCCTGGTGTCATGTAAATCTGACCGTCACAACACGCCGGAAATGAAAATTAAGGGGAACTGACGAAATAGCGAATTATCAATAGTTCTAAGTCCTCAGAGATTTAAATACAAAAACAAGTAGACAGGTGTCGTCCCAACTGGCTTAAAAACGCGGGGCCTTGCGACAAATTGGAAGGTGGAGAAATGCTGCAAAAAAATTACCACGATAAGAAATTTCAGTTATGGGTTGATTTCTAACAGAGGTTTGTCTCAGTGGTATGAGCAGAAACGTGCATCATCGTACACGTCAGCATGATCAGCAACCCTATACAACCCTCTTAGAGAATTAGGTTAGCGTCTGAGTGAGAGAGCGGGACAAGAAAGTGAGAGGGGGGATATGAAGTGATAGGTTACAACTATTTTCTCTTACCGTTAAATCATTGACATAGGGACCTTGCTACAGATTACACCTGGGGAGAAAATCACATCTTGAGACTACAACTGTGGCGTGTTCTCACGAGGCCCTACTAGAAAAGTTAGGGTCAGAGAACAGCCCCTGCATAGTCTTGTGGAAGTAATGCACATGATACATTCTCGGAAATCGCGTCTCCATAGCTGTGTATTATAATTTGATTATTAAAAGAACGTCCGGAGTCGTGATCCATGAAGGCCATAAAGAATACAAGCCAGTTTTCACTTTGTTGCATACATTTTTTGTTTTCATGATAATAGGGAAGACTTCATTGAATCATCCGATTGAGGGTTTCCATTTTCGCTAGGACAGCCGCTCATACGGGAACATGTCTTACTAGGAATTAGCAAGTAGTGCGTTTGCGTAACTTAGAAATAATGGGCAAATCCGTGTCTCCTATGGCAAATAGGATTTTATGAACTCTCTCTAATACAGTACAATGTACCGATGAGTATGTGCACACGAACACCATACCGACATTGCATAGCAACGGGGCAACTTGGTCGAATACCAGTGATTTTCCTTGAACTTATTAATGCATTTCCTGTATATTTTTTAGCTTGGAACAAAAACATGCTAGACTACCGAACATACTCACGCTACTCGCAGGCTGGCTCACATTCTGTCCTGCCACATTTGTACTTCTTTTCTCAAAAAAAAATGAGGGAAAATTAGGGAATGAGCTAACCTTCACGCATGGGAGGATACCCTCTAGGCATGATCACTGGAAGGCGAAGAAGAAAAAGATAATACTTCCGATGAGTCTCTGCGAACCAACCTCGCCGTGGGCATGACGTACCGTTACCCGTCAGTTACCCCTTCCGTGGTTATTTGTGACGTTCAGACTGACATAAGAACCAACAAGTGATAGAGAAAAGAAAAATAAGCATACGATGGTCAATATCTCATTAGAAGGGTTTAATCAGCAAGTTTCTTAAGGTATTCACCTGGTTGAGTGCTGTCCCTATAACTACTCATTATTATCATGACATGACTTTCCTTTCCTAGTTGCCTTTTTGGATGTGTACTAATGATGTTACTAAATATTCTCGACAGAACATACCCCTATAGGCTTTCTCCCCCCTACTGGTAGTATCACGTTTTATTGACGGTGAGCACCCTTTTGGAAGGGTATAGCATTTGTTTTCACTATTTTTTGTTCCTTCGCTCAAATGACTGCACCCCATTTGCAGGGGGTTGTACATTTAGGTGAAGGTGGCCAAAATGATTGTGTAATATTTGTAGGCGAATTTGACACAATAGGTCGGCGGGAAATTTACCCTGTTGCCGTGATACTCGAAAAAGCTTTGAAGTAATTAATCAACCCAAGCTCACATAGCTGGAAAGTATTCTTTTGCCATTAAGACTCGGAAGGTTGGATAAGAAAGGGAGATAAGACTGAGAAAATGTGATTAATCTAATCTGACGGCTAAATCAAATTCCGCTAGTCCAGTGCTACGGAACGCAGACCAAATTTTATTAACGCTGCTGAAATCTTGACATTTCCAGTTTGCATCAGTCCATTCTTTTTCCCCAAGGGGGCGGGACTTGAAGTACTGAGCCGCCTTGGGCGGACCTCCATTGATTCGAAGCCTAGGATGCTCATAGGGATACTGTTTGACTTCGAGGTGGAAAGATCCGCGAATCGCGCGAACATTTCTACGAAGATACGCCTGAAGGGATCATTTAAATATTGCTAACAATTTATGTTAATTGACTTCTGATAATTTATTTAAAATCAAATCAGAGAAAATTCATCAGCGTGAGTATTTTCCAACAAGAGCAGACGACGTGGTGGAATGAGCAGAGAGATTGATGTGCCTCCTCAATAGACTTTACTGCCACTGGATTTTTATTCTATAGTACTTTATTTGATAGTGGGGGAGTGGGGTGGGCGGGCCTGGTGTAGGATAAAATGTAGTACGATTTGGCTTCGGACTGAGAGTTTCTCTAGCAAAATATATTTTATGGTATACTTCAGACAAAAGGGTAAATCTATATAGAATTTGTTCGCAAGGGGTACAGAACTGTACTGCATTGTCGTTCACTGCGGATTCCACGTGTAACGAAATATACTGTATGCAAGAAAACGAATAAACTCCCACAGGCAGCCTTAGGCAAATTACTAATTAATTTGCTTAGGGTTACAAAGTAGACGCGCAACCACAAACTGGTGTTGTTGGTTTGCGATTTATCCACACGCTCCCATGCTCCACAAGACACCCCCTAGAACCACAGGTCAAAATAAAGAGTGGTTAGGAAGTGAGTGTGCACATTTCGGATCGAGTTATGAGAGTTTCATAGAGTTACGAACCATGGCGTTTAGTATACAGACCGTTTTTTTCATTACATGAGGACTTGTCACCAACAGACTGAAGGCGAAAATTATAAGGAAACGAGGCAATGTTATGTACATGCATAGCCGAAGGGTTCTGCTATGTGTGGAGAGCCAGAACAATTACTTCTGCGTGAGGCATTAGCGAATTGCTTGGTTGTCTGGTCGTGTACTTCACATTGGTTGGGGTGAGTTGCAGGACCTTGAAGATGATTTCACTTCATTCCAAGAGTCCGTCATTGTTGTGAGTCCGCTCAGGGTAAATGCTTCAGTAGAGAAAGAGGACAAGTCAAATAATGGTGTGGCCAGGGTATGGTACCACGAGTCTCTCTGCAAACTAACAGGTAACATAAATATGTCGCCATCGCGAAAGCGGAAGCCTTCATCTGGTAGAGCGGAAACCGTTTGTTAGTTACCACATCTAAGGTGGTCTTTTGTTCATCTGCATTCAAAGCTCTGCCGCCCCTCCCTCCTGGAGGCGGTCATTCACTGCAAGTGAAACATTCCCACGTTACTTTTTGCAGACTTCGATTAGAACTTTGAACGGGCTGACGGTACTGGACCCATGGGGAACACTTAGACGACACTATCTATCTATCTATCTATCTATCTATCTATTATCTATCTATCATCGATCTATCTATCATCTATCTACTAGTATTTATCTATTATCTATCTAGCTATCTATCTATCCTATCGATCTCTCTTCAAAGATTTCAATTGAGATATGACCAACGCTCCTGTATTGCCAGGTCAGGGTAGGGTAGGCAGCCAAACAAAAGTGAGTGTTTGGTCCCGTCTCGTGAAATCAAGTGACTGCAGACGGCGCTCTTGAAGTTGTCGGGATCTTCGATGTCAACTGACTCGTGTGGACGAATATCCCAATCACGTATCGCGTCCTGAGCATGAACGGATATCATTCACGGAGATGATTGCGGGCGATTCCGGATGGTACGCTGGGCCGTGATCGACGCAGAACTGGTCTCAAGTACTCTCCCATAGGTAGAGACAGGTGTCCAAGAATTCCTGTTTGAATACACACATATGCCTGGTTCCTCTCCTAATGACAAGAGGGTCAGGACAGAATGTTGACCATCTGCGTGGCGCATCCAGACTCAAGCTGATCAACATTATTTTTAGTGTAAGGATTCCCAGACGGTAGAAGCTTATTGAAGTAGGGCCTGACAAGGGACCTATATGCCTCAGTGTGGTAGTTGATGACAATAGTGAAATTTACATGCAGCCTAATGTTCTATTGACTTTCCCACAGATGTCTTCGATATGTATATTCCCATTTAGGATGTTGGAGATGGTGATTCCTGAATATGGTTGATGATCTGTGACTGATATTTGCGGAACTTATTTGCCACTGTCTGCCCAGTCATTTCATATGCAAACATTCTGGAGCAGACTGAGTCCTCCTTGCACCGGACTTACCGGGACATGATATAGTTCATCGGCCGACAGGGATAGAGGAATTGATGGTTGTATGGGGGAGATCGTAATATATAGTAGAACAGAGGAAGGCCCCAAACTCTACCCGGGGGAAACACCAGAAGTGACCTTGACTACTCCGACTGTTCTCCACTAACTACTACCCTTCGAGATCGATGCTGAAGGAAACTTGAAATCCAGGTCACGACTGCGGTCCTAATTGGCATATCCATAAACTCTGAAATGGCCGGTTGGTAATGGGAAACCACATCAAATGCCTTGGAAGAGTCCATGGTTATCATATCAACTTTAGATTCTTGTCTCGGACCAGCCCCAGTACTGATACAATGGGACTCACATGAATGTCCACGCCCGAAAACCATGCTGTTCATTGGAACTATATGACTATCCAAATGACCCATGATATGGCTATGAACAATATGTTCTAATAATTTAACTACAAATAGAGGTGGGGGAAACAGGGCCGTGATAGAAGTTATAGTCCTGTCTCCCTCCTTGAACATAGGGGAGAAGAAAAGTTAGGACTGTGGCAATCTCATATGCTGCAAGTTTCAATTTTTTGGCTTGTGATTTCATCAGGACCAGTAGCCTTATTGAGGTCAAGGGCTTCCACAGCTTTAAATCACCTTCGACGCCAATGGTGATGGGATTCATAGGGGAAACACTACTAAACACTCTTTCGACCTCAAGATGTTCCTTGGTAAAAACAAAGCAAAACTGCTCGTTAAGAATGTCAGCCTTAACTTATCGGACATAAGTTACGTGACAAAGCAGGAATACCTACCGTATCAACCCTAGGCTTTTAGTAAAGCCATATAATTTCTTTGGAGATTCAAGGCAAATATTTGTGACATATTTCCCGTAGGCATCCTTGGTACCTAGAAGGCGCGGGGGTAGCTTCCATGATATGAAGGTGGAGCTATCAAGTCTACAGTGAGTGTTGTAGGCCCGCTGTTTGCGTTCATGCAGGCGTTTAATTTGATTGTTTATCCATGGAGACACCTTAGGTTCATAATTATTTATCCATCTAGTCTGTAACATTTTGCCTTTCTGGACACAGTGTTCAGGGGCACACTGATGTCATTGAAGAGGCATACTCAACCGACTAGTGGTATACCTCTTCAAGAGTTCTTAAAGTCAGAGGCCCAAATTCGAAGGGGAACATATGGAGAAATCATTATGTGAAAATTTCAAAATGCTTCGAAAAGCTTCTTCTCCTTCTACAGATTAGGTTGGAATACCATGGAGCTTTGTCAGTGATATCATGTACTAGTAGTACAAGGATTCAAGGTCAAAAGGACATTAACTGGACATGGTGAACTAATATGCGATCAACCTAAAAAATCTGCAATATGCAAAATAACCATCGAATTTTTTATATTAATTTGCAGGAATGCTGAATCAGCTGAAAGCCATGTGCAGAGAAAAGATGGATTGTCCATTTTTTTTTAATTCTTCTTCATTCCAATTTCGACAAATGCAATACCCCCCTCCCCCCTCACTGCTCATGTAGAAATACTTACTATGTACATATGCTAACCGCTGTCACAGTTTGGTTCACGTTTTCCTTCCTTCTTCATTTATTCATTCATGTCATTCGCGTGTTTAATTATAAAAAAAAAAAAAAAATAACTATTCCTCCCTATGTGTTTTTTCAAGTTTAATGAAACATTCTTCATCATATCATATAATCGCGGTTTTCATTTTCCCGATTTGGTATAGTTTGTATTGAGCTTTTTGTTTAGCTTTTTTCGGTGTCAGCTGTTATTCTGTCATGTAAAAGCACGCCCATGTTGTTTTGCCTTGTATTTATTCATAAAAGACAACCGAAAGTACAAATAACACAAGTTGGTCGTGAGATTTACCTGGGTTTAATGATTTATCCGGTAACATCATCAGCCCACATACTGACCCTGTATTATAAATAGCATGTCGTCCTAGACCAAACGCATTCCCGAGTATTCATACGTCGACCTCAATATGGATAGTGTTATACACCAACAATGAAATCCCCAGCTAATTGGCCAATGTGATCCACCTGCGAATTATTCAGACCATATTAAGTGTAAGCTGAATGGGGATCTCGAGAGGCATTATTTTCTATTGAGTTCGTCAAAGACACGTAACATTCCTTTTGTCCGCAATGTTGCTACCAATAGGTTAGGTGCAGTTAGTCAGTTTATATTTTTAACGGATATATCCTCCCTCTATTTTCGGGTAAACCCCGTCATGAAAACGGTAATAGAATACCTTGATAGTTCCTCGTTTGCTCTAATATTGCTGGAATATGCACATTCGAATGGTTAACTCTGCCTGTCTGAATGAGTGACCGGAATTTGTCCTCGAATGGGTCTCTCTTCCACGTCCTCCTTTCCTTATCATGGATGCGCTTCTAGGCATTGGAAATTGGACAAGCGAACCATCCCGGAGCCCTATAGCTGAAGAGCCTCCTTTTTCCGTCTTAGTAAAACCAGGAGTTTCGCTACTTCCTATACTAATAGGCTACTTTCTATAATAATAGAGCGCATAAAATGATATGATGAAATATTAGTTTCAGTAACGTCTGATGAACGTCTGATTTTAGAATAATTTTCAAATAGCTTCTTTGTTTCCCTTACCCGATGACGCTGCTGGAATTTGACATTTCCAATTTCCATCAGTCTGATTCAGATCCCCTTGAGACTGTGACTCGAAATTGTACCGGTATCATGTGAGGAGAGAATTCATAATTGATGATCGATGTTTGCATGATCGGATGCTGCTTCCAGACTGATTTGACGACCTTTAACGTCCGAAGAGATCAATATGATATTGTTTTTGAAAAATATGCAAATTGACATGCACCTAAATATTAAAATCGAAGAATAGTGAACAGAGCAATTATGATTCAAGGAAAGCAAACGACAACTAGAAATAAAGTAGAGCGATGGAGAAATTGTGCCTTCTACCTAGTAATATAACTTTTGTTACATTCCAATACCGTGATAACTCAATAATAAACTTTGTGCATAGGTTGCCATGTTGTGTAATGAACCATGGTCATTGTTCGCGGAGTCGATACATAAGTGCCCACTGATCTATATTTCTGGGTTCACGGTGGTTTTGTCGCCAAAACATACGCCTATAATCTAATCTGATTTTTGTTTCCTGGGTGTGTGACCTAATAATCGGTCAAGTAAATTCTGATTGATAATCGCTATGAATTTGACATCACGAGTTGCGTTAAGTGACCGTGGGAAGGCGAGGCTATACGGAACTTCTGTATGTTCTGTCATCATATAACAGACAAAACCAGTCGCTGGATGAAAACCAGGTCCAGAGTGAACTTGGCTTACATATCCGCACAACGAATTCACAGCTTTATTTTACATTCTTTATACAGGTGAAGAGCCGGTCGATGCAGCGATTGCGTGTTCTTGTTATACGCGATATTGTTCGAGACTAGGCTATAACTTGGTTCTCCAGTGGAAACGAAGGATGCCGAACCTAACATGTTATTGATTGGTCATATAAGGGAACATCTAGAGATAGTAGACACTGCACTAAATGTAGACTGCTGTCCCATTCATCTTTATTATATCCTGTATGCGTCTCCATAAATTGAGAGAAGAAATTACCGGATTTCCTCTACCCTACTTGAGAGCGCCTAAAATTCCCAATCATTAACTGAAAGGAATTATTGTATAGCCCAGGTTCATCAAAAAGGCGAAAACAATAAACAAGTTGAACCTATTGAGTAATTGATTGGCTGATTAATTATTTAATTGAAAAATTTATTGTCGTTTGTATCACACTGGATAACACACCATAAGACGATACAAGAACAATAACAAGAGCGAATACGAGCAATAATGGCTCTCAGTGACCCCTTACAAGCTACACATGACCAGGACATTTACACGATAATTCATGACGACCCCAACAACCCACCCCTCTAACTACCACTGCGCAGAAGAATATCGAGTAATTTGGCTATTGAAGGAATATATAGAATATCGGACAAATCACTGCCTGTACCGAACTTTGCAATTCCTGGGAACACATAGGCACATACCAGATCCGTCAAGCTATAATTACTATGCGCGGGGCTGAGTTGTAGTCATGATGATTTTGACGTTGGAAAATTCTCTCTCTGTACAAATTTCAGGAAGTTGGCAACTCTAGGTCAATACTCCTCTGAGCTACTTTACGAGGACACTCGATTCTGCTTTTGGGGTTTGTGTGAGGAAACATATCAACTTGAGAGTGACCAAGCAAAGAAGTGACTAGTAATTCAAGTACCCAAGTATATATTTGTTGTATTCAGAGACTTGTTCAACAGCACCACCATATATGATACCTTCTTTTTTCCAGAAATCCATTAACATCTCCTGTTTCCATAATGTTTAACTACAGAAAGTGTGAATCACATAATCTAACAACCTATCGTTGGCTGCGAGGTAGCAGTCTCTGCATCCATCATCAATGTATCGTAAGCATACTTAAAAATTGGACACTTGTCATCGCTACTCATACATCCACTAGTGTACAAATAAAGCAAGACTGGTGATAAGACTCGTCCTTGTGGGACACCAGTGCTAACAATCGGAGCATCAGCAAACGTTTCGCCCACTTTCATCCTTCGTGGCCTACGTTATAGAAAGTCATGAATCACCGTTATTGGACATGAATTCAAATTTTATATGTTCCAGTTTCTGAATTAGAAGATACGCTGGAAAGCAATGAATATTGACATAACACTAGTTTTGGTTTTTTCCAAGTGAGGAAATGCACTGTGCATACACAGCAGTACAGTACCTTCGAACGCCTAACATTCAGCTCTTATAATGCCTAATAGGGCCCACGAAAAAACTGCCATGTCGCTAAGGCATTTACAACAACTAAAATTATAACTGGTAATTTTCTTCTCAACGCGGGATTTTGAACTAGTTCCCTCTGCTGATATTTTTAACACCTTCATCAAAACATTAATAATTTATACGAGGCCGTTTGCAACCTCACAGATTTCGCACCATTTTCCACCTAAATCATATCTGGTGGGATTTCATTTACATATGCCCTGCAGGCAGTGAGGTATCGCATTACGTGACCAAACTGGCAGTATTTCTACGCATTACGTCTCATAATGGGTCTAGCACATGGACTACATTGAGTGTCCTCAATATCATATCATTATCAGGACCACGATACAATGGGTTTACAGGGGCGACAGTTGGTTGCAGAATGCCTCAAGCAAAGAAGCAATACCCGCCTAGCTTATTAGACCAAATCAAATTTTAAAAGGCAGCTCTCTACTTGAGAAATGAAGAAGGGGGCGCATCAGGAAACACCTGAAAGAGATACACCAGGCTGGGTAAAGCGAGAGTTTTCACAGCCGTCGTTTTCCAATTGACGTGAGATTCCTACTACTCTAATGGTTCGAGAGACTTTCGAGTGGGGAAGGTTTTGGCGCGAAGCTCAACGGGAATAAGTTCTTTCTACTACTGTCGAAGGTGAAACCTGAAACTGAGCAGGATCCACGGTCTATTTAAAGGGGAAGTTGGTCAGAAAATTCTACTTGAGATCCGAGAGTGGTCCGAGGGGAAATGTTTGTTCTATCATGGTTTACCTTCAAACCAGACGCTTTCTTTACAAGTTGTAAAATTTCAAACGTCTTTCCACATAGAGCATTCTCAAACACAAACTTTAGCCATGTACCTGCTAAATAATGTGTTGGTATTTCACGATCAAACATATGTGGTCTGCGAACATGGCCACCCTCATTTCTCGCTCCGCAAACAACGTGAAAAATGAATGAATAAAAAGTCGTAGACTGTGTCTAACAGAGCAGTGGCTGTTTCATTCCCAATTCATTTACCTTGGCTGTCCCCCAAACATTACATTCTCACAATTTCAGATAGTATAGAGAGAACACATCATCAATTCCTGTGCGTGTTCCGATCAACGTTCTGCCATTTTCATTTCCATCACTTAACGTCAATTTTCTCAAAGAGCCGTGACCTGAAGTGTATACATACCATTATCACATATGGAACGAGTTCGTGATTCCTCACTTGGACTTTAGGATTCGTAAATTTGGCAGACTCCTTGCATCCTTGATCACAAAATGATCGATGACCGATTTATGTCGCGGACATCAGTGTCAATACTTCGTGTGCCTTAAGCAGATGGTCACGTTCGGAATGGTATTGGCACTCTCATTGTCGATCAATATCAATATAAGTACCAATACTCAATAAGGGGTTGTGGCGGGTATTTTATTTAATATAAGAAGGCCTAAATACGCTGATTAAACAGAACTGTGGAGACCTAGATAAAATAAATAAAATACCGCATTTCGTTGGTAAGAATTTATTTCGTGCAATGCTTTCTTCACAGATCACAATAGCCTACAATGAGAAATGTTCGTACAAAGAAATTCACTTTTTTTTTTAACAAATATGTATGTTTGAAACATATTTTCACCACAATTGCTATGTTGTCGTAATTCCTCTTCTTAACTGCATGAAGTCTACGCAACAAGATATAACATAGTTATAAGTTTCAAAGGAACTGTCTGAAAAAACCAAGGGTAATAAAAGAATAAACCTCACTTCGGGGAATGTCATGTCCTTTAGGTTGAAGAATTCGGGGGAAAGATTTATAATATCCGAGACCTGGGCATTCTCCTTGAAACAACATTGGTCACGTCTCGCCGTGTAGTCCAATTAGTCTAGAACTGATGCAAACGAAACATATTCCCCTTCAAATCGAAGACATTGGCCGAGCTGCTTTCCAAGAACAGGAAGAGTTTTGTCTTATACGTCCAGTGGCGTAGCCAGGATTCTTCCAGTAGGGAGGCGCTGGGGGGCTTGAAAATTTCAGCAAATTAGACCTCCCAAATGCAGGAAATGGCACTTCCTGGCCTATTTCAAGGAGCTGATGCTGGGAGTGTGGGGGGGGGGGGGGTTACGGGGCTTATTAGCGTATCACGATCCGCTACCTCGGTCAAATTTGCAAACATCACTTTGTCAAAAGTCAAAACGCATTCTGGGAGGCGGTAGTGTTTCCAACCTTCCAGGCTTTCCGGGCCTTCTATGTCTAAATCATCCTTTTCTTGAGTCGGTTCTAGGAAATATTCGAGCCTTTTTTCTATGCGATTTTCCGATGCGATGTACTGTAAGTCCCGCCCAATACGTTACGCCTATCATTTCGGAGACACGTATATATACATGTAAATAATTTAATAAACACGGCGCGATAGTTGTAGGCCCGTATAGCGGAACCCTTATACATACAGATCTACTCAGTCGAAATACAAAGTTTGCTATTCATTGCACGTGCGGTCATAAATGAGTAGTGTGTGGACCACCGACCACTCAACACAAAGGCAAACGAGTTGTAAACGACAGAACGATCATCCTCCCCAACCAGAATTACGACGTTAATCTCTTGCAGGGACATTTCGAAGATATTCATAGGCTTGGCTTATGTATTCTATGTATATGCGACAATTGTATATCTCAAACTGAGCGAGGAACCTGTAATATTATCGAAAGATATTAGGCGAGAATTTTTTTAGCTTTATTATAGGAATTTCCGAATTTTCGCTATAAAAAAGTTGGAAATATTAATACTGTTGTGTAAATAAGCCCTCGTCGGGGTGTTTAAATTTAGCGTACCACCCGGACTCCCCGACGATATGGGAGAAATTCCCTGACGGGAGTGGGGGAGGCGTTCACCGACGGGATGGGGTGGCCCCTTTCCCCATGGCCGCCCGCTGTTCGCATCTTTGACATAATCTAATTTAACCAATTTTGTTCATATATCATCAAGCTGGGAACAACATATTGGTGTGCGTAACTTGATGTAGCATTTGATGTGCTTTCGCTGGTTACGCCACTGTATGGGAAGAACAATCTTCAACATGTTGACATTTAGTTTGCGTTGAGCCTGTCATTTTGTAATGCATATAGCATATGAGACACCAGCCATAACTAACCGAATCTTGGAGCTTTGCTCGCAGTTGACAGGTTCAAGAGAAGCGATTGTGCGTGGAGCGCGCTGAAAATCAGGCTGCTCGGTTTCAACTTCAGGTTCCCGGTACCCTTCCGGTCTTTATCCTATTCAACTAGTCGAGTTTTCTGCCCATTCGTTGGCCGAAATTTTTGCTCGAATTTTTAGTCTCACATGTCTACGGAACAGATATTCTCTGCCTACCTACTCAAAAACCCAATTATTTGATGTTCATAATAAACCATATGGAGTGGCGGTCTCCATAAACTACAGTCACTGAATCCCCCCCCCCCCCCCCACAACCCAATGCCTACTGCAAGCAGTGCACTGTTTTCTACCAATAACGCAACTCCGCCAAAGTTTGGAATTCGCACGTCCTGGATTATGATGAGATACGAAATTTTAGGGCAGTTCCATTCTTCTGCCAGTTATGAAATATAGGACACCTTGACAGAACGATACCTTATTCGCGCGTAGTGCGTGCTTTGTTTTCCAGAATACTGAGTCAACCTTGCCCTCGTGTTTCAGGCGCAACTGACTCATATCGTTAAGGATTTCGGATTTTCCCTCATATGAAAAAAGGCACTCAAATTCTCAGTGGGGGGCGCCGCATGGGGGGGGGAGGAACTTTCAATAGGGGAGGGTTAGACATTGGAATCTAGGTGTTTAACAATGCACTGCAGGCCAACCGCAGATCATGGCCACACACCAACCTCTCTCTGACTAAATGACAAAGAGACAGTGTGTGTACATGTTAAAAAGTCGACGAGGCGCAGGTTCAATCCACTATTTACACATCAGGGAGTAAGATGTCGCATATGCGCTGTACTGGAAATGTATCCACCACTTGAAATTACGCAAGATGCACCACCACTCACAAAAACAAAGAACGCTGAACTGTAGGCCTAGTTGAAGAATCGATGAGAGAGAGAGGATTATTTGCGAACATAGCGGTAAAATCTGCTTCAATCTCACCATGAGGTTTTTGCTGGGGTTTACAATATGATGTGGGAGAAAATAACTTTGATGAGGACATGGTTGGTATGATCATTTCAAGGTTAGTTACTGTTTTCTAAGCATTTACTAGTGGGGGCTTACTGATGAACATTTGGATTTTGGATGACATCTGAAGGTTCTATTGAAGACTGATGCGCACTGGCGTTGCATAGTATAGTTTTGGCAGCGTTTACCGAATGGCAGGGCCGCATGTGCCTTACAGTCATCCGCTTTGCTAGGTCTTGCACATAGTCCTGTTTTATGCGAGGTCATCATGAATTATTCAATTCCGCAGTCACATTGACTCAAATTATGGGCAAGTCACGTCATTTTGGCAAGTCACTGTAGAAAAGCAATCGGTCAAGTTACTGGAGCATACTGGATGCATCGGCATTTTTAACATGAAGTCACAAGGGCGACTTCTTCCTTCTTTCTGTTTTTTAGTCGATCCTGCCGTTCGTGGCCTGGAGCGGATTTTTTTAAGGACGAGGGATGTTTCGAGAGTAGAGCATGTATTACTCCTCAGTGGGGGAGCTTTCACGATGGTGCTCCGCCCTCCCTCTTCTGACGAGGCCAGGATGAGATTACCATTGGAGTATTATCATGGATGAAAATCAACCACTGTTTATACAGAGATCAAGTACATGCGGCACTCGAGCAGGGCCTGACTTTCCTTCCTAAGGTTGTAGTCTTACGTGTGTGCAGTTTGATCAGACGCCGTTGGTAGCTGAACTTTGTGGTTATCACGATCCTCTACCATACCTTTTTCCTCATAACATTAAGTCCCTCCATAACTTCGTGCTGAATCGTGGGCACAACCACCGAGGGTCAGAGGTGTGACTTTTATGAGTGTCATCCTAACGTGTTTTTTTTTTTGGCACACAAAGAATGCCAACTGAACTTTGCACCCCCCTCCCCTTCCCAACTTTCACTAGTGTTGAGCCATTGCATTGAAAATCTCAGAATACACTTCACCTCACTGATTATGGGGTGTTTGGCATCACAAAAGTGGCCCGTCGGGGAACGTTGAAAAGTTCCGCATGTCCTGGTAGAGCAGTGCCGACACTATACCACCTGTAACTCCAAGGGTACTCCGATTAACCATGGAGAACCGAGGCCTGGGATTGTCCCTTGTCTGATCGCCTGGTAGCAGCGTGTGGGGTGCGCCGGTTGAGTGTCATCCAGACAATCTCATGAGTGAGTGAGTCCGTACGATTTCTTTCCAATCTTCGCGCATCTCGAAAGTCGAGTATCAATATTTTTTCTTTCTTCCCCTTGCTCCAACCCAATTCCCCTATACCCGTTTTTTTTTTCTCCTCCAACACGACTCTCCACTAGATGTATGCTGATGTCTCCCAAATACTGACAAGCCTGTAGAGGGAGAACTCTTGTCGCCTTCCCGTCACCCCCTATTGGGAGAAGAGGTGGGGATGCAGAATTGATTCCTACAGATTGAACGTTCTTTCTCGTCACTTGAAATACCTATTGGTAAAGTTTGTGGCCACGCAAGTCGGCATCTTGCCTTCCGCGATACAAATGAATTGCGCAATTTTGTGTGATAAGGCATTGGTTAGATAGCGATATCAGGAAAATCGTGTTAATCGGTAAGAATATTAATGGGAAATTCAGGTGCATATTTGGGATTGGGTGGCGAGGATTGGGGTGAGGGCCCGCCAAGTGGAAAGCTGAGGTGAAACGAATTGGTTAAGGCCCGGCAAATACAGCTTTAAACATCACTAACTATAAACGGAGGGGCTGGCGGAAGTTCATCAATGAATGTGACTGAAAAAAGAATGGCCGAACTTACTGCCCGAAACACAAGGGATACAGGGTTCCAGCTTTTTCTCCCGGCTGCCTGGGTGGCTGTAGCCTATTTTTAATTGCAGTCCGATGTACAAGATATGTGGCCTTCACTTCATGTCGCTGAACCCTATGTGCAGTAGGTTTTGGGGGTTGTTTTGAAGAATGCAATAGGCCTACAAAACGTCGTCGGTTTGCAGGGCGGCAATCATGGGGACTGGGGACACCATCTTATTTTCTGCTGGAGTCTGTTCCATCTCCCACGCAAACTGCTTGAAATTTGAGCCTAAGAGCTATTTCCGGATTATTCTTACATTCGTCGACTAATACCATTTAGTCTGTCGGGCATATTTTGTCCATGGGATGAACTGGACATTCAGTAGTAGGACTGCACACTGAAACGTTTTAGTGCCCAGATAGATTCCGACAAAAATGTATGTTCCATGCTGTCGGCTCTCCTCTCAGGACCATGGTAGAATTAAAATGAACGGAGACATGATTCTTTCGGTGTTACAAATTAGAATTTTTGTAAAAGATTAAGCCATCGAAGGATTATCGTAGAATGGGTCATACTGAATACGAGTGCAAATCAACAATTCTCCGACAAGGTATTAGAATACCATCGACCGTTTTGGCTTTGTTTTTCTTTGGCAATAGTCTTTTTTAATAGTCGATCGGCCGGTTACAGAGTGGTGTGCTTCTATAAAAGAAGCTGTGTTCCTGTTTTCCATGGGATTCCAAGGCTAAATAAAGACATATTGTCATCCTTCAGACTATGATTCTCATGGCTTTCCATCCATTCAAGATGTTTTGACGGTATATGAGTATTGATATGCCTTCCTCCTAGTTATCACAAGAAACGATCGATCCAAATGAACCAAATCGTCCTAACAGGAGTCAAAATTACTAAATTGGCTTCCCGGAGCACGCGTTAGGAATGATAATTTTGCAGAGAACCTCAGGTGTTGACAACGTCTCCCCGTTGTTGGGAAAATTCCATGTTCTGCCAGTTCACAGAAAATTACACGTTGCACATGATCTTACATAAAACTCTCTCGGGGAATAATGCTGTTTCCCATTATTTCTTGGCGTTGTTTTTTTTTTTCCTTCCTAAAGTACGTTCAACCAAACATGGGGTAACTGTTCAAAGGTGACACGGGTAATGTCTCTTCAATCTAACATGACTGAAGATTGATCATTGAATGTTAGTGCCGTTACAACTGACGACGAGCACGTGTTGGATCATTCATGGTTACAGACCCATATGCACCTCTGTTGGACCAAACGTATTATTTACAACTTTCCTATTCTATCAATCTGGTTTGAACCTTCACCACTTTGGGGTTAGACCAATTCAGCGTTCGCAACTTTGCGTTTGGAACAGTTATAACGTTATTAAAAGTTATATCCACGGAAGCAACTATTAATTTATGGTGAAGCGCGTCCTATTTTGAGTCCTCTCTTGTGTCTAACAGTCTGACTCAAAACTCAGCCGTGAGAAAAATAACAAGTAAACAAGTATTGATTGCTTATCACAAAACTCTGTTTAGCGGTCTTATAGCGAAAATGCAGAGCTTTCTTTAGGGGTTAATCAACGGTCAACGGAGTTGATGCAGCGATGCCCGAGGGCTCAGCCTGAGTGCCTCCGGCACTAGCATATCTTGTCGATAAAAACACGCTTGGACTGTTGAATTAACCTCGTTCATTCATATCAAATCGATGGCATTTTGGGGATGAACAATTGAAATAGGGAGGAAAGGGTGAATGAAGGAGAAGGAAAACATGTATAACGACACCCGTACGATAAATGTGTTTCATAACGCGAAATAATTGAGCGTTTTATTCAATACCTCACTGCACTAACAAACCTATAACTCAGCTCAATTTGTATACTTTCTTTATGATACTTCAGTGTTCCAAGTTCCCAGTGGCGCACCCGAGTCGGGAGCTCGGGGCTCCAACCACTCCTCCCCTCTCCAACTGGTCTTCATCAATTTTTTAATGAACGGAATTACGAATACATGGGATACGTCGCTATCGTTAACTATTTCCGCATTGTTCCGACAGGAACATCCCCCGTAGGCAGGTACACAATCTCACTCTCTCACTCTCACTCCCAATTTTGACCATGATAAGATCATAAAAGTACGCTAAGTTATACAGATTGTCTGACAACGCCCAATCGCCTGAGTGGGGACAGGTATTCTCCACGGAGGGGGGCCTCTCTCCTTGACGCGATTACTCCCAACTCCTTAGTGTCCACAGTCATCCTCAACAGGATCACGGAGATCCTCCTGTCATTGTCTCGGAAACTACAGTCGTCAATATGCGACACAGTTGGATGCATTGACTGTCAGAAAGGTCCATGCAGAAAGCCATTACAGACGAGCGACAACAATGAGGCGGTTGTTCCATCAGCTCTTCGCTGAAGCAGCCGGGATGCAGCTCAGGTTGACGTAACGGTACGTAACCACGCAATGGCAAGTCGTCGAATTCGAGGAATAATCACCCTGCGCAGACAACGGAAAAATACTTTAGAGATGCTCTCTGTACTGCGACCAGTCGCTAGCCGAGTTTCCGAGCCTATTTGCGAGATGCTCGAAAATGTAGTACCATTTGCATGCTTATTGCACAGGTGTGGTGTCCGAAAAAGACACATACAGACATGTGCCTTAGATCTCCAATCAGAGGCGAATGATCGAGAGATTCGTTTCTGGAGGGCAAATGGGCACATGCGTAGGGGATCTGTCTGGCTGCGCTATAGAAAAGAAACCCCCCCCCCCCCCAATCTAAATTCTGGGTGCGCCACTGCTAAGTTCTAAAGAGGCTCGCTATACACAAATTACACTGAGTCCGTCAGTAAATACTCAACGAAAAACAGACAATGCACACTAGGCGCTGTCATACCTCTCAGTGTGAGCCTGAAACGTTGTATGGACTGAGTCATGAGTTACGCTTATGAGCCTATTTATATATCCGACTGGCTCGTTGCAATGCGCGATCCTGCGATCGCTTGCTGTCTACACACGTTCACGCGCCGCTTGACAGTAACGTTAATTGAACTAGATAGTTCATCCACCATTCATAGGACATCGCACTAGACCTATATCCTGAAAAGTGTGGTGTGACCGCCCGGTCATTTCGACATTTCTAACTCCATGAATTGTACTTTTTGTAATACTTCTGCATAATTTTGTCCACAGAATAAAACATGTGTAGCGGACGTTAGAACTGGCGACTTGACAGTTTGACTATCGTTCTCTGTCACTGTCAGGAAAAATAAGCCTGCCTGCTTTCTTCCCAATCTTTCGTACATCAGCATAAGGCCGGGATTCCATAGATGCGTATGCGTATCCGAGCTGGATGTGAAAATCGCATATTTACGAAAACGAATGTTTGTTCAGAAGAGGAAAAACACTATGAGTGTGTGCGGAAAGACCATAAAAACAGCAGCCTATGCATATTGCCGTTGCTTGGCTTTTTAAGGAAGATATTCCATAGAGATTATTAACGGTGATACGCGTCTGCATACGCATTGGCAAATGTGCTCATTTTGCTATTCAACGTTGGTTTGCCTTCATTTGTAAATTTTTGGCTTCTGTGGAAACCAATATCTATCTCTGCAAACTGAATAGAATATATTCAAACACTTGCCCCCGCTCAGTTGACGTGAATTGGCGATTTATCACATACGCATACGCATCTATCGAATCCTAGTCTAACGATGTTGTTAACTTGTTTTTTCGGGATAGTATTCCTCATATTATGCTGGGTCAATTAACAATCTTAAAGAATGAACAAACAGAACTAGGAGTAATTTTTACGTCATTTGCCTACACTGAATTAGTAACCTGCGGCCGTTATTATCGACTCTCTGAATTGGGAAGCTATAATTTCGCATCCGATTTCAGACCTAGGCTTAGGCGTCGGTCTGTAGTTGGCCAACGGTTACAAGGCGTCACAGTGCTAGTGTCGATGCGTAATGACATGATACACATGCATTGCGTCGTCCTCGCAAAAACCACTGTACTGAAAATCCATCCGCTAGTGATTTGCAATTGTGTTTTGTAGTGGTGACTGGTTGCTATGGTAGCGTGTTTATATCTAGGGATCAGACCCGGTCAGCTGACCGAATTTAGCCGATTATGTTGATGCAATATCAACAGTTTGTAAATCATGCGGGATGAAGGATGGCCACGTGATCCTTATCTGCCAATCAGAATTCCGTATTCGCAATAATGGATAGATGGGGTTGTAGAAATAGCGTTTTAAAATACTGAGAAACATATATTAGGCTATACAACAATATTCGTGGGAAGGATATGGTTTTTTTAACGAGTGAAATGATACAGATACAGGTACATGGTCTTTTAACCTCAGTCGCTCCTTCAATATTTATTTATGCGAATAGCAATGTATTGATATGCCTTTTGCTTGTTTTCTTTAGTTGTCATCGTGAAACAAAGTTAACCCATAGCTATGTTCCTCTGTTGTTGAGCACAATAAAAGTGCATTTCATATCTCTTCGCAAGAAGATAGAATATAGACATATTACTACTTTCTCCATGCAATCAGACCAAGTACAACTTAGATTTTCAATGGTAAACTTGATTCGCCAAATTCAATTTTTTTGAGAATGTTACCTCTTCCAATATATACAGAGATTGAAAAGACTGGATAGATACAAATTTTAAACAAGGTACAGAGTATCGATACATAGGGTTTTCCTAAACTCCCTGGGTCTATTAGGGTTCCTTTTGGGGAAATGTTTATATATTCAGTCATATATTAATTCTTCACTATTTGCAACTTTACAAAGAAGGTAAAAGAATGTTCATCACCAGTTAGCACACGTCCTGATGCCGCAGAACTATTCCTGATTGGAGGATGCTCGTATCGTATAGAGTTGATTGTGTTCTCTGTTAGAGTCATGAAATAAGTTGAGGATCAGGTCAGCGTTATCCAATGAGGAGGAATATGCTATGTTGCGCGATCTCGATTGGCCTCCCCTAAAAGACAAAAGAACTCTCAACGGACTTTGTCTTTTCCACAAGGCTAGACTAGGGCTCCTCCCCCTACCCCCCCCCCCCCCCCCCCCCCCTCCCCCCCCCCCCCCCCCCACCCCCCCCCCCCCCCCCCCCCCCCCCCCCCCCCCCCCCCCCCCCCCCCCCCCCCCCCCACCCCCCCCCCCCCCCCCCCCCCCCCCCCCCCCCCCCACCCCCCCCCCCCCCCCCCCCCCCCCCCCCTCCCCCTGCCGGTCTCTTCCCAACTCATACCAAGTCATGGCTACTGAAAAAGACAAGTACTCATTCTGACAAGGAACAATTGTAGATTGGGACAAGCTGCCTTACTACATAACTGCTAATACCAGTCCTAGCAGCCTCAACCCCAGGCCACGAACTATTGGAGCAACTACGACAGATGCCCGTTCTACAGTCTCCCTGCTGTTTGGCTCCACTTGGGAGTGTTGGGCAGTACTTCAAGAGATAGAGATACATGTTTAAAAGTGCGCATGGACACCTTTCCATCTGCGAAGCATGGAATTTCCCCCTTTCTAACCGTTCCGACCCCCATGTGTATAAACCTGACCTGACAGCTGAATGCATCACATTACTCGATGGGTCTTCATCTCATTGCCTCCCCTTTTCCGCAACAATCCTACACGCTGTTATGCCTGCGGTGAACAATTAACACATACTTAGCCAGTTAAAAACCGTTGCTGAACATATACTCCAAGATATAGTGATGACATAGTTCGCAAATACTGGGGCCCGAACAATTGTTCTGTCGTTTTGGCTTACTGACTACCATACTGGTTAGTCTAACTCCATACATGTGGAAATATCCGTCTCTATATTGTGCCCTGGTGATTCTGCATTCACATCGCTGAGGAAATGGCCGTCCATTCTCTTGGCAATTTGAACATGGAGTGGACATTTCTTTCTCAAATTGCCAGCCAATAAAGGTCTATATATAGGTTATATTTATGTGTACTGAAGAAGGGCGGCTGTGAAATGCAGAGCGCCGTCATCAGGTGGCGCAAAGTGTTTTTTTTTTTTTTTTTTTTTTTTTTTTTTCTTTTTCCTTTTCCTATTCTCCTTGACAAGACTGACAGGTTTCCAAGTATTACACTTATTCATTTGGTTACATCTGCATATTGGTAGATGATTGATAGGAACAAATTCCGTTCAAATGATAATGTGCAACTACTGTTATACTTCATTGTCTAAGCCGGGCGACATCTTCGATTATCACGAACCTAGAAATCTAAATGTCTGAAAAACATTTCATCCAGATGGTAATGAATTATTTTAAATTTGAAGAGAGGCGATGGATGTAACAACACTTTTTGGTTGCTAAGTCTATTACTATACGTTACGTTTACCCAGATCGTTTGTGCGTAAAACAATATGTGATGGAGGCTACTCCTAGATCGATAAAATGGAACTGTGGTGATATAAAACTGAATATGAAGATCGAAGCCGTTTAAATGTCATATCGAGGCAGTTTTGCTCGTTTTCAGCCCAATCATCATCATCAATCAAGCACTTAGATCGGGTAAAATGCAATAAACATATAATTATGTACGCAGTGATATGTGTATAGCTCTCAGTGTCTGAATATATACACGCGAAAAAGTATACGTTGATAACATGGACCGCGCAGACAAGTATGGAAAATCGTTTCCTCGCAGTCGTAACATACAATAGCCTTCACCAGGAAATTCAGCAATCACCGTCTACAAGAATGAGAACGACATACTTATTACAGCCTTGCAAGAACGAGACGCTTCATCAGCTTTCTCCGACTGTGACTCAACGATCGCAGCTTCGATTAAGGTTGCTTTTAATTAAAGTAGCATGCCATTTCCAACGTTACATTAAAGACATTCCAATGATGGATGTGTGGAATGTGAAATAATTTTAGTTGGTGAATTCGGTGACGTTATTCTTGCTCCGAACAATAGATTTTTCTTGCTGGACTGAGATTCACTGCAGGAATATGATAACGAGGATGATACCATTTTGATACTTCTTTCAATGTTGAAAAATTGCAGTATTTACCTTTCAGCAACTCGACTATTCCCTCGCTATCTTAGTTCACACCAAACTCAAATAATCTGTAACGTGCGTTGACTGACGCTGGATGCGGCTTTATTAGTTAAATTATATGACACCGCAACTTACTGTGGATGGCTATTAAAACTGTTCAACATAGATTTGTGTGTTGAGTCCTCGGTCCATTGGGTACTGATGAAAGTTTTGGAACTATCATCAGTATCCAATGTGCCTTCGGGCTTCGAGGTGTAATAGTTCAGTGGCAGTTCAGTACCTACTGATGAAAGTTACGAGAATAACACCTCCAGTTACTGTAACTTCATACAATCTTGCTGGATATTTACATGCTGCCCTAATAAAGAAAAAGTTGCTGATGAGTCACATCAAGAAAACCGGAATGTGGCGGTTCTCAAATGTGGTTACCCAAGTAATAAATATTTGCTAAGACCCTACAAACAGAAACATCTAACTGGGTCAAACAAACATCCTTGACTGATGACGCGTGGCAAGCTACAAAAAACAGAATGAAAAACACTTTTAAAATACCTAATTAAGCCAGTTCCCGCCTCATGCCTCACCTGATAAGTCAAACGACGGAACATTTTCCTGAGTCATCAAGTGATCACTCAGTGCCAGGAAGGAACGCAAATTAGATTAGTGATCTCAAAATAAAAACAGCTGATGACAAACGTAGTCGTTATATTCAAACATTCCTACACTCCGAGTTCTGGAGGGTGATACAGGATTACAGAATATGCTGACTTTACATGATATCATCAAATGGCGCTGGTTTCCCTGATATAAATGTTCATACATTATATGTATTCTTTCAATACAATTAGTAGATTGTTCCTTGTTTGTAATGTTTCACCTTCGTCAAAGTTTTCTGCTTTATGGATTCAAAGAAGTGTCATAACTTATTTTTGATGTTCGAAAGTTGAATTAACTCGCAAAATATAAATTGAGCGGAATATAAAATGAAACAGAAATTGTCCTTAGCAACCAATCCAACACAAATTGGAGCGTATATACTCTCTTGCGAGCAGGAATGCCAATGCAGGTCCGGATATCGTTTAGACAAATTGTTGCGTTCCCCTGCTCACCCAGGGTCGTGCTATGCAACGTGTCAACTCCAAATTGGGTCTGACGTTCTAGCTTTCTGACGATCAGCAAATCTTACATTCTGACGCCCCTCCGTTGACGACATAGGCCTACACCCCACCAGTTGGTCCGGTTCCGTTATAATTTTATCTCCATTGGATCAGGTGTTGCAGTCCAAGGATCAATAGAGGGGAGCTAACCTTTAACCATCTAGGCCTCACACGGAACAATATGGTACGGCATTTCTTCTGCCTTGGATTGCCGGAAAGATGTAAGCGCGACAATCATCCCGTTGTAGATCCAATGTCCAAGACGCATCGACTGTTCACTGACAATTAGATGTATGACTTACATAGCAATTTCATTCGCTTCATTCCAGAGATCGAATGTATAAAATTAACTTAATTATGAGTCCATACAATTGAATGATTACCCATCCGCTATATTCAAGGTATGCAGCATTGCATAGCATTCAGTAATGAAAATTACATATCGTGCATTTACTCACACACACTGGTTCACAGTTATCACAACATGATAATTAGCTATAAGATCATCTGACATGTTAGATGCTACAGGGGCAGAAATCGAATGCTTTATGAGGTGGGACAGGAATAGTTTCCTGCAAAATTGGACAAGTCTATATCCACGTTTTTGCCTGTCACAGAGATATATTCGCGAGGTCGTCGGGTTGGCTACCCACCCCTGGCTGTACTAACAATGATTCGAAATATCACACTGCTCTGACGAGCACATAGGCGGTAATTCAGGAACATGATTCTTTTGTCATTGGCACGGAGTAACTCCTCTTATGAACGGTAATGCATCCTGGTTTATTCGCCGTGCCGTATCAGTCATATTCCCGACCCGACCGATTTTTCGACTACAGCTGCAACTACGTGCAAACAGGAAACTTGAGACTCTCGTCGCAAAAAACTCCTAGCGTTTACTTCATATCAAGCACGAGATCTTCCCCTTTCTGTTTCGTGACATCTCTTTCGCTGCGATTCGCCTTTCGTTCTTACCTCTCAGCTATTCTTGTGCTAACACATCAAAATTTGTTTTTCACAGTAAAATCTAGGAAGATATATTTGTACCGAGGTGCCTCGATTAACGGAGGAATCATATCAGTGATCATCGGTAACCTTGATCGTTAGGAGTCTTCCAGAAATGCCCATTGGCGAATATCAAAATGAATCTGACTGCGTAATATTATGGTTGCGCGAATATAATTACCAGGTCGGCAAAAACGGTTGATTTAGTTCAATTTCTGTTCGCGCAGTGGCCAGTATTGTCAGTCGGAAGGCGCGAAATACGCCTAAAAAAATTAACAACGTCTCTAACCACTCCCGTTGCCAGTGGTTGGGTGATGATCTTCAATACCGTAGGGGCTGAGTAGCAGTAAAGAGTTTACGCCACTTAATGCTTGAGCGTCTCCTAGTAGGATTGGTTGTTGAACTGGTTTTACCGGGCGTCCAAGAACCGTCGATGCCCCACATGAACATAGCAAGGCTGTAAGCACAATGGAACTGTAATACTCGGAGATCAACTAACTCCATTTCCCAGCAGCCTCATGACTCCGCGTGCCAAACCGAAGCGTCTATTAACCTCATGCTCGCATGAAACGAATCCGCTGAGGTAACAGAAAACATCAGTGACATTCACATTTCGATTTAGCCGTTCACAGTACCACAAAAAGACTGGAATCTAGTCTCTATCCCAATAGGTTTGCCCCTTATAGCAGTGCTCTGAGAAACTAAAGAATCCACTGAATCTGCAATTCTTCTGCTCCCAGTGATGCGTCTAGGATGTACCTGGCACGTTCCCCTCGGAGACCTCGTTTAAAGAAAAGAGTTCGACGATTATGGCTTTATGTGGACACTTTGCTTGTGATGTAAGATGTCGTCCCCCTATCTGCTTGTGCTGTATCAAATCATTCCGAAGTGGGCAACCCGGTCTAGAACACCCTATGGCTTTATATGGAGGATAGCTGCCTATCTACCATGGCTTGTGGACTTGAAATGTTTGGTAACAGTATAGCGACCTGATCCGAGGTGGGTAAACCGTATATTAGCGAGATCCGCGTAAGCATGTAAATCTACTGATCTGGCCGTGACGATGTTGCTCGTACGCAGGGAGAGGCACGCGCTGTTGTTTATCACCCTGTTACTCTCCCATACATTAACACAGGTGGCGCCAATCGGAGAGCGTATCATGCAATCACGAATCATCCACGCTGCGGGTAGTAATTGCAGTGTACACTCAGGAAGGGTTTAGCGATGAATCGGTGAATGAGCTCTCTATGCCCATCTTCCCTCATTTTGTTCTGTTTTTTCGCACTAATGACTACAGTCTGGCTTTCATTACGCTCCGGCCTAACTTATTTCAAGAATGCTACATTAAGGCTTTGAAGGTTTTTTGTCAGTCACCACTAAAATGAATCTTAAGGCCGCTCCGAATATGGAAACCTAACCCATTTTGTTTGCTGCTGCAGTCCATTTTGTCAGATTGGGATACGGCCTCTTTGAGAGTCAGTTTCGGCTGCACCTGTTTACAAATAGAGAAATTCAAGCCCAATCGTTCAAAAGGATATCCCTTACGGAGTGAGTTGATAACATTATTGACCATTCGTTATCCCATACGAACAGTCTATTCCTATACCCGTTTCCGGTATGTCGGGGCGACTGGAATGATACGACGCCAGTAGAGAGATGGCGAAAAGGGGTAGAACAGAGCTGTATATGAATTGTCAATAACCCAAGGCCACCACGGAAGGGATTGGAAGGCCGATACCGACATTATCAGTCAAATTTTGTTTCGCATAATAATGAACTAAATGGAAACAATACAGAGCATAGCCAGACAACCCGACCGGGTTTTTTCAATTATGGGTGACTGCTGTCATTCTCAATAGAAAGAGATATTCTTCCCATGCTTTATGTTTTAGCATGAATGTTAGGTCACCAGATTGTAACACGAATCTAACTTGAATAGATTAGTGAGTCAATGAAGAGACGGACTGACAGACAGACAGTCAGACAGACAGACAGACAGACAGACAGACAGACAGACACAGGCAGACAGATAGATAGATAGATAGATAGATAGATAGATAGATATTTCATCACATTTTCAGCTTACGTCTATTCGACTTCATTATGCGAATATTCTCCATATTATTCCATTGTGTATTGAACACCTGTGTAGCGTTTATTAACAACTGTAGCCTAGTAACTGCAGGCATTGCCGCAACAGCTATTGGTCGTGCCATGTACACGCCAATTGATTGGCTGTTCATATGCCATAATTGTGGGAAAGGCAAAACGTTCGCTCAGATGCTGCTTCCAACGTTTTGGGGATATTTTTTATTGTACAGAACTACAAAAATATTGGTTCGTTCCTTTCAGGGAACTGGTTGAAACGTATTTTTTAGTTTAGTTTAGTTAGTTTAGTTTAGTTTAGTTAGTTTAGTTTAGTTAGTTTAGTTTAGTTTAGTTTAGTTTAGTTTAGTTTAGTTTAGTTTAGTGAGAAAGGGTCAGGAAGGGCAAAATCCTCATGAAAGACCTTAAGCCACAACATTTACATTATTCATAGTTCTTAGGGCAATCGAAAAGTTTAAATACACTCAGTGAAAGTATTTATAAATACATTTTTGTACTTTCCAAATACGCTTTGCGGAAACTTCGAAAAAGTCACGACAGTAATAATCTTGTTTTGTCTTTTGCGAGGGGCAATACGGCTTCCGCCCAATCATTCCACTGAGTTAGCCCTGGCGAATGCTGCCGAAGACATGACATGACATTTATTGAAAAAGCTTCCTGTTTATGGGATTGGTGAGAATGGACACTAATGGTTTGAAATTTATATTTCGAACCGTCACCAGTTTACATCCTAAAAACACTGGTTCCGATTGATACGAAGAAATTGAGTGTAGTGTTCCACAAGGATCCATTCTCGGTCCTCTCCCCTTCCTAATTTATATTGAACAATATTTACCATATTTCTAGCAAGGCTAATATCACTCTTTTTGCAAATGACACGATAACCTCTTCAATGATAGAAACATCAATTCGCCTCATAGTATTGTCTTAGCAGAATCGAACAAAATCTGTAGTTAGGTATCAACCAAAAATCTATTAGTGAATATTGCTGATACCAACTATATCATGTTTTAACAACAGCGGAAACACCAAGAGGAAACAAGACATTTCCTTGGATGATACAATAATTGAACAAGTTACCAGTACTAAATTCTTCGGAGTCTATATAGCTCTCAGCCCCCTGGCGTGATCATACTTTAGTAATTTCCAAGAAGAATGTCTGGTAATGTGGGGGTCTTACTAAGGCAAGCATATTCCACCATCGCAGTATACTTGGAAATGTTATACCAAACCCTAATTGTTCCCCATATTGTGTATGGCGTTTTCACCTGAAACAGTTGTTGCCCTTGCTGCACCTCCCCCACCCGAAAACACGCGACATCTAAAAAAAATGCAGTAATATGTACTATCCCACATTCTAGACATTGAAATATGAGAGGTATAATTGTAATATATTATAATTTGGAATTAATTTCGCCTCATTACTGGGAGTATGCTTCTCTGTTGAGTTTGCATTTGTTCCTAGAATACTTCCATTAACATGTCATCCATGTTTTCTATGATATATCTTATGTTGCACTTGACAAACCTGTGGAGTGGAAAAACCAATAGTAGAAATGGAATGTATAGGTCGTCAGGTTCAGATATTCACCAGTGTGACACTCCAGATAATGGTGAAGTATCATTCTCTATCCTATATGTATGGTGTCTCCATCTTAAATCGTTTAATCCAGAGAAGGCCAAAAGGACTTGAGGTTTTGCAATTGTATTCACTGCCCTAAAATTTGATAGAGAGAGGTGTGACAGAGTGTTCAACACACATATTTGACATGGGAAGGAATCTTTAGTCTCCCAATATCGGGGTGAAATTATGTCCGAGTGGCATCAAGATTTCGCTGTAAATAATCCAATTCCGACAGCGTTTTATGTTTTACCCCCACATGACCGAGGCATGCGTGAGTGGGGTTCGTTAGTTGTTCATCTTGCGATGGGAAGTGATTCACTGCTCTTCAAAACCAATTAAATGCGTACAGGAAACAACTGTAACTAAAACGATAATTGAGTAATTCACACCACGTGTAATTGTATACTATTTGAGATGTTACATCACAATGTAGGGTCGAAATATAAAGTTATCCATCGTGAGCTAACAATTCAATTCTGACATTAGATAGATTCGATGTCGATACAAACTGGCTGGCCAGTGGCATTTCCAGCGAGCCATGTTCCCAAAATTGAATTAACATATTCGTCTCCCCTAAAAAGGTTAGGAGGAGAAGGAGAGGTTACTTCTTCACATATGAATTAAAACTTCATTAACTGATATAGAGATCACGAACACCCCTAATCGAAGCATTCATTAATTAGAATAGTCTCATTCAAATAAAATACAATTTAAAGGCCTATATATATAGCTCCGTTTGCTTATACCTCTCCATTGACTCCAGCCATAATTGATAAAAACTGCCACATACCCCTACTTTCCGTATACTTATTATTTGATCATTACGGATGGAGGAGATAGAATGGCCATATTTGAACTCGCCAAGGGGGGGAGTCACCCCCCCCCCAATATTTGATGTTGGGGGCTGGCCTATGTGATCACCCCCCCCCCCCAATGATGCAGGCTTGCCTCTCTCAATTAAATTAACTGAGGCACACGATGCAAACGAAGGTCAGTACCCATAACACAAAAGATTGCTTCAATTTCATGTTGAGGAGTCCAAAATTGCAAGAATTGTAACCCCCCCGCGCTGCGCGCACTGTTGACCTATTTTTTCCGTTACATATCTAATATAGTACGCCCATGCACAATAACTTCGTCAATTCTTGCATTATGTCTTTTCTCCATACGTATCATCTACAAGTCGGGTGACATATGGTAAGGCCACAAGGAGAATTAGAATTTGGTTTGGAACACGATTCATTGCCCCCCCCCCCCTCCCCACCAATGCTGGAATCCAACTGGCATTTCAATTTCCTAACATTGCACATATAACAGGTGGCTTTGCAAGCCTGGCGAGCTGTCTCTTGATGAAAGCTACATGCAACGAAAAACAACAGGGCAAGGGATTGTGGCACATCAGTACGGAGGTTTACGTGATTGACGTATGGCACTATATATATAGGCGCGAAGGCGGGACAAAACAATTTTTGGACAATTTGGACCAACAAATTAGAACAGAACAAATTTGGAAAAATTGACCAATTTTTTTACTGATGGGCTCGATTTTTTTAAACCAACGGTCAGAAAAGTACACACATTTCCTATTACAGTGATGTTGAGCAATTTCCAGGATGCGGCAAACTATAACCTAATTGGCAGGGTCTATGGGCAGCGGAATACCTCTGAAAATAGGGTATGGTAGGAATGAAAACCACGATAAAGAACTGTAAGGAAAAAAACATTGATCAGTTTTCGGAAATTTATTGTCAATTTCAGTGATGTTGCTCACTACCATAAGACTGGGAAGTACCATTTCCTGCAATCTGGGGGGTCCGCGAAGCAATTTTTTTCTTGGATGCTACGCGCCAGCTAATAGTGGCGCTCGATTTAGATGATACTAACAACGTATGCCCCCCTCCTAATAGTTAACACAAATCGCCGCTCCGATATAGACGACGATGTCACAGGTTTAACAAATCAGTGCGGTGTAATATAATTTCAAATTACGGACAATTTTAAGGCATGTAGGCCTATTCATGGATGGGCTGATGGACCAATCTAACGTGCGGCTAGTATGGAACTTGGCAGATGGGATGAATGACAAGATTCATAGTAGATATGATTCCTTGTACCATATCGACTCATCAGGTATGTATTAACATTTCTATAGATTGATATTTTTCCTCATTAAATCAAAAAATTGCAGAATGCGATACAAATTTCCAAGGCTGGTTGAATGCAGCTCAAAATACTCAACAAGTGCTTTTCCCGGCCATCTGAAGGGTTTTAAAATCTAACAAATTTCTTACACGCTCCCTCACTGATATCTGGAGAATAATATAATATACCTACAATCTACCAGATAGACGACGCCCTCAATTGGGTAGCTCTCTACAATTGAAACGACTACCGTCTATTTTTTTATTAGATCCAGATCATTATTTTACACTACATTCTTGCATAAGTCTGTAAACGTTATTTCACCTCGGCATTCATCTCGAGCACATTAACTGAAACTCACTAAAAAAATTAACATATGAAAGCCATGTCTATTACAACTCAGCTTGTCATCGTTGCAGATGTGTACACGGAGGTACATTAAGTAGCGTTTAGTCAATACAAGGTCGTTTTCTTTCTTACGGTAGCGAATAAAAGCCGGGATTAGGCCAATATAGGAACTTCATTTTCGGAGGTGAGCCACAGCCCCGCTAAGCGAGATTCTCATCGTTTGAATTGTGCATGCATACGCCAAGATTTTTTCCGTCGTTCAGCAGATACAAGCTTCGCGACGAGCAGTACCTAACGGTTTACCATTGTCCGGTTTCAACTAATTCGCTGTACAGAGAAACTGTGGATATTCATCACACGATCATCTTTCAATTCTACATCAGAATTAATCCACGACGGACCGGCGATTGACAGTGTCTATCGCAGATGTCTTCAAACTGTGCGTCCAGTGGGAAGGTGGTCTTCAGTCCTCTCAACTCGGAATTTTTTATCACTTTAGTGATATTGACAATCACCCTGCGGGTTTGATACCAGCAGTGTAATCCGGTATTTTAACTTCATATTATTCTGATTCAAATTTCTCGTGAGACCGTGATGTTGGTTATTCAAGTATCAGTGTCATGTTAGGACAAAATCCGACAGGCACCCCATGGGTTCGATGCTAAGCAGTACAGTCCGACATTCTAACTTGATATTATTCCGACTGAATTCTCTCACGGGACCGTGGCGTGAGATATTTAAGTTCCGATGTCAAGTTGTTTGCGTTTTGTTGTTGAGAGTACCGTTGCCTCGAGAACTGTCGATTGACTCTTAATATTTATCATCTAATGAATATTGTTGATAGGGAAATATCCATAGGTTTCAGAGTTCCGGCGATTAGGCGCACTCCGAGAGGCGTCTATTTGTAAATGTGTGTGTGTATGCGTGTGTGGGTGTGTGTGTGTGTGCGTGTGTGTGTGTGTGTGCGTGTGTGTGTGTGTGCGTGTGTGTGTGTGTGTGGTGTGTGTGGTGTGTGTGTGTGTGTGGTGTGTGTGTGTGTGTGTGTGTGTGTGTGTGTGCGTGTGTGTGTGTGTGGTGTGTGTGTGTGTGTTGTGTGTGTGTGTGTGGTGTGTGTGTGTGTGTGTGTGCGTGTGTGTGTGTGTGTGCGCCATCGATAACTTTACACACGAATCAAGGCTAGACAAATTGTCACTTGCACACACAGTAACAATATTGAGCCAACCAAGGGAGAGCAATTAAAGCACACAAAGGCACAGCGAGGAACCTCGACGCGAAGTTGTGTTTCATTAGTTGACATTTTGAGACACAATTTGCAATTGGGCAAACAATACCAATAATGTGAATTTGAGATGGAATCTTTTTCGACCTTTCCGTCGTTGTTGTTCAGAAAGACAACAACAACTTCTGATGGGATGAGACACATTACTTCGACCAGCAAGTCGCCACAAGGGAACACTGTAACGTATCACAAGCAGAGACAACCTAATGGGGACACGTGCTCCCACTCTCTTTCTCTCCCAGAAGTTTGGGGCAACATTTTCTTGTTAAAAGATGAAACACACAATAGATACTGACCTGGGCAATTTTTTTTTTTTTATCTCGGCCTTATTTAGATACCTGCAACTGTTTCATATGGAATGGTGACCCCCTCCCCCTCCCCCATCCCAAACAAAAACCAACAACTCTGGCTATTACCCTGGGCAAACTGGCGAAGGTGCCAAACAAAATGGCGGACCCTTGTGGAAACAGAATGACAATCGCGATAAACTGACACATCATGGTGGACCATACTCGCAAGAGCAGGAGGGTCCAGCTTGTAATGTATGGGGATGAAAGAAGCACTATACTCGAGAGAACGCCAATGTAATGTACATTTGTGATGAAACACATCTACCTTCCTGATTACACACGTTAGGTTGGCTCTGTTAGCCAAACAACATTCAACCTCAAAATGAATGATAACAGTATGTTGTCAGTTAACGATCAATGTACTACGATGAACATCATGAGTGTCACTGTTTCTGTGCAAACCTACATGTGTCAAAGAGAACCAATGCCTAAGGTACTGACACATCATTCATGTATTGGGCAAATTCAGTACGAGTCTACAACACGAGGAACGTGTGGTTTCAGTTGAGCTCTTCGTCGCAAATGGAGTTTGCGAAACAACTTACTTCTCGGAGTGCCGCGCTCTCCTTCATGTTGTTGGTCTGTTACTTCAACATCTGCAAAGGCTGTAATACCTCAACTGAACGGAATCTTTCCAACGTTGGAATCTTGGCATATCGCGAACTGATATTGACCCTCCCTAAAATAGCCAATGCTTTGTTCAGTTCGCAGAGTTCGTTGGATATTGAAGCATGGCAAGGTGACGTCCAGAAAAGAAGCAGGCAACAAGTTCCACGAATTCCTTCGCATCCACCGTACCCATCCCCACATCAGGTGATTCTCCATTTTCGTTACTGTTCCAGCACGAGGTGGAGACACGTTCTCCGGACACCAAAGGGTATTACGTTCTCAAAAGGGATGGGCATGAAAACTCAGCATAGAGACTTATACTGACGGCACTCGAAGAACCAAGGCCAACAGTATCAGAATCCGTGAAACGAGAGGGTCACATCACCAATAAATGCCAACCAAAATAGAGAGAATATGATCAACGCACGGAACGACAACACAATCACTAGAAATACCTCCTTCTCCAAAGTACTACAGTTTTCTTGTCACGCTTTTGGAGATGATCTTTGGAGAACCTCACTGCTAGAGATATCTCTGACCAGCAGCGATGTGGCCAGCGAATACTGAATACCTGAATAATTATGTGGTCTTTTGAGGAGCCGAATGTAAGGATTCAGTACAGAGTGATGTGCTAGCGACCTTTCCCCCTCAGCATAGGAAGCGGAATTGTCAAGATTTGGTTTGAGAATGACGAGCTAGAAACTTCTCCACTCTGCTTTTCTATTGATTCGATTTGGTTCAGTTAGGCGCATCAAGGAACCTGGCCGTATTGACAGTGGATGAGCACTCGCCTTCTCTACTCGATTAGTGCTCAAATTATATCGAGGCAGGTATGTAACCAAGCCCTCCTGCTCACGGACTGTCATTTTACGTCCCATCCGAAATGACGATCAGTGCACTCCAGGACTACTTTCTGGAAACCTGAGGAGCGGAAGGTCAAGTTTAGACGTGACTACCCACAGCCGACCGACGAGTCTTATTGAAAATACCCCGTAACAAAACCCGGTAACCCCAGAGAAAGTCCACTGAATTTACAGCGGAACCACTTGGCATGGAGAACAAGACCGCAACATCACAGCGTAAAGTACAGCCACCTTTGGAAAAGCGTCTGGCGACATCCGGAATTCGAACAAAGCGTCACTGATACCACTGTGCCATACTTCCACTTATTTATGCCGGCCAGTCCGCAACCACAAGCACACGATAAAACTAATGGACAGAGACTGAAGATCTTAAACCGAAGCACAGTAAATATACATAGTGACTTACATAAAATAATTTTTTGAACAGGACCCACATACACCCTCCCGCCAAGGAAGTCAGGACGACTCTGCTGGAACGAGCAGAAATAGAACAAAAGACGAAATACGCCCGCTGCCTTGACACAAAGAGAACCCCGGTGGCAGATCGCCTACAAAGGAATGAAACGATGGACCGCGTGGTGTATGGATATGAACAATGGGATGAGATGGCACATGAATGAGATGGATCGAAATGAGAGGCGATTGATGCGACACATGACCGGATTATTATTATTATTATTAGTATCTCATTAATACGGATTATTATCATTATTGTGTCCTGATTAAAGATAGGCGCATCCTCAGGCAATTAGTAATTTCGAGTGGCAACCTATCAGTAGTTTCTCACAATCTCAGGTCACACCTAAGTTTAATTTGACAGGCCTTTTGAAACGATTTCCACAGTTTTCGAGATATTTGTAGATTAGATAATAGGACAATCATTCTTCGCCAGGTCTTCCTAAAAGGAAATCATTAGTTTTTATCCGAAAGATTTTGCGGAGAAACTTATGGTAAGATTTCGAATTTCCGTGATTGTCACAATCGCTACAATATCCCGAAATTGGAATGGCTAGATGGTTTCAAAGTTGGCAACAAGAATCACGTAGGTATAGGAAGAGTGTTAGATGAACGAATAATCGCACAAGATCAATGCTGGCAATTCTGCCTACTCGGTGCTTTAATTCTTGGGTAATTTCTTTTCACTACGGAAACTCTTTTTCTACGGAAACAATTTCACTTTTTTGACATTTTTACATGCTTGTAATCGCGGAACTCGGTCATCAGCGGTGTCTTCTCGCCTCCCGCAACCGCACCTTTGGAATCCTAGCCTCATTCAAGATGAGGAGAGCTTACCGCAATTAAGAGTACTGCAATTCTTTGTTGAGCCAAAGATCGACTGTAGGCCTATGGTGAGTTCGTTCTTCTATATTTCCTCAATCGCGTCCTCCCAGTCACACGAACGCGAATTCATCCTATATATTCGAGATTATCAACTACTGCATGTCTTTTTCTGTAACGAATTTGTTTTTGTTTTTTTCGTTAAGAAAAATGAATAAAACAGGATAAGATTCTGGAATTACATTTGGGGAGCTCTGATTGCCAGCCGGACATTGGAGCAGAGGCCAGTTGTCTTATTCAAATCGATATTTCTTTCGACAATGTCCCTTTGGAGTCTCCCACCGAGGCTTGATATTCAAGAGAAAATATACCTGCGCATCACAGACTCTATCAGTGGGAGACAAGGGGGATATACTCGAAACAGCTTCTTCGCCATCGAACTGAAAACACCTATGTCATGTTTATGTTATGAGCAATCGACATTACATACATTTTCAAAAAGGTTTGGAACATTTTTTGTCTTATAAAACTGGGTGCGAGTTTGTCACCATTTCTTCGATTCATGAAGTATCTTCTACGCACTCTCACTGAATACCTGCATGCCATGCTGCTATAAGAAAACAATAACGAGGCGAAGTAGGCGCCATTTTGCCATTCTTGCGTTTGTTATGTAGCAGAATATTACATTGAATTTATTTGTGAACTGATGATGGCGCATGTTCCTTGTTCCCAGATTTTGACTTGGACTTGCAAAGAGTTCTACTCAAAGCAACATTTGCGGGATTTAAGGCATTCAAGAGTCAAATGATCAAGGCTGCTACAATTTATTGATGCATGTCGCTTCCTTCAGATCGGAATCGCTCTGCTGTCTAGAGCTAGCCTGTCTGGAGCAATACAACGATAATGCTTCTTTACTGAATTGACGATGGCATGTAGATTACTAAAGATAAGCAATTAGTCTTTTTTTTTCTTTTTTTTTTTTGCAACTTTGCCTTGTCTACGTAAAAGGCACGTACGACCGACGTTTTGCGTTAGTCGCCCTACCACCGACCGCAGAACACTTTTATGTTAGGCTTGACACACACCACAGGATGTTGGAACAATGTTATACATACAAATGCAATCGCCTGTCGTTCGGTGTAACTCACACGGGAGAATTTCTCTGCATTTGCCTGCCATCGTCTCTTCAGTTGATATAATAGTTCTATGGTCTAGAGACAAAGTTCACGAAAGCATCAGCGTAACAGACTAGTTTGGCCGATTTTGTCTCCATTCACTGCCATTGCAGGAATGGTAATTTCCTCGACAAGTTGACTGTCGCCACTCTGCACTTTCAAATCTGCAAAGTCAATTAAACCAGTGTAATCATTTTCATCAACTCGGCACTCCAGTGGGAGGTCAAAGCTGTCATTTGCCGATCGAGATGCATACCTTGGCGGGAAATGTATCATTTCTATGGTGAAGCTTTCTCATGGAAGCGAAAAATCCGCACAGGCGATATGTTCGACTCTGAATAATGCATATATTCGACCTCCGGTGATTTTTTAATTGCTTCGCATTTTTTATGTGAAACATAATGCAACCCGTGAGAGCAAATAAATTGACAAAAATGTCAGTGGGCGAAAGTTGGGAGTAATGCGCATAGTTTGTGATTGTCCCCGTGCGTATCTGTTGAGTTGACAAAAAAAAAACACCTCTTTCGCAGATTATCTAAAAAAGCAAATCAATGCTCATTTTTACAAAGATTTATTTGTACTGGTGAGCGTGGGAATCTAGCATCTCTAACATAATCTTCAATTCTGACAAACAGTTAGTACTATGTAATACGAACATCCAAACACGATTACAATTGCCCAACGAAAGACGTAGTAACAAATACCGACACAGAGCAATGCGAAATGATCGTTTCGGCGTTTGTTAGGGGCATAGGACAGTAGGAGCTGGGGTCAACTTCGCGGACGGAATCCTTACAAAAAAGCCGGGAAGGAGGAAGGCGTTGTGTGTTCCTGAGTTATTCCTAAATACCCTTGTCCTGACACAAGAATAATTAAGGAATAACTGCAAAACTGTGGGACTTTACTGGCGAATAAGCAGTCGAGACTATGAATTAGGGTGGTAAATGACGAACGAGGCGCAGCCGAGTTCGTTATTAAGCCAAATTCAGAGTCGAGACTGTTATGAACCAGTAAAGTCGACCTCTGTAGTTTATTCCTAATCTACAACCCACAAATCAGGAATTACCCGAACGATTAGAGATATCTATATCTCTAGGTCTATATCTTTGTATCTCTAAACAGTAAATAAGCAGCTAGGTAACAATTGCGTTAGTTCGATCGAAGTGAATGCATGCGCACCATAATCAAAAAGATGGCAGGCGTGATGGGCGACTTCCGGAGACCGCATTACAAACCACGCATGCCGAACTGGAGGTTATGCGAGTGTGAACATTGGCGTTTCAACCCAATGCAACGAGCGACGCGTCGTTTCGCCCGTTTGTATTCCGTGCGGCAGTGCGCCATATGAGGGCGCGCGTATTCTGGAACAGGATCTGCGCGTGTAAACATAAACACCCAAAGGTTCACGCAACCTCACATTTGCGTTTGAAAAGTACTGCGTTTACTGATGACTCAGCAAATCGAGCAAGTATTCGATTGTTGTGTTACTCTGACCAGCTGCGTGTATTCCAAAATGACCGACAACTTGCACAAGTCTAATATAGGATACTGACTGTTTGTTGCAGAATAAAGGACAGTCGCGGACTGGGTTTAGCCAATCAGCATGTAGTATTCCGTAAAAACACGGAGTAGGCTTGTAGAATTGAGATTATGAAAAGACATGTACACGTTTATCATCACAAATTGCATCATATCGACAGAATGAGTAGGATGTAGAAATTACTGACTCAATTTGGACCAACTAATTTTTATTATTAATCGAGGCTCTATTATTTGGACATTTGCAGAGCTCAATGGACTTTGACTCAACTACAATGAGCGGTGGGTTTGATACACTTATAGGGACTGTCACTGAATGTTTTATTTGAGGTTAGAGTGGCAACAGTTATGTTAATGTGATAACGATTTCCAGTGAACTTAGGTATCAGGGTTTGTGTGACGCCTAAATCATGGCGGATGGTGGCAGTCGCTGTATTCAGTGGCGTCACAGAAGGGGGTCAGGAGGGGCAGCCGCCCCCTCTACACAGCCCAAGGGGCGCCGAATGAAAGTCCACAGGATTTTTCTCTCGAAAATAACATAAATAAATAAATAATAAATAAATAAATAATAAATAATAAATAAATAAATAAATAAATAAAAAATAAATAAATAAAAAATAAATAAATAAATAAAAATAAATAAATAAATAATTAAAAATGGTATAGCCCCCACAGGGGTAGGGTTGGCCATCAATTAGCCTATATATATGATGATATAAAAAGTCAGGTGATGGTTCAGAATCTGGGGCGCAAATCATTCCCCCCCCCCCTCTACGAGCATCCCTTCGTGACGCCACTGGCTGTGTGTGAGCGTGCTATTGGTACGGGGAGAAATGGATATGGTTTGCGCTGCGTGTAGCAGTTAGTACATAAGGTGACATGCAAATTTGGTTGTGGTATTCCTCCTGATGTCGCAGTAGTGCGGGTCGCTGCGGGTCTACGCTTATGCATTTTTCTTTCTTTTTTTTCTTTTTTATGGTTTACTTGCTGAGCAGAGGATCGAACCTATTCAAGGCCCAGCAAGGATGCAGACCTGGATATTGCACCTATTGTCAACTGCGAATCTCTCACCAGGTACACGGATAAGGCAATGCCTCTTTGGCGGTACCTTCATGTCGGGGTGGGGGGTAATCACACGCAGACGGCAACTTGCAAATTGCCTACCCCTCGTTCGTCCCTCCTCCAATCCCTTGTGCTGAGCGTCCAGCGAGAAGGCAACAGGTACCATGTTTAAAGTCTTTTGGTATGACCCGACCGGATATCGAACCTCGGTCTCCCGGGTTGAAGGCCTACGCTCTACCGACTGTGCCAACCACTCGGTAAAAAAAAATGCATGGCTTTGTATATTCCCTTTTTGTAGTGTGTGTGTGTGTGTGTGTGTTTTTCTTTCTTAATTCTCCTCCCGGTCTGTATAGCGAATGTTGCATATAACAGCTGTTGGCTGTATTTCTTTTTCTCTTCGTTGGCCCGTGGCCGTTTCTTGTCACGTTAAAATCACCCATGGGACTACTATGCTTTATCCGTTGTAACTTGGTCTAGTAGGACTACAGGGTGTTTCCTGTCCAATTCGAAATGTAGTTGTCAATATCTGTGGTCCTGAGTCTTAATGGGTTCAATTTTGTGTTTTCCCATTATGCATCGCCGTCATTTGTTGGAGTGCGGTACTGTGTGTCCCCACGTTACACCAATGCCCTCTTGAGAATATAACCGAAAGCGAAGTCCCGAAAGTTTAACAGCGTTGTTGTGTGTTCAATCCATTTCTGGAGTCCCCCTCCCCGTGTTACTTGTGTCCTGCAGCTGCGTAGATGAATATTAGTAAGTTGCGTCGGTGTCACCTGATACCATTTTTTGTTCAGGGAAAAATGCTTACACCCGCTTTTTGGCTTCAGGTTGTCTAAGCCGTTCTCTATTGATAATATACGAGATTGTATATTTCAGTACCTCTTTCCAACACGTACAGTATTACGTAGTTCACTGCATGGACGTTCCGCATCGTCAGCACATTATGCTATGCTAGAAAGAGGCGAAAAATGAATGACATGCTGATTTCAAATAACATTATATACTGAATCTATTTTTCAGATGATTTAGATAGATACATTGTTCCAGGGGTTTCCCCCTAGTTCGGACTGGTGCCAAACTATATACAAGAGTGACGAATTCGCCAACTCCGTGTCGTTTCCAGCGTCGTTCCCTATAGACAACGTGACAGTGACATACCATTCATGCACGAGTTCTGTCCTTTCACACATGATCGAGTCATCGTGTACACAAGTAAATTTCTCAAAATATTTTTTCTTTACAATTTTCACTCACATGTTAAGCTAATTTTGCTGAAACATCTCAGCGTTCACACTAGAATTACTGACGTGACGTACTTTCTGGGAATATAATCCCCATTCTGTCATCAGAGACTATTGCCCATATTGATTATGCATCGCTATCAGAGCTGGTGACATTTGATTGATCTAGTTCAATCAAGACTATCTGACCGCATGAAATATGGGGTGTATTGGATTAATAATTCCGCTGCAATTATTCAAGCTGGCTTAGGTATGAGTTACGGCGACGGTTTTTCTACAAGAGAGCGTCTACTGTCATCTTAGATCTCCTTTCACGTGAATGAAAACATCATGTCACTTGTATTATAAGGTAGGCATGAACCATTAATACAATACGTGTGCCTATACATACTATTATAGACGTCGCAGACAAAACATGGCGGACTCTCTGGTTCGTTTGCGTATAGATCAGTGGTGAATCACTAAACAATATGATCTCCTAACGCTGTTTGATTTACTATGTTAGGGAAGCACCAATCACGTCAAATTTGTAGTCTTTAAGTATACCCATTTATGCCTCTGACAACAGTTTTAACAACCAAATGTACCAGCAATTCTGAGTCTTGAACTAATGTAGTCCTTATCATGTTCTCAGTTGTAACTTCACGATTTTGGCTTTTGGTCATACAAAAACTAAAATATCTTCATTAGAAGTTAGGTCGAATTCGATCATGCCAACCACCTTGCAGTCAGCTTTTCTCGGGGTTTACAATACGTTCACCTCCTCAATACAATTATTGTTATAGGAATTTAAAATAAAATATGCAGGTCGACCCTAATTATTTGTTCTTAATCGATTGTGTTGAAACGATAGATTTTTTTTTATTCGAGACCCGTCAGTCTTTGCCAATAACAATTGAGTTTTGCACGCTCATAAAAGAAAAAGGTACAGAACAAATCACTAAATAGGTCATAGTAGGCTTACCGTGCTCACAAGGATTCTACAGTTTAGCCTCTGTCGTCGTGGATAAAAAGTTGATCTTTTCTAGAAATATTAGGAGTCATGTACTTACAATATATATATGTGGGAAGTATAACGAGTATAAACTTGATCGAACCTTGTGTAAGTTTTCATGTAATGATCGAAAGGTAACGATATGTCATATCAAACTTCATTCGGTGCGGATGTATGTGAAAATCGCAATTTTTACGAAAAGATTTTCATTTCAGAAAAGGATCAACTGAAATATGATGCAGAAAGACAATTGATGTAGCCAGGCGCGTACCGAGAGATTTGTCTTGGGGGGGGGGGGGGGGGGGGGGGGCAAGGGAAGTGTGCCCTAAAAAATGGCATCTCCCTCCCTATTGGAAAAATAAGTACAATTTATGGGGCCTCCTAGACCACTTGCTGCTGCATATTTGCTAAATATCATCTGCAAAACCTCTACTGAGCTGCAAGAAAGAAACATTTTTTGTGTTAAAAATATTGATCACTTGGGAACTTGGGAAAGATTTATTGTTAATCGAGACCCGTCAGTCTTCGCTTTCGCTAATAACACTGAGTTTTGCACCGCTCAAAAGAAAAAAAGGTACAGAACAAATCACTAAATAGGTCATAGTAGGCTTACCGTGCTCACAAGGATTCTCAGTTTAGCTCTGTCGTCGTGGATAAAAAGTTGATCTTTTCTAGAAATATTAGGAGTCGTGTACTCACGCTATATATGTGGGAAGTATAACGAGTATAAACTTGATCGAACCTTGTGTTGTAAATTATCATTAATACAATACATATAGTCACACGCCCCCAACTGGAAAAAGTGAAAATGCGACAGCTAGTATAGGTATATGCATTATTCACACTTGCCACATCGTGTAACCCATGATGTAGGAATTTGTACATACTATACTCACAATTGCATGAGTGATCATGTATTAATATATTCATTGAATACCTCGAGTTAGAATAAATTTGATGGATTCAGGGTAGTCAAGTTCATTCGACTGCATATGGGAAAAAAAAGGGGTTGGACTACTAATTACTTATGGGGAAATTACTCCTTGGCCGCCAATGCAATTTTAGGACTTGAATAGGCGCTTTAAACGAAAATGTGGATGTGAAAAGATTCATTTCGTGAACGATTGCATCACTTGCAGTACGTTGTTCGCATTTACGTCCACATTACTGCCGAGGGAACAGATTAATCAGGGAGTCAAAATATTATGGAATTGTTGTCTCTTTAAATCTGGTTCCTGATTAATGTTCCATTCAGTCTCTGAATATTCGAGAGAATAGCATCAATGTTATGAAAATGAATGCCCTCGTCGATACCTCATTACAGAGGAACTTGAGTCAAAGTTACGTACTCAAGTCCGTTCTATTCTTAAGAAAATGGTGATCAAAAATTAAAAAAAGCGGCCGGCCGCAACAAATGTATATGCCGCACCAATACTAATACCTCGTTTAATGTACTTTTTTATATCAGTCAATAAAATAGATTACTACAGTATGGGTAGCTTCGCAGCTGGGGGTGGGGGGGAGGGCATTAAATGAAGGCTGAATAAAACTTAATAAAATAAAACGGTACAAGTTACAGGGCGAGGTGCGCAATCCATGAAGGACATCGTTACGTGTTGTCTCTACTAGGCGAAATCCTATTAGTTCCAGTAGTAATCGAGAGGTCATATCAAAACTTCATTCGGTGAGGATTATGTGAAAATGAAATGCATTTCTCACGAAATATAATTTCATATCAGAGACGGATACAACTGAAATATGAAGACAATAGAAAGGCAGCAATTCATGTATATGAGCCGTGGAACAGTTAAACATGGCTTCATGAGTAAATGCCTCGCAATGATGAGAGCCCATCGATGCCGCATCGTGAACGTGGATATTGTGCCTATTCGGTGTGTTTGTTTTTATCGGGTGATTTTTTTTTTGCTTTTCGTCTGTGCCGAGGCCCCTAATCCCAACTCTGCGAACCGAATTACATTTTGGTCGATGATTTCCCTGTCTGCGCTCTGACGTGCCTGGGCATTTATGGAGGAGTCAAACCAAGCCTAGCATCTGCAGTCTGCACCTATAGAATCCTTGCTGAAGTTTAGAAGCGAGATTCAAGGCGAACCGACTCCATAAAGATTGCTCTCTTAAGATAAAATAGTATTTTCCGGTGTTCATCGTTTAGGGCCTATTTGAGGGGGAAATAATGCACCGTATGAATTACAGATTTTGTTTTTCAATACTAACTGAAAATCATGATAATATTTATGGCTTCTGTAAATGTAGGTAGCCTAACCACTGCTCCTTCCCAAAAAGGGACGGATTTGGGTATGCGTGATCTCTTAATCGGTGATATCTCTCAAACTGTCAATACTTAAATTAAGAGAGATAACGATTGAGGTCTACCCCATTCAGCCATCGATGGGCATTCTCAAAAGTAATAATGAATTCCGAGGTGTTTCTTGATCAGATGCGGAAAGGCAATAGTAAGCGGCCCCATTATCCTCAGAACATTTTAAACTAAGAATCACGCATTTCCAGTATAAATCACTCCTTCATGTCAAGGCAAAAAGTCAAGAATGGTCAGGGGAACATTTGAACCCTTCGGATTACGTACACCTTTTTAAGCCAAACCTTCCGCTCAAAACTTTCGAGTGATGGAACGTATAATAATGAAAATGAATTGTGAAATGCAAACCACTATAACGACATTAAAAAACCATAGATATTCGATGGTACGGTTATTTGCGGCAAGCGGAGAAAGATCGCAATCCATCTCTCTATTTGATGAACAATTGTATTAAACATGCATGAATACTTCAATCAATTTTGGCGCTCAGAAATTGGGCGACGTATTGTATCGATCCCTGAAGTGAATATTCAAAGATTGGGTGTGGTAAATGGATTGAATTGGTAGCGGACAAACCTTCAAACGGAAATCCATACATGACAAAGCATATTCGCGCCATTTCACAGGAAGTCCCGTCCGAGATATGTTCGAAATATTTTTCTTCTTCATTCCGAATGCCAATGCCAGAAAATCTCAATTGTTTGGGATTCTCTTCCTTCTTAGTAATATTTAACCATCGTGAGAAGCTGTTTCCAAATATATCAACTGTTGACCATCCGTGACAATTTAGCTTTAACCAGTCAAAATGAGAAAGACTCTTTACACCCCTGTTACTCAAGTAAAATCGTTATACTATGCTGACAGAAGATCCAATGATCTTCCGACGGAGTATTGACCATATTCATATTAATACTTCCCAGTAATGGGAAGTGATAATTATGAAGAAACGAAATCGGAAACCTACGAATTTTGTCATTTAATTTGCCATAGCTAGACATTGTTGGCTTTACTTTTATTTGCTGTTTCGACCTTCGTTTCACTCCGTCCAGTTACAAATTAGACCGAATTTCCAAGTATTAGGCCATCAATCGGGTAGAAAATCAGCAGAAAGGAATAGCACCAATAATGAATTCAGGGGGAACCAAACAACAAATAGGTTGTTTTTTGTGGAAGGGGGGGGGGGGGGTGTTATTTCCAGCTATATTTTGATAACTTTTCCCTAATTGCAACTTATTCTGAGATATTCGCGTAGGTCAAGTTTCAATAACTGGTGATGAGGTACCAGCGTACTGAACGATAACTACCACCGCTTCTGCCTATTCATCATCTGCAGTCTTCGCGTTATAGTCTTTGTAACAACCAATCATATGCCCTTTTATCCACCTTCTCTCCTGATTGATGTACCTACAGAAGTCACAGACGGAGCAATTTTGTCACGTACGGGACATTACACACTGTATGCATGGAGGTTTCTGTTGGACCATAACAATATTACATTGAGGGAAATGTGTAGTCTGTCCATGGTATTTCGATGTGGAAGGTATAATTACTTGAACGCCCTCTTTTCCGAATAATAACATTAACATTTGAAAAATGGTTAACAACAGAGGTCTGTGACATTCGTAGGTGTCTCGTCCGTGGCGTCATTTTTTTTCAGTTGGGTGGTGTTCAATCAAACATCATTGAATTGTTGGATGAAAAGGAGGCCAGGTTGAACAAAGATCATATGTAGACCCCTTCTCACCTGTCAAATAATTTTCATATCACTCACAGAGGAATTGGCTCGACTCAAATATGTCAAATTCATATGCCCATCCTTCAGTCATCCTGGGGAATACAACATCTAGTTTTCAGTGTTCGATCACACTGAGGATGATGAAGCGTACCGTACCTTATTGTAATCACTGGTTTGTCCTATCATTAAGGTCTGTCGCCTCTCCAAGTCACTTTGGTGGAAATTTATTTGGTGAAGCAGTTCAGTAAAGGCAATGCCTTGCTAGCAGGCAGAAAAGTCTCCACACTAATGTTTAATAACTCTCCAAAACATCTGAGTAAAAGTCACCCAAAAATGAGTCAGGACGTAACCAAACCAGATTTCTTGGTCGATGTTTGACCTTGTTGAGTTATGATTTGACCCCGCACTTGGGTCAACATTCGACCCGAACAATTTGGGATGGTTCCCATTGGCTAAATTTTAGGTCAATATTGACGCCAATTTTTTCTTAAGTGGTTCTAAACTGTAGCTAAAGAGGTGGGTGACTTGCCGATATTTTCAATTCAGGGACACTAAGTAAATACGTTTTTGCACAGATGCAAATATCGACCACTGATTGGCTGAATCTGACAATTAATGGCGCCCAACGGGGGTTGGCAACCAAGTAGCAGCGGAGCGGACGGAAGAAGCTCCTCTAATAGATGTTTTTGGAAGTCCAACTTGCTACGTTTCGATGTTAACGTGCAATGAAGAGGGAGGTTGGGGCGTCCTCTCACGTACGCGATAAGGTAGCCACAGTAGCGACAGGGCACTCCCAAAGTAGTAAGCTTACACAAGTCGGTACAGAGCAATCCCAAAGCAGCCAGCTTGCACAAGTTGGTAAACGATGTTCGCGGAAGTCTATTGCTAAGTCTTCTCATGTACGCGATAGGATAGGGTAGTGGTACATACATACATACATACATCATACATACATACATACATACATACATACATCATACATACATACATACATACATACCTACATACATACATACATACATACATACATACAAAGTCATGTATTACAATTCCAAGTCCCACATGCAGGCGACAATCACAAACAGGAACGAAACAAAGTTCCGTTTGGTAAATGACCACATAATGTATTCATCTAATTCGAGAGACTGCAAATATGATCGGAATTTCCGGTGATTACCCTCGCGATTCTTAACACCCTACACTGTTTTTTTTTTTTTCAGTTTTGGGGTGGTCGTCATCTCGTCCATTCCTTGTGCGAAGCACTCTACACATCATTTTTTTTCTGGAAGACCTGGCCAGAATCAGGCCAGGTAATCTTCAGGTTAGGGTTCCATACGTGCGGATGTCGAATAAGTGTGAAAATCGAATTATTATGTTGATAAAGAAGCGAATGAACATAAAATGAACTGTTTGATGAACCCGAAAGACCATAAAAAATGTAGCAGCTCACGTATACGGACGTTGATTGACTTCAAGATGTTCCTCGAATCCATTGTCTGGTGTGGCATCAACGCTGTTTTTCATGCTGTGTTTTTCTTGCCTACCCAGTGTTCGATCTATTCCATTTGGAATAAATTTTATCCAGTGGAAAACATCTCCTCCATTAACTGCACAACGAATACAGCATATAAGAAAACTTCAACGGCCCGTGTTCCCGTGAATTAGAGATTCATGAAGTCATGTCGAACTCCGCATGACACCATGAACTATCGAATCCCCACCTCATTCATATTACAGACTGTACAATGAAATGTGTCAAAATAGGTGCACGTGTTTATGGAAAGACCGGGTTAGTGTTTTCAGTAGCGTAACAGATAATTTTGTCTCCTGGCGACGGGGGGAGGGGGGGGGGTTGAGTCGAACCCAAGGAAAGGAGCCCCTCAAGCATGGCCTCACCCTCCCTATTTGTAAATATACAATTTTCCCTAAAAAAAGAAAATGCCCTCTTTCCCAACTGACAATTTCACATTTAACGCACCCGCATCTATGGGATTCCTAGCCCAAGACGCCCTAACCACTCAATGATATAGTCGATTCTAGATAGTATGACTTCCAGTCCAAGAATTAAACCTAGTAATAAAAAAGTTAATTTTGCTGAGAAGAACCTCACAAAACATATCATCGTTCTGAGAATCAACAAAGAGAACCTAGTGTTGGGCATATGAATTCAGGTAAAATGGACAAGTGGAATAAATATGATTACAATTTGGAAGTCCAAACGAAACCAAAGGGTGATATCAAACATAATCATAAGCCTGCACACTCTAAAAAAGTTGGGTACAAATACCACCTGGGTAATTTGTTCTAATAACCCGATCTAGGTAATTTTTACCCATTTTGAGTGAATGTTTAAACAGGCTGGGTGAAACAAATTGCCGCAGGTGGGTATGTGACCCACATTTTTCCAGAGTGGCAGCAGGTTTCAATTGCTCTTCGTACACGGGAGTGGAAACCGAAAACCTATTTTATTAAGATAAGATGTAGGTATCGTTTCAGAAAAATAGTTAATAAAGATAGTCTTCGAATGGAGAGCTACGTATATAAATTAGCAGCCTATACGTTGTCCAAAAACGATACAACGCGGAGCTACGAAATGTCTATATCCGGCAATTGTTTTTGCGAAACTGTACGGCTTTTGTTGAGTTTTCTGATAATATTATTTGTCGGGTCATTGCTATTATTTATTGTTTTAAATTTAATCTTGGAGTGTACGTGCATGATGAACATTCATCAATCGATTGGGAGTGTTTTGTTTGGGCACATAACACACTCAACCAGTCCTTACATTGGCTGTATGCAATAGTCAAATGGATAAATGAGCTGCATATGATTTGTATAAACACGACTGTACTGACCCGTTTTGTAATACACGCTGCAATTTGTACTAGCTGGCCCCGTTTGTCATAAAACTGGCCCGTTTTGTAATAGCTGGCCCGTTTTGTAATAAAAATTAGCCCGTTTTGTAATAAAAAGCTAGCCCGTTTTGTAATAAATTTTGGCCCAACTTTGAATGAAAAAGCTGACCCGTTTTGTATTAAACGCCGCAATTTGTAATAAACCTTTATATGGAACACTGGGCTGGACTTAGACCCGGACATTCCCATATCAATTACAGTAAAGTATCTCTATAAGCTGAGAGGAGGAAATCGCTTTGCTGATAAGCATGCTGGGGAGCACATGCAAAACTGTGATTATCTTAGTCCGATACTTCTCAGTGCGATAAGTTTTCAGTCCGAGACCGCGTTCATTCCGAAAATAACAGAATCCATGTTTCAGGTCCGACAAGCTTCAGTCCAGAAAGTAGAAAACACTCGTCAGTTGGAAAATAGAATTGGCGATTTCAGTCCGACACACATTCGGTCTGAAAGTAGAAAATTGTGTCAGTCGGAATATAGAACGTTTTCAGCCCAAACGTTCCAGTCCGAATAAGTCTTCAGTCCGAAAACACTGACACGTCGTCAGTCGAAAAATAAATAACGTGTTTAGTACGACAAGTATGCAGTCCAAAAACGCATATCCATTAATTTTGCGATAAACTGCAACTGTTACAACAGACTTTGTATAGTGGCGATATACCTTATCGACAATCACGTCACCTAAGGGAATGTCTGTTTGACGGCATAACGAGTTCGAAGCTTATTCGTAAGACGACATTGCCCCGTAAAGCTTGAAAATGGTTCGGACTATAGAAACCTGGCTTTGACTTGAGTTACTTTCGGACTGACGGGAGTATTTCGTTTTCGGACTGAAGGCGTGTCGGAATGAGGCGTGTCGGACTGAAAGCGTGAAGACGTTCATTCTCGATTCGATTTCGATTTATTCCGCTTCCTACAATGACAATACATTATAATAAAACAAAAGATGGGGGATTAATGCAGGAGGCAAAAAGAAAGCTTGTACGAGTGAACCCCCTAACAAAAACTAATTACACAATGCAGAGTAAACACACCTCCACAAACCCCACCACCACCCCTACCTCAATTACACCTAACATCAGAAATATTGTTTACCCAGCAAAATATACTAACTCCCTAGAAGAAAGCAAATGATTTTTGTAGGAACCGGATATGAAACAAAACCAGAAGGTGCACTCTTGACAAAATTGGGAGCTCATTTTCCAAAGTTTAGCCCCGCAAATCTAACAGATTTCTCAAATATCGCATTATTAGGATGGGGAATTCCAAAGCAAAGTTGCTCCTAGTTCAAATACGATTGTTACCACGTAAAGATGAAGAATAACTTGGAAAACGGCGGAAGACTATCCCTCGACCACTTATCGTAAGTACCAAGCTGAAGATTATAGATATCATTGAATTTGAGTAATTCCGCTGTTGAATAAGGGGCGGTAGAGCCTAAAATTTGAACTGGTAATAATGCGAAGCGCCCTCTTTTGTAAACAGTAAAATTCTGGTGATAGAAGTTGAATGGGTGTTACCCCCAAATAATTAGATGGCAGTAAGAAAGCGGGGAATAGATCAAGGCATTGGACAACGAAGGATGAGTGTCCAAAGGACAAATGATCTGAATTTTATATAAAATTCCGATAAGTTTTCGGCCACCCTGTTAAAGATTACCATATATATGGGTCTGCTAATGATTAGACTAGAATCAAGAGAAACTCCAAGAAATTTTGCCGCATGACTCTAGAAATATCTATGTCGTCAATAGTAATAGTTAAATTATTATTAAAGCGATATTGTACCGGATGAAAAAATACAAAGTTTGTTTTACTTGTATTCAACGACAGCCTGTTTGCTTTAAACCAATTGGAAAAACTTTAAAGCTCCGTGATTTAATATGGCAGTATGTAAAGATCTTCAGACTTGATAAATACTAGTATACTGCAAACAGGGACAAAACTTACCTTATCAGAACAAAGCGGAAGATCATTGATATACAATGAAAACAAGAGGGGGCCCAACACAGAACCCTGGGGAACGCACAGGAATAGCATGATGAGAGGAAGCATGGCCAAATTGCTTACGATCAGTGAGATTACTACGGACCCAATTGTGTGCTACGCCACGACAACCGAATGATTGCGTACTTAAAAGAATCTTTGTTTACGGTATCAAATGCATTGAAAGTCTAAAACACCCAACTAAGAATACGGCGTGTCATTAAAACCTTGTAGGATATAGTCAACAAGATCAGTAGCGGCTAGCGCAGTAGTATAATTTTTACGAAAACCAAACTGGACAGCAGTAATAATGTTATGTTATTACAAACGAAGAAGCGTATAGAACAGTTCTCAACACGCATTTTATGGACAATTTGGCAAGATTGAGATTGGTCTGTAGTTGGAATGTAAACTTCTCTCCCCTGATTTAAACCCAGGAATACGCTTTTTTTTTTTGTTTTGCATTTTCACCTCTCGAGGAACGGGTACCAGTGACAAGAGATAGATTAAAGATATGCGTAAGAGGTGAACATATTGCAAAAAAGGCCTTGCGCAAAATACTCATGGGAACTTTGGCAACACACTCGACGTTCTGTTTTCGGACTGAATGCGGTTTTCATTTTCGGACTGAATACGTGTCGGACTGACGATGTCGGCATGTACCCTTGAACGATTGGATAGTCAACGGTCTGCATGAGCCCACCCCCCTATCCAAGAATTCCCGACTACCCAGGCTACTAAGCATTGCTTACACGATTATAGAGGATACTTACTGGAAAATGGATAGCGGATCGCCCGGAGTCTAAGTTCAGCCCAGTGTTCCATACAAGTGAGTTATACATATTGCGGCAGTTTTATTACAAAACGGGCCAGCTTTTTTTTTATTACAAATTGGGCCAGAAATTTATTACAGAACGGGCTAGCTTTTTTTATTACAAAACGGGCTAATTTTATTACAAAACGGGCCAGTTTTATAAAAACGGGGCAGCTATTACAAATTGCAGCTTTTATTACAAAACGGTCAGCACACGACCAGACATAATTACCCAAGGTTCACCTGGCACTAATTTGCACGAATGTTAGCTTCTTTCCTTTTTTTGCGCGAAAATGTAATGTTTGCAAAATCTATTCCTGAGTAACCCAAGCCAAAAAACTCAGCCCATTTTAAAACATGATTTGTTTCAAAGTGAAATGCCACACGTTGACATTATCTGTACTCAAAATAATAATCCACTAGTTAACAACAGCTGGCTGTCAGACATTGTCGTTCTTTTGTCGTAATTGCTGGAAGTTCATCACAGGTCAGGAATTAGATCAGCCGAAGAGCCATAGTTAAACAGCCACGAAATGACAAGCAATGGATTGCAAGCACGGGAAGCTCGTGTCAATGGACAGATACAAGGTATTTCGGCATAGGTTGATTCAACTTTATCCCTAACGCAAAGAGGAGTTTGGCTACAACTGATCTTATACATTTCAAACAACCACAATCACAGCAGTCGATGCAAAACATGCGTATCAATAAGGAATAGTACATTCTCTCCACAGGACATACACGGATTATCCTATCGGTCAGGGACAGTTGTTCAAGTACTGATCTATAGGACATTTCCTGCACGGGCCTCCCATCGCAATCTACTTGAATGAAAGTGGCAATTTCCGTTTCAATAAGCCACGATCATTTCATTCAGGGTAGAAATTGAAAGTTGGGGTGCGTAGGTGACTGGAATGTGAAAACACCGAGGATGGGTTAGTTTGGACAATGTTCTGGGATGGAGAAATAAGGTTACAGCAGTTAGAAAGTGAGATCTATGGTCCATTTCTCTGCAGGTTATAGTCGATAATTGGATTTCAGGTAACGCATCATTACTTGCACTAAACGTCGATCATTTGTATTAGATTTCCGAAATAGCACGCCTTCAAAGTTGTACACTTGGTAATAGCATTTAGTATTAATCGAATGTACCCTCATCCGAATCTCATGCATAACCTGCAGTGGCTTTCTAGTAAGAAATTTAGATGGAATTGGACAAAACGTCCGTGTGCAAGAATGTAGGCCTGAACCGCCAGTTATATGACTCATACTATTACATTAAGGAACAGTTAACTCCTACAGGCATGAATCAGCGACTACGGTTCTGTAAGAATTGTTTAGTCTGATCGGTCAGAAGGGCCGGAGGAGATATTGTAGTAGTTAGCTATTTCACCTATATTCACTGTGAATGCTGGTTGCCATATTAACGTTTGCTATGGTAACAATATGGTGGTTGAATACTGTGATGTGAGGGGATACCCTAGGTTGGGGTAACCATGGGTGCACGTTTCCCGCAAGAGGTGCACCGAGAAGGTGGCCCGTAGTATGTGTACGGTAAGGGTGCGTGTGGTGGGGGGGGGGGGGGAGAGGGGGATAAAAACAACGGGTATTTGGGTATATGGTATGGTGTGTCTCTGTGTGTATGTGTATTTCGTTTCAATCAGATTTTATGGTTTTCCTCAAAGTTCCAGTTCGGAGTAGCCGAAAATCCTTAAACTTCACACACGCATTATCTCTCAAAATTAATCGAAATTCATTTCACAAATTCTTTTCTTATATAAGCCAGTTCCAAGGTAGGATGATTTGAAATAAAATTATGAAAAAAGGCACAAATTACATTTTCTTTTCAATGCAATTAGCCGAAAATTACCAGCAATGTGGATTTCAAGAGGGGACTTGATTGTTTGCCAAGCTTCAGAGTTTTCTTCGAAATATGTACAAATCATCAAAACAAAGGTTTACAGCATTTATGTGAGAATTTCCTAGAATCTCTATGAATATCCATTTTCTTAGGAGTGTGGGGGGGACTGCTGTTTTCAGAAATTATTTGGATAAATTCCTACTATTTGCAACTTGCAAGATGTTCGGGAATAGGAAGACAGACTAGTTCCACATTTACGGATGCCGATGAGATCCTAAACTCCGCGGGGATTACCTTCTCGTTTGTTTTCTATTCGAAGTCATCTATAGTCTATGTAGTCATGAAGGATATGTGATGTTAGCGTTTGTGTGTGTGTGAGAGTCTGTGTGTGTTTGCCTGTGCATGTGTGTCTGTGACGCTAACACGGTAACTCGAACACCCGCTGAATGGACGAAGCTCATACTTGTATTTTTGTTTCCCATAAGATGACAGGGGGCCTCTTGTTTGCGGTCATGTCGGGTGTCATTTGAGGTCTGAAAGTTGAAATTTGGTGTGTACTTTTCATATGGGGAGCACAAAACGCTATGGGTTTTTTTTATGTTGACCTGGGGTCCGTTTAGGGAGACTTTGGGTAATTGTCAGAAATGATATTCCTGCCAATTTTTGACTATTAATTACGGTCGAATACCTCGACCGAATCTGGCTGGATGGAGCTCACACTTGTACGTGGTACCCAGTCTGAGTACATAGACCTCATTGGGTTTGGGGGGTCCATTTTAAAAGACATCGAGGCCACACAGGTCAAAGTATTAGAGCTCTATGACCACAATAAGTTAGCAGAGGTCGAAGTATGAAAACGTGAACACAACAAAACCAGATTGCTCAGGATCGGTCGAGGAATCACTAAGCCTCTTGGCTTGCTGTGTCAATTGGGGCAGCATGTGGATATATATCAATCACTATTAATATTTTAAGAAAATATTGCTAAGGGCAATATTTTACAGTAATCAAGTGGAGTGGTTTTCATTCACTTGATCTAGGTCGGTATGTAGGGTGAGTAGGTAGGTAGGTGAGTAGGTTTAACGCTATTGACTCTTCAACCTTATTGAGAGTCGAATCGCACAATGCGACAGACAACGCACACACCAGCCAGGACAACAAATTTTGAAGATGTATGTATCCACCAAACTGTTCCGAAATACTCCTTGGTTTCGAATTCTGCAAACTGGGTGAATAAAATCGCAGACAAAGTCAGCCGATGTGTTCAGTGTAACCGATCCTAAACAAGGAGAATATATGATTTTTCAGTGTTTGGTCGTCGCGCAGTCCAGATCCGGTATCTGGCGCATGCTTCTACATTTGCTGTCATTGTTGTCCGATCTAATCATGCGCCAACAGGGTATAGAGTCGGGTGTCGTCATCTTAGATCAACTGCTGATAACGTGCGACTGATAATATCTTCCCAAGAAGAGGTTTCCTGATGATGAATGTCACTGGTTCAATAGCAGAGCTCTGAAGGACTCTACACTTGAAACACGAGAAGTTTAATTCTTACATGCTATTTATTCTGACAACTTTAAATATCTTTGCCATATATGACTGTATGACGAGTACCGTTTTGAAAATAACATATTTTATCAGCAGACGGTGCAACACATGGCATATGGTTACCAGCCAACCCACTATATCAGACTACAAATCGGGAAAGGCTTCACGGAAGCGATATGCATTCAACTCGCTTTGAATTGCTATATTGCAGGAATATGCACGGAATAGTTTGGGAAACGATTATCTTCCTAATAAGGAGTCAGTGGAGTCAATGGAGTTTTAGCCTAATTATTCAACGAACAGAACCTGCTTTGGGTGTGGTGCAGTGCGTACCATGGAGGGGGTTGGGGTTCAGCACCCCCCCCCCCGCCCCCATGACCCAAGTGACCAATAATTGTTAACACAAAAACTGATTTTATGCAGTTCAGTAGAAGTTTTGCAGCTGTTATTCAGCAAAGATTGCCGCCGCCAGCATTTGTTTAGGGCCCATAAATTGTACTTATTTGCCTATAGGGAGGGTGAGGCCATTTTGGGCGTAAGCGCTAGATAAAGTACACGTTGAGAATGTGAGCGTGAAACCACGCTGCACTGTAGCCGAATTACGCGCGGCATATCAGTACAACTAATCTCGCTACAAAAATAATAATAATGAAGTCTAGTATCAGCGCAAACTGTGTTGACCAAAGCTATCATTATTATTAAGCTCCAGCAGCGATTCTTCCGGCGAAAAAGCACACTATCTGTCGGAAAAATATTCTCACCGAATCCATTATCAGAGCGAGTCAGAGAAGCAAATTCCAGATGGATAAGAAAACATGCGACCCTCGAATAGAAAAAAAAAACATGTAACTCGAAGCTACGGTCGTTGAGTCACAGTCCGAGAAAGGTAAAATTCCTACGTTATTGCATGTAGCCGTAATAAATAGGTCGTTGACATTATTGCAGACGTGAATTCCCAGCCTTTTTTTTTTCCTGCCAGGGGCCATTGTAGGTCATAAGTGAGATTCAAATAAACGTCACATGACTGTGCAATGAGGTGTTTAACTGAGGCGAAATTTCTCTCGACAATGGGAGATAATGCTGGTCCAATAGCTAACTACATGTCAGTATAACCAATACTGTACTGTTTTAGTTTTCAGCAAAACTCGTGTCGGCTGCGTTGCTACGCGGTCTCGACCTCAAGGCGAACGAAGTGGAAGGAAGTGAGAAGAAGAGAAGCATAGGTGAAGTGAGCCTTTCCGCGGTTGTAGTGTAGTAATGATATGATAATTTTATGGTGGCGAGAGTGGGTACGTGGTAGTCTATACGCATACACAAGCTGCACAAAAAAATTTTTCACGACGTAAACCAAAGACCATTCGTAACTCTACCAGCGAAGATAACAGAACCTACCAACAGGTAACTTTACAACTTTTCTATCACACTAATCATCACTAACATCGTGACTAACCTATGGAAACTGGTGTCAGTGTTTTCGAGGAGCAGTGACAGTTTAAACATCAGTCGTAATGATAACCCTTTAGAGAAAATGTTGTCTGTACTCCCGGATTGACGTCCGGGATTAGTTGGGGAATGTGCACTAGCAGATGTGAACTGGCCCGTTCAGGCAGAGTTTAAGCAAACAAAAGAAACTTGTCCGAATGTACGGAGTGCTCTAGATGTGTATTTTCTCCATCAAATAGTCCCTAAATGCAATCGAATATCGGCAAGTATGAATACAGTATTCCACAGCTGAATTGACCGCCTAGAGGATGGAACACCCCATGTTTTGGCTGCAGTACACCTCTATGTTTACACTGGCAACCGAGAGTTATTTAGCCTATAATGATCGTGTGAATACCTATTGGCGATGCAATTGGAGGGGTGGGCAGCTGCATCCCCTTGAACCGATTCAGTCACCTCAGATGATCAATTTCCACATAGGCGAGAATGACTTCCAGGGCACAAGGTAGGAATGACATTCATTATCTGTAAATAAAGTGATGATGTATACCTTATGTTATGGATTACCGTACTTCAATACACTTGGAGTCATAAAAAATTCACATGTTCGCACATTCCTTCCCCTTGGGGGATATTTATTCCACAATTGGGAGGACTGATCTACTTCAATATAAAGCCAATTTGCGAAAGTTTACTATCACCACATATGGTCATTTGACAGGCATGCGCAATGTCAAGCTTGGGAGGCGATATGCTGCTCCGAAATATTTTATAGTTTCACCGTCTCTGATGAGGCATACACTCTAAAAACAACAAGGTCAAATTGACCCATAACTGAATTTCAATAAATCGTCCACCCAAATCGGGTCAAATTGACCACAACCTGGGTGAAACGATGACCCCCAGAAAATTGTTTGGGTCAAACCGACCCAAATGGCAGTACTGTGTACACTACTGATAACATTCCCGAACTCATATCATCAGTGATGTCGCTCCATGAATATCGATTCCGATGACTTCACCTATGAAATTGCATTGAAATACAATCAATAGCAGTCTAGTATTCACCATATTTAGCAATTTGGAGGTAATTCTTTCTCATCTATCTTCGGATACGTTCGAATGACTGTGCGGTTCATCTGGATCAATCATTTTCCGTGATGAATGAGTACCGTTATCGTTATCACATCGATGACTTATTGTTATAAACTGCAATGCGATTGAATTGTGACATTTTGAGAAAATTCCGCTTGAACGTATTGCGGTTCAGTTTGATGGATTTCCTACCGTCAAAGTATAGTCGGCCGGTGATAAAAAAAAAAAAATACTGAGCAAAATGCAGGCTTGAGATGAGAGTTCACGAATTAATGAGGAATATACGTTTGAATTCTATTGTAACAAAAATGTGCAACAAATTACACCTCCATTTCGCCACTTAATTACGTTTTATATCTATTTAAACTACAATTTCTTGACACGGATGGTCCATATTACATTACAAAAGGAAGCATTGGAGGAAGAACAATTGAATTAAATGGGCAAGTTACACCCCTCTATCGAAGAGCTTGCTACATGATACTGTTTTCGTTAATATTCCATAAAGAACAGGTCATCTCTCCTCAAATATCAACTACCCAGGCTATGGATAATCTGACCCATGCACAGTGTAAACGCACACTGGGCACACTCACACTGCTACCTCCGTAAACTCCGGGATCCATCCACGGAGGAAGCGGAAGATTGATGTACAATTCGCTCACAGTCTTATCAATATGTCGGAAAAACCTGGAACGTACAAATCCACTACATTACAGCAGGACCCCGAGGCGAAGATCGAAACCCAGAACCCCCCCCCCCCCCCCCAACTGCGATAAAATACAGTCACCATGTGAAAATGTACGGTGACTGCTTGGGATTCGAACCCGAATGTTTGCTTGCGAGGTTTCACCGATACACCACTCTCCGCTAGTTCTCCCTCTCCTCTCCTCTCACTCCCCCCTGCCATTCTTCCGCTCTGTAGAGCTCTCGGCCAACAGAGTACTAAAAATATATTTTGTTCCATTCATATTCTTCATAAATTGTTTAATACCTCACCGAGAGGGGGCGGGTGGAGGGGGATGTAGCTAGACATGTCTATGCTTCAGCGATCAACACAGCGCGTCAAAACGATTAAATATTTGGGTGTTCAGCAGGATGAAAATTTACTACACGACCTCTTTTGAACCCACTAGATTACAGGGAGGGATGTCATCTCTTGAGACGGCCCTGAATTGACCTTGTAGAACCTAAATAACCCTCCTATTCACCCATCACGAATTAGTCATCGTTCCTCCGTTATTCTGAAGTATATTTCACAGTCGATCGAGACATCCCTCGTGGATGCTCATTTAAACAAACAGTAGCTCGCCAAAATGAAACAGTAGATTACTACGTTCTGTATCTTGGACTTTCGGACATTTCCGGTTCCCATTTGCGGTCTCTCAAAATCTGAAAACGGAAATTAACACTCATGTTCCAGTATATGAGTTGTCGCCATTGTAAATAGGTATCTTATAAGCCATCGAATCATAAAACATGTACGGATATCTCCAGGAGGTAAAAGTTTGAACAATTTCGTTCAACGAGCTGACGAGAGAAGCGTAGTTGCAAAGAATCGTTCAAACAAATTAAAACATCTGTACCAGCTGCACGATTAGAAAACGTTTATTATTTGTTTTATGAAACACCCACGACGAAATAATTGACGACACGTTATTTGTAAGTTTATGTAATCGGACTTGTTTCGAGAGCTGTTTTTTTTTTTGATACGATATAAGTATAGCGCAAGGACCGCGGAGACAAGAGGGCTGCGGGGATGCCCCGCACTTTTCTGCAATCGGCATTGGCGCCTAAATTGGGCGTGCCTGTGATTGGGTAAAAATATGTTAGCCTACTAATTTCAGGTATACAAAAAATAAATATGGACAATGACAAATTTTCTGGACTTGTTCGCCAAAACGAGACACTTACTTGGGGATATAAAGCAAAACATTGAAGGGGATGACTCAGCCATTGGCGAAATTCTCAAGTGCCCACGAGATGGACCGTCCGTGCTACCTGTTTCTTCCCCGTATTCCCTGGAAACTACGAAGCGCTACTTGAAGATTGGACTCTTTGTCTTGAAACTCGGTTAGACACCGATGTCCGCGGTCGCATCATTGGCTGTCTGGCACAGATGAACAGTTTCGACTTTCTCTTCGGTCTGCACTTGGGGGAGCTGTTGTTCGCACATACGGACAACATTTCCAAAACGTTGCAAAAAAGACCATGTCTGCAGTGAACGGGCAACGCATCGCCTCTCTCACGAAGGAGGTGCTCCAGGGAATAATGATGACTCTTTCAATTCATTTTATGTTACAGGTGACCTCAAAATGAACGCATATCCTACAGTATCGTCACCTAAACTACCTAGGAAGAGACGTGCACCTGTAAGGTTCGAGGTAGGTTCGGGGGAGCCATCGTTTCCTTCAGCAGTGCAAGACCACAACCGAAAGATTTATTTCGAGGCCGTTGACTTGATGATATCTGCCTTGAATGAAGTTAAACCAGCCAGGTTTTGAGGCGGAATGCAAAACTGGAGTCCCATGCTGGTGAAGGCTGCTAATAAGGATGACTATGCACAGGAAAGGCAGTTTGTAGCAGATACGTACTCCGCAGACATCGAAATAAATATGTTGGACGCGCATCTTCGCATCTTTCGGGTACTAAGGGCACACTCTGAAATCACTGTTTTCAGTGAAATTCTGAATGAAGTCGAGTAGCTGTCGGAAGAAGAAAGACTGATGATGCAGAATTTAATAACAATCTGCAAGCTTCTGCATGTCAGTCCTGCAACGAATGCCACAGGAGAAAGGTCATTTTCTACCGCGAGGAGAATCAAGACGTGGCTGCGTTCGAACATGACGCAGAGGCGTTTCAACAGTCTAGCCATCCTCATCACACATAAAAACCGAACAGACCGGCTACGCCCGTGCTCCATCGGGAATGATTTTGTGGCAGGCAACCCCAGACGAAAGATCAAGTTTGGCTCATTTAGGATGGAGTAAAGATGCTCGTTTCTAGTCCGAGGCAAGATAAAATGAGAACAGGCTGGGGACAGATGCCTTTACCGGAATTTGGTCCGTTAAAACGCGCGACCATTCGTGTAAACGTAAAACGTTTAAACAACGAAGCCCTACTGGGGGTATTTTGACGTTTCTCTTTTACGTGCCGCTGTCAGGTTGGTTCGATGTAAAAGTAACGTCTGACCCACCCCTCTGAATTGCAAAACGATCGAAGTCGTAGGCCTACACAGTTCCTCCCACACACATAACATGGAGATAGGAACCCCTGCTAGTAAATTCCTGACGTTGTCTGTTGGTTCGACAATAGCGGTAACTGGTAACGTCAAATGTTAAGGCCAAGTAAAAATAAAAACATGTTTAGCGTGCCGCTGTTTGCCTCTTTTATTCCTTTTTATTTTATGGTTCTTCAGGGTCTACTAACCTAAAACATACTTCAAATTGTTCCTCTGTCAAGAGCGAACTGATTCCATGGAGTTAGACTTTCAAAATATTCTTTCCAAAAAAGGTATGGCCTGGATGAAGAAAAAAACAAAAGTTCAGAATCTCCGAAAAAGGAGGCAGGCGGGGACGCTAAACATGGAAATATTTTCATTTTGCTTATTTCGACTGAATAGACGCCTAATGCTCCAGTCTAATGGCAATTGAGATTCCCGTGTAGCAACTTTCCTTTTGCTGGAGATTTGGTACTAGAGTTTTGATACCATGATTATGGTTTTTATAGCAGACACCTTCGTCACGTTACTGCGGGCACACATCACCCATTCATTTTGTATGTTTCACTGATTTTTTTGTCATTACATATTTTCCGCAGATCCCTCAATGGTCTAGGTTCGGGCCTACCTATACGTATATTGGACTATTCTTATTTTTGTGTGAGGCATGCTTAATAATGACATTTTCCAAGTTTATCTATTAGATTCAGGTTTTACTTGATTTACCTTGGGTAAGAAGCCATTCGTTTGTCGCGAATAAAAAAAAAGTGGTACATGAATCCAATTTTTAGGATGTCAGTTACTGCCTGAAAACGCATGAAAGGTAGCTTCTCCTGCGATCTGGGGGTCTTTCATACGAAAAATTCTCTGGTACGCTCCGCCCCAACCGATGGTGGCGCTCCACTTAGATGGTGGGCCCCGATAATGATTAGCCCCCCCCCCCCCCCCACACACTCAAATTCTCTCCCCGCGGTCCCTGTAGCGTGCTCTGCGTAGTATAACGTTAGACCACATGATTCTTTATGTCGAAAGTTGCAAATCTTACCGTGAAATACGTTACTGTCGTTGCTTTACGCCCAACGTTCTAACACAAATAAATAGACTTCATCTAAACATCGTAAGTCATTTTTATTGTGTGGATTGATCGTAATAGTATTGTTATAGTTCAAGAAAGACTTCAACAATAAATACTCAGACTTGCTTTAAGACTCTTAGAACGTCGGTAGGAATTGCCACATTTACTAGTATGTGTGTGTTTGGGTGTTTGTGTATGTGTGTGTGTGTGCGTGTGAGTGTGTGTGTGCGTGTGTGTGTAGTGTACGTGTGTGTGACGCCTCGCCTGTGATCACGATAACTCGAGCCCACATTGATAGATGAAGCTCATCAGGTTCTCCATGATGAGTACATAAACGATCACGATAGTCACGCGACTCCACTAGATTGTGGAAGCTCATACGTGAAGCTGGTCAATGCCCTCAACACCTTTGGCCTCAATTTTAGTGAACTTCATGGACTTTACATCGGACTTGCATAACAGTTCATTTTACTCCAATAGAAAACCCAACGACAACCTGGTATAAGTTGACTGCAGTGGCCTCAGCCTACAAGGACGCATTGGAATTTCCCGCTATACACTAATAAATCGACTTAAACCGCTCAACAAACGCCCAAAATCCCGGGAGAGCATTATGGTTGAACTCCCAATTTGCAGAACTGTGAAACCCAATGTGGCCATAGCTTTTCTGCATTTCGCAGCCCAACACTTTCACGAACGAACCCGCTACAAAACAAATTCGATCGCAACACAGTGAAGGTGAGTTACAGCTGCTTCCCCAACATGAAAAACATGATAAAATCCCACAGCCGGAAACTCCTACCCACAGACCCATACCAGAGCGCACTGTCCACCACCCAGGCAGAGCCAGCGGCGAATGCTGAGCGGGCAAAGAATGTCCAGATGGCGGGTTCTGACTCCCCACGCATCTAGTATGCCAATCTCTAACACTCAGATGAGAGGGTACATAGCTACTACGAATAGGCACATTGAAGAGTCGCTTCAACAACCACCCGGAATCATTCCGCAACAGAAAATAGACACCGAACTGTGTGATCATATCTAGCACCTGGAAGATCCTAGCGAACTCCATCAGATGCACTGGTCTATTATAGCAAACCCCTAAAATGTCAACCCCGGACGATGTAACCTGTGCCAAGGAGAAAAATACTGAGTGAAGACCTCCAGAAGTGGTCGTCTCCTCAGAGTCTTTACAGTTTATTCAACTCCCTGCCTTATCTACGTTATACGTTAAATTGCCGAAATTCAGGATAGATCCCCATATCGACTTGTCCAACGACTCCTATATATCTTATATTTTCTTGATTCAAACTAACAAATGAGATAGCGCGTTCGTCTGGTTATTTGGCGCCAGGAAACTTACTGAAATATGGCAACATTATTGCCCGAAACGTGACTAGATCGCATACAATCAATTGAACGTGACATCCCTACATTAATTAGAATCAATCTCGTGTCAAATCATTGTATAAATATTTAAATATGTCCTTCTGAAATGTGTGACTAATTTCTAGTTTGATACATGGTTTTAAGAAAAAAGTCCATAAATAGCCGAGTATATTTTAGGGGTCTAGTTTGGGTGGCAATATCGACGGCGAAAAATTGTATCATTGAGGTAGGAAACCAGGTCTAAATTTCATCAAGATTTATTTCCGTTATGTACGGTATTCCTCGCCCTCCCCACTACTCCCTCCCACTTTTGCAGCACACCTGCTGCAGGCGGCAAACGACTGGAAAACTGCCGTTGTTCTTAGTCACAATCACAAGTCGACCACGGATGGCAATTCGGGCCATTATTCTGGAAATTATTTCCAATGTTTGGTCGACTCTCGCCTAAAGACGGTGGAGGAACTTCGATCCCCCGCAAGCTCCGGGGCATGAATGTACACAATTTTCAAGAAGATGTTCCTCAATCTTCATGTTCGAATGACAATCTTGACAACATGACTGCTGATGATGTCGTGGATGCATACAACTGCGGTCCCCGGAAGCTCATCGATGACCACGCCCCGATCAGTACGTACTATTGGTATTGGTAAATATTGAGTTGGTAAAGTGAATGATATATCAGATCAAGCACTGAGAAAGCGGTTAGCAATGAAGGCGACATAGTCCCTCGATCTGATCAGCAGGATTCTCACTCAATAGCTTCATCGGAACCACCGAAGATGAGATTAGAAAAAATAGTGAGAAAATCTAACAAATCTTCTGAGCTTGGCCATATTCCAGCTTGGCTCCTGGAATGCTGTATCGATCAATTTTCCGCTATATCAGCTTCAATTATTAGTACATCGTTGCCTACTACTCATGTTCCACAGTCACTGAAAGAATCTGGCATGGAACCAGTCCTTAAAAAACGGAGCTTGACGTTAAGAGCAACTTTCGTTCTGTTCCTATTCTGCCGTTCCTGTCAAGTTATCAATCTGCTCACGGAAACGCGATTCCACAAAAACTGCACAGTTCATGATGTCAGGTCGAAGATCACCTAAGGTCAGTCTACGCGAATTAACAATCCCCATGAACGGAAAAACTGTCCTTTAGTCGTTCAGTGGCACGCAACAGAACCACTGAACCTTGTGTTCTTGTTGGTACTTTTATTCTTTCACAGCTCCAAAGAGGCTACACTCTGACACTAGGATGCTGAACGTTGACAACGCAATAAAATTCCTCCAAAAAACCTCAGTGTGGTGAAGAAAGCGATTATCTGTTAATAAAAAAATAATAACCTCAATGAAAACACCAAACTACGGTTGTTCCGAAGTCGCTTCGAAAACCACATATCCAACATAATTAGAATGAATTCCTAAAGTAAATTTCTAGACGGAGATCGACATGCTAGCGTGATTGCAAGAACTTGACTCTGAACAGCGATCGTTGAGTCACAGTCGGAGAAAGAAAGCCAATATGAGTTCACTGTTCTTGTTTGTGACTGTTTACAATAGGTCATTCACATTCTTGCAAGCGGAAATTGCCACCGATTTATTTGAATTTCCTAGTGGAGATAGGGACTAAGACGTGAGTGGGAGTTGATTCAATATAAATGTCATCTGACTGATGAGTATGCGGTTATGGCGAAAGTCCTGCCAATATTGGGAGGTTAGTAACCTATACTGAACTGTTTTACTGTGTTCTGTGCGGGGATATCGCTACGTTTCGTCAACGTATGAATAAGACACTTCCATATATTCTGGGTAGGGAAACCAGCGAAGCTTGTTTCGGCCGCGTACGTAGACGCGACTTTAGGCGTACGAGAAGGGATTTTACCTTCAAGATTTGAGACAAGAATTTCGGCAAAGCAACGTTTAATTTAGACACGGTATAGAACGTGAAAGATTGTTTCAATGTACCGACAGGTGTTCCAGTTTTTAATTTCTTTCATCATTTCTTTTTCTATATAGTTTTCGCGATCCATTTTAGTATAGTTTTGTCTGAGAGGGTCGGGAAGGGAACAATCCTCATATTGTTAAGAGGAACGTTCTGGGAGGCTATATCCGACACCTATTGATAACTTCTTGCGAATAGAACTATTTTCGGATGTCTGATTCACGAGGCATCGGGCGATGACTACTAATGGTGATAAAATTGAAGAAAGTAATTGAATGGAACACCATCTAAATCAATAGACTATTTAAAAAAAACGTGAATTCAGTCACCCCGAGGTCTGACCGAGACGTCTCAATCTTCCTTCATGTGTGAATGTATCATTGTAGGTCATGAGTGGGAGTTGATTCGAAGAATGTATATGACTGATGATATTGGGAAGTTAGTAACCTTTACTGAACTGTTTTACCTGTCTTGTGCGGGTGTATCGCTGCGTACCAACACTGTATGTATTAACACTTCGTGTACGTATTCTGGGTGGGGGGAATCAGCAAGTCTGTTTTCGATCGCGTACGTAACGAACAACACGGACGCGGCTTACAGGCGTACGAGGAGTGGTGCTTCCCCATTTCAAAACTGGGCTCATAATTACGGACATACCTTGACCACAACTTAGCAAAGGTGAGGAAGAATGTGAGAAGTATGTTTTCTGAACAGTTTTGGGGTCTATTTTAGCTTAGTGGTCAGGAAGGACACACTCACCATGAACGTCCCTACTAACCGGCAACCCAGAAAAGGAACATTCAATACCTGGAGAATGAAGAATAGAGAAGTTGCCCACGATTCTTGACAAACAAGTGAGGTTTTTTTTCCCCTTCATCTAAGGCATTCACACTTTCAGGCCGAATAACATCTCCTGGGAGGCTCTTTTACTCATTCATAACTCTTTGTGGAAGTAAATATATCCCATGTATAGAGTTGGACTTGTTCACGTACCTACGAAGCTCCTGTTGTTTCTTTCGATGGTTCTTTTTGTTAACTATATTTGAACTTACCACGTCGCCTTTTGCTGACTTTTTAGTCTGGGCGACTCCTTGCTTACGTATTCTCGCAGATGCCAGACACCCTCTGTAGGATAAGTAGTGGTGGCTGCGACCTCCTCACCCCCTGCCTCTTGCTGTTGGACTATGCTTTCGCCTGTCCCGCAGACTCGCAGTTTCCCCGGAGGTTTGACCGTCTATTCACTGCAAGTTGTTTGAGGTATGGTCAATAGCGACCTGGGTACGTAATGTTGAAGCACACTGTTCTCGTCACTCATCACTTCCGTTGGATGACGAGCTTTGTCTTCGTGGCTACACTCGCGAAAATGTCGCGTAGAATTTACACAACACTATGTAACTAGCACACCTATCCCGAAATGGTAAGAAATGACAACATTGTGTAAAGGTTGTGTGAAGAAATTGCACAAATTGTGCAGATTATACACAATGATTATGTAATTGGTTACACAACACTATCATTAGTGTGCTAGTCACACAAAATTAAGTAAGGAGTAAGGAGGTTTGCGTGACAGTGGGGGTTTACGCCACTCAATGTTCGAGTGTCAGTCGTTTGAGGTGGGGTCATATGGTGCACACAGTGGGTGGTGAGCCCTGACTATTATATCTATGGTTTGTCCCTGTGGGCTGGACTGGTTTAGGAGATGCTGTTGTTGCTGATCTTGGCAATTATTAGACGACACACAAATTGATAGTTGATGCCGTCCGGTATTTGAGGGAAATAATTCGTATCCGGGGCACTGCTTTCCATGGTCAAACTCCTGTTCGCTTTCAATAGTTTGCTCACAATAGACTTTGACGTAAACCATTTATCTACTGTCGGGATGTTGTCCCTCACCTGGATTTATAGTCGATCGCCCGCCTGGTTGTGGCTGCTACTTGGCTGGTCTCAGTGGTGCCGTTCCTTTCCCGCGCCTCTTCACGCGAGACCTACACCGAGCTCGTCATGGCGAGAGACCTTTGAACTTCTTTTCTCCCATAGATCCGCGTCTACTTCCTCATTTCTAATCTGCAGCGTTTTGCCTCGAAGCTTCTGGAATGATCCCTATTAGTAGTAACCTATTCCATGACAATCGAAAGCTTCACCTAGTTCTGCATGGTTCTATACGGAAACGGCCTTCAGTGGTGAAAGTCACTGGAATTCGAGGAATTCGAAAATGCGCTTGAAATTCATTTTAGGTTTCAAAAAAAAGGACAGAAGGACCCTGTGAATATGCATGACTTCCTGGCATTACGCGTTTCTGTCTTCATTAGTGACCACTCAATTCGACGCGTCGGGCTCCAAGGGGGAAAAAATGACAACCCTGGCAATCCAATATATTCCCCACGCGTGGTTTGCAATGTACATTATGCAAAAACGCTGGGTTGTCTTGAATATCCCCGTGTGGCTGATATATGGCTATATGGATATATGGCTATGTACCGAATTTGAATTTTTATGACTCCAGGTGTTCGTTAACTGACAAGTAATGCAGACAAACAGGTATACAGTGTCGCCATGTTCTGCAGTTGATGACTCTATCATTCCCAGTGTGTGCTCGGGGAGGGGAGGGGGGGGGGGGGACTGCTGCTATTCGGTGTATTTATGATTTCGAAAAGGGAGTACCAGGTATGCCTCATACACAGTGCTCCATTTGTTGTGGGGCAATGTCGATTGTTTTTTTTTCTCTTTTTCATTCGGAAATCAACGTGATTGGACACGGAATCGGAACCGCAGTTTCTCACTCCTCGCAATAAATCACAAACAGGTATTCACATTATATTCAATTAATGTTAGTATTTTAGGAGAAACCCATTCAATTAGCAAGTTCGCAGAAGTTGCGCACGCTAATCCAGAGTTCACGAGAGATCCTCAGCCCCGTCTTATATCGTCTCAGTGTTACCACTGGTACGCACTGTTACAGCTTCACGAATTAGCTTCGCTTAAGGCATATATCGTTGATTATTGTTTTGCGCGTTTCATCAGTATACGCTTCGTCAGTGTTCTCGTTAATGGTCATAGTCATAGCGTCGACTTCACATCCAATGAAATGCAATATGGAATATTGGGATAATGGAAAACCACGAAATACAGGCTTGGGAGATCATGAATAGACGTGGCTCATTCGTATGATTTCTAAACCTGAAGCACGCCTCAGAGGAGACACGAAAAGAATGTAAGAATGTGAGACATTTATCTGGTCATTTAATTACGTTCATCGACCACTTAACCTACTGCTGTTTTTTTATCTATTTTTTTTTATATAGACATTACTGCAGTTAACCACCAGACAATTCGTTGGCTAAGGCCACCCACCCTATCAGATAATCTGTCGCCACTTACATTTGGCAAAAGCTCTTTTCATCGATTGCGCAGGCCATAAGTCATTTGAACTTGCCTATCTCGAATCCTGAAATAAAACATGAATTTATATCAGTTTATCACTTCAAAGTGAATTTCACGATGAATTCAAACATCCCCTGTGGATGTTCATTAAACAAACGATAGAGCAATAGGTTAGCACGTTTCTTGCGAACTGGTCGGAAATTCCCAGTTCCTATTTGCGGTCTCTCGGAATATAAATAAATATGAAGTGCCAAGTACGTAAACGGAAATTAACCACTCATGTCAGGATACGGGCTGTCGCCATTGTAATTGTCTTATAAGCTTTCGAATCGTAGAACATAAAACATATCAATTGATTCATCGCTGCTACTTCACGTTATTTTTTCCTTTTTTTTTTTTTTTTGCATAAGGGAATTGCGCTGAGAACATGAACACGTGGTTTGTTTACTGCACAATTGTAATAGAAACGGGGTATGTGTGAATAATATGAAATGAGTGGGGAGGGGTACCTTCGAAAACTGAATGTTTACGAGAGTAATAGTACCAATGTTTGTCATGAATCGGAAGTTCGACAATCCTTTACGACGGGGCAATTTTTTGCGACCTCTTGAATGTTTTTGTAAGTTTGTGTAGCCAAGTCGCTTGTGCCAAACGTTCGTTTGATGTACAATATCCATGAACTACAAAATGCGTAGGCATATATATTGAGAACACGTGGGTTGATTAGAAACGCGAACATTCTTAGTGTAACACTAGCCGTAAATTGCGGGCATTGTCTTACGTATAACAACGTAACGTTCGGTGTTGTAGTGCTCGAGAACGAGACCGGTCACGAAAGCAGTTTTTGCTGGTCTCGGTCTCGTTCTTGGTCTCGACACCCTGTGATCTCGGTCTCGGTCTCAGTCTCGAACCCTTCTAGTCTCGGAAATGCTTCAGGTCTCGTTTCGAGACCAGCAAAATTATTGGTTGGTAATCGGTTGTTAATTTTAGTTTAGAGAAAAAAAATCATCCTGCAATTCATGTGTTGAGACATATGCAGGAGAACAGCGAGCCTCCCCGCATAGTCACTTAACCCACTTCATATCATCTATAAGTCTGCAAAAGTGGGAGTCGTATACTTGTGTTCCATCTCCCAACACCACTTGTTTGGAATATAGAGGATCAACCCGTCCGAATACCTGCAAGGTCCAGGAAAATTACCCATCCCTGCACTAATACAACGACAGTATTGATTGATAAAAGTGCAGAACTAACAAAAATCATGAACATCTCGATTTCACATGCAATGTTTTCCTAATGTCACAAATGTATCTTGTCCACGAGCTCCACTTGTTTGGTCTGCATTGGTTCTCCTACCCCATATTATATTCACGATAAGAAGATGATTACAGTAAACAACTAAAATAAAACAATAAGCTGCTTGACATTTCCATCTCAATTTGACGAGAGGATTATTGATAAGAAATCGTGCCTCGTTAGTTAAACGGGAAATAATCAAAATTTCACGGTACATGAAAACAATGTTTATTGGTACTGCTTTGCTAACTCGGTTTCTTTCTGGAGGGCCAATGAATCATGGGCTCAATGTAGTCAATGCGCCTCATTATTACTATATTTCTCTGAGTAGGTAGTCACGCCGGCATAATATCTGCATGTGCGGAAACTAAGATATTGTGGAAACTAAAGTCAACGATGATCGTCTTCAGTTAGTAAGCCTACATCGCACTGATAATACCACTAGGTAGCGTCCTCTTTCCAAACTGAATTGATAATCTAGAAGCTACTGTACTTTATAGTATGCTATATGAAAATATTCATCTCAGGTGATGAACAAGTGATGGTCAAGTGAAATCCGATAGTGGTTAATGTCAGGCCTACTGAAATATCTAATGTAACCTCAATATGTGAGGATATGTATTTCTGGTCTGAGTGAAAGACAGTACAGTCTCTGTGAACGATATCACTCGATTGGGCACCGACTGACATAGCGTACATCAGAGACTATTCGATGAACTTCTCACGAGGATCATGTTGGATACCCATCCTCATTTCTGACAGCAGTGTTTACATGACGTCACGACGTCACAGTTTCAACTCTAATAGAACACGGTATTCCGTCAGTATTATGATAATCTATTAATATAATTTCGACATGACGTGGGAATGTTTCTCGTCGTGACATGATGCAAACGGCGCCGTCTATTACATGGTGGGTGCAACATCAACGGAATATTTCTGGGTGTAAGGTTTCCGAGTGTCTCTTTTCACCTGTAATAGTTTAAAGCAAATCTGTTACATGACCATTGGCCTTCAAGAATAACCATAACCATAAACATTATCCAGGTCTGCACTCTTGTCGGGCCTAGAATAGGTTCAACCCTCTTCTCAACAAATATATCATCCTGGATTGGGACGTCCAATCCAGGCTGAATTGCGCTGGTGGAAATGTATTCCTAGGGAAATTTAGCAAATACTTATCAAACTAATTAGCAAAAATATTTAACTGGACGAAAGCAGGTTATTCGCATTAATGATTCCTATTCGACTCCTCATCTGTGCCCTGTGGTGTTCCGCAAGGATCTGTCCTTGGATCACTGACTTTCATACTGTATACTGGTCCATTGAGTCGTGTCATTCATTCGTGTAAGGGGGTTAATCACATTATGTATGCCGATGACACTCAATTATATATTCTCATGCAGCAAGTTGACCAGGCTGAAAGTTAACATCACTCACCAATTCAACAAATCAGAAAGTGGTCATTCGACAACAACCTGCTTTAAAACAACTCGAAGACTGAGGGTATCCATATATATTCTCAATTCCGATAGGCGAATCAGCTTCCACTAATCACAGTCGGTGCTGATGTTATTGAAATGTCCGACAATACTCGTGACCTCGGCGTTTTACTGAACAGCAACCTGAACATGCACAATCATATTAAACGAATTTGCCGATCCGCAGCTTACGGCATTTCCAGAATCGGCAAACTTCGAAAATACCTAGATGAAGGGTCGGACGAGCGACTTGTACATGCGTTCGTAACCTCTCATATCGATTACTGTAACAGTCTCTATATTAACTTACCCCGATCTCATACTATGCCTCTACAGAGAATCCAGAACTCTGCAGCACGGCTTTTTTCGCGCTCAAAGAAGTTCCATCATATTACACCGGTTTACGATCTTTTCACTGGTTACCTGTCACTGAAAGGATTGAATTTAAAGTTCTCCTCCTCACTTATAAAGCCAGGAATGGTCTGGCCCCGCAGTACATCGTCGACCTCATCATACCCAAGCAGGCTTCATCTGGTGCTACTCTACGCTCATCCGCTTACCTTCACCTTCAGATTGCTCCTGGCCCAGTTCCTCGTACGAGATATGGTGACCGTGCCTTCTCCGTGGCTTGCCCCATCTCTCTGGAGCAGGCTCCCACATGAAATTCGTAATTCTGCAAGTCCACAGTTTTCAAGAAAAAACTCAAATCATTTTCTTTTACTACAATAACTTTCTCCTTCTTTTCATTGTAAAGCGCTTAGAAACACTTGTATTAAGCGCTATATAAGTGTAATTTATTATTATTTATTATTGAATTGAGCTATACCTCTTGACTTGAAAACAATCAGGACACTCGATTAAACAACAATGAATCAGTATTGGACAGCAGACTTGAATAACGGGTACATACAAATTGCGAATTACTCGACTTGTATCGTCTCGTATCGAATAATGGACGATGCCATTCACATGACGTCATGACAGAAGCAGTATATCGGAACTAATTCTACATTGGCATATCGACAAAAACATTATATCGGAACTAATCTAAATTGACATATTCTCGTGACGACACTGGTCAACTGGTTCGCTATAGACTATGCATCTGAGGGAAATGTACCATTGTAACGTCATCTGAACGTCGCTGTTGCTTTTTGGCCAGTTGCGACCAGACGGCATTGCCCTTTCGAGCCATTGCAAGAGAAAAAACGTCAAAATGTACATTCAATATTACAGTACATTGCAGCAGGTTGCATTTGAAGAACACTCCTTTTGGACTCGGTCCCCCCCCCCCCCCCACCCCCCCCTCCTCTCTCTCCCCAAAATCGGAGGCCTGTGATATAATGATCTGTGGAAGATATACCACTTTGGGTACTGTAACAGTTCAATATGGTTGGCAACACGTGCAAGCAAGGCAGTTCACTTCTTGTAGGGAAATCTAGTAATAGGCGCCAACCCCACTCTTCAGAGGGTTACACATCTGATTATATCGACAATTTCAATTTCTAATGAGCTCACAGTCCATCACGGTCAGATAAACTCGATTGAACTTGATCAATCAAAACTGATCGAGAATGGCAGGAATATATATCACCCCTCTAATTAATTCTCCGAATTGTGCATGTATGGTGCAGATTCCGAACAGTACAGGCAATAACTCGTAGGTTAATAATTGCCCGACCCATGTTTTTCACGGGAGAAATGTAGTGCCACTGAGCAGCGTGATAAAATAAAATGTGGCATATTTGCGTGAAAAATACTTTTCTCGGCAGTTCTCGGTATAGAACGGCACCGTGCCGGCGGGATGGTGCGAAAGGGGTTGATAATTAGGTGTACAGACGCATAATACAGTACCAGTTGATGTTGAGAAGAGTAATGAAGGTTCCTTTTCATGCTTTCTCTTTCGACACTGATGTACCCCTAGTTACGCTCTCATAGGACTACAGATCAATTCATATTGATGAAGAAGCAAATCTGAAACTATTGCTCCCCACCTCCATACGACATTCCGTTGCAAGGTTATGGAGAAAAATTCATATGTATATTGCGCAATATAGCGCAGCATAACATTTCGCAACAAAAAGTAACGTCACAGTAGTACAACCCGCATCGGTTGTTATCTATCTTTAGAATCCGAATGTCAATCAATTCCCAGTCAGATTCACTATGATGAGTTGATATTTTGTGCCATTTATTCCTATAGAGATAAAACAGGTCGAACGTTCGAGCCATGTCAACTTTTTTTAAAAAAAGGAAAGCAACATAGAAAGTTGTTAATGATGTTAAAAACGTACTCATAAATTATTGCACATTGAGATTCCCTACGATACTGTGCAACACGCATGTGATACTCAGCAACATTTGCTTGAAAGAAATTCTTCGAGAAAAGTGCACTTACTGATACATTGTTTCATTAGATACCACGAAATTAGGGAAGCCTCTTCTTTATTTTCCTTAAACGGGAATGTACGTAAAAGAATACGGTCGGAAATCATTGTATGATTGAGAATTCATTATATCAAGTCGAGTTCCCATGTTTCAACTAACAAATTACAAACTTGGTCACAATGCGTAGTTTTCACATAATTCTGTTCATTGAGAGAATTATCGATGGTTGGTGGGAATTAAAAATGTGAGGATTTTATGTCGCTACCCCGAACCACCAGAATGGTTTGTTTTTATCATTGGAAATAAAACAAAAAGGTAAAAAAGCGACATTCCTTATCTGGAAATGTACTTTTATTTTTAGGGCCAACCAAGATGAGTGACGGAACCGGAAGATGGCATATAGGGTCACTGCAATGGCAATTAATAAATTAACCCTCCAAGAATAATTTCACCTCGGAATATGCACACAACAAACTGACAGTCGAAAATTGTGACATAATTGTAAAAGGCGCAAATGGTGACAAATGGCAGGAAGCTTTTAACGCGTTAAAGCTTCTCAATCGCAAATAAAATGACCTTTTGTGGCTTGAAATGACCACTAGATGACGACCGACTCCAAATTCTTGACCACCCATGCCCAGCTAAAAAACTAATGATAGTCACTGAAGGCAATCACATGGTATGATCCCAGCAAGGTCATCTGCAGCAGCTGCTCAAGAGAAGTGGGACACACTTTTGCACAAAATAGCTCAACCAGCTTGTTAATGTCCACTCGAACATCAAGTTATCAAACTTCAACTCAATATAAACGAACACTGTTTCAGTTGGCTAATACCAGTCAATTGTGAGCCAATGAGGGTCCATAATGCTTGCTTGAGGAACCACTTCGAAATTTCAATATCTGACCTGTGTAGTATGGTCACCATTCGCAAGAAGAGTCCCTGATGAACTGTGATGATGGGGATGATAATCTAGCTACATAAAACACAAAAAATGAGGCCGGGGGGGGCCTATGATCTCAGTCAGTTTATGACTTCAACTCATTCATTCGGACTTCACAGTTCATTGCGCACAAGACAAGTAAATGGACAAAATCCTTGGACCTTCGTCAATGGCCCGACATGTAGGCCCCATTTTGCTATTGTTGGGTCACAAGAGCATGTCTGACCTTCACCTTCAAAGATGACCCAAACAGTCAACATTCTGTCCAAGTTTGGTCAACATCTATTGAAGAAGTATTCAGGTGTAAAAAGAGAACAAATTATGGCATGCAGGATAGAGTATAGAATATCTCAGTTAGCATGCTGGTTTGAGCTAAAAACTTACGATGCGAGTGTGTAGTGGATTCTTGCCATGTTGCACAATACATCAATTAAGACTTTCAACGTGAAGGTGAACATGAACCTAAAAATGAACCTGCAAAATAATAATGTGTTATGTTCAGTCAGATTGCTAGAGGTCGCCTGGAGGAAAGCAGGGAGCAATTGTTGGAAAGAACACCTCTGACCGCAAACAAAGAATAAGTGCGATAGGTTCTGGCTCCTCTTATCCGGAAGATGCGCATACCGTATCAACCTCACCCGTCGGGGAGGAAGATAATAAAATGCTGGGGCGATGTTCGAAAATGAAGAATTTTTATTCACCAATGAAAGCTAGAGAGGGCTTACAATAGCTTTCCATTTTTTAACCACACACAAACAAAATTTGTGTACATTTTTCAATCTAAAAGTGGTGAATGGCATGGAGGTTAGATGGGGCGAACGCCAGAGCGTCTGCCACTCCTCTCCCCATCAGGCAAATCTGGGATCCCTGAACTATAGGTAGCACTAGTGCATGATACCATTGCCGGTCTATGATGGTAACCCAACCTTGTCTGTAGGAGGATAAACACTTTGCAGATCATTGCAGATTTTTACATAATACTTCATTATGCTAGTTCACTGCACTACGAGTCCCTATAATAACATTGACCAGGTAAGATAGTAATCCAACCTTATGTGTAGAAGAGGGAGCACCTTGCCGTCTCCCACATACACACATCGTTTTAGAGTTGGTCACATCCGTGAAGGAAACGGACAAGCCACAAAAGGCAAAGTAAACAGGACAGGGACGAAAAGACAGATTAGACGGGACGGACGCAAGACTCCATTTCCTTGAACGTCACCGATAACAGAAGGAGAAGGAAGGGGGTTGAAAATGATGTGCGACTGGGAGACTTGACCATGTTTCCTAATGGAGAAGAGAGTTGATGGGGTCGATCAATCAACGTTCGCATGTTTCACTACATACGAACAGTTACACCGATTAAAGATTTGATAATATGAGCACTTCTGGAAACTCTAATGAACGTGAGTTGAAATCTGCACAGGAAATTACGATTTTTCCTTTTCCATCCCGATGCTGCCTCTCTTGAATAATATTCACGCCCACTGTTAGTTTTTCTCTTAGTTGGAGAAGATAAAAGCTTGGAGCGAGTCGTCAGATTGAACTCGGCGCAAATAGTAACGTTAATAGAGAATGCGGAATAGAGCACAGGCGTCCAAGGAGAAAAATCATGAATTTGGACCTCAAACATGACAACCGGTACTTATGCACCATAGGTAAAGTCTATTGAGGGAAACTGAATCGGAATTGATGTAAAGTTGAAAGTCAAAATTCCTGTAGACGGCGTTATCTCATTGGAATTCAAATTGGTATTTGAACATTCATTCGGAGTATTCGGAGTATCGTAGTAAATATTCATAACGCGTTCAGTGTCTTAGCTGTACTAAATAGCATAAAAGTGGGATTGCAGCAGATTTCGATTCGACAAGAAATTTCATTCCTCATATGCTAGCAGTTATGGCATAGCATGGGGCATAAACCTTGTTTAGTTTTGTTTTAGGGCGATGTTGCCATGCTAATATTCTTGAGCACAGAGCTCTCTAATACTTGTACCCTATGGGAAATGTTCAAATATTGTTACTGAACCAAATTTGTTATCATGATGAAATGCGTTTCAATTTTAAGTACATATATTCCTTATTGGTGAACATTTATAGTTTCGCAGACCTAATAGTAGCATCAATATATTGTTTGACAAAGAGCCAGTAATTCCGTGCTTACATCGAATAACTAGGGACGAAATGGTTTTCCGCCATGGCTTTATAATAGGAATGCAAGTTTGTGCAGTCGGTTGCATGGAGGGTCGAGAGTTGGCTAGGCTGTCTGAGAGTGTGGGAAAGTTCTCGGGAACCGTTATATAGTGAACATATTCTTCTCCCAAGGTATTACAGGTTGTCAGTTGAACAACTGTTCAATCATGTGTTACTCCACTCCAGATATGTACCCCCATTCCACCCCCTCCCCTCCTTGGGCCCTCCTAGGCCTGGTTCCGCTAAAAAAAATTATCATCGTAGCCAATGGAGAGCCTTCAAATTTTTACAACCCCACTGGAAATGACCAGTGTAATAACTTCCCCCTAACCCCAGTAGTCAGAAACTATGACGTCTTCGTCAATTGCTGGGTTCCCTCCTTCCCTTTCCCCTAGATTATAACTATAGCCAATAGTACCCCTTCATATTAATATGGAAGTTCCACAACGTAACTGTGCCATTGCTGTACCTACCTAGATAGATCCAGCAAATTAAATCCCAACAATTACCCCAAATAGTCTTCCACAGTCATTCTCATAGAGCTCTTGTTCTACACAACAACAGTCTAGACCATTCCGAAGGCCATTTATCTGTAACACATATCGCTCCAATTTCCAGCCATCGGTGACCTACAAGGTGTGTGTGTATATATGTTGGATTCTATTCCACAATGAAATGCATTGTCCAAGTCCTTTGACTTGAGTGGGAAGGTGATATATATGTCAACACCATCACGCTCCAGTGTCAGTTGGTATGAAAACTGGTAGCCCAGAAAGAAAGGTGTACGTTTCACATTTTGAGTTTTATTCAACATTTGTTGGTTGTTTCAATGGTGCCATTTACCGGTTTATTAATAATAATTGATATTTCCAGCAGCAAGAGGAGAGAGGGTTGTGGGAGGATAGGGAGTGTATATGTTAGAGAAAAAAATGGTTTCCTAATCAGTTTGACTGATCCTACACCTACGGCCTAATTTGCCCGCAGCTACTAAGACGTTTACGATTGCAGTTGTTAGTTAAGTGTTAGTAGCGAAGGTCAATGGAGTGCCTGGCATATGGATTACTGTGCAAAGCGATCAGTGCCACTAATGTTTTTAGGCAGAGTAACTGAGTTACAGCTTTCACAAAAGAGTACCGTGATTGACTTTTTGATTCGTCTTAAAGAGGCGAATCCAGTCATCACAAAAACGACTCAAAGGCCAAAACGTTTAAAAATGTGGTCATTATGGAGTAAAAGTAGGTCATCAGATGTATTTCACCTAGACGAACAAATTTTCCATTACGCATCCCTCTAAAATGCATCGTTTGCGAGATATCGATAAAAGAACATTGCCTGACCTTTTTTACCCCATTGACCTTTTCCGTTCCCTTCTTCCATTCCGTTGTCAGCCTCCCTTGAATGGAGTATTCACGCCGCCACTGTAGTTTAACGGCGGGTAAGCAGCTCTACAAGTCATCATGTCTCACCTTCCGTTCGTTCGTTCGTTCGTTCGTTCGTCGTTCGTCCGTTGTTGTTCTTCGTCCGTTCTGTCGTCAGTTCATTCGTAACTTCTGAACCGTAGATGCGATCGGTTGAAACTTGGTGGATGAATGAAGCATGCCACTGGCTAGTGAGTAACATTTTTGTTTGCTAATGTGATTGAAATTTTAATTGAATGCAAATTAAATCAACCCCAATAGTCTTCATTCGTAAAACTTCTGAACCGTACATGCCATCAGGTCGAAAACGGTGGTGGGTGGATTGAGCATGCATGCCACTGGCGAAGCTGAGTTACATTTTTCTTGCATAGTGTGATTAGATTTTAATCAAAATCCAATTTATTACCCCAATTTGTCTACCCACAGCCCTTCCCATTGATATCTCTGTGAGAGTGGTTTGTTACATTACTCCTTGGAGCTGCAGGGCTGGCCTGCTTGTAGAGCAGGGACTGTTTACTGTCTGCCATCAATGAGGTGGCTGGAATACAGGCAATGGGACGTTCCATTGTGTTTCCACTGTTCACTGCTACAGGCTAGGAGTTGTGCTGGATACACAACGTTTTGTTGGGTACATATAGCTAATATACAGGCCTAGGACTGAGTTAGTTGGGTACTTTGCGCTGGGCACTGATAGCAAATATTAGGCTAATGTGGTAGACATGTTCCACGCCATTCCAAGGTTATGACAGATGTCAATTGACGTCAATTAATGTGAACAAACAATAAATGTGGATTGGTGAAGAACATGCAGTGTATTCGCCATAGGAATTTTGCCGTCCGCAGCTATCAAGACGTTTCGGCTTACGCTTGTTCTCTTAGTTGAAGAAGATAGAAGTTAAAGCGAGTTCCATCAGATTACCCCGGTTTGAACAATGTAACGTTAATAGAGAATGACTAAAGCACAGGCGTCCAAGGCAATCATAATTGTGCCCAAACATGACACTGGTACTTATGCACTCCTAGATGAAGTCTCTTGAGGGAATTGATCGGAATGATGTAAATTGTGAAATGCAAAATCCTGTAGACAGTGTTATATCCCCCATTGAGAATTCAAATTGGGATTTGAAAATTTATTCGAAGTGGAAGCTATCGTAGTAAATATTCATAACGTTTTCCGTGTCTTAGCTGTACTAAAATAGCCTGAAGTGGAATTACAGCAGTTTCCGACTCAACAAGAAATTGAAATCCTCGATTTCTAACGATCTGGCAAAGCAAGAGGCGCCGTAACCTTTGTTTTAGTTTTGTTTTAAGGCGAAGTTGCCACTCTAATATTCATGGGCATGGATCTATCTAATACTTGTACTCTCTGGGAAATGTTGGAATACTGTACTGAACTATATTTGTTTTCACTAATAAAACACGTTCAAATTTTAAGTACGTATATTATTATTTACTAATTCATTTTGTCAAAACTTTTAGCATCCAAAGACCTAAAAGTAGCATCAAAATATCGTTTTTAAAAAGGGTGTAATTCTCAAACTCTGGTCGTTCTTGACTCCTTGAAGAAGTCAGAGGAATTTATGCAGTCATGACTGTGTATGTATGTGAATGTGTGTATGAGTGACGCCTAGATTGTTAACACATTAACGCGACCTCACTTGGATAGAAGAAGCTCATATTCGGTATATAGGTTACCCACAATGCGTACATGACCCCTATTGGTCTGGGGTCAGGTCAAAGGTCACATGAGGTTCAAAAGGTCAAAGTCTGAATATCATGTTAACACAATAATTCCAGAATGCTCGGTCCAATCAAGTTGGGATTGGGTATGCAGCTTTCTTATGGAGAGCACATGGACCTTGTTGTTCTTAATGCTGACCGGGGTCCCTATTGTTTTGGGGTCAGGGCAAATGTCATCTGAGGTAATTGACCATCAAGGCAGTCAAGGAGTAACTAATCTTTTGGCTTTTTTATTTTATACCTTGACGAAGTCAGAGGAATCTATGCAGTCATGACAGTGTGTGTGTGTTTATGTGTGTGTGTGTGTGTTTTCGAGCGTGTGCGCGCGTGTGTGTGTAAGTGAGACGTCACAGTAACTCAACCCCACCTAATTTATTTTTATTTATTTTTTTTTGGGGGGGGGAGGTTGTTTTCTGGCACGGTGGTGTATTTTTTGTGAAGAATAGGAAATGTGTCAAAATTGTCATATCCTGCCCATAATGAGTTGGTACAGTTTCCCATTTATTCTCGTGTTTGGAAAGAAATAAGTCAAGGAATCACTAAGCCTGTTGGCTTCCTTGAATTGCAGATTCTGTTTCATTTTCTAAGTAGCAGTTAACCCCGTCCTTATTATACTAGTGTGATCATTGTCATTGACATACGAGACATCTGAAAAGTTTGGGTCAAAGACCAATTAGGGGTCAATTTCGATGTTTTTTTTTTGTTTTTTTTTTGTTTTTTTTAGTAGACATGGTGGGCAAAGGTACATAGCATACCGACGTTAAATTGATGACACATCATCGCAAAAAAAAATCATAGAATACCTCCCTCAAAAAGTGAGTTAACTTCGATATTATTGAACTGCTTCATCATGCAGCGTTTCTCACAAAACTGGGATTTACAAATTTTCTACCACACCACGCCTCCGCAGTTATGGAAATTCCACCCTAGGGCGAGGACGGCTCCCGAGTTATCAGAACTGACCTCCTCGTCCTGTAAGATGGCGCTGTCAATCTTCTTGTAGTGTACGATAATTAAATATTTACGATCCTTCGTGATGATTTTTCCAAGGACTCGGTAATTTGCTGGATTATCCAGGGAGTGATGGGCATTTTGAAGTTTAGTTGATATCGGTATTAAGAGGCTTCCTTTGTAAGAAACAGTCCCTCGTGATTCGAAGTTAGCTTTTTAATATAATAGACCAATCCTGATGACATTAATCTATAGATCCACTCTGTTCGGTGACTCCTGCGGAAGCTGATGCGATATTCATCCGTCAGGCCTACAGCTGCAATCCACTCTCTAATTCCTCGCGCTTCTTTCAACTGTTCGACTATGGTATTTTATTTCTTGGAAACTTTGCACGTCGGCAACTACTTTTGTAATAGTTATGTAGTGCGATGAACACGTTACCCATAGCTGTATAGTACACTTCTCGTTCGACGGAGCATGTCTTATCAGCCAAATCTAACCAGCTAACAGTCTGAGCCTACCAATGTAGATAATTAAACCTAACAAACACCGCTATAGACCTGTTAATAGCGTGGTGAAATGCTACTGGCGGAGGAATTACACTCGACCTAATTTCATGCATTTGCACTTAGTCAAACATACACTCTACCTTAATGTGAAATCGTAACGAGTCCCTACCCAGTTAAACATGAATGATACCCTTTAACCGCTTTGTGAGCCGACTTTACGACGTGCAAGCAGATAAACGGAAGAGGTCTATGAACTCAATATGGCGCTTTCAAGCAGAAACCAAGCCAAAAATTTGGGAGTTCTGAAAAACAAAATCGCCCAAGGAAGAATCGGAGGGTCCTTTGATTGATATTAGTTACAAATAATATCAATGATCATAATTCAGTGCTTATATACGTTTCCGCGAATACAATTATAAGTAATACATCAGGGATGCAACAACTTCTATGAGATATAAAATTTCACCTGCACTCGTCACATTAGTGGTGAACAGTTTGGTAGAAGTGTCAAAATCGGGAGGGATGTCTAAGGTCTTGATCATCAGGCGGTCTCCAGCCATCAATGATGAAGGTTTCAACCCTAAGAGCCGCTACACTCTCTAGCTGGTGGGTCGGCAGTTCTGGCCAGGCACTCTCTCAATACTCCTTAGACATCCAAGTCTTGCGTCACGTCGGCACCACAACAAGCATGACGCCTTCTCTGTTCTCTCGCCGAGTTCTTTTTTTTTTTTGGGGGGGGGCTATTTTCCTTCCCTTGCCAGATACGCCAATTGCCGATAATACCTGAAGGCTGACTGTGCTGGGAAGCCTCGGTATCTGATCTCAATTGGGAAGAGCCATGCTTGCCATCTTTGGTCCCTACAGTTGGTCAGTTCAAGCACTCTGCAGACATTACCCCAGATCACTAGTGAAATCGGTACGTACTCCAGGAAAGCAAAGTGCCTGGATCTCGTTAATGTCCCCAATTAGCATCCTGGTAGAGAGAGGTGATGTGGATAAAGCGCCTTGCCCAATTTCACAACGGAAGGCTGGTCTATGGTTGTTGTTGTTGTTGTTGTGTTTTGTTTGTTTTAGAATTCCGAAATCAAGCCCTTGTGACCACAGTCCGGAGCTCTACCGACTGAGCTAATCCGACTTCGGAATGTTTGACGACAAAATCACCCACTCCATGAAAAAAAATAGATGGTACCTGTCACATTTCCATATAAGCTACGGTTAACCGACGGACGGACGACGGACGAACAGACGAACAAACAGACGGGCAGGCTGTCTGCCTGACATAATTCGAAATAACCAATAGATGAAAACTTCATTGATCGATGGAAACTGACATTTGATGACTAATCGGTTGGAAAATGTACGATGACCCTTGAGAATCATATAGTGTATACAAATCATAATCATGTTTTAAAGACAAAAGGCGCTTTGGTTGTTTCTCTTTGTCACCTTCTCACTCATATTCAAAGATAGCGAGCATTGTAAAGGATGCCAGAATAAGTACATATGAATCACAACTAGTGTTGACACTGTAAACCTTAACTACGGGACAAAAACTGAAGAAGCAGTCACATCGCAAATGTACTACTATGCCAGAGACGCAAATCACGGGGGTATCCGAAATAACTGTCGAAAGAGGGGTTGCTCCGCCACAAATGACAATATCCCTAATTCTCTCCAACTTCTTATGTTCAAGGATACCGATGCCTGAGTGATTCGAAGCCGAAAATCACGCAATAAATTTGCGACACCATGTGATTTACAAGAAAGAATTGCAATGAGCAACCTCCGTCATGAATTCAGGGAGTATATTTGATGTCACCCCATTCAGTCAGTTAAGAAAAATCAAAACACTCCACGATGAAAAGGCTTCTATCGATCACTGAAATGGGAGAGCTTATATTCGCGCCCTATTACATCAGCTCCAATCAGTCAACGCCAATTCCGGTGACTTTCAAGTCACACTTGTCATCTGATATTTTCTCGTGCGAATATTGAATTATTTAATGACTCTGTAATTACAGAAAATATACTTAATCATGAAGATCACTCCAAAAGAACTTCAGTTGAAGCGAGTCGACAGATTCAACTCGAGGCAATGGTATCTTCCATAATTAAACGTCTAAGTAGCGAATCACGAATTTTACCCTGATATGACACCGATAACTTACTTTATTCCTCCGCTGTCACGATCTCTTGAGGGAATCGAATAGGCATCATACAAATTACAAATTAGCAATCAGGATTCCACTAGCGCTATCTGACCAGGAAATTAAAAATAAGTGCCGGAATTGGAGATAGATCAAAATAGACTACCAATCGAATTAATCGAAAACTAAGAGGTAAAAAAAAAGATAATTCGAATGTAGTTTGTTCCGCATTTTTTGCCTACACATGTGCCTACCATATGCGGTATAGCTGAACGAACGCGATGTCCTATTGAACATTGCGTTACAGCACCACAAATTGCTGTACATTGTGTATTACTAATCTAATAGTAGTCTGAGTAGCGAGGGCGCTCTATCCCTTTGATCAGGGCTGAGAGTATGCCAGTCCTAGATCTCGTTCAGGTGGCACCCACCCATACTTTTCTTATTGACTTACACACTGAATTGGGTCTATTCTCAGCCATCCAGGAGCCTTCAGAAGTTTCACTTTGAAAATCGCCATACACACTGCGATGAAGCAGAGAGCCTACTCAATTCGATGTACCATGTAGATTTTTTAGCTAGAAGGGGGTCTATTTTAGCATGGTATTTTCGACTCGATTTTCCGACAGACACTCGCCGAGGGCCTATTTTAGTCCATGAACTTTTAAAACAGCCCAATGTGGACCAAATTTCAAAACCAAATTCGGCGTTTGTACTTTGAATGACCTCCTTTCAGATGGAGTCGAAAATAAATCCACATTCCACAAATCCCACACTCATTTTTTCGGCGGATGAATCTTCAAGCTAACACTACAGTGGCACCTGGGGGTGAAGTTTCGGAGAGGGACATCAAAATTTGCATGAACATGCTTTCACCTTCTCTACATACAAATATAAACATCAATTTACTTCATTGCAGGTTTCGGGTGGTATGAAAGCTCCAACTTTGGATATGTGGTGCAGCCACATTTAAAAAAAAAAAACACTATACCTAGCCTATACCAAAAACCCACTGGTTGGACTCTCATTGCATCTCCAGATGCCAATGGCGGACGGGTAGGAACAGGGGGTGGCAGGATGGCAGGGTGGTGGAGTCCATGGGTTGAGGCAAAACGAAAATGTAGATGGGACTCACCTAAATCGGTCATTTTAGGGTACAGACCACTCTCTCCTGAAAAACAAAATGACTGAAAGAAACCCTATAAATAACGGGAATGCATTTATTATGATAGGCTAGTTCACACAGTCCAGCGTCATCACACTAGAGCCTAGGCCTAAACCCTCTTCCTATTTAGCTCAATATTATATTGAGCTAATATTGACAGCTATCTACTGTGTCAGCCTCAGCTATGAGTCAGTCATTCAGAAGACAGAGAATGTGTAAATCAACTGCAGAAGGCCAAAATGCTTTTTTTTTTTGGCAAAAACATGTTTTTGACCCCAAATCAATCAACAGCTGGTCTATTCGAAAAATTTGAAACAAAATTCGGTCGTCATTATAGCCAGGTTGATACAGACTGATGATGGTGAATTGGTGGTGGCGCACTGCAGATATTTCGTGAGTGTCGGATATAGAGCATCAGAAAATGGGGAATATCAACGTCCTAACACGAGACTAACATCTGGCCCACTGTGGTAGCTTTATTAGGTAGGTAGCCCTTTGTATTGTAGCCTATATAATGTTGTTGCGTGTATGAGGTTCGAGAGTGCTCTTTCACTATTGTCAGAAGAGTTCCTGAACCTGTAAACTTGTCAGCCATACAGGGCTGATATTGTGTCAGCTTTTCGTAGACATTTAGGGACAACACCAGGCCCCCGAAGTGATCGAGCGTCGAATTAGCACCCTGTTGTAGCTCCAGTAAGTAGATTATGGGTAAATTGTGTGCTGACTGAACACAAGCTCATGTACTCAGTGGCTTCGCTAAACTTTTCGTTTTTTTCAGTATCGGCCCATCGCTAGACTCAGTGATGGGAAGAGGATACGGCCCGCAATAGTTCGGGATATGTTTAGGGTTTTTAACTTCTCTGTTCTCTCGATTTTTAGAAAACTTGATAATTTTGATGACCTCGTTGTTGGTGTGTATATCCTTATAGCATTAGCTATTTGGTTTGTACGCCTGATTTGGTTTGAGCGGAAACTGCAGAAACTTATGAACTGTAGAGTTCCTTGTCCGAATGGAATTTACCCGTCCCTCTTAAAGTCGGTTTCCAGAAAGGTAATGTTCCTATTCTTGTAATTACAGGCCATTGAGTCTTACCAATGTTAGTTTTACAAGGTGATGGAATCAATTATTAACGATCGATTAGTGAATTTCATTTCGTAATTACATTCGATGTAATGTGAGATCCCGTTCTACGCATGCGCATCAGTCTTAAAAGTATGAGGCCTGAACGATGCAGACCACAGTACCAACTTTATAGTATCTGCTATTCTGAAAAGCCACTAAGAACTATGAAGTAATCTGGAACAGGGTGGGAGAGGAGGGCACAGTACCTCTCACTCACTTTTACTTTATAAAATGAAGATCAAACTTTTAACAAGTATGTTCTCTCGTTTAATCTCTCATATTTATTTCAATGAGGATCTGAGGTCCTCAACAAGCTTCGTTCTTGCTTGACTATATACTGGTATTTATGACAGATGCTACTAGTTCTATTGACAACGGTAAGGCTGTTGATTTCATTTTCCTGCACTTCCATGAAGCCTCTAACAAGGTGCCTTATAAACACCTCCTGTTCAAATTGGAAGTTTGGGTATCACCGACAATGTCTTAAGGTGGATTCAAGAGTAGCTGAACAATGGGGCGAAGAGAGTGTCATTAATGGGCGGTTTCTGCCTGGCAGAAGGTCAACCAGTGGTGTTCCCCGAGGGTCAGTTCTTGTTCCCTTACTCTTCTTGGCCTATATTAATGATCTCGATGATTTTGTGCAATCCAGACTTGAACATTTGCGGATAACTTAGGCTGGTGGGGAGTGACTCGATGTTGTAGTTGTACGATTTAGACTGAATCTCCAGATGGCCTTCTGGTGGCAAACGTTTTTTTTGGTTAAGGCAGATAGATGTAAAGTAATGCACGTCGGCTCTAATAACGCCAACAAGTCCTTAAGTTGAATGTGAGGAATAAAGTGGAAAGTTGAAGAAGATCTTGGTGTTATTTTGATTTACATTGAAACCTTCCAAGCAGTGCGTGGAAGCTGCCTGCTAGGAAAGTTAATGGATTCTCGGCTGACAGAACGTAATTTATTTTCTTTTTTGACAGAAACATTGGTGTAAAAACTGTTTAAGCAGTGGTGGACCCCACCTGGAGTAGTTAGTGCAAGTGCAGGCTCTGTTTCGCGGAAGATGAGCTGCTAATTGAAAACGTGCAAAGGAGGGCTACGAGATTAATTAACTGTTAGTGATAATTGCAGTATTGAAAAAAAGACTAAAAGTTTTAGTCCGACTCGATGAGCTAAGGCAAATTGTGTGGTTAGTGATTCAGGTTTTCATATGTTCATAGCTGTTTTTCTTATCATCAGGTTTGTGATCTCAGGTCGTCATGATTTACTCACTTCCGGACCATTTCTTGCTAAACTAAAAAACTATTTTATACAATGAAAACCGGGCCCTCTGACTTGACCGAGCGAGATGAGGGGAGGGATGTTCAGTAACCTGAGGGTACAACTCGGAACCGATCGTTCATCTTCTTGAGGCTACCACGAGAGATCGCTCGATCAATTTCATGTTCAGCACCAAGCTGAGATTTACATACCTCAATCAGCTAGAGAGGCGGTTACCGACATCTGTTACACGCTACTTCATTGCAGGGAAACGGGTCCCTATTCTCGAGAAAAGGTTAGCTCTCCCGTCGTTTAACTCGTGAAAAATGGACGATTTCTGTTTGATTTTATTTTATACGGGTTCGGGAAGCTAATTAAGGCTCGTCAAGGACCCATGCTGTAATTCGATAAGGGGGATGAGTACCGACGATCACTCGACTTGTCTTCTCGACTAGTGCGCAGGTGATCTAGATGCAGGGTGTAACCAATCGTTCCACTGCTCCGGGACCGCCATTTTACGTGACCCTCCGGAAGAGATTCAGTGAACTCCAGGACCGGACCACTTCTCGAAACCTGGAGGAGGCGAAGTTAAGTTCGCATACAGTGGAACCATGAAGTGAAGACCAAGAAATCGCATTGCAACTGCAAGAACAACCTAGTACCGTCTAGGGAAAGATGTCCGGTGACTGCTGATTCGAACCCGAACCCGAAATGTTGCCGAAAGCGCAATTGCGCTGCCGTTCTCCTTCCGAGCCGTTTGAAGTCGTGTTTGAAGGAACGTCACAACAAACGGATCGTTCCACGTAGATCCGAAAATTTTACATTGGAATATCATGTGATGTTTGTAACCGCAATGATCGAAGTTGCAGTGGCGAGATTTATCGTTACGTCAAAACAATCGTGTTGTCCCTTTCCGCAGTTTGCTACCAGACAATATTTCTTATGCATGTGTGATCAACCTGCAGTAGCAGAAAGGCTATCCACAATTTGTTACATCTTTGGAGCAATTAGTAATGCACGTTACATCCCGCCTCGCCAACTCTTGGGCCCTTGTAAAAAGGAGAAGAATTTTGCGGACGCCAGATTTTCCGGTGGGGGACAAAAAGGTCTCACACGCAATGTCAACCACGTTTTACTCCTACACCATCGCCTGTATCTATGGCGTTTCCAATCTGCGCTCTCCCCGCATTTCTTGAGAAGCGGAGAAGGGAGAGGGAATTCCAATCTCCTTGAATCCATTAGAAACATTGGTTTCGAATGTCCACGGCATGTTTCCACTTCACGAATGGGGGGGGGGGGACACTGTTCCCCGACGAAAATGGGGCAACACGATGGGCCCGTTGAATGAAGGAACAACTGCAGGCTTGGATACAACAAAGGTGAATTGTGGAGAGGAAAACGTTATCTATAGGTCAAACCCCTTTCAATACGATGTGTCCACGTGGAGTTATTGGCCTTCAAAATTTGGGCCATTAGGCAAAGAAACTGGGGAGAATCCCGATTGCGCAATACCGCTGACGTCAACATGGCAACACAGGACAGATTTTTAGGTATTTGATTGTTTCCATTTTGGAATTGAAAAAATCAACATTAGCAGAAATTCGTTGTCTCTCTCTCACCAAGTAAACCATCAAACACATACACCCAACTACAGCAATCCTTCCCATAGACCTAAATGCTTACGAAGGAAATTATGTTTGAATTTCACTGGAGAACAAAGAATGTTTGCAGGGTTGTGCAAAGTATGACATACTCATGAGTTGCATGATGGGATGCATTCGATCTTGCGAAATACAAATGATTCCACAATACACAAACATCAAAAGACTATTACTCCGTAAGGAAAAGTCCTATGAACTTCCGGTTTGGACTGACTCATTCAGTTTTTATCAAGCTATCAAATTAGCCAATGATATGAATCATACTGCAGTTGTCTTTAATAGACGACGAAGTCCAATGGAACATTTAGAATATTCTTTAATAGAGGAAAAATTTTCCCTTATAAAGATTTAGTATTCATAAGGTTTCCTTGGGAATTTTCTCAAAATGACGTCACCGACGGGAACTTCCAAAGCCGCAATCCGGTATTATCGCCACTGTATGATATATCAATGCAATAATAGTTTTCGGGATGCGAATTTTCGTCGATGACGCCATGCATACGGGACAGTCCATTGACGGTAAGGCCTTGCGAACATGTTGCTCCTTGAAAAGGAATGCTGGTTTGCAAATGTCTTATCTCACAATAGGTGATGATACCTGTCAGTACGAGATATGTCTTCGCATGATTCCGTAGTACTCTGGTCTGTCTGGTTATAGGACCCACTCACTCACTAACAGGAGCACATGCCAGGAAAGCACCTAGTCGCACCCGCCGCCGCTATCAATATCGCCCAAGCGACCAGGCCTGAGCCTGTTGCCTGCCCAATTACATTTCGGGGCAAAGTGTTTTATGCAACATGTAATTTATATGCATTAAATACATGCCTAATGCCATTAGCCGACATGAATGATTATTCCCTATAGTTTAGTATATACCGTCTGCAAAATACATTGCGTAGAGCTGAATACCACCAGTTGTACTCTTTCTGCTATTCTGCTAATGAGTGACTCCCATCCAAATTTATGCAAAAAATAAAAAAAAATAATGCAAAGCAACAGATCTCTGTAGCTTATTTTCAGTCTCCCAAAATATGAAAAAATAACTCGAATCGAAGAATAGAATATTGAAACATACAATGTGGCAGAGGTTGGGTTTAAAAACAAAAGGGAACATAAACCTTTGTGTGGTATATAGTGTCGCCCAATTTACATGAAGTTTTACCGTGACTGTCCTCCTCTTGGTCACCTTGAATGACAGCTGGGTAATACCTCAAACTCCCAAACCCACAGAATTCTAGAATTGTGGCACCAGTATTTCATGATTACAGTTAGAGTATGCGAGCGGTTTATACCGAGGACAGGACTGAAAATAGGGGGAGGGATTTTCAAAAACAGCACCACACATGCAACGCCTGAGGAACTCCGATGGGACGTTTGAAGTTTAAAACAATTAGAATGCGGGAATGTAATTGACCCAGACTAGGAAAGATATCAGTTTCGTCTGGAATTGCTATCGGAATTCAGGTAGTGGTTTAAGGGTATTAGCCGGGAAATTTCAGGGTTCCTCGAACACCCAAGCACACCAAAACCTTTTCAAAAAGGAACTGAGACTTGCTTACCTTTCCATGTAGGAACCTACAGTGTCAACTTATCAGGCACAATGTTGGCAATGGTGCCAACCGACACACACCATTATCAATGAAGCATGTTAGGATCACACAACGAACAGGGGCAACAGGATTTGCCTGAGGAGGGGAAAGGCAAAGACCCTACATGACATACACTCCACTTAGCCACAGGAAGTGACCAGAGGTTGCTTGGTAAAACGATGAACAGCCTAGTCTACGTGATTAAGAGAAGATAGTGTGGCTATACCACCGAAAGTTCAATGGAACAGGTAAAACTTTTTTTTTTTAAAGTGAGCGCCCACAAGTATATTGTTTGACCATGACGGGTCATGTGATAAAAAAAAAAACCCACAGTAGCACAGCCATAGGGACACCTTCGGTGAAAGGTTTTATTTGAAACTGTTTAATAGACTTGCAATACTGCATTATCCACTCTGGATCGAACAACTATGTGTACAGAAAAGTGGGTTCAGTGGTAGCCAACGGGCGAACAGATATGCTGCAACTATTTATCTAAGATGTTGTAGTGCCGAGAGGTTCGTTGTTGTCACGAAAACACTGACTCAGAAGGTCACGAGGTCATTAGGCATTAGGTCACCAGATGATATTGCGAAGACGAACACCAATTATCATTACGCCCACCCCTCTAAAATGTTCGTTGCAAGATATATGAAGATTTGAAATCTACCAGTGTTTTAGAGGCTGTTTCACCATTGTACAGATGACAAAACTGGAGATAGCGTGTGATATTAGCGTTTTAGTACGTCAATTGCAATTGATTATTGGTTTGTTGCCAACAAGACGAGTCAGTCGTTATAAGCATGACCCCAAAGGCCAAGAGGACATTAGGTCAAATGAGGTCCAAGGAAAATGAGGTCAAAGTAGGTCATCTGATTAGTTCACCTCGACGAACAGAACTTTCCATTATTGCTTGCTCTGAAATGTTCGGTTGCCAAGATATAGAAAGATTGCCCTTGGTTGTATATATCGATGGACATTCAGGGTATCGAGAAGACTGATAGGAGATAGTTAGAGATGCGGTTTGTGTAAACAACTTAACAGTTATTCTAGGGCAATAACGGACATCATAACTGGACATACTGGACACCCATTGGCAGGTTGTGACCGGTTGGGCAGACAGAGTGGGAAGAGGCCTCCCCCGCTACAAAGCGTGCTTCACTTATATAAGGATGCATCTAATTACAATTATGATGTGTGATTGGCCGAAACTATAAAATACGATACGTTATTGGGTAATCGAAAGTGGCAATAATGGATAATCATATTACATCCCCTATACGTCATACAAGAGAAAGTATTAGTAATTATAAGATATAATAATGAAGGAACACCTAATTGGTATCTTAGTCACTTACGAGGCTTGTGGTTACATGCAAATATATAAATCATAATAGCTGGCTATTGCCAAAAATAAAAACTACCAACCATATCAAAATTCATGTCAGTATTCATTCAACAAAACACACCGGAGGTCAGTCGCATATAACGAATACACAATTTCACAAGTCTAAAAATCTCTCTCGGTCTTACCCTACGACCAGACCGAGTGAACGTAAACGTCACCACTTAACCGGTCAGTTGTCTTCAACACTGTTGATGACATGTGCATTGAATCATCAGTAAGGACATCTAGGTTCCTCCTTTAGGGGGAATGCTACAACGTTTCAGCTTCAGGTGTTGCAGTTCTTCGCAAAACCACCTCAGCGGGGGTTCAACCTCGTATGATAGCTCTGGCCTGCATGGCAACATCACCAGGGAACAACCTTGCCAGAACCTTGATCCTGGACGTAACCTGCTGTCCTGGATCTAGAGGGGTTAAGGGCTCTACACCTCTATCAGAATAGAACTTCTGAGAATTCTGCCTTTCCGAAGGCATCGAATACCCATCTCTCTCCGGCCAACTTATCGGTATCCTAACAGAAGATAGACTTTAACTTTATGGCCATGCAACAACTCTGCTGGAGATGGTATCTTATATCAATTGGGGTTCGAACGCAGACACAACAACGCCAAATTTTACGTCTGTAAGCTGTTTCCTTAGCTTAACGATTGCTTCTTTACGATCGGAACCGGTCTGCAATAAATCCAATAGACTGCGCATATCTGGGGCTTGACGTGACATGATCGAAGCTCCATTGCTCAGCAACTCTTTGAAACTTTGGCTTGCATAGTGAGGACCATTATCCGATACAAATTCCTCTGGTATTCCATACTCAGGAAATACATCTTTGCAAAGGTCGATAACAGTACCACTTGTAGAGTTACCTTTAGGTTTATAGCCTTAACATTGGGAATTGGATAGTAATCTGCAAATCAAGAGGTACTCTTTCCCGTTGGCATAGAAAATCGGAGGCAATGACTTGCCATGGCCTAGTTGGAATTTCTGTCTGTTCTAGGGGTTCTGGTGGCAAAGAGTTTGCATGTTGCTGACAACTGTGGCAAGCTCCAACCAGATCCTCTATTTCCCTATTGATGTTAGGCCAATTAACACAATGACTTTTGCTCGCAATTGACCTTTGTGGACCTCCTTGATGGCCTGTGTGTATTTTATCCAAGATCTCAACTCGCACCTCCGGTGTGCAACATGGATAACTATTTCTAATCACCGTTTCATAATGGCCATTCTCAATAGAGAGCTCATCTCTAAATGACCCAAAATTCCCCGAAACGCCTTTCGGAACCTGGTCGGCGCTTTTCTGGCCATCCAGCTAAGATCACATTCGAAATTCGCACAATCATAATCCAGCCACGTTTTGTTCTCTTCTTAGTGGTTCAATCTTTTCAGAAGAGAATTGGACAAAATTAACTGTAAACAGTTGTTTCTCGATTGGGCCTTCAGCAACAGGGTCCAATCTAACAGGCATCTGCTACTACCTAACATCTCCCCCCAGGCTTATACTTGATTGTGCATGTCATACCCTTGGATCCTGAGGAGAAATCTCTGTAGTCTAGGAGGTGCTGCATGTAGATTCTTTAACTTAATCATTTCAAGCGGTTTGTGATCACTTCTCACTTCCACGACAAATTCCTTGCCCATACACATATGTGTGACATTTCTCACAAGCGAACACTACACTAAACATTTTTCACTCTCAATGTGTGCATAGCCTGCTCGTTTTCCGTCAAGGCCTTTTGACCGCGAAACCAGTATGGGCTTGGAATCTGTATCAAAACACAACCGATCCATACGAGAAACGTATCTACTTCGATCACCACGTCCTTATTTGGGTCAAAGTAGACAGGTTATCTGCTTGCTAATTTAGATCTTTGATTCGAATTAAATGATATGTCCTGAGTCGATGACCACACACACTCCGATTCCTTTTTTTAGGAGGTTTCGCAACGGAGCATAATGAATAAGATTGGGGATAATGTGCCATGTAGTGGCCATTCCTAGAAACTCTTGAAGGCTCTTCTTGTTTTGTTGGTGCCTTAAGATCTCAATGGCTTTTTCCTTTCTCGGGTCGGGGTGTACACCTTTAGAGTCAGACACAAGCCCGAAGAACTTTGGCACAAGGTTCTTAATTTCGGCATTTGTCGAAATTGAAAACTAACCCTTTTTGCTGGGCCCACGCGCATCCACCTATGGAGATGCCATCATGCTCTTGTTCACGTACTGCCCATACACAAACGATTATCTGAGATACTACAGTGCCAGGACTCCTCGAGAATTTGGATCAACTTTTCCACTGAGAACCATCTGACTCACATTCAACCCAAATGGTAATCTTTGAACCATGTACCGACCAAACGGACTGTTGATTGTGGTAAGGAACCTTGATTCTCTCAAGAACAACCGACCATACCATGCCTTGCATCGTATTTTGAAAACACTGTACTGTTAGCAGTTTCTGGGATATTTTAATCAACAGTTTGGAGTATGATGATAGCTACGTTTTACTATCTACATGCAGGTCTTAGGATCTAAACAAACTCGCCATCTGCCATTTGGTTTTTGGGCATACACAAGGCTCGAACCCAATCCGTTGGGTTCTGTGACTTGTGTGATTACACCCAGATCTCCATTTCATTTCATCCAATTCCTTTTTGATATCATCATATCGTCACGCTGTACCCGTACCGTCGAAGCGTCGAATAGCTCACACGCCAGCATCGAACGTAGGTTACCAGACTGTCAACACGCGCCGAATTGCTGAACGCGCGATGTGCTAGGCCGAATTCGCTCGTGCCACGGAATGAAGTTTCAACCAATCCAGCGGTTATCGTAAGAGCGTCCCAACGTCGGTCAGGTACGGCCACTCCGTCATCCGTTGCATTCTTACCAAACATCGATAGACCAGGCACCTGCTGCGCTTCCCACATTTTCGGGTTAGATCACCCAAAAGCCTGCATCCTCGTAATTTGATTTTGCTCGTGGATATTTGATATAGGCCCTGTCCCGACATCTTCTGCGACTTTGTTGAACCCCTCACACTAGCAATATTAGACTCCAATGTTCATCAGGAAATTATCCGCATTCTTCCAGCACCTTCTAACAGGGTAGTTGAGATGAATAGCACGTCCATGCTCTGTAAGCGTGTCGGATAGATAGCAATAGCTATATAGCCCTGCGTTAGTGTTCCACCATTCCTTTGACTTGACGTATCAACGGTACACCTCATAAGAAAGCCATTTATGGTAAAATTATTATTTGCCAACTTGGCTAATATCAAATAAGATGCATGCGACTGTGCTTTCTGTTTTTTCCAATGTCTCACAGGCCCGGCCACTCTTCTTCCTGTCCTGGTACTAATTTCACTGCATGTCGTAAAACAATGTTCTTCACTGCTTCACCGTATCGTTAGCTGAGACAATGTTACACTTTCGCTCCACCATGTAATATATCCTATGGACATCGGGAATCAGAGAAGACTGATATAGGAGTCATAGTAGAGATAGCGGTGTAGTACACTTAAACGTTTATTCTAGCATAACTGGACATCATAACGGACTACTGGACACCCCCCACATAGGCAGGTGTTAACGGCTGGGCATACAGAGTGGGAAGAGGCCCGCTACAAAGCGTGCTTCCTATATAAGGATGCATCTAATTACGATACTGATGTGTGATTGGGTCGAACTATAAATCGATACGTTATTGGGTTATCGAAAGTGGCAATAATTATAATCATATTACATGGTGACCTTCATTACCTTTAGACCTGACACCAAAAACAATAGGTTCGCGTCCCTCACCATATGTGCACCCATTTCCCTATTATGAACCTCACTAGACATGCATTCATTAGATATCGTCGGACAACCAAACATCTGGCAAAATAGCTAATGGAACAGACCAACTGGTCGGCAACAAGATTTCAATAAGAAGGGTTAAACTCCGTCGGACCAGGAGTTTACCACTTTTGACTTCTGCGTTTCTCCTTTATCTCATCAGAGAGGCAACATTATTAATAGTATTATCAGATCAGCAACACCAACCACAAGGTGGCTGAAATTATCCAAGTTCTGCTGAGTGAATACCGACGAATAATAGTTATTTTTAAAGACGCTAGCCATTTCCTGACTATGGCTGGTTGTATTACCATAAAAAAAAAACCATCGGACACTAACAGGGACCAATGCCTGTCCTTAGCCTGCTCCCCTGTTATCGGCAATCTGCCTATCGAAATCGAGCTTAGTAGCCAGAACTAAACGTTGGACTAGCCGCTGGCTGAACTTTGAAACGATCTAATCAGACAAAGAACAGGCAGAAACGATAATGTCGCCAAATATGTCTCTTACGTTTAAATCCAGAATGCATCGCTTTTGTCACCACAAGAGGCCTTTTTGTTTTTTACTGCGACGCTGTTTCGAAGAACGTAAACTCTCATATCTAGTTTAGCTTTCAATGAAACCCTTCCATAGTCAACAGCACTCAACTTCATGCACAAATTAGACCAATCTACATTACTCAGAAACCCAGAAATGTCATTAAAAAGCAGCCCTTTGAGAACAAGGAACGAGATCAACGCTCTGTGAAATATTGACAGAACAAGACACATCGAACGCTACAATATCGAGATCACTTGCACCAAACTTACCTAACTCTCTACATTATCCACGGAACCTGGATCACTACTCGGACTAAATCTAAAGTCAAGTCAGAGCTCACATAACAACAAAACTCCACTCCCAATGCCACGAAGAATAACTGCCCGATTCGCATATGAGTAACCTGGAAGTAAACTGCGGCTGAGAGAAATTTCACTGTTTAGCCAAGACTTTGTAATACCAACTACGTTCCTGGACCAAAATTCGAAACTCAACAAATTTGTTCCTGATCCTTCCGTTCCTGAACATGAGCGCAGAAGAAAGACAGCTCGCGAGATGCTATCGCTAATAGTACAGTTGCCCGGGCACTAGTATATGCGTGGACTACTGTTCACAACAGCCACCTCCGTTGCCTTACCTACCCCGACTCCCCACTTTCCAGTACAGGTCTACTATTGCGCTCCTGAAATCTCACCCCTTTTAAGCTTAGCCCCGAACGAATGTTGTCGCCCACATTTCACCGCTACACATAAAACCCACTTGCCCGCCATAGTGTACAAGTAGAACACCGAGCAAGCAAACAACAGAGAGAGAGAGGAAAAAAAAACAATGCTCACATTGTATAAATTCAACTAACTTTTTAGTTCGACCTCGATCGCACTTTTAGTGATTTTCCAAGATTACATGAAAGTGGACGACTGGATAAAAAGAGAGAAAATAAAATTACCCAGTAAACACGAAAGCAGATAGAAAATCACTACAGCAAGCACACTAACTCACTAACGAAAATAAGAAAAATCAATAGTGTTGACAAAGCTACCAAAAGAATGCCAGAGGCTACCTGCCGCGAGCCCACGAGCGGAACAAAAGAAAGAGACGAAACGGCCAATAGGCCTGCACAAAGACAATAAGACCACTCAACGCTTGCACCCCACAGCAGACATATACACCGAGAAAAGCAAAGGCTGGAACAGCTATATACAGGTACGGACGGCAGAAATCTAGACCTAGCTAGGGAACAAGTGGCCTAGAAAAAACTAGCCCAAAAAAGGGAAAACAACTCATGCTAAAATGATTCCAAACAGCGCAAACACAGCAATCTGAGAATTTGAAAATCATCAAATGATGAACCAGGCATGTAGATGGGTTGACAAACACATTTCACAAAGATTGAATCATGTTAGTCACAAAGGTGTCTTCGATGATCCACTTTCTTATCTAGGCCAAGTTTGGCTTAGATGTACAAATAATAGGCAAAGTCAGTAGCTTAGGTTACTGCTGGCTACCTGGTGGGAATTAGTGAAGCTATTGAAAATTATCATTTTTGTTCTCATTATCACACCAAAATACAATTCTGGAAAGAAAGAACATTCACAATGGGCCAGAAAAATGTTTTGCCCGTTGAAGGATTTGCCGTTCGGCGACAGTCAAGTAGCTACGGGATGGAAGCAGGAATGGTAGGGAGTGGTATATCCCCATGTACCTCTGCCTATACAGTGCAACTTATGTAGCAATCGTTTGCAATGTGGTCGACTGGAGAGAGGGAGTCAGGAAGACAAACTTGGGCTAAAAGGGAGGCTGTACATGTAACCCCTTAGCACAACAACGCGTTACGCTCAGTACAGGTTAGAACAGCAGATGCAGAAGGAATTGGCCTACACGCTGCACTCAGAGTACCGTATCCGCAGAGTGCATCTCACTTACAGAGTCGAAAGCCTTGCCATAGGCTACCAAAAAGCCTCCATCGAATACTTAGTCAGGCACTGAAACGAGTGTACACTGTAGAAAAATTATTGTGGAATTACAGTAAATTACTGGCAGCAGAGTTTCCAGTAATTTACTGTCATTTCTACAGAAAGTGTTAACAGTGTATGGCCATCTGCAGTCCGAGCTTGTGCACCATTCCCTTCTCGTTGTTGTCAAGTGAGTTAGGATGACACTAGAACTGTGGACCGGGCAGTGGAATCCATGCAACGACTCATAACCCGAGGACAGCCTGGCCACCAGTTTCTTGTGCTTTTGATAATAGTTCTGTTTCGTAGTTATCTTTTCCTGATCTTTCGGACAACATTCGTTAAGGTGTCTCAAACTCGTCGCTTGCTCGAGTTGGAGTATTTTGACATCATCGGCAGTGCTCTGAATTATTTTAGGAGTGGGGACTCTGCAATTATGGGCAACTGGTGGATACTGGCGTGCCATCGGGGTCGTTTAGATGGCTTGTACTCTTTTTCTGGTATATACCAATGAACTTGATGATGCTGTGTAATCCAGCGTTAAATTGAATGCTAACGCAACCAAGTCGCTTTGAATGGTGGTGTTACAATCGATCGATCGATCGATCGATATTCTGACTGACAAAATATCCTGAAGCACCATGTCCCCTCTGTCATATAAGGCTAATGCCAGACATGTACCTTTGAAGAGTAGAATTCAGACCGTGAGACGGTAACAAACAACCTAACGTAGGATTGGGATAGAAGGTATTCCACAAGACGCGGGAGGATAAATTCCCTCTGTTCTTGCCATTTGAACACCTCTTTCCGCCTCGGTTGCAGGCAGTTATTATTTAGGGGCGGCGGTGATGTAACAAATTTATTGAATCAAACCAAAGTAAACTGAACTAATTGGACATACCAAACCTCCCAATATGGGGTGTGGAGTTCTGATGTGGCATGTTTATCGGAAGAATTGTTTCGTGACTACTAGATTTGATTTCGAGATCATTGTTACGACGGTGTAGTGGAACTCCAATATCAAACCTTATTCAAAGACCTAGAGTATCAATAGGGTTGTAACTCAATCAGATAGATAGATAGATAAGATAGATAGATAGATAGATAGATGATAGATAGATAGATAGATAGTAGATAGATAGATAGATAGATGATAGATAGATAGATAGATAGATTTTCTGTGTCAACCTGTATTTTTCACCACAGGTTCTCCCCACATTGACCGGACTTGTCACGTGCATCAGAACCGAACCAAAACCAAACACGGGGACAAACCTGTGTTTAGGAGAATACGTGGCAATGCATGGCAATGTGTGGTAATGTGTGTCACCTGTGTCGTAAACCGTTGGTAATCAGTGGTTCATGACTTAGCGCATTAGTGTGGGGATAATATATTAAGATTGATGGAAGAGATAAATTCCCAGTGAATGTGAGTCTGCCACAGATTTTCGACCAGGTTCACCCATGGAGTGTGTGGCGATAACACAGTTTTTACCTTGCCAATTCAGACCACAGGTTTGTCACAAAAAACCTGTGTCATCTGGCGGTACCATGTTTTTCCGGTTTGAAATGGCAAACTGTGGCTATATGGGGCAATAACTAAACCTGTGGCAATGTCACAGGTTTTATTGGGAAAATGTGTGTTTGAGAACAAATTGCCACACAGGTTTTGTAAGGGCGAGCACAATGGCAAGGAAACACAAGACCAATGTGTGTAAAATTGGTAAGTGCGTGTAAGATGGGTGTAAAACGTACTAATATTACAATGTGGTGTGAACTGAAAGGAAAAACTAATTAGAATATTTATCGAGTATAAAACGAATTAAAAATTGTAGTTATAACTGATTCTATTGCAGGAGTCCTATGAAGCCTGTTGGGTGTTAAGGAAAAACAATGAGGGATATAGAGCTGGATCTGGGTCCGAATGAGCCCTGAAAATGAAACGGGGGTGGCAGTCAGCCTGCATTGTGAAGTGTCATGACAATAGCCATCCAGTGACCGCACCGTTGTGCGACAAAACAAACTTTTGAAATTCGGGATCATTTCCTGAAACGTTTCTTTTGCTACATGACATAACAAATTCTCAGGGAATGCACATTTTCTTTCTGTATGTACGACGGGAGGAATATACGAGCAGAAAATAGAAATTGAAACCATGCCTCCCTCTCAAGAGAACAAAACAATACAAGCATAATCCATCGGCTGAGAACAATGTGGTCGGTAACTCAGCAAGTAATGAACTAGTCCTGGTACTACTGGAATGTAGGGGTATACCTTCTATTGGCATTGCCTATTTATCCCCAAACAATTGCTTTTCCAAAGAATAGATTATCTTGACAGCAACGACCAGGGATCAAGTACGAGAAGGTAGAAGATCCACAATATCTTTGCAACAAGACTCTCTCTGATTTAGTATGCCTTTCAATATAGTTGTCATGCCCTCACAAATTGGTTACTAGAATATTAACCCTGTGAAATATCCCGGCATCATTACATAATACTTCTACAGGGCCAACTGTTAATTAACCAGTTACTATTTGAGTAAACTCAACGGTGTTCACTAAGCCTCAATATGAGAGAAAACAATACATGAAACATTCTACACATCTGTTTCGAGGAGTCCGTTTCCGTTCTGATCTCTGATGATCTGAGGTGATTTCAAACAGAAGTTTCCCCGCCATTATTTAAGAAACAATCACTGTCCAAGGAATATTCTGAAGCACTTTTTCTTCTATATATTTGAGAACCGGTTCAAGTCTAGATAAGTACAAGGTGATTGTGAGATCTTTCTCAACTAAACACGATCCAATGCATCAAGGCAAAAACATCCAGCCAATTTGTATGTCAAGGACAAGAGAATGCAGGCCAGTTCAGTTTATTCACGTGAAAGCGTATACATTTTGATTTTTTTAGGAAAACATTTTTGTTAGCATGTACATGAATCCAGAAGTAATTATCAGGTTGTCTGTCCATTTTGCATATCTACCTGCTGAAAAACCCTCGATTGGGGGTATACTGCATTTATCGCGCATTTATCACGTCTAAATGTTGCATATATTCACACCTATACAACTTGGAATGGCACGGTACCACTTATCGATTAGCATTGTCACAAAAATTAACATAGAATACACAGCAACGATCCCTACATCTATTGATTACTATACAGATAATGAGTGAGAGCACCGTGGGCGTTTCAAATGTTTCTCTAAAACCGCATAATACCTGCTAAAAAAAAGAACTAAACCAAAAACTAAAATAATTGATATGTTTGTTACCTTTAATGCTGGCAACCATGCTTCCATGTGACAATGTACATTTAATATGGTTATTGTCGGAGACAACTGTTACCTGTCTGATTGTTAGCGATGGGCCCATCACTTTTTTTTTCAGTCCAGAAAAAAGTGTCCATGTGTGAAACAGGTGTCCCAAAAACAGGTGTAAATCGGCCTGGCGGAGGTTGTAAAATCTTCTGGTTGCCCCGATTATCGTCCTCTCCACGGCGAATTAATCCGACAGACCGCACACCTTAACACTTCAGATCGGTACGATTCTGATTCTGTTTTCCATCCAACTTTTATTCAATAATTGTTATATTGCTTGGAAGGAGAACTGAACTATGAAACCCGTCAATATGATTGCTACTTTCAATTACATATCAACTTAATTTTTCCTATTATTAATTACTGTAGTTTTTCTTTAGCGTTGGCTCCTGTGTTAAATCTTTGAGTGCTGGATTCTGATGGAAAACTGAAGAACTTTGAAAACTCCATTTCAGCGAGCATATATGTGCATGTTATACGTATGCCTAGTTCCTATAAGTTGATGACAGTGTGCTGCTACGGGGTTGTTCCAACGGCGGGGTTCCTAATGATGACGTAATAACTTGCCGACAAACCGAATACACTACCAACTATCGACCAGTTTGCCTAGTTGCGTGAATGCCAGTTTCAAAATATTCCGTGTCTTTCTTTTTGCGTTTTTGGATAAATCTAAGATCGGAAAGGAAAAGGTCAGTAATAATCTGACTCAAAAATAGCTTTTGACTCTCTTCAATGATCTCAACACATAGCAATTTTGTAGTCTTTAATTACCAGTAATGTAGCTCATACACACTGTCTGAGTAGGTCTGAGTAGACCCACCCCCGTTAACCATCATACATACATGGAACCGGGCTCAAACAGATAGAAGGGAAAAAAGAAAGAATTGACGAGTGGGCTCTTCAGGCGCATTTTAAATTATCATGAAAGGAAGAATCATTTATGCAGCGTTGGAGGTCATTGTTCTTAACGGATAATTTTAAAGAAATTTAAAAAATGTTGGGTCTTAATCTTTGGGATGTTTCGTACTCGTCATAGTTCCCAGACTTGTTTCATTTTTCTTCTCGCAAATGTTCCATTATTATTCGACCACCATATATCTTTCAGTCGCAAGATTCATCTTCCATTATTATTGATACACTAATATAAGTAAATCAGTGAGTATTCTTCCACTCCGCCCGATTCGTTGTCTACTCGACCGGACCAGGATTAACCACCATCTCGAATCAGGAAGAACATTAAATTATCAGTGCAAGGATAATCATTTTGCAATCGTGGAGGTCATTGTTCTTAACGGATAATTTTAAGAAATTTAAAAAGAGTTTGGTCGTAAGCTGTGGGATGTTTCGTCTACTCGTCACAGTTCCCCAGACTTGTTTCATTTCTCTCGCAAATGTTCCATTATTATTACTACCACCATATATATTTCATCGCAGATTCATCTTCAGATTATTATTGATAACTACTAATAATAAAATCACATGTGAGGTATCTTCAACTCCGCCCATTCGTTGTCGACTCGACAGGACCTGAGTGCCCACTACATCTCGAATCAGAAGAACAAAAAACATGGTATGTTAATCGAAAAAGAAGTCGAGAGCCCAGGAAGTTTGAGAGAGGGGGGGCGAGGAACATATATACAGCTAAGCTCTTTTAGTTTATTGTATTTTATGACACTGGGGTATCCCAGTTGATGGTTGATCGAGCAGTAGATGATTAAGCAATATCTGGACGGCTCAGATGTTTTTTCTCTGTTCCACCTGGAATAATTTAGTCCCTGCCCATTTTTTTTTTCGTGATCGGGGCTTTTCAGATAAAGACACTGTTTTCTTGTAGCCTATATGCATTGGCATATTTTCCCGCAATTTAGAATTTGAGTAAGTGAATCAAAATGTAAAATGCATTGACAGAATACCAGGCTGATGGGATTGTCGGGAACGTACATGAACGTATTCACACACACACGAAAAGACGCACACTAGTTTCACATACGGCATGAGGACTGTTGGCGACATTAATTTAACAGTCCTACTACCATTATTGGTTCCTGCATTGATTGGTTCAAAAGTTCATCGAGACCATGTTCGAATCGCCATTCGAACCCTCTTTAGTTTGCATAACGAAAATTGGGATAATTTATGATTATCTGACAATCTGATTTTTCAGCTGGTTGGCAGCCATAGCTAAACCATGTGTAAGCAGCACCAAAGTGAAACTTGAAAAACAATATTCGCCTTGGTTTTTGATAGTTACTATGTGATACATTGTTTGGTCACCCATCATCATTCCTATGATACTTCAACAGTCTACATAACGCATCGCGCACACTGACATCTACGTGTGAACAGAAATGATAAGCCCTATAACTAAAGTGTGGGGCATATATTTGTACAGTGCCCGGGGCCCCGGCCCGCATATACCCGTAACGTACAACAAACCCCCGCAGCTATCCTGGCTCACAATACGAGGCTTATGCAAAACGCTCATCTCTCGGAATTTAGGTCTAACACAACTACTAAGGGGCAACTAACCTAGTGCGCTGGTTAAAATGATTATTCCGGATAAACAAACACAAGAGGTTGTGGCCACGGCAAATCCTCAAATTGCATCCGTACCTTTCAAAACGGTAATGTTTTGCCGGGGGGTCACTGACCTGCGTAGGTGATCAGTTGCCTCAACGTTAAAACCAGTTAGGCTACACAGCTATACAACTAATAATTTGCATTCAGCGAAGTACCTGTTATGTCTCGCGGATATCTAACTGATAGGTTGTCTGACTGTAATTCCGTGTACAATTGAGTCGGTAACTTCTAAATTGTGATCTAGCTTCACGTCGGTTTAAAGTTTTGAGTACTTCGTTGCATTCTTCTTCAAACGCAAGTTAAGAAGAGCATAAACATTGTAGAAAACAACATGTACTGGATTTCGCTGTAATGTTTTGTAATAGCCTAACACTCCAGCCTCTGACTCGACCATATGGTTATATGTTACTACTTGACATATGAGATAAGAGGATTCGCTATTATGATGTGCACTGACCTGATTTAGGAGAATGTTTATTGAACACAAAAAATCGAGAAAAACGCATTTTTTTCACAGAGTTCTTTTTTATACTTTTTTTTCAGTTGTAATTATGATGGGGAAAAACCGAGGGTTCATTCGGTCTTTTTGCATTTAAGAAGACCTCGAAGGACGGTCATCGTAGAGGCAATACCTCCATGGGAGGGGGAGGAAGGGAGGACGATGACGTCATCATCGGTCTAAATGCAACAAAGAACCTCGGCACCCTCGTATTTATCCCCTTAGTAGAGGAATACGCAAATTACACTACAGTTTCAGTTAGGGCCTATGGCCTACTGCGGTGTGGCATTCATTGTTAGAATTCTTGAACTCGCGTACTGCCTCGACCGTTCATTTGCTCCAAGTTGTGTGCCAGGCAGCAATGTAATTCAAATTGTAGCAGCTAATTTGTCAGATTGTGTAACAGTCGTTACAAGACCATAATAACCTATACTCGTAGCATTTATCAGGAATCCCCATTAAAGTATCCAAATTGCCTCCATAATATTTTATCTGGTGCAGGACGAGACTGCCGCCGTTAATTAGTATTTCGTCCATAATGAAGAAGGGCTATGTGACTGTTGATTCTATTCTATGCTTTCTTCTCAGTCTCTTTCCACCGACTGCAATGAAGACCAGGTGGATAGTTCTGTTGGGTGTCGCCTAGCCTTGTAGTAGAATGTAGCAGTTTTCATATGCAATGACTGTAAGGAGTTAAGTTGTAACAAGCGGAAAATGAACACAAGGTATTAGAGCAGAGTGTGTTTAGTTTCAGGTTTAGAATAAATCTCAGTTCGGTTTCAAATATGTCAAAAGAAAACAAAAAAACCGGAATGACGGGTGACGTCATATTAGAACTAAGAGTATTGGTACTGAGGAAATTTCCTATTTTTCAACCTCATGATCAATTGCCATACTTTATTTAAAATGCTGAGAGAATAAACGGGAATTGTTCAGTCAGGCGGTACAACACCTAGTGGCTGGGTTGGACTTTATGCGCATAGCCCATCGTGATTGTGTCTCTCCGTCCGTTGGTCTTTTCTTCTTCAGTTTCCGTCATAACTTTTTAAAGTTCTACATGCAATTGGGTTCAAACTTGATAGGATGCAGTAAAATCTTTGACCTTTTGACAGTTCAAATACGTTAGATATCTGGTTATATAGAATTAAATAATTTTATACCTTTCTCCCTTTTCTTTCTTGCATTTCTCACGCGGGGGGAATCTAGGAAGGGATGTATTCTTATGTTGATTCTTTCCACACAACAAGTTACAGTATCAAAGGAGGGTGTTATAATGCCGCCTTAGTTCGTCTCTGCGCTTCAAACCCACCAATTGTAAAATCCTCACAGGGTCAACATAGACTTTCATTAGCTACCTTCTAAATGTTTTTTTGGTTTATAAATATATATATATATATAGAGAGAGAGAGGGGGAATGGGGATAGAGTGAGAGGGGGGGGTGAGAGGAGGAGGGGGGGGGGGGGGGAGATAGGGAGAGAAATATGGAATAATTCATATATTTCATCTAAATTTTAAATGTATATTTATTTACGTTTTCATTGGGCCTGGGAAACGATGAGTTATCCGGAATCATAACGGGTGGTGTAAACATTTAATTGAGACACAGCAGCCCACAGAGACATGTTTCGGGTTACAAACTCTTTGACAAGTACCGTAACGAATATAAGAAAGTAGCCACCGCCAAAGGACACACGGAAAGAAAGGGGCTTAGATCAACCTGCGTGCCAGAAAATGATCCCTAAAAAGCCGATTAAAATTGCCAGAACATGGTTCAAAGACTGAAAGCGTCAAATTGACAATTTAGTCCAGCCGGGTGCATTGTTCCGAGTTTGAATATGAGTTTAGGTTATGCCGCTATGTGTGTCGTGTTATTACCGTTAAAGAGAACAGCTCCGGTTCACCCGAATGTCCTTAATGGACGCAGCGAGAAGAGGGGTTGAAATATCGGCGACTGGAGACTCTGTCATTTTCCATAATGAAGCGGAGGTGTTTCCAGTGAACTCGCTCAGCTAAACTCCTACAGGTTTCACCAACATTAATTTTTGCAGCGGATGACAAAGTGATAACTATCACATTTTCGAAACGCACTTGAAATGTCTCTCAACCTACAAGTGCCTTCTGGGCCCATGCTGTTCAAAATTTATCTTCAGTAACATGGGGGCAAATTTTTTTCACTTTGATCCCCTTCTACGTTGACAAATAAATATGCCAGGGGAGTGTGGAGGAGTAGTAAAGGATGGAATGCCCTAACTAGGTGGCTAGAAATTACGATCCCTCCGGATCGAACAGCATGTGGTCTGTGAACAACGTGACTGGTGGTACGGTCACGTGACAACAGCAATCGGCAATTCCTAGATACCATGTTGCGAATAGGGATAAACTTGTGGATGGTAAGTGATGATTATAATATATATATATATATATATATATACATATATATATATATATATATATATCATAATATATATATATTATATAATATATATATATAGTCAGTCTATGCAGTATAACACAGTATCACACATGCATTGTCACACTTTAGTGCGAGCATGGGGTTAGTAATCAACTCGGATGCGTAGGCGGTTATGTCGTCATACTGGATATTGAATGTAACTAAAATCTGAACAGGAAAACGAACTCCGCGGTTTTGGTCTCAATTGTCTCCTCCCGTCTGCTATGTTCTAGTGAGGTCGTGGGAGGCTCACTGCTGAACTGGGGCGGGAACCTGGATTCACACATCTCCCTTCGCTCATCCTTGGCCCCCGCTGGTAGGATCGGGTGTCGATGTCTCAAGAAGGTGTGATGAAAGAGTTTTGTTGCTCCTTGCAAACGAATCTGTCCAGTGAGTGTTGACGGTACATTACCTCATGGAACTGGGTTCTCCTCAGCGGGGTTCATGTCCGGCGGACTTGCTTGCCTGAAGAGGGACGCTGTTGTTGACGCGGGCAGTTTCAGCTTAGTGCATATTAATATTCTGTGCACAATCTGAAATTGTTTCACACCACTTTCTTTAATGAGACCTCAGAAAGAGTGGAGGGAACTGACAGCAATGAATGCACGTAGTATTTTTTTATCTGATGTTCATATTTTATGAATAATTATTTTCATTTTACCATGTAAACGGGCAAGTGAACAAACCGACGAATGAACAGCTCACCACTGTGAAACAACTTATCGGTTACCAGTATTCAAAACGGAATTATAAGTTTGCTGTTGATCCCAATGATGATAAATACACCTGCTTTTCTCCAAGGCACGTCCACTCATGAATATTGAATAGATCAGCACCCATAATAAAATCATCGGGAACCCCTACGGGCCGGAAAACTGTACTGTGTGGAAGCTCCTCTATGATATGCACTTTGATGCACTTGTACGCTCCACAACACTGCACCACATTAAAGCCTTTGATAGGTGCACCATCATCATCCAGATTCGTTAACCATCCGGCTAACCACACTGGTACAACAGGGTCCTATATCGGGTCACCAAAACGGAAGCGATGTCGCTTCGAAACTCATTGGAAGAAGTCTTGGCTATGTCCATAAAAACATGTACTAGTCCCAGAGGAAACGGGTGTAAAACGTTTATTCACCTGCTACCCAGCAGTATTCCCCTGTCATGATGAATGATGGTCCGTGACCCTATAAAGTTGTTTTTGGTGTTATTTGAAATGAGCTGCTAGCCCGTGGTCTTCCTGTTCGACTCTCAAATTGATATAACACACGCTGGTCACTTGCTATCTTTGTAACGATCCAGCAGGGTTCGTTTAATAAGAAATTATCATTTGCAAACTAACTATGACACAGTAAAGAAAATCCGAATGAACAATGGTGGTTACTCACTGTACCTCCATCTTTGCGACTTTCCTTGCTGTTTCTGAACCTGTTGTTCAGAAATCTCTTCGATTCTAAATCGTCAAGGTGTGCATTGATCCCCTGTTGTCAATTTTCTCCAGACTATCAACATGTCGCTTGAACTCGGGCAAGGTCCAGTTTCAAAAATGCTCTTGTGACCCCAATCCTCAAGATGTCGGTCGGCATTGGACAACATGTTCCTTACACACCTACAGACCTATATCTAATCCGCTGAAGCTTCTCGAAGGATTTCTCACTCACAACTCAGTAAAGTTAAAAATGACCTCCTCTCTCACTTACTAATAGAAGGTGTTGTTCGGGTAACTCTTCATGACCTATCGGCTGCTTTCGACACTACAACCCCTGGCCTTTTGATGACAGACACGCGCTCGCATGGGAACCGAAACTCCGCGTTTTGGTCTCTATTGTGCTCCCCGTGCTGCTATGTTCTAGTGAGTCGTGGAAGCTCGCTGCTGAACAGGGGCGGAACTGGTATTTTCACTACCCTCCCTTCCTGTATCTTTGGCCCCCGCTGGTAGGATCGGGTTTGGTCGAATGTCTCAAGAGGTGTGATGAAAGTTGTTGCCCTGCAAACGAATCTTTCCAGGTGAGTGTTTGTCGTCCCAATTACCCGATGGACTGTGGTTCTCCCACGGGTCTTGCCCAGGCATAAACGCTTGTCTGGAGAACGCTGGGTGATTGGGAGCGGCAAGCTCAGTTAGTGAATATAATATTCTGCAACTGAAATGTTCACACTTTCTTTTAATAATAAAGACTCAGAAAGTCGGACAAGAACTGACAGTAATGAGTGCACCGTAATACTTTTCTGATTTCATATTTATGAATAAATTATTTCATTTTACATGTAAACGGGTAAGTGAACAAACGCCGAATGAATATATCACCACAGTGAAACCTTAATGGTACCATTATTCAACACGGAATAATAAGTTCTCGCTGTTGATCCCAATGAGATCGAAAATACACCCCACTGTAGTTGTTCACACTCTCACACACATCGCATATCTATGGTTTGTTTGTCAAATTTTCACATCTTTAATTTTGGACACAACACGCATAGAATATACCGATCCTGATAGTAAATAGATCATTTTGAAATAAAATTGGATCCTCAACGCACGCTGTGGACCCACTTACTCTAGTGCGAGCAATGTTATATTCTTGTGTCATGAAGGATTTCACTCTTTTGCTTCGCAAGGTTGCAACTAATCGTAAACAACATCTCAAATATCAATTGGCACAAAACACACACACTTAACAACAGCGTAAACCCCCTGGTTGACTATAGAGCATAACTGCCTGAGTGGTGGAGCAAATACCTCCCGTCTCCACTTTCCGTTTTTCCACTGGATTGTGTAGTTTTCGCTAGACACCACAGATATTCACGGACATCTAATCTCCATAATTGCGTTTAACAAGAAAACTTTTGAACCTTTTCTTCCCCGGTTACTTCCACTCATGAATATTGAATAGATCAGGCACCATTAAAAACAATGATCGGTACCAGGCCTCACTGTGTGGAAGCTCTATCATATATGCACGTTGATGCACGTGTACGCCTTCAACAACACTGACAATCAATCCTGCTACATGCACCATCGTCATCCAGATTCGTTACCATCCGGCTGAGCGCACACACTGGTACACAACAGGGTCTATCCAGTCACCAAGGAAGCGAATGTCGCTTCGAACGCATGTGGAATAAGTCTTGGCTTCATGTCCACAAAAACATGTACGGAGTCCCAGAGTAAACGGGTTAAAACAGTTATTCAATTCCCCCTCTGTCTAAACAGCATATTCCCTTGTCATGATTAATGAATGGTGACCCAAGAACTTTTCGGTGTTATTTAGGTATGACTCTGCTAGCCCGTGGTATATCTGTTCGCCTCCATTGATACACTTGTCATTGCCATCTTTGTAACGAGTGCAGCAAGGTTTTTGTTAATAAAGAAATTATCAATTGCAAACTAACATGATACATAAGAAATCCCAATCAAAATGGGGTGGTTCTTACTGCTTACCTCACGCTTTGCTCCTTTCCCTTGCTGTTTCTCTGAACTGTTGTTCGGAAATCTTTCTGGATTTCCGATTCGAAGCCATGTGGTTCGGATCAGGCACTTACCAGGCACGTCAGTGTGCATTGCAATCCCCTGTTGTCACTTTCTCCAGACTAGGTCAACATGTCGCTTGTCGCGGGCAGTGCCGTTTTCAAAATGCCTCTTTTGACCCGATCCTCAAGATGTCAGCATAGACACCTTTTTCCTTTGAATGCACCTCCAGACCTATATCTAATCGCTGAAGCTTCTCGAAAGGATTTCTCACTCACAACTCAGTAAAGTTAAAAATGACCTCCTCGTCTCCCTTAATAATAGAAGGTGGTGTGTGTTTTGGTACTCTTCTTGCCTATCGGCTGCTTTCGACACTGCACACCATGGCCTGTTGATAGACAGACTACGCGCTCTTCATGGGAAACCTAACTCCGCATTTCGGTCTCTATTGTGCTTCCCGTGCTGCTATGTTCTAGTGAGTCGTAAAACCACTGCTGAACTGGGGCGGAAACTGCGATTTTATCAACTACCTCCCTTCACTGTTATTCTTGGCCCCCGCTGGTAGGACGGGTGTCGATGTCTCAAGAAGGTGTGTGAAATTAGTTGCCCCATGTAACGAATCTGTCCAGCGGTGTTGTCGGTACATTACCAGATGGACTGGGTTCTCCCAGCGGGGGTCTTGCCCAGGCTGGAACTCCTTGCGTGATTAACGCTGGGTGATTGGGAGCGGCAAGTTTCAGTTGTGATCTATAATTCTGCAACTAAATTGTTCACACTTTTCTCAAAGAATTCACGAAGTACTTATCTGATGTTCATATTTTTTTTTTTAAAGAAATTATTTTCATTTTACAGTGAACGGGTAAGTGAACAACCCTGCCGGGAATACCACGTGAAACATTATCGGTTACCAGTATTCAAAACGGAATTATAAGTTAGCTTTGATCCCAATGAGGATCGAAATACACCACCACTGTAGTTTGTTTCACACTCTCAACCCATCGAATCTATTGGTTGTCGAAAATTTCACCTTTTATAATTTTTGGCCCTGTTGTTCCGATCACTCCCTAAACTAATGAATAGATCAGTTCGAAACATAATGGGATCCATCTACTCACTCGGCGAAAACCCACTACCCTAGTGGGAGCAATGTTATATTCGTGTCATGAAGGATTTCAGCTCTGCTTCGGAAGGCTGAAACTACTCGGAACTAGCATTAATTTGGCACAAACAACAATACCCATCCCTGGTACTATAAAGCCACGAACTGTTGAGTATTGGAGCAATACCTTCCCCGTCATCCACGTTCCGTGTTCACGGAATGTGTTAGTTTCGCTCAGACGACACAGAATTATCCGGACAATCTACATGCGATTGCGTTTACTCATCTGTGTAACGAGTCCAGCAGGTTTTTGTTTTTAAATAAGAAATTATCAATTGCAAACTAACTATGATACAGAAGAAACCCGAATCAAAGGGGTGGGTCTTACTGCTACCTCAAGCTTTGAGACTTACCTTGCTGTTCTAAACTGTTGTTAGGAAATTCTATTCTGGATTCCAATCGAAGCCATGTGGTTCGGATCAGGCACTTACGAGGCCACGTCAAGGGTGCATTGATCCCACTGTTGTTCCAATTTTCTTCCAGACTAGTTCAAACATGTCGCTTGTTCGGGCAGTCCAGTTTCAAAAATGCTCTTGTGACCCCAATCCTCAAGATGTCGGCATTAGACACCTGTTCCTTACACACCTACAGACCTATATCTCATATTAATCCGCTAAAGCTTCTCGATAGATTTCTCACTCACAATCAGAAAGTTTCAAAGTTAAAAATGACTCCTCTCGTCACTTGATAATCGAAGTGTGTGTTTCTGCGTAACTCTTTTTTACCTATCAGCTGTGTTCGACACACCACCCAATGCACATCACGGCCTGTTGATAGACAGACTACGCGCCGCTTGTGGGTTTGTGGCTATTGCTCTCCCTTGGTTCAAGTCCTATTTCCAACAGATCTATGATATCTATCGCGGTACCCGTTCTGGTTAATCTGTACACATTTTAGACTCTGTGCCTTATAGATCGCTAGGTTTGATTATCATCTTCATGCGGATGAAACGCACGTGTGCGTTTATTGTTCACTCTTTACTCTGACACATGGCGCTCTGTTTAAATTGGAAACACGTTGGAAAAATCGCGGCACTCATGCTTAACTCAATCATGAAAAAGACAAAGTTCATGTAAGTTGTTGCAAAACTCTCAAGCCACAGAAGGACAGTGTGTTGTAGTTAGTACCCACTACTTCAGCGGACGTGTGTTACTTAGGTGTCATCTCGACAGTCATATCACCATGGTAGCTATCTGAGATCAGAATGTCTATGGTTCCGCGGTGATGTAGTTAAGGTGTCTTTGGAAGATCCATCCTACCAATTGACACTGCAGCGAAACAATGTAGAATACATTAAATGTTTGTTTGCTGCATTTTTGGCAGGTCCCAACAACGTGGTCATGTTTGGTTGTTTTGTTCAATTATAGCAGGTTCGATGAGAACGGCACATTTCGTACGCTGACATTCAAAATGGCCTCACCTCCTTACTAATATTCTCACTGACCTTGTTCTTACTTTCTCCTAATTAAGGACTGGTCAGGTAGAAGAGCCCTCTCGGTGAGTACATATGTTTCAGTTTATAGCACGTTGCAAAGTTGCATTTAATATATTTTCCGTGTCGTCGGGACAAATGAACAACGGAAGTTTGAGGAACGGACAAGTAAATAGGGCAACACAACCGAGTTCTGTCAAGCAATTTTCATTAGCCTTATCGTACTAGCTGTGGGTTGATTCCTGAGTGACATAGCTGTATACAGCCGTGATCGGGTCAAAATGACTACCACTTATTAACGTCCTTCTGCATCCCCTTTCTCTCAATTTGCTTTGCCCCGAATCAATAAAAGAGTTTGTGTCAGCTTGTTTGGCCCCTGATCAGACACCCATAGAAGCATCAATCAGTATATACTCATATTGCGTTGCGATGGGCGCTCCTAGTGTGAAAACCAGGGTCTAGAGTTTGCATGTACAATTGGACAATCGAAGCTTTTTGGCCAACGGTCCTATCTACTGTGATATGTTGCACTATAGCCCGGACGAGCTAGCCCGGCGCGAGGTCGACCCTCGTACCTATAGTAAGCACTGTGGTCGTTGTGTCTCTTGGAGTTAAGCATGTTATTTTATCACAATGTTTACTGCGGAGAGAGAGAGAGTGTTATTGGTGAGTCGGTCGCAGCAGTGTTGGTAGAAATGTGAGGTTGCATCCCTGATAATTGATCCCTCCTGATCATTGAAACCACGTTTCATCACCATTTACTTCTTATCAGCATGGGTTGGGGCCGTGACAAGGAAAATAAGGATCACGTAGGCATAATTTTTTGGACAGATGGACTATGAACTTCGTCAACACTTCATAACGTACCATCCATCAGTAGTTATGGTGGGGTCCGTTGTACAGGAGGGTATATAGGCTACATTAGGGTCGTAATCGTTTTGTCTGGGACAAGTATATGATATAGGTATGTTTCCTTGGCGGCCGTTTGAAGCCATAGAAATTCATGCTAGATCGCTTCGCTACAGAGGCATGTAAAAGGACAAGAGACATGTTAAGTACACTGGACACTTGAAAGAATAAAATCGGATACACCGCAAAGGGGATGTCCTAAGGATATCAAACACGTCAAAACGCGCAAACCGATCGTTATGGAGATGTCCTGGGTTAGGAGAGCAAACTACATAATCACGTACAAGGGTAACGTCCTAAACCGGAGAGCAATTCTTATGCTGTATTGGAAAACAAGTTGCAACCCCCAAGCAGTCAACACTGCGTACACGTGGGCTCAGTGCTTGTATGATCCCACTAAGATGTGAAAAACTAACACAACGATAGACCGGCCTAATATGTGGTATGACCAACGTATATCTTATATCATTTTATAGCTCAACGATTGGTGTATGGAGCAATAGTGGTTGTACTTTCAGGCAGGGTGGGTTGAGTTTACCATTTGAATATATATAGCTTAGGAACTCTTCAATTGAACCTTGTAAGCCCTTCTATCTATTTCACAACACAATGATGGAGGTATGTCCTCTTTCTAATTCATTCTAATTCATATTCAATTATCATTTTGTGAAAAGAACTGGCGATGGGATAACTTCTGCTACAAATAGGTTTACACGGGGGATAATAATTTTCAAACTGTACATGAACTTCAATGGCTTAAAATTAAAAAAAACATCGAAGCGAATAACAATTTCAAATCATAAATGTCTGTACATACTTTATTCTCTCACAGCAGGACAAACTTGGCCAAGGCGGAGGTATGTTCATTATTCTATTTTGCGTTTTGCAGACGCGGGAGAAAGTATTTCATTGTTCTTATTTCACGTAACAACGGTTGTTTCGAATGTAGTTGAGAGGCAGAGTATGAAATGTACATTAATTCATAATCAAATTCTTAATACAGGAATGACTATGGTGTGACTTTTGTCACACATATATTTACACAGGGTTAGTTTTTCTATGATCAAACTGTACATGGTTGGTATATGCTTCCTCTGCTATTATTTTTTTTTTTGTTCACATTGCCCTAGAAGTGAGGTATTTGAAAGTAACTAACACTTAGATGAACCTCTGCAACCTTCTTTTTTCTTTCAGCCAGAAGCGAGAGAGGTGGATGGTATGTTCTCCATTTCATGTAATACCTCCACCACACTTGTTCGATGGGGGTTAATATTTTCCATATTCAACGCACATGATTGGTATAATCATTTTCAGTGAATTGAAATGAATTAAATTGTGTGCAGTACATGCGTCGAATTAACACAACCGTTCTGGTAAACAAGGGTAAATGTTTTAAAATTACGTGAGGCATACACGCGGAAAGGAGCGTTGACCAGAGGAGGCCATATGGAGACGAAAGTAAAATGTTCTCAGTTGCCCTCTAACCAGGGCTTCACCAAATCTCAGCATCCCCATGAGTTATCACATGAAAAGCAATCATCAGGTTTTCTTGGTTTGTATCAGCTAAGGTAGTCTGTCTCTTGAAGGGAAGTAGTTGACATGGGGTGGTCTTATGGGCAGTGCAGCCGATGCAGGGGCGACTTCTGCATTTGCCCGTTAACGGGTCATTCGAGGGACTCCCCGGCAAACGGAGAAGATCCAGAGCCACCCCCGACCTCCATCTCACCTTGACCACTCATAAATTTTACACCCAACAGAAAACGAAATACTCAACAGCACAAAAAACGATTGGTCAAGTGCTAGCGCGAACAACTGTGAAATAGAGCAGTGAGTTCCCATCAGCACATTGTCGATTTAGGCTGCGATGTTGAAAATGGGAGGGAATTCCCCCTCAATGATTTTGTAGCGCGAACCACTGGATTGGCATGATGGACATGAACAACAACAGCGAGTTCGTTTACAAATAAATGAACTGCATGTTAATGCCCCACACCCCACCCCATAGGGACCTATGGAGAAACAGAGCTATGACTACCCTGGGTATCTTATGGGTAATCTCGGACAAAGCAACTATCACAAAACCGTTCGGCCGGAGAGAAGCATCCATCGAAAAAGTTCGCTGAAAAGTGCGATCTCTACCACTAGATTACGTTTCTCCAAAAGTACGGGGCAACAGATTTTCACAATCGTTTCGATAGATAGATAGATAGATAGATAGATAGATAGATAGAAGATAGTAGATAGATAGTAGATAGATAGATAGATAGATGATAGATGATAGATAGATAGACGATAGATAGATAGATAGATAGATTAGATAGATAGATAGATAGATAGATAGATAGTAGATAAGTGTTTCGTACAGTTTTTTGTAAGAAACATTTTCTCTTTTGTATCCCTAAAGAATTTTCCGTGTCACGCTGAGACCAAACAGAATTGTAAAGTATCTTGTTGAACTAGCCGTGGTCAAAATTCAAATTGACCGGTGTTGTAAACGCAAGACCGATTACATAGGTACAAATCACTGAAAGTACCCACATGCAATAGTCATATGCCAGTTAACAGGGTTAATGACAAGGAACAAACGGGTATTACGATTGAGATAGCAGGTCATTAAAATCAGGTTTGGTCAGGTAGCGCAGAGTTGTATATACCCCGCTGTTCATTCCATGTCGCTACTGTATCAAAGTTGTCACGAGAAGGGTGCATCGGCTGGCCGGGGTCAATTATCTGGGAAACTCTGCTCGGTGCAGGATAGCTCCGTACAGTCATCGGACCCCCTTATGATGACGTGCATTTTGATAGTTGGTTTGCATTAAGCCACATGTAGTTCGTGTACGTGTGATACCAGCGCTCTTGACAAGAACATCAATTGTACAGTAGTCGAATCCTAATCGGTTTAACAAATTTCTATAAGAACAAAAAAACTTTTAGATTATTTTTGGCATTTTACTCAGAACCATCTGTATGTAATATTGGTTCCTATAATATTGACAAATTTTCATGATTAGATCCTCCGATTCAAACTGTTGGACACTTGGAGGAGAAGTATTGAGCGCGAAGTCCAAACAGTATATTGCGTTCATAGGAGTCCTTCCTCCTGTTTGTGTTAAACATCATTTTGGGGGGGGGGCGGGAGTGCGCCGCTGTCTGTCACGCGGTAAAATAGTTCCACCTACTGTGTGCGTTGAACATATTAAAAAAAAACGCATTGACCAATTGGCTCAGCTATAAACACGTGTGGATACAAGGGGGGAAGCGCCATTGAAACATTCTGACTGAGGGACAACTCGGTAAGCGTGATATTTCCTTCAGACAACCGTTGTCTCTTTGTCCAGTCTGCGGGCGGGGTATCGCAGATAAATGAGCTGGAACGCACCAACATGTGAAAAGTAAAAGGCTCGTTTCCGTATGTATCTGATTGTCAATTACTTAATATATATATATATAATATATATATATATCTATATATCTAATAGATATATATATATATATATATTATAATAATATATATATATATATATATATATATATATATATTATAATATATATTATCTACATATATATATCTATATATATATGATATTTACAACATTTTAGGACTACAGATCAAACCCCCGTAAACATTTGGCCGCATCAATTGACCAGTATTTTTATTCTTTTTCTATTACAATTCACAGAGAGAACCAGTTGGCTAGACGCAGCTTTCAGTCTAGCCTGGGGAGCTCAAAGCTTCTCATATTATTCCAACTATTAGCAATTAGTGTAGTGGCTGGAGTGATTATTGAGAAAAAAAAATAAAGAGGGCGGGCTACTTGGGAGATATATTTCGTCAGATTTTCTGACCTGCTCGACAGCTGGAAGTGCCGCGGACGATTATGTTGCCAAGATGCCGAATCTCAGAGTTCAGCTCATTTTATTACGTCCAACTTGGTGTTAGTGATGGGTTCAGTTTGTTGATGAAAGATTGATTAAGTAATTTTAAAGTGTGGAAGCTGACAAATCAGAGAAAATTAAATGACAATTACAAAAACGGAAAGGAAAATTTTGGCGGCCTAAGAACAGCGGTAAGTTAGTCAGAAACATGTTGTCTATGATGAAGCGTAACACGTGTTTCTTAACACTACACGCCTAGGGTATAAAACTCAGGGTTCCCAAGTAGGTAAACGGTCAAGTTTTTCGCAGTCATATTCCTTGTTCAGATTTATCGACGATTCATATTTTCCATCGCCACTCTCATGCAGACTTTTTCGATGCGACCACCTTTGATCAGTAACTGTAACTATTGCTATCGTCATAGGAACAAACTAAATCCCAGCAGTTATCCAGAAAATTATAATAACTTGGATAACACTTTCCTAGCACGAATAAACAGTTGTCTATAGACATGAATGTGACGCTCATAATTAGAACAAATTCTAACAGTCTGTTAATTTTTTGGACGAAAGCTGCCATAAAACTGTCTAAATAACAGATGCATTGATGGAATGAAAAACCAATACTAAATTGGTATGATTGAAAACAATATTAAACTATGAACTCCAATTCCCAGGTAAAGCAAGGCGTTCTCTGCTTGGGTATCGTTATAGTTAGGCCTAGTATATAATGTTTTCTGTTTCGAATGAGGCTAGGGTAGTCTTAGCCACTAATGAACACATTCTTGCGGTAAGGTTGGCCTCCCTGGTGTGGTACTCTCCAAAAAATGTATATATTCCATAACGACACGTTGTTGAATTAGTACACCTCTCCCGAAATGTGTGGGCATTCCATTTGTGTAAATGTTGCGTTTACATGAAACAACACGATAATTTGTAATTTCCACGAATTTAAGATTGTGCTCCAAATGAACAGTTCATGCAAGATTCAATACAGCCATTTCTTTTTCGCGAGTGTTAATTGTAAAGACGGTTCATAAATAAAAAGCTACACTTTTACAGTAGTATCTCTACTTTTTCTGTCATGATGACTTGTGGTACGAGGATTGTAAATTTGAATTTTTATGGTTAGATTACACGGATAACACAGACGCCGCAGATATCTTCTCGAACGATAGAGAACGACGTATTTTGCTTAACTATGCCTGAAATCATTTCCTGGTTATTGTTTTATCTGGGTCAAAACAAATTGTCTCGTCCCATTACGACTTACGCAAGCAGTTATCCGTCCAAGTGAACCATGCCCATTGTGAATGTGTAAAATGCGGAGGGTTTCAATCTGGAACATGGTTATCCCGTAGTGTAAAGGTATTTACACGCGAGGTTCCTGACAGGAGTGCGTGCGTCACATCAGTGTTCCTCTAACTTTCGATATTCATTCATTTCATTTATTCGGTAAGAGTGTTATCCTACGATTTCTTCTCGGTATATAGTTATCTTCAAAACTGTCCGAATCCGTGGTCTCCGATCACTGCATCTATGGCAATCATACCCAAACCTGCTGCCTCCAAACACTCCAGGTGGAGGTCTCACCGCTGCTTAAAGCTGAGAACAATATATTATCAAGCAACTGATCAGTACATTCTTAGCAAGCCAATAATCCAATTACCTTCCTCACAGCTTCAGCACACAGCTCAGATGGTTTCGAAGAAAAATTAAACATGAATATCCCGAGGTCTCTTTCTTAATTCTTCTTTTCTGAAGTCTACGCCCGCATCCGTTTATTGCAGGTTGCGTTATTGATTAATCTGAGTGTTCAAAACTACCTCTACTGGTTCCTGTCCCCTATCATTCAGCTGATCATACATTATTGGATGTTAGTGCCTATTATGGGACACGTGCTTGAGTTGATCAACATGCAATGTTCAATAAATGTATTAGAACATTCATACCGACGGGGATATTACTAAGTTTTGTCTCCTCGGAAACAAAAAAATCTTGATATGTAATAAGCGAAAATGGGAAAAAAGAAAACACACATTAAAAGCTGGCTTCGCCCCTGGAATATTCCGTTTATGTTTTTCATGGATGGCGATTTTTCGTTACACAGTGTTTTAATGAGGCAAGTAAAAATATGGACGACGCGGCAAGAGGAGGAATCTAGTTCAGTATGGTAATTCACTCGACGTGTTTTTTTTTTTTTTACTATACAGAGGCGACACGGTCACACTGACGTTATAGACCAGCAGTTCCACTTACGTTTAACGCAGTACGCCGTGAGAATATGTGATAATAGTTTAGTCACCACTATCCTAACTGTCTCGTGAAGAAATATATTTGATGAGTGCCACGACAGTCGTACGGTAGTGTCGACAACCACATTGCCTTTTGCTGGGTGTCAATGAGGAAGGTCGGACTTGCAGCGAGCATGGGCAATCGTTTCCATGTGAGGAGTTGTCAACGTGGCGACTCCGTAATAATGTGCATCCCTTAGGTCATTCAATTGCCTAATGATCCTGCGCAATGCTATTTACGGTTACAGACTAAACCCAAACGAAATTTTAAGAAATAGGCTATTTAGGACCGATCTTAAAAGCCAAGGAAGGGACCACTAAAGACGGTTGGAGATTCGACAAGCTCAGTTGGAGGGACAATTCGAAATGCTGATCGGAAATGTCGTGATTTCTTATCCGTTGACTGTCAGATCCCGAGGTGCCCTGGCCAACGCATTTTTGCGGCCTCGTCTCAAATCCACCAGTGGTAATTCGGGATCTGTGAGGATTTTTAATACAACCTGTGGCTACAATGGCAGTAAGTATATCGGGATTGACGGAAAGCGCTATCTTGGCGCATATAGATAGTATATAGCTGTTCAGAGCTGAACACCGAAAACTATTGAGAAAAAGAATGAAAAAGGTGAGATGTTTTCAACCAGAGGACAAAAAAAACGCCTTCCCTAGCCATAAGAGAGATAGAGGGGATTACACCGTACGAGACGATAAGTATTTTTTGAATTAGAGTTAAGGGTGCTAGTGGTAATGTATTGTGAAGGGAATACCGTCACCAAAAGCTAAACGGATTAGAAATCGAATCACCGGAGGTAGTGGCGTTGTTGTAATTATGTCAATGTGTCGGAACGAAGTTGGCTGACAGTTTAGCTACACGATAACATCGAATCACTGGGGCAGTGGCGCTTGTTAAGTGATATAGGTATTGATTGGAGTGGAGGACCTACATTAACCCAGGTACTTCAGGAAGTTCGCCCTCCGTGTTTAGCAACACGAAGGATGTGGCCAGTATCCATGGCTAAAAAAAATATCCGTACTAAGGGTCTTCTGGATTGTGGTGTGCTGTGGTAGCGATGATCCTCCACTTTCTTTGGATGGATGGCATGGCCAGTGATGACGTCGGATGCTGATAAGATAACAAGCAGAAAAAAATACGGGACACGGGGCGTGGTAGAGATATACACACAAGCAGGGTGTGAGTGCAGGATAGACGTTGTCTAAATAAAGTTGTATGTGGTCACGTCATGGCCGTACGAAGGTGCAGCGTCGTAGAATAGGTTGGCAATAATGTTGGTGAGTTGCGAGGCTGTCCGGTAACTATGCGGAACGTGAGTGCGGACCCTGTGATACCGTGCTCTGGGGGGCTAGCAGGAGGCGAGGAGGAAACGCGAGAGAGTTGAAACTCGAGCTGGCAGGAGAATGCCGGAGTGAGGTTGAATCCTAGTGCTGAATGTAGGCTAGAAGAGTAACACATCTGTGGCTGTTGTATTGCGGTGAGTCGCAATGAGCCAGTTATCAGGACACTTTACGTGTGTGGAGATGTCGGAACGGCAAACGGAGCCTAGATGTAGCGCAACTGGTAAAACGTTGGACTATAGTGAAACGAGTAAACAATGAGGGTGAAAACTGCAGCTGATTAAGCTGAAATAAACGGATAATACAAGGCCAACTTAGGGTTATGGATTGCATAATGTATACCGTCCTATAGCACGTGTGCTCCAGAAGCCTACAAGGTAACAAAGGAGTTGTTTTTGATGGGGTTAGTATCGGAAACTTGGGGTCGTCTTTCAGAGGTCGTATAAAGAGACAGAGAGAAAAAAGTGATAATTATCGATTTTTTTCATTACTCCTTTTTCCTTCTTGCTTTAGTCTTCACGGTTTGCCCTGCTTTTCGGGAGATTCGTTGCTGCAATGTGCACCAGTGAGTGGCATATCCCTACCTTGTATAGGTGGGAGACAGTACTGTGGACATGCACGTACGAAGGGTACGAACGGATGTCGTTTGATCTGGCGTGACTTGGTGGACATTCTGTCATATTTCGCTGCGCCGTTTCCGATTGGTTAGAAAAAGTGACCTGTTGTCTCATTATAGCCTTTAATTATACAACAAATGTGAATAATACTAACACTGATCATTGCTGATTATACAACTGAAGTAGTAAAGGTAACAGGATTCCACGATGTTTGAGGTGTATTCCAACCACTCAATACATCCAATACGACGCACCCTAACCCCATTGGCTAAGACATAAGACGGCGAAATACAAGAACGTTCAGCTTACCTCCCCCATTTCGACGCAAAAAAATCCTAAACGAGTTTGAAGGTGTATTTCACCCTTTGGAGATGATATATGCGGTTAATGAGGTAAATCTATTTTATTTCCGATGTTACTGTTGTGGCAAACCTGAAAATCTATTCCATTGGATGTTAGCACTGTATTCCTGCGAAGGTACTTTTCATGAACGGAATTACAACGCGTCTGTAAAGACGAGAACGATAGCTTCAACGTGGAGAAAATATTGAAACGTCGGAAAACCAAAGGTGGGAAAATGCAATATAATGTCAAAAGGACAAGGCTACCCATCTAAATTCAACAGTTGGGTCGATGATTTCGTTAAATAGCACTGTATTTGTTTACCTAGGCCATTCGCACTTGTAAAGTTAGTAGTAAATCCGAAATATGGATCTGTTCAGCGAACCGCCAACGCAGATCGTCATCGATACAGGGAATTGGGAGAAGATTAACTCCATCGCCGATTTATCTGTACCCTACGAGTTTGAAATATCAGGGACAGGCGATCACTACATCGATTTGGAAGAAACACAACTTTACGTCAGATCGTCAAGTCGGACGGATCGGATCTTTCCCATACAGGGGATTCAGCAGAGAAAGTCGGACTATCATTACTCTGCATTCGCTCTTCAAGCAAGAGTCATGTGTCTCTGAATGGACAAGAAATCTCAGACACGTCATCGCTGTACCCGTATTTAGCTTACTTGGAAGCGCTTCTCAACTATGGGGACGAGGCGGAAGGAGGACACTTGAGTTCGGCGTTGTACTATCAAGATCAGGCGGGAAAAGTCGACATGGAAGACCCAACCCTCGCGACCGGTAATAAAGGACTCAGAGCCAGAGCGGCATTTTTCAAGATTAGTGCAGACGTCGCAGCTCCTAGGGGACGTCTACATTGTGATATTTTTCACATGAACCGCCATGTAAGATGGTGTCAACGTGCGAATAAAGTTTATTCCTATCAATGAAGTTTTCGTTCTCATGGGTACGGCGAGTACTTACAAGGTGATTGCTGCAACATGCCAAGATTCTAGCCTCGGGAAGTGACGGCCAAATACCCCATTCAAAGAGTTCAGATGCCAAAAAGTAAACCCATTCAAAGCGGGACCAATAAAATCGTGTCTGATCATTCTGCTCGCGTCAAACTTCCACGACGTCGCGTATTCGGTATCGTCGGAGCAAGCAATTTTATGGGGATTTTGCTAGAAAAATAAAATAAAAAAATTAAAGAGAATTCCTATTGCGCAATTTTTAACGTACACAGATGTGACGCTGCGCAATGCAGGTCAGCTGTATCCTCGGTTACCCACTCAAAAACTCGATTTTGCGGAAAAAACGGTACGATCCAGCGAATGGGTCGATCCGGTGGTTATGATCATATTTACGGCGGACACTCACATAAGGAGAGTACGGAATGGAAGATTTTGGTATCAGTCGGGAAATTACGCGAAAGGGTTTTCACGCTCTATGCCTTTGACTTTGAAGAGGGGAGTTAGAGATGTCAGAGTCGATTCGATCAACACGTGGTAACGGTTCCTTTGGACTTTGTACGATGAACGCTCTCACAATCGATAAGATCTGGCGTCATCAAAAGATACGATGCCATATTTCAAAGGTGTTTTCGTCAAACGCATGTCCTGATAAAATCGAATGCGACAGTTGCTATGTCATCAACACAGTACCCTATGACTTAGCCGGGAATACATTGGATATGCATTTACGCTCCCTTGGAACATGGACCTCTCGAATATTATGAATTCTTAAGCGTTACCTCAAGTAGGTGTGCACCCGAATACGATCTGGCAATGCAATTTTTTGGGAATAGAATAAGTTATTAATAATACTCGTCAGATCAATCACTTTATCCGATGCAAGTGGACATTCATGCATTTACTCCTCATTGAAGGTTAAAGGATGTAATATTCATTTGTTTGTTAGATGAAAAGTAAAAAATGGAAAAACGATTAAAAAAATGTTTTAAAAAATGAAAATGATTTGTAAATGTTTTTGCTAAGTGCTGACATCACGACCATGATTATGACCATGATTTTAAATGTTTCAAACGTCTTTGCTAAGTGGTAAATTCCAGTGTTACTTTTTATGACGTGATTCTTTAAAGTTTTACTAAGTGTGACATTTATTGATATAAAGTTTTACAATATCTGCTAAGTGTCAAATTTAGGACCGTGATTCTTAAATGTTTAACTAAGTGTTCAAATTTATAAAATGATATAAAATGGGGTTTTTGCAATGTTAAATTTGGATGACATGAATTTTTGAAATGTTTTACCAAGTGTTCAACTTTAGGACATAAATTTAAAATGTTTTGCTACGTGTTTGAAAAAGTTTGCTAAGGTTCGGAATGTATTGAATGATTTTACAACGTAAGTTTCCGGTGAGTTAAGTGCTACGATGCACAAATGATATTGTCGGAAACGGCTGATAACCCGTCCTCCTCACCGTAATGGTAAAACAAAGACCAAAATTAGTGATGCAGTTATTATACTACCAGCTTTCTGGGTAAGGCGGAGGAAAGATTGTTTGAGTTGCTTCCCACGCGGGTCCGGGCGTTGGTCGACCAACGCCCCGGACATCAAATAAATTTGTTGTAAAACTTACCTTTCTCTCTCTTCTACATCATTGACTCGTGAATAAAAGACACAATTATAGCGGTTGGAGGAATGCGAATCGTGCAAACCTTTCGGCCTAAAATAGCCGTTTTATTCTTAATGATCGTAACCACCAGGGACAATTACGCCCGCAGTGCTTATTCCACCCACGCGAGAGTCAAGGGAACAAAGATATCCCACGGTGACTCAGGCTCCGGCCCCCTCTCCAGTGGCTTCTTAGACTCCACCTCAGGCTCCACCTCATCTCCACTCTACCCTCGAAAACCCCTGTTCGGTGTCGACGCCTTGAGAACTGGTACCGAGGACTCCCCGAACCCCCTATCTTTTCGCTGGATGTCGAAGCCGGGTTGAGGCCCAAACGTCGCCTCTTCGCCTCATCCTCACTCGAACGCACAACGCATCTGGTGACGTTGTCCGACTGGCCACGCGGTTCACCGATAAATCCATCGGCTCTGTCTGGTCGGCCTGGTTGAACGCCTGTCGTGAAAGTCGGGTGGTTGTGGTGTTGGTTGTGGAGACTCTGTCGTTCGGGCCTCAGTTGTGGTTTTGCGGATAACTCGTCGTGTTGGCTGGCTCGGTCGGCGGGGTGGCTTTCGTCTTCCGGAGAGCTTTGTCTTGCGGCGTAACTCTTCCGCTAGGCACCTTCAGTTTAGACTTCTACAGCGCTCCTCCTGACAGTGATCCATGTATGCCATTACCCCGTCAATCACCTCCGAACACACAGCGCTTGGAACCGTGTCGACATCCTTGGGTTTCTAGGTTCAGAATGACAACCTCCCACAAAATATAGCCCTATTTACCAACTCACACCGTTACGTCACACAGGGTGTTACGTCTATGACACCGTTGTTGAAGAAATACCCCGTGATCAAAGCTCACAACCCCTCTTGTCTCTTACCCTCCTCCCCCTCAAACACCTATCAAATCCACCCACCCTGACACTATTGCTAGGAAAGGTGACGTCATCCACATACTCGTCGCTGATTGGTTCATTCACAAAATGTCCCCCTTACTACTCCGAGAATCCTGAATCCGAGTCCGAACGGCTTTGGGCCCGGATTTGGCAAAAACCAACTTTATTATTTCGCGTGGCTGGTGCGTGAAGTTGCCTGTTTTAGGTTTCATGGTGTGTGCTCGTCCACAACACATCGAACGATACCGTCAATTGGCTTGACCAATGTCGACGTATGATCTGACTTTAGTAATTCTGAACCTTGATGTGTTTGTGTTCATGGAGTGCCCGTGAGGCCTGTCGAATACCCGTCCTTGATATTGTTAATCAAGCTAGAATTATATAGTCGATCGAACGATTGATCACTTCACTTTTTATTAGATCAGGATTCGTAAGCCGAGTTGAGGCAGAAGTTGTTCAAAAGTGTTCGATTGGTATCGGTATTAAGGAAAATTTGTATACATGCCCAATTGAACAGTTTGAATTGAACACTTTCCAAACCACATTCTGTCTTGTCTGGTACTATGCAAAAACCAACTAGTGGTTATCAGCTTATCACTGCATAGGGGCCACACACAAAACAGGCTAAGCTTATTGAAGAGTCAGAGTTGAGATGATGATGAAGAATTTACACCTCGCCCGAAAACCCCCAGGACTCTTACTTCCTTCCTAGTTAGACTATATGCTTCCACCGGAATTGTGCTGGGCCAAAATGACCACCCACCTTAGGACGTCGTATTCAAATAACAGTCCTATAGGTTAGTCCATTCACTGATGATATCGTGTGCGATAGTTAGTGTCTGTAACTCCACGCAATCAGGAACCGGTAATTAGAGCATAATGTTCGTTTAAAAAATAAATGAGACACTTGAGTCGTGCATGCGCCCTCCTCTCCCTGCAAAGTAGCCGGGCAAGATGTTGCAGTAGTCCCTTGCGACACTGGTTGACCGGCGGTGATCCTTGCAAACAAATCTGGCACTTGCGCTGAAAATTCCAGCTTTTTACTGTTTCACACATCTTTTTGTATGGGTCCCAACCGGAGCTATATATATTCCAAACAGGACGACCATAGACCTAGAAGTCACGGTCTTTTCAGTTTTAGTATCACAGTCCTAAGATGCTACGATCAGATTGAGGATCTTGTAGCGTTACCAACTATAATTGTTATAGTCGCAATGGGCGTCGATCCGTTTTGAAAAGTGGGGTGGGGACAACAGCGAATGCAAATGACCATCTAAGCGGAGCGCCACCATTGGTTGGCGCGAAGCGTAACACGAAAATTTAGCTTTTCATACCCTCCAGAGCCCCGGAAACGCAACTTGCCAGACTCGACAGCACCCATCTATTTGGGTGATTTGAGTAAGCGATACAGACACAAAAATTGTCATTGTGCATACTAAGATGGTTTACCGCATATCACCATCGTATTTTTTTTTATTACTTTTTCTACCCTAGGACCTGGCATCGTTTGGCGTGGGATCCATGGTCTGCCGACAGGTCCCTGGTGGGATCGCAGGGAAAAGCCATAGGCTTACAGGACCATTCCACTTGGGGAGCAGTAAAATAATTTGGCCGAATTTATCTTCCGTCTCGAAGATACCAGCGTCGCCGAAAGCGCGCGGATTTTTTGGCTGTTTTTCCGGGCATTTTTTATCGGGGAAAAGTCAGCAGAAAATTCATGCAATTCTTCACTTTGCCTTTCTCCTTTCTCAATTTGCTCCACAATTTTCGCCCGAATTTTCATCTCAGACAAAATGTGGGGGGGGGGGTGGGGGGCATCTGCCCCCCAAGGTTTCTGAAATTATTTAATCGAGTGAACAAAAATGATTCGAAGCATTACATCGCATTATCCACAACGCCGGGTAGAAAATAAACGCCCATTGAAAATTAATGCACTTTTGGCCATTCGATTTAAAATGCGAGCACTCAGTATGAAACATGGGTAATCCTTCGACATCGGCCCTAGTGGGGTCAGATCTTCACCTGGGGTTCGGCACTGGAATTAGTGGACTTAAGACATTTTCCAACGCGTTATTGTTCGGTTAGACAATAATTGAATCAGTTAATAGACGATCATCAAATTATGATTATCACTGTGAACCACACCGAAACCCACTATAATAAATGATCAGGTGCACGGAACACGTTAACAGGTTCAGTAAATTGGGGGCAGAAACAACTTATCCAGACTAAAAAAGTAGTGGGAGTTTCATAGCAGGTCATCTTCACAATTAATGTTGCCAATTAGCAATATACGGTGTATCATGCTAGGACTATTCAATCCAAGGGGCAGTCTTTGGGGGTCGTGTCCCTCAACTTTTTTGACAGTCCTCCGTTACATATGTGTTTTCACTCTTGCATCACCTGGGATTCTCAAACCTTTCAGCCAGGGAGCATTGCCCCTGACTTCAACGCAAAGCCAATGTGAGGCCAGTAGAAGCATAATGTTGTTTTGAGCACATCATGAAAAACAATTGGTCCTCATGATGCGAGGGCGACTGCAGAATGATTAATTCGAAAGGCACAGAGAAAAAAGTGAGCGCCCCAGCAGGGGAAGCAAGGCCAGCACGGGAATCAGCGCAAAAAAAAATGGCATGTTTTCGGGCAGTTTAATTGGAAAAGTCAGGCCCGTCAGAAGTCCGCGGACCATTTTGGGCATTTTCTTCACTTTTGCCTTTTGAGGTCCAGACTTTCCCGAATTATTGTCAATTTTTTGCCCGAATTTTCATCTCAGAATAAACTTGCGCTCTTCAAGGGCGCTCGCAATTTGGTAAGCTGAGCCAGAAGTCCAAAGCAGTTTGGATTTACAATAATGAATTGGTGGACAAACTATGTAGCATAGATACTCTGTCCAAACTGGAGCGATTAGATCAAATTGATTTTTGGGGTGAATATGTATTTTCGCCCTGCGAAATTAGTTAAATGCCATGGGATTTCATGTTGCAGAAGAAAGAAAGGAAAACTAGAATCCGTCATGAGGTATAGATTATGGTTGCACTCTGTCGGCAGCAGTGACGTTAGACATTTATGAATAGGCGAGGGCTAACATTATTAGGGACCCTGTGACGTGAGAGGGGTCTCAGGCCGTCAGGGTTTACCCGTCTCATCTTTGGAAAAGTTATGGCCTTTAGTGGCAATTCATGCTTAAAATGTGATTGTTTTTTTGTGCGGAGAATGTGCTGTCCACCAAGGGCATAAAGTTCTCTTCTTTTGGTTATGGGCCTGAATCTACACTTCAATGGGACCAACTAGTTGGGGTCTAGGGGAAAAAAGGTTGGAAGTCAGACCGGTTAGCCCATTCTAGAGTACCCAGGTTATAATTTTTCGTTTTGCCTCGTAGGCTCCTGTTTCTTTCGACGAAATTTTGAATTTTACAAAGTTGTTCGAATTTTGTTGCAATTCATGAAGGTAGAACAAAAAAGTCGAAAGCGTGCTAATTTCGCCCGGTTCGTGGTATAGCCTATGATTTAAAAAATTGTTCTAATGTGATAGAATTATACATTTCTTCCCCGGGTTTTGTTAACATAACATAAATTCCTATATAACGCATTACTATGTAGGGAATATCTCGACGCGCTTCCAAAAGTGGTTGCTTGTCTCGTTTCGGATAATGGGCCACGGACTGTTTCTGTTGAATTGAAGTGCAAGATATATATTGTTCGAATGGAGTGGCATGCTATCGATGCCTTCAGGCTGGATATAGAAATGCGATGTTGTATAGGAAGCAATTTGTAAAATATTGTCCTCAGAATTACAAAAATTGACACTCAAAATATTTTTACGGAATCTTATAGCATCGTGACACGATGGGGTCTGACAGTACTGACAGAGTAAACAGCCATCAGGATACCGAAACCGGACGAAGTAGGTTTTTGCATCTTCTTGGACATCGATAAAATAACAAGTCCAAAACTCCGCAGATATGACAAAATTTTTGCCTCAAATAATCGGGCTTTCGAAAGAGAAATCGGCCACTGCTGACATTGGGGCCAGTTCTTTGGCAGGCCTTGTATGCCTGAACTAATTGTGCCTATTCTTTGCCTAGCGGTTGTCACGATCTGCAAAAACTCGCTTTACTTCCATAATGTGTATGGAAGCAGTCAGTCTGACCCTACATCATCCGCCTCGTTTGCCAACGCCGCTTCGTGTTATTAATCAATGGACCATTTTATTGTGGAATCTACCTTTGTAAAAACAACAACGGGAATAATCTCACGTATGTTTCTGATGAGTGAGAAAAAAACTTGCACAAAAGCTTCATATGAGCCAGAATTGCATTCGAAGCATCGACTAATGACATTATAGAAGCAGAGTACAGGTCGTTTGCGCGCGCAGGCGCGACGACGGAAATTTGGGACATCGATTCGAATAAAGGCCAATGGGGCTGTGAGGCTGCCTTTCTCAAGATTTCAGCCCACACAGCCACTTAACAGATACGTGTGGAAACGGACATTGTACGGTAGTCTCATCGAGGGCAAAAAGTGGGGGAGGGGGGGACATTTGATATATGTCCCCCCCCATTTGAAAAGTGGGGGGGACGTGTTCCCCCTCCCCCCCCCCCCAGGATCGACGCCAAGTATATGCGTTTTGACCATGAGGGCTTTGAAGTGATGGTTACTCCAAGATAGGGATGCTCTCCCACCAGATCGAGAGCAGTATTGTCAATTACATATTGGGAATTGTACAACTTGCCTCTTGCTGTGACAACCATTGGACTTGCATTTGATGCATTCAGATCGATCTGCAAGTTCTTACTCCATTGCGAAAAATTATCAGATCTTGACATGGAGCAGGTACTGTCATTGAGGACATGATGGTCGGTAGTGTATGAAGTTCATCAGCACAACATTTGTAGTGGATGCTATAACAGTCGGAAGATCATGAGTATAGAGGTTGAGAACAGCAATGGACCTAGACTGTTCTTGTGGACCCCTGATGAGACATTCCAAGAGATGACTTCAACACCATTTATGACAACATGCTGGTGGTTAAGATGGTTCATAAAAATGAATTTATCCAAGTGAGAATTTGACCACTAAGCCGTAAGTTGAAGCTTATGAAGCCAGTCGCTTGTGTGGAACCTTGTAAAAGGCTTTACAAAATCAGTAAAAACAACATCTGTCTGAGCCTTGCAGTCTAGATTATTAGCTAAGATCATTGACAGTTAAGCCAGTTGGGTTTACAGGAGTGTCGTTTTCTAAATCCATGTTTAACAGTGGTCATGAGCTGGTGAGTGTTCTGGATGTGGTGATGAAAAATATGTTCCAATATGTTTACATGGGATTGAAGTTTAATGAAACAGGCCTGTAGGTGCTGGGGTCTGAAGGGATTCCCCTACTTGAAAAGGGGAGTAACAACAGCCAGTCTTCCAATCTGAAGGCCAGATAGCAGTAATAACAGATTTCTGATAAGAATGTCCACTAAGAATGGGGCATTCTGGGCTAAACTTTTTACGCGGGATTGAAACAGTTACAGAAACGATGGATGCGCTTCCATTAGGGCCAGTCCGTCAGTTAAAACTGTCAGAACACCCCGATTTGAACAAGTTTTCACCCTTCGTATCCTCTGTTGACGGGGACTGATAATGAGGTAGACCAGCGAGTAAAAACGGAGACGCCTTCAGACGTCACGGCCAAAATACTACCCCACGCAGTTGATTATCGACACGATATATCTTCACAATGATATTCGACGTCCACTGCAACCACAATGTCAAGATATAGTCGATATACCTAATGAGACGCTTACAAAGTGAAGAAATGTTCAATCAGCTATATATAAATTACACTGATAAACAATATCAAGTGTTTGTGTCGAACATCAACACATTTGACACTCAAAACAGCATTTCAGCCACCAAACAGCGAAAATTAAAGTGTTTTTGCCCAAGATCCAGGCCCGAAATCTATTGAGTCGGATTCCAGGAGCTCAGGTAGTATCCAATAACAAATCAATTCCTGTTCGCCGGCACGTGCAACACTAGATGGTGACCCAGCCGCTAACCCACTCTCACTATACCATTCTTTCAGGGAAAAAGGCTACACCACCTTGCCGCATGGTGATAAATGAATACAAATACTGATATTGTGATTGACATCATTGCAAATAGCTTCAAATAAACCACTGCGAACCTTTGTCACCAGCGTTATTTATTCAGCATATAATGTTATGAATGTTGCAATCATGCTGCGGAGTGTTCCAGCCAGTACGAAACTCTAGCCACCTCTTGTGCTAATACATCGTCATTGATATTTACATCGCATCCTATATGAAGCTTCCGAAAAACGGCAACACATCGTCATGTAAAAATGAACAGCGCCAACATGGTGGTGTAACATAGTCAAAATGATGAATACATCGTCAAATATTATGTACCACATGAAATTACATCGCCACACAATTTAGTACATCGCCGGACAGCGAATAAGAGCGTAAAAAAAACGTATCGACATACCTCGTCACATAATGATTGTCATCGGCACATAATGGTTGGCATTGGCCACATTGTGGCGAAAAATAATACGACCCCATTGTGGTAGTACATCGTCACCTATTACTTTATCATCGCCACCTTACATCTATAATCGCCACACATTCAAAGTCCTGTTGCTACCTTTCGTCGCCAAATAAACGTTGTCCGTGAACATGCACATGGTAGGTAATGTGATTGCGGTGTGCCGGCCTGCTCTGCCATATAAGTCAGTATCCACGGGGGTTAAAGTATGAAGAGTGGTGCGGTCATAAGTATACTTTATTCAGAGAAGTTTGTATTAAATACTTTTGACAACGTTTTCAAAAGATTGATTGCGCGTATTTCTGTTCATTCTGTCAGGTAGCTCATGAAACCTACGGCAGGCATATCGTAGGGTGTTGCAGCGATAGCAATATATGTAGCAACACCTTGTAATTTGAATAACGTTAAAGCAGAACTTCGTGATACTCTAGTCTAGTGGACTCGGACAACCAGCTGGAGACGGAAATGACGTCTTTCAACTAGGAACGTATGGAGGATACTACTAGTATCTTCAATAGGTTCCTAGTTGAAGACCGTTCTATTACAAGTATAATAGCCATACACAATCTCAAACGGGAAACTGTAAAGAGAAAGACAGTAAAGGCATCCTTGGAGCGTCAAAATAAAGAAGTTACAACTGAAGTGGCTTGGTCATAATTAGACTTCAAAAGAACACCTGCGCAACAAGCTATGAGGGAAGCACTAAGGACTAGTGATGGACCGAAGACCAAGAGAGACCCAAAGACACTAGATGTCCACAACGACGACAGATTTAAAAACCCTGGGACCGAAACAGAGGCCCCTAGTTGGCAGGGAAGACTCGAAAAAGAAGCAGTGGAGAGAATGAGGGCAGCAACATTTTGACGGGAGTGCCGACGACAACAGCGGAAACGTGGATGAAGAAGGAATAAGAAAGGGGAAGGATAATGTACCCATTATAGTACGTGAAAGAATCGCAACCGGCTCCCCCGGAATTAATGGGCCGCGAATTTGGGAAATGAAGGAAAAAAATGCGGGTCATTGATTCAAATCTAATACATCAGCAAATGGAAAACATAATGAAGCTGCAAACAACATAAAAGTGCCGGAGCAGTGCTCTACGGCTTCTCCATTTGGCTCCTTGCTCCAACAAAGAAAACCTAATGGTATCAGGTGGCATATGTGTGGTGTAAGTTTATCTGTCTGTGACGCCTGCTTGTCATACGCTTCAACTAAAAAATTATTTCTAAATAATTCTGTTTGTTCTAGTTAATTAACTCCAGTGTCAATAACTAGTACTCCAGTGGTTCCCGAGCTATAGAGGGTCAAAAGTACGGAGATTGCGTTAAAATGGCTGGTCCCGGGAGCAGGTTACACCCTGCCTCGATATCATCTGAGGCCCTAGTGGAGAAGAGAAGGCGAGACGCGGGGTCACAAGTGCTGGCGGACTATCGATTGTTCAATTTCTTAGAATCGATCAGCGAGAGTTGAGGAACGCGTTTTAGGCTATTCGTCTGCTATCTTTCGTTAAGATTAGGGAAGTTGTGAATGCTCTCTGCGATGTGTTCTGCCCGAAATACGCTATAATAGAGAGCTGTGGTCGACAGAGTTGTCAGAACCTGCTATTTCCATAATGGACGATTGTTCATATTGTCTTTTTCCAGCTCGTGGCGCGGATAGGCGCCACGGACTATAGGCCGTCGTGGTTACAGTTGATGAGAATTGAGAATGAGATGATAATGATGTTGTGTCAAGGGGTCACCACTAGGGAAAAATTACAGTCGACGTCGCAGTCGAACGTCCAGTGTACAGAACGATCTCCGAAAATGCCCTGCGGAAGGAAAATTACAAACCCTGACAACACAAAACTCACAGATCCTCCCCCCCCCCCCCCCCATCTTTATCAACAATAGCATCCCGAAAAAAATGGGAGAATTGGTTGCGTTTCAAAGAGGTGACAGTGAAGCCGTAACGATATCGCTACGGGAGGGGGGGCGGGGGATCGCGTCTATTTCCCTGAACTGTAAGTGGAGACTGGAAAGCAGCGCACTTACATGACTTACCATTCAATACCCTTTTAGTTCCCACACCGGACCCCCCTCAAACGAAGGCTCGGGGCGATTGTTCAAAGCAGTGCATAATATAATATAATAATAATAATAAATAATAATAAAATCGTAGCCAGCCAGGATTACAAGATACGTAGGTGCTATGGTGATTTTGGGTTGGCACATAGGTGCAGGAGATAAGTATTAGTGATATATTTTCATCTATTTGCGTAATCATCATGCAAAATTCGGAAAGTGTCGGAGTTTTCACGAAACTTCGGATTGGGTCTACCTCAAAGGAACAAAGCAGGCTCGGAAACAAGAGACGTATATCGTGGAGAATAGAAAACTGTATATATAGGGTCAAAACCACATTTCAATGCGATGCTCCATGGTGGAGTTATTGGCCTTCCAAAGTTTGTTGGTCCAGATGCGAGATATGGGGAGAATCCCAAGCACAATACCCATGATGTCACACTTGGACACAACCCAGGAAGTTATGTTAAGTATTTCATTGTTTCATTTGTTTATAAGAACAATTTAGCAGAAGTTCTGGTGTCTTTCTCTACCAGGGTAACAACTACCAACACTACAGCAACCTCCCCATATTACTAAATGTTTCGAAAGTGAAAATCAGGGTGAATTTCAATAGAGAACCAGGGACCGCGGAGGACGGGGCGGGGGGGGGAGGCGGGGGCTGTAGCCCCAGCACTTTTCTGCAATCGGCATTTTGGGCCGCCTTAAATTTGGGCCGCCCTTGGAATGGGTAAAAATAATGTTTACCCTACTAATTTCAGGTATTACAAAAATAAATATGACAATGAGCAATTTTCGGGACTTGTCGGCTAATCACAGACTATTGCCCCAATTGAAGAACAATCAATACGTAGGATTCTGCTAGGATAACTCCCGAAATGCATCACTGCCCTATCGTACCCATACGGAATCCGGACAGACCACAATGGTAGTAGCATTGTGGGCCGGAGTCGAGTAGCGCCTATAGTGTACAGGAACGCGGTAACAACCATTTGTTTTGCACTGCAAGTAGCGCGCATGCCACGCCTGCGTTCGATAGGTACGTACCACCTTGAGAGAATGCTGGTAGTAGTAGTAGGCGGAGTCTCGGCCCAGTACGACATGCTCCGGGATTAATCACCCTGGGAAATGACCACACCCGTTAATTTTCGATACCGACTGGCCGTTGCGGCCGTACTACTTACTACTAGTCTGTTGAGGTTTCGACAATACCGGTAACTGGTAACGTCAAATGCATTAATTCGACGGATAGACGCCAAATGCTCCAGTCTACTGGCAATTGAGATTCCCGTCTGACTCAGCAAACGTTCCTTTTGCTGGAGATTTGGTACTAGTTGTTGTTTACCATGATTATGGGTATAGCAGACACCTCGTTCACTTACTGCCCCATTTTTCCATTTGGTTTATGTTTCACTTATTTTTTTTTTCATTAAAATTTTTCCGAGATCCCTCAATTGTGGTCTAGTTCGGCCACTATACGTATGTGGCTATCTTAGTTTTGTAGGGCATTATATGGACATTTTCCAAGTTTATTCCATTAGATTCCGTTTTACTGATTTACCTTGGGTAAGAAGTAATCGTTGTCGCCGAAAATTAAAAAACATAAAAAATGTGGTAATGAAATCAATCTTAAGGATGTCAGTTACTGCCTGACAAAACGCACGAAAGGTAGATTCTCCTGCGATCTGGCGGGTCTGTATACGGAAAATTTTCGTATCCGCTCTGCGGAAAACGTGGTGGACGCTCCGCGCTTCACTTAGATGGTGGGCCGCCACTATGATTAGCCCCCCCCCACCCCCCCCACTCGAATCTCTCCCCGCCGTCCCTGAGAACAAAGATTGTTCGCAAGGTTCCCAGGTTGTGCATTATGAAATCATTTGTTATTTTTATGATGGTGCTTTTCGATCTTGCGCAATAGGCCTACACATGCACAAACTTCAAAGGACGTAACACCAGAAACGAAAGTGTGTAAATCATCCTGCAGGTTGGTCGTGAATTCCCCGGAAAACAAATAGCTTCATGGTGATCAGAGACAAATGGTTCCAAGTTCCGTGCTGCAGAAAATAGGTTGTTTCGTTTTCGATACAGTGTACCTTTCAGTTTCAATTCGAGAGATCTCACGTTACAGCTAGCCACTGTTTACAAAAATCGCAAAGATGACTCGAGACGGCACGGGTGGAACTTGAGAAGAAGGAAAACATTTCATCGAGGTGGATGAGCATGAAGTGAGGACATCAAACTCTCGAGTTTTTCTATAACCTATACCCTCACCCTCATTGGTGTGTGGCAATAGCGCGACATTTTAACAAGCTGTCACTCGTAACACTATTTATGACGACCTAGGCATAGGAATAGGCCTTTCTAGAGTAGGATAGCCCTAAGTGAGGCCTAACTGAGACCTAAGCCTACTACTGTAATAGCCTAGCTCAGTCACTGCGTTAGGTTAGCCCTACCTACCGCTCGCAACCTCGGCTTCCGACATATAACATAGGCTACCCTACAGTCCTCAACTCACGACCAGGCCTGGTTTCCAACGGAATGCGGTCTCCGAGTATGATTTCCGTTGCAACACATTTGTATTTGGGTATTATTATTATATTGTTATGGGGGGTTCTAACTCGTAATTATAGGCCAAGGGTTCGAACACAATTCATACTTCATAGGGGCACTTTTTGTTAGCACTCCAATGGAGCAAGCCAGAAAAATCAGGATATATTTCACTCATTTGTGGGTGTATCGCCATCCAAATCCTTGATGGTTTGTTTTGTTATCATGCTTTTTTTTTTCCAACTTGAATCGGAGCAATTATTTTGTTTTTTGGGCCCAATATGCGTTCCATGGAGGCATAGCCTTAACTGTTTATCCTTGTAGGCTGCGTTACCGCGATCCGGAAAAAATGGCTTCATTTGAGTTAGAAAAATCGGTTATTTCCAATCAGAATTCCTGAATTTTCATGTGACGTAATGAACCAAGAACAAAAAATCATGAATTTAGTGGCAAGAGACACACAAAGGAGTGAAATATCTGATTTTTCTGGCTGCTTCATTGACTTGGGGTTTTGCGTAAGAATAACTAGTGTTCAAAGAGATTCGGAAAATCGGCAGAGTTATTGCACAAATGAGTTTGGCGAAATTGGCAAAAGTTGGAAAAAAAAACAGATTATGCTAACATAGTATTCACTAATTGAAAAATGAAACATGTAGAACCTTTTTATGTCCTACATTATCTATAATATTTAAGACTTAATCACCAATTCAAACGTAATAATGGGTGGGGTACAAAACCACAAGAATGTGCAAAGTTTCAATCAGTGTTTGCTATACGTTACAACATAAAAGGTATTTCAAATAAATGTTGAGTATGGGAGTCAAAATGTGAGTGAAGTGAGGGCACCAGATAATCAGATGAGTTTTTTGTGGAATCGGCAGCAGAGTAGAGACGAAGAACAGATATCAGTATAATCGGATTATACCATTATCGTTTGAACCACTAAGAATAACATCATGACACTTTGCAAAACACAATTAGGCTAGCGGCCACCTGACATCACAACTCGCAACTGCGGAGAAATATTTTAGGGAAACAGCGTGTATCGGCTGGAAGGCACAAACAACCCATGTGGAAGGTTTTTTAAACTGATTCCATGTGGATTTCTGCATGTATCCTTCAGGATGTTGGCTTGTGTGTGTCACCTCCAGTAAATGCCCAATCGTCCTCTATCCCAGAAACAACATCAATCAATCACAGTGCTAGGCTTCCTTCAGTGAACAGTGCCTTGGTAGAAGTGCAGTTGTTAAGCTTGTCTCAAGCATTGATAAAGGTGGCCTTGCTGCCGATGAGCCCATGACTTGTAGATAGCTCATTGATCAGGAAATGCCTCCAATCCTGGGCGAGGCCTGGTGTTCATGTTCTCTCAGAGCTGCACGTCTCATTGCGAATCACCACAAAGCTGATTTGCCAATTAGAACACCAAGACCCTGTAGGTCTCAGGTATATACACCTGGGAAGCCCTTCACTAGACACTGGTTTCATCGTCTTCTAGTGGCTGGACTGGGGTCGCCCATCAATTCGAAAATCACTGCAAGGCCGATTTGCCAATCGGAGCACCAAAAGTGGCTAGACTGCCGTTCCACCTCAGCCTACAGGGTATAGGCCCTCCACTCCACAGACATCCTCCAAAAGGCAGAGAGATCAGATGCATACAGCAGTGATACTGTGGTTTTAGGGATGATGGACCAATATTCAATCTTTCCGATTTTTCATTACGTTTTACTTTTGAGCGGGAGCCACTTGTGCAGTTGTGTAGTGATTATCAGCCAGTTGTACAACAAGCATTTAGCCTACTGGATTTAATGATTACTGTAACACCCAACTAGACAGAGTTTCCAGTACTAAGCTGGAGCACAGCAAACCAAGATGATCGGTAGGTGGGACTGGCCTTGTTTACTGAACATCCTGCCTGACCATGTTTTTTCTTCTACAGAAATGATGAAGTCTCACAAGAACACAATGTGTCCACTGGCATGTGGTGTATGGTTGCCTTCTTCCTCATTATTAGTCTCCTCACCTTCCCGAACGGTAAGTGCTGTAGCAGAGCTCCTCTGTCACATTAGACTCATGACCATCTGAGAGTACTGTCTTCCACCATGGCCCAATTGACCTCACTCACTCAGTCACCTGTGGTTTACACAACTTCTCATTGAATTAGACCCTTGTGGGGGTCATTACCCTGGGTTAAGAACCAGGGCAGAGTTTGAGGACTGAGGAGGGGTGTTTTTTTCTCATATTTGGTTGGTAGGTCTACTTAACTGTTAGCATGCTCATACTTACCCTAATTGGCAACCTGCACCACCCCACAATAATGTCAAGGCCCCATTGGCCTTGTCCTAACGCCTCGGACCTTAGCCTGGCAAAATGAGGAGGGTTGATTGGGGTTGCCAACCCAGACTATGTGGTAAAAAGAGAATGCCAGGTGACATAATATTTGTGAGAGGGGGGGGGGGGGTGGGTGGTGAAGGTGCATTGCGGGGGTCAATTCCAGTTCACAGATCCACAAACCCATCCTGATTTGTGGAATATATTTGAACTCATCAGTTGGGGTTGACACGTTGCATCCCACACTGTTGGCGGATGTCGTTCTCTTCACCCTGTATGCGAGGATAGATACATTCTTTATGACCACACATGTTCTGTACATGGTCACTGTGTTGAGATCAATTTAGATTACATTGGATAAAAATTCACAGTACATGCACTCATCAATTACATGAGGCACCCTTCGTCCCTGGGAAGTGTGCGTCAAAGTGGGTCATGTACAGGGTTACTAGGGGGTCATTTTGGTCTTGCTAAAATTATCGAGTGTGTCCAGAGTCGAGATGCGGTGTGGTTGGCCAGTCGAAAGAATGCAGGCTGATAACCTGGGTGGTAAAGAAGTCCAGGGAGATTAAGGAGACTGGACGGCGTTGCAGAGGTAAGACCTGGATGAGGTTATTCTTAGTGATCTTGCAGCAGAAGGTAGAGACCGTGCTCTTGCACAGAATAGGGTAGAGTGGAAGCGAGCTTGCAGTCAGCGGACCTCCGCCTAACCCATGCCAGCATGGAACATTGACGATAAACTGTCTATGATGAGGATGATTATGATGTAACTACTCTGTGGTCTTCATATGTGTGGGATTTGAAAATAGAGCAATTGTTTTTAGATTATTATTCCTTATTTCTAATAAGTATTTGATAAAATTCACTTGAATTGAATTGTTTCGTTATATCAGTATCTTTATTTCCACAACAGGCCATTCACAGACCCCCATAAAGCCTATAGGAGAATAATCTTTGTGAGTGTGTTCCATCGCCTGTTAGGAAAATACTTCTACAAAAAAGGTTGGATTGCTATAACTCTTGATCATTGTTATCATGATTGTTACCAAACTGGGACACCATGTTCATTGTGGTGGGGCATCTTTGGTCTTTCTATAACAGTCATTAAAGATACATAATAAGCAATTGTGTGATGAGGTATGATCGGCCATCGTGAGAAAAAATGCAAAATTCTAATGAAGAGCCATTGTGAAAAAAAGCAGGATGCATTCCCTCCAAAGAATAGCATGACATTCTCTTAAATTATAAGGAGGAGGGTAACCAATGCGATCTAAAAACATGGTGCAGTGGAATGGTGTGTGTTTGGGAAATGGGGTCAGCGATGATCTGGGGTCAGCAGCGTATATGGATATCCTGCCCAAGAGAGTCCTTACATGTGGTAATTGTCATCAGGGACCAATAGTACTTTGTGGGGTTAGGGGGGGTTTTCAAGAATTGAAGTCGGTAGTATTAAGTCTGAGTCACAAAAAGGTCATTTTTTCTGCGATGAATAACTGCTTCGTGAAATGGGTGTCTCACTCCCGAACGAGGAAAATCACTATAGCACAAATAGGCATTTGAAGCAAAAAAAGTACACAGTCCATGATGCAGAACATGTCATTCTCCTCTTTTCCACGTAGATCATGTTTTCTGAAATGGGAGACCAGTAAATTTTGTTTTTTGTGCCCATCCCCTCAGATTGTAATACAAAAAATTTTGGTTTGCAGTTAGACATTTTATAAAGGTTCATGTATTGCTATGTCATTTAGATACTCTCTCCGCCGGGATCAGCGTCTTGTACATGTTACTGCTGGTGTTCACGCTCTTCCAGACTTATGACGATGTCCGTAGAATGCTTTCCTTTGCATTCCCGGACCTGGAAGGCTACACAACCCCTGACAAGGTATGTCACATCCTCCGTTATTACAAAGGCGAGGGCTGGGTGGGGGGGGGTGCTGGTGGGGGAGGTTACTGGACATGAAACATGTCAAATAAAACGAGCTCGTTAAAAATTTGTGTCTCAAATTTGCAGTCTGGGGTATCAGGCGTGGGTATTGTGATGAAATTTCCAGCTTTCTGCCGGACAATCCATCCCCTGTCCTCGACCTGAATCCCTCCTTACCCATCCAAGCCCCTCCATCCCAACTGAAAACTCTTTCCCAGGCATTGAATGTTGTTGGATTACCATTCAGGAGACAGAATGCTCGGGCGGGGGTGGTAGAGGTGGTGGGTATATTAGAGCCCAAAGGGCATTTAGCTCACCTCAGCCATGTGGGCCTTCCTTCATAAATTTCATTCATTAGATTGTCAGTGGTAACATTGTGAACAAACTGTATTTTTTGAAATACCTTTACTTTCCTATTTCTCAGGAGTATGCAGTCACTGTTCTAACGTCACCTTCCATCGTGTCTGGGGCTCCTTCGACTGGTACGCCTTCTGTCACTTTGGCGGCTGGGCGGTCAAGGCCATGCTAATGAGGCAGTATGGGATACTGTGGATGATCAGCATTATGTGGAGCTTACAGAGGTAATCATGACTTCAATGCTCAGCTCTTCAAGATTGAAAAAGGGTATTCATTCTTTCAAATTGATGATGAATGAAAACAAATTCCTAGGTAATATTTCCAGAACAAAGCGAAGGAGAGAACTATGAGCTATCCATGTTATTTCACAATGTTAGGATTAGGCTACAGTAGTAACAGTTTGTTGTAGTACCAGCGCTATTCCCTTAAAGAGAACATTCAGAGAGTTCAAATGGACTGATCGTTCATGTCATTGCAGTCTCCAATTCAACTGTCAGCTTTCGAAACTGAATCAATTCAAATTATATATATAGGAAAACAGTATTCATTTTTTCAAGGAGATGTTAAAAAGCAATTTTTCCTATGTAATATTTTTGGGAAGAAGCGAAGAGGAGAACTTACGAGCTCTTCCATGTTATTTTACAATTATAGAACATGCTAGTTAACATTTTGTTTGTTAGTGACGGGTGCACATTCCCTTCAGGAGAACATTCAGTACTAATAGGCTGATCATGCTATTACTATTGCGTCCCCCCACTAAAACTTTCTAAGCTTTCAAAACTGAATCACTTCGTGCTATTTTCCTCTGGAATTTCAGCACTGAGCGCAACCGTAGCTCAGCTCGTACCCCAGTTTGTCCGTGGGTTCGAGTCCATGCATCATGTATACCCTTAAGCAGGTTGCTTCCATCAGCTTGATGGTTCACTCTCTCCACCCAGGCCACCCTGTCAGGTGATTGAATAGCATGCGCTGTAATGTGGCTGCCCTAGGTGTACGCCCTGTGAGAGACATGATGATGGGGCCTAACTGTCTGTGTGCTAGTTGGCTTCAAGGGTTATGCACTATAAATTGGTAATGATCAAGTTTCATCCAAGCCCGACATAGTTTTACCTCTGATGTTCCTAAAAATTAAAGGACAAAACTGCAGGATATTTATAAGATGCTGTATAGACCTGGAGAGAACTGAATGCTTCAGTCCAAAGCTAAGCCATACACTGTCTGTTACGGAGATTTAGCAGTTTCTTTGCAGTTTGTGCATTAAAGATGGAAAACATCCCCATCATGCAATTTAATATGTCATACTTGCACAACCCTGCGAACATTCTGTGTTTTCTGTTGAAATTCGAACATTAAATTCACTTCGCAAAGCATTCAGTTTACGGGAGCGGATTGATGTAGTGGGTTGGACATGTGGTTAACGTTACTTTGGTGAGGAAGGCCACAGAACTTCTGCTGAATGGTGTTATTCACAAAATGAAACACTGAAATAATATGACCTAACTTCCCGGGTTGTCCAATGTGACTCTTGCATTATCGTGCAATTAGGATTCTCCGCAATTTCTCCGCATAATGGAAACCCTTTGGGGCCAATTACTCACATAAACAACGTATTGAAATGGGATTTTCACCTCTAGATCCAAACAGCTCTCCATTCTCCTGATATAAACCTCTGTTGTATCAAGCCTGCATTGGTCCTTCAATGAGCTTTGGGAATCCACAGAACTACGCAAATCAGTGAGCCCCAGTCGGTGATGACGATCTTCCAACCCGACAGAGATTTCACTGGCTGACCTGTGTGCTGATTCTTAGGTCAACAGACAAGATGTTTTAGAAAAATTACCATTAATTATGCAAGTCCCAAGTGCGGGCCAAACCTAAAATCTCTTAATGCTTGTTTTGCTAGAATGGCTGTTTTTCTTAGACAATACTTTTCTCCGTTTCAGGCTCATTTCATCCACATCCTGCCAAACTTTGCCGACGTGTGGTTGGGACTCGCTCCTGTGAAGTCTGGTTGTTATGTAACGGTTTGCGGCATCTATGTCGGCCATGAAGGTTAGCGGGACTCCTGGAGATAAAGAAACTACCATGGGTACAGTATAAAGTGAGTCCATAACAGGCTTCCCACAATTAGGCATACAAAACCTATGAGTGAGTCTAGAACAGATTTCCTACAGGAACACTACTAATAGGAATGAGTCTATAACAGGTTACCCCAAGGGCACCACAACCTAGGAGTGAGTCTATAACAGGTTCCCCATTAGCACAACAACCGATAGAGCGAAGTCTATAACAAGCCACTTCCCCCAACAGGCACACAACCTATAGAGTGCGTCTATAACAGGCTTCCCCCAATAGGCACGCAACCTATGGAGTGAGTCTATAACAGGCTTCCCCCATCAGACACCCATCTAGGGAGCGGTCTATAACAAGCCGCTCCCCTCAACAGGCACACAACCTATGGCACCGTGAGTCTTAACAGGCTTCCCCATTAGGCACACAACCTATAGAGTGAGTCTATGACAGGCTTCCCCCAATAGGCACACAACCTATGGAGTGAGTCTATAACAGGTATCCCACAATAGGCACACAACCTATGAAGTAGTTGAGTCTATAAAACGGCTTCCACCAATAGCACACACTTATGGAGTGAGTCGATAACAGGCTTCACCAATAGGCACCCAACCTATCGAGTGAGTCTATAACAGGCTTCCCTGTGTGTAATAGGCACACAGTGTGTATAGGCCTGAGTCGATAACCAGACTTTCCCCACCAAAGAGACACACACACCTATGGGTGAGCTATAACAGGCTTACCTCAATAGGCACACAACCGATAGAGTGAGTCTATAACAGGCTTCCTCCAATAGGCACCACAACCTATAGAGTGAGGTCTATAACAGGCTTCCTCCAATAGGCACAACCTTAAGGAGTCTATACAGGCTTCCCCCAATAGACACACAACCTATGGAGTGAGTCTTAACAGGCTTCCCAATGGGCAACACCTATAGATGAGTCTGTGACAGCCTTCCCCCAATTAGGACGCAGCTTCGCTCGGGCTGGAGCAAAAAAAAGAGACAGAGTGATACGTTAAAAAAAATGAATGTGTATAAGAATGCTGACGGGGATTATTCTGCCCTAAACCCCTCTGAGGGAAGGAAAAAATTAAGCTAATATCGAAAAAACACAATTTTTGATCCTTGACGAAGTCAGAGGAATCTCTGCAGTCAAGTCGTGTGTATGTGGAGTGTGTGTATGACGCCCAGTTGTAAACACGATAACAAAACTTGATCAGGTGCTGAATAAGTCAGGCTAATACGTGGTATGTGTGTTCCCCATGATGAGGTACTGACCCTAATGGTTTGGGTAAAGTTCATAGGTCGTCTGAGGTCCACAGAGGTCAAAGTCTGAAAACCTGTAAACAACGCTAAGTCCAGAATGGTTGGTCCATCAAGTTGAAATTAGTTGTATAGCTCTCTTATGGTAAGTACAGGACCCCTATTGTTTTTGGTTTTGGTCGTAGGGTGAATTTCAGTCAAAAATAGAAAATGTGAGAAAAATCAATCTTTTGGCCAACTTTGGCTTGTAACACGATAACTCGCCCCACCTTGCTGGATGAAGCTCATACTTGGATGTGGGTTCACTGATGAGTAAATGAACCATATTGTTTTGGGGTTTTTTGGTAAGGGTCAGAGGGCAGTTGAGGGTCAACAGAGGTTTCACAGTTGAAAAACCTTGTACACACGCTAAGTCCAGAATGGTTGGTCCCAATAAGTTGAAATTGGTGATAGCTTTAGTAGGGGAGTACAGGACCCCCGATTTGTTTTTGGTTTTGGTCGGGGTGAATTTCAGTCAAAAATAGAAAATGTGAGAAAAATAAATATTTTGGCCAAACTTCTGGTTGTAAACACGATAACTCAACCACGCATGGATGGATGATGATGATGAAGTTCATGCTTGGCATGTGGGTTCATTACATTATCATGGGGAGTACAAGGAACCTTATTGTTTTTTGGGGGTCAGGTCAGAGGTCATCTGAGGTCAGACAGAGGTCAAGTCTGAAAAACCTGGTAAACACACGAAGTCCAGGATGGTTTTGGTCTGATCAAGTTGAAAATTTGTGATTTAAAAAAAATATCTTATGGGGAGTACAGGACCACTATTGTTTTTGGTTTTGGTCGGGTGTGAATTTCAGTCAAAAATAGAAAATGTGAGAAAAAGAAAAATCAATATTGTGGCCAACTTGGTTGTAAACACGATCACTCAACCCCACCTAGAGGATAGAAAGCTCATGCTTGCATGTGTGTTCCGCTTATGAGGCGTACATGTACCCTAGTGTTTTGGGGGCAGGTCAACGAGGCATCTGAGGTCAACAGAGGTACAAAGTCTGAAAACTTGTAAAACACTAGTCCAGGATGGTTGGTCTGATCAAGTTGAAATTTGGTTGTTTAGCTTTTGTATGGGGAGTAAAGGAAAAAATATTTGTTTGGTAAAGGTCGGGTGATGGGAATTTGGTCGATCGAAAATATAAAAATTGTGAAAAGTCAATATTTTGGCCAATTTTGGCTTAGAAACACGAGAACTCGACTCCACCTTGCTGGATGAAGCTCATACTTGCATGTGGGTGGTCTCCATGATGATTACACATGACCATTTGTTTGGGGTAAGGTCAGAGGTCAACAGATGTCAAAGTCTGCAAACCTTGTAAACACACTAAGTCCAGGATGGTTGGTCTGACCAAGTTAAATTTGGTGTAATAGCTTTCTTATGGGGGGTAAAAAAACTCCCTTTGTTTTGGTTCAGTCGGGGGTGCATTTTGGTTGAAAATATAAAAATTTGAAAATTCATATTTTGGCCAATTTTGGCTTATAAACACCGATCAACTCGACCCACCTGGATGGATTGAAGCTCATACTTGCATGTGTGTTTCCTGATGAGTACAGGAACCTTAATGTTTTGGGGGCAGGTCAGAGGTCAACAGAGGTCAAGTCTGAAAACCTTTAAACACACTAAGTCCATGATGGTTGGTCTGATCAAGTTGAAATTTTGTGTGTATAACTTCCTTATGGGGGGTAAAAGACCCTATTGTTTTTGGTTCAGGTCGGGGTTAATTTGGTTGAAATGGAAAAACTGTGGAAGTCAATATTTTTGGGCAAATTGTGGGGCTTGTAAATTGATTAACTCACCCCACCCGGATGGATGGCTCATACTTGTATGTGTGTTCCTATGAGAGTACATGACCCTACGTTTGGGGTCAGGTCAGAGGTCATCTTGAGGTCAACACGGTCAAAGTCTGAAAACCTTGTAACCACATAAGGCCAAGAAATTGTTTGTCTGATCAGGTTGAGATTTCATGTGCAGCTTTCTTATGGGGGAGTAACAGGAACCCATTGTTTTTGGTTCCAGGTCGAGGTGATTTTTTGGTCAAGAATATAAAATTTGTGAAAGGGCAATTCCATAATTTTGGACGTACATTTCCGACAATTTTTGTAATGTTAAACGGTGCTCAGTTGATGATGATCTGCTTGGGAAACTTTTTTTCTCTGTTGCAGTATATCTCTTGACTATAACTTTTCACGTCATGCAGAAATAATCCCCAGACATATTTATAGGGGGCAGGGGGATCACTAAGTGCTTGGTGTCGGACTACGCGCACAGATCACGTTGTCAACAAACTAAGAAAAGCCAAATCCCTATACTTGTTGGTGGCATACACTTTTAGTATTAGGTATTCTATATATAATCAGGGAACGCACCATTGATACACCACAGCACATACATTTCATCACTTGTTGCAAATTGCAATAAATCGCAATGAGTTGCCTGTGTCGGACGTAACATGTTTCCGGTGTCAACGCACCTGTGTTGAAAGGTCCAATCCACACCAAGAACTTAGGGATAATAACCCCTAATCCATTCCTATCTCCATAATTTGTATCAGAATATGTTAGGTATATCTTTAAACTATAAAATAGAGGCACCTCCAACCAGTTCTGTTGCAACAGATGGAGAAAGAGATGTTTTAAAGTATTTTTGGAAAACAAAAACACAAACATGTGCTTTTTGCCAAAATGCCAGTTTCGGCAATAGAGGGCAGTATATAGCATCAAGTCCGAAAAAATGACCCCTAAAGTGAATGTTCGTTTTTTGCCTTTCGAATAATAAGACAAAGCTAATTTGAACTGTTCTTGGCTGATATATAAGCCAACACATGATTTTGGGGGGGGGGGGGCTGGAGGTTTCCTATTCAGGAATTGCCCAAAAGTGAATATTTTGGCCAATTTTTACTTGTAAACCACGATAACCTTGCCTCCAACCCGATGAATGAAGCAGAGCTTCATGCTTGGTATGTAGGCTTCCCATGCTGCGTACCCTTTACCCCTATTGTTTTTGGGTCAGGTCAGAGTTCATTGGAGGTTCCCAAGTTCAGAGTCTGAAAAACCTTGAAATTTCCAGTGTGTAGCTTCCCCTATCAAGAGTATAGGAGCCCTATCGTGGTTGGGAAAAAAGGGAATTTTGTCATTACGTTAGTTCCCATGAATGACCTGTCAATCTCCCAGTTGGTCCTTGGTGGTCTGGGCTATGGTTTCAGAAGAGTCAAGGTCACTAAGTCCTTTTGGCTTTCTTGTTTATTGTTGCTTAACAGTGGGTTTCCAGTTCAAAATTTCATTTAGGCATTCGATTGACACTGTGTAAACAAGGGTATGTTTTAAAACAGCTGTTTCTACTTTTCTACTTCACTCAAGCAATCAATGTACTACCTTACTGATTCTCATTGGCAGTGCACCTATGGACGCCCTGTGAGAGACATGATGATGTGCCTAACTGTCTGTGTGCTAGTTGGTCTTCAAGGGTTTATGCACATTTAAATTGGTAATGATCAAGTTTCATCAAAGCCCGACAGAGTTTACTCTGATGTTCCTAAAATAAGGGACAACTTGCAGGATGATTATAAGATGCTGTTAGTGACCTGGGAGAGAAACTGAAAAGTGCGTCCGTCAAAAATAAGCTAATTACGACTGTCTTCGTACGGATTTACAGTTCTTGCAGTTGTGCATGTAAAGCGCGAAAAGATCGCCTCCTGCAATAATAAATGATTGTCATACTTGCACAACCGGAAAAATTCTTTGTTTTGTGTGAATTCAACACCAATTCACTTCGAAAAGCATTCAGTGTACGGGCAGATATTGAGTAGTGGGTTGGGAAGGTGTTACGGTTACTTGGTGAGATAAAGGCAACAAGAACTTGCTGCTGAATGTTGACTTATTCAGCCAAAATGAAACAATGAAATATATGACATAAACTTCAGGGTTGGGCCCAAGTGGTCTTATGCCGTCGTGCATTATCGTGCAATTAGGAGTTCCCAATTTTCTGCATACATGGACCACTTGGAGGCCAATTACTCACAAGAACATCGATGAAAGGGGATTCGGACCTCTAGATACAGCTGTTCCATTCTCCATGAGATAACCTCGGTTGTTCAAGCCTGCAGTTGTCCTTAAATGAGCTTGGGGAATACACAGAACTACGCAAATCAGTGAGCCCCAGTAGGTAGATGACGATCTTCCAAACCGACGAGATTTTCTCTATGGTGACCCTGTGGCTGATTTTTAGGTCAAACAGACAATGTTTTAGAAGAAGTTACCAGTTAAGTATGCAAGTGCCCAGAGTGAGCAAAACCCAAAATCTCTTAATGCTTGTTTTGCTAGAATTGGGCTGTTGTCTTAGACAATACTTTTCTCCGTTTCAGGCTCATTTAATCCACATCCTGCAAAACTTGCCGAGGTGTGGGGAAACTCGCTCATGCTGGAAGTCCTGGTGTGTAACGTCTGGGCATCATTAGGCATGAAGGTAGCGGACCTCCTGGAGATAAGAAACTACCACTGGGACAGTATAAAGTGAGTCATAACAGCTTCCCCAAATAGGCATACACCTAGAGAGTGAGTCTATAACAGGCTTCCCTCAGGCACATACCTATAGAATGAGTCTAAACAGGCTCCCAACAATGGGCACCAACCTATGGGTGAGTCTATAACAGGCTTCCCCCATAGGCACACAACCTATAGAGCGAGTCTAGAACAAAGCCACTTCCACCCAACCAGGCACACAACTATAGAGTGAGTCTATAACAGGCTTCTCCCCAATAGGCACGCGAAACCTATGAGGAGTCTATAAAGGCTTCCCCCTCAGACACCCAATCTATGGAGCGAGTCTATAAAAAAGCCGCTCCCCTCAACAGGCACACAACCTATGGAGTGAGTCTATAACGGATTCCCAATTAGGCAACATATAGAGTGAGTCTTATGAAGGATTCCCCCAATAGGCACACACCGATGGAGTGAGGCTATAACGGTACACCAATAGGCACACAACCTATGAAGTGAGTCTATAACAGGCTTCCCCCAATAGGCACAACAACCTATGGAGTGAGCTATAACAGGCTCCCCCAAATAGGCAAACAACCCTATAGAGTGAGTCTATAACAAGCTTCCCCCAATAGGACACAAACTATAGAGTGAGTCTATACAGACGTCCCAAATAGACACAAACCTATGGAGTGAGTCTATAAACAGGCTCCCTCATAGGCACAAACCTACAGAGTGAGTATTTACGCTTTCCTCCAATAGGCAAACAACCTATAGAGTGAGTCTGAACAGGTTCCTCCAATATGCACAAACCTAGAGAGTGAGTCTATAACAGGCTTCCCCCAATAGACACACAACCTTATGAGTGAGTCTATAAAACAGGCTTCCCCCAAGGGGCACCACAACATAGAGTGAGTCTGTGACAGCCTTCCCCCAATAGGCCCTCAGCTTCGCTCGGGCTGGAGCAAAAAAAAGATACAGGAGTAGATCGTTAAAACAAAATGAATGTTATCAGATGCTGACTGGATTATTCTGCCTCTAAACCTCTTGAGGGAAGGAAAATAGCTAATAGAACCAATTTTTTTTAACTTGACGAAGTCAGAGAATCTATGCAGTACGTCGGTGTATGTGTGCGTGTGTGTGACGCCAAGCTTGTAAACAACAAGAGTAGAAACTTGATCAGTAGTCTGTATATCAGATCCAAGGGAGCAGGTATACAGCAGATAGCCCTAGTGCTGCATGCACTTCAGCATGATGAGTAAACATTTGTTTGATCCCTGTTTTTGTGTCACGCGTATCCGACCGGCTACCTCGCTGCTGTTTTTTCGGTCCGACTAGATTGGTGACAAAGTAACCCGACAATACCCCCCCCCCCCCCACTTAAGGTGGCCCAAAATCTTGTATTTTTCTCACATCTTCATCTTTGAACGCCCTTAACCCGCACAAAACCACAACCCATATGGGCTGTACTCCCCATAGCAAGCTTAGACACCAAAATTTCAACTGATTGGACCACCATTAGACTTAGGCGTGTTTACTTGTAAACACCGGTGTTTCAGACTATTATTTCTATAGTCCAGATTGCCCCATCCTCTTTTGCCCTCCGATGTAGACCGATCGCCTCAGCTCAAGTTGTCACCACTCCCCTAGTGTCACGCCATTCCGTGATGGTGCCTGTATCGTATCCTGGAGAGCGCGTAATGTCTCTACGTGTCCTCCAGTCGGTCCGTTGTGCGATGGTCGCCAGCTGCTCTCCGGTGCAGTTCGAATCTAGACTCTGAGTATATTCGATTGTGCCACACACGGTACTACCCCTTTTGCCCCGCCCCCCACATTTTGGTTTCTAAACACTGTTAAAGCCATCAACCTAAGATTGGCCCCCACCACCCTCGCCAGCCAGGCATCGACCACCCCCCACCACACGCCCCTCCAGACACTAGCTACCTTCTCAGACTTGGTATGGTAGTTCTCACCAATGATGAAGTTAGTTTTTAGTACTATGAAACTCCCTATTGTTTTTGGGGTTCAAGCTTCCTCTTTTGGTTTTGGTTGGGCTCGCGTTTCTACTTCTCAAGCCACTCGCGTAAGCGGTACACGATTTTCAGATTGGTCGTATGCATCCGTTTTGTTCGTGACCCGGTCGTCTCGAGCCTCTTTTGAGTTGGCTCAACCCAACGACGGTTGCGTTTTTCAAAAGTAATCTGAAAACCACCTTGTAAAACGCGGAGTCCACGAATGGTCCTTGCGTACCAATAAATTGAAATTTGGTGTGATAGCTTTCTCATGGGGAGTACAGGCCCCTATTGTTTTTTTGGTCGGGGTGATTTCAGTCAAATAGAAATGTGAGGAAAAAATAATATTTTGGCCAACTTGGCTTGTAAACACACGATAACATAAACCCAACCTGGATGGATTGAAGCTCATGCTTAGCAGTGTGTTCCGCATGCTGGAGTACATGTATCCTATTGTTTTGGGGGGTCAGGTCAGAGTCAGAGGTCATTAAAGGTCAAAGAGGTTATCAACAGAGAAGTCTGAAACCTTGTAAACACACTAAAGTCAGGAGGTTGCGTCTGATCAAGTGAAATTTGGTTGTATAGCTTCTTATGGGAAGTACAGGACCCCTATGTTTTGGTTTTGTGGGGTGAATTTCAGTCAAAATAGAAATTTTTGAGAAAAATCAATATGTTGGCAAACTTGGCTTGTAAACATGATAACTCAACACACCCGGATGGATATATAAAGTCAGGCTTGGCATGTGGGTTCAGCATGATGAGTACATGTACCCTAATTTTTTGGGGTCAGGTCAGAGGTATCTGGAGGGTAACAGAGGTCAAAGTCTGAAAACCTTGTACAACACTAAAGTCAGGTGGTTGGGTCTGATTCATAAGTTGAAATTTGGTGTATAGCTGTCTATGGGGAAGTAAAGGAACCATATTGTTGTGGTACAGGTCGGGGTGAATTTGGTTCTCGAAATATAAAAATGTGAAAAGTCAATAAATTTGGCCCAATTTAGGCTTATAAACACGATAACTCGACCCACCCTGGAGGAGAAGCTCATACTGCATGTGTGTTCTCCAGATGGGTACCAGGAAACCCTATTGTTGGGGGTCAGGAAAGAGGTCAACAGAGTCAAAGTCTTGAAAACGTGTAAAACACTAAGTCCAGGCTGGTTGGTTGACCAAGTGAAATTTGGGGCGCTTATAGCTCTTGCATTATGGGGGGTAAAAGAACCCTTATTGTTTTGGTCAGGTCGGGTGTGAATTTGCGTTGAAAATATAAAAATTGTGGGAAAAGTCATTTGGCCAATTTGGCTTCATTAAACACGAATAACCGACCCCACTGGATGGAATGACTGAAGCTCATACGTGGCATGCGTGTTTCAATGAAGAGGACATGAACCCTCTTGTTTTGGGGTCAGTTCAGAGGTCAAACAGAAAGGTCAAAGTCTGAAAAACCTTTAAACACACTAAGTCCAGGATGGTTGGTCTGAGAAGTTGAAATTTGGTTTTTAACTTTCTTATGGGGGGTAAAAGAACCCTATTGTTTTTGGTTAAGGTCGGGCGTGCATTTTGGTTTTGAAATGGAAGAAAAAAAAGAAAAATTGTGGAAAGCATATTTTGGCAAGTTTTGGCGTGTTGTAAAATATTGATACCTCCACCCCACACGGAGGATGAATCTCATACTTGGTATGTGTGTTCCCTAATGATGAGTAAATGAAACCTACTGTTTGGGGTCGTCAGAGGTCACTGAGGTTCAACAGAGGTCAAAGTCTTGAAAACCTTGTGTAACAAATAGCAGAAGGTTGGTCTGATCAGGTTGAGATTGCATGTGCAGTCTTTCTTATGGGGGAGTAAAGGGAACCCTATTGTTTTGGTCCAGGTCGGAGGGAATTTTGGTCAAGAAATATAAAAATTTGTGAAAAAGGCGCATTCCATAATTTTGGACGTACATTTCAGACAATTTCGCAAGGTTTAAACGTTGCTCAGTTGATGAGGATATGTTGGAAACTTTTTTTTCTCTGTTGCAGTAGATCTCTGACTATAACGTTCACGTCATGCAGAAATAATCCACCAGACTTAGACTAGGGGCAGGGGATCACTTAAGTGCTTGGTGTCGGACGTACGCGCACTAATCACGTTTGCAAAAAAGAAAGAAAAGCAAATCCCATATATAATTGTTGGGCAATAAACTTTTAGATATTAGGTAAGTATATATTAATCAGTGAACGCACCAAGTGAATACACAACAGCCAAAATACAACTTCTACAGCACTTGTTGCATTGCAAGAAAATCGGCAATGAGTGCCTGGTGTCGGCCGTAATGTTTCCCGTGTCAGACGCACCTGTGTGTGAAGTACATCCGACACGAATGAACGTAGGAGATAATACCCATAATGCCATTCCTATCTCCATAATTTGTATAGATATGTTAGGTATATTCTTTTAAACTATAAATAGAGCAAAACTCCACCAGTTCTGTGTGCAAAAAGATGTTGGAAGAGATGTGTTAAAAGCTGGCATTTTTGGAAAAAAAAAACAAAATGGGCTTTTTAGACAAAATTCACAAGTTTTCGGCATACGAGGGCCAGTATATAGGCATAGTCCGAAAAAATGTATACTAAAGTAATGTTCGTTTTGCCTTCGCTTGATATAAGACAAAGCTAAGTGGAAACTGTCTTGGCTTGATATAGAACCAACAACATATTTTGCTGGAGGTTTACCTTCATGGAAGTGCCCAAAGTGAATATTTTGCCACCCAATTTTGAATGTAACACGATTTGGAGTTTTTTTTTGTTGTTTTTGGTATGATAAAATGACTCCACCAGATGGATGAAGCAGGAGCTTCATGCTTTGTATGTGAGTTCCCCATGATGAGTACATAACCCTATTGTTTGGGTCAGGTCAGAGTTAAGTGGAGGTCACCAGAGGTCGATTCTGAAAACCTTGAAATTCAGTGTGTACTTCCTATCAAGAGTATAGGAGCACCTATCGGTTGGTTGGAAAAATGGGACTTTTGTCAGAGTTTGTTCCCATGATGTGAGAACTGGTGCAATCTCCATGACTGGTGTCTGGCTATAGGTTGTCCGAAAGAGTCAAGGAACACTAGCCTTTGGCTTTCTGGTTATGTTGCGTAACAGTGTTCCAGTTCAAAATTTCCATTTAGGCATTCGATTGAACAACTGTGTAAACAAGGGTATTGTTTTAATCTATATGTTTATTACTTTCACTCAAGCCTATATGTACTACCTATATACTGATTCTCATTGGAAAGTGACAAACTGATGGCCTAAGATATCCACACATTCATCAGGGGCTTCAATAATTAATTCAGAAAGGATGAGGCATTCATCAATTAGGAAGTTTAAGTTAGGGCAGGATATCAGAGAATCTCTAAGATAAGGAAATAAGGAAACTGAGTCTGTATCGCAGGTGTTGTGATATACACTGTCTAAAATAGACATTAACATGCAGGCAAACTTCCATGTCAACTTCATTTGATATTGGAAGTGTATCCATTAAAAGACACATTCACCCGAAATTCGGGACCAAAAAGTTTGGAGAATTTTCAGAGTTATCAAATTTCAGGCCGATGATCTCAAAATAACCTAGCAACTTCTTCGAGACATAATGTAATCTTACCAGTGTATATCCACTGAGTTCTGTAGAAATCTGAGGAGCTCAAAAAGTCAATTGAAATCACATGGAAATGGGTATGCTAGGTTGAGCTTGAGGTGAATCCTGTGGAAGGTGAGGGAGTATCACACCCTTCATCAGCTATCTGCACTATTCTGTTATATGTATATTATAGTAAATAGGATTATGTTCATTTTGTCTCGCCTGAACTGTGTTCAAGGAGAGAGAGACATAGGGTCAACTTCGTTGTTGTGTGTCTGTCTGTCCATCTGTCTGTCGGTCCGTCCATCTGTCTGTCGTCTGTCCGATCGTGTGGTTCGATATCTCCTGAACCGTGAGAGCCATCATGCTGGGACTTTTTTTGTGGAGGTGAGCGATGAAGAGTTGCCGGTGTGCGTCCACTTTTCATCCCAAAAAGATCTCATACTCATTTGCATAAATTGCATATTAATTTAAAATTAGCCCGGGAGTTGTTTCTGTGGAGTGACCTAGGTCGATATGCCCAGGAGGGTTACTAGGTCACTTCCTTCAACTCTGTCATAATTCATGTATTTAGAATGTTGCCCCTTTTGTCATGAAATTTTGTGGCAAAATGAACAAATAACATAAAATATAACATACTCCCCTTGGAGATCATCAAATCCCACGCCACGAGGGGGATTATTAGTTCTGTGGGGATAAAACCCAACACAAAGGACAGCAATACAGTCAGCATCCTGGTTGTAGCGACAGATAGTTTACCGAATAGGACCACACCCATGAACGTTACCAAGAGTTGCCAAGCGTGCTGACTTTGTGTTGTAAGTACTGTGTTAACATATCTGATGCTCACAGTAAGTAGATCACAGTCTGTCAGGTCAAAGTCCTTTATGCAAGAATGGCTTATGTTAGTTGCTATAAATGGTCCCTTTGGATGTGGGCTGTCTCGAATGTAGCAGAGAATTTCAAAATAACAAACTGCCACCAAATGACAGCTTTGTAAAATTGGAACTCCAGAATAACCCTAATACAATACCCTAACTCATATATTGTCAATCTTCAATTAGCACTGATGTGTCACAGAACATACCAGCAGAAGTAACAAGAGCATAGCTGCTGACGCACCCAACAAGTGCCCATTTATTGTTGAGGAACTAAAAAATAGGTGACATTTTCTGCTGGTTGCCTCGTCCGATGCGGGCCCCATAGGTTCAACACTGGTCTAGGTTGAATCATTCTGTGGCTGGAGTTTAAATTCATGCTCGAGTGTACGGACGAATTGCTAATCAAGGGCCACAGAGATGTGCCATGATGGCTGTATGAGATTCAAGGCTGGGAAGGAAGACTCCAGTGTACAACTACAAAATGAAAAGGACTTATGCAGCTATTGTTCAGGAGCTCTACAGAAGTGCTTGCAACTGGGGCAGAAAAAGGCTTGTTGGGTTAGGGCGTGATGAAAAAAAAGGGTTAACAACGAACAAAACTGAGATAGTGACTGCTCACTATTCGAAAGCTATCCAAATGTTTGTAACACTCTGAATGACTCAACTCAAACTGACACTCGAAATCCTTATGCCCTTTCTGTCCATATTAAAGCAACACATCTAAATAATGTGATGCCAATTACTCACACCATTTGCCAATTTCTCAGATATGTGTAACAAATCTTTCTCAAATTTGACCCCATGAACTTAATTGAGTGCCAAAAAGTGAAAATGTACAAAGAAGGATGGAACAATAACAAAAAATTTCTATGAAGAGGTCAGTCAGTCCCCCTTGAATTTTGTGTAAATCCCTTCAAATCTTGACAAAAAATTCAACTCTATTAGGGGAGTTAGTCTTACAGCACAATATCATGCCCAAAAAATGAAAATTATGACAGCCCACATTGATCTCGTTTTTTAGGTGATCAAGCGAAACAAACAAGACTCACAAAACTCTTGATTCATTTTTGAACTCACCACAGCCCGATGGCTTGGTGAGCTGTTGTAATCATGCATGTATATCTATCTATCGATCTATCTATCTATCTATCCATCATTCTATCTATCTATCTATCTATCTATCTTCTATCTATCTATCTATTCCTATCCTATCTATACTTCCTATCCTATCCTATCCTACCCTACCCTACCTACCCTACCCTACCCTTACCCTTATCCTATGCCTATCATATTATCTATCTATAGTGATCGAATTGCTCACTCATCTGAGTGTTGTGGTTAATTCTGATGAAACTGGGAACAAATAATCACTGATGTGAAGTGCATCTGGGGTGTTCAGGACGTGAGGTCAAAGGTATCTAGTGGTCAATTTGCACATTTTGCGAAAAAACTGCAAAATGCTTCACCTTCAACAGTTCAAGTTGGATGTTCATGAAACTTGGTCAGATTTATCAGTGACAAATTGTTACCATACATCAGGAATTTAAGGTCAAAGGTCATCTAGGGGTATTTTGGACGAAAAGGTTTTTGGGTTCAAACAGTCAAAAATGCTCTTCTCCCACAGATGGAATTGGATGAGCTGGATAGTGTGGTCATGATTCTCATTGACCAATGGAACAGACGAAAGCATTGTTCAGGAATTTTGACTCAAAGGTCTTCTAGAGGTCAATTTCGGTCATTTTTGTGAAAATATGCAAAACGCCTCTTCTCATACAGTCAAATTAGTGTTCCCGGAATTGAGGTCAAGTCATCCTAGAGGTCATTCATTTTGGCCAAAGAGGCTTCCTTGCAATGGATTCTGTCCATTATTCACCAGGTTTTGCGAGACAATTTCATACATCAAATATAACAAGGTTTGGGATCAAAGACGTTATATATTTTTTTTTTTAACTATTAGATTCAAGAGAGTATGACATGGAAATACAAAATCAGTTCTGATGCACTTGGAAGACCAATCAAACAACATGGTAATGGAACATAATATCCGTACTGAGATATGGCGGGTGGGTGCTACTGGCACTCTTGTTTGTCCTTGGAATGGCATTTAGAAAAGCAGTTAAACTTAAAACCATGTAAACAATTGCTCAGAAAGAATGGGCAAGTCCACTATTCTGTTTCCGGTGCAACAGAAAAAAAATGAGGGCTGTGGAATACCACCTGTCGAGACGTACATGTTTCCGCGTGTAGACGCACCTGTGGTGAAGTACATCCGACACAAATGAACGTAGGAGATAATACCCATAATGCCATTCCTATCTCCTAATTTGTATCAGATATGTTAGGTATATCTTTAACTATAAAATAGGAGCCAACTCCACAGTTTGTTGCAAACAGATGTGAGAAAGAGATGTTTTAAAAGTGGAATTTTTGGAAAACTAAAAACACAAATGTGCTTTTTAGCCAAAATTCCAGTTTTCGGCCAATAGAGGGCAGTATATAGGGCGATCAAGTCGAAAAAAAAATGTACCTAAAAGTGAAGTTCGTTTTTTGCATTCGTTGATTTGATATAAGACAGCTAAGTTGAAACTTGTCTTGGCTGATTAGAACAACAACATGATTTGGGGAGGTTTACCTATTCATGGAAAATTGCCCAAAGTGAATATTTGGCCAATGATTTGACTTGTAAACACGATAACTTGACCAACCCAGATGAATGAAGCAGAGCTCGCTGGTATGTGAGTTCCCTGATGAGGACATTAACCTATGTTTTTGGGTCAGGTCAGAGTTCATTGGAGGTCACAAGAGGTAGAGTCTGAAAAATCTTGAAATTCAGGTGTGTAGCTCCTTATCACGAGTATAGGAGCCCTATCGATTGGTTGGGATAAAAAAAATGGGGATTTGCAGACGTTATGGTTCCTGATGACCGGTGCAAATCTCCCATTTGTCCTTGTGTCTGGCTATAGGTGGTCAGAAGAGTCAAGGAATCACTAGCCTTTTGGCTTTCGGTTTATTGTGGCTTATAAACAGTGTTCCTATGTTCAAATTTCATTTAGGCATTCGATTGACCTGTGAAACAAGGTATTGTTTTTTAAACTATTGTTTCTACTCACTCAAGCATATATGTACTACCTACTAATGATCTCATTGGAAAGTGAAATGATGGCGAAAGATACACCACATTCCAGGTGCTTCAATTATTCAGAAAGGATGAGGCATTCATCAATTAGGAAGTTTAAGTTAGGGCAGGATATCAGAGAATCTCTAAGATAAGGAAATAAGGAAACTGAGTCTGTATCGCAGGTGTTGTGATATACACTGTCTAAAATAGACATTAACATGCAGGCAAACTTCCATGTCAACTTCATTTGATATTGGAAGTGTATCCATTAAAAGACACATTCACCCGAAATTCGGGACCAAAAAGTTTGGAGAATTTTCAGAGTTATCAAATTTCAGGCCGATGATCTCAAAATAACCTAGCAACTTCTTCGAGACATAATGTAATCTTACCAGTGTATATCCACTGAGTTCTGTAGAAATCTGAGGAGCTCAAAAAGTCAATTGAAATCACATGGAAATGGGTATGCTAGGTTGAGCTTGAGGTGAATCCTGTGGAAGGTGAGGGAGTATCACACCCTTCATCAGCTATCTGCACTATTCTGTTATATGTATATTATAGTAAATAGGATTATGTTCATTTTGTCTCGCCTGAACTGTGTTCAAGGAGAGAGAGACATAGGGTCAACTTCGTTGTTGTGTGTCTGTCTGTCCATCTGTCTGTCGGTCCGTCCATCTGTCTGTCGTCTGTCCGATCGTGTGGTTCGATATCTCCTGAACCGTGAGAGCCATCATGCTGGGACTTTTTTTGTGGAGGTGAGCGATGAAGAGTTGCCGGTGTGCGTCCACTTTTCATCCCAAAAAGATCTCATACTCATTTGCATAAATTGCATATTAATTTAAAATTAGCCCGGGAGTTGTTTCTGTGGAGTGACCTAGGTCGATATGCCCAGGAGGGTTACTAGGTCACTTCCTTCAACTCTGTCATAATTCATGTATTTAGAATGTTGCCCCTTTTGTCATGAAATTTTGTGGCAAAATGAACAAATAACATAAAATATAACATACTCCCCTTGGAGATCATCAAATCCCACGCCACGAGGGGGATTATTAGTTCTGTGGGGATAAAACCCAACACAAAGGACAGCAATACAGTCAGCATCCTGGTTGTAGCGACAGATAGTTTACCGAATAGGACCACACCCATGAACGTTACCAAGAGTTGCCAAGCGTGCTGACTTTGTGTTGTAAGTACTGTGTTAACATATCTGATGCTCACAGTAAGTAGATCACAGTCTGTCAGGTCAAAGTCCTTTATGCAAGAATGGCTTATGTTAGTTGCTATAAATGGTCCCTTTGGATGTGGGCTGTCTCGAATGTAGCAGAGAATTTCAAAATAACAAACTGCCACCAAATGACAGCTTTGTAAAATTGGAACTCCAGAATAACCCTAATACAATACCCTAACTCATATATTGTCAATCTTCAATTAGCACTGATGTGTCACAGAACATACCAGCAGAAGTAACAAGAGCATAGCTGCTGACGCACCCAACAAGTGCCCATTTATTGTTGAGGAACTAAAAAATAGGTGACATTTTCTGCTGGTTGCCTCGTCCGATGCGGGCCCCATAGGTTCAACACTGGTCTAGGTTGAATCATTCTGTGGCTGGAGTTTAAATTCATGCTCGAGTGTACGGACGAATTGCTAATCAAGGGCCACAGAGATGTGCCATGATGGCTGTATGAGATTCAAGGCTGGGAAGGAAGACTCCAGTGTACAACTACAAAATGAAAAGGACTTATGCAGCTATTGTTCAGGAGCTCTACAGAAGTGCTTGCAACTGGGGCAGAAAAAGGCTTGTTGGGTTAGGGCGTGATGAAAAAAAAGGGTTAACAACGAACAAAACTGAGATAGTGACTGCTCACTATTCGAAAGCTATCCAAATGTTTGTAACACTCTGAATGACTCAACTCAAACTGACACTCGAAATCCTTATGCCCTTTCTGTCCATATTAAAGCAACACATCTAAATAATGTGATGCCAATTACTCACACCATTTGCCAATTTCTCAGATATGTGTAACAAATCTTTCTCAAATTTGACCCCATGAACTTAATTGAGTGCCAAAAAGTGAAAATGTACAAAGAAGGATGGAACAATAACAAAAAATTTCTATGAAGAGGTCAGTCAGTCCCCCTTGAATTTTGTGTAAATCCCTTCAAATCTTGACAAAAAATTCAACTCTATTAGGGGAGTTAGTCTTACAGCACAATATCATGCCCAAAAAATGAAAATTCTGACAGCCCACATTGATCTCGTTTTTTAGGTGATCAACGCGAAACACACAGACTCAAAAACTCTTGATCCAGTTTTACCAACCACAGCCATATGCTGGGTGAGCTGTTGTAATCATGCAATTCTATCGATCTATCTATCTATGAATCGGATCATCTATCTATATATCTATCTATCTATCTATCTATCTATCTTTACTATCTATCTATCTATCTTCTACTATCATCTATCTATATCTATCCGATCCTTCCTCTCTTTACTATCCTATCTACACTTACCCTACCCTTACCCTACCCTACCCTACCTATCCTATCCTATCATATCCTATCTATATATCTATCTATCATGATTCGAATTGCTACTCCTCCTGCAGGTGTGGGTCTACTTCTTGATGAAAAATTGGTCACAATAATCACAGGAGTGAAGGGCATCTGGGGTGTTCAGGAAGTGAGGTCAGGGTCATCTGTGGTCAATTTTGCCCATTTTGCGAAAAAAACTGCAAACTTCTACTCCTACAGTTCAAATTGAGTTCATGAAACTTGGTCAGTTATCAGTGACAATGTTAATCCAATGTAAAGGAATGTTAGGTCACAGGTCATCTAGGGTCTGTTGGCCGAAAAGGTTTTTGGGGGCAAAACAGTCAAAATGCTCTTCTCCCACAGATTGAATGATGATGTGTGCATAGTTGGTCATTATTATCATTGACCCATGGTACAGACAAGTGTTCAGGAATTTGACCTCAAAGGTCTTCTAGAGGTCAATTTCGGCGGCCAATTGTGAAAAACTGCAAAACGCCTCTCCTCATACAGTTCACATAGTTGGTACTCCGGAATTTGAGTCAAAGGTCATCTAAGTCTTTTGGCCAAAGAGGCTTCCTTGCAAATGGCTCTGTCCATTTTGCACCTTTTTTGCGAGACAATTTTCCTTACATAAATATAACAAAGGTTGGGATCAAATAACGTCTATTATAAGATTTGTGTTTGTTTTAACTATATGTTCAAGAGATTATGACATGTCAATACAAAATCAGTTCTGATGCACATGCAATGACCAATCAAAAACACTTGTAATTGCATAATAGCATACTGATATATTGGCAGGGTGTGTGCTACTGGCACTCTTGTTTGTCCTTCTTGCATGCTTTAAAGCAGTTCCCACTTAAAACCATGTAAACTGGCTCAGAAGAATGGCAAGTCCCAATATTCTGTTCCGTGTGGCAACAGAAAAAATGAGGGCTGATATACAACACTGTTGGACGTACGCTTTGGATGAGACCTTTGTTTCGTATAGCAAAAGTTTTTTTTATTCCCGTTTTTGACCATCCTTGACAATGTTTGCAGAGCTATTTTAAGGTTTTATTTTGGGAAGAATTAATTGATGTATAAATTCACATCTAAGAAGCCTGGGGAAAGGAGAACCATAGGACTTATGAATTTGTCACTTATGCCATGCCTACTGACACTTTCTTATTATTAATTTCACTGGTGGCTAACTCCCCTTTCTTTTACCAGGAGCATCAAGACCTACCTCATGCAAGATAAAGGGGCCTGTACTTCAGTTCACACCAGTGAGGTTAGTAACAGTGGACTTACTACTCCCATGAAATTGATCTGTTTACTTTGTTGGAAGAAGTTCTGAATTATAATACTTTCTGAGCGCCTAAAAGTATACTGTCTTACAGGGGTTGTAGGACAGTGGTTATGTCTGAGTCATCAGTTGGGGGACAGTAGGGTTGTGGGGGAGCAAAGGTCACATTTTCTGGTTGACAAATTCTGAATTATTCAACAAAATCAGAGGATTCTAAGTTAATATGTGTGCGTGCATTGGACAATGATGCATTGCGAGGGACATGACTGCGACAACACCCTGACGCGCGAGAAAGTTTTTTTTGTGTGTGTTTGGACATATGATTGACTTGCGAGAACTTCAAAATGGAACAACACACTATTCTTCGGTATGGTAATAAATAATAATGCATGACCGGTTGCTAGATAGCACTAATCACAGGCATCTAAGAGCTTTACAAAGATAGAAAAACAACAAGCTAGTGAAAGTAATATAAAGATATGGGTTTAGGTAGTCTATGAAGTATCTGCAAAGATGAGGAATCCCTAATGTGCTGGGGAATATTATGCCACACCTGTGGGCACAAAGAAAGCTTGATCCCCAATTCTCTAGTGAGACGTTCTTCACTAGAAGAGTACTTCAATATCTATGTATCGGACCTTATGTTTCTTGAGAAATCTATGTCCTCACAACGAAATAGTAAAATAGTATGTGTGTGTATTATGTATTGCGTGCATGTGTAATGCCTGGCTTGGAACAAGATCACTCGACCCCCCCACTTTGGTGATGGAGCAAGCCATGTGTGTTCCACATAATGGAGTATGTGATCCTTTACACTGTTTTCGGATCAGGACAAAGGTCAATTATGAGGTGCTGGTGATGATTGGCTATGTGGCCTTTCGGTGTGCTTAAATGGTATGTAGTAAGGAACTTACAGCATCTCAGAGAAGGGAGTAGCACGTTGTTTCATCCTGGAATTTGAAAATTTATCAATACAACTTCAGGAAATTGGAATGCTGGGAACCCGGTGTGAAAAATGATAGTCAGAATGCTTGGTCATGATCGAGCTGACATTTGTGTGTAGCTAATTCTAATGAGAAGTACAAGAACCTTTGTTTTCGTGTAGTTCGAGAGCATTTCTGCTAAATAAAAATTGTGAAATGTCAGTATTTTGGGCCAATTTTAGTTGAAGACGATAACTTGACCCCACCTGAAGAAGAACCTCAGGTATCGGTAGGTGTGTTCCCCATGTTAAGTACAGAAACCCCATTGTTTTGAAGTCGGAGGTCAAAGTCCGAAATCCTTGTAAACCGGCATTAAGTCCAGCATGCTGGTATGGTCATGCTGAAAAAGTGGAGTTTGAATCCCTCTAAAACAAAAAATATTTTTCAGAGTATATAGGTGTCCTTACTACCACAGACAAGCACAATTTGAGCTGCACCTCTTCCTCTGGTATTGTGTTGTAGAGCATACCTGGTCCCCTTGATTAGGGTGGCTTTACTCCCTTTCGGTACATACAAAAAAATGGTTATTAAATTATGATAATAATCCTATTATCTTGTAGCTGACACATTTTTTCGCCTGGCTGGATCCCAGGTACCTTCATTCATGAGGTCATCGCAGTATTCCCATGATGTTTGCACCCGGTATGTTGATACAGCTGTTCTTTTTTTGTTTCGGTAGAGTGAGCGGCATCACACCCGAGTTTCTTGAATTGATTCCTATGCCCCTCTCTCGACATGACATATTTGTATGCTCCTGCTCTGTTGCTAGGCAACAGCAATGCTCCAGGACATGACTCTACAAAATGCCTGTACTATTTCATCTATTCAGGGATCCTTACCCCCACATGTCTATGAACCCACCCCAATTGCCACTCGAGCTCTGGGCAATTCACACAAATCTGGTTGGCCACCTCATCGCCCTTCTCTTCTTGCCATGCTTTCTTGCCTTGTTGAGATATTTCAATTTACTTTTGGGAATTTGAGGAATCTATGACTCCAGGGGAACAATGCAAAGACCGCTCATTGATCCTACACAATAATATTTGCATTGGTACAGGTTTTTCAAAAAGACAAGTTTTAGATTGACACAGTTGATGTCTCAAGCAACTTTTGCAATGCTGCTAATTGTGGCCTTATGGTACACTCAATGGTCTGAAATTCGGTCTGGGGTTTCAGAGCTCTGTCATAATGCAATAAATAGAAAGTTCCAAAAGTCAGTCATATTTACATGACCATTTGCCTTTGAAAATAGTCATTGGCTCCTGCCACCCAAGGGTGCATGGTCGCTTGCAACACCCCAGGGCATCCGCCCTCTCTTCTGTTATGCCAACGCCCACGGTATGCACTTCTACAAGTGGGTACGTGAGGCAATTGCGGGACTGTGACTTTAGACTAACAACACGCGAGGAGAAAAAGACCCTACAAGACTGAAATTGGTTCAGACTAGCATTCTTTTGGTTATGAGTCTGGGGGCCCGATGACTGACCTGATCCGCCAGATTTATAGAATACGAGCTTCATGATTAATTTTGAGTAATGTTGCACTTCTGTACCTCTCTCTTTACAGCTGGCAGAGCTGAACACATTCTTCCTGAAGTACATATTCCTCTTCCCCATCGACCACATGGTCGGCCAAATCCGTTCCTCATCATCATCACGATGGTAGCACCTACGATAAGGTACAGTAAGAGTCTGAAGTCTTCATGTGAATTGTTCACAAATTGTTCACATTTTGACCCTCTTGAATGCTGAGTGTTCTTCATGCCATATGCCACCTTATCACCCTGACTCATTCTGCCAGGGAAGTGTCCAGTCATCGAGTACCTTTGGTTTATTTTTTAGATTTTTTTTATTCATTTATCTGCGCACAATTGGTTAAAATTGCTCCCACCCCCCCCCTATGACCTTCAATGGGTTATGATGAAAGAAGGTCACTTATCATCCCCAAGTGAAGAGACATCTGTGGAATGTCGGTAAACAAATTTTATCTGGGGGTAAATTCGAGCCATTTTGTGAAAATATTCAAATAGCCTTTCCTCCTACAGATTCAATCCGATGATCATGAAATTTTGTATTCGTTATCATTCGGGACCGATGCTACCTACCGAGTTGGATTTTATCTTATCTCGTGCTGATGTAGCTAGCGTTTCCTCATGTTATGACATGTTGAAAGCACTTTACAGATATCGCCCTGATCACAATCCTAGAGTATAATTTGTATCTATTTAGGCATAGATTCTACTCGGCTTCCTAATTACCTGCCAAAATGCATCGGGGAAGCCAGTCGGCCATATGCGTGTTCCCACTAAACAATTTTGATAGCTAGTCCAGAGCTTTACTGACTGAAGTAATCCTATCTCTTAATTTGGGTCGATGATCATCCACCATAGTGGTCAATTCTGGTCAAAATGGGCGTTCAGTGTATCCACAGATAATTGTGAGAGTTGTTCATTGATATCATTGACCAATGGTGCGTATGGGATGTTCAAGAATTAGGGGTCGAAGGTCCTCTAGGGGCCAATTTCGTTTGAATGGTTAAGTGGTTTTCTACAACATAGATGGATGAACATGGAAGATGGTCAATGTCGTCCTATCGTGAACCTGACGATATACTGGTATGTTTCAGGAATTTTGGAGGTCAAAGGTTATCTAGGGGCCAATTTTGGTTGTTTTGTTCAAACAGTCAAGCAACTACAGATCAGGTTGGACGATCATCAAAGTGAGTCACTATCATAATTGACCATTCATTCATACTTGTCGTAAATACTCCCCTCTGATTGGCTGAAAAGCATGTTCAGCTGACCGTGTGCTTAAACCAGCATTAAGGCACGGTGTTCATGCACGGTGCCGGTGTTAATGCAAGGTAGATCAGCACAGGCGATTAACTGGTGTATGATTGTTGCAAGTGTCACACTCCTATGGTTACAACGTACAAATGGAATGCGCTATCACTTATTGGCTATGGTGAAGGGATCCATTATGCACATATATATGAGTATAATGAAGAACAATAGAGTGCGGACTGTTTGGCACACGCGCATCAAGGAAGAGCCTACACCACACAAAAACATTTATTAATAACTTGTATTAATACCCGACTGCTCAGCATACGCGCGCATATAAAACTATTATCAATTGCGTTGGTTTGTGTACAGAATTCCCAATAATCAGGAACACGCGCAAGGAGCTTGATCGGAGCAGTCCTTGGACGCGCCTCTGTAGTAACAGAAGCGCGTATCCTATCGTTAGGCTACTGCGATTGTGATTTCATGGGGAGATTGATGCATGCGCATCCTAAAAAGTGGTGTTCTGCGTCGAGCCAGGCCTAGGGATTTTGTCCAAAATACAGCGCGTCGAACAACGCTTTCTTACGCGGACGCAACCAGCTCCGGGCAAAATGTAAATTTTGCCCGGACTGGTAATGGCAGCAATGCAAATTTGTACATAGCTTAGGCCCCCATGCCATCATGCGTGCTGAGGCAAGTAGGTACTCTAGCAGTTATATTATACTATATGATTGTGCATTAGATGTTTATTTTGGGCGCGATTATCAGAGCCACGAGCATACATCAGAACGTTTGAATAGAACTTATATGCATCATTTACGCAAGTAGATCATAATAACACGCGCGATGGAAAGTGTTTCACGTGCAATTTAATGCGCGTAGCTCACAGAGGACGCGTTTGGTTGAGGACAACTGTTTTACGAGTATGCGTCGACATTCGGCCACACGCTTTGTGGTGCTTATATTTCCAGATGAATATGAAGGACGTGTATATTGTTGTTGTTATTTCATTGGCGCTGGTACAAGACGCTTTGCAATGACATCAGGGGTTCCTATTTTCTCATGAAGTGGTAAATTCGAGAGTCGTTGATGCAATATTCCAACTAAATTTGAGTTGTATGAATGAACGGGGTTAACAAAACTGTCGATTGTGTTTATCACATGATAATGCACTCCTCGGGGGTTAATTCTAACGCTGGATGCACTCAGACTGCGCCCCTCATGCATCGCTTGAATTAACCCCCGGGCGTGCATTATCCAGCGGATAAAACACGCTTGACGTTGGATAAACCCCTAAATATCACATGGTCAGCGGTCATCTATGGGGCATTTCAATAATTGTGTGGTATCACTAAAAAATTTATGCACAATTCCAACAAGCTGCTGCAAATAAAAATTGATATGTCAGCTTCTACTGTGCCAACCTACCCAGATTTTAGTTATTGCCAGATGCTCGATATTAGTAGAGGTGGATACAGAGTCCTATATGGGTGAGGGTGTTGTTCTGTTTGTTTGGTTGCACAAACTTGACTAACCTTAATATCAGTAGTTCTGAATTACATAGGTCTCATTTTTAACGTTTAAAAAAAAACGTACTTGTCCACTGATAATTTGTTTTCCTTCCCCACAGACAATATTACTTGTATGTTACAGACCCTATGTGCAAACGAGTCGGTACTCAGCTGTGGGTGTTCACGTAAGTTGTATTGATGAAAAAAAAAAAATTGTGAACTATTTGGAATTTTGAAGATAATGAAATAGCTCATCTGCCATTATACATTGTTTTATCATCTGCACTATGCTTCAAATAGGTCTTGAGCAAGGGAAAATGAATCCCACAATCAGTGTCAATAGTTACATCACAATAAGTGAGGGGTCGCGTCTAAATTACCCGCGGTCACCGTCTTACCAGGAATTGCAGGCTATGATGAGCTTTCTCCATGGAGATATTAGCTGGACTGCCAGTGCTATCCCTTCCCACAGCCTCTGGTCTATTAACAGTTAAAATCCTAGCCAGATCAAGTCAAAGTTAACAGCTCGTGAATACAATATCAGCTACAAATCGACATATCTATGGGCAGTCAGTTCATTCCTCCACTGATACACACACAGTTCAGTGAGCACGAAGATGTGAATTAACACATTAAATTTTCATGCCTTAGTAGTTGCCAAGCAGCTGGCCTCTCTCTGCTATTCTTGAATAAAGAAAGATGTAGAAGTAAAAATTTGAGAAAGTGGAGGCCATCATGCACATGCATAATGAGGAACAATTGAATCCTTTTCTGGACGGTCAGATTTGGACGTGGCCCCTAACTGCATGACCTGCACCTAGACCACAGCAGGTGCTGAGTGGCAGTGGGAGCAAGGCAAAGCTGCGCTATAAATATCCAAAGAGCATCTCAATCAACTGAATCCCTCATCTTCTTGGGCAGGACACAGAGAGCCAATGAGAAATGTGCACAAGGTGTACAGAGCAGCGATCCTTGACTGGAACGAAATGTGTGAGCATTGCTTCGGAGATCAAAAGTAAACCAAAACCTTTCATTTTGCCTATCTTTCAGGGCTGTGACGGTGCTGGAGTTTATGAACAGTCTGAAGCACGGTAGCCACATCTTCTCGCAGACCATCGTAGCAAATGTTGTACTCTGGTTCCTTGTGCAGGTGAACAAAACCACTCTTTTGTTGAAATCATGACGACCTACCCGACACTATACCCTGCTCCCTTCCCCCTCCCCCCACCTCACGTATGCCAGAGTTGTCCAGAATTTTCCTTGCTTGCCTAATGCACTCACTGAATGGCATCAGCTTCCAGTCCAACAGTCTCCTTCGAGCAAGTGACCAAGCCAGCGACCATGAGTAACAACTTAATATAACACTGGCTCACCTGGTTGTGTGATCGATAGTTCTTTCAGCAGTCACCACACTAACAACTAGAAGAATTTTGATGTGTCGGTGTAGACAATGTGCACACACACGAACATAACACTGACAACTATGACTGTCTGGTTTCAAGGTTACTACAAATGTGCACTGTTTTTAGAGTGAATTCACATGTATTCCTGTTATGCAGGATTAACATTGTCGTTGAGACTGGCGCTCATGGGGAATTATTCTACTATAGGTTGAATATGTTGTTTTCCTGGGTAATCGATTCGAGACCAGGGACACTCAAAATGTTGGACAAATAAAGAACTTTTATGAATCGAAAGATTTTCCTTTTACTCATCATTTTCATTCTTCCCTGCCTCTCTTTTCCTCCAGATGGGAATGGTTCTCACATGCCTGTACATCATGTGGTATTCACGACTCACCCTAAGGACAAGGTTGGTAAGTTGTCACCCGTTGCCCCCTCCCTTCTAACTGTACGTACCGTATTCAATAAACGCCCCCTCCCTCTGATTTGTACATTGCACTGCATGCAGGAAATTGTTAATACCAGAGAGAACAGACTAAGGAAAAATGAGATAACTCCTACCACATTACCATAAAAATAATGAAATCTTGTAGCATGAAACCTGTCTCAGTTGAGTTTTTCGTTTAGGGAGTTTTAGATTTTACGACGGCAAAGCAACCTAATGACTATTTTTTTCCATGTTTGAGACCACAATCGCTGTCCTGCAGTATGGGCACTTTAGATTTCTATTGACGTGTCAATGCCAGTTGATAATGTACCCCGATGCAGGCGTTTGATATTCATGTGTGAGTCTTGACTGTAAATCTCTGATCCATTTTTTAGCATGTGATAATGCCACGGGGGTAGGGGGACAACGTGGAGGGTGAGTGAATTCCGTCGTGGAGAGCGACGAAGTAAAGACAGTTGGTGAGGTTGACGCATGGGGAGTAGGTCAAACATTCTGTCATACGTTGCCGTCCCATTATTTTATTTTCCCCCCCCCCCCCCCCCCTTGAAATCTAGATGTCTCTGATGTCAATCGTGCTATTACGTCTTGTTTTAGGTGATATTATGAATGAGCAAAGCAGCTCACCACCTGTGGGCTGGTGAAAAAACAAGCATACGCGCACCTTATTCCCAATCAGTTTGTATGAGTAGCAAGTGGTATCAGTGACCTTCTGCAAGCAAAACATTTCGAGTTCAACCAGATGTTGAGACTAGGTGACTGTAACATGCAGCTGTGATGATTGAAGCCTTGATCTTAGGGGTGATGCAGTCCCATGGAGGAGTCCTATCAACCACACTTACCACAACAACGACTGTATGCTCCCTGGTGTGGTGGTAACAGGCCACATTGTATCCTCAAAGCAGGGCTCTGTTTGGCGCCCCTTAGCAGCCATTTGGCGCCCATAAGCAGTGAAAATGTCTAATAAATAATGGCATACATTAGACACTGAATTCTCGTCTCTTCTCAAAATTGAGCCTGGTCCCATTTCCACTGAAATCAACCCTTGCCCCAGAGTGTCCTCCATTTCTGCTGGGCACTCCCTCATTTGATCATTTAGAACACTCAATCATTTCTCAAACTGCAGTGTTCCTCAGAGGGTTTGGAACCCCATCAATGACTATTCTGAGTGCTATTTGGCTTTCAAGTGTCGATTAGCATAACAGAAAGTAATAGCAGTACTGACACATGAACATAGACCTGTATAGATCTATGATAACTTCTCTCCCATTTTATCAATGGTATATAATTAGGAGATTTGTAAGCTGTCAAAATTCTGTGCCCCTCAGCACAGTTTTCAAGAGCTATTTTCCATATTCAGGCTCACATGAACTTTGCCTCGAACATGTTTATAGCCATAGAGCAAATCCTCGGTTTGGGTGATCATACCCCCTACTGATGCATCTTCAAATGTATCTGCCAAATAGTTTCTTTTGCAAGATTTTCAAAGGGGGAGGGGGGGGGGGGGGGGGGGGGGGGGGGGGGGGGGGGGGGTTAACAAAACTTCATGCACTTAGCAGAAAAGTTAAGAAAATTTTCACTTCGGCTTCTTTTTTCTGCCTAAATTCCTCTTCTTCTCTTTTGCCGATATCGGTTATATCTTGCTCATATATCACTCTGCAAACTTATGCTTTTGTAGAACCCCCCCCCCCCCCCCCCCCTCCCCAGCAAAAGTTGCATCTGTTGACACAATGTAAAACATTCCGATACCATCCATCTGCATCCACCAGGAAAACGGAGTGGATACCGAGGGCTCTGACGCGGACTACATCTACCCCACCCCGATCAGCATGAACACGCGATCGGCGTCGCGGAAACGGAAGGCGGCCAATCAGAGCAGCCGTGTGGCTCGTTACATACAGGACTAGCTGATGGCCCCACAGGAAGCACTAAGGGGGGAATAGTCCTATGTTGAAGGCGGGATCCGTTTGTATAATGAGCAGATTCTACCCAATGAGTGGTTGTCAAATGAGATGTTTGTGTGTTCTGATATACCTACCATTGAATCAAGGTTAGAGGAAATGTTGCACTGGGAGAGAATCATGAATGTTTCATTGAAGGTCTTGGTGCTTCATGTTAACATCCTAGCTGAGGAGATTTTTTTTTTCATCAGATACAATGCTTAACAGTCATTGGTGAGTGCCAGTTTTCTGGAAGCTAGCATGCAACCATTTTTCAACAGTGATCATGGTCTGGTTGTGTGCTCATAGGAAGGGTGTCCAGGTATGTCCAAGACTGATACCCAAACGTCACCCTGTTACTCGTTTTCTGTGCGATGAAGTAGCTGCACGTAGAATACTGCACTCATGTCCGCTCGATAGGGTCATTGGATGGTGGTCCCAGGGCCTGGAATCTAACTCAGCGCTGCCTCGGTAAGCACGTGTTACAGTATGGGGAGAATGTGGTTTTGCCATTCTGAGAGGGCAAGCCATGTTGACGGCATTCTGTGCAAAATAAGATGCACACAATAATAATCGTTAGCTGCAACACTACCTGTTTGGCTGTACCATGTTAATCTTTCTCCAACTCTGTGATTTTTTGCATTCTAATGAAAGCACACGCAGTGAAAGTTTGTTGTATCTTTACAATTAGTCGACCAAAATATTGAGCCCTGATTATACCTTAGGTTTGTGTAGATTTATTTGTTGGTACGATGGGCCTCGGACATGTATATGCGTATCATTTCGTACATTATCAGTCCCGCGAATCAATGTTTTGATTAACGCAAATTGCTCAAGTGTCAGTTTTACAGTTGACTCAGTATGATCCCGGTAGGATGATTACGGTATGCTCATGGAGTCTGAGGTAATAAAAAAAAATAACCATTCAACAATCCTTGAGGGAATGTGGAGATAGGGTTCAGTTATTCTGGGAGCGAAATTAAGCTATGCTGGCAGCCTTCCTGCAAATGAAGAATGAAAACAAAACATATTCTGATGTTCATATTCTGATATTCTGATGTTCATATTCTGATGTTCATTGTTGGCAAGTACCCATGCTCAGCTATATGCTCGTGGAGCTTTCTGCAAAAGGAAGAGTGAAGGCATAAGTGCTCCAATAAAACTAAAAAAAAACTGTCTATTTCTAGGCGGATGGTAATTTCACCATCAGCATGGCTGAATTCCAATGATAAGACCAGTAATATGTTACAAGACAAATCTTAGGTCATTTTGAGATATTCAACTGTCAAGTTATCCCTTGAATAATAGACTTGTAGTTTTCTTGAAAAAAAAAAAAAATTGCTTACAGAACAAAATTCAGATGTGGTTTTCAAGAACAGAAAAAACAGCAGTGCTGGTCTTTGAATGTCTAGTACGATGCAAGATCAGTCAATAATTGAAAACGGATGGAGTGAAACATTTGGAGTTTCTTGACATGACCTCTGACTCTCGATTGTACAAATTGTAATACTTTCATGTATTTGGTATAAATTGTGTATGCATTTGTATTTATTAGGTGTACTATATGTAATTAGGCTTTCTACCAAATGTACATTATATGTATCATGTGTGTACTGCATGTACATTTTATGTAACACATGTACATTATTATTGCATTGTGTACCATACGTACAATGTACATTGTATGTTCCATATGGATTACCGTATTTATAAATTGTTATGTAAATGTACATTGTATGTTCCATATGTATACCGTATATACATTGTATGTTCTAAATGTACTTGTATGTACCGCATCCATATGGTACTACAATGAATCAGGTATTCGTGAATACCACGATTACTCTTTGGCCGTTTCAAATTGTTTTGTTCTATTATTTAATGAGAGAAAATTTCTGCATGGGATGGCATGATGAGTTCCAAACAAAAAAACAATCAGAAAGTTGTTGTTTGTTTTTTCTCAGAGTGTTTGCAGATTTGTTTGATCACTCAAGAAACATCAGGATTGAGTGATTTGTAAATTTGGAAGGTGTCTAAAAGGTGCCATCTGATAAAGCCTTATAAATTTTTTGGGGGGCGCTAGTTGATGTAAATAATGAATAAAATTTCTGTAAGTTGCATGTGTTTGTATGCTAATTATACCCAGAGGAAAATGCCTCAAAATTGTACAAAAATTTTAGCTTGAAGTTCTCCTGTCAGCAATGCCTGTATTTTTTTTTCAACACTACCTCACAAAATACCACCAATTTTTGAGAGGGGGGGGGGGGGGGGGGGGGACGAGTTACAAGTAGTATAAACAGTTAGTAAATTAGGCAAGTTCTTAATGGTGTCAAGAGGTTATCCAGGTACACACACAGACACACCCCCACCAGAACAATCTTTGGCAACTTTCCAGATGAATATTTACTCATCCTACTAAACGTTGCAGGTGTCCCCTATACTCCATTGCACAACATAGTAGCATAGGCAGCCTTATGAGTCGGAGGGGGCAAGACAATTTTTTCAGATTCGGACTTCTGTCCTGGGTACCCTCTGTTCACGGAAGTCCTGGGGAGGAAAGAACGTCCAACTTTATGAGGGCGTTGAAACAGCACGCTACCTCGTACATCACCATACCCCAATCACCCCCAAGGCCATTTTGAGCGACTCATTGCGATTATTCAATTTATTCCCAACTTCTTTTCGGTTTTCTCGCTTCCTCCTTTCCCATCTTTGAGACTTTGATTTCCCCTCTCGATCTCTTGTCAGGGGGGAAACTTGCTGAGCCAAGCCCCCACCCTCCCCCAATGGCGACACCACTGCATAAAGGGAAATGAGAAATATTTGCTTTTGGGGGAAACAACAACCCTTTATTCCAGGCGATTGTTTCAGTGAGAGACTGTACTGGCTTATTTAGATTGTACAGGGTCGAATAATCGTGCCAGCCAAATGATGACAATGCTACCCATTGTGAATCAATGCCAGGTGAATACTTTGTGGGTATTAAAAAAAAAAATTTAAACCAAAAATCAATTGTAAAAGTTTATGGCATGCTGAATTGTACAGGGTCGAATAATCGTGCCAGCCAAATGATGACAATGCTACCCATTGTTGAATCAATGCCAGGTGAATACTTTGTTGGGTTATTAAAGAAAAAAATTTAGAAACCCAAAAATCAATTGTAAAAGTTTATGGCATGCTGAAATGAACATTTATTTTTGTTGGTTTACCCACAAAACTGCGGACATGCTTTAAATTTTCAGTTTTAAATGAAGTAGCTCATATATGGTGGAGGGCAAATTCTTTGGCAAATGTGCAGTATGTTTTTATTGTATGGCAACAATAAGTGTTAGTTGTTCAGCACAAATCTCTTCAGTAAATTGTACAGAAGTAAGTCAGTAACCGATTCGTGGTCCTAGACTACAGGGGTAGTTCGATTCAATGTTGGCATGGTCAAACCTAGCAAACTTTGAAACAATTTAACAAGCGCTTTCACACTGGCGACTCCATGTTTTCGTTGAATTTCACAAGGAACTTGTGGTTCTCATGCTTGCAGTCACATAGCACCTTCACCAATGTGTGCTTTTCAAAAAGGAAGATTGGCCCGACTACATCGGGGACTGGGCATACTCTGAACAATCACCACTGATTAAGTTCACTTAATATACCCTACAATCTCGGACAGAGGTGTTCTAACAAGAGAATGTAGAGGTTGGGTGATTCATCACCATGGAGTACTTTCAACAGGTGATATTTCTATTTATTTTCATTTTGACCCCATTGTTGCCTAATTATCCAATATATGCACCCTACCATTCCCCTAATTATATGGATAATTTGGTCCATGATATATTCGAAAATACCGATCGTTAATGCTAAGTAAACCTCGGCCTGAAGCCACCATCTTTTCCTATGAACACCCATGGCCTACAGCAGGTGCCAGACTGGCAATGAAGATATAAATTCCAGGCATCCACTGCTGAGAAGCTTTCAGTTCATTCAATGCTGGCCACTAAAGCCATGGTTTCATCAGATCCATTTAGATACGCAGGAAATGGTACTGTTGATATAGTTAGATAACAACAAATCAACACATGTGCGTCATATTGTCTTCCAAATGCTAGGCCCAAAAGAAACTGTCAGCATAGAAAAGTACATAATGATATATACACTAGCTTGTAAGGAATCATGGAATAAATTGAGAGAGCGGAAGATTATTGCATTCAACTCCTAGCCAAAATATGTGATTTGGCAGCTATGTAAAAAACCTCATTCTTGTTTCTTGATTTGTTGATTGGCAGTGTTGGGGATACCTACTTGCATGTGGTACAATTATGTCTACAGTGTGTATTTTGGGATTGTACCCTTTTCCAATAATTGATTTCACTTTGAATAGCCTTTGTAGACAAAAAATTAAATTTGAAAAAGTGATTTTCATTAAAAAAAAATCACTGTTTTAATCACTGATTTTAAAACAGCATGATGTAAATCATGAACCTAACTTTCAAGAAGTTCCAAGACTGTAGGCGACTAAAAATGGTCTAACATCCCCAGAAATATTGCAGCAGTTTGAAGCTTAGTGCGATTCATAAAGTTGTTATTAGCTGAAAAGCATTCTTCGTTGCTCTCCATATAATTGACACGATAGACCACAGACCTGTGATATTAAAAACCGTTTAGGCAATAAGATTGATGTGTGCTTGTGTGGTTGAGTAGGTCCCAAGTTATTCACAGGAGTTGAATTGCAAGATTTGAGAGAAAATACCCCTGTTCTGCCCCCGTTCCGTTAGGTGTTGTTATTCCATTATTTCATTTTATGTTATGCATCTTATTTCATAGTAGCCATCTCAATAGAGAGTTTTAAAGATACTTTGCCTGCATCATTTTTCATTTGTGTATGTTTTGATCTCAGCGGCACAGTGATAGAGAGCAGGAGGTGGGGTGGATTCTCTCCCTGATGATACAAGATTCTCACAATCGTGGTTTGTGAGAGGGGGTCATCTACACGTCTTCGCCAGGCCTGTCGGGGGGAGGGCGGGGGGAGGGGACGAGGGGGAGGGGAGGGGGAGGGGAGGGGGGGGGGGGCAGAGGGGGGCGCATCACGATTAACAGCATTCTCTCAAGACGAGCAAAGTGGAAAACTGCACTTTCATCCATCGAATAGGGAAATTGAGTAAGCATCCGGGGAGAGGAGAAGTTTGAACCCTGCATCTGGCGGGCCGGAACAAATTCCCCTCAGACAAATAAAACCCCCTGTATGTTAAACAACCGGCCACTCCACTATTGGAGAGGCTTGGGTCTACCAATCATGGCCAAGCTGCACAAGAGTGCCTCTGCCTGTGTTCTCTCTGAACCAGAGGTTCCTATCATGGGTTGTGGAAAACTGCAAATAACCCTTGGGGTTAGTATAATAGACAAATACCCCATGTTACTCACTGTATGTCATAGGAGGAGACTAAACGAGGGAACTGGCCCATATTATCTCTGTTTATGCATAGCCAGGACTTAGCCGTAGATGTGAAGACTATTCCCCCACACCCCCCCCGGAATTTCGGGGTCGACTTCAACAATCCAAGCAGCCCGCCGGCAGGACTGGTAGCAGTGCTTTGCTATCATTGAGCCTGGGGATTCTAGTGATGCTGATATGTTGCTTTTCCACTAGGGTATACACAGTACAAAAGGAAAAACTTCTAAGATAGGGCCCCGTTGTACCTGACCTGACTCGACGGGCATGATTCCAACAAAATGATGCCCTGCAGAGCGACCGGCAGGGGATGTTTTTTCAGATGCACAAGCCCTGTTAAAAGTCCCAGTATCCTGTCACCCCACCCCCAAAGTCAGTGCACTAAACAGAATTTCAGCATGGTTTATGCCACTAGATAAGTGCCATCCTTTTGTCACGTTCATAAAACCGGACATGTTATGAGGTTGGAACCAAGTATAATCATGCATGTGCAGACTAGTATCAGTGACTCCTTGCAAGCAAACATTCTGGGTTAGAATTCCCACTGTTCACCAGACGCTTTCCCCTGGGGCTGATTCGCAGTTGCGTGGGGAGGATGCGTCTTCACTTAATGGTTCCGCTATAGTGCAGTGGACTTTATTGGGTTTGATACAGGATATTTGCAATGAATCTCATCAATCGGCTTCGGACTGTCATGTTGAACTTGAATCTTCTGCCCCCCCCCCCCCAGGTTCCAAGAAAGTGGTGATAAGGGTCTGGTTTACACCGATCGTCCTTTTCGCAGGGGACGTAAAATGGCAGTCCCACGAGCGAGTTGGGATTCGCTTTCCCTGCCTCAATATCATCGAGCACTAGTCGAGGAGAGGAGGCGAGTTATGACGGTGCTCATCCACGATCAATATAGGGTTCCTCGATGATCTGTACTTGGCTTACTGAACCCATAAAAAACCAATCTTCAGTCCACCTTTACTGAAGCACATTTTCAGCGAGGAAATGCTGACAAGAGAGGCCTCCATTCTTTGTCATTTCTGCAAAACAGGTACATGTCATGAAGTTGAAACAAAGTATAGTAACAGCATTTGCTTCAGTCCTATTTTACTGAATTAAATTTCCAGCATGGTATCCGCTAATTTGATAGGCCAAGTTGCATGAATTAACATGAAATTAGTACATAGAGGATTTACATGAAACTATGGTAGGCCTAGAACAATAATTGGTAATAATTTTCAGATTTTAGCCTCTGCTTCTTCCGCTTGGTACTTCTTAAAACCCCTTCGGGTAAGCGAAGAGGATGTTAGTTATACAGGAGCATACAGGGCCAGCACTTATAACTTTGTATGGGCAGGCCTCGCCTTCAAAACTGAGACTTTCCTCAACATGGGATGTATTCATTAGAGTCTCTAATAGTTTGAGGGTATGAACTGTACTGGAGCCTTGATAGTATGGGGGATTGGATGTAGCGGACACCACATACCAAGCCTTAGTTCACTTCGAATGCATAGGCCAGAAAGTGTTAACAGACTGAACTGTTGTATCCAAAAACAATATGCATGTTTTAATGTTGGGAATTTTTGCGGTTATGCTGTTATGGTAATGGGCAAATTGTTCGTTTGAATGTCATTCATGCATGTACAGTCATTCTTTGAGTGTGAGATCTTCGATCCTTGGCCTGTGATCGAAATTAATGTTCAGTAAGAATCCCTCACAAAGAAGATGGGAGTGGTGGGGACACCGTACCCCTCACTTTACATCACCAATCCACCTTTCTCTCCTCATCAAGCATCAGCATACCCATCAGCGTGTTGGAGCCACCCCTCTGTCCTCAAAGGACACGCAGGCTTGGATACAGCAGAAGCGAAGTTAGAACATGGAGCATGGAAAAACTCTTCTATAGGTCCAAACCCCATTTCAACACAATGTTCGTACAGTGTATGTGGAGTTATCGGCCTTCAAAATTTGGTCCATTATGCAGACAAAATGGGGAGAATCCCAAACTGCCGCAAATTTAACGCAATGCACACGCGTGCGCAACACAGGAAGTTATATAGGTATTTCGTCATTCAATTTTGTGAATAAGTAAATTTAGCAAGTTCTGTGTCTCTCTCTCACCAAAGTACAGTGTAAACATCAACACCTAACAAACCACTACAGCGATCGTCTCCCATAAACCTAAATGCTTCCAAAGTGGAATACTGTGTGAATTTCAATAGAAACAAAGAATTTTTGCGGGATTGTGCAAGTATGTTCATTTAATTGCATGATGGGATGCTTCCCATCTTGCACAATACAATGCACAAACTTCAAAGGACTGTGACTCCGTAATGGAAAGTCGTTAGAGCTTCGGGTTTGGACTGGCGCGATTAGGTTTTTCAGGTGAATAATAGGATCGTCATAAAATTCATTTGCAGTTGTCCTTCAATGAGTTATGCCGGGAATTGTTTCCTTCAGTTGTTTTACTTCATGAAAACTGTAGTATTCTAGAAAGAAAAGTCTCACTCTCCATGAGTCCCCAGAGAGACGAAGCCATATAAACGAATATAATTTTAACTTGTTGATCTCTCTGTACCTGGCATTCAGAATATCACAATGAAAGGCATGAGCCCATGCAGGGACAGTATTATTACTTATTACACCAGTGCTTAAAAAGCGCAATATCCCGAAGTTCAAAGCGCTGTACAAAAAAACAACACCAAATACAAAACCATAGGTGCTTAAAATAAATGGTTTTCAACGATGACTTGAAAGATGGCACAGATGAGGAGCCCGGAGAATCGTGCAGCGTGTTCCAGAGTGCTGGTTGCGCATGGACAACGCACCTATTCCCAATGCGCTTCTTGTTCGGTTGCTTGTGTAGTGAGGAGCGTCTTGTCGGATGAGGATCGGAGTGTGCGGCGCGGTTGGTAGATGCGGATGAGATCCTGGCGCTGAGGGTGATGAGTATGAAGGACACTTGAAGAAGTAGTGTCAGTATCCCAAACTTGATCCTGACGTCACAGGGGAGCAGTGTAGATCAGCAAGAACCGGTGTGGATATTATAATCGCGTGGGCTGACCCTTGAAATTATAGGAGCTGCGGTGTTCGTGGACAACTCTCAAATCATTTCTATTTCGGAGAGAATGGTGATCAGTTCAGGATTTTCAAAAAAGCCGACCAGCCGTAACAAAGGCATTTTTTTGCCACAGAGACCTATTCCACTAAATTACAAATTTGGACCTCATCGTTTCAAACAATTTTTTTTCCAATTGTAGTGTATACATGTGAATACAAAGATACTACAGTATGGTAAGCTCGTGGTGAAAAGGAGGACATGAATCTGGCCACCTATATAGGTCTTAGCGGAACACACAGAATAAGGCAGGTATCTTAATAATGACAAGTTGAAATATTGCATTGTCTTATTCAGTCACATACTAGTTTTTCCCAGTGAATGCAAAACAGGAGGCAACTCTTCCTTCCAGCAAGTGGACAGCCACCAGACTGATAATCACCAATTGAGATTGCTACCAGTTCCACAGGGTCCTATGAGGTACCTTCTTCCAAGTTCTCCTTTTCCGACGACTACTATCCACAATCTACACCAGAAGCTCTCTTCAGCCAGACATTTTGACTGGCATCGCATATCGCTCGGAACATAATCCTGGAGAGGACGCCACTCGGGATAACTGAACGGGTCTAGGTGTAGGCACAGCGGTTTTGGTCTCTCAGACGAATGTAGTTGCTGTCCGTGGTTTCCGCGGACAATTTCCCACGTCTGCTATTTGCTGTTGAGTGATGAAAGCAGAGCAATAAGATAAATAACAGCAAATCCTCAGTCAAGTCATGATAGAACGTAGGCCTAAGCATCAAGGTCTTGCAAGTCAAGACTCGAGAAAGCTCACTGTGTGATGCCCAAGGAATCATAGCCTACACTATTGAACAGTCCTTTGTCATAGAACATTGATATCTCCTTCCATCTTTGAGTATAGTCATCCCATGGTCAAGGAGAGTGGTTGATAAGATTGAGCAATAGCAGCAACTCGAGAATCAGTCACATGGTCAGGAATTCTTCAGGTCAGCAGTGTCCATGTAGCTGACTCCTGGCAGTCCTGGACCCCTTGAAGCACATTTCCTGACCGAAGCTTGTGCTTATTTGTTGTATCATATTCCCCAATTTCCTTGCCAATGCAACTCACTTGCCAGCACCACCCCTTGCACAAGTTACTTCGCCAGACATGCATTTTTTCACCTAGAAAACAGAACATGAAAAGTCATGCTGGTAATTTGCGAATTCCAATTTTTTAAGTGATTCAACATTATGATACTCTTGGGAGGAAACACTGCAGGCGAGGGCTCAGGTTATACTTGCCAAAAATTCTCCAATTATGTATGGAGCTAGGAGGATTACGTGACCCATATGGTGAGTGCAGGATAGACCCCCGCTCCCCCCACACACCCCACAAAAAGAAGAACCTTGTTGATCAAATATCATTCCTACCATGTAGTAGCTCATAAACACACAGTAAGTTGCGAATTCTAATCTTGACCAATGGAAAGAAGGCCATGATAACTGCTCGCTGTTTCAATCTTATATCTACTGCCTAGGGTAGATATCAGACTCAGCTGATTCCCCATTCCTCTTTGAGGCATGCCCCTATTCAATGGATGGGAGTGAGAATTCTAGAAAAAGTTGGACCACTTTATTCCATAACTGGGAGAGGTGATTGAAGCCTGGACATCAACACTGCAGTGCAGGCAGGAACAGTTACTTTCAAGTAATCACAGAAATTGAGCCATTTAAATCTGCCAAACAGCTTTTTTGTTGAAACCATGCAGAGAGGGAGATTAAACATGAATCTCTTTGTGCAAGCCACTGCAAAGCCTCACTCTGAGCAATTACACCAACGAACAGTTAAATCCAAGAGAATGAGGTACAAAACCCTTCAATAAAATCAAAGCAGTGGGGTTACCGGACCCACATTGACCAAAGGCAGTCAGCCCTGGATATGGCACTCACCTTTATTCATCTGGTAGGATGGTGTTCTTCCTGATACAGTGGAGTCTGTATCCTGTTGATGGATTTCTCTTGCACCATCTCCCTCCTGAGGGCATCCTTCCTCATCTCAATTGTGTATCGGGTCCTCTAGGGTACAAAAGTCACATTGGGGAGATGAGCACAGACTCAACAGAAGTGGCCGACACGCCTCAGGGATACAAGGACATAATAAACTGTTTTAATATTGAACAATGAGTCTTTAGGGACATCACAGAAAACACTAGCTAACCCCAAAAGGGAGGTCTGGTTGTCCAAAAATTTCAAGGCACACAACAATTTTGAGGTTATTTCTTTATGACATTTATGCATTTTAAAATGGTGTCTTCCAAAATTATCCCAATTTGAGCAATGTAATGTCTCTTAGGTATATAAAGGAAAAGAAAATTAAAATGCCACTCGATTCGAGGAATCTTGATACACTGTTCACACTTGATACTTTGCGGGTCTGCACGCATATACTTACATGCAGTGATTCGACTAAGAAGATATAGTATCATATCAGATCAATCAATGCTGTGAACAGTGCTGACCACAGGCATTTCATTTCAGTAATCGTGTCCATGAAACGATACAAACTCTGTCATCTGAAGAAAGGATTATAGGCTTTTTGTATTTTGAATGGTTTTCAGTATAAACAATATGGGTGTCCCTTTGTACTGCAAAAGCAATATGATGCCTGATTTAAAAAACATTTGCGAGACAGTACACTTTTAATTTAAAGATGATTGAAAACAGAAATCATCCCATTGTTCCATTCTGGAGAACAAATATATGCCCCCTTAGTTTTCTGTAGCTGGGATATCCACTCGGTCAGAAATTTGCCGAAAAGAACAAGAATATTGTTCTTTTATATTCCAGACCCATAGATTAGTTTCACAAGAATGCCTTGGTGTGGGGATGGAGGCTAAGAATCAAGTTTGAAATATGTTGAGCAGTGTGTGTAAGGATCATTCTGCATGTTGATCGACTCACGCTCGGTTCATCTTTGTTGGCTGCATGCGGCCACAACTTTTCAGAAAACTGTTGTCAAGACGGTTTGCCCTGAACGTACAAAATCTAGCCTACAGTACTTTCGAAATGGGAAGCACATACTGATGAATACAGGTAGTATAGGCAACGTTGAGAAACCCATTCATAGGGGCACTTTGTTTAGGCAGTCAATGTAGCAAGCCAGAACAAATGACGAGATTCCACTCATTTGTGGGTTTGTATCGCCACCAAACCTGATATTTGTTCTTGGTATGCTACTTCACCAGTGCTGAAGGACCGAGTCCGGTCTCGAGACCGGTCTCGAGTCATTTTTTCAGGGACTAGGACTCGGACGCGAAGTTCAATGACTCGGACTCACCCAAAGGACTTGGGACTCCGAGTCCTGGTCCGAGTCCTCAGTCTATTTTTACAAATACAGAACTGATGTTAAGGATCGTACAATTAAGATAATCAAAATAATACGCACGAAGCTCTACCCAAAAGTGCTCGAACTGTTCCCACGACTTCCGACGGCCCGATGTCTAAATCTCACACGCTCCATGTTTTACGGTCATTTAATCAATTATGAGATAACAGATTACATGCTAACGGAAAACTATACTGTGCCGAAGAGTATGCTAGTTAGAAAAAACTGTCTTGCATTATAATCAGCAACTGGACAAATATATCCTTTTTTTTTTTAATCGAATCAAAGGTGATACCTGCTAACCGACGAAACATTAGAGCATTATTCCTGTTTATAATGATACATAACACAAATATTAACCACAACCTGGAAATACTGTTTCAGGAGATTTTATACAGCCTAGCCTCCCTCAAATTGTTCCAATGTATGTTCGGATACTTTCTTAACCCTGTGCTTCTCAGATTCCTGTTATCGGACTACATGGTATTTCTACTTTTCGTGCCTACATGCATGGTAACTCAATGTGAATGGTCATGACGGAAGTTACCGACAGGTGGTGTTGTTGTGTAATTCTCTTATAATTCAGTGTGGTGCAATTGGATTTGCCCCCGTGAACATTTGCAGTAACACTTTAATTTCGATATCTCTTGATGATATGGTCAGTCATTTTATCTGTGGCATGAATATAACGAATAGTGAGATAATGTATGTGAATAAAAAGAGTGTTTCACAGGGAGGGGAGGAAGGGTTCAATGATGAAGAAAGCTCCCATAAAAAAAAAATATATGCATGCGGAGAGCAATTTCTTCTCTATTGTTTTCAATGATAGTTAATGTATTGCAATCGATATTTTACAAAATTGATTTTCAAATTCATATGTCAATTTTTCATTGGAATGTGCCTATAAGCTCCAGGGAGTCCAGGTCTACAGACTGACTCATGCACCCAACGTATAGTCATTATTGCGCTGTACATCTCAGCTATGAGTAAAATCATTAGACCTTTGATATTCGGCATGAGGTATGACCAGTCCCAGTAACTCTTTTCAAAAGTTCTCGTTAGTCAGTTATACGGTCGATCATACCGCTGCATTCAAACTTGCGCGATATAAGCAAAATTTGTACGTTAGGCGATGCCCAAATAATTTCGAAAATAGTACCGTACAAGGCCTCGAGACCGGACGTCGGATTGAGAGGACTCTACTCCACCTCACTGTACTTCACAAAAAAATTGCCGGAATGGGCCTGCCGCCGCCGCCGTTAGTGTGATAAATCTCAGCGCTTATCCGTGTACGATGGAGACAACAAGCATGTCAGTTGCGACTTCTTTGAGTTGTGAATTACCCATCTCCTTCGTGATGGATTCAATGAGGATTGGAGTAGACGACTAAACTCTAGCAATTGGGGTATGGCAGTGTTAGGAAATTGGCATTGGAATTCAAAGCATTGGGCGAATGGGGTGGAAAGAATGACATGAATCGTGCCCCAAACCACATTCTCCTGATGGCCTTTCCTTATGTTCCCGCGTGTGGAGACACGTATGGATAAAAAGACTAAGAAACATTTTGAAATATATTTTGTACGGAAATTATGGCATGGGCCTCCTACTGTATGATACATGTAACGGGCAGAAGACAGAATACAGCGCGAATTCTTGCATTTGGCCCTTCTCAACATGAAATTTGGGCAATCTTATTAGAAATGTGTGTTACCCCTTTTGTTATGGCGGCCGCAAATATTTGGGGGCATTTGATATTACTTATGTCTCCCCACAAACAATATTGGGGGACATTTCCCGTTCCCCCCACCCCCCTCCAATCCTCGTGCTTCGCCGCCCATGAAAGCATTAGCGACTTGCCCATGATTGATCCACTTTTATATGTGCAGTGTCATCATAATTCAGCCGATAACGAGAATGGAGGAGAACAATCCCCCCTTATCGTGGCCCGGGTTTTTTTTTAGTGGCCTCAATCAACGTTATGTATGGTTATAAAATTAGGGAAAATCACACAGGCACTCAATAAGAGAGATTTCTGAAAGTTTAAAACAGGTGATAACTGATATTTGTATTTACAATGGGTGACTCGCCAAAATTCTGAATTTTGACCCAATCTAGACTTACAACATATACGGCCGTCCACAAATCTTTAACAATTGAGTTAACTACGTGGGCGAGTGTCGGCTTTCAGGATGTTTTCATTCCGACTATGCAGGACCACGGATCACCAACAAATCCCAATAGCTGTGTTGATTATCAGGTGTCAATACAGTGCTCTCGATGATCATCCAAACGGAAGTTTGGTTACCCAGATCACGGGTGCAGCTGAATGGTTTGAATTCCGAACTTGATACCCCAATCGGAAAACGAGCAAAATCTTCCGGGTTACTGTCCTCCTACTCATCGAAATTTACTTCTCGAGTCTCGCCACGATTCATCTTATCACGTTTCTCAAAAAAATGTTGAGAAAATAACTATAGTTTAGACCCGGCAGAATCACAATATGGCTGGCGTGCGTCGGTTGACTCAAGTCTCGTCGATAGAGTGAGTCAGAAGTGCGGGATGGACCCATTTGATATCGATAATATAACATCCCCCTCCCAAATCCCCCGGAAAGATCTTTTCCAGCATTCTGATTCAGCATTGTGCCGAAACTTCGAAAAATGTCAAACTCAACCAGGTTTCAGACGAAAATATCCCGTCGAAAAGTCACCGCTCCAGTTCTCGAAACGTCGTTATAGAATACACAAGAGGGGGGCCGACTACATTTAGCTCTGAACCCGAACAGTCCACTATAGTACACCAGCGTTCCAAAAGAAAAATCCGGAGGTCTATGACGGCTCCGTTGCCAGACAACCGCCGGCTAGACGCGCGTCAACAATAATATGGAAAACGTGGGAATTCGTGACCATGTCGGATGATATGCTTTAACAATCGGTTTGATTTGCCCTCCTCTAAAAAACATTATTGAGTAATATCGACCTGGCCTATATACAAATAATACGATAGCCCCCTATACTGTAGAACCGCTTCATGATCCCGTTTCTCATTACAGTCATTAGCATGTTTAGCAGTTAATGATTGAGCAGGCCCTGCTAAAGCAGACTATATGGAGAAGCCGCTTCCTGTAAAATAGAGGGGGCTATCGCTCTTTAGCATTATACACCGTCGACATATTCCACCAACACATATAACAATCGTCTGCAGGACTTCACTTGACAACAAATGGATTTTGTGCTCTTACGAGTTCAGTGACTAGATGTCCAGTCACAGTAGGCCCCCTACACGGGCGTTGATATGAAGCGGAGCAACCCTGCATGAGTTCCGCGGAAAATCGCCAAATTAGGTTCACGAATATGTACAGAAGACTTCAATAACTTAAAACACAAAAAATGAAGAATGTATCGAAGGAACTAGAAAGTGTCGGGCGGGTAACCCGACAGACCAGACTCCCCTCCCCCCCCCGTCGATAGGCCCCGAATCTTCTGGAGCAAGAAAAGGCGTAACATGAAAAACAGGGCAATATTCGTGGAAAGAAGTCATTCATAGAGTTGCTTGAAGCGACCAACGTGACATACAGGTAAATGGGTCACCATTAAACGCAACAATCTGTTATATTGCTATGAGGCACCCCTACCAAGCCGGACAAGGTGGCCGGGGCCCCCTTTTGAAAAATAAGCACATATTCAAATCACCTTTAACCAACATGACCACCCGCAGAGGTAAATTAATGGTCGAGTACCAAAACATGCAGGGTCAACAAATTATATCCACAATGGTTAACCAGCCAGCCTTCGCAGATATTCAATTATCGCGATTATAGCCAAAACAAAACAGTTTTTTGGACCCCCTAGGGACCCCGAATGACCTTTAATGATATGACAGTTTTTATGAAAAATTGTTCCTCTCATGTGATACATCACTCCCAGGAGATTTTGCATTAGTGATGAAACCACACCCAGTGCTATTGACCGAAAAAGTACAAAACAGTTTGTTGACCCTAAGTGACTTTTATGACCTCATGACATGGCGGTTTTTATGAAAATTGTTACCACTCCATGGTGATGCATCCACTCCTAGTCGCATATTGCATTCCAATGAACATGCCAATGGTTATTTTCAAAAAAAAGTTATAAATTGAACTTTGACCCCGCTTGTAATACCAAAAGTAAGTGTCTGATCGAAGAGATTGGGAGTTTTTCCCCCTCTATAAAGCACCACAAAACTCTAGTCCGCATATATCCCAAAATAACAAGTTTCATTTTTTTTTGCCAATACCTCCTTAAATAAGACATTTATTCAAGATCGACCTTTAACAACCATGACCACCGCACGAGGTCAAATTCAGGTCAGCGATCACACACATGCAGGTCAACAATTATATCACAATGGTTAACCATCCAGCCTGGCGCAATATTCAATTCTCCGAATATAGCGAAAAAACAGTTTCTGACCCCTCACGGGACCCCGAATGAATGACCTTTCATGGATGACAGTTTTTATGAGCAAGTTACTCTTCCATGTTGATAAAAACCACTCTAGGAGCATTTTGCGTTCTGATAAACACACCCAGGGCTATTGCCGAAAAAGTACTAAAAAACTTAAATCAGTTTTTGACCCCTAGTGACCTTTAAGACCTTCAATGACCATGGCGGGTTTTTATGAAATTGTACACTCCATTGTGAGCATCCATCCTAGAAGCAACAGTGCCTGCAATGAACATGTCCAATGTGATTGCGAAAAAGGATAAAATTGAACTTGACCCCTTGTAACTTACCAAAGAGAAGTTGTTCGATCGAAGCGGGAGTTGTTTCCGCCATATAAAGCACACAAAGCTCTATCACATATCCAAAAATAAACCATTCTTACTTTTCTGCCTGTAACTCCTTAAATAACGCACATGTTATTCAAGATTCGACCTTTAACCCAACAGACCACCCGACAGAGAGGTCAAATTCAGGTCGAAGGTCCCAGAGTTCACACACATGAAGGTCACAATTATATACAATGGTGAACCATTCCAGCTTCGCAGATATTTCAATTCCCGATTTTAATATAGTCCAAAAAACAGTTTTGACCCATAAGTGACCCGAACCGAATGCCCTTAATGAATATGACATTTTACTGAATCTTGTTACTCTCCATGTGCGACATCCACTCCTAGGAGCATTTTGCATTCTGATGAAAACACACCAGTGCTATTGCCGAAAAAAAAAAATACTAAATCAGTTTTTGACTCCCTAAGTGGACCTTTAATGACCTCAAATGACATGGAGGTGGGGTTTTTGGTTTTTTTTTAGAAAATTGTTAACTCCATGGATTTGCGGCATCCACTCCTGAAGCACATGCATCCAATGAACGTCCAATGTATTGCGAAAAAGGTAGAAATTGAATTTGACCCCTTGTAACTACCAACGTAAGTGTCCCATCGAAGCGGGCAGTTGTTTCCCTCCATAAAGCACAAAAGCTCTATCACATATACAAAATAACAAGTCGTTTTACCTTTTTTTGCGCTGTAACTCCTTTAAATAAGCACATTTATTCAAGATTCGACATTTTTACCACATGACCACCGGACAGAGGTCAAATTCAGGTAAGAGCGGGTCCAAAACATGCATGGTCAACAAATTATACACAATGGTGAAAACCATCCAGCCCTTAGCAGATATTTGAATTCTCGAGTATAGCCCAAAAACAGTTTTGGACCCCTAGTGACCTAGAATGGACCTGTAATGATTAGACAGTTTTATGAAAATTGTTACTCTCATTGATACATCCACTCACAGGAGCATTGGCATTTGATTGAAACCCACCAGTGCTCTTGCCGAAAAAAACGTACTAAAATCGGTTTTTTGACCCTATGTGACCTAATGACATTCAATGACCATGGCGGTTTTATAATGAATGAAATTGTTACCACTCCATGTGATGAATCCACCCCTAAAAGCATTTTGCATTACAATGAACATGTCCAATGTTATGCAAAAAAGGTATAAATAACAATTGAATTTGACCCCTTGAAACTACCCAATAGGAAGGTGTTCCCGATGAAGCGGAGTGTGTTTCCTTATTAATAAAGCACACAAAAACTCTATCACATATACCAAAAATAACAAGTTTTTATTTTGTTTTGCCGTCGTAGGAATCCTTTAAATGAGCACTTTATTCAGACTCAAACTGTAACACATGGCCACCCGACAGGTCAAATTGAGGTCAGAAGACAACACACATGCAGGGTCAACAATTATATCAAGGGTGAACTTACCAGCCCCTGCAACAGATATTCAATTCTCCGATTATAGCCAAAAAACAGGTTTTTGACCCCTAAGTGACCCGCCGAATGCTCTTTAATGATATGACAGATATTATGAGAATTGGTAACTCTCCATGGGATACATCCACTCTAGGAGCATTTTGCATTCTGATAACAACCAGGGCTATTGCCGAAAAGTACTAAAACAGTTTTTGACCCCTAAGGACCGGTAATGACCTTCAATGACCATGGCGGTTTTATGAAAATTGTTACACTCCATGTGAGCCTCACTCCTAGAAGCACCATTGCATGCCAATGAACATGGCCAATGTGTAGTTGCTTAGAAAAAGGTATAAAAGTGAACTTTGACCACTTGTAACTACCCCAAAGTAGTGTCCGATAGAAGCGGGAGTTGTTTCCCTCCATATTAAGACCACACAAAGATCTATCACATATCCAAAAATACCAGTTCATCTTTTTTTGCCTGTAACTCCTTTAAATAGTAGCACATTTATTAGAGATTCGACCTTTAACCACCACTTGACCACCCGGACAGAGGTCAAATCAGGTCAAGTCACACCCATGCATGTTCAACAATTATAACAATGGTGAACCAGCCCAGGCTTCGCAGATATTCCATTCTCCGATTATAGCGAACAAAAAAAACAGTTTTTGACCCCTAAGTTGACCCGAATACTTAAATGATTGGACAGTTTTTATGAGAAATTGATTCTCCATGTGATACATTCCACTAGAGAGCATTTTGCATTCTGTGGAACACACCCAGTGCTATTGCCGAAAAGTACTAAAAATCAGTTTTTGACCCCTAGTGACCTTTAGGACCTTCAATGACATGGCGCATTTTTATGAAAATGTTACACTCCATGTTATGCATCACTCCTAGAACATATTGCATTCCACTGAACCATGTCAATGTTATTGCGAAAAAAAGTATGAAACTCATCATTTGACTCTGATCAGGACAAATAATATGCAAAATCAGTCACACAAATTTTACCATCAGTGAGATCGTGTATTTGAATAAGTTATCAGGACTCGGTAGTAGGTCCATTCACAAGAGTTTCGTGTCAAAATCCTTAACAAGTTGAGAAATAATTGCCTTAATCTATCTAATTATGCTAACGAATATGTAAATGTAAAAAAAATAATGACTGTCAGTGATTTTTCAACGCATTGAATAATTTATCGGGGACTGTTAATGGTCCGACTCACCAAGTTTCGTGAGGAATCCACAAAGTTTATTAAATTTCCTTAATTGCTAATTGGGCAACTATTATGCAAATTAGTCATGCAAGATTGACCCCTCCAGTGACCTCGAGGACCAAGATGAGGACAAATTCATCGGCCCCTATAGGGCCCTATGCCCACCCACAGTTTCATGGAAATCCAATGAGTTTGAAATATAAATACAATTGTGCTTGTGCTATAATTAGGCTACTGCCAAAAGAAATGCAAAACGTGACTCGGATGACCTTGAATGAAAATGTAGCCATGTTTTTCGGCTCCAACAACTACCCACAACCACCACGTTCGTGTAAATCGCATGCCAGACCTTGAAAATGTTGCGAAAAACCTGACCACAAATAGAGGGCAACAAATATACGATAAGGCCCATTTTCGAACCTTATCCCGAGGGGGGAGATTTACTCATACGGACATGTGTACAAAGTTTTGGGTCAATACGGATAAAGTGGTAAAGAAGGAGAGCCGCTAAAAACGCCTAAAGTTTCCGGCGGCGGGGCGGCGGCGGAGACGGCGGGCACACCGGCCAAAAACATTAATATCCGAACACTGACAGTGTTGCGGGGGATTATGATGCATTTTAGCCTACGAATGACCGACAGCACACTGTTCACAGGCGTATGTGGCTTGTTTGGTATCACCGCAGACGTTCAGAAAAACTTTGAAATTCTTCAAATGGGCAAAATATAAAAAAGAATATCAATCTAACGTATGCCAAACTTGTGTGGCGGTTGTCTAAACAATCAAAAATCGACACTAGAGTAATTTTCCAAGAAGACTTGGCCGTTTCCGTCATTTAGTGACAGAGAGAATGTCGATTGCCAATCAACGTGAGTCGCACCGCCCCACTAGGACCACCCATGATACAGCTCGACCGCGAGCAGAACGGACAGTCGCACAGGCGTTGTATTAGGCAATCACCGATGGTTAAAGGGCCATCCTGCAAATATGAGTGGAATGAGGGCTGAATGATACGAGGGTGAACAAAAGTCAACGCCTCGTCTTCACCAGGTAATGATTGAGTGAACTCGCTTCTATTGAGTTTGTACAGTGACTTGCCTGAAAGTAAGCTTAATTGTATATATTTTGAGTCAATGTGACTTGAATTTAACAAAATATGTTGACTTGTCCACCACACCTATGTATCCGTGATGGGAGATTACATTGATCTATGGTGCTTCCGACTCAATTTTCACCAGGGGAGGTACTTGCGGACACCTTTAGTCCCGATTAAAGTTTTAAAAAAAGCAAAAAGGTAACCAAGCTGCTAGAATTTTCGGCGTCTGTACTTTCAATAACACTCAATCCAGATAAGGGAAAATGTAAATCTAAAATTTCTTTCCCACAAAGCAGCATATGGAAATGTTTACGGACTTCATATTTGAAGGAAAATCTTTTCGGCAGATGGATGTCAACAGCCTAACAATAATGTCAAGTGTGTGAACCCAATAAGCCGTTACGAGATAATAATAATATGGTGCCATAGGGTATGCCGGCAGTTCGGTTCGTTGCACGAACAGTGTGCAGGATGGTCTTTCGAAACTCCCCGGACGAAAATAACTAATTACTTAATAGTTTCATTAACACAACATCGGATATAGGAAAACATAGTTTGATTGTAAAAGAAATTGCCCAACTAAATTCGTAAATTACAGAATCATTTTTAACAGTGCTCGGAGATGGTAGTGTCAAGGCGGCGATTTGTGTTGGCCAGTTGGGGGGGGGGGGGGGGGACGGACAAGACGAATGCTCTGTAAGGGAGCGCCACCACGGGTTGGCGCGTAGGCGTACAAGAGAAAAGTTTCGTTTGACAGACCCCCCCTAGATTGCAGGAAACGGCACTTCCCATGCCTTATGGGTCAGTAAGCACCCTCTTTAAAATGGATGACAATTTTTTTTAAGGAAAGTTCTCCAAAAACTTATCGCCTCAGTGAGATTCAAGATTTGCGTTGGGTGCTGTGACATTCTGAAATGCGATGCAAGTGAGAAAACGGCCATGCAAGGAGCAATGGAAATGTGCAATGGCAACAACCACTACGTTGCGCGAAAGGCGAGATTTTGCAGCGTGAGGATCCAGTTTGACCAACGATCGACATTGGCACTGACCCATCTCTGACCCATCACTTAGATCGGCCTGATAAATTACGGCACCCATTTTTGTCTCCTGCTTTGTCTGGATCACAGGCGCATGGAAGGACACTTCTGATTGGGATCAGACTTGTGGCCAAATTAGTGATAAACAGAAGCACACCCGCATGCGCGCTAAGCGCGCACGAACATTTTACACTTTGAACATTCCATCGAAAAGTCAGGCAATCTTTGGATATAAACTTATCTTCACCGAATTTGTGGTGTCTTTGACACGAAATTGTGGCGTTCCTTGCCGAATCTTCCATGGCTATTTTATGGGGTTTCCACCCGCACAGGGTGCCTTGCCCCGCCCTCAGTATATTGCACCGTTCTCGCACCCAACTTCAACAAGTGTTCGCACCCATAAATTGGTTGCCAAATACTGCATTTTAAAATTTGCAAATAGACCATATTTGCCAAAAAAAAAAAAAACAGGTCCCGCCAGGTGGTAGACTTATCCCCGTCGCCTCATATCCTCCCTTCAAAGAAAACAAAGTTCGCACTTTTGGGCATCCATCGGAAATTTAGGCCAGTATCTGGCTTCACTTTCGGACAGCCTTTTCTTCACTTGTATAATGTCTTTGTTTGGAACACGCATTTGGGCGGTCCGGGCTTGATTGGCCCGATGCCGCACGTGTTCCCTCATACAGTCATATTGATAAATATGTGCACGTGCGCCCAACGTTCAACAGTGGTCGCACCATAAATTAATAAAAAAAAAAATAACTATTATCCCGCCAGGCGGTAGACCTACCCCCCGTTGCTCAACCCCCTCAACCTCAGATAGCGATTTGTATGGTAGTGTGTGTTTATTCAATGGTCCCCTAGCAGGATATCGACAACGTCCAAGAAGGAGCGACACACCAAGCTGGTAAAGCCAGTCTTATGCAAACGATAGGATTGAAGAAGAACCCTTCTTTCATTGACAATTATATAAGAGCATCTCAGAGTGAATTTCCGCATCATTTTTGTTAGGGAACTCCATGTCGGCCCAAGACACATTCTGTGGTCTGAACATTACAGAAACTGGAATACCCGCGCGAATGGAACAGCAGAATTCACTCACTTGATCATTTAGTCATTATGCAATTTGTTTAAACACGGTTGCTGCTGGAGATGGTCGAACAGTTTCATCACAACGAAATAGCCGTCGGGCGCAAATATGGGGGGGGGCAACATGCATAGCGTCCCCCAACCAAAATAGTGAGGGGGGACGTCGTCCCCCCCCCGTCTCCCCCCCTCATGATCGCCGCCCTTAGTAGTGTTACATTACATTTGTGATATCCCTCTTGTAGAAAATAGTAGAACGTGCCAATTTTTGACAATACCTGGCAAATGGTCCACTAATATTAGAGATTAAGATCCGAGGGGTATATTGAGTGGAAATACACTCTTCAATCTTGGACAGTGTTTCTTGGTTGCTGTTGAAGCTAAGGAAGTACCATTTTCCACCATTGATTCAGTTACACGCGGCGTTTCCATGCACGCGGGCGGTGGGGCGGGCGTCCGAAAAATCGCTCTCCTCCTTTATTTTCAATGGAGCCGTTTCCATGCACGCGTGGCGGGCGGGGGCGTGGGCGGTGTTTTCTCGATCGGTCATGTATCGATTTTTTCCGTCCGCCCGCGTTCCCGCGTGGTATTTCGCAATCGATTTCCGGGAATTTCCCTGCAATCTTACTGGCTTGTAGCCCGATAGTGGCATAGAGAGACAAAGTTATGTTCAAATCATTCCAATCAACACGCCTACTGTTTCAACACTCGTAATGAGATTTCATACAAATTCTCTCCATTTTTAACAGCGGCAACCTATTTGAACACATATCCGCATGTTTAAACCATTGTCGTGTCAAGTTTATGCTAATTACATCTCCAACACTGGCAATTGTTTTATTTTGTGCGCTATCGTTGACATTCAAACAATGGTTCTAAGAAACTAACACCGGTGTGTTTAGGTTTAAACAACTAGTAGGCCTATGCGTCCGGTGTTTGATAAATAATAATAATGATAATAATGATAATAATGATAATAACAATAATGACAAAACTAATAGTAGGCTACACGGTTTCTTATATATAGGCGCCTATACACACTAAAGGTGAGAGGTGCGTGATTTCGAGAAAACGCCCGCCCGCCCGCGTGCATGGAAACGGGTCACTCTCGTTGTCCGCGTGCCCGCCCTGCACGCGGGCGGCGGGCGTTTTCTCGAGTCACGCACCTCTTCTCACTTTTAGTGTGTATATTGCGGTATATAAGAACCGACGTAGCCTACTATTATTATTATATTATTATTATATTATTATTATTATATTATTATTATTATTATTATTATTATATTATTATTATTAGTATTATTATTATTATTATATTATTATTATTATAGGCATTTGTATTATTATTATGTAAAAACACCGGACGCATACTAGGTTTAAACCTAAACACCGGTGTTCATTTTTGAAAACCCTTGTTCTAAATGTACAACGATACGGCCCACTATTAAAACTACAATTTACAGGTTTTGGAGATTCAGTTAGCAAATACTTGACATATCAATGGTTTAAACATGTGAATATGTGTTCAAATAGGTGTCTGGCCGTTTAAAAATAGAGACAATCTGTATGAAATCTCATACCTAGTGTTGAAACACTTAATGAATGTTGTTTGGAACATTATTTGAACAGAAAATGTCCGCTACTCTCCATTATCGGGCTACAAGCGGGTAAGATTGCAGGGAAATCCCCGAAAACGATTACGAAATACCACGCGGACACGCGGGCGGGCGGAACAAATCGCTACATGACCGATTCGAGAAAACGCCCGCCCGCCCGCCCGCGTGCATGGAAATGTCTCCATTGAAAATAACGATGAGCGATTTTAGACGCCCGCCGCCCGCGTGCCTGGACACGCGGCTTTAAGGGTGTCAAATAAAAAAAAAATCATGTGAGCCCCAGCCGCCATTGTGAATATGGAAACCCCCGCCCCTCTGACCATGCCATATATGACCTAGCTCGATCCTGACCTAAGCTTCCTAGAAAGTCGGATCATACCATTGAGTCTATATACCTGGTGGCTCCATTCGATGGCTTCAACTGGTGTTTTTTTCCCCTTTATATAGAACACTCTCTACTGTCTAAGCTTGTAATGCCATACACATAGGCCTACTGGCAACACTCTACTGTCCAGCTTGTAAGCATACACATACTGGCAACTCTCTCTACTGTCGGCAATCCTTGACACTACACAGACGTGCCAAATTTTGATCTTCAATCGACTAACATCAATGGAAAATGTTCGCTTTCCTCTGGATTTTGAAAGATTAAAGGTGGTCATGGATGAATATCTGAAGTAAGGCAAATACTGATAACGTGAACTCCAGTTGACCCCCGTCAGAGGCTCCCTGTATGACAGGTATGTGTGCTGTGAAAAACACTAAATGGGTCCTATGGGCGTGCTGATTAGGCATTTATTATTCAGTCATTTCTACGTTCAATTGAAAATGAGAATATGCATCTTTCTCTGCCAAAAATATTCTTAGTCGGAAGAAAAGAATTCTTCTACAGTGACGCATTAATTAAGAGAATCTCATCAAACTGCCATGAAAATAACTAATTTCATGTATCGTAAAAGTCATCTCGGTAGGCCCGTAGTCGACGGAAATTTAAAGTTGCGATCTCTAGTACGCGTCGCGAATTTCTAGTGATTTACGACGTTATCGTTTGGACTCTTCAGTTCGCAAATATCACGACTGGTGAGTGACTTCTTTTCAGCCATCGGAACTCGTCAACTTGTATATATTGTAGTTATTCCAGGACGGCAATCAGAACTTGGGCTGAAATGGCCCAGATTATAGCATAAATAAGAACTGAAAGCCTAGGGCCTACCTGCGCTTTCATGGAATTGGGTTATACTGCAAAGCAGTTTATACACTGTAGTAGAAAGTAACAAGTGCACGTGACGTATTCCGTAGGATACTGAAATACGCTTTCGGCGTTTGTAATGGGCCAAGAGTATGAATGCACTGAATTGCTATTTTAAAAACTATTGGGAATGACTAATTACACTGGAGCGACCTCTTTCGCTAAAGGATTGGTAATGAACTCTGTGTGGATCATGTTCATCTGAGGAGACTGCAGTGATGTGGTGGATCGAATCAGGTGGACTGTGAGTGGCAGTCTGACAGAGATCCATGACTTGAGCAAGTTGAGCCTGAGTTAGCCTACACAGCGTCGGCTAAGTTACGCAGCCACCGTCAACGTGGATTTATATAAGACCTGATATGCCTTGTAATAAATATCTAAGGGAAATATCAACATCTAAACAATTCCCAGCTTTGTTCCATGAAGAATATTACCAGTACCGCCCGCGTGCATGGGAACCCGACTAAGGGTGCCAAAAAAAAAACAAAAAAAAACATGTGAGCCCCCGCCGCCATTGTGGATATGGACACCCCCGCCCCCTCTGACCATGGCATATGACCCTAGCTGTGACCCTGACCTAAGCTTCCTAGAAAGTCGGATCATACCATTGAGTGTATACCTGGTGGCTCCATTCGATGGCTTCAACTGTTTCTTTATATAGAACACTCTCTACTGTGCAAGCTTGTAAGCATACACATACTGGCAACACTCTCTACTGTGCAAGCTTGTAAGCATACACATACTGGCAACTCTCTCTACAGTCCAAACTTGGAAACGAACACAGACGTGGCAAAATTTGGATCTTTCAATCGACTAACATCAATGATGTCGCTTTCCTCTGGATTTTGAAAGATTAATGGGTGAACGGCGGTTCAGTCGTAAATAACTGGGCACTTCTGAGACTCTACCTGCAGCAGTTTATGAGCTTTCTTTACCTCCATGAGTGGTACATATGGATTGATTCTCCTTGATGGCGACCCGATCGTTGGAATACTGATTCTCGACGTCTCACATCGGGTTAGGAAATCATGAACAAGCAATCATAAGGCTAGCGATTTCTAGCATCTCTAGCAAAGTCGAGTAACCTGAAGTTGCTAGCTGTTATCACAAATGCCGGAGGGCCGAAGCATGACTTATGACCATCCCTGATAACACTATAGTGGGAGAATTGAAGTCACCTAGAATGACTTTCGACCCTCGATGCTGGCCTCGAGTCCTCCAACACTGGAATGGAGTGACCACTCGCACGAGTAAGACAAAGGAAAGTATCCGTCAATAAGGGGATATCCTTGATGTGGCATCACTAACTTATGTTTGGGATGGAATGCACTATAATCAGCTTTGAAACCAAGAACTTTTCTCTGTTAGATATGTCGGATTATTGATTGTCGAACAAACTATTTATATAGTTACAATAGGAACCTCAATCAGAGTGTAACGAGCTACAATTATGTGTATACTGCGGGACCGTCCGCGAGGTCTTCTACCCTCTTCAAGCAATTGGAACCGAACAGCCGACGTCGCTTAGCAATATGCTTCTTGAGGAAACCAGTAAATCCATGGGTAAATATATTTCCAGAAATGTACTTAGATGGAATGACCTTGGCCTGGTTCTTTAAAGACTGAATGTGAAAGAACATTTTTCATTAATAGCTTTGGTATGCATGGGCCTCAGTTGTGGCCAGTTTTCAGTTTTGGGCCCCTGGTGACGCTTGTACCATGGTGCATTTTCCGGGGGGTGGTCTAGGTAATTGGGATGGAACAAAGAACGCCGGCAAGAATTATGTTGTAGTCATTTACTGTGCTGATCCCAGGAATAGTCGTGATGGTTATGATAGAGTCGGGCTTATTTGTCAGGAGAAGTTCAAGTTCAATGGAATTGACCCGAGTAGGGGTGATATCCATTTGGTCGAAGTGCGAAGTCGCAGTAAGTGCAGTCAGTTTCCTACAAGATTCCTGGTGGGCACTCTAGGTTTGTTAGAAACGGATGACCAGTCTATGTATTTTAAATTGAAATCTCCGGGGTATCAATTGCACCATCCTTTTGGCGGACAAAAAACAACAATAAGTCTCAGGTTGTCAATGTCATGAACGGGAGAACCTGGTCAGGCCTGTAGAATCCAAATATAAGAGATCTGTTATGAGAGGCAGATGAGTGGGCCAATTTGATCTCACAAATGTAGCACTTTCAATTTCCGTGGCTAAAAGGGAACTACGAATGACCAGAAGGAAAACCCTCCCCGAGGGCACGATTTTTCCTGGGGAAAGACTTCGTGGTCTTTGATATTATCACATAACTCGGATCAAGCGTTATGAGTTATTGAGCTAACGCCCAAAGTTTCCTTCTGCGGAACCGGCGACGGCGGACACAGCCACCAAACCATAATATCCCTCAGGCTGAACACCCGCAGTGTTGCGGGGATCAAATAATGATTTTCGTGTGACTATTGAAGAGGTAAATGGAAGGGGAGCCTGGATATTTATAATGGAAATATTAAATAAATGCAATATGAAGTAATTTAAATACGACTGAAATGCATAGCTAATTTGCATATTTATCTTGCCGCAGCTCCCATTTCCCCAATTAGTATTCTTTTGAGTATAGGCCTATGTGAAAAAAAATCTTGCAAAATATGTGATGGAAAATTCAATTCACTGAATCTATTTCGTCGGCATACATTAATGTACCGTACATAATGAAAAATATGGAAGCTAAAAATAAGATTTAGTCTCCTTGACATCCATGTTTGTCCGAGTCCGCGATTCCATATCCTGCTATAAACAGCGTTTCATGTTACTGCTCAGAAGTTGTTATCAAATTAGGTTTTCTGGCGGATAACTGATCCAAATGTCTCTCGAAAGAGCCGCTCGAAGTGTTTCCTTTTCTGCACAATTTTCTAGTTATTAGCCGAAGAGGTTCATGACATGACTACGACACATGAAATCCTGATCTTCGGACTCACTCTCAAGAGATTACCAACAGTCGTAACATCGACCACGCTGGCCGGCTGAGCTGCAGTGTACGAGGAAGAGCGCGTGTTTGATTGGCTGAGTGAGTCATCACTAATTGGCAACAGCTGGGAGAGCTGACTGTGTGACGGCAGAATATCCGGATTGGTAAACGAGTCTGAATTGGAAACGGTCCGGCTATTATGTGCGGTCGTAGAGCATGTACCCCATTATAAGTTTCTGCTACTATTTTTTATAAGACAAGTGATAACCACCTTGTTTCAATCTATTTCCAATATCCGCACGCGTACGTGTGTGTTATGTAGTGGTGAAGTACATGAAGGGACCATCGAGGCATGTGAAATTTTAGAAATAATACGGCCAGGATTCCCGACAGGTTCTCCCTGTCTGAGGTGGGGGAGCTCCCCGAGACCCCGACGGGAACAACGTGCCCATCGACCACACTGGAGCGCCAGCGGGGCCGGTCTATTTGAGATTAATTTTCCAAAGAACTGTCAGTAAAGCAGGTCTCCCTCTTACCCAATTTAAACTGAGCGGGCAGGTGCCTGGACTGGAGTAAAAAATAATCGGCCGATATTATCAGGTAATCATATCCGGGCCCCGCCGGTTCAAAAAGGGAACAGCTGCAGGAAGAATTATACAGAGGCGATTATATTAGCTGGATAAAAATGAATGGGTCAGTCAAACCCGAAGGGTCACGACTTTCCGTTACGGAGTTACAGTCTTGAGTTTAGTTGCTGGTTTCATTGCGCAAGATGATAAAGCATCCATCATTGCAATAATGAATGATGTCATACTCGCACAACCCTGCAAACAATCTTTACTTTCTATAAGAATCCATACATTATTTCCTTTCGAAAGAAACATCTAGTCAGGGAGAGATGTGTGGGGGTGGTAGGGTGTTGGTTACTTTGTTGAGAGAGAAGACACCGGAAATTCTGATATATGTCCGACTTATTTCAACCAAAAAGAAACAATGAAATACTTAACATAACTTCCTGGGTTGCCCATGTGTGACGCCATGTATCATTGCGCAATTGGGATTCTCCCCAATTTCCCAGCATAATGGACCAAACTTCGAAGGCCAATAACTCGATCCACGTAGGAACATCGTGTTGAAATGGGGTTTGGACCTATGGATACAATATTCCATTCTCCACGATATAACCTCTGCTGATCCAAGCCTGCAACCTGTCCTTAAACGGGGCAGATCCGTGGTGTGTATGTATATGAAGCAGAAGCGAAGAGGAAGAGCGCCATCTAAATCAGCCACTTTGTCATTCCACTTCTTGTATGACTGACTGTTGTGCGGACATTCCCACTTTCTGTCTTTTTCTTCTAAGGATTAGTTTTGGTAGGTACCAAGGAGAGATTAATGAGCAAAAGTGAAAATATTTACTTGTTCCATGAAACTTGATCATATGTGCATACTAATGCATTGAAATCGTTTCATACAATTAGGGAAAATATGTATTGTTTCAAGGTTTTCCCCGATTGTGGAAACACTGTCTCCCGAGCGATTGCCTATTCCTGTGGGGCGTTAAATATGTTATCAAGATGACCTTTCTCCAGGTAAAGTATATATTTTGTACATTTTGTGAACAATGAAATAGATCTAGTATGTATTTATTGCATTTAACTCCACCTTGTGATGGATTTGACACTGTCTTAGAGTCAGATGAGCGGTTGTTCTCTGTGCTCAGCCCGATTCCAGTGTCACGCATGTTGTAACACGAGTACTGGTTGCGCGAAGTTCCAGTAATGGTGTTCTCTAACACACTACTTACTAAGTAGTAAGTAGTAAGTAGTGTGTTAGAGAACACCATTACTGGCACATGAATGTAGCAGGAATGCTGAGAGCTGAGCTATGAGGAAAGCCTCTTCCAACAATACCCCAAAGCTGGGCTCTGGCACTTTCTATCCATCCATCCATTATGTGAGGCATCTGAATGGATGGATATTGTAGATCAAACTGGGCACAATGTTAATGTACCCATTGATCCGCACAAAGATAGGTAAGTCCTGACAAACTGGTGTTGTCTCGATTGTAATTTATATGCATGTAAACTTTTGATCCATAATGCGAATTCATGAAGAATTTAATTATGAGGTAATGAGGCTAGGCCTGGACCTGTGCATGCATTTGCTCTATTTCTGTACAGCCAAAGCTGTCTGATTATTGAGAGGAATATTCTTTGCATTTATCTTGTTTCTGTCCGGCCAACTGAAACAGTTATATCCGTTGAGGAGTTTGTTGCAGGAACTACCGATAAGATACAGAATACATGTAGCTGTATCGTGAGGTACCCGTCGACTGCGCATACCCGGCGACTGCGCACCTTGAATTTTGATACGTATCACTTTGACAAATATGCGAAGCAAATCAGCAAACAATTTGTTAAGCTGGGGCAAAATAATCGCTGAAAAGTGTTTAATTTAACTCTAATTTTGTTTCCTTTACCGAACAAACATCGTTCAAACATCACACTAACGCTCTTTAACAATTTTGCATACGCACACAGACACAGTAAGTGCGCACTCGACGGGTACACTTGACCAATTTAGGTTTCAGCAAACAGATTGAGGAAAATAGGCTGTTGAACATTCACATTGAAAGTACAGAACATAAGAAGCAAGGGATAATTATAAAGGTTTAAAACATTCCTAATTCACATTAATCAACTTCTGAAATTCATGAGCGGCTGATAAAAAAATACAGCTGTTGATAGGCTTAAGTGCGCAGTCAACGGGTACCCCATCATACTGCTGTATATGAGGGTGCGTAAGGAGTATGCATTTTATTTTTAATGTGGTCTGTATCTTTTTCATGGATTAATTTCCTGCACTCCAAACTGAAGATCTTTGACGTGGATCTTTAGGACTTTGGCGCTTGGCATCAAAATGAATTCCCTCATCTTGAACGTAATAACATGCTTCAAAGAATATAATGTCAGCTAGCCTGTTGTTGTGGTTTGAGATTACATTCACATATGTGTACTACTATAGCGAGACACTCACCGGCTGCGATAGCATTGGGATGCTCAGTCTGCCAATATCGACCTTTGTCCCGGACGCCGCATGATACTCGGAAGAGCAAATATTCTGTCGCTGGAAACGAAGGTAGCCTCGATGTAGTAGTAGATGGATGAAGAATAGGCTCATTTCCAGTATAGGCTGACGAGGTGGACTGCTGCTGAAGGGCCCATTGAAGCTTGTAGTATAAGCTAGATGAGTGGTGAATTTGTCGCACTCCTATATATTTGCACCATAAATCCGTAATAGCTCCGCAAGGTACACTAGTACAGATGTTGCAACCTGGCAAGGACGGATACTCTTGAACACTGGCGAGCGACAATTTGTGTTTCCCACTGCTGCTTTCATCTACAGAGCTCCACACCACACAGTAAAAACATAAATTGTCATCTGTGCATGCTGATGCATGCAATCCATTCAGTCAAGAAACAAGTGCTACAGTCAGTTTCTACTCTCTACTCTACTGAGTTTGTGTGCAGTCAGGAGTGCAGATTTGCCTGTGCTGATTATATACATCACAGGGGCTTGTGACATTGCCCTATACCCATAGCCATAAAACAAAAAACATCAAGGGTCGGGAGATGTACTCTGTGGCTCAACATTCCATGGGATAACTATTCTTCAATAAAGGGGAACTCCAGGCAAGAGGTAGGTTTCCTTGCATTTCTAGATATTTTCAGACATTCATAACGGTGTTTTGATGGACTTGAAGGACCCTCGTTATCATTGTCACAGTGAATTCAAAGTCTCGTCCTTGGTTGCATAGTCAAAACACAGCACTGTACAGTGCACAGCGCCATTATCGCACAACTTTCCAATATCCCCCAATATCGTGACGAAGTCAACGACCAAGCAACCAGCATAGCTCAGTGTGTGCATGTACCTACGTAGCAGAACGCCAGTTCATATCATAATTCTTTCAAACAAAGAATACTGTGTAGAAGTGAGAAACAAATTGGATGCATAATTGCACTGGTGGGGAGTCTCCAACTCATTTCTAGTGAGGTTATGGCCTACAACCGATTAGAAAATATCACCAGAAGCACTAAATTGCCACTCGCCAACAATCTTTTCGAACTCGATCGATCCGACGTTACACACAAAGTCTATTGGAGATGCCCATTGAGTTAAGTGTATGTGGAGTTGCCACTGTACAATTCACTTGACAGTCGCGTAGCTGGCGGCATATCTGATTGGTCATTTTAATCATGTGACTGCTTGTTTTGGTCAGATTGATTTATGTCGGCAAAATCCAGTCATTTTGTGCGAAATTTTGACAAGAAATTGGGGTGAAAATGCTACTATAGAAAGGGGAAGGGGTAGTACAGATTATAAGTATGATTGTTTCGACGAGGACATGCTAAACTTCGACTGACGTGATCAGATAACAGTTCATAGTTGGACTGGTATAACATTGTTATCGTGGAATATCGGTCTAGAAAGAGCAGTCTGGGGTCGCCGCTAACGTCACAATAAGGAGGATCTCGATAGTCACGATAGATTGGCGCTGTGCACAGTGCGCTTGTTATGGCGCATTAGCCAAAGGCGGGAAGTTTGAATTCGGTGTGTTTGATCTTGGAGGGGGTTGTTCGGAGCGCCCAAAATACGGAGGAAGTGGTTGAAAAGAGCAGAAAAGTAGGGAAACATGTCTCTTGCCTGGAGTTCCACTTTAAACAATATGAGACTGATCAGCTGGCTATGCATTTGAAATACGTCAAATGAACGACAAATGGGTATAGTTTCATATCGATAATGATAATTTACAAAATCCTGTATAACATGTACCTCTGTCTCAGTTTTCCCAAGTTAGTTCTTCAGCAGAAGCCAGTCGAATATATATGCATGAAGGACAAACTGCGGCTTGCGTTACAATAGTGGTAATCATGGTGGGAGAATGGAAAACGGTATCTGTAGGTCCAAACCCCATATCAATGCGATGTTCCGATGTTGAGTCATTGGCCTTCAAAGTTTGGGCCATTGAGCAGAGAAAGGGGGGAATCCCAATTGCACAATAACGCATGACGTGTCACACATGGACAACACAGGAAATTATGTTATGTATTTGATTGTTTCATTTTGTTGAATAAGTCAACATTTAGCAGAAGTTCTGTTGTCTTTCTCTCACCAAAGTACACCATCAACACCTACCAACTCACTACAGCAATCCTCCCCCCATAGACTAAATGCTTTTCGAAGTGAATTAATGTTTTAATTTTAATAGAAACAAAGAATGTTTGCAGGGTTGTGCAAGTATGGACAATCATTATTATTGCATGATGGGATGCATTTCGATCTGGCGCAGTACACATGCTTCGCAATACACAAACTTCAAATGACTATAAACTCCGTAACGAAAAGTCCTATGAATTCCGGTTTGGACTGACTCATTCAGTTTCCATCCAGCTATTAAATTAGCCCTGTATAAATCATCCTGCAGTTGTCCTTTAAGTATTCCATTCGGACATGAATGTTTATAGCTTTGTAAGAAGGTTGAAGCATACACCTATAGCATATTTTAATTTCTAACTAAATAACTAATAGAGCTACAACTATTCTTATTTTCAACATTGATCACTCAAGTCAGAGATATGTATTCCGTTCCACTAAATATAATTTTTCATACACACCATTTCCGCCTGAGAATAAGAACAAGCAATAGGAACTGGGACGCCCCAGAGAATTGTGAAATATTTTGTTCATATTGTTCCACTGTAATATTTCATAATTTTCATAGATATATTTATACAGCACATATTATGTAACAATGTATTGTTCTGAGAAAAAGTTCAATGAGGGGGGGGGGGGACTGGGGCCTGTCCCATTGATGGCCATTGACTTATTTCAATCCTCATAAGCCTGAAACTGGTGGGGAGGGGGGGGGCATTCTGATATTTCTGTGAAAGAATCTGGAATATTTTTTTTTTTTTTTGATTGAAGAAATGGAAATGTACTGGATGTTTTTCACGCTTTTGACTTTGCACAAATTGAGGTCTAAAACATTGCCCAGAAACCTGATATTTGACTGGTGTCTGCTTGGCGAAACTTACTCATCAAATAGGGAAACTATGATAGAGGAACAGGAAATTTCTCTTAATGTCAGAGCTTGTCAATTATTATTATTATTGATATCTACGACTGGTATGAAACTCTGACCATTGTTAGTGTTCATTTGACAAGAACTGCAACATAGCCAGTCGCTGCTTGTATAATGTTTAGCTGATTTTGTGTCATTGCAGTGGAGACGTTTCACATTCTTCGACAAGGAAGTTGTCAAGAGGCTTGGCACAGAAGAGGAATTCACAGGTCTACAGGTAAGATATTGATCAAACTTTATGTTCACCTGTATAGCAGTAAACATACATAATGTCAGTGTCCCAATGTTTTTTATGTACTGATGACTCAATTCGGTGTCTCATCAGTGGAACAAACTAATAGGGACAACTCATTAAGACAGTTGAATTCATCAGGTGAAAATTGGGCAACTCTGACCCTGAAATCTGTTGCCTTTTGATCGATCGAGAAACAATAACGACTCAGTGTTAAGATTGTCGACCAGTGATCGGTAAGGCTATCATTCGTCAAAGAAAGTTCATTTTTGCAAACATTTTCTGCAGAAGTACCTGTCCTTTGTTTTGATTTCCTCACCAAGTTAGGGCTCACTGTTAATCCACATCCTCTGGGAGCACCAGATCAAAAATAATTGACTATTGGAAAGACTCCGCATATAATAGTATATTAGCCTGTTGTTCCTGGCTCAGGCCAACAGTCATCTCAGGTCAGCGGAGTCTATGTCCTGTGAACCTTGTGGACATGATGAGCCTTAAATGCCTTGGACTGATCAAGCTGGAATCCTTTATGCCTATATAGCCTCTATATGGGGAAGTACAAGAACCTGTGAACCTCGTAAGCATGTCAGGTCAATGTTTAGCATGATTAGATCATGATCTGCGAGAAACACTAATACTGAGCCTTTCCGATTCCCGGTTACTTTCTAACCCCTTCAACTGTTCTCTGCTGACTGTGTATATGTCGGCGGCTGGTTGTTGCTGCGTGATGGTGTACATAAAGCACTTTTCACCATACTGTTTTGAACTGCCTGCAACTAAACGTGCAGATATGGAAGAAACATGGGTTACCTCCCAAATTTATTCATCCCTTGGTGCAAAGTCTTTGAAATTAATCATTAAAAAAAAGAGAAAACATCATTTGTGACATAATTTTGTATCCATTTCTCTTGACCTAAGTCCTAATGTATATGAAATTGGGGAAACCTTGTGAATCTCTCTGAACATGAGTCGATTGGTGTGTATGAAATAGAAAAGTAGTGGAGTACAAACTATAGCATATGGAGGAATCGATTCAATAAATGCATGCTGCCGGAATTAGTTGTATTTTGAATGGTATTAATTATTCAATATCGTTACTCGCTAGGTGATCAGCTTACGATCTACTGGAAGCTACATATCTAAACTTGGTGCATCTGAAATATTAACATTCTGATGAATGAATTTCTTTAAGGTTGGATTTTTTTTTTTTTTTTTTTTTTTTTTCTGTTGAACCAATATTACTCTTGTATTTATTCTTGTCTGCCGTCAGGAGATTGACATACAGTGTGCACCAGTGGCCATGGCAACATCATATTCGGCGTCACAGAGGGCGAGCATTCAATGCTGACCAGTGACCGGAGTTATCTCATTCGGGCTATGAGCGGAGAGTGACACAGCTCTATCAGCTGAAGCAAACAAACATTATAGTCTCCATGGGGGTGAGTGACTGCTCCAAAGAGATGGCATATTGCTACAATGTTTTCGGTCAATGTTACGGTTCAGTGTTTTTTGTGGCAAAGTTCCATTCAGATTTATTTCCATGTCTCCTTTCAAAGCAATGAAGAACCCATCGGGTGGTTCATTGTATTGACTGAAGTACCACAACTGAAGAAAATATGTGGAAACAAAGTATTAGGTCAAAAGTTGTAATTTTGTGGAATAGGGCCTGTGCTGGACATCTACATTTGATTGGGGCAGTCGTCTTTTTTTTAAATGTCAAAAGATTACCCTTTTCTCCAGAATAGAAATGATTTGAGTGCTGTAATTTGATCGAAGTTCTCTTGTAGATGAGGGATCGAACGATAGCTTCGTTCATCATATCATTGATTGTTTTTTCTCGAATATTTCAAGGGAGCAGGAACTTTAAATAACATGGGCCTTATTTGATCAGTCTCATTCTGTGTGATTACTGTACAAGTGGGGGAGTTGTGAAAGGAGGTCGGAAATGGGTTTCACCGGATGGACTTATCAGGCAAAAGCCAGTTATGAATGTATAAAATGAATGTTAACTAGATAATCATTTCTACTTCATTCAAGAGTGGGTGCAAAATGACAAAGGCTGAGGGAATGAGGGGCGAAACTGGAATTTGGCCGATAGGATGGTCAGATTGAGCAGGCATATTCGACCCTCAGTTTAGGGTTGTAAATATAAAGAGTGAGAAATGCTCTCATTTGTGGATCCCCATACCAGTGGAGTTGTGGGGATTACTTTGCAAACACTATGTATACCAAGCAATGAGTGTTGATACACTCGCAGTTGTGGTCCGAAATACATGTAGGCTGCTGATAATTACATGCATCACATTTCACTGAATTCTGAAAAAAATTGAAGGTATGAATAATGACCTTGAAGGCTCGAGTGACTTTACAATGGTCCATACTTAACAGGGCCAAATTTTATTTGCATGTTCTCAACAATCATCCTTGACATGTACACATGCCTTCCTTTACAGAATGATGAAAATCCGTTCTCAATCCCTATCAAGGGTGAATGTGACAAGGTAAGATATGTCTGGTTGGGGCTGGTGGGTGTGCCCGAAGAAAGATCCAGTTCCCCCAACTGACAAATAGAAGTTAGGGACCGCCACTAGCCAAATTGGCTGGGAAAGGAAATGAGGCATTCATCCGTTTTCAAACTGCTGTGGAGCACCTTGGTTATTTTAGTTATTTCATGGGATCAGCCACTCTCTAAGTCATTCGCTGATGGGAGTCTATCGGATGCACCCTTGTTCCTACATTGCTTGCACCTAACCCACATGCCAGAGGGGTACCAACTTGTATGTCACTAACTGGGGGAGGGCGCAAGAGCGGAGGCCCAGTGACGCAGGCGCTAGGGCGCTCTAGAGTCTACACGAATTGGCTCGCCATGGGTATATTTGACACCCGGCCTTACTTCGCCGATTCCCAAAATGGGAGTGCTGAGAGAAAGAACACGTGAGCGTGAGCAGTTTATTGGTTTCCGGGTCCACTCCCGCCCCCCCACCCCCCCCCTCCCAGGGGGTGAACAGAGCAGACGCTGTGAGCAAACTGCTCCCATGATGGAGAGTGAACATAAACGGTTATATAGATATCAGCTAGTTCAATTTTTGCACCTTGGAGGATACCAACTTGGTATTGTCACTAAAGGAGGGGAGTGTGTGAGGGGGACGACAAAAGGAATTATTGCAGTCACGCTGGCAGTGTATGTGTCTATGTAGAACACCCAGTGAACACCGACTGCAAGGGTGCCCTAGGAGTCCCCTGGACTGGCCTCCACCATGGGTATGGCTCCCAACTGGAGTACCCGGGGAAAGAGGGGAAGTGTGAGCATTTTGACCTCTGTGTGAACACAGAGGTCTATTATCCTATGTCAGTGATAAACCCAATAGTTGGTTGTTTGCAATAGTACCAGACAGACCAAGCCGAGAACAGACGGGGACATGTTTGCAGACTGCTCTTAAAAGGTTGATTAACCACCGGGTAGGATCCTCCCATGAGATACCAAAGGGCTGTTGATGGACCTGATCTGTACTATGGCAACAACCATCCGCAACACCAGGTTAATTCCATCTCGCCAAACACCAGGTAATGGTTGACAAAGGTGTGTCTTTGCATAATGCCACAAGATAAACCTTCGAAGGTATATAAAAATCAAGTGATATCAATATGATAGTCATGATTAGAGTCATGCTATGATCTTTTTGAAAACACTGCTGTTCCTTTCATCCAGTATTCTCGTGAATTATACTCAGCACAATGTTGCTTTTTCAATAGCTGTGGGATTAATAAGCATTTGAGTCATTTGTTTTCCATAAGAAATAGGAAATAATAAGATGAACCAACAAAATGATCCAGTGACTCAAAACAGAACAATCACATTCAAAGTATTGAATGTGGTGAATAATTAACCCCGAAGTAAAGGTCTCTCTTGCTTTTTCCAGCTGGACAAGAGTGGTTAACACGAACGTGACCCGATCAGTTTTTAGGGGCTCTGCCGGGACACAACCGGCCCAGCCCCGTCACATCCCTGACCGTCAGTGAGAGCCTGAAAACCTAATGGCTGTCGGGTTCCTTGATGGGAGCATTATGCCCTCTACAGAGGATATGTCAGGACGGATAGGTGAGAAAAGAAAACGGTTGTAATTTTCAGTAGCTAATATAGTCGCGATAGGTTCAGTTTATTGAACTATGGATTGGTCAGGGAAAGAGGGCTGTGCGAGACTGAAGCCTCTGGTTAGGACTTGGGGATTTTAAATTTGTAATAAAATTAAAGAGTATTTATTCTAAATGACTGCCTGGGTCCCTGCCAAAACTTTCAAGAGGCACTGCATGAGGTGGCCAAGACAAGAAGGATTTAGCCAGGGTTAATGATTTCTACATGAAACATGACACACAGTAGGCTAAGTTAGGCTACTGTAAACATTATGTCATAATCACAGACCATTGAACTGAGCTTAAATAGCGACCTCTGTTAACAGTTAAACAAGTTTGCTTTGTTTCTGATTATGCCATTCTTCACAGTAAGTGATCCTATACCTCGAATGAAATCGAGGGTGCTTATGGGAGAGGGGCAGGATCCAAAAGAAATACACCATAGATATATCTACTCACCCAACAATTTAGGGGATTAAAAAAAAACAGCTATTTCATTTGGTCATTTATCATTAATTCTTGTTTGTAACAGGCACAGGAACCACAGCTGGTCAGTAGGAGAAGGGCTATGGTGACAGGAATGGCCTTAAGACCACACCCAGTACAGACCAACCACTCTCTTCGTCTCCACCGAGGACTCTACCATGTCCTTTGTGGTGACGAGTAAGGGGGTCACCAAGGTGAGCATCGGGGATTGTCACCTTGTATAGATCTGTGGATTAGCTCCGGAATTGGTGAACGTCGGCCTGCATCGCAGGCAGCAATACCCAGTGAAGCACTACGTGCTCTTTCCAACACAAGAGAAGCTCTATCAGGTCATTTGTTAGTTGATTGCAATGAAGAGTTCAACAAAATAGGCATCTCCGTTGTCAAATACACTGATCAATGGGTTGGGCCTCTAGAATGGTAAAAGCTGTCCTGTATAGCTTAGAGTAGGATGCTTCAAGTTGGACGAACCCTTACAGCACAATGCATGCTCTGTCCTACCAGGGACTCTTATTTTGTTAATTTTATCCGAGTGGTTGGCAGTTGGTTAGACGTTGGCCTTCCACCCGGGAGAAAGAGGTTGTTTGATTCCCGTAGAGCATACCAAGAATGGTACATGTTTGCCTTCTCGCTGGATGCCCAGACACAGGGAATTAGGCGGGGACAAGCGAGAGGTAGGCAATTTGCAAGGTGCTGTCTGTGTGTGGTTACCCCCAACCCCACATTAAGATACGGCCAAAGAGGCATTGCCTTATTTCTGTGTTTGGTAAGGGATCCGTAGCTGACAATAGGTGCAGTATCCATGTCTGCACCCGTGCTGGGCCGTGAATAGGTTTCGAAATGTGGTGATGAGTAATGAGTTCAACAAGGTAGGCACTGCATTGTCCCTCATATTTGTTATGTGTTGACCCTGACTGTGAACAGAGGCATATATGCGTGTCCCAACTTTGGAGGACCTCCACATGCAGACGTGTGGGGGATCTATGAGAGTATCAACACTAGTCTAGACAAGAACGACATGTTGTGCATATTATAATAAGAAGCAATTCTCCCTACAGTTCATTTTTCAATTGGAGTAAGGGAAACAATCTTGCACCCCACAACTAGAGGAAAGGCGGTAGTCCACTCACGACCGAGGTTGAAAATTTCGGTGCAAAACTTGTGGTGCAGAGCTTTGTCTAAATCATAGTTACTAACTGAAGTGACTACATTGCGCAGAAGAGTGTATCAGTGACGCTCTACTAGCTAACATTTTGGTTATGATCCTGGAGTCCACTGATCATCCCATCGGACGGGATGTTACATATCAATTCCAGGAGAAGGTTTAGGATTGGTTTCCCTGCTGCGATTATAATCTGAGCACTGGACAGAAGAAAGAATGTGAATTAAGTGGTGCCAAACAACAATCAATATGGCCAGGGTTTCTGATGAGTCCAGATTTGTTTCCTGAACCTGGAGATTTCAAAAGGAATCAAATCCTTCCGAAACCTATGAACTGAAGAGTCAGCCATCCTTGTGAAGCAAAGGATTTTAGGCTATGGCATCACTCCAAGTAAACAAAAAATCCAAACTCTAGTAACCTGGCTTATGAGTGATCATTGACCGCTACTTGCATTTGCAGCACGGACTGCACGCAGACAGTTCAAATTTATTAAACATTTTAGCGATATGAGTTCCCAGTCAGGCCAAAATCAAGTACAATTTTAGCCACCAACTTGGACTCGTGTTATAGATACAGCATTGATATAAGAAGCATGGTGTAATCAAGTTCCTTGAAAATACGGCAGGACCTGAAAAATTCTTTCAGAGTTTGAGCCTGCAAATATCTGTCAAGAGAATAAGGAGATTCTCTGTAAATCATTGGACAAGGAGAGAAAAAGGAGATATCCATTCTGGTTTCGTGGTCACAGATTCATGTGAGCATACAAAAACCACTTACAAAAACCCCCCCCCCCCCAGCAAAGATGACATACTTTGTGAGATTTTTAGGCAAAAGTAAGGTGATTTTCTGGTCTAGAGCATGCTTCCATTCATAATTTTTTTTTTTTTTCCCACATCATTCCCCAGACGCACGTCCTGACACTCCACGGTTGTAACATTCGGCTGTGGATTGCCCGTCATCAGCGCTCCTCACAGGATCACCCAGTTCGTGGTGGGACAGGTTCCGATGTAGTCTTATTACCTCTCTGTGCAAACAGAATCACGGCCATCTGGGGGGGGGGGGAATTAGGGGCCATAATGTTGGGAGTATTACTGCATGCCTTCATGTCAAAGTCTTGTTCAACTGCCAACACATTCTAAAATTTGCCTGATTCTGACCCCAAATGGCCCTCTGTGACCTTAACATGGACCTCTGTATTCGTCAGGACCGAGTATACTCCGCATTCCACCCCGTTTTGTTGTGAAATCGGACTAACATGAAAAAGAATTGCCTCAAAACTCTCAAGTTTGACCTTCAATATGACTCCAATCTTGACAAATGTAAGGATGCATCCATCAAGATTTATTGAATCTTAGTTTATAAATCGCCTCAAATATGCAAATTGGGGACTTTGGATGACCTCCATCAGTCAGGAACGATCAGAGGACCTCTGTTCATTCTCCAAGTTTATGTCGAAGCCAAAAACCTAAAAAACTTTAAATCTAAAATCTAAAAAAAATCATGAAATCATCATATGGCACGGCCCACTTTCAAAACCATGTGAGGTCTTCTTACGGCAGGACGTGTGGGACAGTCTTCTTGGGTGAATTTGAAACCATTACATAGGAGAGGCTATGCTAAAATCACAGTTTGGAAGGGCATTGCTCTGGGGAACAGAGTTAATTGCAGGAACTGTGACTTTATGGATACAGTGATACCAGAGCTGTATGTAATTGCCTTACCTTTGAAGGCATTGGGGACATGTAAATATGGTTTCACATTTGTACTTTATACTCTGTCACATTAGGATAGCCAGATTTCCATAGCAAATTTCAGCCAATTCGAGTGAGCCGATAAGGCGCAATCAGCTATTGCAACAAAATTTGCCTGGTGACAACTCACAGGGCCAACCACAGGATCCCCGGTAATACAAAGTCAATGTAGAACATGCAACTTTTTGAACACTGTTACAACGAACACATAGAAGGGCCCGATGGAAGCTTACAAATGTTGACCCAAATACATTCCTATTTCTGTTATCATGGCACCACAATGCAGCATTCACGGCGTAGAGTATATGCGTGACCTTTGAATCGTACCCCCCCTGTGATGTCATCGATTCCCTCAATTCCCTTACATACATTGAGATAACTCAACAAACCCAAAATTGAGATGTGGAAGTTTTGACATGTCCCCTTTTTCCACTGTGCTAGATTATTCAATAAATTGTTACATAACCATTGGCCTTTAAAATCGTTCGTAAAACTTTGGGACTGTTGTTCATACCCCAGTGATATTTTCACATACAAAAATTATGAGATTTTTGTTCTTTCGTTACAGGGTCGTATTGTCTTCGACCAGCCAATGAGGAGGATCCGTCCTCATATTTTGAGGGGAACAAGAACCCCACCGCCTGATGTGGTTCAGGAACTACCTGTTGGTGGTCACTACAAGATAATAAGGCCATCCCAAGGGGCATCGGGGGGTACGTAATTCCTTATCAGGGGTAACCTATTGTGGGGTCACAAAGAAAGCCATCCAGGGGTATTGGGGGGTAATAATCCTGTTCAGAGTAACCTGTTGGTGTCACAAGATAATAAGGCCATCCCAAGGGGTATTGGGGGGTAAGTAATCCCTGTATTAGGGGTAACCTGTTGGTGGTCACTAAAGATAATAAGAGGCATCCCAAGGGGTATTGGGGGGTAAGTAATCCCTGTATCAGGGGTAACCTATGGTGTCACTTAAAGATAATAAGCATCCCAATGGGCATTGGGGGGTAAGTAATCCCTGTTCAGGGGTACCAAACCTTTTTTTAGAAATTGTAAAATGGGTGTACTGTGAACAATGCAAGTTGGCCAGTATTTGGATGTACTAAGCTACATATGGGGTTGTCATGTATTCAAAGTTAAAGACACTGAGGTCATTTCTGGCAGGTATTGTCAGGTTGTGGAGGAGTTTGGTTATGCTTTCTGGTTTCCCTCGATTGAATTGAGTGAACTATTATTTTTGTACTATTACTATTACTGCTCATTCTACACCCCAAGCTATCCGTTTATTGCGAATACGGATTTTCCGATTGTGATCCCAATCATGTAATTCTGATTGGCTGATCCCCACACGTAGCCGCTGTTTTTTCAACAATAACAGTCAGTGTTCTGCAAATAACAGGCAGCTGTTCGAGTTTACACAACAATTGAATACTTTTGCCTCATTTGATCTTCTTTAAATTGAACACAGTACTTTCCAAAGGCAAATGTTAAGGTCCTGTGATCCTTTGGAAGTTTGTTTTCCTCTCGGCATATCTGGCTCTCAGATATGTGTGCTTCAGATAGCGTACTGTCTTAACTGAAATATAAAGGGAGCGAAATGAAGCATCGTTGTCACATTCATGAACATAATTTTCACACGTGCAAGACCCTCCGGCTGGGCACGCCTGGTTTGTATTGTGTCTCTATGGAAATCCCCACAGCACGCACTGCTAATATTTTGTTTATGGTACGCAATGCGATTTACTTCGAGCGAAGCAACGCATGGTTACCATGGCTGCAATTTACTGTTGTAGCGATACAAATATATAGATCTTGAGATAAGATAATCTTTTCGTTGACATAATTCTCAATTTGGGGGTTGTAGAATAGGAAGAAACTACAGAAGGTCAACATTCTACTGGTTCATAAAAAGTCCGACTCGGCTGCGAGTCTGTAGTTACCTAAATCAGAGTCACGACGGTGTGTATTCGCCAGTGAAAGTCCCCACTTGCAGTTTATTCCTTAATTGATAAAAGCGCATATGGGTGAGTCATGGTCAAGGGTCACCGAGGGGTCATTTTAGCTCCTTGTGTTGTACAGTTGGTGTTGATATGAAAGGTCAGAATTACGGAGGCGGGGTCGGGGGGCATTATTTTGTGTTTTATGAATCCAAGGTAACAGTCGAAATGTCATAAAGCAACCACTGTACAGGTTTGAACTTCTGCTCCATTGGTGTCTAGTTTTCGATCATTGGACGGGAAGTCCAAGGAATCATGCAGTCATGCGCCATGGCGTTGCTTGTAGGTATGTATGTGTGTATGTAACGCCTACCTGGTAATCAGGATAAGTCCAAAATGCCTGGCTGGATCAAGTTCAAGCTTAGGGGGGGGGGTCTTCCAGGATGAGTGCATGAACGTTCTTATTGTTGGGGGTTATGAGAGGGGTTCAATTTTGGGCCAACAAGTGGAAAACTTGTGTGAATCTGTTCAGTTCAGGGCATTTTTACCTTGTAATCAGCTTAAAAGTCCAACATGCCTGGTGGGATCAAGTTAAAAACTTTGTGGTGGGTGTTCCCATGAGGGAGTACATGAATGCTATTGTTGTGTGGATAGGGGGTCAATTTTGCCTCAAAAGGTGGAAACATGAAAAATTCTGGTATTTTGGGCACTTTGCCACATTGTAATCAGGCAAAGTCCACTATGCCTGGTGGGTGGGATCAAGTTCAAACTGTGTGGGTGGCTTCCAATGATGAGTACATGAACGCTTATTTATTGTTGTGCAACAGGTCAACAGTTCAAGCGAACAATCATATACGGCTTTAGCCCCACATCGTAACAATGTGAGAATGTACCCCTGATAGGCATATAGCGTAAATGCATAATGGTGTTGTTTAGCATGAGACTGGGTTAGGCGAAGAATTAAGAACTTGCACACAACCAGACCATTGCGTCCAAGGAATCACCAAGCCTTTGGCTTTCGGGTTCATTTTACCATCATGATCATTCATAATAAACTTCTTTCATGTCAGGAATATGTGCGTGCTGGTGATGAGAAGGGGAACTCCAAAGCCTCCCTTCCACTCCTTCACCTTCTTTCACTTTCCTCCGTGTCAAGTTGAATCTTTGTTTTGTTCGGGAGGTACAGGGAATGTGATGGGACATGGTCACAATGAGATATCACGAATAAATTATAGGTAAGATGGCAGCTACTTGACATGGCGGATTAATGCCCGAGGGTCAATATAAGAGGCTAAGGGCGGGCAACTGAAGGCAAGTGCCAGCCAAAATTATACTATTGGTGGTGTTATAATGTTGAAGGAGAATGAAAAAAAAATCAATAAAATATCACTTTGTTTTCAGGTGTAATTATAGAATGTCAGTTGGGAAGATATGGACTCCTCAAATTTCATATGAGTGAGTGATTTTGGCAAATCTGGCAACCTTATTATGATGTCATATTTCTACCAATTATAAGAAAAAAGTATAAGAAATATGTCAACATTTCTTTTAGAATTGGTTGTAGATAAGACGTAATCAAATGTTGCAAATTTGCAAAATTGCCAACTTCGCATTGATAAATTAATGATCTAAAAATTTGTAAATTATAACGCGAACATGCACTAATGACCATGAAACAAAGTTTCGATCGGCATGATTTTTAAGTTTCCGCAAATTTTCATATGATATTTAAAATATTAATGGCTGGAATTGTCCTTTAATGCATTCATTCCAAACCTGACATTCATACAATTTCCATATGGAGCTAGGGGAATCCTTAAAGTTTGTGCATATTCGCTGCCCAAGTGAAAAAGCACCCATCATGTGACGATGAATGATGTCTACTTGCACAGCTCTGCAAATAGTCCACAGTCTTTCCTTGAAAATTTACATGTTAATATCCATTTGAAAGAAGAAGAATTATCATGAGATTGGATTGCTATGTTGGTGGGTTGGTATGTGTGGATGGTTACTTCGCACAATAAGACAAATGAAAATGCTCAGATATTCTCTGTGTGGTTCAACTGCGACTCATGCATTATTGCACAAATAGCACTCTCCCTGAATTTCCCTGCATAATGGACCAAACTCAGAAGGTCAATAATCCACCTAGTAGCATTCTATTGAAATGTGGTTTGGATCTGGTAGATAGTTTTCCATCCTCCACAATATCACCCTCTGTCGTTGAATCTTCTCACCTGTTTTGATGAACTAGTGTCTCAATTGACTGGTAATCATAGCTCATCTTCCGTCAACTTCCTCCAATATAAGGAATATTGCAAGGCACCTGCCTGACAGGCCAGTAGACACCTTCCAGTGCAATTTCATTTCAAAAAGAGGGGCGTTATTAAAGTGTCGGTGGGATTTAGAATTCTTGCCTTGGAAGCTTTTGAGTCATCAGATGAGTGATTGTCTCCTTGATCGTGAAAATGATAGCGTACATAACATTCCAATTCACTTTAGGAAAGTCTCTGGAAAACATACCATTTTTCAGTCGTCTAATTCTTTTCATAGGTGCAGAAAACATGCAATATGAGGGGAGGGCCATTTTAGAGAAGGGGCAAGTATGGGATAGACATGGTAGGCGTCTAGGCCTCGACGTCGTTTTAGAAAGCAAAATCTAATTCAGAATCACAAACTTACCCCAATTGAGACCATGCACACACCCCGGCGCAATTGAACATCTGCCTAATAACAAAAATGTATGGGTGGACACCCCAAACGCCCTCTAATTTTGCCAGACGTTCGTTCTAACAATTTGGCATATTGGCTTAGGACAATTCGTCAGGAATTCACCTTCAGATTTAGTTGACGACTCTAATCACCATTCAATTACTTGGGCAGCTGTCACAGTTGAGTTCCAACTATCCATACGACGGTGGTCCTGCGGAATTGATCTATGTCAATTTTGGAAGAATTTATGTCTCTATCTCGATATGTAAGGTTTTTTTTAGCCTAAGCTGAATTCCTAACAAGATGAGGTTGGACACGTTCCCCCACTGCATAACTTCACATGTATCCGCAAAAAAACCTACCTGGCAATGTCCTCCATGAAGTGGGTGGCCAGTAACACCTAATCCTTTGACCCCCTTCATTTTTGCTCTTGCTATTTTTTCCTCAGCCTACTCAGCTCCCGTTCCCGAGGTTATCAGGTGTCGTTTTTGTTTGGTGGGGCTCCACTCAGATAACTCGGTGGTGAAGGACAGGAAGGTCTTGCTTTTGTATTTCATAGAGAGAGCAAAAACAGTTTCCCGGTCGTTTGTGTGTATTTGGTGGAAATTTTGCACCCTGAAATTATGGCTAATTGCCTTATTAGATGTATACATATCAGAATTTAGTAGTGAGTGCCATACGTTGTCAGCGATGTTAAATTCCCAGAGGGTGTGTTGAGGAGTGTCGATAGGATAGTAAATAGTAATGGTCGTCCGCTATCATGTGAAAAGAGGGCTATATAAAAGTTTGATATGTCATTAATATGATTTGTTAATGTTTCTACATATGTATTGTGATGGAGTTGCTATATAAAAAGTTGGATATTATCAATAATATTATGTTTCGCCCCCCATATTATCCAAATATTTTCTCCCTAATGTTACCCTTTGGCCGCAGATATGAGGACCTATGTAATCGTGGTGAGAGGTTGAAATGTATCAGTCAGGTTAATCCACTGAGGGCACTTGCTGAATGTCAAGCAGAAAGATGTTGTGGACGATTGTCTTGGAGATGACCATTATTTTTTGCCTTCCCAACAGCTATACCTGTTGAGAGAGAAGGATAACCAAACCAAAACGGAGACCCTCTTTAAGGACAAACCTTAAGTGATGGCCATCAAGTAAGTTTTGCTGAGGGTGGAGCCGGCTCTACAGTCATTCTGTCTCTCCGTCCATCTGTTGCCTTCGTTCTTCGGTCTTTCTTTTTGTAACGTTCACTCATAACTTCTGAACTGTTCATGCGATCAGGTTGAAACCTGGGTTGGTTGGATGAAGCTCAACTGGTTAGGCGGCGTTAATTTTTGTTTGCAGAGTTTTTGATTAGATTTTAATTGAATCCAATTCATTAACTAATTTAGTCTCTGCCACATGCATTCCCATTGAGGCTCTCGTTGATAGAGGTCTTGGTTTTCATTATTCCTATCTCTTGTAAGAGCGGCAGCAGGTAAAGGGAACTGTTTATTCTCTTTCAGAACTGAGGTGGAATGAATAATAATAGGGTTGAATCTGGCCACCCCCTATTTTTCAGGGACATACCCCGATTGAAACTGGAAAAGTATACTGCAATTGCGGCATGAGCAACCACAATTGTGACAAAAAAGGTTTCCCCCTAAAAACTGCATGTTTTTGCCCTATGATTTGCGGTTCCCATGCGATGGCTTGTGTTTGCATCTGCATATGTTGGCAGAACCGACATCAGGGCACTGGGCACCAGCTTTTTGGCATCAAAAAATACAAACTCCACAAACAGCATTGTGAACTATAACATTATTTTGCTACGAAATATATGTATACTCTTGTTCTATCTCCCTACAGCACCCCTGTGGCATGGAGTAGTTTGTTTTTCTTGTACGCCTCTCCGTGACTGACCTTCAAAGATTTTTGAAATCAATGAAATTCCCCATGAACCAGTTTTCCCCACACACATTTGGTTTATTGTACGATGTTTCCATCTAAAACCTGAGATAAAAATTGGAAGAGGGGTTACCTCAATAATACTGGTCATGATCACATACTACCCCACCCCCCCCTTTCCCCTCCCCCCCTTTCTCTAGACCACCGCTGAAGATCCAGAAGGGTTATAGGTTGAAACACGCCATATATTGATTTGGAATGTATTAACTCTTGGACAAGGAGATTACATATTTGAAAATAATTTTATTGGCGGTGTTTTCTCTTCTAATTTCTAACACAGCTTGGCAAAAACCACACTATGATAACGATGACTGATTGACATCTTCACTCAGTATGGGGACCATCTCTATGGCAAGGGTGACCATGATGGCGCTATTCAACAATATATCAGGACCATTGGCTCCTTGGAACCCTCATATGTCATAAGGAAGGTAAGTCAATCCTGATCACCCATTTTGTAACCGAATTTGGACTTTGGTAATTCAGCAATGTTTATCATTTTTTTTTCAATTTATGCATACTCATGACATGTTTGGGTTATGATATTGGCCTCGTAAATCGTGACACATCGCAACTGTTTCATTTTTTTCATGTCTGATCCTAGTGGATGATTAACTGTACAGTCAATGTCTAATCCTCCTCACCCATGAGTTTTAGAACTTGGTTGTAGGATCAGACTAGTGTGGTCCAATTTATGGACGCGACGTTGTTATGTTTTGTTTAGCACCCGGAAGAACGATATGACTTGTTGACCGCCGATACTCATTTTCTTTTCTCCGTCCATTTTAATTTGTTTAGTTTCTGGATGCCCAGAGGATTCATAACCTGACTGCCTACTCCAGGCTCTCCATAAGCAGGGCCTGGCCAACGAGGACCCACGACACTGCTCCTGAACTGTTCTACCAACTGAAAGATAACAGCACACTGGAAGATTTCATTATGGTCAGCACCGTGACCCCAACCCCCCTCACTACCTCATCTCACCCTGTCAAATGTCCCACAGCGCTCCTATCCCCATCCCATAACAGGGCCAGCGAAATAAGGATCAACAATTTTATCTCATATTCAATATTCAATAATGAACCCAACTGCCAAGTGTCAGGAACTAGGGGTCAGCAAGATTCCTCCTTGCAGAGAAAATGATGGAGAGTGGGGGAAGGAGTAGAACAAAAACATAAAAGAAAGGGAATAATGAAAATTAAATGCAAAAAGGAAAGGAAGGATTAGAGACGGAAGAGAGAGACCAATGAAGACTCATGTGACAGGGTACATCCAGTGACTGATACAACATCCCACACATCACTCATCACTAATTCAGTATGGGTTGAGGGCCACTCCCCCCGCCCAGGCCTTGCCTCCCTGAAACTGGGCTTCAAGAGATCTGTCTCGAAATGTTAGCATTAAGAAGAATCCCCTGCCACCTTCCCCCTCCACTCTCCGAGGGGAAAACTGCTAAATACCTGCCTTGATTAGTCGTGTGTTAAGACGATTATTTAATTTTATCTCCCTCATTTTCTTTAATGTACCTTTTCTAGCTGCAATAAAAATACTGTCTTTGATTGACAACTGCAGCTCTGTGAAATAATCGTCTTGTCCAATTGCCTCTGGGGGTGGGTACTCTATTTTTCCTGATGGCTCCTCCAATATCGGAGCAACTTGTCTTATAAGAGGCCTGCTGGGGGGCCCCTGCCAATCTGGACAAGACGTTGCTACGGTTGTGAAACACGTGCAGGTTACGGCAGCGCACCTCAGCAATGAAAAAGCTTACATAAGCAAGTAAAGAAAAGCGCATATTGGGCAGGGTTGTCAACACGTCTTAACACAAGACCTAGCTCTGATGAGTGACTCAAACTATTCATTTAATTTTCCCTGTTAAAGATCACCTCCTCCCATATTTGTTATCTTATGACTTTCAGACTGAAGAACAGAGTAAACTTTGATGTGGAGACTGCTACAAGGTGAGTAACTTCAAACAAAATGACCTGTTGTTGTACTCACAGCTGATATGGTCCTAATAATCAGATTCCGATCCAGTACAAATCAGTTTTTGAGAACATAGTTGGAACGTCTTTTCGTGGATTCAAATATGTGACTCATTATATTGCAATGAGTGATAAGTCACACAATTGAACTTCTTTTGAGTGACAGTCCAAAAACATTCTGAGGGCACTTCTGTTTTTTTGCCATCTTGAGATTTTTCCAGGAAATTGCTTTTCCAACGTAATCCTACAACCAATGAGACTCTTGTGACTTCCCAAAGGTAGTTTTTTTAAATGCTATTCCAGGCCAGTATTTAGTCTAAGGATGTTTGTTATTGTTTAAAAAAATTTACGTTTGAGCAGAAATGGACCAACTGGACAAGAACAGCTGATTTATAACTGGTGTGTACAGCAAACTCCATCAATTTTTTTTGTGAATTAGTTGTGTGTCCTAATTTTTTTTTTTTTTTTTTTGTTAGACATCTATTGAAAGAAAAATTAATCAGACAATTCTTTCTGGAAAGAGCATTGAGCTTCCACAACCTTTCTCTCCCTTATTGTCCCTAAACATTAATCAGAGTGTCCACATAGTTTCTCTGTCGTTTACTGAAAATGCGATGGAAATGGATTTTAATACCAAGATAACATGAATCCTAATATCATCACCTATTTTTTACCTGCTTTTCATTTGGTTACAGGTCTTCTCCAGCCGGGTACTTTGGAGCACCCCTCCTATCTCTCAGAGAACACAAACGCCACGAAAAAAAACTTTGGGGGGTACCCTTCAGATCAACTAAGGACATCAAGGACTTCCAGAAGGCACTCACCCCCTCTCATTTTCTGGGGTTGGAATTCGATGAAGGTATGATGGATATGTAATAGAGGGGTCTTCGGGGAGAATGGGGGGGGGAATCACTCTCCTCCTTTTTCTCTGAGAATCACAACGGTTTGTCTGATACCCCCAGATACAACCAAGTATATATAGACTTCAGAAGGCTGTCCCTCATTCTTGCCTCTCCGCCTCTCCCATTCCCAATCTCATACTTGAGGGGGCAGTCCAGCAAAATATATTTAAATGTCTTATAATTATGTACTGAAAAGCATGTCATCAAACCTTGTTTCATGTTCATTCAATGAGTATCAATTCACCACTGCTAAGTTGGCAGTTTTTGCAAACTGTCTACCTCCTTTATGATCATAGCTACTAACAATTTTAGAGAAAAAAGAAAATATTTCTTAACTTTGCCGTATAATTGGTAGATATGACATCATAAATAGGGTTGCCAGTTTTGCCCAATCACCAATTATCTGAAATTTGAGGAAATCCATATCTTTCCCCAACCGATCATGCTATAAACCTGTAACAAAGTGATATTTGAATTATTTCCCATTCTTTTTAACAGTATACCAAATAGAGTATTAATTCGGCTGGACTATCCGTCAAACAGCTCCGCTCCAAACCAGACACACTCTTTGGGTGTCACAAAACTAGAATTTTGTAACGTGTGCCAATATCACTGTTTGACTCTGGTTATGGGAGACTATGGGGTGGGGCCATTTTTGTGGTAATGAATAAAAAAAAAATGTAAGGATGAGACGAATTGGGTAAATAGAGAGGAGGGGCAATTGTGTAGGTTTAAGACCAGTCGTTTTTGGGGAATTCGAGGCTAATACCGTTTTATGAGTATATTGGTATCGCCTCGGAGGAGATTAGTTTTAGAGTATGGGAGAAAGAAGGGAGAGAGTATGGCATGGGGCCGCTGAATCTCAGAAATACAATCTCATGACCGTAGCCCAACACTACTGGACACCTTCAGAGGGCTCTCTTTACAACTATTGGCTACAGTACAAGAAGGCAATTGCCATGGGATAGAAGGGGGTGGTTCCTCAACAAATAAAGTGAACAAAGTTTGAAAGGCTCTTTTTGCATAATTGTAGGCTCCAGATCGATGGGATTAGAAGGACAAGGGAAATTAAAAACATGGGGATGATTGTGGATTTGAATTGTATTATTATGGTCTATACTCGGAGGTAGAGTTTAGGCCTTATATGCTGCCCTCTTCAGAAGGCACTCTTTCCTATGATAGTTGAGCACAGTATCCACATAAAGCCTCCACTTCTCAATAGATTAGGATATATGTCATTCTCTCTCCTGAAGTAATGGAGTAAAGAAATAGCAACTTGAGGGTGTGTTCATGCCTGTTTTGTTCTGGTTACCCGGCCTGAAACATGAGAAGTACGGCAAGACACGATGACCAGGAACCTGTTATACGACAGAGCTACTGAAGCTGCCTCTGCACCGACTACGACCTAAAGAGGTCAGTTATATAGAATCCCCTGGAGAACCTGGGTCCATCTTCCGTTGGAAAAAGAGGGCAGTGGTGGGGGTGTTGGAATGGTGGGCTGATAGAATTGAACTAAATGCCAACAAATCTGTGTTATGTATATCCTCCAGACTTTTTAACAGTATCATTTAGCCTTCTTCTAATACTAGACTTTCCATAATAGCACTGTGAGGGTGTTTACTGTGTGGGGGAGGGGGGGGTGGGGCATGGTGGAAGGTGATCATGGGAGAGCAAAACAATTGCCTTACCAAATAAGACCTTCATTTTGGTGTGTAGCTTCCTTATGGGGAGTAAAGTAAACCTATTGTTTTTTGGTGCAGTCCAGGGGTCTTCTTTAGGGGGAAAAAAGAGGATCTCTGGGCACTTTTAACTTGGTGAATAGTCATAATCCGACCCCACCTGGATGGATGAAGGGCTCATACTTGATTTTGGTTATCCATATGTATACATATCACTATTGTTTCGGATCAGGTCAAAGGTCATCTGAGGTCATTAGGGGTCGCAGAGTCTTAAAATCTTGAGAAGAGGAAAAGTCAGAATCTTGGATCGGATCACCTGAAATTTGGTGTGTAGCTTTCCTCATGAGTATACAACAACCCTATTGTTTTTTTGTCATGTGGTTGTGACCATGGATCATTGGATGTAATCTGAGGTTAACAACTTCAGGTCATAAGGCAGTCAAGGAATTACTAAGCCCTTTTGCTTTCTTAGGTTTCTCTTTAAATATTGTGATGGTAATGTGAGCTGACTGTTTAGACCCGAATCATGTCTTCAATTTGTGTATCCATCATCTTCACACAGAAACTTCACAAGGGTGAGGGGAGACCTATGAGTAAGCTGCATGTGTCTGTTTAATATGCATGAAATATCTATGCATAGTCACTACTGGCAGCCCCAGCCTACAAAGCTCCTCTCTCTGATTTCATCATTCCAGTTTGGCTGAATAACCCCTTTAATATACATGCATTTAAATGGAACATTCCAGTCAAAATTAGTTTACATTCATATGTTGTGCATTGAAAATTCAGGGCCAACCACACTTCGTTTCATGTTCATAACATGTTTTGTTATGAAGTTATACAAATTTTTTAAATATTATTCATTTATATCACTGCTAAGTTGGCTATTTTGCAAATTGGCAACCTTTGATGAGTCTATCTTACCTACTGAAGAAAATGTTAGGAAAATCTGTCGTTTTCCCGTATAAGTGGTAGCTATGGCATCATAAAAAGGTTCCAGTTTGCCCAAATCAGCAATTAATATGAAATTTGAGGAACCATATCATCCGTCAAAAAAACCGACCTTCTATGAACCTGTAACAAAGTGATCTTTGAATGAAATTTTAATTCTCTTTTAACCATTATAACATCAGGAAGATTTATTAATTTGGCATGGAAGTTTTCTTTTCAATTCCGACATGTCTTCATGAATTTGTTTGTACATGAACTAAGAACTGTTATTAAAAAAGAATAATCACAAACTGACACTTTCCATGTGCGTGTTTGATTACACTTTTCAGGTAACTCACAACTCCAGTCATTAGGTATATTAGGCTGTACTGGGATTCACCATTGGAAGCTCATGCCCTGACAAAAGCACAACTCCGTTCTCTGCCCATTTCATGAACTTTATAATTCTAATAGAATACAGTAAAATTGGCCCAAACATCTATAACTAAATTGGCCAAATTTTGGTCGTTTTTGACAATCATGCCAACCACACAAATTGACCCTGGATGAATCAATTGAGATTTTCATGGTCGATACCCTTTTTGCTTTGAATAACATTTTGAAGGTAACAATGTTACCTTTGGTATCATCTCATACTGTGCCTAGTTTCCACATATCAATGTTTCTAGATAACATCATACTTTAGTGTTTTTGTATTCATGCAGTTTGCTTTTAATCAGATGGAATAGGATAGGTCCGTATTGCCATGCATATGCAATACTTCAGAGGATTAATTTTGATATTCTTTGAAAATGGAGGGAAATAACCTTTTCTGTTACTCACTTGCAATTTTATATATTGTCTCCCTTAAACTGTTGTTCTGGTTAACATTTGTTGGAGAGGAGAAACCCCATCCCCAACCCAATTGCAGGAAGCCGAATGATCATGGAACTTTGTGCTCGGCAGTCATCACTCAACCCTGCACTAACCCTAACCAACTCTATCAGAGCCATTCTACCTGACCCATCAGGAACTGGCTTTATTATAAAAAATAAAAAAACCTATACAATCTGGCTACCCAATTATCCTAGACCACTGATGCAGAGGTATATTTTGGAATGTTTCCCCTGCCTCCCCTCTACAGATTGTTGCAGTGCACTTTGTTCATTGGGTCTTGTAGTGTTTTGCATCTCTCTTTTCTTCTGGCATTGGTGCTCAGCAGTCATTGTTCAACTTGTAGGTGACTTTCGTTAGCCCCTGGGGTGAAAAAAAAAAACCCAGCAAACTCAATGAGGTGGTTTTGCTGACATCAAGTTTTTCATCCATAGATCAGCATAAGGAGGCCCCGCCTTAAACAAAAAAATCCCCAACGTTGGTTATTGATTATTACAGTAATGATAATACAACAATTAATTTGCATGAATTAACAGAGGACCCTTTTCACAGCATCTAAAAATCAGTTTTTTTTTTTCCCATATGTCTCAATTTTGCTCAATTGTGAATGAAACCAACATGCCTAAAAGTACTGCTGAAGACACATGAAAAATGGAGTTTTTAGCAGTTTCCATCTTCTCTTGATTTTTTATGATCTTCGAAAGCCATACCTGTGGAAATCCCCATAATGGCCTGAAATCCCCCCCCCCCCCCCCCCCCCCCCACGGCATTTCATTGATTTATATTTGGTACATTTGGTTTCTTTTGTCATATGCAATGAAATTCTATATAAGGTGAACAGAAATGTGTAACATATCTATCTCCCTTTCCATCCACATGTGTGGCCCCCTCCTATCCACCTTACCACTCCTGCTGGGGCTTTCTTGCACAGTTTTTACCAGGTTTTTTCTGTGTTTCGCTGAATCTGTACTAAAGTATGGGCAAGACTGGGTTCATTATTTGCATTTTTCAAGGGAATATCCTTCGAAATATCCAAATCAGTGTCTGAGTGTCTTTTTCGAATCAATGTGTTCTGTGGTGCATCCATTTGTTTTGACATCCTCAGGGTCTTTTCCTTCGCTAGAACTTCCGCCACCTGGTTCTGGAATTCCTTGTGACTCGCGTTGTTGAGGCTGCCATTTTGTTTACTTGTAAATTGATAACCATGATAGCACCACCATTTCAAGTCATGTTCTGGAGCAATTAAATGGCCAGCGAACAAACACACGGTATGCACACAGCTGGCCATAATGTTTTTCATTCAAACTCATGCAATGTTCGCATAATTTTACTGCTGTCCTGTGAACGCGGAAAGAGTCTAGGTATTATTACTTAGCCGGCTGGAAAGGGTCGAAGAATTTTTGTTGTTATTGCAAAATAACTTTGCTATTGTTATATACTATGGTTATATGCTATTGTATATTTCTGCTCATCATTTTCTAATGTCATGTTATTTCGTAGCAGCAAGGCAACACATTGAAGGCGAAGTTGATGGTATGGTCCTTGTTCCTCCCCCCAATTGGCACCCTTATTTGGCACCCTTATTTGACACCCTTTGTTGCCCCTGTGTTCCCTCCCATAGCATTATATCTTTCCCATTTTCCTAACGTTGTCCAAGTCATGTGCTGACACTAATTTCCTTTCCTCGTTGTCTACACATTAAATTGATAGACTGGACAACTTGGAAAGCATTTGGCAGTCAGTTACAATTGCGCCAGCCCAGTTATGTTTGTGTGCTTATTTCCGGATACATCTGCTCGGACGGGGGGGGGGGCGTTACTTCTGTGCAGCAGGATAAGCTTTCTTTTTTCCTTTAGCGCTTGGCTAACATACTCAGGAGGACGCATGGATCTTTTCCTCCTCCTTAGTTTCACCACAGAGGTGCGTATGGCTGTCTCGGGCCCCCACTCTTTGGCACAGCGACTGGGAGACTGGGATTATGTATTCTCCGCACTTTTTTCCCCATCTCTTTTGGGGGCCTGTAAAGAGCATTTCAGTGAATAGTGTTATCCTTTCTAAAATTTCATGATAACATCCAATTCGTCAGTCTGTAGACGAAATCTGCATTTGGCATGGTGAAACCGGCAGACTACATTTCTGTTTTTTCCCTCAATTAAGGTGGACTATGAGCAAATGTTGTTCACCAAACTCCACCACTGATAAGAATGAGTGAAAGTCAGCTAATACTGATAAGGAAAAAAATAGCATTAAATCGCAACTTAAGCATTACTTCACCCTCCTTAGATGACCACGGTTTCCCCCTCTTGCTGTCAGCCTATACCCGTTGTGGTGGTAAGGACCATTTTTTCCTCTCATGTTCCTGGTGGCGAATTTTTGGTGATTTTCATCTTGTCTCTGTATTTATTTATGAATGTCTGCTGGTGTTCCTGTGCACTTTACTCACAAACGAGCGGTAGGCATTTTGCAAGTGGCCGTCTGCGTGTGTTCCCCGCACCCACATTAAGTACGCCAAAGTCCATTACCTTGTTCCGGTACCTGGTGAGGGATTCGCAGCTATCAATAGGTACAGTATCCCCAGGTCTGATCCTTACCGGGCCTTGAGTAGGTTCCATCCTCTGCTCGGCAGTGAACCATAAAAAATATAAAAAAAGCCTACACACTTGAGATCAGGGTGCCGGTTATCTAGTAGGCTTGTATTCGTCAGTCACGACCAGTGACCTACCTATAACCGGCCGTCACGACCAGTTGACCTGATCCTTACGGCAGTCCGACCAGTGACCTTATCCTTACTGCAGTCACTGACCAGTGACCGATCCTTCACGGCAGTCCCGACCATGACCTGATCCTTACGGCAGTCACTACCCGTGCCTGAATCCTTACGGCATTCACGCCAGTGACCTGAGCCTTCTGCAGTCACGACCAGTGACCTGGACTTAACGGCAGTCACGGACCAGTGGGGACCTATCCTTACGGCAGTCACTACATGACCTGATCCTTACTGTCAGTCACGACCAGTGACCTGATCCTTACGGCAGTCACTACCAGTGACCTGATCCTTACGGCAGTCACGACCAGTGACCTGATCCTTACGGCAGTCACTACCAGTGACCTGATCCTTACGGCAGTCACTACCAGTGGACCTGATCCCCCTGTCATCGGTAGCTTCTGATCAATACTGCTCCTGCAACAACTATGGGGCATGTTCGCTCATGGCCTACTAACCCTACCCCCATTATCTAAGCAGTGCCTACTGCCGTTACATCACGGTACCAACTTTACGCGAAGGTATCATGGAATAAATAAAGAGATTCGATATTCAAACAGCACTGCGGGCTCTAGATGGGTCAGACTCGCAATTTGAACATTATGGATACAGCCTTGTTCACCCCCCTCCCCCCTCCTCCCCGCAGCATCTGTGCGCTTAGTTAGGCCAACATTGGGCAATTTATTAAATGAGGAAGTAAAACACAGCAGCATACTAGGTTACCAAAGAACTCCTTTTGGTTATCTTCGAAAAATATACAGGAAAATATGCATACCAGGTGCTGTATGAATATGTGAGTTACAGAAAGTCAGTGCGGAGTTTTTTGATATTGGACATGCTTGTACAGCAATACTTGGGTGACCCACCTGTCAATACATGTTACAAGGTGACCTCTACTTTTGTTGGGAACAAAATTAATGATATACACATCAACTGGTTTTGTTGAAATGTAACAATTTTTTCATTTCACAAGTTGGTAATAGTCTATGGAAAAAAAAAAACACTCCCCCTTTCCTATGGCCTGCGATTTTACATACAGTAAGTCACACAATACTTCAAATCATGCCCAAAAGTGCAATGAATGTCAAATGATTCGTGATAAAAATTGAATCTTATGAACTGATGATTTCACTCTCACTCCCTTTCTCTTAATAGAACCGTTAGTGGACACATCAACCCTCCAGGGCGGCCTGCCCCCTCAGCCAGAGAGCACCCGCTGAGGACTTCATCCACATCTTGTCAACAACTCCTCCAAATTGGGAGAATTCTTGGAGCACATGATAAGGGTCAGTGAATGATAAATAGTATTTTTCTGTTTCCTGGAACGGTGATGTATTTCTTGGAATTTTGAGCATCACATTACATCAATTTACATTAATTTCGAGCATTACATTACATTAATTTGAGCATTACATTACATTAATTTGTGCATTACATTACATTAATTTGAGCATTACATTACATGTCTTCAGGCCTCGAATTAAAATTTGGAAAGGGGCAAAGGCATTTTCTTAGGGCAATGCAAAATTTGCCGTCGGTTACATTCAAAATGGCAGGGCACGAAGGCAATTTAGAACCGTTTTTTAGGCAGCAAGGCAATCTGACAAAAAGACAAGGGCCAGAAGGCAAATTTGACAATTACCCAGCACAAGGTTTTATTGTGACCGTGTAACTCTCCTCATCGTACTAACGTAACGTTAATAAAGGCGAGGTCCAGTGTATTCTTATCGGTCGGCCATCGACCACACGATTTTGACAATGATTTTAAAACTCGTAATTAATTTACTCCTAGATACTCAAATGAAATCGTTTTTTATATTTTTCCAGGAAAAAAATGTAGCTTTCTAGCAATATTCCTTCACTGTATCATGTATAGACTACTGATATAATTGCAATTTATAAATGTGTTTGTTACAATTTTGTCGGCTGCGAAGGAACTCGCGAGCACTCAACATAACCGTATCACCTTAAATCCCACACACACACACACAACCCGCCGCACCATCGGCTAGCGCTGTCCTGCATTCTGCCACGAACCGTTTCGAACCGTTCAACAACCAATGTGCGCAGCACGGCAATTGCATAAGCTGGCAAGCAATTAAGGGCGTTCCACTTGTGCGATACGAGACGATACGTTACGATAAAATTATCGAGTCATTTAAAAAGGTTATTTTCATGGGCGTGTTTCCCACCTGTGCGATCGATACGATACATACGATAAATTTATCGGCCTTCGTTGAAAATATTTTAACCTTTTATCGTACGATAAATTTATCGGATGCGATAACTTGGGCGCATGCAGTGATACTTGCGGCATTCTGTTGCGAAGAGTATGAACGCCAAACAGGCTATTGGGGGGAGGTTGGCGTGAAAATGGGTTTTCGTGATAAAATCCCGGGTTTTGATAATGTATTGGTGTAGTGACGATTCCGGGAAGACATTGGCCTCGATTGAAGCTTCTCGCTCTATTTGCCGTCATGCATGGGACCTACGAAACCATTATTTAGTTCGAATCCCTGATGGCCTTCCCATAGACAATAGCAGCGTGTCCAGTGAGGTAATTGGGAGGGTCAGTTGCGTCGGCGTCAAGAATTAATCATTGACATGCAAAGAAAGGATAATATGCTGTTAGTAGTGAGTGGCCGGGGGAGGGGGTGTTGTGGCTGTTTCAGAGGGGAGGGTAGGGAGGGGTGTTTCCCATAGGGGGTCGATCCACCGCCTGAACGTCCTTGACAGGAACTTCAAACAACCCTAACCCTCATGTGAGAAGCGTCGGGAAAAGAAACGAAGGAGGAAACGGGAATACGCTATAGGGGGGATATATGTCGATCTATACCACCAAGTTACATACTGTCATGTAGGTCATGAGGAAAGTAGTATGGTACACAGGTGGAGCCGTAATAGGCATTATTTTCCACGTGCTTGTTCTGAGCAGGAGTACCCAAGCTCCAATTTTCTCAGTTCAATTGACTGAATGGACTGATGCCCTTCTTGTCTACCTCACTCTTTACATTTATTCTTGGATCCCGATGCTTAGGATTAAGTCTGGGTGTCCCACGAAAGGGTAGGCGGAGATGTCGAGGTCAGCAGCCTGATTCGTGATCATTAATTGCGCTTCTTTTGGCATCCCGTTGGACGATAACCGTCCACCGGTTCCTCTCCACGAGACCCTTGGGTTAGGGGGCCGTTCGTTCGCCGGGGCGGAAGAAAATAAACTCATGGTTTGCGGCAGCATCGCGGGTGTACCTCGGGAGTTTGGGTTTTTTGGGGAGGAACAATTCTCAGGACAGGCGTCAGGACAGGCCGACGACTAGAGCAGAATCCTGTAACTGTTGTTTATTCGCTTCAAAATGGGTCGATACACTATTGCATGCCTCCTACAAGTACGGAGAAAGACACACGCGTCGAATTACTTTGAAATTGCAATTCTTGGATGCACACTTTTGCCGATGAGGCTATTCAACCGTCGGAAGCGACCAAATGAGGGAACCTTGTGTTTTTCTCAACTAAAATCCCACACTTTCTTCGTCTATTAGGGCGCCGAGCCGAGACATCCGATAAATTTATCGTACACATTTTTATCGCACAAGTGTGAACACTCCACCGATAAATTTATCGTATCTTATCGTCTCGTATCGCACAGGGGTGAACAGCGCTTTAGCTCAGAAGTGAATGTACAATTATGTGACTTACGTAGGCCGTCGCGGTGCATCCTTACTGCCATTTATTATTATTGTAATGTGTGGGCAGCTCGGTGTCCGGCCAGGCCTTGGTTAACGTTAATTATACACTTCATCTATTGATTCCTGTACCAATTCCTACAACAGAAATGTAGTACATGATGGTTGAAGGATAATCCATAATTTGCGTGCTAGCAAGATTCGATAGGCCTCCGCTATGAAAAGTTGTACAGTACGGTTGCGGTTAATATAATAGCTCCATGGGTTGGGGTGGTAGTCATTCAAGTTTTACTTCCACTACCGCAATAGTACGGTACTATTGGACATACACGGATATACGGATTATTTGTGTCACCAACAATACATACATTAATTAAAGAGGACTAATCCATGCAGACTTGAGTAAAATGAAATGCGGAATTCATGATACTTTTACATGTATGGCCTGAATTATCATGGAAACTTTCAGAAGTTTCTGTAGGGTATTATCGCTATGTTTTGAGAGTGGGGTGGGGGGCACCGACGGCAATGAGAATTAGGGCACGCAGTCACTGCTGTCGGTAAGCTTGAAATTTTAGGGCATCACGCAAATTGGCAGGGCAACCACGCCGGCGATTGCCGGTCGTGCCGTCGGTTAATTCGAGCCTGCTGTCTTGGATTTGAGCGTTACATCACATTTTGAGCATTATATTACATTACAATTAATTTTGAGATTGTAGTGCTGATCTATCTGGTGATTGTAATCATTGTGTTCCATGATGCCCTAATTGTTGTTCGGTTTGTCTTGGATCTTCCAGATTCTACCCATGTTTGAGAATATTCTTAAAATGGCATGCTCTAATCCAACAGACAAAAAACATTTTGTCAATATATGAGCTCTGTTAATGAAACCTTGATACCTGTTTTTTTACTCATTCAATTTTGCGCGCTGCCTACAATGTAAATTACTCCATTTGCACTGTTATTTTGTGGCAATGACTACTGATCCACAAGGGGGGGGGGGTTGCTAAGGTTTGTTAAAGAGGAAAGGTTAGAGGTGAAGGGTACTGAGGGGCATACCCACTTTAACTCGTCTCTCAAGATCCGAAGCTAACATGACCAAAAAGTCTCCAGAGAGTCATAAACGGATGTCTGGCCTCCCTTCTGCCCTGCATCCAAGGTCAAAGCAGCTTCCTAGGCAGAAATAGTCATGATTCACTTGGCCTTGCACACAGGCAATGGACAGCTGTCCACATGGTGCACTCGTACAGAACCTTGGCGTTCGGACAGTTTTAGGGTTTGTGACATTCCGTTCCACGGAGGCAGGCTGGAAATCGGGTTCCAGCCCAGCGTACAAGGTGTCCTAAGTGAGCCCCAGGACGCCCAGATAGCCAGCAGGGCCTAATTCCTTCTTCCCCGAGCTGTGCCTGGTAGGTCGGGGATGCAGAGCTAAAGGGAATTTCATGGAAAGTTTAGGACAAAAGTCAGAGGAATCTATGCAGTCATGTCGCATGTGTATTGTTTATGTGTGTGTGTTGTGATGCCAACCTAGTAACATGAAATTTGGACATGATTATGGAGTTGATGAACTCATACTTGGGGGTGGGTCTCTTTATTCTTCCATAACGAGTTTGTAATTCTTATTGTTTTGAGTCAGGTCAGAGGTCATCTTATGTCACCAGAGGCATGAAAATCCGTAAAAAAGGATTAGCCAGAATGCAGTTGAAATTTTCTGCCATAGCTTTTTATGAAGAGTACAGAAATCCTATGGTTTTTAGTATGAATTTTGTGGGGGGGGATGAACAACGGAAGGAATTTTTTTGGGCCATTTGGCAAAGTTTGAATGTGAACAATGATATCGTATGGACCAGGTCTGGATTGAAGAATAGAAAATTGGTGGAGTTGTTTCTCTTGGATCGTAAACATAAACACTTGACTCCATCGAGATAGATGAATTCTTTTCTTGTTATGTCAGTTCCCCCCCCCCCCTCCTTTCACCCCCTCCCTTCTTTTTTCTTCACCCTTTTTCCCCCCCCCCCCCCACCTTCCCTCCACCACAAGATGTGTACATAAACCCTATTGGTTTGCGGCAGGTCAGAAGTGACCAGAAGGTGAGTCGGACGCTTAATCAGATTGAGTTGGAAATTTGTGGTAGCTTTGCTGGAGAGGTCCTGGAATCTGTGTATTGTGTGAAAAGAGGCAAATTCTGGGAAAAAGTGGCCAAATTGTGAAATTGTGCTATTTTGGCCATTGTTTGCTTGTAAACAAATATTCAACCAGGTTTCTGGATAGAACTCATATAAGTTATTTGCTCCAAGTGTTAGGCCCTTTGTTTTGGGGTTAAGATTACAGGTCATTAAAGACAAGTAAGGTTATAGTGAAAAAATCCTTGTAAACATGATAGGTTTGAGAATGTTTAATGGTCTGAAGTGAAATTCAGTTTGTAGCCTGTCTTATCAAGAGTACAGAAACCCTGAAGTTTTGTCAAGGTGTTTCATTTCACATGAAGTTCATCTTTAAGGCAGTTATTTGGAAGCAAGCTTTTTTCTGACAAAGTTGTAAAGCAGAGTCTGGATTAATTTTCATTAGTTACATCTGCTCCCCCCCCCCTGAAAAGGTGGTGGTGGCGTGTGATTCTGGAGCTTTCTAAATGCAGGTATGTTTTTTATCAAAACCACTAGCGTTGGTTATTAGAGATATAACTGTGTTACTTTAGGCTTCAAAACTACTCATATATTTTATATCTTAAAATTTTGTGCATCCAGTTTTGACTCACTGGTTGGATGGATTCGAGTGGTTAATGTGGGAGGAAAGCATTGTATATAGTGGAGCCTGCCTGAGTGTTAATTTGAACTCAAGAGTGTTTGGTATCACTAGGTTATTTACAGCCCAGGCTCAGCCAGAATCTCTCAAGCTGGAGCTACCAACACATACCTAGGAAAGCTGTGTCTCAACGAGATGACTCGCGGTGAGGAAGGAACGAGTCACAGAAGGACCTCGAGAGGCGGGCAGGACCTCCTACAGAGACTGGAGAGGTATGTCTCATGAGTGGTGTCCTGCGCATGGTTGTGGATGAGGATGGTTTGGTGGGGTCAGAGGATCTCGAGAGGCGGGCTAGGACCTACAAATTACTGGAGATGATTTCTAATGAGTGGATTCTTGGCAGGGTTTTGGATTAGGAGGGGTGGTGCAGTCGAGAGATAAAAAAAAGAAAAGAGGATTCTCGAGAGGCGGGCTAGGAACTCCTACAGACGGACTATGTCGTATGAGTGGTGCAGGTTTGTTAGATGAGGGTCGAATTGATGGGCCAGAGAAATGGTCGTTCTAGCAAGGCAGACCATGATCTTTCCAGATGTTTAATCGATCTCAACATGGACATGCCAGGGCCCCAGTTAAGGTAATTGTTAATTTCAGTCTCTTGTGTGATTACAGTAGAATTGCCGCGCAGCAGATAGGAGCTCCATCTCATGTTTCTAGACCATAATGAAACACTGCTGACATATTATGCAACTTGTTTTGCTGAGATATCTGGCGTCCAAACGGAATGGAGCACACATTATTTCAAGGTCCATGATGTCCAGTTTTTGTATTGAATACATACGCCCTTGCCAGATGACACACATTACTGTTGCCAGGAGACATTGCTGAAGATGTGCAGATGTGAGGGTACATCCATGTTCTCTATCTTATTTTTTCGGATCGTTACGACATCGATCTAGCTGGTCTCTCCAGAAACACAACTTCGCATAAAGGATCCTGTACCTCTATGAAAAGCAAAAGCTGGTACGTCCCTTCAGAAAACATGTTTCCTCATAAGGCAAGCTGGGCTAGAGCCATTAGGTTATCAAGTAGAATAGTTGTTGAGAAAGAATTTGAGTTCAAGGTGTTGTAGGAAAAAATGAGGCCTTGTGGGATTGGCTCCCCGACGATCCCACCATGAAGACATGTACAAGGTGGAGATAAAATAACTATGCAACACATCAGTTTTTGTAAATTGGATATATACTGTCCGAGGCATGTACCACTGTGTCTTCTGGCACCAGTCACCCTGCCTATAAGCCTAGCAAGTGAAATGTCCCCAAGCCCTGCTGGGAGGTGATTGCACTCCTGGCATGATACTTACATGCACATCTCCTGAACTTTTACCACAACCCAGGTGTTACCTAGAATATGTATATTTCTTGCAATCTAAGTTAAAGTCACACAAACTGTATTGTTGCGGATACAATGTGACACATACGAATGCAATTGCAAGTCTTCAGTGTTGCTCCGAGAGGGACCATTTGTACTCTTAGGAATATTACAAGAAATAGGACTGCAATTGCGTCAAAAGTTGATACATAGCTCTATGGGTGACTCAGAGAGTGATATCAAACTGAGGTATGAGACAAGTTTATTTATAATTTTGTTCATTCATTTGGTCCCTATTAGTGATGATCACATTCGGAATCGGGGTTTTGTATTTATGTCCACGGCCTGATTTCAGCAACTGGTATGATTGTGCGTCTGTAAAATTTATAGCAATGGACTAGCCTGGTGATTTGTAAAAGGAGCCTTAGTATTATGATTTGTAATCTTGGAAAAAAATTGCTTTGTATTTTTTATTCTATGAATTATTCATGCAATAATTTTTTTTTTTGTTTTTCATGAATGATTTAATTGCTCATCAATTGTTCTTTAATTGTCCCCACTCAGGTAATCGCAGATTCCTTCATTACCACATGGACCACGAAAAGTACGGACAACATACTGGACGTCTGTAAGAGATATGGGTAGGTTACTTGATAATGCACATACCTTATTATCGACTGTGATATGCCTGTACAATGAAATGCTCAAAACTATGAGAGTTGCCTTCTCACGTTGATATGAGTTAGATGCCAAAAATTATTTATAATTCTGACATTTTTATATAACAATTTCCACACAATGCAGGCTTGAAGTGCTCAATACAGATATTGCCCTGTCATAAGAACCAGTCACGCACATGGACAATCAGGGGAGTATATATGGCAGCAGGTTGCATCATACCTGTTGTGGCCTCAGGTTCCTCACAGTGGTGAGGCAATGGAGGTAAAGTATCTTGCCTGGACACACTGTCATGGGGCTCGAACCCACAAGCTTGGATCCTAGTCCTGAGCTTACTGCTGAAATGCAAACTTGAAATGAAAGAATTTAGCGCCTGGAAAATGGCTGTGCGGCATTAGGCTGGTGTTGCCAACTTGTAATATCTCATCGGTTCCCGAAGGGCCCGGAATGAGTATTGTAGTCAGTTGCCATCCACCTATATTTACTGGCCAGGTGCCATAGCAACGGTTGCTCAGTAAACAATAGTGGTGGTGTGGAACTATCCACTGAGGTGACCAATTGGTGGGGTCCCATGGGGGGCCGGGGATCCAGCAATGACGTGAACTCGCAAAAGTGTCCGTGTGTGTGTTTGCGTGTGTGGGTGGGGTGCGTGCGTTTGCGTGTCCGTCAGATTTTTGATGGTTTTTCGCAAATATATTTCATTTGGAGTGCTGAACAAAGTGAATTGCACACGTTTGAATAGGTCACTGAACACTTAATTGCTCTCAAAATTAGCACGAAAACTATCACAATTGGGGAATTTCGGAGGCAAAAAGACAAATTTTGGGGCAAATTCTCACTTTTACAAGTTTTTCAATAGTTTCAAGGAATTCCCTTATTCCAATGGCGAATGATTCAAAACTTTGAGGCAATGTGAAAGGCACAAATAACAATTTCCCATGAATCAGGCCCCAAACATGACCGAAAAATGTAAATTTTTGGAAAAATGTTTTTTTTAATTTGTCAAATTTGAGAATTCTGAAAATTGTGTTTAAGTTTGTGGATATTTAGAGATTGGGAGGAATGAATGATTCCAAATTTCGAAGATGGTACAGAGTATCAAAACAAAAGGGTTCACAGCATTGATGCTGTAAATTAGATGGGAATTTCCATGAAGATAATTATTTTGGGGGGAAATGGTTGTTTCAGAAGAATTTCGAAAATTTGTCCATTTGCAACCGCGAAAAGGTAGCAAGTAGAAACAAATTTAAGAGTTCCATATTTGCCGATGAGCTCCTGCAACTCCAGGAATGGGATTTTTGGAGGTTTTTTGCGAATATTCGATATATTAGAGTGGCCGAACTGATATTTTACAAATTAGACGAAAATAGTTCAAATTGTGAATTCACAGTGCGTCAGCAAACAACATCTAGGGTCATTTTTCCATTGATTTTCCCCTATTTTGAAAATAGTTATGTATTGCATGACTGAACATGGTCACAATTTCATACAACCCTAGAGAGTCACATGACACACGTTCTCCAAGAGAATTTCCATGCGAAGTTCAACATTGTCAATGTCAGGGGGGAAAACACATTGTGAGGAAAATATTCATTCTTCAAGCTATTTTATAAAAATATTGATGATTGCAATTGCCTGAACTAGTAACAAATTTCACAAAGCCTAAATAGTCACATGACAGACGTTTCTCCAAGAGATGCCATGCAAGCAGTGTAGCGCTGATGGGGTTTCGGGGTCAAGAAACCCTTTTGGAAGTTGGACCCCCAAATCTAGAAATTGTGTGCACCAAAAGGAGGGAAAATTTTACACTTTTCCATTAAAATGAACAGTGCTCTGTAGATTTATGCGCTAAATCTCAATATGGGACCCCAGATTGTAGAGCCAGCGCATACCCTTGATGTATGTGGTATGCAAATGATGCAAAGTATCGGGAGGAAAAACACATTCTGGGAAATGTTCATTTTTTGGATATTCTATAGCTCATTATTGCAATGCCTCATCATTGTCAAATTGCACACAAGCTAGATATATATAGTCACAAACAGATGTCTTCCCCAAAATCAGGCAGATATCATCAACAGTATGAAATTTAGGGGGAAAAAACAAATTTTGGGACAATTTTTCATGTTTCCAGTAATTTCGCAGATATTTCATGATTGCAATGCCCAAACAATATATATTTTTTTTTTTTTGGGGGGGGGGGACAATTTTATCACTAATTTTCAAATGTTGAAAAGTAGGGGAGAGTCGAGGGGAAATTTCAGTATGGGTTTATAGTACTAGGCATAGTACTAGTAGTCATCATTTTTTACTAGGCCTAACTACGCGTTGTGTGCGTACTTAAACTTGTAAAAGTAGTCCATACACGTAGGCCTAGTCAAAACTTGCATCAAAAGTGACAACTCGAACTGTCCAAGTACCCTCTCGTCGAGTGTGTCGCATTCTCGATTATCGAATGGCTATGGGCGGATAGCATCTTTCCTCACGGAACTAGGCTACCTGCACGTATGGTCTGAAGTATATCGATTTGTATAAACATATACCAGCAATGGGAGGTGAATTGTTTTTCCACAGCCTTTCGTATTCATCTAGGCTAGGTCGTAGTACTGTAGGCTTCACTAGACTGCAAGCTACCACTAGCACTGCACTGTGCAAGGCTAACAGTGGCAAGGTTAGGTAACAGACATTAAGCTGCCTGTTTTTCGAAGAGAGGTTGTGGACAAATGGGACCACGGGATTTGTAAAAAGAGGTTTTTAAAGGGGGGGCGAAGGAAACATCCTTCTTCCACAGTCATCGGCTGCCAATCTGATGATGAGAAACAATGAACTATGTTGCCAAATGCGTTGTCCGAGAATGTAACAACACACGTATATGATAGTTTGATTACCCAGTCTACACCCACAATATGCAAATCTGCGAAGACAAAATATATACGCAGGCCAGCAGGGCAGATATCATTTACAATGTAACCGGTGGTATTAGCACAGTTGGTAGGAGCGTCCGATTTCCACCAGGTAGGCCGGGGATCGAATCCGGTCGGTCTACCCAAAAAAAAAAAAGACTTTAAAAATGGGACCTGTTGCCTTCCGCTTGGCCGCTCAGACATGGAGGGGGATAGAAACAGGGCAAAAAAATGTGGGGTAGCAATCTGTGAAGTAGGTGCCTCGGCGTGTAAGTAAACCCCCCCCTTTTTTTTTTCCCTTCCCAACATTAAGTACCGCAAAAAGGCATCGCCGTGTTCCGCTGTACCTGGTGAAGGTTTCGCGGCTGACAATGTGCGAATATCCAGGTCCGCACCCTTGCCGGGCCTCGGTTAGGTAGGGTCCTGTGAGGCAAGTGATGCGGTAAAAAAAAAAAAAAAACAAACAAAACCATGCAAGTTGAAAAGGCCAATGGTCATGTAAAATATGACGTCGACTTTTGGTACTTCTATTTATTGCATTATGGAAGTCTAAACCTCTTACCAAATTCAGTTGATCCGACTGAACAAAACCAAAAAAAAAAAAAGTCACAATCAGCTATTGCAAAATTCGCCATTGGGGAACCCCAGTGATATCAAGCAATGTGAGGACATGTACATTGAGAACCCTGGAACAAACAAACTATTGATTCGTTCACAAAATATTAAAGAATGATCTCATTCAGTCTAAGGAAATACCTATTCTCATATTATTGTAATCAGGTGCAAAAAAAAACGCATTTACTAGAGTATGGGACGACCATGAATCTGTCCCCAGTGATGAGCCTTCAAGAGGGTCTTTAGACATTCCATTACATGATGCCATCTCTCAACTATTGGAAGATAACAACCAAACACAGATGAGAGGGTGGCCATTCAGGTAAAAATCCAGATACTAGAACCTCCAAATTTGGAGGGTGTAGGTTTTTTCAACCAGTAATATTGAGAGGAATCGTACAAAACCATGGCCTTTAACTACATGAGGTAAACAAATGCAAAACACAAATCAAGGACAAATGCCTAGTACAATCAATATTATTTAATTCTCGTGTGAAAATTAAGATCCAGGTTACTCAATGGGGTTTCAGCATCCGTAGGGCATATTTGGGAACACAGCCAGTGCAATTACCCACTATCTCTCGGCAGGGATACAGCCTGCTCAGAGTGACAGCAATACAACCAAGGTCCTTCAGAGGATTGCGATGTGAAACTAGATGATACACTGTAGGAAGTCATTTAAGGAGTTAGGGTGGTAGGTCTACATTTAGCCTAATATATGCAAAATGAGGTCTATGGGAAATGTTTCCAAAACAATCTAGCTCCTCAGCCCCCGCCTCATCCGTGAGTTGCTAGATAGTTTTTTAGATAATTTTAAGCTATGAAATATAAACCTCACTCGCACAAATGAGATTTTCCACATTCCTACAGCACCACCCACATCTGCTGCATCTATGGAGTCCTAGCTAAACGCGAAGTGTATCACAACAACATTATTTCTTTAAACCTATGCAAATTTTGAAGTTATTTTCCTGTAACCTACAATACATTCGAGTTTTCCACTTCTCCACTCTATCTGTTATTAGGATAGCTCAGGGGTTCGTAGAGACAAAACTAGCATTCCCAGCCCTCAACATTGGAGGAGTTCACCATTTCACCTTATAATAATGTTGATGGTTGCCTAGCAACAGTGATATGGTAACGATAGTGGTGGTTCAGAAATTCCATGAGGTACCCTTGGTGGGTGCCATGGGTGGCGGTGGTCCACCAATTGCGGGGCACTCACAAGGTGTACGTTTGTGTGTTTGCGTGTGTGTGTGTGTGCGTTGCGTGTCCGTCAGATTGTTGATGGTTTTCGTAAAATATTCCACTTGAGGTGGGCGAACTGGGCCAAATTTTGCATACTTTCAAATGTCCGAAAACACACGTTTACACCCACATTAGAAACATTTCTCAAAAACATGAATTCGCGGGAGTAAAGAATGGCAACTTTGGGGTAAAAAAGTCATTTTCGCCCATTTCCCCCTGAGTTGTTCAAGATGTTCGTTGATTAACAAAATGATTCGCGAAATAATTTGAGACTTCCTACAAGGCAGGAAGAAAAAAATTACGTTTCCTTGAATGTAAGCAAAAATTGCAAATAAATTAGATTTCAGATAGGAACACACAATTTTTGGCCAAATTGTGAGTTTTTCTTTGAAATATTATGGTGATGGAATGACTGGATATATAGTTCAGTAAGGGAATTGTGTACCTAAGACAGAAGTCCCAAAATACAGATTGCAACTCTACTTCTAGTGACTTTTATATAATATTGGACCTTGAGAGAGAAAAAACTTCATAAATACCCCCTCACTGGACTAGACACAGGCACGATTGAGTAAGAGGGGGGGGGGGGGGTGATGAAGGGGGAGGGGTAGAGGCGAGAATTCAAGGATTCTCCCATGATTAGTTACTTTACATCATTCAAAATCAGAAGGCAAGACCAGCCTGGAGCTGGGGACTTCTAGACGGGTGTGAACAATGGCTATCAAGCACGACTGGCTACCATGGCTAAATTTTAGCGGACGATTGTATGTTTTGAGGTATCCCCATGTGTAACTGGATGTATGAGATTAGTGTAGACTGTAATTATGGTAGGAATTAGGGGTAGGGTTAGGGTTAGTTAGTTCGGTCTAGTGTGGTAAGGATAAGATTGGGATTACATCTGAATTTGACCTAACCATACCAACCTGCGAGAATAATGTTCATTAACCAATTTGGTCATGAAGCCACTGATCCACACTAAAAGGCCTAAATAGGTCATTTTGGGACCTAAACGCCCCACTTTCGAACAGTATATCATATTTGGAGCAGGGGAATTGGAACAGACAGGAAATTCAATTGAAAACAAAGGCTCATTTCTAAATATCATATCATTCATCTAATATAATCCGATGTCAGACTTGCATGGCCACATTTTTATCTCATCGGTCCCGAAGGCCAGATGAGATATTGTAGTTCAGTTTTACATTTACCTCTATATATGTTATGGTGCCATAAGCAAACCGTTGATAGTATGATAGTGGTGGGTAAGAATCCACTGAGGGGGGGTACCCTATGGTGGGGTGTCCATGGCTGTCGGGTGGTCCAGCAATGAGGGTGCACTCGCATAAGGTGTTAGTGAGGACAGGTTAGGTGTTGGTACTAAAAGATTTGGGATTCTGGGAATTGGAATCTAACCCTAACCCCCACCCCCTAATTCCTAACATTAATCTCATACATCCAGGCTGACATGGCTATACATCATGTACAATCAGGCCAATTTAGCGTAGCCTTGGCCTAATGTTACAGAGATACAGTAACAATGTGAATTTACCTCAAGCAGCCGGGAATACTAGCCCAGGCCTAGGCTATAACGAGTATATACTTAGGCTAGGCCTAAGAGTTAGTTGAACTCCACATTGAGTGTTTTCCCTCAAAATACCGGATTAGCAAAAGGCACCGATACCTACATTCACACTCTTTTCTAGCCCAGAGCCAGTTATTACTAGGTATACCCCCCTAATGTCCCTAAACTCTGTCGGAGTCGACCATTGAAGTTTCACGGTGATGGCTGCTTGAAGTTGCGTGAAGTTAGCGAAAGTTTTAGACATGCGTCACAGATGGAAATCCCATCATAGACAGACTGTTATTCTTACCGGGACAATATTTGGGAGAGAAAATACATCAACCTGCAGCCAGATTCATGTAATTGTACAAATTGCACAAAACGCATGTGTTCTTCGAAGAAAGGGCAGAAATTGATCCAGCTGCAGGAGCTGAACCTCATTTGGCAGAAAGCGAAAAACAATATGGGTCTATTTTTGAAGGGAACACCGCGGAGTAAATCAGGTGTAAAGGATGGTGTGCTGCTTTTATCAGTGTATTACTCGAGAGAAGATTTGAAAAATTGGACAGCACAGTCCGGAGGCAAATGGAAAGGGCTCACAAGAAAAGGAATTGGAAAAAGGGAAAGCAAAAACATATAGTGGAACTTGCCGCAAAATCCAGAATGTTGGATAAATTGAAATCTAGAAAATGAGGGGGCCAAAATGGCATTGAGGGTTAATGGGTATAGTGAGGCAGGGCGGTGGAACCGGGGGGATTGGGGGGGCTCAGACCCCCCCCATGAAAAAAATGGGGGGCCCAAATGCTTGTTAGCCCCCCCAATATTTGAGAGTGTAGAAAACCATTCAAGTAGTATTTAATGCTATAGCCCTGATTGTTTAATTAATAGTTCACATCTAGGGGAATACTCCGTGAATAGTGACAATCAATCAAATTAAGCATATATAGCCTATGAGTCATCTTCTAGTTGCATCTTTGCGGTACCGTAATGGCCGTAATGTGGTACTCGTGAGCAGAAGGCTTGTACTGCGCGCGCATCGGTTTGAAATATTCCACTGTTTCTGCATTACTCACCCAATGCACCATCACGTAGCTGGATACCACTAAGAGTAATTATTGCCACATTATGTACCATAGCCCATTGGTAATCTGCTCCAGGCAAACCATCAAAATCCAAATCCCAAAAAAAATTCCCGGGGATTTTTGGTGGGATGCTGTCAGGACGAGAGCCTATTAATTCTACAAAAATGACCTTAAGTCCGATGGCCATTAAAATGAATTTAACAAGTGTCACTTCGGTATAGGCTACGCATTATAAAAACAGTTGGTGCATATTATTTCCTTGTATTTATCCGCTGGTAATATTAACCTTGTCACGTGAGTAACGAAGGCTGAAACTAGTTGCGAATTAATCACTGGAGAACAAAACATGTTCCCTATCAGCATGGCTTCAGGCTTCTTCTTCAGATGAGTAAGAATATGTAAAAATTAAGAAACTATTATGAAAAGTATTCATTTCCTTGAAAATGGTATGTAGTGATGTACAGAAGTTGGTAGGCTATATCTCAGCAAAAGAGCAGACCAAAATTTAAAGAATAAAACTTTCGGTGGGATCACCCTCATTACCGACAGTGTAAGGATTACTTTGGTCGGTCAATCTTCAAATTTTGCAATTTCAAATGTGGTTTTTTATAAATTAAAATGTTTATAAGTATATGCACATGGGCATAAGCTATTACATTCACGGAAACGACTGCGCATCTCGACCTGTCAACACGTACCAAGTTTAGAACGGGTGTTTTAAATGTAAAGGCGGATCAAATGAATACCTTGTACGGAGTGACATGTTTCATTCAACTTGTATAAAACTTATATCAAAATTGCAGTTTTTCGCTGATTAGTTCCTTATAGTCATGCAATTTCACACATGAGAACTGTATTTTATGCCTAGATATTGTAGCACAGGACACTCGGCAAATGCCATTTACGGCCATTTAGAGGGCCTGGAAACCCAAAAATTCTGCACGCTTCGCGCCAACCGATGGTGGCGTACGGCTAGCTTAGTTAAACTCACATTAGCCCCCCCCAATACAAAAAAAAAAAATTCCGCCGCGCATTTAGTGATTTTCAGGTACGGGGAAGCCTGCTTTTAAATGCTTCTATAAAGTTAGAGGTCACCTTACCCCTCCACCCTCACTCCCTTAACCCTCCCCCATTCACCTTCCCACTCAACGGGGCCCGAGTGTTACCTGGGAAGAAATGATAGCCTAGTGATATAAGATCTGCAAAAATATTGGGAGAGTGGACTGCCTAAAAATATCGCCCATTCACTATCCCGATGGAAGATGCTCCCAGCCGATCTAGTCCTCGAAGAATGGACCAAAGAACAAACTCACACCAGAGTCTAGATAGGGTTACCAACTTTTCTCCCATTTCTATTTGCCTTTTGCTGAAGCCGTCCCACTCATGAAATCAGGTTGATAGGTGGGGATGCGGGAAAGGGTTAAACTTGCTAGGAAGTGGGGGGGGGGATTGTAAAAAGAAAAATTTACAACTTTTTTCTTCCCTGAAATCTTTAAATTTCCCTAATGTTACTGTTTTCCTCTTGTTCTCTCGTGTTGCCGTTATTGTGGAATTTCATGGAACTTACCCTTGGTCAGTCCAAGCACATTACCAAGTTTCTCCGCGTTTTCAGGTGTGGCTGGAATACTCAGGTGAGCAATTTATTCAGATGTGATTTTGTCCGGAGGAGGCCGGGCGATTGGATGCGGGTGGATGCGGCTAGGTGTTTTGAAAATATGATATTCGAGGAGCTTGAGAATTAGTGCACTGATTGAGATGTGCATGCACGTGTTTATACTAGCGGATTAGGTTAAGTCTCTCATTATACCGCTCACGTGTGCCGTGTCTTGTCACTCTGTGTGAACGGGATCCGGGGGGTTGGGGCCGACTGCCAGGGGCACCCCGTAGCTCATGGTTGGCACATGTCGCGGTACTCAGGGGAAGTTGGAGGGATGGGCTAGGCCCCCACTCGCTTGTCCGAAGGAGGCTGGGCGATTGGAAGCGGCGGGTGGATGCTAGGTTCCTTCCTGGTATTGCTCCCCATGATGAAGAGTGGTGCTGAGTTCTGCTTCCGATTTTCATCATCAGCACCCAAGATCCCACTATGGGTCAGGCCGCTCTTACTTGCCACCAAGGAGAAGGAATGCAAGCCGTACATCGTGGACGTTGCTTTCGCAGATAGACCGGACAACCATCCTGCCGCCCCTCCTGGATGATACGACCCTCGCCCACACCTCACCGACGACCCGGGCTGTGATCAAGGATACATCGTCCGTCGACTGCAGCAGGAAACGACCAGATCGCCGAGGAAGAGAGACTGATGAGCAGTACCGGGAAGGAGACCAAGACCAACGGGCAGAGATCGAGGAAATGAAATCAAGGTAGGATGTTCATTGTTATACTAGATGATAATGATAGAAGGTGTCAAAGGTCATAGGGGTACACTGTCACTCTGACATTGCACAAACAGTCCGCAGAAAAATGTTCTTTCGAACCCTTCTGATGGAAATTACACCATCATCTTACAAGCACAAAACTGACGTGTAACATGCATACCTATCAACCATGACAGGGTTCCGCGGTCATGGAAAACCTGGAAAAGTCATGGAAAAAAAAGTGGATAAGATTTTCAAAATTTCATCAATGAAAATCCAGGCCCGGGTAGCTTTGAAATTCAGTGAAAGTTGTTGAGTCATGGCAAAGTTATGACTGTACTTTCTCACAGCTGTTTAATGCTGTTGCCTTGGCTGTTTTTTTAGATGTTCAGTTGAAAATTCTGTGCGAGATGTCATAGAGAAGGTCATGGAAATCCTATGTTTGGTCATGGGAAAGTCATGGAAATTTATTGCCCAGAATCTGCAGGAACCCTGGAAAACATCAAATGAATTGGCTGCGTTTTCGAGGAGTGGGTGACAATTTCGGAAAGTGAGCTCTAATATTCACGCTCTGGGGGAATCTCGTCTATACTCTTGAACTGTTAATTGGTGAGCAAATGCACTTGCAACCATGGGCAGGCTTACTAAAGGCAGATTCTGAAAAGGAAATTTCAGTTATGTTAATCCAAGATGTATGGATGGTGTAAAGTACAGGGATTGAAGCGATGAACCATAATCATCTTGCAGAACCCAGCAATTATTTGACAGTGCCATTCACATGACGTCATGGCAACAAATTGTCTTGCGGTATATCAGGACTTATTGCAGTGGGTGGTTTTATTGTGACGTGGAGCGAACGTCGCCCTCGCTTTTTGCGCCTTTAAAATATGTACGGAGCACCAGATTGCTGGGAGGATGAGGAATTCCAAGCGAAGAACGAACATGCGCAAATTGGAGAAGGTACGGGAACAGTATGTCGGTATGGATAGGGCTGGGAAAGGAAGTGAAAAAGTCTAAATTACGTAAAAGCAGTGATCAGAAAAAATGAGATTGAACTATGGGGCTATTTGGATGACTGACCCAAATAGTGACATCTCGATCTATGTAAGGGGGGGGGGGGGGTGCATGTGGAGGCTGAAGAGAGGTAACATATGGATCATGTAGAGGACTAATTCAACATAGATGGAACAGAGAAGCGAGAAGCAAATTTCAGGTTCACCTGCATTATCAAGACGGACATGACAAAGACTTTCCATTTTGATGGTGATAAAAACTATGTTGTCATGTGGAAGACGGAGAAGTAACAAATAAACAGGAAATGGAAACAATAAATATTGACATCTCATGTCCACCCAGAACAGAGAAAGTAAGACAGGTATTTGTGATATCTATCATGTGAGAGGGAATTACATTGGACCAAAAAATATTTGTGACAAAATGACCCAACATCTTATGGGGACCACTAGTCAGTTACTATCAAAGTCCAGAGGAAGCATTTCACTAGGTATTGAAGGTCCTAATAGATTGAAGGGTCAATGAACATTGGATATTTGTCTAATTTGCATGATTTATGCAAATTTTCATATTTGGTCACATTCTAAAGAAACCCGATAGACATGGTCAACATTTAGTGGTAATAAATTTGTAGGTGCGCCGAAATTTTATGCCCAAGTGTAATTGACCTGTACATATGGTGTCATTTGCAGCTGAATTGTTGCCAGATGAAATGATGATAGAATATAGATAGATAGGTGGATCATTCTCCGCAAAAATAGCTCGCACCAGTTTTACTCTTGTAAAATGCAAAGAAGTTAGGGCTGTTGCCTCTGTGGAAAAGTGTCATATCATGTATTTGCATTGTTTCCTTCTTTTGTACGTTTTACAGTGCAAAGATCTTTCAGGTTTCCAAGTGCAGTGTCTGCTCACACCCCCTAGAGCTACCCTCAGTTCATTTCCTCTGTCAGCACTCATATCATCAAAGGTGAGGAACTCCAGACTCGTTCTGTCACCATGAGGTTCTCTTGTTATATACGTCTGACACATTTTGGGATGGACTGCACGATCATTTAGAGCTTTGTGTCCTGTTACAGCAAAGATTTCCATTACTAGCTGATAGCTATTAGATGTTGGGAAAATAGGATTGTTAGTTAGATGTTCCAATGAGCGTGAGGTCCAGAGACCTAATTCAGGTTGTGTGCGTGGGGTGGAGTGGGCAGGGGTGGTTAACCAACATTTGCAGCTGTGATGGGAGGGGGGGGGGGGGGTGAGTAACAGGCACAGCAAAATGTCATGTTACTGATAATACATCAGCTATTTGTCTGAGTGGAAGAAAGAATCAGCTTGATAATAATAAATATCTCATTCTTATATAGCACTTTTTCCAGGCGAAGACCATCTAAAAGCGTTTATAGATATTACTCGTGATCATTATTTACTTGTTACACCCGTGCTATGTAGCACGCACCTCTCGCTTGTTCCTCTCCCGCCCACCATTCCAGTACGTCGCTTCATCATGTCGCCCGGGGGACTTCCCATAGGGCTGCCACATACAGCGATCGATAATCTTCACAAGTCACCTCACAAGGTACCCACTTTACCACGTGGTGGGCGTGGAAATTCAGGAGAAACATGACCTTGTCCAACAGCACTGCGGAAAAGTCCTCAGGCTTCCAATTGGCCCCGAACTCGCAATCAATGGTTTTGCATCCTGGAGCTAACCGACTGAGCTAATCCGCCTCCCTATAATGAAGTAGTAGTATATGAAATGAAACAAGTTCTGTACTTAGGAGAGGTACTGGACAGTGAAGGAGGTGTTGAGAGAGCTGTCAGAACAAGAGTATTTGCAGTCTGGAGTAGATGGAGAGAGATTTCCGGCCTATTCTTGAACAAGGACATCCCGCTGCTTAGCAGATGCAAGGTGAATGAGGCATGCATAAGATCTGTGATGCTGCACGGTGCAGAAACATGGGTACTTACAAGGAACTGGAGATATCCTAGTCAAATGTGACAGAAGAATGTTGAGATACATGGCTGGCGTTTCCTGGAGAGACAACATTAGTAGCTCTGAGGTTGCCAGAGGCTGTGGTTTGCAAGACGAAGTGGCACTAGACAGAGGTGGAAGCATGTCATCACACGTCTTACCTCATCGTGCTGATAAACAACCTGACGTAAAATGAAGATGATGATATTTTGCCCTACGTACTGCCAGTTCCAGCAATATTATTCATCTGCAGTTTTCTCCATTTATGGGATTATACTTAGGCCCACTATAGGTCCAGTCTACGCGAATCACAGCATCATTTATCGCAATGCAAAAATCAAGCATTGAAATTACGTTTGTGTGAGGATTTGATGGAGTGGCAGCTCGTGGTACGATTACAATGCAAGACTTTCACGTAGCTGTGCACTGTACACATCAATGGCGAACAGATGAACACTGGCATTTTTACGGTTACTCACAATGTACTATAGCCGTAAAGTGGTCTGGATCCCTATCATTATAATAATAATAATACACTTGGTTAGAGATGCATGTCAATAATGTCACAGAAGATACACTGCAAGCAGAAAGTAGATGTTTGAAACTCCCACGCGGGTCGTTTGCGCCTTCAGTAGACATGCCCGTATTTCCCTATGAATATTTGTTGCAGTCTCAACGATCCGTGGCTGTGGAAAGACTTAAATAAGCATTCATTGACTCTCGCATGTGTGAAATATGACAATGATTCATTTCCTATTTGACGCTCCCAACATAAATGTTGGAAACGTTCCATTGAAGATTCAACATCTTTCCATTTTTTCAAAGGTGGGGATCCACTTGGACATATACATCCAATGTACTCCAAGCTTCAACTTGACTTGGCTTTGAATATGTGACAAACTTGAGGGGGTTGGGGTGAAGATTACAAATGACTATATTCATCGAAGGTCACACAGCCACATTAATCCTATCTATTGATCTCTATTATTCTAACTCCTTGTGTACAGTTGTTTTGAGAGCTATGCTGATAACGACCAGGAGTGTCCCGCCTGCCTCCCGAGAATCGAAAGGTCCTTGACATCATCAAGGCACAGGAGCAGAACAAGGATCTCGACGAAGAGTTCCATCGGCAGGTGATGCTAGCAATTCATTTTTGTCTCGCCTGGAATTTGTTCAAAGAGAGAAGTAGTGCATGGTTACTTCGTGGTGTCTGTCTGTCTGTCTCTGCATCATCTGATGTATGTGTCCTGCGACATCTCCTGAACCATGACTGCCCTGATGCTGACCTTCCTGTGTGGTGGTGCTTGATCAAAGGTTCTTGAACAGTTCAACCACACTAATTTGCATAATAATTAATAATAAGCCCTAAGGTTACTCTCGCTCGGTTGATGCGCTGGTAATACAATTTGGTCTATATGTTTCTAACCTATAACATTTGGTGCAATGAAGTGCACACAAACTGATTGGATTTAAGGCATAGCATATGCCAATTAGGAAGTCCAATTGCATAATTGTATGCAATATTTTGAAATGTGGTCTTACCTTCAATTGTGAGAACTTCAAGGGTTAGCAAGGGTCACTGGAGGCCATTAAGTGTGTTTAATTTGCATAATTTTGCAAATTTATAAAGTTCATCTGATTCACTGAAACTTGATAAGTGTGGTTTACTCTTGGTTCTGATCGTGCAAACAGGTGAGACACTTAGACACTTTTAATTTGGCAGTTGACTTGATATGTGACAGCAAAATCCAAAATTATTATGAAGGAGACGGTAGTTTGCCAGCCAATGAGTGCTTTTCATTTAAATAGTAGTGACCCGTCACACCTCAAAAGTTATTGCGACTGAATGTTGCCCGTGTCAAAACATTTTTTTTAGATAGGCTGAATAAAAAATTGGCATAATTATGCAAATTGGTCACACTGCATGACCTCCAATGACCCTGACTCACTTTTAAATTACTCAGGATGGAAGGCGCCCATTTACTTGGTTACGTGAGAATCTGACATAACTTTCAAATTGTTGCAATTCTACTTCAGCTGAATAGATGATAGGCTGATCCTGTGGAGGGGTTGAAACACAGTTATGCCAAATTTTGCATGAGTCGTGCAAATTAAGACTACTCAATTAGCATATTGCTCATGAATTGACTATTCAGTTGATGTACCCACTATTCCGTATCTATATGCTAGAACAATAACTCAAACAAAACAACAGCTTTTTGCCTAAAATTGAATCAGATCATGCTCATTCAATCCCTATAACACATTCATCAAAAACAGTCACACAGTTTGTAGAAGACCCCAACGCGGCTCGCAAGACAATTGATCGTAAGTCCAGATTTCAATAAAATGACAGTAGTGTACAATTATTTGGATTACTCAGGAAGGCAAACACGGGTGAGATTTCAACACAGACTTAAGCACCTCTTGCCCGGATACCAATCAGTATGTTTGTATATAAATTTGGATCCCCCCCCCCCTCCAAAAAAAATGTCTGTAGGCCTCACCTGTCATGGTAATATTGAATCCACAGTGTTCCCACCCTGTGTTGGCACTCAAACATGCACATATTTTTGCACAATGGCAATGCTCGCTAGTGATTAAGTTACGTTTTGAAGGGCCCGAGACGTAGTGTGTGACATAGACTTTTAAAATAATCAGAAATTGGGCACACATCAACCACATGCACAATTTGGCAAATACTGCACAGATAGTGGTGGGTCTTTGCATGAGCGAAATTCAAACTTTGGTAAGCATGAGAAATCTCCTCAGGAATGATGATATTCAACTTTAACAAGTTTTCCTCTCACTTTCTTTGTAGTGGAGAATGCTCAAGATGGGTTCTCAGTTTGGCTGATATTTGAAGAGGAGTGTCAACAAGGTAAGCCTCATCTTGCCATGTTACTGTTATGTAAATGATATGTTACTGTTATTATATAACTGTTATGTAACTGTTATGTAACTGTTAGTAACAAATTCAGGCTGCTGAGCTTCATCTATTCTCATGCCAATGGTATCTGTCGGAGGCACTGAACTGACTTTATTTGTAAGCCATTTCTGTAGGAGGATTCGTGAGTGGATTTTCTACTGATCTTTGAATAAGGAGTAGTAAAGATTTACATTGGAGTGGGCAGTTGTGTTTCAGATCACTGGGGACATGGTCCTCTGACAATGTGGCCATAAAGATGTGACCACATGGAACACTTGTTAAAAGTTAGGGAAATCCCCCCCCCCCCCCCCCCCCCCCCAAAGCAGCAAAGACCAACCAGATTTGTGTGGCAAAGAGGTCATGTCATGTCTGGATTCTATCCTTCCTACCAGTAATTTTGCACATGTTCCATGAGAAGTACCACCCAAACCACCCAACTAGATTAAGTGCAAGTGACTAACAAAGCCAGAGGACCCAACATAGTAACAATATTTGCTACAATAAAGTAAAAATATAGTCGACAATTGAACAGTGCCGTATTATACCCAGGGTTCCCGCGGTCATGAAAACCTGGAAAAGTAATGGAATTTCATCGATAAAACATCCAGGGCCTGGAGAAGTTTTGAAAATTCAGTGAAAAGTTGTGAGTCTGGAAATTTCATGAGGATGTTGTCACCCTTTATCAGAGCTGTTGTTTGCTATGTTTGCTTTGGCTCTTGTTGGATGTTCAGTTGAATATTTGCTGTGCGAGAGTCATCATAGAGAAGGGTCATGGAAATCCTTTATTTGGTCATGAAAAAGCATGGAAATTGATTGCCCAGAATCTGCAAGGGAACTGATACATTGATTGTAGACCTCAGACTGACAGAATGTTACCATGTTATTATCATTATTCATTCATTTTAGGGTGATTCTGGAGGAAAAGGTTCCTTCAAGAGAACCCACCCAATGTGCCCCACCGTCAGCCAGCCCACCGGTACCCCCTAGTCAGCAGCCCGTTAGGTCCAGCCACGACAGGGCATCAGCACTCCAGCCCCTCGTCAGTGAAGAAGACCCTACCTCTCTGCGAGGGGATCGCCCCATTCATCTGGGCGCAGCACCCCCCACAACTGGTCCTTGCCCCCAACCCCTCCCATAGCCAGGCAGCGTCCTATGGAGGGGCCGGTCAGGGCCCCACATTTTCATCCCCACAGCTGGGGATTATGGGGACCCAGCGAAGAATCCCCCCTAGGCAGGAAACGCGACCGACGGCTCACCGAAGCGGTCACGCGAGTGACCCCTCCTGCAAGCAAGCACAGGCATCTCCTGTGAAATCTGTTCCAGCGAGGTCAGGACCAACCAATCCTTTTGAAGAGGGTGGGGTGGGGACCCAATGTGAAAAAAGGTGCAGCCGGGGCGCAGCACAGTGCAGACGAGGATTCGTGAATCCCTTCTGCAGGAGGGGGGACTCTCTGTGAGCCCGCCGAACCCTTTAGATTGAACCCGAAGCCCTACAAATCATTTTGACGAAGAGGTGGAGGACAAAGACAAAAAAACACCCCATCCTGAACTAGTAGGCGAAAAAATGCTCGCCTCTGGGAGCTGGTAAAATATTGGGGGTGGACTTTTTGCTTTGCTTCGCCACATAGATAAAACTGATGGTGCTTGGATGAGCAGGACCCTCTCGGAAACCCACAGGGAATATATTTTTGAATAACTTGGCCCCCGACTAGGACGGTTGCCCTGTGGTGTTGGCTCCCTTACCTGCTGGTGAAGTCATCTGTATAGAAACGTGTCTACTTCTAGGGTTATATTCCCCTTGTAAAACAGGCAGTCAGTTATTCTAGAAGCATTCCCAGAGGAGAAAGTAAGACGAACCATTGTGTTTCTCCATCATTACTCGCCTGATTCCGAATGGTTTTTAGGATATTTGTTCTTGGTCGAGGGGTTTTTCATTTATCTCCTGTTCTGGGTTGTCAGTAATAAGTACATGATCCTCATTGTATTGGGTGATTGAGAACATTTATGGTCAGAGCAGGCACGAAATTACTTCTTGCTATATCCTTTTTTGATGCTAGATGAATAGGGCAGTATGATTATTATTGGGAGGTCTGTCACGCCTTCAAGGGATGTCTTCTAATAAGCTGGGTTATGGCCAAGATCTCCCTTTTTTAAAACAAAAAAAACCTTTGGGGGAATACATTGTCTGAAATATTAAACTTTAGTTAGTGTATAAACAAAATGCTATTAATTAAAGAATGCTTCCGATGAACTTGGAGGGGGGGGGGGGCTCTTGTTCTAGCCTGCATTTCACTCCACATTTTCATGGATCCCTCACCCCTCTGATGGAAGAGGTAAGGAGCATTGCTTGGAAAAGCCCTAGCTGCAGGGCTTATTATTCCTGACCAACCTCGGTCGATTCCACCTGCTGTGAATGTCATCGCCAGTGGCCAGTACTAGCTGCCTTAACAGCAGTTCCTTTCCATGTCCCTCTCGTGAATGTCACAGCCAGGGGGCCACACTGCCCTTACCGGCAGTTCCCTTCTCCCTGTCCGCTCTTGGTGAATGTCACATACACCAGGTGCCAGTAACGGTCCTTATAACGGCAGTTCCCTCCCGTGTCCCTCTCTTGTGGATGACACAAAGCCAGGTCCAGTGCTGCCTTAACGGCAGTTCCCTTCCCTGTCCCCTCGCTTGTGATGTCACGCCAGGGGCCAGTGCTGCCTAAACGCAGTTCCCTCCCTGTCCCTCTCTTGGAATGTCACACGCCCCCAGGGGCCATTGCTGCTTAAGGGCAGGTCCCTCCCTTCCCCTCTCTTGTGAATGTCACAGGCGGGGCCAGTGGTGCCCTTAATGGCATGTCCCTTCCCTGCCCTCTCTTGGGATGACACTCCAGGGGCCAGTGTCCTGGGTATTCCTTTCCCTCCTTGTGTTGACGCCCAGCAATGAAGGCAAACGGTACACATTTTTTCAAAGCCGACTCACTACCACTTATCCAGCCTCTCATGAAGGTTGGGAAAAGCGTCTCAGGTTTCCATTATTTGGAGGCTAGCACTAGGAGCAACAGCATATGATGCCAAGAGAAATAATTCCAGGAGAGGGTTTGTCCGCATCTTCAGTGGATGGTGAGCAATTGTCTCCAGACCTCGGGCTGAAAATAACAATTGCCACATTTGCCGAAGTACTAGCCAAGTTCTGGAGGCAATTTATTTATACAAGTTACTTAACATATTTCAGCCAAAATTGGGGGAAAACTGTCCTGAAATGGGATTTTGTTGATATTTGTGGGAAAGAGATTAATGATATCTGAACGTTGCCTGGCAAATATGTATGTAAATATATCACTTAAAATTAAATGATGGTGAAAACACTTCCGTGGTGTCTTCATTAACTCTTGAGCGTACAGAGGACCTTGTTACCCCAGTGAAAAATGGGGGGGTACAATGAGGCGGCAGGGCGCGTGTGAGGAAAGCAGGCCATCATTCAAGCATTCGTTCAGTTTGGAGGCAAATTTGAATACAACTATAGTGAGTAAATGACGAGTTATTGAGGTGGTTTGAATTACTCCAGATACCTAAACTTTTGCTCTTAGAGCAGATCAAGTGTCAGATCCTCAGGATGCCAGGAGAGTGCTCCAAAGGACAGATTTCTCAAGGCTGTCTGTTAGGGAGTGTCTATGCATCGAGAGACGGGGTGCTAAAGTAAATCGTAAAAAACTGAGGAGCAGCATGCCACATCTGTTCGGACGAGAATGGTTGGAAGAGTTAGAGGTGATGTTTCACTTTTTTGTAGAATTAGTGGGCGTGATTGTGTGAGGACACATACGGACGGAGGAGAAGATATCTGGGTTGAGATGCTGTGCAGATTGCTGGCAACAGGGCGGAGTTGTCCAGGTAGATTGCAATAATAATAACATCTGTTCTTATATAGTCGCTCCAAGGGCGAAGACTGCTCAACGCGTTCACAGGATATTAACCCTTATCTTGAAGACTGTGCACAATGTACCATCCAGCACGCACATCTTGCCTTGTCTCTCCCGACGCACCATTTCAGTACGTCATTCATGGTGCCCCGGGGGATCTCACAATATCAAGCTGCCACATACGGCACTCGATATCTTCACAAGTCACCTTGCAATTACCCACTGAACATGGGGGTGGCACAGGGCATTTCAGTAGATGTGCCCTTGTCCAGCAGTCACTGCAGGAAAGTCCCAAGGATGCCAAGAGCTTCCGAACTCGCAATCACAGTTTTGTAGCTGGAGCATCACCGACTGAGCTAATCGCACCTCAACAGGATGTAATCTCAGACATCTGTCTATTGGAGTAATAAGCCGTGTTTAACAGTAACAAGACGAAAAATACCGAGACAAATATAAATAATGAAGCTAAGAACAAGAAGAGCCATAGTCCCTCATGCTGTCCAATTTGTAGTCGGACTTTGGATAAGCTATTATGAGGCTGAAGGGTTGTGGCAGAGGGTTCTGACATTCGGTTCGGGTTCCATCATTCATGACGTTTTTCCCCCAATGATGGCAGTGTGTACAGCTGCAATATACCAAAATAGGGTAGGTGTAATAAGACTTGGGGGGTTGCTGGGTTTCGTTGGATATAATCTTTCCCTTCTTCAAGGTTTAAGCAAGTGATTGGATTCTGGAGTTAATAGTATCTCTCCAGATGGGAACGTGGGAAGTGGCAGTCCCGATCTGGTTAGTACCACACTTATGCGAGCACTACATCAACCAAGATGCGAAATTGTGCGGGGTGCTAATCCCACTATGGCCCTATTTGGCTTCATGAACCGGTAGAATTCAAATCAATACCAAGTCGAAAATGATCCTGACCATGACGATATCCTTGGTGACCTTTTCATGCAGGACCAGACATTTTTACCCCTGACTAGAAAACGAAGAGGCAAAGGATGACCTATAGCCATAGGTTTTGAAAAAACAGACGAACTTGAAATTCCAATAAGGTATGCAAATTCGACTGTCCAACTTCTTGTACATCCATACCAATAAGAACTTAAACATTAGCTCCTTTCGTGCTTCATCTTCGCCACCTATGGGGATGAGCCTTCTCTGTTCGCGTATCCAAGGATTTGGAACACATTGCCAGCTGCATCCGTAAGGCAGTGACTGTTGATCCCTTAGAAGATCACTGAAAACTTACTTGCTGCTCGAAGATGATGTATATAATTGTAAAGCGTTTGTGATCTTCTATGTAGGCGCTATAAATACAAATTATTATATATTATATGTTGCTAACAAGCACAAACAATAATTTACATAAACTGAGCTAATTACTGAATTGTTAGGATCAAGATCAAATATAAGCAGAAATAGTATCTGACCCCAATAACAGACAAGATGCCATTGAATAGGATGAGAATTTGGGCTGTTGGAAGGTCATCCGATGTTGAATGAGGTCATCATCTCCTAGAAAGGGTTTGAAGAAATCTTGACATGATATTTAGCGAGGACGGTTTAATACGAACCAGTGGACTGGGCTATGGCGACAACAGACCCCATTGCCCAGCACAGGCCCCCCACCCACCACCCCCCACCCCCCAAAAGCAATTTCTGGTTGCCACTTCTGACTAGACTTCTACTCTTTGGTCATGGAAGCAGATGCGTAGTCATCCTAGTAGACTGGCCTGTCAGGTTTTTAAACTAAAAAAACCAAGCAATAGCAGTGTTCCGGTCATCCACTCATGTAATTAGGACTGCACCGGTCAGGTTTTAAACTAAAAAAAACAGCAAGAGCAGTGCTGTCATCCACTCCTGTAAATCTAAAACATGACTGAAATCCACTACTTTTAGCCAGGGAAGCCAATAGGCTAATGGGTTCTGACTGATCCTACCCTGACATTTATAGCTAGCACTGTCCAAATAATGCTTAATATGTGGCACACATACCTAGTATGAGCCTAATTTGTGCAAGTTTGGTTAAAGCCTCATATTACGATTCAACGATTGACTATGTACTCCGTTAAGGAAAAGCTGCTACTAATTTCAGCTTGATCAGTCCAAACACCTGGACTGTGAACCCTATGACTTAGATTACCATTGACTGCCCAAAGAATTGGGGTCATTTTCGTCTTATGGGGCAAGGTAAAATACCAAGTATGAGTTCATCCATTCACGGTAGGATGAGTTATCATGCCATACAAGAATTTTTTACCAAAATATCAAATTTTTAGCTCAAAACCAGCTATGCTGGTTGAGCTATTGGAATCTGCATTTCACTATCCAGTGTGTCAAAAATTGCCTTTTTGGTCCCAAAACAGTCATTCTGCAATGGCACTGTTGACCAAAACTTGTGACACAGTTTCATGACTGTGGGACATGCTTGACCTTGTGACGGTCAAGGCATAGGCCATAACGGGGCAATATAGGCCATTCTGTGTAAAATTTCGAAAGGTACCTCCTACAAATTTTAGTGAAGTGCTGAGGTTCGGTCAAAATGATGTCTAAACAGCGTACCTTCGGGGTGTCAGGAATTTTTGGTCAGAGAAACCTACTGGGATGGGGGCCTTTCATGAAATTTCACACAATGCTACTTGAACTGATCCTCTTACCACCAGCTTCAATGACTTCTCAAATTTACATGTGATGGTCTTGGGGGAACGGCCATAGGGGTGTTGGAATTAGGGGGCCCAGGGACCATTATATGAAATACAGCAAAAATCTTGTAATCTACAAAGTTTGTTGCCACATGCTGAACCAAATCATTGACTTTTTTTTTTTATGCCTTGTGAAGTAGGTCAGAGGTCAATAGGCCATTGTGTGAGAGTGCCTCATTTTCAATTGGGCATTCTTCGCGGGATGTTGAAACCTGAGATGAGTAACAATGTCATAGTCAATGAACATTTTTGGCTATATGAAGTACATTGTCAAAGGTTGGTACAGGGACACAAAAAAGCCATTGCTGGGAACTGATCTTTGGCTCATGATCTTGAACATTTAACACATAATATTGTACAACTGTCCCTTGGTACATGGTGTGTGTGGTTTGAGCTACCAGCACCATTGGTGCTCTTGTTTATTTCTCATATTGAATCGCGATGAGCGACAATGATTCAACTTGATCAGACCAAGCATTTTTGACTTATGATCTTATAAGATTAATACTTGACCTCTCGACCTGCCCACAAAAATAATAGACCATGTAGAACATGGCGGGAAACCCCATACACCAAGTCTGCGCTTCCTCTATCCAAGGTGGTGTTACTAATGAACTAGGCGACATGTACATGAAACAGCCACACACATGACTGCATTGGATTCTTCTGAAACTCATCAAGCTTTGTTTATTAAATATCTATGTGAATTTGCGGTGATTTTGGGACTCAGTAAACAACATGTCTTGATATAGGCCTAAACAATAAGACAGTGGCCATTTCTACAATTGCTTGACTGAGTGGGTCACTAAGGTTCTGTCTAATCTTGATATGCATGCGTGCCATGCTCAGACCATTGAATTCGGAAGCCCTTCTGGTCTATGTTGTACTTGTCTCTCTGGGAAATATCGAAGAGAATCGCACCTATTGCGGCCAGGCGAGGGTTGCCAACTGGTGACTGCTCTGTCAGTCAGTTGCGCATCCTCACTATAGATACACGGAATAAGGCAATGACTCTTTGCCGGTACCTTAATGTATGTGGGGGTGGGGTAGCACACGCAGAGGTCAACTGCAAATTGCACCACCCCTCATTTGCCCCTGCTAAATTCCAGCAAGAGGGCAAAGGTCGATTCTTGGATGAATTTCATCGGTAGGACCCTACAGGATTTGAACCCCGATCTCAAGGGCCAACAATACCAAATGTGGTGTCGGACGTGAAGTGGCCTCAAGTGCCCTCAAGTCCCTCCACAAAGGCCAGACACTACTTACGCTAATCAAGGTAAATAATATTGTGATATGGTCACCATGAATTTGCTTCCAGGTTTGGAAGCGACCACAATGCTGCCAAGGGTATACCAACTCCGAACTTGTATTTGCAATGCCTGTGTAGGCATTAGTATGTCTCACACACTCTCTGCATCAGCAGTACACCATAACAAGTGATGTGATGCGTAGAGTACGTGATGGGGGCAGCAGCTTAATTTCCGGTTAATGGGTGACAACCCAGCAGGGGGGTACACAACGGTGTAAAAATGTCCCAGCTCCGCTACACTGACTGCGAAGCCCTGTCTCACCATGTGACAATTTTTCATGGTGACTTGCACCCACTATATTTCGTAGATGCAAAAAGTCTCCACCACACTGAGGAAGACACAAGCTGTCTACATATTTGGGACAACTCAAAGTCGCCAACACCTTGCCAACTATGCTACGAATCACGAACTTGCTTATATACTACTCACTGTCAAAGATCTCACCACATACCTACTAGGAAAGACCACAATCTGGTAATTTTTTCAGTTGAGTGCACAGCACAGCCTGAGAGGAGGGAGCATAACTACAGAGCAAGATCTCTTAAAGTTTGTGAAACATTCACAAGAGAGAGACCCAGCAAACAAGAAATCATACATTGTTATGACAACATAAGCTATGTGCATCTTGTATTGACATGATTATATTATTATTGACATGAAATACACAGAGAACAAAAAAAGTCATAAAGAATACAAACACTTATTGCACAACACACTATTGAATGTATTTTACACTGATACAACGGTTGCAGAAACCATATTACACCTGTATATCTGGCGTATATAAGTTTATTGTAAAAAATTTTCGGTGAGGGTGCTATACACAAATGGATAAATCTCGAAATGTACGAAGATAAGTGATAGAGAGCCTACACGCAACGATACACCTACATTGTTCACTGACAGTTCCTAAACCTCTGCACCACCCTACTTGTTTTCGGTGTGCAATGAAAAATGGCAGTTATTTGTGAGCAATTCTACTAAAACTTAACAAACTGCAAGATTTAATCTTCGAACTCACCTCCCAGTAAACATAATTATCAAAAGTTCAAATTCAAAATCACTCTCCACTTCAGAAGAAAAGTCTCGTACTAAAGGTGAGCAATCAATTACAACAACATGGCAAAAAATAGAAGGTTACGTCGCATTCTTGTAAGTCACGTAGGTCCCACGCACAATTCAGGTTGACGGTCTGGACCCTGGTTCACAGATGAGGCCGGCAATTTGGCGCCTTGTTTGTTATTTCCGCCCATATTCCCAAGATTGTAAAATATTCATTATATAAAATACAATGCTAACAACTACTAGGATAAAATACTTGAAGAATGCCAAAATAAATTAAGACCCCTATGGGTTGAACAATATTTTTTTTTTTACAATGCTGTTGAAGCGCGTGTTTAAGACCGGTTTGCACAGAACATTTTAGTGGGCGAGAAAGTGGACTAATTTGTTTTCAAGTATTACCTAATATTCATTGTATTCCAATTTGCAATGCGAAACAAAGCCAGAGTTTGCTAGGTGCGTGCTGCCACTCTGCTCTATGCAAACCAGCAATTTAATTTAGCTGATGGAGTTGCAAGGCCCAAAATTTGTCCTGATTTTCATTGCAGCTCTTGAGCCAATGTCAAACGTTTACAGGGAACTCATGTCAAATTCTGACCACCAAAATAGGTAATATTCTAAATCCTTTATCCAATGCTGAACAGTGCTCGTAACTACTGCTCTGTTATGCTGGATCCCCCCCCCACAAACATCCCCCCAACCTTCCCTCTCCCCACCCTTGAATGATATTTACACAGTACCACTGACTGTCAATGTGCAGCCGTTTATTTATAAAAGCCTCAGACTCAGTATTGACTACCCCATAGGTAGAAAATATTTTTGGTGAGCAGTGTTCAACATCATAAAATACAGCCATGTTTATCAAGTTGTAAAATGGGATATGATGCTTTTGCAGATTCTAAATGAGACCTATTTAGCTCTGTTTATGAAAAAGTCTTTAGTATGGAGTTCAATAATGTCAGCATTTCTTACATGCTGGCAGTCTATTCCAGATTTCAAGTTCAGTCCTATTCAGAAATTAATCCCCCCATTATCAAAAAAACCCAAAGGAAACCAGCATGATGAACAAATAACAAGAGATCTAAAGGAGTGATCGGGTTGAATAGATTTTGGGTACGCTATACGGCATAACAAACAATAACATAATGGACAAAACAAATAGGATGTGTTATTATCATTAGTATTACTCCAACATAAATACAAAAAGATAAAATAGCATTATGAGTTACTTCACTTTTTCAAAACAATCTCCTCCCCTCCCCCCATTTTTGAACCCTTGTCAAAGTAGAGGACAATGGATGTACTCATGTTACTCGTAAAAAAAAAAAAAATGCCATGCATTACAAAGGCCCGGGGATTTCCTACACAAATCCACGCTTGCACTAGCCATTATCACAGAGATTTGATGAACTTTAGGTTTTGTTGAAAGGAAGAATTATCGGTTCGACCATAATTAGATACAAAATTCAGCCAGTAGTAAAAAACGGCAAAGGTGTAAAACTAAAAATGTTTCAAAACTCACCATTTGGCCAAAAGGCTGCACCTTCTTCAATGATGGGATATCTTCACTTTATATGAATTAATATCTGCATGATCATTATAGCGCTTGACTACGTCATCACTGACGTGTACATTACTCTGCTTATTAGGAACCCAGTACGCACTCTGACAATCCCCAAGGGTATATAGCGAAGTAAATAACGAAACGGTGCTTGTACTCTGATTACGCACAGATCTCCATTTAGGCACATGGGGTGAGAAGGTAATGTGGTTTTGACCAGTGCCTTTGCTCAAGGACACATGTGAAAAGCCGATTGGGCTCTTGTGGGATTCAAGCTTCCAGCCTCCTGATCAACACCAGTCCAGTCTCTACCAACTGAGCTAAACCGATCTCCGATATGTGAGAACACTCGAGAGGTAAAAACAGAGGGGGTGGAGTGGGGAGGGGGTGGAGTGGGGAGGGGGGGGGTGGAGGGGATTACCACTCCAGAGTGCTATAGGCACCTCACCTGGTATCAAATATAAATCCAGGATAGCCAACTTGCTTACAACCATATCCGACTGACCGGCCCTGCCCCCCCCCCAGCCCCCATCACATGCTCTCAAGAGGAGGGTATATTGAGTTTCTGAGGTCTTTACACCATCTAACGCTGTGTTAATGTGTCTGTTACTACACATTGCAAATGTACCATAGTCACATTCTGGCAATCCACAGAGGGAGGTGGAAGGGGGGATGAGCGAGGCAATGGTTCCAATCGCTGTTTCACTTTCTTTCATGGTTGTGGAGGGGAAAACAATGAGATGATGATTAATTTTATGCAATCAATATACAGTCAGCTACAGTAGGCTAAATACAAATTGAACACTAAAATCTCTACATGAGCTGTCTCCTTTTTAAAAGCTAAAAAACTGTTGGGAAGATCGAAGTATATACAGCCCTGGAATTACAATGTTTACAATAGATCTGTGCTACACGAGCTTTGGATTATCTCATTATGTACAGGATCAAAACTTATGAAACCTGTTACACTGCTTCAGTGATGTGTCTGTTGAGTGTCCATCAAAGGGCAGACTCTCATCCATCACGGTATGTGGTTTTCCGCCTGCTTGATGTTCAAAGATGTTGTCTCCATGGAGGGACCACAGGAAATACACATTTCTTAACCACATTCAAAACAAATTACCAGGCCCGTTTGAACCCTCCTGGCTGCATTTGGAGAGGATGATCGATAGCAGGACTACTGCTGTTCAATTAGTGATTGGGAATTTGTTATGTGGCTCTCTTGAGGAGCTGATGGCCGAACATGAATCAGTCAGAACAATTGCAACTTTTTAAATACAATTGACATGTCTTACTGAAATGGGACATGATATCCTAGCAATCAGGATTCAGTGATGGACTGCGTGTTGAGGCAGGTGTATGTGCCATTAACTGTCATCAACCCTTTTCAAGGGTATTAATAGTGAGATCCAGGTGTTGGATGGCCCCTAGAATGGAGCCTCGTGGTACACATTCACTTCCATTTTCACCTTTTCCCACAAATGACACCAAGCACCTCTCTTGAACTTTATTATCACTATAATTGCTGCATAAAGAGACATTCAGACCTGCAGGTTTTTTGTGGCTCCAGATTAAAACACCATGATATTGAGCCATGGAGAAGAATGGCGAATGTCTGTTGCTTCCAAGAAGTTACTGCCCGGAACATTGAATGTGGGTACAAACGAAAGTGAAAAATATGAGTGAACAAACAAGATGCAAAATGTCTCTTCTTGCAAGTACACCTCTTACAAATGAAAGGGAACGAACATACTAATTTTAAAATCGTCTATTCCTATTACAAAGGTAAATCGATAATATTGTTCCCTCCGCAATATTGAGGGGACATTATACCCAAGGAGGGTCTTCTGCAGCCATATTTCCATGAAATCAGAGTGTAATTAACCGATGACTTTGACACCTAGTCTCAACTATTAAGGAGATGTATAGTAGTTGGCAGCATGTGCTCCCTTATTTGATATGCTCCGGACAGCCGAGTATGTGTACACCTGAGATATATCTACGGTTGTCTATAATTTGCCATGGACATCCACAATTTTTTTTCAGATTCTGCAGTTTTCTGGTTTCAACAAGACAGTAAAGTGTTCAACCAACATTGGCCTATCAAAACGTAAAGGGTAAAGGTTGATATTATTACATGAATATTGCATAGAAGCCTTGAGTCACATGTCCCCACAATACTGTGCTAGGCAAGGGCGAGGTAATTAACTGGGTATCATCAATTCACAAACATTTAAAAACATTCCACGGATATTGGCAAGAGCTTTTTTTTCTTTCCAAGAGCATTAAAAGAGAACATTTTTGAAATTTCAATGTGGCACAATATATGTCACTGTGTAATATTTCTGGAGTTTAAGAAATTGATTACTGTCGATTAATTCATTTTAAGACCTAATTTGGTGGCATCTCCCATTTATACTATACCCTACCATGCCAAACAGATATCAAATTGAATACATTCAGCCTTAGACTAACATCTCTACACCTTGATCAGGGTGTTACCGATGCAACGATCAGTACAGGCTAGGTCAGTACGATATGCCCCAGGTGGCAGTGCAAGAACGCCGCCGCCACCAACGACTAGGCTCGTGGGACGATCGTTCCCCCTGCTGAAGGGCAACGCAGGGAGGGAAGCTCACTCAGTCGTCTGTGTACATGCAAAACAGAAACAATGACACAAATAGTGAGAGGGGAGTGCGAAAATGTGTCTGGGGTAAATAAAAGAGAAGTGTTGAAAAAATGGGATGACAGGCTATCAACCAGAAAACAAAATCATAGTACGCTATTATCAGGAGGGAAACAATGGGGTGAAAATACTGGGTAAAACATTGCATAAAATTAGTTGCTCAGAAATATTAATTCTTGGTCAAAATAGCAGATTACACCGAGGGTTGATTTCTGAATTAGGATGATCCATTTTTTGACAGGGAACCAAAAGCCATGAGAAGTATTGAGTGGTACCATATACAGTTGCTAAACATTTGAATTCTTGGCTTAGATGAACAAGTTTCAATGACAAGTTGATAACAGGTGGAATAGCATTGAGATTTTTGCTATGTTTACATTTCTGGAAACGTCAATTTGATGCTGACATCCAGGCAAAGCCACAAGTTGGTTCATCTGACTCTAATAATGAAGCCCTCCTCCCCGAACGGAGAACAGACGTACAGACGTCCAGGCGAGTTCACAATAACTGTATAGTAGTAGCATATAGCAAGTTCAATTGACACTTCTCATGGCCTGAGGACAGTGTCTTTCATGCATCCAAATAGTTGGAACAGAGATTTTCAACTCTGACTTATTACAGCGAAGGAATGCAATGAAAACTAACATTTTACATGATGCCTGACCGTAGCTTGTTTTCTAGGGTTGGATTCTGTGAATAATTTTCAGCTTGTTAGAATCATTGTGGAGGCAAACTACAAAGTCAACATAACAAGCAAGCCTCATCAATACGACAAAACAAGAGGCAAATAACAACAGAACAAATTAGGATGGTGGAGATGAAATGATCAACTGATAGAGATTAATTACTCGGTGTTTAACCCATGTCACCGATGATGGTTGAATGGATGATGAATACACAGAGAGGGCGTCTGCATAAAAGACAGCCTGAAAATCCAAACAGTATATATGCCAATAATGTGTTACAAATCTACCCAAATAGGAAACAGAAGATATGCCATAGATGGAATATGAGGGAGCGTAGGTAACACCAGCAAATCACTACACAAACAAATGATATTTCACTACCTGGTCACATTTTCCCCACCCCATCATAACATACCTGTGAAAACCATTATCACCTAAATTATCCCTATCAACAATGTTTGCAAAAATCATCAGGCACAATGAACACCAATACATCTTATATTAAGTGTCCAGCAAATCACAGAGCAATCGACTTCAACTTCTCAACAGGGCCGTCAGTTCGCCTTTCTTCCCCCAGCCAAATTCCCTTGATATGGCAGAAACATGCCAAGACCACTAAAACAATTCACTCTATAGTATTTCAATGTAAGCATAACAGTCTGAACATTTGGCCAAATTTGGGAGGAAAACAGGGAAAATGATGGCAACCCCGCTTTGAGATAGCTAGAAGACAACATTGACCAAGCTGAAAACAAACATATTTTACAGCAGTGGTGCCTAACATTACAGTTCCAATTATCAAAATTGTTTTTTTCCATGAGAATCAACTCTCTTTATCATCCATGTGGGTTAATTATTTGCTTACTCATTGTAAATTATCTTCTGGCTGGAGGATAAACATTATTTAATTCCCGAGTAACTGTGGGGTTTTATTCATTGAAAAAAAACAGGATGAATGAAATATGTTTTTCTATAGCATGTGTTGAATTTCATGCACTTTAAGCTAAGTTATTTTTGAATAAGTATATATATGACTTTATCTTTATATTTCCATGCATTCAAGCAAAATATTTCAATATTTTTCACACAGACAGCAGAGAGCGATAGCTGAGACCAAAAAGAAAGAAATTCAAATCCGATGAGGGTATTAGCCGTTTTTCATTTAACTTCAATTTTTGCTTTGGCTTTGGGGGTGGGGGTTCACCAGAGGGGGGAGGGGATCACCAGGGGAGGGGGGGGGGGGGGAAAGGGACCCTCAGAGGGGGGAGGGGATCACCTGAGGTGGGAGGTGATCAGAGGGGGGAGGGGATCACCAGAGGGCCCTGGGGGCTGGAGTTATGACCCTCCAATTTCCATAGAGGCCTCCAATGATAACTTCCTTTGTCCACACCAACTCACTCCAAGAAGATGCCTAATACTACTCCAGACCCCCAACTCACTTTGATCCACCCTCCCCTCCAACTTTCAACAGGTAGTTGCCCCCTCAACATGATCAATAAATGATGAGCTGAGCTCAACTCAGCTTTGAGCCTTCAGGGTTATACGATCCTCCAAATATTCTCCCCAGTACCAAATCTTAATTTCCATCGAGATTACGCCACATGGGCCAGTCCTAATGTAGATGTGATATATAGAGAAAATACAACAGAATGAAGCCCGAAACACCAGTGTATAATAAGCAACACAGCATACAGCAGCAACACGCAATATACGCCTGCAAGTAATTAATGAAAGAAAAAAGACAAAAACACCTCTAAAGAATAATACAGATGAAACGGAAGAACCCGAAACCAAAATTATGACACCAGCACTTCTGAGCGAGACAGCAAAATATTTATCAGCGTGATTTAACTTGATAACATTCCATACAATATATCAGAACACATTTTGTGATACGCAAATTAGATATGTGAGAGACCCTCTACCTTCCATGCATAATTTGGATAGTATAGTAGCTATGAGCTATAGATACATGGGTAGTGTAGATCAGAAGTCTGCTGTGAATATATTAGAATTACTGACATACGTAGGATGGGGAGTTGTAAGATATGGATTAAGATATGTGCACTTGACAGGTATGACAGAGATCTCATACGGGGAAGGGTCTACATAACATTACCCTCTCGATGATACTAAAGTATGGATGGGCGATATTAGTTCTATTCGTTACAAGATGGACATTACCCACTGTTGAATTCAATTTGACGGAGCATAGTTGAAGCGACAAACTACAATCAGCATTAATTAATTAGCTAATTACTTACATTCTTGACCTCACAGACCGATTTGATTTCACTTAGACAACCTACAGGGTTGGCTAGGCAGCACCGACCACGTTTTTGCTGAGTTGTGGAGCACAGATTAATTTTGTTCTATTACTCCATGCTTACAAAATTAAAGGAATGAACAATAATGGTTGCAATAGAGTCAGCGCACCTGTTACCACCCTCTCCTCCCATCATCTCAAAATGTTCAGAATTTTATTCTAGTCTAACCTGGGATTCTTCAAGAGTATTATAAGCGAACAGTTGTCAAGGAGCCACCCAAATTAACACCATAAGAAGCATTGCATATATATCCTGTACATATATTCTCACAGGGAGAGACTGAGCACTAAGTAGAGAATGATTTGGAGTTTACATCTCATCAGCGTCTGGAAGCAGGGCAACAAAAACAATTGTTTGAAGTCATTGGAAGTGGAAACTCACATTTTCAGATTGCATCAGATTGCTTCAAAACTAGTCGATTGTGTTCGATAACCCCAAATCTTGAATTATGAGTTCTAAACTCCTTTCGTTTTGTGGGGAACCAAATTAGTTTACACAGTGATTGCTGATTTTTTTCACTCCTTCATAAGTAAAAAGTGCAAGTTTTCTCTTCCACTATGAAATCAATTAATGCTAGCACATATATATGTTCCTACAATTGTGTGAATCCACATTCACATCAGGTTCACCGTGCTCATGTAACAGAGATTTATGAAAGTCAACTCTGCTTCGACTTGGTATTGAGCAGTTTCTTTCTCCCCCCTGTTATTTCATGAGACATTGCATAATAGTAGGTTTGTGTCATTTCCACAACCTCATCAACTGAAAGTCAGGGTGGGCGATGGATTTTTTGATTTTTTTTTCCTCATACTAATTCAAAGGAATCACAATCTTCAAAGTCATGTTTTGCACTTCAACTTAACCCTTTGGTAATATCAAGACACATGTAGTTGCCGGTAGTTAGAATATGTTCCGGGTTAGGGTATAATGACAATGACGGAGACTTCTATGTCTAGGAAGCGTTAGTACCAAACACCACCTCAACCCGAAAGTGGAAAAAGGGGCTGATGACAGAGCGGGATGAAGCGACAGTGGGTCGGAAAAATGAATGGCTGGTGCGTTAGTAAGCAGCATCTAGTTGAGTGTGGGAGACAGCAATCGTGAGGCTTGACTGGACTGCTGGCACGGGATTACCTTCGTCCATGAACTTGATGTCGTCGAGGCCGCCGCCGCCACTCTGTAGGGACACCTGGAGTGGAAGGAGGAGGGGGGGGGGGAGGTAATAGGAGGGAAAGAAAAGAGTCGAAAGCTGAGCAGAAGGTTAAAAGCAAGCAATGATTTATGGCAAGTTCTACCTGGTCAGAATGTTCTTGTTCTATGCAGAGCAGGAAACAATCACATGAAATGTATCCCGCTAAATGACATGTCAGACATTGGCATATTTTGGTGTTTTATGAGACCACAACTGTTCGGTTGAATCTGGCCAGGTGAACTTAGATCTTTGTAGAACTTTGCGCAACCTTGTGGACCTACGACAGAGAAGTACAAAAATATGCTGGCATTCAGCCATGAAATCATTGGATAGATTGCTTCTTCCTACAACCTCTGCTAAAGGAACTCAGCCGACAAAATTGCCTTTTCTCTGTTTTGTGGGTGCATTCAACTCTACAGGGAAAGGGGGCAAGAATTGCACACTCCTAATTGTGGCCCACTGAGACCTTGCATTATTCAGCATGGGCTGACAGGCACCCCTCTCCAAGCGTGACGTCACCAACATGCTCACGCAGGACATGGCTGCCCGATGAACACGGTAGCCTACCGGCAGTTTCTAGCTGCACGTGGGCGAGGCAGGTATTTTTGGGGCTCCCAACGTTAGGTTAAAGGTAACAATCACCTACTGTCGACTGCACTGTATCCCCTAATGAAAAAGTTGGGAAATTGAAGGGTGCCGTCGGCCCAGAGAACACCAAAAGGTTGTTTGAGATGTGAAACAAGTATACCACTCATGCCTCTAAAAAGCTAAATAGCGGAATTGAATCATACCTCTCTTTTGAGAAGCAAAGGGAAGACTGCCAGGGTTGATGCTACACTGTTGTGACGGAGTATGGGAGCATGCTCTGCAAGGATACCCTACTGACAGGACACAGAACAAAAACTCATTACCCAGCTACGCCAATACTGAAGTGAAAATCTTGTGGGAGGATTGTGAGGCTGCATCAACTATCAGATACTGAAGAATGGTTAATGAGTCTATCATTGAAGCCCTCTCCACTCTAACAAATTAGCGAAAAAAAAGTTGAACTGGATCCAGTTTAGTGACACCCCAGGGTTTCGGGAACTGGACTACTCTCACCAATCTTTCCCGGGCCAGAGACCATCCTCAATGCAATACATTTACTTCAATTGGCTCTATTCGTGCCCTGAAGGCCCTACAAAGCTGTGGAGGAAAATGAAAAAAGAGAAAAGTCCACACGAAACTTGTGAGTTGCCGGTGGTGACAGCATTGTCTCCCTTCACCTCGTATGCGGCTTCCTTCTCCAGTTATGATTGAGCCTGTGAGGGCGTCGTCTTCAAGTCCTCATCTGAAAAAGATCAAGGAAAACGGGGGGGGGTGTGACTGAGAAGAGGACGTGAGAAAACGTTGATTAGAGATATGCAGCACGCTTACTCTCGATGACAAAGGGGAAACAAAACCCTGATGATGTTACATTTTCTTTTACAGGTTGAAGAAACATAGGACTGAGGTGGGACTGGACGGTAGGTATTGTTTACAGCAGCAATGCCACAGTTGGGGGGGACAAACCACAGAAACGGTTACGACCCAACAAGGACAGATACTTATGAAAACCCTGTTACAAAATTATTAAGGAAGTTAAAGTTGGTGAAACACAACATGAATATTTCAAATGGACCAGCTCATAAAGTTAGGTCTCCCCCTCAGAAGCCTTCAAACAATTAGAATGATCTGGAAAAATTCTTACAGGATCGTGCAAACGATACCGGGAGAAGAAATCAGATTGTGAATGTGTGCACACTCCCTACGATCACTCTCTCAATATCAAGGCATAAAAAGACGATGCCAGAGGTGGTGTCTCGATCGAGTGTCTAGTGCATAATCGGAACTAAAGATGGACTCAACCTATAGAGTATCAAGTTAAAACAGATGAATTTAGACAAATTGGCAACATATGCCAAATTAGTTCACATGAAATGACCTTCAGTGACCTTAGACCTTACTGTAAATTCACAAGAGACTGAAGGAGACATATCCACTGAGTCATTGAAATTTGCATAAAACTATGCAAGTGGCCATGTTAATTTACATATTACAATACCCAAAGTCATCAAATCAGTTCATACGCACTTCAATAATTATCATACCAACTAAATCTGCAGTAATGATGCATTTACGGATCATTAACATAATTCCAATTAATATGCAAGATCATGCAATTAGCTTATGGTAGTTTGGGCGGACAATTGATAGCATTAGGAAAACACTTTATGGCACCTCCCACAAAATTCCAGCATGACAGCATTCACAAGTATTGAGGGCATCACAGTTCAGGAGATACACATGAGCATACAGAGAGGAAAATAAATGGACCGACAGGTGACGGACAGACAGACAGACAGACAGAAAACACACACACACAAACACACACAGCAAAGTGACCACTGTGACTTCCTGCCAGTCAGAGAGAATAATGGGAGCATCAAAATGTTTAAGCCAAGTTGACGCTTGTGAACAGAAATGTTCGGAGGATTCCAGAAAGGTTACTGCCATGGGGGGGGGGGGGGGTTTCGAGAAGGGAGAGTGGTCTTATTATTTTCCTACAATTAAAGATATAGCTGGTGTTAGTAGTGAAGTGTGGCATTTCCACATATACGTCAACTGCTTATATAATTATTAACAAGCTTCTCTGGCTACATGGACCCTCATTGTCTCACCCAGAACCCTGCAGATCCCTTTGCCCTTACAGACCTCTCAATTTAAAAAAAATCAGAGACCCCCCATGTTTTGAATATTCAGCTCTGGTGATGAATGGCGGGACTCGCAACAACTTGTGAAATGAGTGATGTTGAGATTGCCATCTGCAGTCATGGATGCAAAATTGTTTTTTTTCTCTCTCTTTTTATAAAGTTGAACAAGATATTGAGACAGTGAGATTGCTTATATAGTGGCGCACGTAGAAAAATTGTTGATGGGTGTAAGTGCCGGGATAAAACCAGAAGAATTTCTGTTTCACACAAAACTAATCAATGCCCTTATGTCAATATGGAAATGCAATCTTTTCAGGCATAATGTCAAGGATCTATGTGCTGTTAAAAGGAGGGATAGAAACAGGGAGAAGGCACACGTTTTCATGTTTCCAATGGCAACTAGTCAATGGATGCTACAAATACTGTGATAGCGAAGTGTGTCAATTACTTGGATTAGCGGACCTCAGGATTCTTTCAAGTGAAAAAGCGGGCCCTGAACTCACAACAGTTAACATGTGAGCTAAATCCCTATCTACGGTATCAGCTAAAGACCAGCAGTATCAGGAGTGAAGGGGGAAAAGAAAAGGCAGGGGAAGAAGGCTATGAGTAAGAAGGACAATGGTTCTACAAACCAAATTCTTACAAATTGACAACAAAAAAAACAATCCGAACCGAACTTGGAGATTCAAGCATTGCTGCCATATCATAGTTATTTGGAATTGTGAAAGGAGAGTGAGGGATCATCTGGCAGAATGTGGGAGTTCTTAACACCACTATGTACCATAGCAACCGTTCCTATCGCAACCAGCAACAGTGAGTTGAAATGGCAAACGATACAATATCTAATCCGGAATGAGATCTCATCATAGACATCTAGTTTTTCTATGCACAACAAACAACGTGGAAGGTTCCTTTCGGATCATCTGAGGCCCCAAATTTCTTGTTCTCTCTGGGCAGACTGCTCGGTTGCCCTGCTCCGAGCGTGAATCAGTCTCCTCAAATTTGAACGGAATTTACGCATGTGGGGTTTTTGATTCATCGAACACGTCGGACAGAGGGTATTCGATAGGATCTGGGGTACAGGCTGGGCAAAATCCCGTACTCAATGATGGTATTGCCACAATCTGTCAATCAGGTTTAAGGCTGATTTTTTGTTACAATTCCTTTTTGTCTCAGAAGTGTTTAGAAAGCGATGCTAACAATAGATAAATGGATTTCCTAATGCTGTGGATGAACATGCGCTCAGGGACCCTTGATATTATTATGTCACTGTATGTGGACTGGTTCTGTATCAAAATTAGGAAAGAAGGTTAATAATTAGTAATTAGCTATAGCTGATTAATTTCACACAACAGTCATGGAGGTGATATAAAGTTTTCTGCTATGGCATTGGAGAGAATCTGGTTGTGCCCATATAGCAAGCTGCAATAATCCTCGAATGGGGGTGACTTCTCTACCTGATGCAGTTCAAGAGAAAGAGGCTGTTGAAAGGGTTATAAAGCAAGAGTTTGAAGACCCCATACTAACCGTGCCTCCCTCTGGCAGCCTCTCATTTGCATCCCGGGTCTTTGTTCCAGAGGGGAGAGTGGGCCAGTCGGGCGGCAGCCGTTAGTGTCACCCTCCTAGGGCGTGGTGGCTGTGGCAGGGGGGATAGGACTGGAAAGGCAAGGTACAGAAAAGACAGGTGGTCTAAAAAACTACGAAAAAACTAGAACTATGAATAACAGAAGGTTAGGACATGGGGAAAAGCTTTGCAGTGGGTTTTTTTTGGCGACTGGGGAAGAACATGCAAACAGGCGGATGGTTTCAGTTATAGAAAGGAAACGGTTTCGTACTCTAGGAAAAGGCAGAAATTGGAGAAGTATTTAGTAATATACTTGGGCACATTCAGGACTGAATGGAAAGAACAGATCCTTTTTATGGGAATACTTGCCGAAGATGATTAGATGATCAAAATTACACAAATGCCCAGGAAATGGGACAGACCTAGATACTGCCCTCTATGTCAGTCAGGTCAGGTACACATACAGTCAATGCCTCAGTAGTACCTTAATGTGGGAGGTGTGGTGTTATCACATGTAGACATACCAATTGCCTAACCATTGTTTTCCTCTGGGTCCACTCCTTCAATCCGAGCTCTGAAGACAATGCAACAGTACCATGTTGGAGTCTCTGGTGTGACTTGATCAGGAATTTGATCCTGAATTCCCAAGTGGGAAGCGGAAGTCTCTGCAACTGTACGGGCTGCTAGGCCTAACAACAATCTGGCAAATATCAAGTGTCACATACATGGTGCCTTTAGGTATGGTGTTGGAACGCCCCCTCTCCCTCCTCCATCCCCTTCTACAGGTAGATTTTGTATCCTATGAGGGTGATGGGTAACAGCAGTTTTCCCGTCAGTTTCTTTTCTCAGTACAGTCTCCCCATATGTTTCACAGCACAGTCACTCCAGACATTTCCCAGCAGTCTCCCCATATGTTTCACAGCACAGTCTCCCCATATGTTTCACAGCACAGTCACTCCAGACATTCCCTAGCACAGTCTCCCCATAGTTCACAGCACAGTCACTCAGACATTTCCCAGCAGTCTCCCCATATGTTTCACAGCACAGTCACTCCAGACATTCCCTAGCACAGTCTCCCCATATGTTCACAGCACAGTCACTCCAGACATTCCCTAGCACAGTCTCCCCATATGTTTCATAGCACAGTCACTCCAGACATTCCCAAGCACAGTCACTCCAGACATTTCCCAGCACAGTCTCCCCATATGTTTCACAGCACAGTCACTCCAGACATTCCCAAGCACAGTCTCCCCATATGTTTCATAGCACAGTCACTCCAGACATTCCCTAGCACAGTCTCCCCATATGTTTCACAGCACAGTCACTCCAGACATTCCCTAGCACAGTCTCCCCATATGTTTCATAGCACAGTCACTCCAGACATTTCCCAGCACAGTCTCCCCATGTTTCATAGAACAGTCAATCCAGACATTTCTCAGCACAGTCTCCCCATATGTTTCATAGCACAGTCACTCCAGACATTCTCAGAACAGTCCCGCCAAATGTTTCACAGCACGTCACTCCAGACATTTCACAGCGCAGTCACTCCAGAATTCCCAGCACAGTCTCCCCATATGTTTCACAGCACAGGCAATCCAGACATTTCTCAGCACAGTCTCCCCATGTTTCATAGCAGTCACCCCAGACATTTCTCAGCACAGTCTCCCCATATGTTTCACAGCACAGTCTCCCCATATGTTTCACAGCCACAGTCACTCCAGACATTTCCCAGCACAGTCTCCCCATATGTTTCACAGCACAGGCACTCCAGACATTTCCCAGCACAGTCTCCCCATATGTTCACAGCACAGTCACTCCAGACATTCCCAGCACAGTCTCCCCATATGTTTCAAAGCACACTCACTCCAGACATTTCCCAGCACAGTCACTCCAGACATTTCCCAGCAGTCTCCCCATATGTTTCATAGCACAGTCACTCCAGACATTCCCTAGCACAGTCTCCCCATATGTTTCACAGCACAGTCTCCCCATATGATTCATAGCAGAGTCTCCCCCATATGACTCCCAGTAGTCTCTGCATAATTCCCACCCAGCATAGTCTCCCCCATATGTCTCCAAGCACAGTCAATCATATATCTCCCAACAGTCTTTCCTTGTTTCCCAGCAGTCAACGTGGCAAACGCTGTAGATTGGACAATCGTAATTATTTCTTTTTCGCAGAGAGTTATAAATGAGGGACTAGCGCTTCATGAAGATTTTGTTTTGTCTATTGTGTGAATGCATTCAAGTACAATCTTGATTCATTTTCAAGAATTGTGGGCACATTCTTTGAGCATCTGGGTATTCTTCTTTTTGGGTAGGATGGTCGGCTCAGGGTCTGTCATGGGGATGTTGTCCTTTTCGACCCTTTCATCTCAAACATAAAAAACCGAACCTTAGCATTCACAAGATGTTCAAACAGCATCAGCAGACAGTTAGATTTTCAAGATCTTTTTCCTGTACAATTTCTACCTCTTTGTTTACACTTGCCGAATACACAGAGCCCTCCTCCTTCGAGGTAAAGGGCCTGGGTTTTATCCATTGCTAATGTTGATACCACACAAGCCACAGTATGTTCCATTTTGTCATTTTTGGTGCAATGATATGGATTCAAACTGGGCTTCCTTCATTCGAAGAGGAATCATCGGTCTGGCAGAGCCTCGACCAGCAAACTCAACGGAGACGTTAGCATGGAATCACAATGGAAAACCCGTCTCAACACATTTTCTACATCTTATAACAGTACATAGTCACTATAGTAACTCATTATAATAATTTCAAGACACAGTGAGACGGTTTTCATTGTGACGCCATACAAACAGAAGCATCCATTCTTTGCCAGGAGCTGTGAGACAACATTGCCGCTTTACTTTATTCCTCTCTCACTCTCAAGATTCATCAAGCCTATGGTATGGACAAGACCATATCAAAGTGGAAACACTTGAAAAGTTACAGTCTCATTACAGTAGGGACCACTCTTGATGAAGAGTAATGATCGAAACCTGGGAGGGAAGCACACCCACCAATCGAAGCGCTTCCTACGGCCAGGACCTATTCTATCTAACCCCTTTCCCTTCACCAGGGTCGCCAGGTTCGCTTATAGCTTTGATAAAGAGTTGCATTTAACATAACTCCTGCTAACCCAAGTACTGAGCTACAGAACAACGCATAATGTACTGAAAGATGCCAAGGCAAACAAATTAGGATGAGCGATATTAGTAGCCGTTGTATCCCTCTAGGACCTATCAGAAGAGTGGAACTTACTCCCTTCTGACTGTATTGTGAAAAGTACTCTATTGAGTCAAGTCGGTCATTTTGGCCGCTTTTGGTCGACTTGCAGAAGATGAGTATGATATCGGAGGCACATTTCAAGATTTATTTAGCCATCTTATACATTAGACATGTGAAGTAATAAACCAACATCTGGAGGCGTTTACACAGTATGAAGCGGAGGGACCTAACTGATAAAGTAGAACGGGAGCAGCAGAAGCAATTTGAACAAAATGTCCAAACAGTTAAATGCATATTCTGCAATGAAATAATATGCAGCAAAGTAGAATACAAACTGGAACGGCAATATCTTCTAGCAACAACTGGCAACTGGCAAATAACAATTTGTTATTGTATTGACGTATCATAGAGATGATATACCACATTTTCGTCATTGCCTCATACAATTTTTGACGTCGCTTTTCATTAATTGCTACCACAATATATCGCCGCTTCAACTGAAAAAATTGATCAAAGTCTAGTTTGGGGGCAAGCAAAAAAAAATCTTACTCCTCAAATATATATTTGTAATAATATTTAGGATTAACAGGCAGCTTCTGTAGTTTTTTATGCAGCTGTTAGGAAATGCCTACACTTCTTGGGGGATCACGGCAGGGTATTGGATATTATCTGTGTTCATGCAAAGGAAAATTGAACTATGAAACAAGCGAAACTTCTCACAAACATTTCTGCCGCTTGTATAGCAAGAGTATAATTATGACAAGGAGGGGTAGAGCTAGTGGCTGTAGCCTGTGGGTCACAACCCCAGAGTGTTAAGGGCCGGTCACACAATAACGATTTTCTATCGTTCTGCTACCCAATCTTTTTAGATTTCAGGCTGAACCAGGAAGGAGAGGGTCTGTGTGGGAACAATTGTCATGAATACTAGTATCACAATACCTTCTCAAGATCGAAAGTGTTCGAAAAAAAACCTCATTCCTAAATGACGTCATATCGAAAAATGGTAAGAGTCGTATGATAAATCGTTGAGCTCAACGAAAATAGGAAATATGTGATTATCAAAACGCCGGGAAGGGCTTTTCCACATTGGAATGGTTTGGCAACAAATAGTGAATCAGGATCGATCATTGCAGGGTGTTCTAGCCTTCATATTAATAGGCCCGGTATTAATCGGCATGAACCAATAATATCGGATCGTTGCACGACACGATATCGTTATAGTGGGACCGGCCCTTTAAGCTGAAGTGATGGGGAGGGGGATATAACAGAACAGGTTGTATATAACTTTCTGTTAATAATGAGAATAAAACAATCCTCACAATAACAGGTGGTTAATCAATACAATATAAACACTGCACCTCTCTCAAGATGTTACAACTTCTGGTTGTTCTAATTCTTGGACAATATGTTCGCCTCAATGCTTGTAACTATTCAATGGTTAACATGGTGAGTGGGGGGGGGGGGGAAAAGAGGGAAGAGAAAGGAAGGGGGGGGGGGGGGGGGGGGGGGGGGGGGGGGGGGGGGGGGGGGGGGGGGGGGGGAGGGAGGGGGGGGGAGGTTTCGTACTGGGTATAATATGATTAATATTTGGCTGTTATACTGAACAAAGAACAAGTTGGAGGCAGGAGTTTTCAAACATGGGTGGCTCTTCTTACCAGTCTGGGTTAAACAAAAGTATGAGCTCTATTCGTTGAGACAAACGGAAGAAATGAGAAAAGCGTTAATGACGTTCTATCTATCCTACGGAAAAATGGGTGCATCATTAGATGGCCCGATCATTTGTACACCCGCCCCCGTACTTATCAACACAAATTCCACAGCCCAAGTGTAAAGCGAACTCCGAGGACCAAAATCATGATTACCCTCAGTCCCCCTGTCATTGGTCTCACTGTTTCTGTTCTTCGTGTTTCATTTTTACTTCAGTAAGCAAAGGTGCACTGTCTCTTAGAGAATAGCTGTCTTTATACACCCCAAACTTCACTTCCAAATTGGGACAATACCATTTGATGCTGAGTGCACAATAAAATGGCCGGTTGTAAACTGAGATGGATGATAGGGTTATTTCTGGGGGGAAAAGTTCCAATCTAATCTAAGTAATCTAATGTGTTCTAACTATTTTTACGATTTTAAATCTCTACGAAACATTACCAACAGTACACATTCAGAAGCGACACTTTATAATTCAAGCTGTGGTATTATGACTCTAGGAATCTCCCGTCATAATCAGGACCCTGTACTACAGTCACGTTTGCTTCCATGTCCCGCCAGGAGATTGGAACAAAGCTGCACGTAATGCCGTGTGATGGCGCTGAGGACTTGTCAATTTGATTGGGGCTCTGCAGCACAAGCCCCCCCCCCCCTTCCCCATACCACCCCCCCTCCATTTCGATGTTGAAAAATGATCTTAGAACAGAAGACACTGAATAAAATTCACATTGAATAGGCCATGAGGGTTTTCAATTTTGCAATAAGGTTCAGTTCATTCCAAGTACTTTTGAGTGGGATGTAAGTGCCAAACCATTACACCAAGCACATATGAAAGTAAGTGAGGGTTATTAGTACTTACAATTACAGAGAAGCAGCACTGGATTGATTAGAGTACCATAAGATGAGGAGTACCACCCCATCCCCCCACCATGATCAATCATTGGTATAGTAGCACAGTACACAGAGTATCGCGGTGGGGGGTGGCGGGTTAGAGGGTTCGAGTCGGACCGTCGAGTCATACCAAAGACTTGGGAAATGGTACCTGTTTGTCTTCCTAACGGGTGCTCAGCAGAGGGATGAGTTCCAGGCAAACGAGGGGTGGTTTGCCATCCATGTGTGATAACCACCACAAAATGAGGTGTACGCCAACGAGGCATTTGCCTTTATTCGCGTACGTTTGGAACTCTCAGCTGACATAAGGTACAATACCAGGTTTGTTGCGCCCCCTGTAGGGCCTGAATAGGTTGCATCCTATTCTTCGGCGAGACATCGTAAAACAATTTGAGTGTCCAAATTCGCCACAAGCTGGTAAATACAATAAGGTATACACAAGCTGATGGTTTAAATCAATCGGTAGGTGATGAATTCAAGTACCCCCCTCTCCGCCACCAACCCCATTTTGAGGAATCGGGAGATCATCAGGGACACTTGTCCATCAGGGACAGCACACTGTAATTGGGGACTGTCCAATCGGTGACCTCTGGTCTCTGATTTGAGGGGACAGTTTCCAATCACAGTGTGCTCTTTCCATAGCACTGTTTCAATTTTCTCTCCAAGGAGCCAAAGGACTTACCGTATTCAATCTCGCCTTTTGAGAAATGGGGCACCTAAATCAAGATATACGTGGAATTCCATCTCATGAAATAACTGATGGGACCACTGCCTAATAATTTTTTTCAATACTCAGTTCCTTATAATAATTTTTTTTTAAACTTGGAAATTGTGAAACCGGGGGGAAAATCAATCAGAATTGGTCAAAAATAACAGGCACACAACACCCGTAAAAATTCAGTATCTCTTTGCAGTTTCAGGAGGTTCATTTCCAGCTCATGAGGTTACAGCCAATTCTGCAGACTGATAGAAACCTTCACGAGAAAGGCAGAAGGGGAAGCATGGGTGTCAAAGGGTGGGGGGGGGGCAATGGGGTGCAGGGGATTGCTCATACCTTGGCAGGGGGGTCCAGCCCCAGTATCTTTCTCCTCCTCTCGTAACGGCGGTGAGTTCGTCTGAGCTGTTGTCCTCTGGCGGTTGGTTCAGGAATCTTCCTTTGTCCGCTTGACCTCAGACGTTGTGACGATGGTCACTTTCTTCGTAGAGGCTGGAACGCAAAATGACGAAAAAATTTCAGTGATACAGTCGATTGAGGTTGGGATATTTGTTTGTATGAACACTTATCTTGCCTTCGATACCTCGTGGAGTTCTCACAGATTGGATAGATAGGCTTACTAGTTTATATTACCCAGGTGGCACCAAGCACTTGATATACGGTTAACATAATGCTTTATACAAGGAACATATTGCTTTCGAGGGGTGAGTTGCAAATGTGGGTAATGTGCCACTCTTTTTCTCCCTAAAGTTGTTGGCACAATCACCAGATTTGGATACAGACTGAGCATATTTTACAAATGATCGCCTTGAAGACTCAACTGGACTTGGACAAAGAGTGAACCTACCCGGCAACCCAGGTTTTTGCAGAGCTTCGGACAACTGGAAAATAGATCGGGGGGGGGGGGGCGGGGGGGGGGGGAAGAGGAGGACCATTATTTTCTCCCAACATAGAGAAACTGGAAGCATTGAAGTGTTATGAGCCGAGAGGACACCTGGAAACATGGTATAACAGAACCCGCCCATTATTCTTTTCCATTCCGTGATGATGATTTTGCGCGATAGGTATGTTTGTAATCCGCCAAAATCAGTAAACTGTGAAGCCAAAAGTTGAGATGGGGGAATTTCGGGAAAACAGCTTAATTCTGTATAATAAAGGAGGTTGTTCCACAACTCACGTGCTTTTGCGTGGAGGGAGCTGCTCATCGATCTGTCCTCGAACCTCTTCCACGTGTCCTTGAAGCCGAGGGCCTCTGGTTCTCCCTTCTCGGTCCTATCATGGGGAGGCTGCCGGGGCAAAGAATATATAATGTACCCATCTTTATATGAAGGTAGAACTCATGTTTCCTTTGATTACATCATGACATAGCTTAAGTGTAAACACAGTTTCATTATATCATGGTGTAATGACTCTAGGCTAATGTCCAGTTCGTAACACCCCGAGGGTGTGGATATGGAAGTCGAAATGCAACAGGGGTCTCAGGACACGGGTTTGAGGGCGTATTTCACGAGCACTAGGGCAGACAAAACAAGTTATCAATGATGAGAGTAATTATGAACTGATAAAAAACAAAAACACGTAAGGGCACAATGAAATAATGAATTTGTCCACCATGCGGTGGATATGCACAATTTCCACAGCAATGGTGTATGACAATTTATGGTTTGGTTGATCAGATGAATCACTTACCTGCAAGATTTCATCAGTACATGAGGGCTATATGAACACAACACCTGAGATTAATGTACAGTTAAGTGTTTGAATGTCCATACAGGGGACAACAATGAGGAGGCTGACATGTAAGGAAAAACAAAACCTGTGAATATATTTTTTACATTAATATATTAGTATTCTGTGATTACAAAGTGAAAACGTTTAGTGCACCATGGCATCGAAGTTAATGTGGTAAATGGCAAGACTATGGCGGTTAAAAAGGGTAGTGGACATAAACAGGACGACAAAAAGTACAATCAACACGTGAACAGGACTCCTAGTACCTTATTCCATTTGGTACATACACTGACCCACCCCCAATACCCTGCCTGGGGCATGGTCAGCAAATGTGGGTCATTGTCAACTCTAAGTGACTTCAGTCACAGAGCTGACTCCGGGGTGTGTCAGTTCAATGACCAATTGCAAAATACATGGAGGGTATTCTCGAGCAACTCCATTGGAAATTGCTGCGCACAGTATCCACATCGATATGACATGTTTCAACACGCATCTAGGGTGGTGTTACTCCAAACAACAGAGCGTTCGGATGAAGCCGAACAGCCCTATAGATTACTGTGAGGCACTTCCAAATTTTATCCAAATAAATTTTGTGCTTGAGTTCACAGAGAGCAAGATCATTATAATGTCTTCATCTTCAGCATATGTCAATCACGTGATAATGGTATTCCGTTATGAAAGCAGTGTCAAAACATTCCTTTTCCCTGTACAAATTTCACATTGAAACTTCTTCGCGACAGACACATCCTTCCCATAATTGCAGTGCGCGGCAGTATTTGCAATTGGCGTCTATCGGACAAGTAAAAAATTAATAGATAAAAACTTGGCCTACGTGTGGATCATTCTCAAGGATAGTGGGTAACCTAGGTGACGGAGAGGTGCGTCAATGTAAAAGAATTGTAGACCCACTTAGAAATGGACCTAACCCATGCTTGGGGTTGGAGGGGGGGTGAGTCCTACAAGGTCAATGTTGCAATACAACATGACAGGGTTACCAAAGGAGACCTTGCTAATACAAAAGTCAACAAAGAACATTTAGAGAATGCTGAAATGACTGAATAGACTTGGGATCTGATTTAAACCCACACAAAGTTGGTCGAAGTCTTAAAAATTTTTTTGTGTAACTTCATTCTGAAGTCCTGCCACTCTGATATCGGAGCCTAAAAATGGCAGCATCACCTGACAGGATGGCCTAGCATCATCTATGGCTAAACCTTCAATCATGGTGAGTTCTTCGACATGGGCTCTATTCGTGTCAGTTTCAGGAGGCAACCGGCATGTACGTTTTCTCAGCACAATTGATGTTGGTATGTATGTATTAATTGTAGTCATTGCCCCTGTTCAGCCACCGCTAATGCCGACCCATTCAAACAATCAGAGAAGAGCAAAGAAATACTTATTATGCATTTGAAAAAAAATAACAAAACAGAAAGACTAGAATTCTCACGGAAATGATAAGAAGGCTGAACTGGGAACTGGATAGTCCAGGTGTGTGACATGAACTAACAAGGAGGGGGGCACAATTAAACGGCCGTGTTCAAAATAACTTGCACCCTGGTGTAATTAGGAATTACGTAAAATCAGAAACAGGCCTGGAAAATTGATTCACAAACACATACAGGGAGCAGAGAGGTAGGGTGGTATGGAGAGTGAAATAAAATCCATCACAAGACAGGTGTAGGAACTGAGACATCCATGTGGTAGGGAAGTTTGCCATGACATGTAGCGCACAAGGTCAGGGGGTTGCAGAACAAGTGTATTTTTTTTAATAAAATTTTGTTATTTTTTCTAAATTGCATAATTTTGGAAAGTTTTCAATGAATAGGAAACATATTTCTTGTTTTTTTTTTTTTTATACAAAGTATCAAGCTGATAAGTTTAAGGAAGGGAACTAGCACTTTCAGGAAGATGCAATCTTGGGATTTGATTGATATATTCCCCATTATAGTAAAAAAATGTCTGATGGACCGCAGTTTCTAACAATCAAAAAGCATACAGGGTGATTCATGGAGAATTGAATTTTTTCTTCCAAAAAAAGTTGAGAGAGCTAAGCGGTTTACTCTCTTGTAATAAGAATCCAGCAAGGGAATAATGGGGACAGAAAGGCACCGATCATGGGCCACATAAAAATTGAAGGGAGACGGTAGATGAGAAAGAAAAGACAAACAAAAATCTTCTCAGTTTGTTTTCCAAAACATTAGCCAAAGATTATCTTCTCTGGTAGAATGGAACTAGGGGAGAATCTTGTCTGAGCCCTGTAGTGTAAGCATGCATATTTGCAACCGTGAAAAAGCTTATAACTACCATTGTTCCCCTAACAGCCGAACAAGAGTATTGCGAGAGGTTAGTTTAGTTTAGTAAAAAAGGGTCAAGGAAGGACAAAATCCTCATGAGAGACCCCGAAGCCACAACATCCAAAAGAGATGACCAAGTGTCCACAGCTAGTAATCGAAACTGCACAGATGACTGATACACGATTCAATGAGAGGCATTTACAATACCTCTATTATTAGACAAAGCATCAAACACTTCAGGCTGCGATTCAAAATTTGGGGAGTGGCCTATGACGAGAACCAGTTGGTGCATAGTTTTTCCTCAGTAGGAGTGTGGTGGGAGGATACAGCGGGATGTAAAAAATTGTAAACATCGAGACTCTCATCGGAAAAGAGAAAGAAGGGAACATTGAGGCGCACAGTGAAGTGACTATAAACATATCTAGCAGGACAAGGAGTCTCACTGAACCATTGATAGATATATAGGGATCGTGAAAGAGTGGCTTATAATTAGCGGAACGACAGACAATCCACATCCAACAGGGAGATATACAGGTATGGGACACTCGGTGGTGTACCTCTTGGAGTGCTGAGACCCGAGGTTTAATGCCTCCTGAAGGCGCGAGGGGCCCACCTCCGGTGATTTGAGCTGCCCAGGCGACTGATGGACGGGCCTCCCTACAGGGCCTCGAGCGCGCCCGCTGGACGGCGCGCTCGTGCTCGGAACCGGCGAGACCGGATGGCTGGCGACTGGGACTTCGGCGTGATCCTTCAGTAGGTTGCAAATGAAGGGGGAGTTAATTGTTAGTCAAATGATTATGAAAAAGGGAAAAAAATAAAATATGTCTCCAAAATCTAATCTGGCGGCAGAATCCATAGATATTTTTGGTTCTCATAATACGGACAGAAACAGCTAGCATACAAACCAGCTAGCTATGTTTGCAATTCATGCATTTTCCTGTGTTTGATTAGTATAATATGGACACATCGAACCACACTGTACAATCTATCTAATGAATGCCTAAGGGCTTCACCCTTCAAAGAGGAGGGCATTTGTTTAGAGATGGAGAGCTATTGCAGAGGAAATAGGTGAGACTCAAAATTCAGCTGAATTTCAGACACAACATTGGAAAAGTCATTTTTTCCAATTCTACAACCCCAAAATCAAATACGGACACCCACCAAGCAACTTTTTTATGTTAGGAGTTTCATCATATTCATGCAGAAAATTGATGTTGAGTACTTTGACATAATAGCAGGCAAAATCCCTCGGCCTTGCCTCGGATTTCTATGATGACATCGTCCCGGCTATAATCCTGTACAAGGGTAGGTAGAATTTGGAGTTCCTTCTGGGTAACCCCTTGTAATCAACAGAGAGTGTCTTTAGACGAGCTATCTCCCAAGGCCCTACCGGGCTTCTTCATACCCATCTCATGGCCCATGATTATTTATGAAACAACAGGCCTAGGCCTATCAAGCATTAAACAGGCCAGAAGATCAGCCGCACTGGCAAAAAGATCTGGGTTGCTGGTCTATGATAAAAGGACGTAATCAACAGTGAATTAGAATAAGACTGCTCTCTGACATGCATAGAAAATGACCTCACAGCCTGCTAGCCCACTGGACACCCTATCCGCCATTACACCTACCCAACTTAACATACAAAGTAATACCAAGGTTTTTTCTCCAAAATATATACTCATATACAGATACAAGCTGCAATTTGAAAATGATAAAATTGCTGATAGCAGATATTGCGACGAGATGAGCCAGAATGAAATGAAGGATAAATAAGTAATTGAGTGATCGATTATATAATGTTGAACAATGCACGAAAGCAAACAAGAATGAATGTTGCTTTTACGGATAAACATGCAGAGCTATAGAACTGCGTGAGTAAATTATCATTATCTGTAGCGAGGAGTATTTGCCGGTGATACTGAAAAGAATACAGAGTGATGGGGATTCAAAAAGGATGATATCTCTAAATGGTGTGTTCCGCTGAAAAGGGGAAGAGAGAGAAAAAGCTGCAATGGGACAGATGATGGGAGAAGGGGGGGGGAGGCTTCAAGACAAGCTAATTATTAAGGTTAGGGGGACACAACAGGATTATAAAATGTGAGGCGATTCAATTCAGCAGCCACTATCATCTGGTACGAACTGGCAAAAAAGACGCCAATGTTTGCATGACGTCACAATGAAAGATTGTCGCAGTGCAATCTGAGTCAAGTATGGTTTTTGTCACAATGTTAAGGAAAGGTTTAAGAGTGGACAATTTTTGTTGTCGTGACCTCATATAATTGGCATTGTCCACCATTCGTGTGGTGTTGTAGATGATATTTCCTTTTCGAATGGCCAAATTCCATTGAAAAGAGATGGGTCAATTGTGAGTATAGCTAAAAGTTTAATGTATATCGGTTGATGGACGCTTTTGCATGTCGGTCCTGAAGATCTCAAATTGAATATATACATGCTGTGTTCAGGTATATGTATCATTGCAGAGGATTATTAGAGCATGCGGGCAAGCAGTCTAGGTTAATAACGCAATGAATGCTGGTCAAAGCAAAATTCCATTCGGCAGCCTCCATGGTCCTTTCTTCCCTGCCTGCCCCTATATTTCTGAACTTTCTCGAGCAATGGCTACAGTACCATCAGAGTGACTTTGAACTGCCATAGATGCCCCCTCAAACTGCCATGAATAGGAGCTAATCAGTCACCCATTGCCCCTAAACCACTTTCATGACCCCCCCCCCTCCTCTGGAAAATATCACTTCAAAATCTCCCTTCTACATCTATATCACCCCCATGTGGAGATCGCCCCTACCCTCCCTATCCCTTCAATTGTCATACAATGGGAAGAATGAGTTTTGTGGACTCTATCAGTTATTTAAATATCCCTCCCCCCCCCCCCCCCCCGTCCCCCCTCCCTTCTCCCTGTGATTCCAATTTATTTCACATCACAATTTTGCCCTCACCAAACCATACCACCTAACCGTTCTTCAGTGATTTAATTCAGTTTTCACTCATTTTGTACCTTCACGAAAATACCACCCACCATTCGCCACACCCCTCCCCTCCATCCCCTCCTGAAGTACGCCTGTTTTCCATGGTGCAGCGCTCCCAAATGCTGAAGAAGTGTATGGTAAGGCAAGCAGATGGGGTTCTTCAGGCCATTCCATGTGGCTACAATGTTCACTCCTGATCGACATGCCATGGTTCTAACCTCTCGGGAGGGGCTGTTTTGGGACTCCTCGTGCCTGTACCCTGCAAACGGGCTCGGTCTCCGCGCTCCACTGTCCGTCGTCGTCGTCGTCGTTGGAGGGCGGGTGCGAGCGGGAGCGGGGGAGGCTTTTTGGCAGGCTGCTATGGGGGGTTGATAGAGGAGTGGTTTAGGTGATGGTGGAGAAAGGAGCACCAATTAAATTCACCCAAGAAAATGTAGCGAAGATAAGAAGTATCTTAGGGATCTGGGTTGTCTGCAGTAGAGCAAAAAATGTTTGCATGTTAATAAAATCATATCCAAACATAATATGGCAATATATTCCTGTTATATGAAATTTTCATTCTTTTACTCCACATGACCTACTAATATCACTAAATGTCTACATTCTAGAGCAAAAATCTGCATTGGGCAAACTGCAGAACCATACATACGTTTTACATGCAATACTACATCACCAATCCATGGTGAAAGCATATGAACCATTGAAAGAGGAAATGGACTGAGGTCACAAGGTATGCATTTTCCTCTACTTCAAAAAAATAGTAAAATGTGGGCGATTTACGTTAATAATCGGAAAACAGACTACAAAGCCTCGTTCAGAGTGCCTGGTTGGCAATTTATGCATCTGGTTTATCATGAGCCCCGGACAATATTTGTGATTAAAACAGACTGGAAATTCCTAACATATTCCTTTCAACCCTCAGGCCGCAGTCCACACTGTGAAATGATGGAACTTATCCGCTCCCATAAACAACACAGCGCGGTCAACCAATGATAATACCGATAAACTTGCAGATCCATCTGTGAGCGGTAAATCTCGATATAACGAGTAATAAAACGGTCAACCAATCAGGAGAATGTTTACATTTGAGTCACAGCCTATTCAGCTCTCAGACCGCTCTGTGTCGCTGTATCGTGGGCCTCCTCGATAATTTGACTGCTCCAATGTTCTCCATTATCGTTACATGTATTGTCATCGTTACAGTGGTGAAGGGCTTGAGGTGGAAATTTCCCAATTAGGTAATGGGAAGATTTTCAAACCTTCAGAATTGGAAGCTGGTAAAGAAATTTGAATTAGGAACCGCAATGATTGCAGGTTAGGGCGAGGGAGGAAGAAAATTGAAAATTGAGTGCTGAAGTTCCCTGCATGTGTGTGCGTGGTTTGTGTGTATGTGGCGTAGTGAGGCAATATTTGCATTAGACATAGAAATGTTTCAAATATATTAGGCTTGACTGGCCCCGCTTTGAAGTAGAATATACCGATATACCCAGAAGAAATTCAAATGAAAGAATATGGCAAGGAAGGCAAGATTATTACCCTGGAACCACATGCTTTTTTTACGACAACATGGTGTACTGTTAGTGATGTCCCTAACAATGTTGGTTAGTTTGAGAGCACTTAATGTCACTACCAGCATTTCCAGATTTTTCTTTTCTTTCCATGGCTCCTATGTGAAATGTGGGCATGTGTGCTGGCCCAGGTCACACTTGGCACCACCGCCAGGCGATCCTATTAATAATCAGGGCTCCATTCCAATCTACAATTGGCAAGTATCTTTGGCGAGAGCCTCTTAGAAATTGCTAACCAAAAGCACCTCCCCAGAACATTGTGGGATTCACAATTCCTGGACCTTTCAACGAGGTGGAGAAGGCACCAGGCCGCCTGTCAAGATTTCGTGTCCCTACACAAGAACCACTCTCTGAAGGTTTTTCTTCACAAATAACTAATCCACGAATAGGAGGTCCACTGTTGCTAAGAAAAACAATATGTCCCAGTTACCCCTTACTTCTGGGTCAGGGGGCAAACAAACTCAGGAGAAAAATATCGGAGGAGGGGGTAACTTTATAAAAAGTCTGTAACATATTCCTTTCTCAAACAGCTTGGGTTGGGGCGGGTTGCTAGATTACAATCACTCATGAGTCAACGAACCTATACCCCATTAAAGTGGCTCGTAGCTACTCCCTTCGGCCGGAGTCAATGAATCTCGGGGGGGGGGGGGGGGTGGGGGGGGGATCACCCAATAAATAAAGGGAATGATAGTTGGTTGGTGTACTTTCAGGTTAGATACAGCACCAAGTCCTCCCCTTCATCTGCCTCCTACAACCTTTGACCAAGCAATATTTTGGAAGATTTTTATTGCCAAGAATTCCATACCCTTGAGTATAGCTTCAATTATGGGCCACCACGGTTCACTCTATAGTGACTCCCTGTGCCTCATTTTTCTGAGACCGTCAGTCCAGACTACACAGGGGTGCGTCATTCCACTCTGATCATTAAACACAATAGTAGTGGTCGTCTTCAAGAATTGTGCGTCCATCTCAGTGCCTGGTGTTTACCACTTTTGGCAATGACTCGCTACTTGGTGTGGTGTGCCTTTTAACTGACAGGAGAAAGAAGGTCCGAGCGCACTCTTCTTGTTTCAGAGGTTGCACTACCACAAGCTGTTTGGGTTACCTCAAGACAAGAGTCAGGCAGTAGTCATGGACTCATCAGAGTTGCTGCCAACCTACCATCCAACTATGTTACAACGCACCAATGGGCAACCCAGGTTTAATATACTAATTTCATGCTTTAGAGGAAATTCCCCTATAAAACCGGTCACAATTATGCAAAACAAGTTCAAAATCTCTCTGTAATCAGTTTTTACAGGAGCGTATGTTCTAAGCATTTCTCGAGGACCCATCCAATTTGGCTGGTGAAGCTTGAATTTCACTGTGTTGAGAATGACAACCAAGTTTTGTGTAGGAAACACTCATAACTGGTCCTGAGTCAACAAACAGTTAGACAGTAGCTGTCGTATACCCTAGCATGTTTTTTCTGCAACCGAACTCCTTTCCTCTTGACAGAGGCAAATAATTTGTCCCCAATTAGTGAGCTAATAAATATGAACAATCGGCATAGAGCCGGAGAGGTATGGCTCTGGAGAAAAGTAAAATAAAAACAGATTTGTGATGGTGAAGTTTGAGACAGACAGGCAGCGACAGCACAAAACTTGCAAGAAGCTCTTTTTATTCAAACACAGAAGCATATTGCAAATAGTTTTTTTGTTCCCACTTTGTTGGCCCACTTGTTATTACGCTTACCTTATCGACTGAGTCAGAACGTATTATGGGACTGGGGATGACTTCTTCTGTACCCTGTGGGGGGTGGGGGCCTCATCAAACCACCCCCACCAGGGTTGGGGGCGCTCTCATGTGGGGCCGCACATGACGTGGACCTGCAAGGGGGTAGAAGGGAGAACGTGCATACAAGAGCTGGCGTCTGTGGATATAAACGTTAGGCCCTACACGTCAGACACAGATTTGTAACTGACAATCCTTGCCCAGTGACGTGAAGCACATTACCAGGACTTGGTGAAACACTCTGAATTCTACCGGATTGTGAGTGAAGATTAGTAATCTGAGATATAAAACTGAAGGAACACAAGGCAGGCCTAGTCTGAGTTAGAATGGTAATGAACCAAAAGCAACAATGTCATACAGTGCATTCAAGATATAACCAACCTCAGACAGACAGAATTTGGAGGCCTGCGGTCGTGTTAACCTTCTTCACCACTCTCGTGGAGTGGGGATGGCGGTACTGGAGCAGACACTATAGCATCATAATAGTATGTTAGGCCGCATCCTCCTCCCCTTTTGTTACCTCAGAGGGATAGGGAAAATCTCTATATGCTACCACTACAAACCTTAAAGAGGCAGGGCATCCTTGGGGTAAAAATCAAGCTATTATGCATTCGAGAAGTACCAAGCCACCATACAAACAAACAAATTAACAGGAAATAGTAAGGTGCTCCCTGGACAAAATTCCCCAGGGAAATGGAGTATTCCCTGGGGAATCAATTACCTTACAGAGATTTGTTTAAATGGATTCCTCCATAGAATATATAACATGCTCTATATAGCTAAATATGCAAAATATGTCGATATGTAACCACAACCAATGACGGACCTGTGTATGAGAGATAAAGGATATATTGAATGCATGAATGAATGATCAATCAAGAGAGATTTGTCACAACCTTAAATATTCGTGAAGGGATTTCTATTTTTGAATTGTCATACAATGTCAGTATGAGACACTGATAATGTTAGATTATCAGAAGACATGAATGGAAGCATGTGGGCTGCACAAATTTGTTAAAGTGTAAAAGAAAAAGCTCCTAGGCAGTCTGCATCATTTCCCCAGTGTCAGCCTACCACAATCTATCAGAACACTGAACAAACGACTATATAGGATCACAGCAAACATATCAATCAGGATCTACACTGTTCTAATGATGGCAACAACATTCTGGGGGGTGGCTTATGAAGGATGATAAAATTAGCGAACCTCTCTGTAATCGGACATTTCAGGATGAATGGGCAACCACCTCCCCTTTGTAGCCTTATTGTGAAAGTTGGATCTATGCTGGCCCACAGGACTATGCGAAGCACGTGTATGTAACCAGTAGCACTGCGTATGTTCAAAGATGCAAACATTCACAACCTGGCGTATAGTAAGACTCTGGTGCAGCTTAGCTACATCTTATTAACAGAGTTACTGCATACTGTGTGAACAACCATTTTTTGATAACGTAACTCTCATGGATATCGTGAGTGTTTATAGATTTGTAACTGGGTTCGCACACCCTAACATTAACTCTGTTCCTAGTTAACTTGGCTGTACAAACCAGCGATAGATGCATCTTAGTTCACCTTGCTGCAGCAAATCTGAGAACAGCTGTAGCTAGTTACAACTCGGCGTGCAACTCCAAGCAGATCAGCGTTTGTTAGCAACTTGGCTGCAGCAAACTGAGAAAAATTGCAGCTTAGTATTTACTACTGTGCTGTTTTGCAACCCCAAGGCAGATGCATCATTTGTTACAAAGCTTGGCTGTGGAGACCTGAGACGGATGCAGCGTAGTTTACAAACAGCTCTGCTGTAACAATCCTTTGACAGCTGCAGCTTAGCTGAAGCATTGAGTATGGACAATGACCAGGACCTATGTGGATATGAGGTTACATGAACATAATGTGAGATATCAGAACATGACAGGATTCGGCTTTCATATGTGTGAACGGATCACATATATGGCAGTATATAGGACTTACTCCTCGCATGTTATTTCCAAGCTATACTGAATATTAATAGAGTAGAGCTAAAACGGTAATGAGTAAACGAGGTCACAGAAGGAACTGCTATCTGGGGTCACAGCAAACCAATCTATATAAGGTTCTATAAGTTTATTATGCAGACACAAACAGTCCAGAGGATCAAGGGAGTGGGTTCAGAATAAAATTCCATAAAGGAAGAATTGAAGATGAATATTCCGTCGAAAGATATAATCGGGGATACCGAGAATCATTGTGGCTGTGGTCCTGGAGAGAGAGAGAGATAGCAGGAAGGGGAGGTGGGAGGGGAGATTGATTATCTTTCGCCTATTCCTAACACACTATAATTAACGGTCAGACGAACTGAGAGAACTGAGAGCTTTAGCACCAAAACGGTTGATAATATAGGTAATAAGTTCCGAGTACAGAGTTTTGATATTTTAGGGAGGAGCCTTCGGTTATTTGAAGTCTATATCACCTATGTGGGGCTTGATATACGATTACAAGCTGATCATAGGTAGTCTCTATATAGCTCTGGTGTATGCTAGCCATTGTCCTCTAAGCCTCTAACCCTGGCAAGTGTGATTAAATTCTGTACGGCAGTTCAGCCTTCCACTGTAATTCAATGGAGCAGGACAGATTGTGAGAAACATTGCCTTATTACTCCTTCGGGTGCCACGATATTCCGCAAAATCACCTTTCACATGGAATAACACATATCTATCAGATTAGCATAAACTGCAAATGGAACAGGAAACAACCAAAATTCTAATAGGTCACAGGTGTATCTACTGTGGTGCTGTTATTTCACGCGCAATATGGTACTTGGGCGATTCCTAATTTTTGTGGTTCAAACCCGCCATACAATCGATCATTCTCGCATTCAAATATTGCTAAGCATATTTCAATTAAGCAGTCGCTTCAATTCGATTCAATTCAATTCTTCAAACTTATTTCGTCAATTCGCTGTTTTCTTTTTAAGGGTTTCAGAAATTCTAACGGTTATTCCAATCAAGTTACTACATAGAGTAACCAAACATGGACATGTTGCAGGATGCCAACCTCCTAACTCAAGTCGCCTATTGACCCAGGGTATCTATATGGCACCTTGGTCACATGGCACTCAGCTCAATAGGAGTGCCACTGGACGCGGCACAAGCAACCACCGTTATTCCTGCCCACGAACCCTTCCTGAGAATATGGGACTCAAATTATTGCCGAGAATTTTATACTAAAAGACCAAGCTTGTGATGGTATTTACAATAAATTGTGGCAATGAAGATGAGTTGTGCAGAACGCAATGAGAGTGCCTAATGAGATCGACAGTTAATATGACTACAAGGAACCCCCCCGCCAAGATTTTGTAACATCCGCCACGTAAGCAGCACTTCAAAAAAACAATTTGTTAGTCCCAAAGTAATGTTACGTACGGCATCAATTTATCCCCGAACCACTCGACTATACTAACTCTGGGGTCAGATCAACGTTAAAGGGCACTGCGGGTTATACACACAGGATATATTGTGGGGATGAAAAATTTCTATCTATAGGTCCAAACCTCACTTCAATCGATTTCCTATGTGGAGTTATTGGCCCTCAAGTTAGGTCCATTATGCTGAGAAAATTGGGGGAGAATCCCAATTTTGCAATTATAATGTCACCCTTTCACGTGGTGTGGACCACACAAGAAATTATGTTTTTTATTTTTTGTTTCATTTTGGTTGAATAGTGAACATTTAGCAAAAGTCTGTTGTCTTTCTCTAATCAAGTAACCTCAACACCTACCAACCCACTACCACAATCTCCCCCATAGACTAAATGCTTTTTTGAAGTGACAATAGTGTGTGAATTTCAATAGAAAACACAGATTGTTTGCCAGGTTGTGCAGTAATGACATTTATTATTCATGATGTGATCTTCTCAATCATTGCACAATACACATGCACACCTACAAATGACTATGTCCTCGTACTTGACGTCGTATGACCCTCTCGGGTTATGGACAGGGCGCCTCAGTTTTCTCAGGCTACTTATATTATCCTCTTTATAATTCATCCTCAGTTTGTCCTTTAGAGAAACTCATGAAAGATAGTTCCAGTGAGACACACTAAATGCTGAAGCTGGTGTTAGCGACAGATCTCCAAATGTCACAGCTGGAACCTGTCATGAAATGGATTAGATGAACCATCCACCAACCAGATGGTGAAGAAAAGAGCAAAAGGGGTGTGAGGAGCGAGAAATGGTAAAGTCTTGGCAGAGAGAGGTGGTGGTTACATGGTTCCGGTTTATCTCAAGAACGGGGGCAATGGATGCAGCAAAGTGTCCGTTACCTCTTCTCCTGAATCTGCGAGTAACCTTTTGGTTGCCGCCTCCTGATCCTGCCTCAAGGCCTCCTAGTGAGAACAAAGTGAAAACCCATGACAACTTTACAAATCTTGCACAAGCAATCCTCTATTTCCACTTAGAAATTATTTCTGGATGGGGCAGAAGATGCCATCGACCAAATTAGTCTGTCTGTCCTTTTTTAGAGGAAAACTGACAACCCTGTTTTATTTCGACTCTAAGAGACATGCAATGCAATGTATAAATGAACAGAAGCTCTTGTCTGTTTATATTTGTTTCTCGTTTTCTTAGCACTTTTCTATTCTATAGACTATTCGCTAAATTAAAATCGAGAGGACATCTTTTCAGAGGATGGTTATGATTCAAATGAGCAATGTCCTATCCATTGGCATTTTAAAGTTGATTAGGGCTAACCCGTCCCTATTCTGGAATCGATCAGAATAACATTTTCTGTTCCTGCAGTGCAAGCATTTCAAATTTCAAGTAATATTCAACAATGTTCATAAGATCATGCTGTGACTTACCCAGGATTTTATTGGAAGGTGGATCATACCTTCCCATGTGGGCCTCCAGAATGGCCTTAATAATTCCAATGCACAGGTAATATTGCTGATCTTCAATGCACCTCAGGCTTACACCACACCTGTACCTATTTTCATGTGCTTACTTATGCAGCCTTTGGTTAGCAGATTCCACTAATATTTTTTTCACTGCTGTGGGGAGCCGGAAAAAAAAAACTGCCGATGAAGAAGGTTTGTTATTGTTGATCGGAGGGTGTCCAAAAATTAAATGATGTGACTCCAATGGCAGAAACCAGATCCACCAAATTAAGACGGGAATCACATCTGTGCAGTATGCCCAGGGAAGTACCTGGGGGGGGGGTCTGAACCTCAACGATATTTTCCTATTTTGTATGTTTCCTACAAAAGTAAGTTTAGGTTGTGGTAACAGGATTTCAAGCAGAAATCAAGACTGCCTCCAGGCTAAAACTGGGAGTAATGAATAATTCATGAGTAGAAAGTCAAACCTCTACTCACAGTGCATTAACAACACAAAAATACAATGTGCTTCATAGTCAGCGCTAGTGTCAGCTCTGCCTACACGGAACAGCTCAGATGGGGTTAACATAAATTTTGGTATTTGGAAGACTGAACCAAATGAAAGAAAGCTGCGTTAATGATCTTTACAATCCTCCCAATCACCAGAGAAACGTAAATACTTTATAACACATTGCATATAGGGGTTTTGCATTCACTCCTGGGGCATACACCTCATAGAACACGATTGAATGTTTTACCACTGGCACCTATATATCGGCCCCACCACCAGCTTCATTTAATTTACTGAAAGTGACAACGCAGACTGGGAATAAGAACCCAACACCATGCTTTCAAGAGAAATGTTATGAGCAATAGAGGAAGTTTCCGAATTACCTGGTCCTCACCCGCATGAAATCATCTTACTACTTCACAAACCACCCCCAACCCCCTTCCTACTGTCACAGATCAGTCTTGCATGAATAACAGCCATAGGGAAAATAGGGGTGCAAAAATAGACCTCACCTCAGAAATAGGGACAGGAGATCAGCTGGAAAATTGGTGTGAGGCAGAATGATGTCATCAACAGGGTCGATCACTAATCAGACGACGGCAGATACGAGCATTCACATAATCGGCCGGTCTATGTCTATACTTGGTGTACAAATTGACGGCTATGCACTTACAACAGCTTATGAGCTCAATGACTGCCTGATTGAGAAGAATCGAGTGACGCAACTCCAGCAATTTCAAACAGTGGACGGATTCTCTGTTTACAATCGGGACACCATCTGAATGTCTGCACAATCCTGGTAAGGGGGGGAACAGGGGGGATGGGGGGATGGGGTATCAGCATGCCTCAGTGACTCAGTCATTTGTAATCTATCATTGAAACTGCACGATATTTACAAGTACAACAGGCATTGCTACCAGTAGGTGACAGGTATCTAATTGTAACAATTAAAATGTTAACGGGTAGGTATTAACTTGAAATTAGTTGAACATATCAATCTCAGCCTCCACTTCTTCTCCAATTCTTCTTTCCTCAAACTCCTCTCTTCTTTTGTAGCTGAGACTCCTGAAATAGGTGAAGGTATTTATTTTATACCGATATTCATAATGCTGATAATTATCATAGCTCCTATTATCAACATTCACCTATTTCTTGGTATTTTCGCACAATTTGTCTATTATGTATTAAACAAGATTGCTCTATATCGAGGGACGATAATGAAACCGGTTCGACTACTACAACTTAGACATGCTTAGGACCATACATTCATTAGACCATCCCTCTTATCTATTCAATTAGACTAAGCCAATCCATTCTGCAATCTTACTGCTCATTAAAAACTACCACCACAACAACATCATCAAATGAAAATTTCCCCATGCCATCTACGAACTCGCCAATAATAACTTCACTTACATAAAACTCTTGTTGGATCGAGACATTATGGCAAAACCGATAAACTTCCATTCATTTTCCTTCCCACTTCCCCATGAAGGCCCAGCATTGAATGCTCTTCACACTTATGATGTCAAGATCCCAATCCTACTTTGTGTAATGTAATGTTCAGATGGTTCAGTTATTTTCATGTATTGATTCGTGGATTTTTTTGATTTTTAAAATTCACTTATGTTTCAACAGCCTCTTACCTGTGAATTTTGTGATTTATCACTGTAGCGTTTCAAGTCGGCAGCACAACACCGGCGACTGTTTCAAGTGTGATTTTCATTGACAATCAATCTTACTCCATCTAGCTCCCGATGTGAAGGTCCTGAGTACACATCAGGTGCACACACCTAGTAAGCATCCTATAAACCCAGTAATGGTGGTTGTAGGTTCAATTGTAGGTTCTAGAAGCTTAGGGGGAACCCATATTTTATATTGCTTTTTTCAACTGGCTAAACTTTCAGTTTACACTACCCAAGTTAAAGTTTTCTGTCACACCAGGCTGCACAGGCTTGTTGCATTTGTCTTAAACACTAGGTTCAGCACTTGTTTAGCTTCATTATTCATGAAAATAAATAGGCCCAAGAGTAGAGCCTCTTTTTCCCCGTTAATGACAGGTCCTCAATATTACGGTATATATTACTGTATATCCGTAACACTAAGTTGGGTATCAATATAACACTAGGCTCCTTGATACAGCTTGTGTTCTGTAACAATAGTAAAGCCTATCTCCCACTCACACCAGGTTCATTATTACAGCCCATTTATCTATACCCACTAGGCTATACTCTTAGGCTTGATAAGGAGCATGTTTTCCGGCACATTGCTCATCTATGCCACTCACAATGCCATGTTAGTAAGGTTAAAGCACCCACCATATTGACCCTTCTGAGCTCCTCGGAGCTCATTTCCCTGTCGATGGACGATATGCTCTCTTGGCTCTGTCGCTTGATGATGTCGACCTGCGAGAGCGGGTTGTTTATCTCCCCAGGTCGTGACCTCCAGTACTCGACCTCCTCCGGGTCGTACCCGTCGCAGACCAGGAGCGTCAACCGGTCCCCCGCCCCTCTCAGGGCACGGACCGCCTCGCCGTGCTTGCACCCCAGCATGCTCTGCCCGTTGACCTGGCGAGAGAGACAAGCAGTGTGGGGTGTACGAAAGCGGTGGGATTAGTGTGCGGCGAATAAAAGGGAAAACTGCTACACTAGGGATGCCCCAACCAGCCATGTTAGAAAGGGTTTGTCAACACATCAATGTCTAGTTTCATATAGTGGAAGTCAGAACTAGGAAGAAATATTGAATGTCTGCAGCTTATATATAGTTCTTGTGTTAAGAAGTGGATATAATCCCAATTTTTCCTGCTCCCTTTTATCCGGCATTACATTTCAGCACAGCGCCACCATTAGTCTTCCAAATCAACATCTTGTTCAAGTTGTAAAGATTCTTTCAAAAAAGAGTTTATACAGAGTAGACGGACTACGGAAATGGTGGCGCTCTGCAGAAATGTAAAGATGGCTGTGCGTGCTGGATAAAAGCCAACGGGGAAAATCAGGAATATATCAACGTCTTAACACAGACTAGCTTACACAGTGCTGTCCAACTTTGTAGACATTCTCAAAGCGTTTACAGGAATAACCTCCATCATAACCAGTACATGGACACTTTTTCAGTGATCCCGGAGAGAAAGTTGCTGTCCTATCGGTCCCAGGTTATACCTGGACGCCTCAACTGACAACCTCATGCTCTCAAATGAGTGACACAACAAAAATTAGTGAACTTGCAGCCAGCTCACTAGGTTACAAGAAACTGCAGCAGTAAACATCAAAAACACTCAACGGGAATTATTGACTGTCTAATATGATTCACAAAGACACAGGTTAATGTCATAATTAGCACTCCAATGGTTAACAGATACATTCCCTAGCTGACGACCCATCGATCTGGGACCTCCTGCGACTTGAAGCTCCTTGACCTGAAGAAGACTTCCAACACTCCCTGTCCTTGTACGATACAGTATTGAGCCCACATGTCAAATTATGTAGGCGGACCCTCCACCACACACTTTCTCATTGAACTAATTTTTGGTAGATTTTGGCCAAGTTTACGGGAATAGAAATCTCAAAGAATCTTATCATTCATTATTGCTATTTGGAGCAAGAGGCTACTGAAGCAAAGGATAATGCCCATAACACTGTGAAATTTAGGGAAGCATAACCACCGCCTAAACTAAAGGCAATTGCCATCTACTTGGAAACTACAATTCGAACGCTACTGTCAATTAACATTTGCAGAGTTTCATTGTAATAGCTGCTGAAAATCATTAGGCAGGAAAGCCTTTATCAAAATATTGTTCTCTCTCCGGAGACAGGCATTTTCACAACATGTTCATTCCTGGCGTGGTGGGACATCATATATATCAGGGCATGCTGAATGACATCACCACATTAAATCTGCCTTGCCAACTTAGGTTCAGCTCTAGATCGCAATAATGGTAACGATATAATAGAACTGGGCCTGGTGCGATTGCACAAAAGCATCATTTTCTATTGTTATTTCTACAGCGTGCCCGGCCTTTCTCTCCTTCTCATTCATTTCCCTAAGCTTCCCTGGGAATAATACATGTGCCCATGCTGCATTTTCCCACATCTGCGAACGCTTGATTCCTCTTCCCACTATCCTAGTCGGATCCCAAATGTTGCAACGGTCCACCCTAATGCCACCTAACCTCGCAACTTTCGACTACTGCAAGCCAATCATGAAGATTATCCTGCGCAATAGGGGTTTTTGTAATAATGCGCAAATCTTAGTGCAACCACAAAAATCAACGAGAGGTCTTTTGGGGTTACTACTGTGGTCAAACTCACCTCTAGTATCCTCTGCCGACTCTGAGAGTAACCCCTCCCTGGCAGCCGCACCAACACCATGATCTTCAGTGAGGAAGAGACATTCAGTGATAAGGTACAGCTCGATATATAGTCTTACGCATCAGTTTCTCAAAGTACAATGGTCAAGTAAATTTAAACATGATTTTATATATAGTGGCCAGAAATGAATGGGATTCTAATGACAAACTTACAAATTTGTTCACACGATATGAAAGAATAATTTCATTAATTTTAACTAGATATTAATAAATATTTCCCTGGTATAATGGTGTCAAAATATCAGCATTTACTTGCGTAGATTGTATGGGCGCCTTCCCATTTTACTCTCATGAAGTCTCATCAGTTAGAGTGAATTCATTAGAGTAAACTGAATAACTCAACAAGGGAACATGTTAATTAGCCAAATTTTGGTTGTAATGGGTTTTTGACATGTCCTCCTTCCATCTGTGCCATTTGAAAAAGGAAATCTGTTGCGTGACCATTGTACTTCAGCATTCCGCTTCAACTGATGTCCAACCAACCAGTGTTCTTCAGTTGCACTGTAGTAGCTGGGGTCAGTAGTTTTGTTTCCTGTGGCTCATCATACCATCATCCTACACAATGTCGTGCATCGTGGCGATGGTTATTTTTGTGTGGGCGCTTGTACTAAGAAAGTTAGGAAGATGCAAGTTCATAGAACTAACTCCACAAGAAGTTCTGATGGAGATAGCCGAACATAGAACTGTCCTAATCTCTTTAGGTAGAGAGTACAGCCAGAGAGAGCATTGAGTCTGAATGAAGAGCATGGAAAAACCTCATCAGAGGCATTCTTGACCTAGCACGTTGACCTGACAGTTTGCAACTGAACTGTTTAACCAATCCAATGTTTGTGGGGAGCACCACGCACGATGGAGATGTTCTCATTGAAGAAGACTTTGCCTACCATACCGGGGAATTTTAATTAACCAAGTTAGTATCCCTAACCATGAATTTGGTAGGGCCAGTACACATCATGAAATACTTAATAAATTAAACTGAACACAACTGAATACACATGGAGAATGATTAAAATCTGATACAGAATGTTAGCCCCACTGTAGGTTAATCTGTAGGGTAACTTCAGCTTCTGCTGGTGCTGCTTGACAAACGTTTTATCTCTAATGCTCCATTTCTACTTCATTCATATTCAAGAAGCACATGCCTGGAAGGCATCTAGCCCATCCAGTCATCTTGCGGGCATCCAGCCGCATCCATCTGGCCTTCCCCTTGCCTGGCCTCTAAACAAGCGACCCCACGAGTGAACACACACCACCATATACACTACACAAACGTGCTAATATTTTCCTTCCTCCAGTCATGGGATGAACAAACTTTATATAAACTGGCATAAAAGAAACTGCTGGAGATTGCTTCAGAACGCCTGAATTGTATAAAAAATCTCAAAAAAGTTAGCGGACCCCCCGGAATGGAATCTCACTGGCCTAGAGAGGATAGACACCTGGGGTGAAATTTTGATGAAGGTTGGGGCACTAAATTAATGGAATCAGGTTATGACCCTGACCTTTGATATGAAAATGCCCCTCATCATTCTTGTCGAGGGGGTTGCCTGGGTGGGCCCTGTTCCTCCGCCTCGTATACTGATACCGAGCTTCTCCCCGGGGGCCTTGGTGATGGATAACTCCTGTCGGGAATGAGAATGACGACGCCGTCAATTTGATATCGCGAATGCCGATTACAGAGGTTGGTGCCAAGTCACAAGTTACAGAACTGCTGTGAGTCACTGACTCAAGTTGCCATACTCTATAATGGGGATATTTTCTGGGTGTACTCAAGTCAGTTTACTTTCCATTTTTATTATATTTTGACTTGTGTTACGCTCAGTCAGAAGAATCCTTGCACCATGCACAGTTGAGCAGACCTGGATACTGCAACGTCAGCTACGACCCTTCACCCGCGACACAGAATGGTACAATGCAGAGGGCGACATGCTCATTAATCACCTACCCTTCTCAAGCTAGAAGGCAGGGACTTCCAACAATGGGGGTCAAGGCCGTTTTTCCTTTGGAAAAGAAATACAACAGCAACACACCCAATGGGGGATTTTTTTATTTTTTTTAAGGTATACTTGCCGAGCAGAGGATCATTCTATCAAGGCCACACGGATTCGACCTGGATACTGTACCTATTGATAGCTGCGAATCCCTCACAAGGTACGCGGAATAAGGCCTGCCTCCTTGGCGGTACTTTTATGTGGGGGTGGGCAACTCAGGCAGACGACAACTTGCCTACCCCTGCTTGCCCCTGCAAGTCTTCGGCATGACCCGACCGGGATATCGAGCCTGGAACTCCCAGGTGAAGGCTGACGCTCTAATTGAAGGCCGAGTACTTCATTCTCCAGGTAGTAAGCACTAGGCAATGATATAAATGTTCCAGGAGAAAGGGGGATTGGGGGCCTGTTGTGTCAAGAGAGAGAGGCATGTTGCACCAGTAGCATGCGGGAAGTAACCTGGTATGTGGCGCAGGTCACATCCTGCCATCACGCCAGGCTGTATTTAACCCCCTGTGCCCCCCTTCCACCCCTCCTGCCCATCTCCCTTCTACACAAATCAAATTTGTTGTCCCACCTGCAGTCCTGATGGCGAGGGTCGTGTTGCACCAGTAAGTTGATTGCCTGGGAGTTTGACAGCAGCATGGCGACGGCATCCTGGTGCGTGGCACTGGTCACGTCCTTGCCATTGACCTTGAGTAACCTGTCTCCAACGCAGAGATTCGTCTGAGCAGCGGAACCATTGGGAACAATCTGGAGGGTCGCAACATATTTCATAGAGTTTGCTTGGAAATTTGAATTACCATGGATGACACATACCAATGTCACATGCTTCTATGGACAACTGTGGTGAATATGTAAATCCTTCAAGCCGAAAGACATACCTGAGATACGCTTTTTAAAGCTCTATTGCATACGAGTTATAACAGTATTGTTTTTGATTTGGTCAGCGATGTTCAGGGAGTAAAATATAGTGTGTGTTAATCTAGGGCTAGATCTTTAACAAAATGTTTTACAGAGATCCTGCAGTTTCTGGCAAATCGATTTCCATGACTTTCCCAGCACCAAATGAAGAATTTCCATGACCTATTTCATGACGTCTTACATGAAAATAAAATGCAATTATAACAGCAAAGACAGGCCAAGCGGCATCAACAGCTGGAACAGCAAGCTAAGGGCACAGAACAATGCCACTTAGGGAAAATTTTCATGAATTTCCCATTCTTTGGATAATTTTCTTCCAATTTCTTAACTTCCCCAGGCCTCGATTTTCTTCTCAAAATTTCATGACTTCCCCAGTTTTCTATGACTGCAGGATCCCTGGGTTCAACTCTAGCACCCAGTTTTTTCTTTTTCTTTTCCCATAACTATCTGCTAGTTTCCTGCATCACTACGATTCATATTCCTCCCAAGGAAATAATTTATCAGAAGCGCCCAAGAACAGGGTCCGAACCATTTTGAAACCAATTCTCACAAAACTACTTGGACATCGATTGAAACCCCACCTTTGAGATGAAGATGCCCGGTTGTCAGCGCCGAATGGATAGCTGGAATGGTCGATCCCGCCGACGATGCTCAGCCGAGGGGCCACGGCGGTCCGGACCAGGTCGACCTCCTCTATCTCGGGCTCTGAGGGGCCGTTCAGATGGTTGCTGTCACCGGCATTGGCCAGCTGGAACCTCAGCTCGGGGGGCTCGTGCTCTGTGAAGGGAGGAAGAGAGGTTGATAGGAAGGATGATTCACTCACTGTTTGCATCTGAATTATGGGCGGGCTATTGGGAAGTGGGACTCAATGTTGTGTTGTGCTATTAAAAATGTTTACCTCTCACAAAGTAACGGGAAAAGCTTATGTCTGCAGAATAATCACTCCCCTTATCTGATCGGGAATTGTTTGGACAACTAATTTTGGCACCTGCGTCACCCTAATTTCAATGAGCAGATTCCCTGTTTTCAGGAACGCTCCACAATATTGTCTGCTTGAGCAGGATAAACATATCTCAATGCCCCCTCTTCTTTTTCCCTGTAATCTCCACTGTGGTTACTATTCCTCTGGGTGTTACCAGTAGGAAGTAGGGATTTTTCATGCTCGGCATTCGAACACATGGAGTTTCACGTGGTTCGAGCACGCACATGGATTTAATCTGATTTAATACTCACTGATGAGTGGTTTGTGGTGTTCGACCTCGGTGGATTCTCTGAGGACCACCAGATCTATCGTCCTTGAGCTGGTGAGGAGGGCCACAGCGTGGTCGTGCCTTGCCATGGTCATGTCCAGGCAGTTTATCTGTTATGGCAAGGTGAGAGAAGGATCTTCGTAAGTAATAAAGATGCAGTAAGATCGTCATTTCTCCAACCTCTTCAGAGTCTTATAGTCAATTTTAAATTGGCCATGTCTCGTCTAGTGGCATATAAATACATGTCAGTCAGCTTCAAGTCAACAAGATATAGGTATTCCGAGGCTACATTATTCACATTATAAAAACAGCCTCCGACATAGGTCACCTCAAATGTGTACCAAATTGCCTAATGGCATAAAATCCAGTGAAACCACCACTTCGTTTCGAAAGTATGTTACCAATCACCTGAAGAGATCATAATAATCTTAGGATAGCCATTGTATCTTACATACATGATGAGAGTAGGGGGGGAGTGGGGTGGGTAGCTTTAATGGTTGCTGTAAGGTTAGAAGTTGTTCACCAGTCATCCATTATTTCAACATCAATTATCTATATACACCATAAATTTCATATTCATTTGGGAGTGACCTACTTGGATGAGCCCACCAGGGTGTCTAGATCACTTCCTTCCACTTTTCTTACTTGGTTGCTATGTCTATAACACCACAGCAGCTACTTCATACATCTCCTAGTGATGTTCTTTTACCCATCAAATGGTATTTGGCACAGGCAGGGAAAATTTGAAAAGTGAGTAAAGTTACATTCTCTTGAACCAAAATTGCCTTTCGTAAGTGTGTGTATTTTGGGCCATTCTAAAAATGGCTTGCAGACATTACTCTCATAATGTAACAGGGTACGACAAATACACCTGATTCTTTTACTAACATTCAAGATTCTTCTTTTTATGAAGGGGTCTGAAGCAGGGAACCATAATAAATCTAATGCACATTCTTAGATTTTTCTTGGGTATACTAACTATAACTATACATTTCACTAACCTCACACCCATAATTTGGAGGTTCTAGCATGTTACCTCGTTGAGTTATCTCAATTTACTTTTATAGAATTTGAGGAATCTATTACGTCACAGGGGAAACAATGTTAAGGCCATCCAAAACTCTATACAGTAAAAGCTGCATTTTTTGCATCATGATACAGAAGACAGAAAAGAAGTAATCACTTGGAAATTAATCAGATTATTCTTCAATATCTTGTGAAAAATTTTGTCTCAAGTTTTCAGTTGGATCCCATCTATATTTTGTTTGTGTCACAGGATTTTCAAAAGTGTGTTTGAATTGACTTTGTATTACAGGGATGGATCTTGTCATTCCCCCTGTGAAGTCACAATGCTAATTTTGCAGTAGCCAATTGTGCCTTATCAACCCATTCCTAGGTTTCCTAGTAATTTTGCAGTAGCCAATTGTGCCTTATCAACCCATTCCTAGGTTTCCTAGTATATAGATATCTGTCTTCTGTAGGCCACTGTCAGATAGCATTACCATTGTCTTACAGTTAACAGATATTTCTTGTAATCTGTGGGCCACAAGGGATAGCTCCAGGGCCCTTTACTAATTCCTAATGCTGATGATTTGATGGAAGCTGTCAGAAGGTATCCCCTGTGAAGCCTTTCTTGCCTCCATTGCACTATCGGTGACATGCTGTGATATAATATTCTCTGTGAGGCTGGGGCTTCTTGAGAGAGCTGGAGGCTACTGGAAATCATAGCCTACACAATTTGTCAACAACAGAGAAACATGCCATTTTGCCTGTCTGATATATAAGTAGATGGCCGGCAGATTAGAGCATCCACGTTATATGGTATACTGACATAAATGCTCTTTTACCCTTGCATTAAATGTGGATTGTTTTGGTAATAGAGCCATTTAGAGGAAAAACTATCCTTCCTAGGTAATTTCCTGCTGACATCTGGGCCACTCTCAAGCTTGCCATTGCGGTATTTTTTTTCTGAGATCCAACCAAGGTCACTGAAGAACAACGATTGCTTGCATGGTGGTCAGGGGTGATTTTAGTGAGAATGGAACCAGGCTCTATTCCAAGAGAATTTCAATGAGAAATTAGTGTACATTTATCAAATATCTATGCGAGTTTTTCACTGCGCATGGGCGTCAAAAGCTGCTCACGGGCGCCATACGGGGCCTGGCCACCAGCTAAAATCCAGTATTCGTGGGCTTGGGTGTTGGGCATCTGTCCAGTCTCCAAGATGGAAATATGTTCCGGGAAATTCCTTGACATTCATTGATTGCACAATCGTAATGTATGCCAAGGCTAAATACCGATGGTGTCACCCACCTTGAGGACCTTATCACCAACCAAGAGGGCGCCACAACGATCAGCTGCTCCGCCCTCCGATATCCTCGAGATGAAGAGCGACTGTAGGAAAGCAATAGGAATCAAATTATTCTATTTTATTTTTCACAGCCCTGTTAACAAAATGGAACCTGGCAACACAAATGAGTGGATCTGGGTGAAAAAAAAAAGAGAGATGCATTATTTAGGGGTGACAGTGTCACTTAAGTGAACAACTGGAAATTAAAAAGCTACAAAGATAGGTTATAGAGAGAAAGAATCCTAGAACAATGCATTAGGAATTGCTAGTGAAGTTTGGGAAATCCAAAATGGACAACAGTTGCATGTCCTCAAACAAAGCTCTAAGGTTGAGAGGACTACATGAATTTTTCACTCAAATAGAACATCACTGATGGAGGCACTCAATCGAGGGGTTATCACCATGGAGCAAATGGGTAACTTCACAGCAAAGAGCAATTTTGTTTGTGGCTATGTGTTGTAACTTTTGAACGTTTGCCTCAACTAGCAGCATCCACAGTTTTTGTTGTTTTTTGGCTCGATAGACGACTGCATGATCAACTTCAAAGAGGCCTATACGATGAAAGGAAAAACTTCATGTATCGGACTAAACCCAACATTCTTAGGATTTTCTGTTGTGGAGTTGTGAAGTTTGGACAGTGTATGGGGCCAGATCGAGAAGTATCTCATCATGCAATTTGAAATGTTGTCATACTGCACAACCCTGCCAATATTCTGCCTGCTTTCATATAGCAATTCACACAATCATTTCAGTTTGAAATTATGTTAGTCTGTGCAAGAGGATTGCTCCAGTTGGCCCTGATTATCTCAGGGATCTACTGCATAGAAGCAACCCAAGAAGGGAACACGTCTAGTTGAAAGTCCAATCTTTGTGTTCCTAGGTCTAGGAGTAAAAAAATTAGCAACTGCGCCTTTGCAGTTGTGGGCCTGTCTCTGGAATGAACTGCCTGGCAATATCCAACAAGCTAAGACAATTTCGCAGTTCGAGTCAAAACTTAAGACGTGGATGTTCTCAGAGATTTAGGTCTGTTTGTTAAGAGTGCGCTTTGTCAAGTTTAAATATTCTATATTCTGGTTGTTGGTATAGTGCTGATGTTAACTGTTGTCAGAAAAAAGGAGTAGAAAATTAATAGAATAAATTTTTTGACACCATAAAATATATAAGGAATTACTGTGTTGTTCAACAGCTAGGTCACACATCACTGCCCCATAGGACTCTCCCTGATTTCTCTGCAAAATGGAGCAACTCCTGAAAGTTGCTAACTTTGCATAAGAGCATCACATTGAGGTGGGGCTTGGACCTGTGATAAAGTTTTCTATCCCCCACAATATTACCTCTGTCATAGTCAATTCTGTTCAGTTCAGTTAGTGAAAAAGGGTCAGGAAGGACAAATGAAAGACACTGAAGCCAAAACTTGGAAAGAGAAGAATAGCCCAGATGCCTAGAGAATTGCCCACATTCTTGGAAAAATAAATCAAGACTGTTCTCGAACACATTAACTCTAAGATCCTGCAGTTGTCCTTTAGTATATGGGTGTTGTAGATGATGAATAAACTAACTCATATCAGATCTCTCTTTCTAATTTTGTCATTTTAAAGAACATCATAGATCATTTCTGATGGAGTACTGCATGGTGAGCAGGTGGGAAGTCAAGGAATGATTACTCCCAAGATGAAAAAACTGGAAACCTTCTCTTCAATTTAACGCACTGACAGATTTGATTAAACACCCACACACACAGCATATGTTAGCAGTCTTGGTGTTTCAACTTAACATGATGGGCAGGTGCTCCATTAAATAAAGTAAAATTGAAACTTCCTAAGACGGGTCTCCTGTGTATGCGCTGTCAAGCATTCTATAGTATAGTTGGCTGAGCCAGGAAAGAATATAACCAATTTCACCTGGACCATGTGAGAACAGCAATTTTACTGCTACAGAACAACATAGGTGAAAAACATGGGGAAACCGTACACAACTCAACTTGTAACTAAGAAAAAATCCGACCCCCCCCCCCCCTTCCATCCGCCTCGCCGACAAGCGAATCAAGGAGGTAATGTTCCATGATGCCTATCCTCAAATATTTTCTAATCCCTGCATTTACCCTCTCTTGGATTTTTATTGTGAGAGTCCAATCGGATTTAGTAATACATAGAAATATGTTGCTGCCTGTACATGAATGGGTTTCTGCTTCATCCCCGCACCACCACGACTTACTGTATCAGTGCCCTTGTACGGCGTGGAGCCCTTGCCTCCCGCAACACGAAGCCTAGACCATTGTTATCCTTCGTCAGTCTGACGGCAATTTTCTGTAAATCACCAGGCACGGAAACTCAGGATGAATTAAAGGAGATTCACAGTAACACAGAACTGAAACAGGAATGACGTAGCAATCGTCCCAATACTACTTGATTCTGCAAGACGAGCGCAGACTGTTAGTATGGTGGGTTTTGGGAATACGATATATGAGTAAATACTGTTTCACTGATCCATGAACGGTGTTCAACAACTGAAATAAAAGAAAGTTAGTCAAAACAAGACAAATGAACTGACCTGTTAAAATCAACTGAATCTGAAAAGTTGAGGGAATCACTGAGATGACAATACCTTGGTGTGAGATTATAAAACTCTCAGCTGATGAGTCCAAAAACCACAACACGGGACAATTTTCCAAATTTGAGGAGAAATTTCAACATTATAAAATTGCGTTAAAATTTTTTGTCATCATCTGAAATGTAATTTCGAGGGGTCACAGCAATGACCATTATAAAAGAGCTTGTAATTTGTTCCCTGGGTAATGTGATTATCCATTTGGGGTGGGGTAGGAAGGGGGAATAAAGAGGCAAGGGGGGGGGGGGGGAAGGGAAGGGGGACAGAGGGGGGGGGGAGGGGGGGGGGGAGGGGGACAGGAGGAGATTGAGCTTGAATGATGGAGAGCACAGGGGAGAGGAGAACCAATAATATGACAAAAATTATCAGCAAATTTGGCTCAAAATGGTGAAGCCTAACATTTCTACATGGTGGATCCAACTACCACCAGGTCCCAGCAGCCTTTGGATCCCCCTCCCCCCCCCCTGTCAGACTGGCTGCGAGTGTCACCAACCATCCCATACACCCCCCCCCCCGACCAGACTGAAGCAGATAACAGCATGTCAGAAGACCAACCCTCCCACCTCCCATGAGGGCCACACCCTACATCCTAAACATCCCCCCCCCCTGTTGGCCCAGTGCCAGAGGTCTGGATGGAAGCAGACAGGGAACAGACAGGGTGGGAATGCTAACTGGGAGGAAGGTGGGAAGGTTGAGAGGGTTGGAAAAAGGACCGGTTGTTAGGGAAGCCGGAGAAAGGTGGGGAGTGAGAAGAGGAACAAGAAGGGGGAGATGAAAGGGTCCAATGTGTAGAAAATGAGTATGTGACAGGAAAACTGCTCTGATTGAAAATATTTTGCAGGTGATTGGTGGGTTCTTGAGTGGGTGAATCGGTGAAAACGTGGAAGAGTTGGGGTGATGGAGTGTAGGCATACATTGCATGGGGAATGCAGTAACAAAGGCTTGTATACTGACATGGACAGAGAACTATGAATCCCTTGACTGTATGGAAAATATGGTACTTGATTGAATCAAACTGCTCTTTGTGGCTAATTCAAACGAATAAGCTATAAATGAAACTGATGACCTCAGATTAACTGTCCTTACAATGTATCCTCCAAATGTTGAAGGAATTAATTATATGGAAGCTACTGCAAAAATATGAATCCATGGTATGAGGGGAGGGATTTTTAAATGAATAAGAGAATGTGAAAATGCAAATGGGCAAATTAGTATGATGGAAGCATGACCAAGCCACGTACATCATGAATTATTCATGGGCTTGCTCACTGCACTCTGTGTGAAAGCGCCAAGCACCTTAGATACAGAGAGGAGAGTACAGTCAGAGAAAGAGGGGACTGATAATAACAACGATATGCACAGGTTCATGAATATGGAACAATCCATGAATAATCAGCAACTTCCCCTCCTTCACCAGATGGAATTTAGGTTCGGGGGCAAAGGAAACCCCCTTATTTTCCCAGCGCTCTCCTGATCAAGATTATGCTCAACAAGTTCCCCCGATTGGTCCGGCCTTGGCTGGAAAAATGAAGAATGACGTGAGCCAGGTGGTTATGAATATGCATAAAGCAGGAAAGAGTATATAAATATGCATAAAGCAGGTGGCTTGGGGTGTACCGCCATCGTGAGGGGGTGGACTACGGGTAAGAAAGAGAGTGAAGCTCCACATGTGGGGGAGAAACAAAGCAGAAGAATGGATAGATTAACCCTCCCTCCCCCTTGAAAACTCCATTTCTTGCAGAGTGAGCACCAATAAATTAGGCAGCAGCGTCCCATTTTTTAAAAACTTTAGTCGAATACCATTTTATGCCTCGGTTTCAAACCTGCCTGGAATTACTAAGCAGAACCAACATATTTATCTTCAGTTTCTGGGGCACTTGATTGTTTCCGTACTCCATTGCTTTCAGCCAGCACCAGGCACAGGGACAGTTGGTACCAATTTTAAAGTCACCGGTTATAGAAAGCTTTCATTACAAGACCTTTTTTAGATTGGCAGATAATAACGCTAATTTCTTTCAACAGGTAGGGTGAAAGTTGTAGAAAACGTTAAAATAGGGTGAAAGTATTGTATATCATTTTAAATTCACACACAATTGGGTCACAGTGTGTGTTTCTCCTATCGCTCGCGTAGGTTAGTTGATACGTGTCTGTGACATCTGTAGGCCCATTCTCTGTACCATTTTCCTGTACAGGTGTAAACAAATTGCATAAACCGAGTCCTAATTATTTTGCATATTCAGTTAGTATAGAGGACGCACCTAAGGAATAATGATATATATTAGTAAGTAAACCAAAAGTTTAAAAATAAAAAACTCACTAATTAGTTTGTTTGTAATGTAGCCCCTATAATTGAACACCATCAAAACAATGGAAAGGACCACTAATCACATGAAGTTCAACACTGCATATCAACCCCCCCCCCCCCTTCTTGCCCTTCTCCCCTTCCCACCAACCCGCATCCACTGAAAAATTCAAATTAGGTATTCTATGGCAGCACTCAAACTCCCAATTACTACACATTCATTGGCCGAGATGCTACAACAGAATGTGATGTAGAAAGAGAAAACTTTCAGTTCCGTATTCTCCTAATGATTGAGTATTTGGAGCTCAAGGAGGGCAAAATTCCTACATGCAATTTCAACAAAATGTAACAATCATTACACATTTGTTCGAAAGTTGCAGGAACCAAATATAAGAGAGTCTTGTAGTTGTTTCTCTTCTAATGTCTCTGTGCTGGTGCTGAGAACAGGACATATTTTTAAACACAATCAAACCAAAAAGTGTAACAGATCGTGACTCGAGGTGTACAAATGTCTGAATATGGGACATTTATAGCGAGCAACTCCAGGCAATTCAATTGGCACAATTACTGCAACGCAGCTGAGAATCATGTCAAGTTGACTCAATCCAGATTCTGTTAGAACCTGTTTCAACAACTTGTATTTTCCAGAGTAAACAGGGTGAAATGGGGCAAACAACCGAGTCAATACTGAATCACAGCAGGCTTCTGTGTCACATCAGGAGTTTAAACATTCCTGTGATATCAGCACATCAGCCAAAATATGACAAATATTAATATTCTTACATTTCCTACTGCAGGTTGACTTCCATTCATTGCATCACACTGAGGGAACAAATGTTTCTCATACCACAAGTCTTGTCTATTTGCCACTGGTACCAGTTCTTACGATTACAGCTCATCTAGAAATTATAAATTTGGTGTGATTCAATGGACAAATGGGATGAAATTTACCAATCAACAATACTCTATTCCTCAGAAACTAGAGACTGAAGCTCATACGCCAATGGCTGGATTTTTTTTGTAAAACAATTGTAATGTTTTCGTCCTCACAGAAGCACAGAAAATCTTGGAGGAGAACTAAATGTTTGCAAACGAACCTAAATTTGGTTTTTGGCTAATTACCAAAAATATGAAGCCCTAATTACATTGAATGAAATGTTCCCCTTCGCAGGTTACCCTTCGCAAGTTTGGGTAGATGCATGCTTACTCTAAATTCATTTGGTACATAAAATGTCCCTGCTAGTACTATACAACAGAATCAGCTGCATGTTATTATATATACCAGTGGTTCTGCTAATCGTGCATGCATATTAGTGTTCGAACGATTATGGTATAATCCGTTATACCGATTTCCGATTATTAATCTCATAATCTGCCCGATTCTGATACCGATTCGTCATCTAGGCCTTGCATTTCCTCACAATTTCACTTCAATACCTCAACGTTTATTTCTAAATATGTTGTTCGTATAGCAAACACTGATTGAAATTTTTCGCATCATTCTCATAGTTTTGTACTCGCCAATTATGTTTGAATTAGTGATTAGTCTGTATATATATTGATAGAATCATGTAGGTCCATAAAAGGTGTCTATATTCCTAAATTTCCCAATAGTGAATAGTCCTGTTAGCATAATCTGAATTATTTTTCAACTTTGGTCGATTCAGATTAATACCGTTTGTTGAATAATCTGCCGAATTCCGATTATCATTGTTTGAACACTATGCCTATGTGTTCGCACGCCGCACATAGTGCGCTCTAGTTAGAATGGATATGGTAACTAAAATGTTGGTGTATTAGCTTTTTAGGCAAAATAAGCAATGTGAATCACACACTTCAGCCGCAGTTTTTGTGCAAACATTCCTTTTTTCCTGACCAAAGAAGTGCAGCCTGCCAACCTGCTTTCATGCAAACTGAAGGAAAGGAAAGAAACTTAGAGAGAGAAAAGACCAGAAAGAATATAACAAGAAAATAAATGTTTCAGGCAAAAAACTAGCAAAACCAAAATTAAAGCAGCTAAATACACATGAAAGCAGAATAATATAGAATATGTGCACCTGGAAAGCTCCTACTGATGACTCGAAATGCCCGATAAATGAAGCCTCCAAATCTACCTTGGTAAAGCAAAATTCCCTGCGAAGTCTGGAATAAGCTGTTGTTATGGGGGGACATACATAATTGGTGTTCTCTTCATTTGTGGAAGGACACTTTCCTGAATGAAAACCCCCTTCACCCCAATCAACATCCGAGAGAAAGAGCCCAACCCTTGCCCTACTCATGTAAAATATGGAATAGAAGTCATCCGCTGCAGTATAAGTAACAACCAATACAGAGGGTCTCGAACAATGTTCCATCCGTGAAATTTTAGGCTGGCTCTTGAAATTTCAGGCTTGCCCTTCAAAACACTGATTCTGCAGTGTTTGCCTAGCATGTCGTATCCTGACTTCCAGGGAGACATGGGATGAATTGGCTACTGATACTAATACTGATATCTGCATCAACAGGAGGGGGTTTACAGGGTAACATGTACCTTTCCCACTCCCACACACGCCCACCACTTCCCTAACACCCAACCCCCTCCATCAACCCACCTCTGGATTAGTGATTCAATTTGAATTCTATCGCTTCAGGAAGCCCAGTAATCATCATGAAACCCTGACCGTATTGATCGGGATGAGCACTGGCGATAACTCGCCTTCTCTCCTCGACAAGTGCTCGGATGATATCTATCATGAGTGTAACCAATCTCAACCTGCTTCCAGCATCATTTTGCATACCCCCCTCCCCTGAAAGGACCGTCAGTCAACTTTTTTCTGAAAAAAAATAGCTACCAGTGTTGCTCCTGGAACACCCTACTCCTTTTTTAGTATAACTCAAGGTATTACCGCCCTCACTTACCCCTTCGCCAAGATCCTGCACATCTGGTGTTACCGAGCTTGCGTCCCCGCCTGGCCCCATGCCCCGCTTCACTTCTCGAAGGACGACGATCTTGATGTCATTCCAGCATTGCGCAATACCTCCACAGCATCAAGGTGATTGGCCTCCACCAGTGAATGTTCGTTCACCTACGGCGAGGAAAATATCAAGCTAAATTTGCGATAACTTCCATCACATATCATTTGCAATCATTCCACTTACATTGAGTGGGTTAGCTCAAGGCCTGTAATGAAAATATGTCAGGGAAGCTCTGTATTAAGGGCCGGTCACACTATAACGATATCGTGTCGTGCAACGATTCAATATTATTTGTTTTTCAGGCGATTAATACCGAGCCTGTTAATATGACGGCTGGAACAACCCTGCCACATGGATGGAAGACTTGATTCGCTATTTGCCAAACCATTCCAATGTGGAAAAGCCCTCCCGGCGTTTTGATAATCATATATTTCCTATTTATCGTTAAGCTCAACGATTTATCGTACGACTCTTACCATTTTCGATATGACGTCATTTAGGGATGAGGTTTTTTTCGAACACATTCGATCTTGAGGAGGTATTGTGATAATGTACTAGTATTCATGACAATGTTACCACACAGACCCTCTCCTTCCTGGTTCAGCCTGAATCTAAAAAGATCGTGTAGCAGAACGATAGAAAATCGTTATAGTGTGACCGGCCCTTAACATTGGTTGTCTCATGCTAGTGAACAAGGCATGTGGTGGTTGATAGGAAGGGGGGGGGGGGGGTAGGAAGGGGACAGCAATATGATCAACTGGTATAAGAGTGTTATCTAGATTGTGGAGGTTTGACAAATCAAATAACAACAAGGGCTAATACCATGTTATCGATAGAGTGCTATATAACTAGAAAGCCAAGAGGCTTAGTGATACTCAACTTGATCATTCTGGACTTTGACATCCTGGGCTGAATAAGTTCATTGCTTGTGTCAGTTGCAGTATCTCTCATGACACTGAGCTCTGAATGACACTAGACTCACCGAAACGATCTTGTCGCCGACCTGGATTCCATATTTGGACTGCGCAGCCACCGTCCACTACCCGTGATATGAAGATGCTCTGAAACATTCAAAGTTGTAGTGTGAGTGAACCTAACAATTACAACCAGGTCCAAAAATAAACACGAATGAGGAAATAGACAATGGCATCCTACAGGCATGACAGCAGCCTGCAGCTCAAACATTTGAGACGCAGTACGGCATAACCGATGCCTCTCAAAATTACAGATCAGCACCACTCCCCCCTCTGGGAGGTAATCTTTACCGTCCTGGGCCGTGAATGTGGAATTTGGAGGCACCCCCATTAGAACATCAGTGATCAAAATCAACAGGCATTCAGGTTGAACTTTCAGTCAGCTTTGTTTTACTCCATAGAACCCTTAGTGAATGCTTAGGTGCTGCTGACCTAAATGGAATGGCAAGGTGACCATATCCCAACTAACAGATTATGCCAGATTGTGGGTTGGTACCCTGAAGAGGTCCAATGGTGGAAAATAGTAAGTGCCAGCTAGCTGTGCAATAAATTTCACTTGCAAGGTGGGCATTGAGCAGGCTGTCTTGTTTGTGACAACTGTGTCAATAGACATCCCCATAGTAGACTTCTCCCACTTCAGTCTTGGTTGAACTAAATATTAAAAGAGCTGCGATAAAACTGCTACTACTATCAAAGTGGTCATCATCTAGTTTAGCAAAACTTTATTGTATCCATTTAAGTTTGTATCATAAATATATGTTTTTTTTGTTTTTTTGTTAGTATCGTTAGGGCATGCATATCTTTAGTTATGTAATTGTAAACTACTTCCATCTCCTCCCACAATCACACTGTAACGATAACATAGCTATACCAATGAAATCAGGCAGTCAACCAAAGCGATAAACGCAGCAATTGTGAGCTGAATGAGCTCTGTGACATAAAATGTGAAAAAATTCTCCTTCCTGATTGGTCAACAGTTTTATTGTTATTGGATAGAAAGATCACTCACGGATCAATTTGCTTTTTTTTTTTTGTATCATCAGGTGTGACTGACGCAATGTTTTGTGTGTGAGTGATATTTTTATTATAGTTTTTGTTATATTACAATGTGACCGGGCCTTACCTCGTCATTCCCCTTGAAGGGTGTCGATCCTCGCCCCCCTGCGATGCTGATGCCCAGACCCGTCACCGTCTCTGCTAAACTGATGTCCACCTGGAAGAACAAGAGGTATTGGGGGAGGGACAGTGATCAGAGAGGTTCATCAACAGTTCAATACATATTTGCATCACTCCGACAATCTCAGAGAGTACAGTCAAGCTTGCGGGGGCTAAGCTTGATTTTGAGAGGACGATTGCCTCTAATATAATATACTTGTTTAGATCAGTTCCAAGTTCAGCAGAAGATAAGATAATAATATATTAGTAACCTGTCCGTTTTATATAGCGCTTTCCACTGCAATGGAGTCTCAAGTGCTTTACAGATATTACCTGTTCATTGGAACCAGTCATGCACTCCGACAATCTCGGAGAGTATAGTTAAGCTTGTGGGGGCTAAGCTTGATTTTGAGAGGAAAATTGCCTTTAATATAATGTATTTGGATCAGTTCCAAGTTCAGCAGAAAATAATAATATCTCATATCTGACATTTGTTGAGGCACTGTCCACTCAATGGTCCACGCGCTTTATAGATTTACCCTGTTCATTGAAACCAGTCATGCACTCTGACAATCTCGGAGAGTATAGTTAAGCTTGTGGGGGCTAAGCTTGATTTTGAGAGGAGTTAGATTGCATCTAATAGGATAATCACTGGTAGAAGCAGGAGGTTAAAGAACCTCTTATAAAGCGGAACCCTGTAAGGAATGACCAATCATTTACATCTGAATAAAGAAGCTGCTCCAGGATCTGAAAGGATGACTAATTCATTTCTGTGTGAGAAACACTTTGTCTGATTGATTTTATTAAGGTAAAACATTGCATTGTATTTATTGTGTACTGCTTATGGGCAGCCTCTGCAGTGTTCCCCTGTTACACAATACCATCAATAGCCAGTTTTGGAGTTACGTTTATGAGATTATGATATTGTGTCAAAAAGGTCATGAGGGAGCGACGGCAGTTCGACATTGGGCGTACAGTATGCAGAACGATCTTTCGAAACCCCCCTGCTGGAAATTACAATCTGCCAACACAAACTTTACAGATTCCCCCCCCATACTTACCAATCAATAACATCCGAAAACATGGGATGAATTGGCTGCGTTTTCATATAGTGGTGACAGTTCCAAATAAGTTGTAAATGATATTGCTAAGAGGGAAAATCTTGTCTATTCCCCCACAACTATTCCGTCGTGAGTTTAGCACTTTGCAACTTGAACTGCTTATTTCCTAAAGTTCATCAAAAGTAAACTGCTAGAACCTCCAAATTTGGAGTAGGGGGGGTTTTGACGCCCCCTCTCCACCCTGCTAATGCGAAGAAATCTTCGCAGACCTTCAGACTTTCAAAATGACTTTGATCCAATGTCAGAATTTGATCAAGGAGCTACAGTCAGTGATGTAACATCAGCTTTGGAACTTCTCGTGCCGACATGCCTTTTCTCTGTATGTTTTTCAATAAACTTCTAGACGGTGATGTTCCTGGTGATTGGTGGACGGTGAACATTCCAAGATTACGTATCAATCTTCAGATCATATTTATCACTAATCTGCTCACGTTCACCCACTGCAGGTGAGACAAACTCCTAAATACATTTTTCAATTTTAGAAAGGCTGCCACAAAATATCGCTGCCTTGCAGAAAACTGATATATTTCACACCGCCTCCAAATTTGAAAAATTATACTATTTGGAGCGGGGGCGGAAAGGGTTTGTGTATCCTGTAGGGACGACTCAGAAGTGATTACAGTTAGTGGAACACTTGCCAAATCTGGGTAGTTGGAATCTGACAAGCTAGTAGAGTTAAGGGAATTGGTATATGGAGTATTGTAAGGTAAGTTTTTTGTCAACAATCTTGCACCACCCTTTCACCTGATAGATTCTAATGAAGACTCTGAGACAGGAGTAGGGCTTACGTTTTCACAGAATGTATCAATTTTTGGGAAATTTCTGAGGCAATAACAAATGTTGCAGTGAAGGCCCTGGAGTTGTCCATACGACACTGTGTCTGTTACCTTTGAATATTCTGCATTTGTGTACAAGTGTTCAAGCCGCCTCCTTGTTTTATTGGTGGTGAAGTATGCTTTCCAGCCATCATTAAAACATGCCTGGGGGGGGGGGGCATTCATTAGAGGGGTAATCAATAAGGGGGCATTTATGAGACATTACACGGTTTGTCTCCGAATATCACTAATCAACTGCGCGATGTTAGCATATACAAATAGCATGTGAGTGATACAATCTGCTAATCTACAAAGTCCTCCCAATAACAACAACGTAAATTGAGGTGCCCCCAACACAGCCTAGTGCAAGCTATGTATACAGGCTATACATTAGGTATATATGTAAATAGGTAGCGAGTAACAACACAGATGTGCTATATATAGTGTCACTAGGGTGAGACAGTATTGAGGTAGAGGAAACCTAATATGGAAGGGACACTCTAACTCTAGACCAGGCCTTCTCAACTAATTTGGTGAAAGAGCCAACTATGATGTTACATCTCAGCCAAGCGGAGGGTTGGCAAAAAGAATTGTAAGGCAGGCCCGCCAGATGCAAGGAATGACATGGATCATGATCGGCCCATATATAGAAATTTGGAATAGCTTCTGAATGCTTGGGGAGTGGGATCAAACGACGCGATGGCCGAAGAACAGACCATAACGGTTGAGGTCCTATGTGCCCTGCCAGTAGGGTGGGGGGTCCCATGAGGTGGAACATAGATGTAGCGATCCATGCAGCAGTGGATGTGGACCCTTTTCGAGGTGTTCCGGTTCACATCCATTCACTCATGTCAGGGATTTTGTGCTAATTTGTATTAAGTTTGCATCTTTATGTGCAAACGGCAGTACAATACAATACAAGAAATATCAAGGTTGAATGACAATAAAATATTAACAATATAAATATTTTTATTTATGTCATTCAACCTTGATAGATATAATATTTTTTTTTTTTGGTGTTAGAAGTAGTTGTCATGCGCACATACGTTTAAAGAGCACGATTACTGCAGGTTTCACATATTTTAAACAGATTGGTTTAGTCTGTTTGATAGAGCATGGAAAAAGGATATCTTCACTGTCTGACACATTCTCTGTATCTTATCTTATTTTCAATTTTTACATGCCAGTCCGTCGCGCGCCATCTGGAATGCCTCAAAGCGCCACAATTGGCGCGCGCGCCGCCATTGAGAAGCCGCTCCAGACGCGACAGAAGCACATAATGCTCAAAATCTGTTGAAGATGTTTTACATACAGAGTGATACAATAGAAGCCCGTGAATTGCTACAACAACCAGCTTTCCTATTAGCAACAAAATGCAGATTCAAGACATCACACGAGGTCTTGTCTTCGCTAGCCGTTGTGTATTGATTTTTTTTTTTTTTTAAAATGGTTCACCCCAAAGAGCAATAAAGCTGCCCATCCAGAAGTAAATTTTTCAGTGGGCAACTCTTCAATCAATTCTCATTGGAACAGGTCAAACTGACAGGGAATCTGTAAACAAATGATACCTGAAATAATGCACACACAGGCGTGCATTCCAGGATTGATGGGAAACACATCTCTTGTGCTTTATAGTTACATTAGAATAATGACTATGTGATATTCTGACCAGCGTTGTTTGACAGGAATCCATTTTGAGACAGTTTTAAAATGAAGGCGAACAATGCACTTTTTCCCACTCTGGCCATTGTCTTACCATAACTAATGATTCACACAATCCATACAAGACAGCACACTGCAAAGGAAAAAAATGTGTTTTTTTTTTTTTCGTTTTTTTTTTTTTTGGGGGGGGGGGGGGGGTTAGAGAGTTATACAGGGGTATAATTTACTGATAACCAGGTCAAAGTACTTGGTATAGAGGGGGAGAACAAGGACACATGGCTCTACTTACACTAGTAACTATACATGCAGTGAGACCACACAATACATTTAGCCTGAATCCAGAGTTAACTGAAAATATTTATTCACAGCCATTTGAGAACACAGCTGATCTGAGATGTTGCCTATTTAGCCACTTTTTCCATTTATTCATGGGGTCACTAGACCATCGATCACAAGAATAAATGTTTGACCTTGACAAGAAACGGAACAGAAAAAAAATCCAGAGCAGACCTATTTTGATCTTGAAGCTTTCTTGTGAATAGACACTTTTGGTCATTTTTTTAATTTTATTATCTCGGGTTATTTTAGATGACCTCTGTCCTTGATAGAAACACCACCGCCACCTCATCTGATACACAGAGAGGAACACACAATGAGGCTAATAGCATGAAACATTGTACAGGGTGGAAAGATTGAAGTTATATGGCAAATATTTATACTGAATGACTGATGAAAGCTTTGCTGTGGAATTTTCCCAGAAGGGCCAGATGCTACTCTAGTAATTTCAGCTTCAGGAATCACACCTAATAATTTCTGTATGATTGTTAATAGATCATGCAGGTACAAGCTTTTTCTGATTCTGTTTTATGATGTAGGCAAATGTGAGACTGCACAGTCAGAGCACCAAATCCAGGTGGTCAGGCTGAACTATCCTTTTGCCAGTTTCAAGAGGCCCTATCCCAGGTTTTTACCTGTAACACAATTCAAATTTGTAATATCTTCCATATGCCCTATGACAAGGTTCCGGCAGATTCTGGGCAATCATATTTCCGTGAGTTTTCCTTCATGACTTTTCCATTACCAAATGAAGCATTTCCATGTCCGTCTCTATGACATCTCGCACAGATTCCAGAGCCAGAGCAACAACATTAAAACAGCTGTGAAAGTGACAACATCACTTCAATGAAAATTCACATGACTTTCCCATTACTCAACAACTTACTTTCCACGAATTTCGACTCATCCGGCCTGGATTTTTATTGATGAAATTCCATGACTTTTTTCCACGTTTTTCCATGACTGCGGGGGACCCTGCTATGATTTTGACTTCTCTCCCAGTGGTGGTATGATACATCAGTGTCCAGCATCCCTGGACTAAGCCACAGAAATATGGAAGAACCCCCACCTCCACTCCCCCCCCGAAATCCTTATAGATATGCGTATTACGGAATGTGCAGACCGTGACGGCTAAGCAAAGGAACATATATAATGTGACAAGCCACTTCCTGCCGCGACATCCACTCACCCCTTCCTCCTCTTGTCGATGGCGGCGCTGCCCGTCGGGGGGGCTCTGCATTTCGACCATCACCTCTGTATCAGGGCAGCAGCCTCTCATCGGTCTGTGAAGTAAGATTGATGCGTTTGTTTTTGAGGTATGGGGCGTGTCCCGCCGGTGCAGTTTGGAGGTCGCGACTTTTCGGGCTGGTCCTCCGTATCCGGGTCGCTTCCCTCCGAGGGCAAGCCCACGTGCTCCTCGCCCTCCACCATCCCATCCTGATCCATGCAAAGACAATTAATATTAGGCAGGACATGCATGAATATTCAGTTTTTTAGAGGGCCTACAGATGTCATGAATATGCAAGAATCATGGAATTCTATCATGCGGGGTGCTCTGATGTCATAGTTCAGTCACATCTATCATTTAGAATGGCATGACTGCATGACTGCTCCCGGGAATACAAAAAAAAAAAAATTCATGTGGGTGCCTATGATGCCATCGGAATATACCTGAAGTTAAATGCACCTAGTTGTCCCAAGTTAGAGGCCAATGGGTCCTTGTAAGGCGACTGCACTTTGGTGCTTTCTTATTTGTTACATATGACAGCCGAAACTCCAGACCAAATTTCAGTCATTCAATATACCAATAAGGCACTCTCAGCTATTGCAAAATTCCCTCGTTGACAAATCACAGGGGAACCACAGTTTCCCCTATAATACAAAGTCAATGCGAACACGTACATACTTTTGAAAAATATTGTACTAAACAACTATAATGGATCCAGATAAAAACCGACAGAATTATTCACGAATATCAAAGAATAATCTCATATTTCCAATGCATGCCCATTTACTCTTTTCCCTGTTACCATGGCCCAAAAATGCAGCCTTTACTACTACGTTAGGGTCTATTGGCACCTATGCATCGTTCCCCTGTGCTGTCATGATTCCGCAATTTTACAGGTATATAGTTCATTTGATCGGATCGTCCAGATGCCCAGTTTTGTGCATTGTGAACGCATTTTATACGGGTGCAGCTGTACATTGGTATGCTAGTAACACTGCATCATGCTGTAAGTTCGTGTACAACAGCAGTACGGTGCAGTCAATCGTTAGAAAGTGCAATTGGAACACACACAATGTTACCTAATTTACAATGGCTTAGCGGCAATGTCCAAGCCAAATCAAGAGTAATTATCAGCAATGTAGAGTTGTTGTCATTGACAGTGAAAATCTCAATTCCCTCCAGGTTTTTATTCAGAGGGTGTTAGCAGCACTTTCTTGAAATAGAACACAGCTTTATGCTCCAATTATTTTTTTTTTTTTTTTTCCGACAGGTTCATTCCGCTTTCCATTTCCCAGGTATTCCGCAAACTTTTTTTCGTACTGCAAAACATTTTGTAACACGATGTTGACAACCAACAACATATTTGCATGTCAACGCTCGCCACTCTGTCAAAATTACCCCCAGGCTCCGACGTGAGCGTCAACAGACCTTTAAGGATAGTTGAATGAATTTTCCATACGAAATTCGAAACTAAACAAGGAATAGAATCATTCCCTTGTTTTATATCGCGTGACTACATTTTGTAGAATGAACAGGAGTGAAACGTTTGCACACAACATTGAGACCACAACAATATGGTGGTTTTGCGATGTTGAAAATTGTTTAACAATGGCCTGTCAATTATGGGATGGGTGGCCTAGTGAAGGTGATTTAGGCGTTATCTCTGCAGGCCTAATCCCAACCTTAATCTCTGACCTCATTTTGATTAGTTAGTTGTCTGTTTTTCCTGCCAACTCGAATCATTTGTTAGGAAAGAGGGGGGGGGGGGGGGTATGAGTGTGTGAAGGGAAGGTCCATAGATTGACTTTAGCAACTCAAAGCCTAAAACTCACCACCTCAGGCACTGACCCAGACTAAATGGATCACTAGGCTCGTTTTCTGTTGGGAGGCCTCTCTATCCCCCCCCATTGGAAATTCATCACCTTATTGCATTCAGCTTCCTGTCCTCAATCTGCGTTTTCCATGAACGCGGGCGGGCGGCGGGCGGGCGGGCGGGCGTTTTCCTCGATCTCGCACCTCTTCTCACTTTGATTGTGTATACGCGCTATATAAGAACCGATTCGCCCTACTATTATTAATATTGTTATTATTTGTTTTGTTGTTGTCGTCGTCCGTCTCGTTGTTGTCGTCGTTGTTCGTTGTTGTTTGTTGTGTGTCGTTGTTGTCGTTGTCCGAACACCAGACGTATAATATTGGTTTGAACCTAAGACACCGTGTTTATTTTTTCTGAAAACCATTGTTTTAGATGTCAACGATTACGGCCCAATATTAAAACTTCACAATATTATAATTGACTGGTTTTTGGAGATTTAATTAGCAAATACTTGACATATCATGTTAAAACATGTAAATATGTGTTTCAAATAGGTCACTGGCCATTGAATTTAGACACAATCTGTATAAAATCTCATCCCTAGTGTTGAAACAGTTATGAATTTTGTTTGGAACATTACTTTAACCTAAAATTGTCCTCTACTCTCCATTATCTCGGTTCAAGCCGGTAAGATTGCAGGGAATCCCATGAATTGATTGCGAATCCATTCGGACACGCGGGGGCAGAAAAAAATCGCTACCTGCACCGATTCGAGAAAACGCCCGCCCGCCGCGTGCATGGAACCGCTCCACTGAAAATAACGATTAGCGATTTTAGACCCCTCCCCGCCCGCGTGCATGGAAACGCGGCTTTACGTAGTAATCAAAGCAGGGAGATTAGCTAGCAGCTGTGAGCCACGTATCAAGAGGTTAATTCGCCTGTCCGCAATCCCTGTTTCCAAGTTGTGTCTCTCTTGCAGTTGCCTGTCCCTAAGAGAAGAGGTAGGTAGGGGTGGGGGTCAGGTGAGTTACCAGGTGTGAAGCAATAGGGTAGCAATGAGGGTCATCTTCAACTTTCTCACTTCCTTGCCCTGACAGCCCCTGTTTGATTTGCCTCCCATTCAGAGGGGGACAAGTGGGGGTGGATGGGCGGTTTGTAGGCAATGAGATAATTATATCACCTTTCACTGATTCACCTCTGACCCTGCTCCTGACCCCGGGCTGTCTGAACAGCCCTTTTAGTAAGCCTCCCCATTCAGACGTGTGGGAAGGGTGGGGTCAGTGGGTAGCAATTAGGGTCATTATACCAGCCTTTCTCTGATTCACCCCTGACCCAGCTCCTTGACCCCCTGGGCTTGGTTCCTGTCTGACAGCCACTGTTCGAGTAGCCTCCCATTCAGACGTTGGAGGGTGGGGTCCATGTGGTAGCACTTAGGTCTTAATACCACCTTTCTCCTGATTCACCCCTGACCCAGGCTCCTTGACCCTGGGCTTGGTTCCGGTCTACGCCCACTGTTCGCGTATCCCTCCCATTCAAAGTGGGGGAGGGTGGGGTCAGGTGGGTGGGGATGAGGTTCATTATATCAGCTTTTTCTGACTCACCTCTGACCCAGGCTCCTTGACCCCTGGCTTGTTTCCTGTCTGACAGCCTCGGTTTCTGTTAGTGTCTTTCTTCCAGTTTGTACTGGCTCAGCATTGCCTCTGGGGCCTGGATCACGTTGGGCTCCGGCAGCAAATTTGATCGTATCCGGCTGTGCAGGTGGTGACTGGGGATTGCTGGACCCTCCGTTGACGGTCCTGAGTTCATGGTCTTGGTAGTAGTCAAGTCAGTGTCCCCTGGAGAAGGTGGGTGGGACTTACATATTACATCCTGACCGCAGAGACAATGTTTGGTTTAATACATGAGCTCGGAATTCAATATTAAGTAATATCTGATGTTCATATAGCCTTTCAAATGTCAAAGCTTTGCTCAAAGCTCAAAGTATTTAACCCTGTCATAGGCCTTGCCACACCAAATTCATGAAATGCACCTCTTGCTTTTTCACTTTTAACACTGTTCCAATGTGTCCTCCCCGCCTATGGTCACTCACTACTCACCCCACGCCTCACAATGTCCCCACTTTTACATGTGGGTAGCCATGAGACAGATGAGCGCATGCCCTGACCATCATCATGCCCCCCAAAAAACCCTGAGGGCCCATGTCAACTGTTCTTGCAGTCCTGGACCACAACGACTGCGCCTAATCCACCTCCCTATATTGCCTTCGACTGAGCTAATCTGCTCAGCCTTTTATCCAGCTGGAGGATTTCTTTTTCTAGTCCATGCTGATGTAGCACCAAGCTCACACATACGGGTTCATCCGAATCTTGCTCACAAGCCCAAACATAAATTACATGAAATAGGCTAATTAACCAACTTAATCAATGATTCTTGTACTCACATCTAATCAGATCGTGATCACCCAACCCTGATACTATGTACAAAATTTCTCAAAATCACTTACCGTTTCGGAGAAATCCGCTATCGAGAAATTGGGACCCATAAACATACACCCCATGCATACAAACACATGCACATGACAGAGTGATCGCTAGGTCTCTTCCTAAACTCTTCAGCGAGACAAAAAGGGGTTGTCCACAATGACACATTGCACGTCACGTAGAATACCCTGGCTTCACATGTAACATAACTTCTATACCATCTATACTTCTAAGAAAATTCTATAACGAGTTCACTGAAAAGTATGTCCATTGAACAAAGCACCCAAACTCTTGAAAATTCTGTCACTGCAAAATTTTGTGACCACAACGCCAAAAGGTTCTATGATCCATTGGACACTAAAATCGAGAGCACTGTGAACTCACAGGTTCTTAGTCAGGTTTTTGATTTTGACTAACCAGGCATGTCTGACTCAGCCAAAAACTGGACCCTAGCCGCATGGAAACCTGAATATCGTCTCAGCTGATTATTAATTTGCAATTTTTTCCTACCATTCGAATCTGGTTCAAAATGAGAGATCAATGGTATTAATGTAAGCCCGGCATATTTCATTATAAGCTGGAAACCACCTTCCTACTCAATCATCCCATATAATAAACAAATAGCAAATTGAACGTTTTCACTTTTTCCCAAAATTACGCCTACGAAAATGAATAGCATTCATTCATTCGAATTGCCCAAAATAAGTTTCCACTTTCTTCCTAAGTTAACACCTACGACTACAAAAATAAATAGCGTTTCATGTATTATCATGGGTATTTTAAGTGCAATCACAAAGTTTGGAAACTTTGATTCCACCATTACCCACACACCACAAACTATCAAGTGCCACATTGTGGATGGATAGATCCTCCAAGGAATCAATGAAATGGCTTACTATGTATGATTTCATCAGCTGTTCAAAATTGGCCAGCAATTTAAGAGCTATGTCAAGTAAATTAGGTGTTTGCAAAATGCACAACACACAGGGAATGTTTAGATGCCTGCAAACTCTGATTATATACGTGGACACAACTGATAATCGTGATTGATTGTCACGGGTTCAGGAAGCCAATTTGTTGGACTCATCAAGGAACCCTAACCGAATTTTTGATCGTGGATGGAGCACCGGGCGACAACTCGCCTTCTCTTCTCGACTAGTGCTCAAGATATATTCGAGGCAGGAGTGACACCAATCCCTGCTCCCGGGAACCGCACTTTTTACGTCCCCATTCGCGGACGATCAGTGACCTCCAGGACCTTACCACTTTCTCAGAACCTGGAGGAGCGGAAGATGTTCGACGCAACCTGCTCACACCGACCGCGAGACCTATTGCAAGTGCCCCGAAACAACCACCGAATTACCAAGCCCACTGCTCAACAGCAGGACCAGGAACCTAAGACCAGGAACACGCCTGTCTAACTGCAAGTACAGCCACTTCGGAAAAACGCCCAGTGCTGATCGGCTGGTAATCGAACTCGTGACCTGTTGCATGCAAAGCGACACTGATACCACTTTACTATTCTTCCGCTCCCATTATATAGGTTACCAAGGGCTTTGCATGTTACGCACATTCGTTACCGCATTATTTGTTCTGCCAAATGTATATGCTGTTGTCTTTGTCTCTTTCCCCACATAACCTATTGGAGCCTTGGTTCACAGCACAATTTTTATCTTACAGGCTACATACATCACTACGGGCAAACCTACACAAACACAGGCAGGTTTCACAAACACAAACGCACGCACATGCACACACGCACAGGCTTACCTCATGAGGAGACATATGGCCATCTACCTCCTTGCCCTTCCCATGCATGAAGAATTTTGGATGTCTGGCTTTGAGCTCCCGAGGATGGGGGGTGCCGTGCCTGACAAATGAATTCTGAAAGTGAACCAAATCAGTAATGAACAAACTTTAATTATGTCAATTTCTCAAAACTCTTAGGAATGCTACGGTTCTTCGATTCCATTTTTCAACTTTCAGCATGGCGACGGAGGAGAAGCTGGAATATTGCCAAAACATTGCACATTCAGATAGTATTACTTAAAAGGTAGCATCCAATTATCAGATACGCAGCGGCAGCAGAATTGTGCATATCTATTCTAGGATAACAAGAAATTTTTGATCACCTGAGCAGAGTACATGTTTGCACACACATGCAACACTGAAATAGGCATTGGGGTGGGTGTAGGTCCAACCTGGGGTTAAGTTGAATAAGTAAACATGGACTATAATTCCTGTCTCGCAAAATCATTACAGTGCGTTGAGTATGTGCAGTGCAGAACCTTGATGCTGTCAATACTTCCGAGATCTGAAATGTGGAACCCTTCGTTATTTTCACCCCAGGAGAGGTGTCAAAATACAAATCAGAATTACCTGCAACCAGATGGTATATGGATTTATGATTCAATTTGACTAACATGGGAAGACACAGCTTAAGGTCGTTGATGTACAAAAAATCATTATTTAAATTGTGGTTCGAATCAATTAAGGCAAAATAAAAATAATTTCATTTTTAGCGTCCCCCGCCACCTCCTTTTTTGGAGGATTCTGAAATGTTCTTTTTTTTTCCTCATTCAGGCCATAACTTTATTTGAAGAATATTTTGAAAGTCTAACTCCATGGAATTAGTTGCTCTCGAAGGAACAATTTGTAGCATGTTTTACCATGTAGAACCATAAATAAAAGGAATGGTAAGGCGGCCTTCTCCTAGAGCTGAGAAAGTCAAGTGACAAAACCCTGCTTCGACCCACTTCTTTTCCTCTTTTCAAGCCTGTGGTCTTTCTCATGTTGCATTTTACCTAGAAATGGTTATCATGCCATTTCTGGTCTGAATGGCTATTAGTTAGAGTTACATTGGACATCCATCTGGTATAGAAACATCTTGATAAGCAATGCTCGGGTCGCCCCCCCCCCAAAAAAAAAAGCCAAGGGTGTGCCGCCTCCTCCTCACTTTCGAAAAGCCTGACGTTAAACATGTTTTTATTTTTACTTGACCCAAAACAGGACATCCAATGTGAGTCTTGTGTGTCAACTGTCAGGGTGACTCACATGTGAGTTATTGCAAGGCAATCATCAATATGACTTACATGTGGGTCATTGTAAGGCATTGTCAAGGTGACCCACAGGTAGTAGGCAATTGCCGAGGTGACTCACAGTGGGTCATTGTACCATTATTGTCAGTCACTAATGGCTGAGAGTTAAGTCATTCTCAGTCAGTTTCGAGTATGGTCTGGTTTCTCTAGAGAATGACGGTGGGCTACACACATACGTGTGTTACTTATCTTGATTCGGCAGTCGTAAAGGTCATCAAGAAGTGGTCATCCTATCGCCAATGGGCTTTTTTTGTTTGTCCAGCTCCAGTGGCAATGACTCTCCTCTTGCCTGGGATAGTAGAGGTGTCTCACACTGTTCCCAGTTCTTCAGGTTATTGGTTAGATGTCAAAGGCAGAACTGAACATGCACAGATCATTCATTATGCACACATTGGCCATGCGCCCGCCTGCACCGAAAAAATTTCCAATTACAGGGATAGGGTGCTGATCCAGGTTATCTGATAACGTGCCTGTCCTGGTCACTTACTGCTCGACCACAGGGCAAGTATCACCAGTAATCATAAGCGAAGCCCCCAATAAACAAAACGTAATCTGATCAACCCTCTTTCACACCTTGTTCACCTGTTTTTAATGAAACAAACTTTCATCGCATCAGACAGATTTTCTACCATTATCTTGGAAGTTAGAAGAAGAGGATTATCACTGATTGAAGAATTATTGGATTGTTGGATGGCAATACACCCACACTTGCCATGTTTTCCTCTAATCTGAATGAGGGTATCCATTACAACTATCAAGACATTATATCCCCCTTTTCCCTTCATTTATGTAGACTTGTTATATCAGAATAATTGTGTTACGAGTTATCAGAAAGGCTCTAGCATCAATTCCCGGTCATACGAGCCTCCAACATGTAAACGTACCAATAACGCTACCTGCCAGAAGATGAAAATTGATGACAAACGGCCCCTGGATTAACTTGTGTGGAACGACTTCACCCATAAATCATCATTGGGAAGTAAGACTGCGACTACACAAACCACAATAGACAAAGGCTCGCATATTTCCCATTGAAATGTTGTAATGTCGAGTCAGAATTGGACAAGATGGACTGGAAATAATGTCCGTCTGTTGGCCAAGTCAAGCATGCTTGCAATGCCTGGCATACGCTCAGATGCATCATGTGCATAAAACAAGAACGAAATAGGCAGGGTAGAAAGCAGGAAATTATTCACTGTAGATGGCTACAATGTTATACCTATTGTCATGACCACCACATGAGGGGAGCCATTGTAATTTTGCCCATTTGAACAAAGGAAGCAGAATGAAATTATTTAAAAGTTGACTAAGTAATATTCATTCTCCCCAGAAATTATCTTAAATGTCTGAATAGGATTTATTCGTTTGGCAATCTTTTCCCTATTCGAGCATTTTAGTAGTATTGAAGTTTCAGTTTTCAGACCATTTGATTACTGTACAGCACACTTTGGATTACATTGTGAAGTATCCCTGGCGCTATATAAATGTTTGATAATAGTAATGATAATATTCAATTCACTAAATATTCAAAAACTTGCTTGCTTGCTGAGGTGACTCACAGTGAGTCATTGTACCATTATTGTCAGTCACCAACGGCTGAGAGTCGAGTCATTCTCAGTCAGTTTCGAGAGGGGTTCTGGTTCTCGGAGAAGAATGACGGTGGGCCTTACACACATACGTGTGTACTTATCGTGATTCGTCAGTCGAAAGTCATCAGAAGTGGTCATTCTATCGCCAAGGGTGTTTGTTTTTCGTTCAGCTCAGTGCAATGACTCTCCCTTGCATGGAGATAGTAGAGGTGCCTCACGCTGTTGCCAGTTCTTCAGGCTATTGGCTAGATGTGAAGGCAAAACTGAAACAATACACAGATTATTCAATTATGCACACATTGGCATGCGGCCCGCCTGCACCGAAAAAAATTTCACAATAAAGGAGATAGGGTGCTGATCCAGGTTATCTGTGATAAACGTGCCTTCTGCTGGGATATCATTTTACCGCTCAAACCCACAGGGCAAGTTATCACCAGGTAATCATAGCGAAGCCAACCAGTAAACAAAACGTTAATCTGATCAACCCATTCCACACCGTGTTCACCTGTTTTATTGAAACAAACTTTTATCGCATCAGACAGATTTTCTACATTATCTTGGAAGTTAGAAGAAGAGGATAGAAGAGATGATCACTGATGGAAAGAATTATTGGATTGTTGGATGGCCCAATTACACCCACACTGACAGTGTGTTTTCCTTTAATCTGAATGAGGATATCAATTACAACTTCAGGACATAGATCCCCCCTTTTCCCATCCATTTTGTTAGAGAATTGTAATATCCGATAATGGTGTTACGAGTTGCAGAAAGGCTTTATCATAATCCCGGTAATAAAAGCCTAACAGTAAAACGTACCAATAATGCTCCTGCCGTAGATGAAAATTGATGACAAGGGCCCCATGATTAAACTTGTGTTGGAACGACCTCCACCCATAAATCATCCTTGGGAAGTAAGACTGCAATTGCACAAACCACTATAGACAAAGACTCGCATAGTTTCCAGTAGAAATTGTTGGTTTGTAATTCGAGTCGGAATTGTACAAGAATGACTGGAAATGTTGTTCGTTGTTGGTGCAAGTCAAGCATGCTGCTCTTGCATGTCCTGGCACTACAGGAGCATCGCTTGAAGCATTATATGCATATAAAACAAGAACAAACTATAGGGGCAGGTAGAAAGCAGGAAATTAGCACGTAGATGGTTACAATGTTATACCTATCGTCATGCCCACCACATAAGGGAGCCAATTGTAATTTGCCCATTTGAAATAGAAGGCAAGAATGAATTATTTAAAAGTGACTAAGTAATATTACATTCCTCCCAGGAAAGTATCCTTAAAGTATGGAAGAGATTTATTCTTTTGGCAAATTTTTCCGATTCAAGCATTTAGTTAGATTGAGTTTCAGGTTTCAAACCATTTGAATACGTACAGACACTATTGATAGATTGTGAAGGTATCCCTGGCGCGATATAAATGGTTGATAATAGTAATGATGTAAATATTCAATCACCAAAATATTAAAAAACTTGTCCTTGCTTTCAATCGAGGATAGGCAGGAACGCTGTGCAGATGTTCGATAGAACAATCGAAGCAAAGCAATGACTTTCCATTCCAGACAAATTTGATACCGTGTAAACCGCTACGCCACTGATCACTTCCCTGTCAATAATAAATCTGTTCGTATTGTAGCGCTTTCAAGTCGAAGACTGCTCAAAGACTTTACAGATATTACTCCTGATCATTAGTGACTTTCGCACCCGTACCATACAGCACGAACCTCTTGCTTGTCTCCCCCGACGCACCATTTCAGTACGTCACTCATCGTGTCTCCCGTGGGGAAATTCCCAATATCAAGCAGCCAACCATACGGCGCTTCGATAACTCGTCACAAGTAACCTCACGAGGTCCCACTTAACACATGGGTGGCGTGGAGTCGTACATTTCAGGGACATGGCTGGTCCAAACGTTACTGCGGGAAAGTCCTGGGCTTCCAATGGAGCTCCAAACTCGCCAACAAAGGTTTTGAGCTGGAGCTATCAATGAACCCAATCTTTATTAGGGCTACTCACGTTTTCTTTCACATGGTCCACCGTATCGAGGGCAAACCTGATCTCCCGCTCACGACCCGACTCCAGGTTGTGGGTTCGTCTTGTGGTTGTGCTGCCGCGTATCGATTCTCTGTTGGGAGGAAAGTTGGGCAGGGAGTTCATAGCATTGACTGAACAGCATGGAGAACAAACAGTAACATACGTGGTACAACGCCTAGGACTTCCATGGTTTAAAGTAGCAGAGGATCTTCCCCGTTCTCCCCCCACCCCCCCACCCTCCTCCCCTGCACTAGATGAAATTTGATAGACGGGACGGATTAACATGTTTTCACATACTTCCCTTTAAATTCTGTTGCACCCAAGAACACTCACACTTGATGAAGTTACTCCAGGCAGGAAAACCCTAGTTTTTCAAGGTTAACCCATGATGCTTACGCATACTTCACCAGTAGGTGATGGACACACGATTTTCCCAATTTTGTTACAATTACCCAATGAAGTTTTTTGAAAAAAAAAGCCAGAGTTAGCCAATGACACTCACTCTTGAGTTGAATAACACACCAATTCTCCAATTATCCTAATTTTCTTTTGACAGGGTTAAACCAGACACTCCACCCTCCTCTCAGTAGGCCCTCGCTGTGGGTTCGCAGGAAACAGGTACTAATAGAACCTTGAGGTTCGGGGGGCCAATTCCTCAGTCTGGAAAATTTATCAGTTGGCTGTGCCTGCAAGAGCGAAAAGGTACAAAAATCCTTGATAGGTGAACAGTACATCTTTAGAGTCTTATCAAAGGATTCAATCCACTTCACTGTTTATGGCAGCTCCACTGTCTGCAGACGTCCTTGAGGCTGAGAAATTAAGCAGAAATGGTCGATTTCCAGTCTCAGATATAGTCAGCAAGGGCTCAGCAGGGCCTCTGTCATCTTCGTCGGGAGCTTGCCTCTGGCAACTTGCATAAGAACCCCTCCTGCCCCCCCCCCCCCTCCCCTTGCCATCACTATGCTGACAGGCTGTAAAGCAATTTGGTGCTCCTTGAAACATTATGTGGAGCTAGCTCTGCAATCCCAGTAGTGCAAAGGGTAGGACACTGATGGGAGAGTGAGGACTAATCTAATTCTCACTCTCTCAAAGCCGTCTGTAGCTTTGCATTATCGGGAGACATTTCATTTTGCGCATAATTCATGCCATTTTACAAACTTTGTCAAGATTGCACGAACTCTGGATCATTAAAACCCCTTCAACATCGCAGTGAGATTGTGATCAACAGCATGCTGTTGATTCAAATGTGGCGATATCATGTCAGTGGGTAAACTTCATTCTTCATTCTTTATTCATCATTTCAGTGAACAAAAATATTACATGACTGCCAGCACATGGCCGGTCCATGTATGTAATTAAGGGCAACAATTATTGACACATACAACACATTTTTGTGTCATAAGACATATTGCAGTGTCTCCCCTCTTGTTAGCCTCTATAACATGACAATGGTACGGCATGCTTAAGGGCCGGTCACACTATAACGATATCGTGTCGTTCAACGATCCAATTTTGGTTCAGCCGATTAATAACCCGGGCCTTTAAATATGCGCTGGAACACCCTGCGCATGGATGGAGGACTTGTTTCGCTATTTGCCAAACCATTACAATGTGGAAAAAGCCCTTCCGTGCGTTTTTGGATAATCACCTATTTCCTATTTATCGTTTGAGCTCAACGATTTATCGTACGACTCTTACCATTTTTTCGTTATATGACGTCATTTAGGAATGGGTTTTTTTTCGAAACTTTCGATCTTGAGAAGGTATTTGATAATGTACATTATTCATGACAACTTTTCCCACCAGCCAGACCCTCTCCTCGGTTCAGCCTGAAATCTAAAAAGATCGTGTAGGCAGAAAGAAATCGTTATAGTGTGCCCGGCCTTTATTCTAACAACCCCCCAAGCGGCCAAATATACTGTAAATTGAGACAACTCGATATATAATTAAGTGTGCTATTACATGTCGTCCATCACCAGGGTGACATCTGCTCTGGGGAAGACCGCACAGGGGCATATTATATATAACAACAATACACTTTGGCAGGGAGGTCCGCCTATAATAATCAAATATTGAATTCAGTTCAATACTTGGTTTTCTGAGAAGCCAGAATGTTAACAAATTCAGAGCAATATATGATATCCATGAGTCTTGTTTGATCCTGCATACAAGAACAGAGAGGTTTACAAATTTAGAACCCTATTGGGATCCAATCAAAGTCTTTTCCTGCATACAAGAACCACTCGGGATCCGTCAGTCCGAATCCTCCACGCGAGACTGAGGTTACATTGTTAGAACAATACTGGATCCAGTCAAGTCTATCTCCAACACAGACGGAGGTTACAATTTTAAAACAACATCGGGATCCAGTCAAGTCGCGATCCTCCACGCGAGACTGCGAGTTTACCATTTTAGAACAATACGGGGATCCAGTCAAGTTTGATCCTCCACACAAGACTGGATGTTCATTTTACAACAACATCGGGATCAGATCAAGTCCGATCCTCCACGCAAGACTGGAGGTTACAATTTTAGAACAACATCGGGATCCAGTGTCAGTCTGATCCTCCACGCAAGACTGGAGGTTACAATTTTAAAACAACATCGGGATCCAGTCAAGTCCGATCCTCCACGCGAGACTGGAGGTTGACAATTTAGACCCTACTGGGATCCAGTCAAGTTTGATCCTCCACACAAGACAGGAGGTTACATTTTTAAAACAACATCGGGATCCAGTCCAAGTCCGATCCTCCACACTAGACTGTAGGTTACATTTTAGAACAATAACTGGGATCCAGTCCAAGTCTGATCCTCATACAAGACGGAGGTTACAAAAATTTTAGACAAATTGGGATCCAGTCAGTCTGCTCCTCCATACCACTGGGGGATACATTTTTAGAACCATATTGGTATCCAGTCAAGTGTGATCCTCCATCCAGACTGGGGGGTTACATTTTAGAACAATTTGGAATCCAGTCATGTGATCCTCCACCCAAGACTGGGGTTACAGTTTTAGAAACCATATTGGGAGGATCCATCAAGTCTGTTCCTGCATACAAGAACGCCATCAGGATCCCATCAAGTCTGATCCTCCACACAAGACTTGGAGGTTCAATTTTAAACATCTGGGATCCTCAAGTCTATCCTCGCATACAAGACTGGGAGTCAGTCACAACAATTTTAGAACAACATTGGGATCCAGTCAAGTCTGTTTCCTCCATATAAGACTTCAATGTTACAATTCTAGAACAACATTGGGATCCAGTCAAGTCTGATCCTCCATACACGCCTGGAGGTTACAATTTTAGAACACATTTTGGAAACAGTCACAGTCTGATCCCCTCCATACATACTGGGGGATACAATTTTGAGAAAACAATTGGGCTCCAGTCAAAAGTGGTGATCCTCCAGTCACGACTGGGGGTTACATTTTTTAGAAACAATAATTTGGAATCCCTTCAGTGTGATCCTCCACCCAAGACTGGGGGGTTACAGTTTTAGAACAATATTGGGAGATCCAATCAGTCTGTTCCTGGATACATAAGAACGACATCAGGATCCCATCAATCTGACCTCCAGAACACAAGACTGGAGGTTACAATTTTAGAACCTCCCTACTGGGTTCCGTTCAAGTCTGATCTGTTGCTCCTCCCATACCAAGACTGAGTCACAACGAATTTAGACACATTGGGATCCGTCAAGTGCTGGTTTTCCCTCCATACACGACTCAAGGTTACAATTCTAGAACAACATTGGGATCCATTCAAGTCTGATCCTGCCCATACAACTGGGGATTTACATTTGTCAAACAATTATTGGAATCCAGACTAAGGCTGATCCTCCAGTCCATTTCAATTCGTCCCGCCATACATCAAGGATTTGCATCATGGAAGCACTACAAACTGATTCAATTCTGTCTGATTCGCTGATAGCAGGGGCCTCGAGATTACAAATTGGAGGTTGTATGGGATCCAGTCAAGTCTGTTCCTGCAAACACATCAAGAAGTGTCTCATGGAAGCAACTACAACTTATTCAGTTCTTTACCTGATTCTCATGCGAGCCCGAGAGCTTGAGATTAGCAATTTGAGACGTATGGGGATCCAGTCGAGTCTGTTCCCGCACCATCAAGGACATGAAGGTCCAGCAGCAGCCCTAGCTCTGGGGGAAGCCTTGTCACAACACACCGTTGTCCTCGTATCGAAGAACCCGGCCTGGTGCACTTGCCGAGCTGAAAAGGAATAACATTGGAGAATGTTAGGTCACTCATACACAGACAACTCTATAGATATAGGATTATGCACTCAGGCTTAGAGAGTTATGATAAGAGCAGATCATGAAGCGTTATGAAGTAATGAATAGCGACCTTGCTGTGTCAAGCTTGCATGTGTCATAGAATAGGTACAAACCAGAATGTAGTGTCCAGTACATGTACAGGGAAACCTGAGGAAAACTCCCCCGGAGAAAGCTCCTCACCCGTCAGACGATGTTACCACGTTGCATCTAATACCTTTATAAAATGCATGGGAATGCTTAGGAGACTACTTCATCCACATCCCAGATACCACCCCTTACTTCTCCCAACAACTTTTTGTGTCTGTGCCTGCTCTCACAAGCAAATGAAATGCTTTTCTGATTTTCTCTGTTTTTTCCTCATGTCCTACTATTGATTATCTCTACAATTGTGATGGGCAAAAAAATCAAATAAATGTCAGACATAGCCCTTTACGCAAATGTCACTATTTTTTTTTTTCTGTTACAAAGATAATCAGCATCATGTTTAATCTGTTTATGTTCTTCCACCTCCCCTTTCAAATCAGTAGCAGTTTTCAAATAGGAGGGGCAAAATGCCCTTACAAAGTTGAGTGGCCCCCCCCCCCCCCCCAGGTGCCGCCATCGTAAATAAATGGCGGGACAACAAAAAGCAAAGGCCTTCTTTTGAACTCCTGCCCCTGCAGGTGACGATCACTGAGTTGGCTGGAGTGGCCTGCGCCAACACTCTATAAACCCCCCCCACTCCTTACCCCCCCCCCCCTCGTCCCCCCCCAGTCACCCTCTAACCCCCAACCGGAATATCTGGTGACTTCACTCTTTTCATCATGTTCCCTCTGGGGTGATTACTGCTGGGCGGGAATGTAGTTTACATTTCTCCTGGAACAGACCTCATGTTAATAAATATACTAATCTTACTATAACAAATTCAGAAGTTTTGTGGCGGGGGGGGGGGGGGGGGGGGGGGGTGGAGGGGGAGATCTCTCCACAATATGTATGCCCCAAACCATTGTTCGAGTATAGGCCGAACACTCAACCCGTGAAGAACTTTAGGTCCCAAGGAGGAATGAGGATCTCCTCCAAACAGTCACCAATGGCTTTCTCTAGACTACAGCAACATATTGACCTGACAAACTATCAACAACATTCCATTACAACGTGCTCCCAGGAACACCAGGAAAACAAAACCACATTATTTTCCTCAGCACAGATAAAGGAGGCAATCTCTTTGTAATGTGTTTTATATTAGGGTTAGGGTTCAGGGAACCAGATATGAAACATCGCTCGGCCACGGTGGTTGTTGTACAGGACGTTCCATGGTGTTTTAAAGCTAGACAGTGGGGTTCATGAATCACTAGTCTCCGCCTTTCTTCGTCGCCATCAGTGGCTGTTCTATTAACGCTTCATTTATGTTGCAACCAACTTTGATCGAAAGGGAGCAAAAGAGGTCGAAAGAGAGCAAAATGCCAACAACAAAATCCAGAAGTCATTATGGAGGTTGTATGTTTCCCAGCCCCAAGTGTGCTAACCCATAAAATGGCACTAACCAGTGACCAATTTCAAATTCATGAGTACTGATTGTTGAAAGGACCATTTCTAGCCGATGAGTACTAAATTTTGTAGAAATGTGACTAAAACTGCCTAAATTTTTTTTAGGCATATTTGTGGTAGCGGCCGGCATGGCGGGCAAGGCACTTTCATCAGTAGTTCGGAGATTCATTCATATTCTTACTGTTTTTAGGAATTTAACTGTTTTATATTCCTACCAGTGTGTTATATGTATGTGCCTGTAGTAACGTTCCTGTACTCTTATTCGAATTTTCGCTTGTTGATTCTTTTTGAACTGGTTTAGTTTCAACTTTAGAACGTCCATAGCTTCAGCGGGCCTAACTCTTATCCTAACGTGTGCCGTTGTACAGTCCTATTCATCACCATGAATCCCAGTTGATACTACAGTGCTGTTTCGACTTTGTTGGGTATCGGACGACAATATAAACACTTGTCCTCAAAACGCCGGCCTCGCCGACCACAGATTTGGATTAAATTGGAGGAGCTTAAGATCGCTAAGCTTACGAAACTTTGTCGTGCGGCCCACGAAGATTATCAATTGAAGGTCCATCCTGCCATCGGTCCCAGGGGCTATCTCGACATCTCAGATTACCGATTCGGCGAATCGTTTCCAAACGGCAACCACAACTGGTAAATGGTTTCTTTAAACTCCGGACCGGGTGATCGGTATTACAACCAAGTACGGTTTTGCCCACATGGAACGCTAAATCTATGAAACGCCCTAACAAAACTGCTTCAATCTGTGATCTTCATTATTAGCAACAAACTTGATATCTCTCGGTTACCGAAAGTTGGCTAACTGAGTTCACAATAAACCGCGCAGTTGCTGACATTGTAAACACACTCCCCGATTTTCAAGTTCACCAAAAAACCCAGAAAGTACCGCGTTGGTGGTGGTACTGGGGTCATTCTTAAGAATTGATTTGACGTCACTGGAGACAACAGGGCCTTTCCCGCCTTCGCATGTAATGGACCCTCTCCGTTCCTCAGATGTCCAGCAACCGTTCAGATTCCTTACTATATATCGTCCACCACTGTCAGTTCGGCGTAAGCGAGTGTTGTTCGCTTTTCCTTGAGGAGTTTTCTAAACTGTTTGGATCTCTCCCTTGCCCATGCCGCTTGCTATTTTCGCAGGAGATTTTAATTTTCACATGGCCAACAGCATTGATCGTGATGCCACACGTATGACTGATCTTCCAATCAGCCGGTCTTCGTCACAATGTTACCGGCGCTACCCATGACAAAGGACACACACTCTTTTTGTTATATCGGGGATACTGAGTTTTTGTCTCTACGACATCAAATGTTCGTGATCTTCCATCTGATCACTTTGCCGTTAAATGTGAACTTGATGTGATGCGACCCAAGCCTACTAAGTTTGGGACAATTCCCGACACCGAAAGCTGAAAAACATCGATCTTGATGCGATACTCACGACATCCAACATCGACCTCGACCACCAACCTCTGAGGATCTGGAAGACTTGTTCATCAATACACAGTGCCCTCCCCACTTTTCGATGAACACGCTCCAGAGAAAATCTCTACTGGATACACTTCGCCCGCATGCCCCATTGGTATTATGATCTGCGAGTCGCCAAACGAAAGAAACGCTCATGTGAAAGAAAATGGAAGTCCTCGGGGCTGGAAATACACAGGCAGTCGTTGTTTAAGAAAGCTCTCTGCTTCAAGGACTGTGGCTCAATAGGGCCAAGACATCTTTACCACGGTCAGTTATAGCTGACTGTGATCAGAAAGAGCTTTCAGACGTTCATAAATAAACTTTCATGGCTCCGCCCCCTTGTTAACTCCACAAACACCATCAACAGAACTGGTGAATGGGTTTGCTATGTCTTTTCGAGCCGAAGTCAGATGATCAGTCATCTCTTGACGCAGCCTCAGTTGCAGCCGCATCTGTTGTTTTATCGTCTAATGGATGTAATTCCTCCTTTGTGATTTCCGGAGGTATCCGATGAACAGCCGTCAAGTTATCTGCAAGTCGCCCAGAAAATTCGTGCATCCCTGGAATCCTCTACCCATCACTGTTTATGACATGCTGGATGTGCTGCTTCCGATCATTAACCCAGATCATAAACTTCGTTGGGCATCTGGTTGTTTTCCGATGCCTATAAAGGCTTCTCGTGTCAAGCCATTCATCAAGAAAGCCGTCGCTATCTTGCAAGGATACAATTCCGTCCAATAGCCATCTTCTCTTCGCTTTCGACGCCAAACTAGTCGACGTGTCGCGGTGACACTCCAGGCCTACCTACCTCCGTGAACACGGGCTTCAAGAGGATCGACAATCTGCTTATCGCAGTAACTTTCATTACGAAACATCACTTCTCCGGGGCTTTAACGATCTCCTCCGAATGTTAGACAAGGTGAGAACATTACTAGTTCTCCTAACTTCTCGGCTTCTTTTCGACACCATAGACCACAATGCTCTGACTACGCGACTTGGAAGCGTATCTGAATCTGCGACAATGCACTCACGGCTGTTTTAAATCTTCGCTCAGAAAAAAAATCGGAGCCAGGCTGTTGCTGTTGATAACAGCCTTTCTTACCCCTCCCAGTAAAATGTGGGGTTCCACAAGGATCAGTAGCGGGAACCCGTGATCTTCCGATGTACACTTCGCCGCTTGAGGACATAATTCGTCAAATGAATCCCATGCATTTCATATGCTGACGACACCCAACTGTATATGTCTATGACCCCTCCAACCGAACGAGTGCATTGGGAAATTGGATCATGTCTGGCCGATTCAAGTCTTGGACGATTGGCAACAAGTTGAAGCTGAATGGCAGCAAAACCGAAGTTCTTCTGTTAGTCTCGCACTTCGAGAACCACAGTACCAGTAACTGATAAAAGATCGTAGATATAAGTGTTAAACCATCATCGTCAGCTTCGTGTCTGGAGTCATTTTAGGACTTGGGCTTATGTATGTCTTGAGCACATTAACAACATTTGTCGTAGTGCACGTTTTGCTTTTTCGAACATTGGTAGAATTTAGGCAGTATCTGAATCAGACCCCTACCGCGAAACTAGTTTCTGCCTATGGTACATCCCGCCTCGCCAGTGTAACTCACTATTGTATACGGGTTACCCGATTCGCAAATCGCAAAGCTCAAAGGTTGCAGAATCGCCGCCGATTGGTGAAACGGGCAAGAGGCATGAATAGTATCTCCATTATTCTGAGTGAGTTTTGCACTGGTTGCCTGTACGACAAGATCATTTTTAAAGTTCAACATGCTCACCTACAAGATGCTACCTGTTTTGTCCTCCGCTTACTGACAGAGCTTCATTACAGCTTACTCCCTCCCGGTCTCGTCCGCTCTTCTAACCCAAACCACTGAAACCGCCCAACCACCGCCACTTACTGCCTACGGCCTTCGCTCTTTAGGAAGCGCACCACAGAGTGGAACAAACTTCCTCAGCATGTCAGACTTGCACCATCTTTTAGACCCTTTCAAAATCAAGCTGAAAACTTGCCTTTTCAATCAGTACTTTGTAATTTGTCCTTTCCTGCGGTTTTAATCATTGTCTAGTTTTTGTATTTTTTGTTTTTTGTTTTTTTTGTTTTTTTTTTTTATTCACTTCTATTCACTGTTGTCTATTGTTTTACACTCTGCCTCTTGTTGTTTCGTGGCCTGCTTTGCGTGCTATCTTGCCACATTTTCTTTCCCTCTATTACTTGTGGGTTCTTTACTCCTTTATGGTTTTTTTTTCGTCTTTAATCTTTTTAAATCGCTTTGAGACCTCTTGATTATTCACCTTTAAAAAGCCGTTATTATTATTATTATTAAATTATAGCTCATTAGACACATAACTTGACTTTCCAGTGACCCATTCCTCTAATTTTAGATAGTTCGAGGTTCAGGACCACCGGCGGACACACACTTGATATGTTCCCTGGAAGCCAACCGGCTTGAAAAGTTGTATATAATCAAGCAAATTAGACACAATGAAGAATCCCCCACGACTTGTAATTAATGTTTGAATTTTGAAGGGCTAAAGGTATACTATAACCATCAAGTTTCATGAAATCAAACAAACTTCCAAATTTGCATACCACTGAATGACCTCAGTGACCTCGATCTATGTTAAACTTTTGATTACTGGGAGTAAACCATAACCCCCGAGTTTTCAGAAAATCCCGCAAACCATGCTAAATTATTGCAAATACCTTTGAATGACCTCCAGTGGACCCTGAATCCATATTTACAATTAATGACCTCCAGTGATCCAACTCTTTGGTGAAAAGTTTTGGACTGAAGGTGGACCATATTCCCAAAATTTCCATAAATAATCTGACAAAAACTAAACTCAAAAACACTGTTTTCATTAAATGTGACCATTCCAGAATAGTTGGCAATTCAGGAATCTCCAGAAATGATTCCTAGAACCATATTTCGTATGTACTGATCGAGCAACAAAAAACCTCAATGTGTTTTCGAACGGGTGAGAATTAAGGATTTCCCCAATTTGCCTTATTTGCATGTCACAAGTTTGTAGCACAGAAACCTAAAAGGTTTTCGACTGAGGAATTATTGATTTCCCCCAATTTTGCACTTAAATTGCCATGTCACAAGTTGGTATGGACCTTATTTATGGAATCATCCCTACGCTATTGGCTCGTCATTAAGCCTAAGGTGTTGTAGACTCGCTAGTCTGCATTAATATCGACCAATATGTTTGGAGTCTCTTAAATAAAATCATTTTGCAAGATTTTTCAGGTCACCAGAATCAATTTGCATAATTTGGTGCTTTGGTCAAACTGTGTGCCTGTTCCAATTGACTTGTTGCATGTGAATATCCAATTACGTAGTCATTAAAAGGTCACTAGAGGTCCTTGTGATGCAGGGATATAGTGATTTTGTAGCCAACTGTGCAGTCCCGTCCACTCCAGAAACCCTTCTCTAAAACCTTCAAACACACAATGACTGTCAGGACCACCCTGGAAATCAATGGTCAGCTCATTTTGCTATCAGGTGCTGCTTGCTCCGTGGAGCCTTGCGATTCCAAGTAATCAAAGTGGAGCTGTACCCGATTTATTTGTAGAAACCCCGCTTTGAAACCCACTCTAATTAACACTATGGACAGAAGAACCCCGCTAGTTTTTGTTGCTATATTTTGTTGTCATGAGCCATTAGCCACTCCAATATGTTAGTAACCATGCTCTAAAAAACCACTTTTGACAATGCTATGGGATGACAGCCAAAGAACCACCCTGTATGCTTGCTCATTTTGTTTGCTTCTAAGTTGTTCATGATCACTAGCGATCCACATATTTCAGGAACCCGCTCGGCAAAACCACAAACAGACGCCATGACAGATGAGAAGCCAGCCGCTGGGTGCCTCGCTCGTTTTGGCTCTATATGTGTTAATTTCGAGAGGTAGCAATCACAATTGCAAATATTTCAGAAACCCTGCTCCTAAAAAACAATTCAAACAACACCAACGGGCATCAACCACCTTGCCTGCCTAATCCACTGACTCAACACCATTCATCATCACACAATGCCTGTTGGCTCAGTCGTCTGCTGACTATTTCATCAATTCTCACCAGGACCCATTTTTTACCTGCAGATTTCCGTCACATTACCTGTGGAGTGCACAACTATCCATTGATAGGAAGAGACTCCCTTAGTCATCACACACATACTCCACGGTATAGTATGTATTACTCATTTTGTCTCACATAGCATGGGGGTGCCTTACTCCTCTCACAATTGCACGTACATTTGCATGGCAGACAGAAATTCCCATGAGCCTTTCCCAGAATACAATGAGTCACGCGCTCCCACCCCCGTAGCCGAGGATGTAAAAACAAATCATAAATGGGAAATGGGAGCCCTGATTAAAAGATTTATCATATGGAACACCCGGATTAATGAGTGGGAACTTACACAATCATTCCAGTGCCTCACCAAGGGGCCTCACCAAGGGTCCTAACCCAGTAGACAGGGACTCATCTCTACCATATGAACACATACTGCATATGATTCCGCCCCCCCCCCCCCTCCCCTATACTCCTTCCTCATCAATGAGAAAGTAGTTATTTGACACGAGACAAACGTGCAATATCCTTCACATCTAGGGGAACCACTGAATATGCATGCAATACTTTGTCATTTTTGACCCCACCTCCAATTTTTGTAAAACTTTAAAAAAAATTTTTTTTTTTAGTAAAAACATTCAAGAAGAAAGGCATGATCCCTCACCATTGGATCTTTCACAACTCCCCTTTTTTTCCCCCCCCCCCCCCCCCCCCCAGGTAGCAGAGATATTCCGTGACAGTCCTTTCTAATAGGTAATATGTTTGTAACAGGTCTGGTTTTAGTAACACAGAACCCTACGAATTGTCCCTCTCTGCTTGTGAATCCTAACCCACTATCCTCCACGATCCCATATCTTCAAAAAAAATAATGCTATGATTAATAGTTTTGTTAGGTGTTTCACACCACACTACATTCATTTGAACACATTTTTAACCTCAAGAAACATCCACAACGTAACCACAGGTTAACCGACTGTTTTAAGAGAAAAGACCCCCGATTGTGTTTATACCTCAAGCAGTCAGTGTAGAGTGTGGAGCCAGGCATGTTAATATTGAGAAGACACGCTGACAAAACTCAGTATCCTCAGCACCCATTCATTACATTAATTTCAGTAGTTGTAACAAGGCACCTTGAAATGAAATATTTTTTCATTGTGCAAGGAGTGGGATTGTAGTCAACAACGAGCATCACAGTGGTCCGAGTCATTCAGAAAAAATGCATCCATGTCTTTGGAGGACCGCTATTACTGCGTCAATCATTTTTGATGCACAAAGCAACAATTGTCTTCGCTTCTACAAATCTTGATCCTCTGAACCAGTGTTGAAGTGGGGGGGGGTCATAACTTCGCTTTGAAGATCCACCAAACCTCCAAGTACAAAGCTTCCGTATTAAAAATTCTGGAACCCCGGCTCATTAGGCACGTTGGCAAAACAACTTCTCCTCCCACGTAACATATGGTTTCTTGTTTGGGTTGTTGACTCCTTTCCCAAGGAGTGGCCCCCTGAGAACGAAAATATCACAATTCAAGTTCTATCCCTTTAGCCCAATCCACTATGCGTTGCCCTACTGAGAGGAATAAGTAGGTCAGCGTCCAGCCTGTTCATGTTAAAGTGAATTAATGCAGCCATCCATGTCAATACTAACTAACACAGAGGAGCTGAAAATGCTTTTGCCTTCAAACAACCTTATACCACCTGCAATTAGGTCACAAGTCTCAGTGGTAGGTGATTTGTCTCGCTTGAAAGCATACAACTGCATTTATAAAATTCCATCCTCTCACTGAACTTGCTGCTCATAAGCATAGGGTTGCAAACAACTTCTCTCTCACGTAACATATGGATTCCTCTTGTTTTGGTTGTTGACTCCTTCCCCAAAGGGTGGCCCCACGAGAACGACATATCAAATTCAAATTCTATTCCCATATCCCAGAGAGGAACGAAGTATGTTCCGCCTAGAGACACTAGAAACACTTTTGCTTCACAACCAATATACCAACCTGCAATTAGGTCACAATTCTCAGTGGTGGGGAGTTGTCTGCTGATAGCATGCACTGCGTTTGTTAATTCCAATCCATTTTCAAAAACTTACATATCTAAACCTTGATTACCCTGACGTAACCCTAACCCCAACCCACCCCATAATATCCTTTGACACTAAATTATATCCATCCCTGCAACACGGTAAGTGTTCGGGGATATTATGGTTTGGTGGCCGTGTGCCCTCCGTCCCCCCCAGCGTCTCCGGCTCCGCCGCCGAAACTTTAGGCGGGCCCGGCTCTCATTCTTTAACACTTTAATCCCGATTGAGACCCAAACTTGGTACCATGTCCTATGAGTAAATCTCGGATAATTTCGAAAATGGCTATAAAACGTATATTTGTTGCCCCTCTATTTTGCAGGTTTTTTTGCAAAATTTTCAAGTTTGGTCGAATTTCACGAAAACGTGGTGGTTGTTGGTATTTGTTTGAAGCGAAAAACATGGTACAATTTCAAGGTCATATCGCGTCCACGTTGCATTTTTTTTGCCATAGCCTAATTAATAGCAAATGATGTATATTTAAACTTCATTGGTTTTCTGAACGTGGTGAATAGGGCCAACTATCACTGGCGATTATTTTCCTAGAATGTGTCCGAGGTCCACGGATCATCTTGCTGACAATTTGCATCATATTGGCTAAATTAGCAATTAGGCAATTTATAAACTTTGTTGGATTCTCACGAACTTGGTGGTAGGGACCTTCTAACAGTTTCCGATAAATTTCTTCAATTGCTGAAATCAGCTGAAGGTCATTATGTTGTTTAATATTACATATTCCGTTAGCATATTAAATAAATTATGCAATTATTTTCTCAACGTTTAGGGATTTTTGACGAAACGGGTGTGAATAGACCTACTACAGTCCTGATAAATTTATTCAATAGCATCAAGGATCACTGAGGGTAATTTGTGGGACTAATTTGCTTTTTTGTCCTGATCATCACAATGAATGAGTTTATACTTTTTTCGCAAAACATTGGACATGTTCATTGAATGCATAGCTTCTAGCGTGGATGCATCACATGGAGTGGAACAATTTTCATGAAAACGCGCCATGTCATTGAAGGTCCTTAAAGGTCACTTAGGGTCAAAAACGATTTTAGAGTACTTTTTTTCGCAATAGCCCTGGTTGTTCTCAAAGTCAAAATGCTCCTAGAGTGGATGTATCACTGGAGAGTAACAATTTCGAAAACTGTCATATCTTAAAGGTCATTCTGGGTCCTTAGGTGTCAAAACCAACTGTTTGTGGCTATAATCGGTGAGAAGTGAATATCTGCGAAGGCTGACTGGTTCACCATTGTGATATAATGTGACATCCATGTGTGTGACTTCTGATGTCGAATTTGACCTCTGTCGGGTGGTCATGTTGGTTAAGGGTGTTAATTTTGAATTAATGTGCTTATGTAAGGAGTTAGGCAAAAAGTAGAAACTGGTTATGTTTTTGGATAGGTGATAGAGCTTTGTTGTGCTTTATGGAGGGAACAAACTCCCGCTTTTCGAGTGGACACTTTACTTTTTAGTTCCAACAAGGGGTTCAAAGTTCAACCAATATTTATACCGTTTTTGTACAATAACAGTGAACATGTTCATTGGAATGCAAGATACCTTCTAGGAGTTGTGGATGCATCCATGGAGTGTAAACAATTTTCAAATAAAAACCCAAAAACCAACAACCCCCTCCATGTTCCATTGAAAGGTCATTAACGCACTTAGGGGGTCGAAAAACTGATTTTTCATGTTTAGTACTTTTTTTTCCTCCTCTGCAATATCACTGGGTTGTTCATCAGATGCAAAATGCTCCTAGGAGTGTGGATGTCTCATCCATGGAGAGTAAAACTTCTCATGAAAACTGGCATATCATTAAAGATCATTCTCGTCGGGGTCAGTAGGGCAAAACTGTTTTTTTTTGGGGCTATAATCGGAGAATTTATACTGCAAAGGCTGGAGTGTGCATCAGTTGGGATTAATTGGTTGCCCTGCATGTGTTGACCTCTGACCGAATTGTGAATCCTCTGGTCGGTGGTCATTTGGGTTGAAGGTTGAATCTTGAATAATGACCTTATTTAAGGAGTTACGGGCAAAAAAATTGAACTGGTTATTTTTGGGATATGTGATGAGTCTTGTGGGTGCTTTCATATATGGAGAGAAACCCCTCCCCCCCAGCTTTTCGATCGGAACTTAAAACTTTGGTAGTTTACAAGGGGTCAAAGTTCATTTTATACCATTTTTCCGCAATACATTGGCATGTTCATGGAAATGAAATATACTTCTAGATTGGATGCCTCACATGATTGTACCATTTCCATAAAAACCGCCATGGGGTCATTGCAGTCATTAAACGGTGTCACTTAGGGTCCAAACTGAAAAAACTGGTTTAGTACTTTTTCTGCAAATACCTGGTGTGTTCCTCAGAATGCAAAATGCCCTAGGAGTGTATTGTCATCAACCAAAAAAAATGGGAGAGTAACAATTCATAAAAACTGTCAATCTTAAAGGTCATTCGAAGTCACTTAGGGGTAAATAACTTATTTTTTGGCTAAATCGGGAATTGAATCTATCTGCGAGGCTGGATGGTTCACCATTGTGATGTATTGTTTGACCCTGCAGTGTTTGCCTCTGACCTGATTGACCTCGTCGGGTGCCAGTGGTTTAAAGGTCGAATCTATCTTTAATAAATGTGCTATAAAGGATCACCTTATTAACAGTGCATTATTGAATGACCCATACACCTGTACACGTGTTGTTTCTCTCACAAGTCTATGAATGTCTTCTTTTTTCTTTTCCTACGAATTATGCCCCCGGTTTTTTCATGTTCACATGTTCACGCACGCAAATTTTCTTGAATAAGAGATGCTGGTATATACGTCTGGCGGCGTTTACCCGCCCCGACATTTTTCCTAGTTAATGTCCACCTCTCCAGGTGCAAAGAAAGTGGGTAAGAATGGGGGCATACCCTCTAGAGGCACACCAGGAGGAGTTGTGGGAGGAAGGGGGCATCCTCTATGTGCCACTTGAAGAGGAAAAGAGAGGGCAAGGGAAGCACACAACACCCTATGGGCACACAAGTAGGAGTGGGGGAGAAAGGGCGTCCTCTATAAGCCTTACAAGGAGAAGAGGGGCAGAGAGTGGCTAATCCTCTATGGGCACTTATAAAGAGGAAGAGAGGGCAAGGGGGAAGCACCCAACCCCTATCGGGCACACAAGGAAGGAGTTTGGGAGGAAATGTGGCATACCTGCTATAGGAATAGCACACACGGAGGAGATGGGCAGAGAAGGGCATAGGATACCTCTATGATGGTCTTCACAAGGATGAAAGAGGGCCAGAGAAGAGACATACTCTATAGGCATATAAGAGGAGTTAGGTGAGGACGTTGGGCGAAGGGGCATACCTCTATAGGCACACAAGGAGGAGTGGAGGCAGAGAAGGGGCATACCTCCATGGGCAACACAATGAGTAGGAGTTCGAGCAAGGGAAGGGCATACCTCACTGGTTAAGTGGTGAGCCGTTTCTGTCCTAGACGTTCAGTTTTTCAGCTTCTCAGGTATCCTAGTCTGAGGGAGCGCCTGCAGCAGGTTTCTTTCTTTCTCCGCCGGACCAGCTCGTTCATGTGGACACAACTGAAAATGGAAATGGGGGGAGAGTGCTAGGTTATACAGTTGGAACAATGGGTGGATCCGATTCAATTGTGGACTCGAAGGCTATTGGAAACTGCAGGGTTCTTGTAACCCAACCTTACCAACGCCATTGACCAAGTACAAAGTTTAATGAAAGGGTAGGACAACTAGGCAATCAGTTTCCCCAGCAAAACCTTGTAACCTACCACCCTAGACACCAAACTCACCATCTCCAACCTCTCATAACAGTGTACAACATAACAAAACACATGCTGCCGAATAGCCATGTCTCTGCACTGGTAGATTACAGTGTCCATCTAACATGCCCAAATGTGGCAATTCTCCAGCGTACAATGAGTGATTAATGGATTGATTTTAGTTATGCCGTAAACATCCTATAATAACAAACTAGATGTACAATATGGATGCTAAAGCGCGAAACCACAGAGTAAATTACTTATGCCCATGTGTCCTCACTAATAAAAACACTTAAAAAAATGCGACAAACAGAAAAAAAAGAAGACAACACGCAAGCCCCCACACCACCTAATCAGACACAAGTGATCTTAGAACCCAAGTATTTTCTTTTTCTAACCTGACATTTAAAGAGCCAGTGTACACACTGTTTTAATTCGGGAGGGGCAACATTCATTCAAAACCGCAGTGTAAAATAAAGCTACACTTACCCAAAAACCCTTTAACCCTCTGGGAACACACTAACCTTACACGTGCTCTGGTAATTGTGGGTATGGAGATTACATGCCATGGTAACATGTTCTTATGATAATCGGGAGCACATCAGTAATGTTATACATTTGGTTTCAATTTCAGCTGCACCACTCTGTACTCTACTGGAACATCCCAGCAAGTTCAAACTGCTAACTGGCCCATACCCCCAATAATGGAACCTAGGCGAGACACCCAATATTACCGTAATTCATTTATTTTTGCCTTACCTGCCACCTGCTAGATCTAGCGGCTAGTAGGTTGGCATAACTTGCACAGTTAGTGGTAAGGTACAGTAATTCTTCATCGCAATAAAATTGTGGCAATTCTCAAAGAAACACAGTGCAGAAAATTGTGAGGCAAATAGTCCAGAACTGTGCCGGGAATTCACCCACAAATAAATTCTTCTTCCATCAACCAATCTTACCTTGAGTAGAACCTGTGCAATATAAACCCAACAGATACTTACTGCCGATAAGGTTTCATTCGGAGTAAAGGTACATTTGGTGCCGGTTCATAGAGACTACTTCCGTCCTTCTAGATCTAACATTGGCTATTAGAAATTTTGAATTCAATTTCAATACCGTGCACACACATCCTGAACCGCTGCAGGTCTATTAGTAGAGGGCTGGTCAGCATGACTGTAGGCAGGACGTAATTCAACTGGGATTAGCAAAGGCGGATAGCTAGTCAAGTTGGCGTGTTGGTGATCATTTTACTAGCTATTATCATATTCCTGTGAATGAACAAAACACACTGCAGCTTGGGAGTTCCATTTCTATCTAAGCATCTAACAAAAATTTTCCTTTCCCCTGAATAATGCCCTGATATTAGGTGCAGTCGAGATGAATGGATTTTAGGGGAAAAATAGGGAACCCTGTGTCTGATACTTTGACCTTGTTCTGACTTTGAACCACCATCTCTTCCAATCCTCTACGTGATCTGAAGAGGGTACACTACAATTGAAGGGCCGTCCAAAGGGACCATTGGAGTGCCGTCTACAAAAAATCGTACTTGATCTTTCCAGATGATGAGCCCTCTCCAAATTATGAAAATCCTGGCCCAATAATCTTTCTTGGAGGGAATCCCTTCCAAAACTACTTCCACAGTGGTATGTGAAGAAGGATATCTTTCAATAATCCATGCAAAGCTAAAGAACATAAATTCTGAGTGAATTAGGTATACTGTGTACTACTAGAAATAAAGGCGCTGTGAAAAAGCAACTGCAAAAAGAGGGTGGCACTGGGAGCTGTAACAGTGCGAAAACTAGCTGACATTGGGAGTATAGGAAGCTACTGGACGGTGTTTTCCCAGAGGTGAGGTACTCTTCAATCACTATCCTCGTGGAACTGTTGGAGGCGAACGCGAAAAAAAACCTAACACTTCTTTTGCTCTACAATATTGTATATTTGCCTTAGATCGACGGGGAATGTGTTACCATTGAACAGTGTGGGAGACCCTGGTGGTTAATTTTTTCTTCCCTAATGGCCTGTTTGATGAGCCCAAATTACCCTGCAAAACACTTCAGATTCTGTAAACTCTGTGAGGGATCGTTATACCAAGCCAGGGAGACGCTGACAAATAAATTGAGCAAATATAATCTTACAGCTCTGCTGACAAAGTACCCCTTGGAGGAGTTGATAAACTACAGCAGAGAACAAATTCCCAGAAAAACCTCTCGGGATCTGTGTTCGGCATACTAATCCACCCATCCCCATCTGGTTGAGCGCCTACCCGTAAGAATCGCGACTCAGACAGGCAATTTCTGTTTCCATGCCGACTGAGCGGGAACATCAGCAGAGACAACTCTGCCTGGAGCATGTTATCAATTCAGCACCTCCCCGAAAAACAAAAACGAGTAGGCTGCATGTTTATGATTAGCAAGCATACGTAAGCCTTAATCCAGGCCGAGTGCAGATACATGAATTAGCAAGGATAGAATTTGAGACTTTTGGCCCCTCAATAGCCAAGATATGCGGAATTTGATGTGTGATTCTGGTAATATTGCTGTTTTAGGAAGTCATTGAGACAATTTTCCCTACACCAACCAATTAGCGAAGAGCCCTTGTTTTGAGTTGGAATTAGTTTTGAGTGGGAATTCTAGTTCCGCTTCATTACTCAATTTCGTCATTTATAGTGGCACCGTCTGTCTGGCCATGGCTCAACAATCGGACGAATTTGGCTGACAGATTTTAGGGATTTTGACTGTAGCTAGAAGCTGTTTCTTCTCATAGGTTCTTACAGAGTAATGGTCCCCCCTTCATTAGGACCGATGAGAAGCAGTTCCGGCCTGTTCTGCCTCCTACTCCAGTTCAGAGGGGGGTCTAAAGCATGAAGACTGATCTGATATCCGAAAAACGCTCATCCGAGTCCTTCGTAAACCTTCTTGTCCATATCGAAGACATATCACAACACAACACAACACAGCATTCTCAGATACCCCAGGGCGGATAATCAGTGGCTTGTCACACCTTGTCATATAGCATGCACCTCTTGCTCATTTACATCATGCCATTGTTTCTGCGCTCTCTATTCAGTTCAGCCGCATCCTGAGGCTATCCTATTCTGTTCTGTCCTTCAGGGCTGGAAATCCGACCAGAGGCCACAAGCATTGCCATCGGATTTTCGGCTATGGCCTTACTACGCGCCTAAAAAATTGGCCCTTCTTTCCAAGGCCATTTGGCCTCCAATGCCAAACCCAGAATAGCACATTGAACCAGTAGCAATTTTGGTCTCTTTTTTTTGCCCTTGGAGAAGTGAACAAATGACGCTTGCCCCTTTCAAACCTTAATTGTAGCCCTGTGCCTTACCTTCCTATGCAGGTGTTAGTACCACTACCTGTTCTGGTCCTTTCAGAATAATCAGCTCTTCAAGGTACCTAGAAGGTTGTAAAAGAGAGAAATACCCAATCCGACAACAAAATACACATGGCTGCATCTTAGTCCTCTAGCGATAGCTTAATTATTGACGTTCACATCATTGAACCTTCTCGCAAAGAGCCTAATTGGCTGCTGGCTTAGTCCATGGACACCACACATTCTCTAAAATGACAATTATTGTGCACATTGTATTTTTAGTGCCCGTTCAGAGAAAAAAAAGAGCGTTCTGGTGGTAACAGCTAACTAAATACTGCAATACAAAATATATGATACAAGTTGATTGGAAGTTACCAAATGGTCAAAAGTTTTCTCTTCAAGCAACCAAAGAAATAATTTGACTCACCCGTGACAACAATACACTACATGTGCTTTTGCCCAGTTATGTCTCCCAAAATCAAGATGCATGGGGGCGAGCCTTGGGGGAATTGGGAAAATGGCACATTGGCTATGATTTTTTTTTTCACACTGGAACTGTTTTAGGGAACGGGGTTATCCCCCCCCCCCCGCCCATATTTAACACCACAATCATCACCACTGCTCATGCTCAAATGAATACATGTGTCCTTGTGAATCACAAAATTATGAAATCAATCTTGAAAACAGTTTGTAAATTTTTCAATATTTTCATACAGCGAAAAAAAACAAAGAAAACCTGATCACTCAGCACTTGATTGAGCATGAGTTCTGGAAAGGTGGGTGGGAGCTACTACCATGACAATCTAATAATTGTCCTAGATTATTAAGAGCCTGCTTCATTTTTTTTTTTTTTGTTTTGTCTGAAAAAAGATCCTCTATTTTTCCTAATGAACTTTTTATTATAGCATGCTGATTACAGGACATGGAAACCCGGCAGAAGACAAAACAATTTGGAAATTTGAAATTTCTTCTTTTTCATCCATATGTGAATCACAATGACTACATGGTTGTAGGTTTCAGTAGGATTAATCTACATTTTTCATGTTCTCCTCTTACGACATCGCACACGCTATACGAGGATGCAGAAAGTTAATTGTATAGTATTTATTGGTACACACATCCTCTGGGGTGTTCTGCCAACACCAGTCGCTCGGTCTGTGGTCTGCCCAAATAAAGGGTTTCCATGGCCTTCTCTATGACATTCTCGAACAGAGATTCTCATCTCAACTGGACATCTAAGAAAGAGCCAAAGCAACACAGCAAAACATCTGTGAGAACGTGACAAATCACTTTTCATTAAAATTTCCTTACTTTTCCAAGACTCCACAACTTTTCACTGAATTTCACAGCCTGGATTTTATTGATTGAAATTCCATGACTTTCCCAGTTTTGCATCCACCGCGCGAAACCCCGATAAAGGAATACAAGCTTAACAGTTCCACCCCTTACTAACCTGAATGCCAGCTGCAAGCAAGCAAGCGATTCCTGTCTGGTGCTTATGCAACATTCAGCAAATCGTAAGCAGGAATTGTCCAGTAAAAGACTGACCCTTCACTACCATAGATATGTGGGAGAGAGGTCAACCACCCCTCCCCCCCCCTCCTCTGGTAAATTTGAAGCACTAATAAGATGACAGCTCACCAATGCCTTCAGGAACCTCTTCCAACAGTTCTGTAGAGGTGTCAGGTTCCGTCAGGCTCCTCAGACCAAAATTCCTCAGTCAGGTGACTCCAGTCCATTCTCCCGAGATGTCCAAACACGTCAATTGGCAATTTCCCAATTTCCTGCGAGGGGAGGGGAGATGCCGGATCTTTATGAACTGAGTTGTGTATTATAGACTTCAACACCCTTTTAAGCTGTGGAACACCCGAATGTGACTTCCTATTCAGTTGTGTTCTTTAAATGTTGATCTTTCAACTTTTTTTTTCCCTTCCTGGCCACTGGACCAACAGCCTTTGGACATATTCATCCTATTTTGATGCTTCCTCCTCCCAATGCTATATTGTGCTTGTCACAGGTATAACTTTGAAAATGTGTCCACTTTCTACTCGAGAGAGAAAGAATGACAAGCAAATGAACAAGTCCTCTGGTATGGATACCTCACGAACCGAGAGGGTTTGAAGGGAGAATGTACACAGGAGGAAGGCAAGCATCATTTTAAGGTCCTTACAATGAACCGGAGGAAGAATGCCATATAGCGTGTCCGGCTGAGATACAAGCAGCATTATAACGGGGGTCCGCTTCCTGGACTGGACCTCGTCCCATAATACGCGAATCTTTTGTACGAGAGGGCGCCACATGTACCTTGGGATACAATCTTTGGAGAGCCTGCATCAAGTGCACCGGTTCAAAAGTATGGACGTAGAAAAGTTAATGTCTGACAGTATAAACTATAAAATGGGTTCGGCTGGTAAACCGCCAGACGGATAATATCCCCGCAGTTCTCTATTCCAGAAATTTGGTGAACCTGAAACCGGCCATATTCGTGGAAAGAAGACATTTACCTCTACTTGTGAAGCGACACTGTGTACTGGTAAATGGGTCATTCCATAATTCATTGTTAATTGGTATGAGGCAACCCCTACAGCCCCGGACAAATTGCGTCCCTAAATAAGCACTTTTATTCAAGCTTCGACCTTTAACCACATGGCCACCCCGACAGAGGTCAACTTCGGTCAGAGGTCACACACATGCGGTCAACAATTATATCACAATGGTGAACCATCCAGCCTTCGCAGATAGTCAATTCGCGAATTAGGGTGCCAAAAAACAGGTTTTGCCCCTAAGTGACCTCGAATGACTCTTTACTTATATTCAGTTTTTATTGAAAGTTGTTACTCATCCTCCATGTATACATCCACCCCTAGGAGCATTTGGCATTTGGAACACACCCAGCATTGCGAAAGAAGTACTAAAATCAGTTTTTGACCCCTAAGTGACCTTTAATGACCTTATGGACATGGCGGTTTTTATGGAAATGTTACAACTCCATGTGATGCAGTCCACGCCTAGAAGCATATTTTGCATCCAATGAACATGTCCCAATGTGTATTGCGAAAAAGGTATAAAATGTGACACTTTGACACCCTGTAACTACCAAAGTAATTGTCCGAATCGAAGCGGGAGTTTGTTTCTCTCTCTCCCTAAAGCCACAAAGCTAATCACATATCCAAAAATTAACCAGTTTCTATTTTTTGTTGCCCGTAACAAAATCCCTTAAACTAAGCACATTAGTCAAAGATTCGACCTTCACCGCACCATGACCACCCTACAGCGTTCAAAATTCAAGGTCAGAGGTCACACACATGCAGGTCAACAATTGTAAATCACAATGGTGAACCATGCAGCCTTCGCAGATTTCAATTCCTCCGATTACAGCCAAAAAACAGTTTTTGAGTGACCCCTAAGTGACCCCAAATGACCTTTCATGATATGACTTTTTTAAGAAATTGTTACTCTCCATGTGATACACATATCCACTCCTAGGACTTTTTGGCATTTCCCTGATGAACAGCACCCATGCCTATTGCGAAAAATACTAAATCAGTTTTTGACCCCTAAGGGACCATTTAATGACCTCCAATGACATTGCGGTGTTTTTTTAAATTTGTTACACTCCATTTGATGCATCCACTCCTAGAGCATATGCATTCCAATGAACATGTCCAATGTGTAATTGCGAAAGAAGGTATAAAATTGAACTTTGACCCCTTGTACTACCACAGTAATGTCCGATCGAACGTCGGGAGTTGTTGTCCTCCCCCCATCAAACAAACAAAGGTTTATCACATAGCCAAAAATACAGGTTTCGTCTACTTTTTTTTTTTTGCCCGTAACTCCTTAAATAAGAACATTTATCAAGATTCAAACCTTTAACCCCATGACTACACCCGACAGAGGTCAAATTCAGGTCAGAAGTCAACCACATGGAGGGTCCAACATTATATCACAATGGTGACCATCCCCAGCCTTTCGCAGATATTCAATTCTCTGATTATAGCCCAAAATCAGTTTTTTTGATTGACCCCTAAGTGACCCCGAATTACCTTAAATGATATGCCAGTTTTATGAGAATTGTTACTTCTGGCCATGTGATTCCCCTCCTATGAGCATTTTGCATTCTGATGAACACACCCAGTGCTATTGCCTGAAAAAGTACTAAAATCGTTTTTTGCCCCCTAAGTGAACCTTTAATGCCTTCAATGACATGCGGTTTTAATAAAATTGTTCCAACACTCCATGTGGATCATCCACTCCTAGAAGCATTTGCATTCCAATGAACTGTCCAATGTTATTGCGAAAAAAGGATTAAAACTCATCATTTTGACGATCGAGGACAACTAATCTGCAAATTTAGTCCCCACAAATTTACCCTCAGTGGATCTTGATGGGCTATTGAATAAGTTTATCAGGACTGGTAGTAGCGGGTCCTATTCACAAGGTTTCGTCAAAATCCCTAAAAGTTGAGACAATACTGCATTTATTCTAATTATGTTAACTAATATGTAAATTAACCACACATAATGACCTTCATGATTTAATATGCAATTGGAATAAATTTTAAGTCGGGACGGTTTGAAAGTCCTACTCACCAAGTTTTTCGTGAGAATCCAACGAAGTTTTAAATTTTGCCTATTGCTGATTGAGCCAACATATTATGCAAATAGTCATGCAAGATGCCACCTACGGTGACCTCGGCCACATTAGGAAATTCCATCGGCACTGAATAGTTCCTAGTCACAAGTTTTCATGAAAATCAAATGAATTTTGAAATATCACATACATTCTGCTATAGAGTAGGCTACTGGCCAAACCAATGCAAACTTGACCCTCGGATTACCTTGAATTGTCACCATGATTTCCGGCTCCAACAACTACCACAACCACCACGTTTCGTTAAATCCGCACGCACTTGAAATTTTGCGTAAAACCTGCAAAATGAGGGCAACATATCCGATATAGCCATTTTTCGAACTTATCCAGATTTTAGCATACGGACATGTGTACCACAGTTTTTGGTCAATCGGATCAAGTGTTTAAAGAATGAAGAGCGCTAACGCCTAAAGTTTTCCGGCGGCGGCGGAGACGGCGGGCAACAGGGGGAAACTACGGCCAAACCATAATCCCCGAACACTTACAGTGTTGCGGGGATAAATTAGTAAACTCGGATCAGATTCTAGATGTAACCCAAGCGGACGAATGGAGTCTAGGAGTTTGAGCCGACAACCGTCCATAGTTTTTGTCACGTTTTCCCAGGTGAATGATAAGCTGCTCATTTTTTCATGGAATTGAAGGGACAACAACTTTTTTCTTTTCTCTGCCCCTTTGCATTCAATCGAGAGGTTTTGACAATGAAAGGTCAGCTGCATTAGCTGGCGAATAGGCGGACAGCTGGATCAAAACTGATGGTTGAAACCAAATGACTGCTTGTGTCCATCAGCGAGTACTTGCTAGAGGGAACACTGGACACTAGGCGCGCAGCATCAAAGAGTGATTGATGGAGAGAAGAACAAGGTGGGAAGAACCTCAAGCCACTCAAGTGTACTAAAGAATAACACTAGGCCTAACATTGGTCTCTCAAGCTGAAGCTATCGACGATGAGGGCATGGGCTACTTTAAGTTTAGTTTTATACAGCTACTTCCACTATACTGTACCTGCAAGTGCCAAAAGTTTATAAGGGATTTTAGGCTATTTACAACCAACTCCAAGATTTCTTAATGCTATGTCTGTCCGTGGCAAGGCCTAGGCAGTACCACAGGCCCTAGGACTTTAGCTTAAATACAGGGTGTGCCTGCTATGAACATCTGAGCTTAGCTCACTCTAGTTTTTGTGTTTGTTGCTGAAGTGTAGTCAGCGTACGATACCTATAACAACATTAAAACGTCAGGCCTTAAGACAAGGGTTGGGGGCAACTTGGGGTCATGATTGAGCTACGTAGAGATATATATTAATGATTGTTATTCTGTAAGAAACTTCCCCTCTGACTCTGTCAGTTGTCATTAAACAGAACAACATCACGTACAGGCAAGTACAAGGTGGTAGGGCCTCTAATGTGCTACTGTTACAAGTGCTAATATCACCCATGTGAGCACTTACACGATGGTTGACCGAGCATTTTTTCAATATAGATTGATTGGTAAGCAGTATATTGTATGGTCTAGCCTGCAGCTTATACTGGCTGATTTCCTAAAGCATCTTAAAATCATACTTGGGTATGAAGATTAGATTGTGATGCACTCTGCTAAATTTGTTGGATTGGGTACGTCCCTCTTGACTGTGGGGCAGGCTTAACTGGGTAAAAATGATATAGGCCTAGGCTAGTAAATGACGAGCAACATCAGTTCCCTGGCTGCAAGTAATGCATTACAAAATGCTGACTCTCTTGATGAAACCCCTTGAAAAAGAGCTGGACGCCTTAGATTCAAGATGTGGATTTTTAAGGGGTCTGAAAACCTAGGTTCGACCCATGAAATTTTTGGTCTGGTGCTAGCCCTGTACGGTGGGTGGCAATAGTCCATGTGGGGTAATTTGAATAAAATACACTGTTGTGTTGGTCCACGAAAGTTACCTATACATGGTGTATCAAAAATCCCAGTAGTCACCTGTTGAATTCGTTTCACATGACATTGTGGAACTGAAAAAGATCCCTTGAAAACAATACAAGAGGGTAAAGGGAGGATACAACAGTTAACCTAGTGGACCACTCAAAACAGTCTATTTCATAAGAGGAAACACCAGTTTTTTCAAGAGAAAAACAGCCCTCCCTTTTCCATGAGAAACAGAGATTATAAGGTCAATCCTACTGTATGAGAATCGCTTCGCTAACTGCCAACATGCAACGTAAGCACCATTGAATCTAAATGGATACCATCGATACTTTCCTTCCATTATATAACGATGTGAGTAAAGGTCATAAAACATTCAGGCTGAACTAAAGCCCCTACACAGATTTTATGACGATGGGGGATAGAGTTAAATGATTTTGATGGACAGATTCTCTCGGGCCCCGCTGGGAACTTATGGTCATTAACGACCATAGATAAAATTCTAGTCTCGACACAATGGCACTGACGTCTTTAAGCGCTGGATGATTTACTTGACTCATTGGCCACTTGCACATTAGTCATAGACACACTCCCGTGAGCAGTCACAATTGACGAAGGAACCATCAATTGGTACGCACCTCCGACAAGTTGTTGCCTGATTGGCTGCTGTTGGTAATAGATATAGTTTCAACACTATCCGGTAAAGGCAACGGCCAAAAATTGGCACACTGTATGTAATGCGACATGTTTTTTCCATCGCCGTCCCATTAGCAGATGAGTGTGACGCCACTTCAGGGTCAGGTGGCCCCGTCCAAACTTTCTCAGTTTGGGGAAGGGAATGGGGGAATTGTGATTCTTACGAAAGCATGAACCTGCCCTCAACACTGCCCTCTCATAATCTGAGCGTGTCCTCCTTTCTCCCATTTCCTTCTCCTCTCTCTCCGAGGTAACTGTCTCCCACATCTCCTCTCCCCAAACCTCTCTATCTTTCCATCTTTCCGTCTCTGATGACCCCAGAGTCTGTGCCGCCATGGCAATTCAGACACCGGCTATGGGCTCATCCGGTAACCATCTTTTTCCACTTGCCTATTCCAGGACCACAACTACTCGTTGAAAGTTGCTTGGTAACTGAAACAAGTTGGGGTCGGAAGCACTGATGACAATTCTTTGTGTAATCACCGAAAAGTTATGTATGGATATTTGGGGGTCTTGCCCCCCCTCCCCCTCCCCCCCCCAAAAAAGCCCCCTCAGTGGCCAGTGGTTGAATGCCTTTGCCTGAATGTTATAAAATTGCAGGAATGGGGAATGTAGCAGTACATACTGGTCCCCGGCAGTAGCCGGACAGTCGGACACTTTTCAGTCCTCGTGTCAATTTTTCCTAAGATTTCCAATAGCAAAAATACAGAGGAAATGCACTCAAAATTGTCGAGTAGGGTGTGTAACAAGTATAACTATAGATTTCAACAATCGAACTTTTCAAAATGATGAATTCAGAAGGATTCGATATTTCCCAGGCCGTCCCGTCGCTGACAACCGATACTAAACCCGGGCTAGAAGCGGCACATACCATTCAGTACGTAACTATGTATGCATTCATATGCATTCCATACAATCACACTATCACAGTTTCCGAAACTTGAAGCAACAATATGCAACGATGAAGGTCACTGTCTAAAACGAGTCTAAATCCCTTATTCGGCCATATTTTGTGTAAGTACTCTCACCCGTAATACAATACCAGTGTGGCTGAAAATTCCCTCCATAAGTTCCGCGAAACTGTTCTGTTATCGTTTGCTACGGTAACGTTGCGTTTCGACGAAAAAACCTGCCGCTTTTCACCCAAGTGTCCGGGACTATCCAGGTATACTATACATGTATATTAGCAAGCAGGAAGAGGTCCAGATCACTTGACTTAATCAAATGGGCAGAGAAGTGCGGACCAATCTTTCTTCGCAAATCATTAAAATGTAAAGTGATGATGTGGCATTAGACTTGGGCTTATTATATATTAGATGGATGAGATCCTGACTGCACCAACTCCAATTCCCACCATGGCTTCATCTTTTCAAGCCCTGGGGTGCAATTTCGTAAACTGCAAACACAAAAAATGTTGTGATTGTTAACTTTTTTTTCATTTTCACCTTCCGAAAGCTAGTCTCCGGGCCCGCAACCTACTTGCTACGAGTCGTATATTCTAGGCACTGATCTCATCATAGTGAGATGCACTCTTATACATTCTCCTATTCAAACATTGTTCAGTGTGTGGTTCCATTTTTCAAAGTCTTCTTACCCTCAGCCGTGGGGGAAAATACAAGGAAGTCTTCAATAAGACCGTTAGATGGACATGCCTAATGTGCAATGCATTACCAGATCATACTCTAATGAAGCATTTCACCCTCCGCGTGAAATCAACCATAGAATGTGCACCCACGCAAACTCCGTACGTGGAGGCCGGTGGGTTATAGTTATAGGCAAAGAGGAGGGAGCCCCAAACGGACCACTCCCGAAAGCAGGCCAAGAGCTATTACTAATTTTCTTCGCTCCGTCCCCTCTGGTTAGCGTCTTGTAATAATAAATCAATACATAACCTCACTTGATGGTCCTCGAGAACCGTCTACAGTGGAATTCTTTCGGAGATTTAACTGACAGACATTCCAAACTTATGAGATCCAGTGATTTTTGCAGGTTTTGATGATTACAGTAACCCTGTAATTCGTGTGTGAGTCCTAATCCACTGACAGGTTACTTGTTTTTGAAACGTAGTTTCTACTGTTTTTCAACGAGGGTACAAAGAAATCAAACCAAAATTACAGTAATAGGGTTTATAAGTAGTCAAGATTCTCAGAAATTGTCAAAACGTCCCTCTGTTCAAATCCTGGTACTGTTTTCACTATGGCTGGTCATGCAACGGAATGGTGCAGGTGACCCCTGTGGTTTCGATTTGTTAAAATGGAATCACCTCTCGAATCGCACAATATGACCCGAATAAGCGCCAATAAGGTTAGTAAAAACCTGAATCCTAAAACCACACTATCTCACTCCACTCCAACAATCTTAGTAGACATGCATCCAGCATAGGAAAATGAGAAGCAACAGAAAGAAGAAAATAAACGATCACCACTGTGGGGCAATATGCTATTTAACTAATCGCCTCATTTCCCGCAGCTGTCAGCGGCGGTAGTGCTAGCTCTAAGATTTACAGCAAATACGTGCCACCTCCAGCACCTGCCAAATATTGATATATTGGCTGTCTTAGCATGAGGAGGCCCCAACCACAGAGGGAGCGAGACCGTCACATTTTGTTTATCTTTTCGTTCTTTGAAATCGCTTCAATGTGCAGAGATCTCAGGTCTCACCTCTTCACTGTGCCTTACTGGTAGGTTCACACGTGTAACGAAAGACCACAGATCGAATCATCTCCATCCACTTTCCATTTTTTACGTCCTCTATTTGCCCTTTCTTTCCTGCGGGAGTCCAATTGGACTGTTTTTCAATTAATTTATATTTGCAGCTAGTAAATCAATAGCTATCTGAACACATATTAAATGTGGATGCGGAGAAGAAGGCCACTGGTAGACTCCTGCAGTCCATGTGCATTATGCACTGTGATGCCATAAGAACAGCAGATTATCTGGACAAAGGAAAAAAAAAAGTCCTCTTTATATCCTCCTTCATGATCAATTTGGATTTATAGTTAGACCCCAGTATCAGGGACAGTATCATGGTCCTCCTCAATTTGCGCACCTACCACTCTGACTGCTATAATTTCCTTTTATTGACCCGATCCATAAAATAACATTAGAATCACATTCCTTATACGCTCTTCAAAATGATACTACACGGCCATATCTGTGAATATCAGGAAAATTGTAGAATAACAAAATCAGTAATTTTTCATTTAGTAGTCGAACACCCTCTCAAATTTGCGCATTGACTGGTTCGGACCTGCCACTTAAAATCAGAACTTTTTTTCTCAGTTAAGTATATCACCTCAGAAGATACCTCAATGCTACTGAAAAATTTGCTATTGTGACTAATGAAGAACGAGGAACAGTCATGAAGCCTGGAAACATTAGCCGATTTTTTTCGTATTAGGCTACCAGCTTAGGCAACAATTTAGTGTTGCTAGGTAATACGACAGGTGCCCAAATTGAGGGTAGTTGACGTAGTATCAAAGGCGCAAAAGAGCAGGACTTTGGCCAATCACCTTTTCCTCGGGGCATTCATTTGTGGTTAGTTTAAACCTTTTTCCCTGGACCATTTAAAACCAACTTAACATTCCCCCCACTTTGCCCCTATAGTTTTTCAACAGCTCTAATCCCCCAAGAGACAGTTTGCAACGGTGCCCCGCCCCCCACCCCTTTTCACAAAATGATGCATCATTCAAAATAACCATGTGTCTTATTGCAAATCTGTGTGTCAACTGAAATTCATCCTGAAGCTTCATTAATCTCTAAAGACACAGAGACATGACCACCCGTCTCACAAAACCCAGCGAATAATTCAATGGTTGGAGAAGATTACTCTGAAACTGTACATGAAAAGACCATTGGAGTACTTATTCATATCCCTATAACTGACAGCGTTCATACTCGTCTAGCTCCTCCTTGTGTTATTATATATGGCAATACTCCCAACAACCAGCAAATGGGGACGATCGCGTTCCTACAAACAAAATAGCATCAAACGGTATAATCATCGGACATTCGTATTTGTCATAACACATAGTTATTGAGTGTCATTAATTGCTGAGAGGTTTTCCTGTGTTTGTTCGCTTGTTTACCATGCTGTATGGATGCTAGGCTTCTTTAATGTACTGTAGAGCAGTACCTGATTACATGTTTACACATTAAGTTTCTCTGTTAATTCACACTGCAGCTGTCCCAAGTTGTTTCATTCCGCAATCTTGTTATTACGACTAAACATGAAACAAACACAGCTACGGAACAGGTGGCCGGCATGATATGATATATCTAATCTACAAAGGCTCATGTGAGAGATGTGAGAATCGTGGCCTGAAGTAGAATATATTAAACCAATTCGGGCACCCCCCACCCTCTCCACCACAGTCCCGCAATTTTTTCTCACTCTCCTACCTTCAAATCACAGAATAATTTTGTGTAAATTATCGCAGTTACCAATTACCATTTTCAGTTTCACCCATATATTTGACATGCGATACCGCTTAATATAGAATGAGTCCGCAAGGAAGTCACCATGATATCGCTTGCTACATGTACTTGAATTGTCCACACCTCCTAAAATTCTCTAAATTGTCCCCACCCGCGAAATTAGGCCATTCAAGAACAGGCCAAAAATAAATTTTGTTCCGACTAGCCCTGGGTCCATTTATAATTCCTGTCAGTGTTTGGAACATGTGTTTGAAAGTTATGATGTCACACAAACATGTTCCAGCAGCGGTAAAGTCAAAACCCAAAATATCATCAGAGTGGGGATATTAAGCTGTCTACAACACAAACCTTGTAAATCTAGCCTTTTATTGAACGAGTTTGAAAATGTAGAAGGGCGACCCCAGCTGAAGCCTTACGAAACCTTACACCTCATGAAAATAAGGAAACCAATAAGAAGACCAATTAGCTTATACCCTGGATGCAAAGTCCATTGCTCAAGAAGTACGCCAGACTGGACTACCACATGATATGATAATAACATCAGAATCTAAAGACTAACACATGTAACGCCCACCACAACCTCCCCCCCCCCCCGTCCCCCCGTCCCCCTCAACACCCATTGTGTTTACCAAAATGGCACGAACATCTTCAAGTTTACTAACTCCAGCTGTACCAATGTTTTGTGGTAAAGCCGATTAATTTAAATTTGCCGGAATAAACACATTCAATGATCTTGAGAGACCCTGAATTCATGTTCAAACTCCACAAACCACAATTACATAGAAGTGATCATTGACTATGAGCTTCAGGGAGACAAAAATATTCTACTGCACGCCAACCCTCACCTTCCTTCTTCATATTGATGTACACGACACACATTATCTCCTCAAATGCAACATAATTGAGCAAGATAGAAGCCAGAGAGTCTTGGCACACCCACGAGGCAGCCTCTTCTCTCTCACTATATCCCCACACTCTCCAGGACTGACACGTTACCTACGAATGGGGTTTCCGCTAGTACGCACATTACCGGGACGCTTGGTTGGCGAAGCTTTCCCCAATGATCTGTGATGACAGTCATCAATATATTTGGCCAACAAAGATATACAGGATTTCGGCCCCTGTTTTTCTATTCTATTCCATCCAGACGAGGATTTACGTTTCACACCATCCTATGGAAGTGAATGCAGGAATAAACATACAAGAGGCTTTCTGTAATTCCCAGACCTTGACAGAGGAAATAAGGCTGTTTCGGAACACTTGAGCAATAATATTTGAATCACTTACAACCCGTAGTTTCTGTGAAACCGTTTATTGAATAATGAAACAAGAATATGTGAAAAATGCACTGTTTTGGGCACGAGGCACCTTGAAATTAAAAATCTAAACAAGAGGGAAAAAAGAAAACATTTCCACAATAAAATCACATCAGCTCACGGTAACAGGGAATTTGATTATTAAAAGAAGGGAAGGTTTTTGTTAATTAGAGCGGATTAGGTTCTCTATTATATTGGCTGGTAGTTCAAGCCATGAAGGACCCACCTTATTCACATAATACCAACCCTATAGCACCAAAGTGCTGTAGCTCAAACTGCACGAATGTAACCAAGACGAATGGACAATTATGTGATAAATGGTCATGATCATGGCCAAAGAGCAGTTTCAAACATGGCCTATTGTGCCCCTTCAAATGACTTTTGACCATGATCTTATAAGGCCCAAAGATGTCACTAGCAGTCAATAAATATCCACATAAGGGTCGAGGGCCAACATTCAGCAGCTGGCCATGGGTCCTAAATCCCTGGGCACCCTGAGGTACAGCTATTAGACTAATATACCTGAAATCAAGCACTGTGCAGACAGAATTGTAGAGATACAAGATTGGCAGATCATATATTGAGCTTTCTTGGCTAAAAATTGGTGTCCCAGTCACCTCCAATGGCCCTCTAACCAGGACTATTACATGAAACCTCGTTAAATGTAAGAAAATCAATGAAGCTTGGTGGAAGGAGATGCATTTTCTAGTAGCCTATTGTGTTGAAATTTTCATAAAATGGGTCCACGTTCCCAAGTATACCATTGGTACCAAATTCCAAGGGTAACGTCTGTTAGACCATCATTATGACCGAATGCCACACTGCGGCAAACAGAATTTCGTAAGAAAAACACTTGGGTATTCCACATCGATGGGCTCTAGGGCTCAACAAGGGCTCACACTGGGCCTTGGTACCTAATCTGGGCACCATGAAGGCATAGCAAATGGACCACCATTTGATGAACATGACACTGGCAACAAAATTTGTAGGAGATAAAAGATTTGCAGTATTTTCAGATGATGGGCCCTAGGGCCCAAACTGGGGCTTGAGCCCAAAAATCCCAAACACACCCAATGGCCCTCTCCAAGGGACCATTACTTGTAACTTTGAAGATCATCACATTGAATCTTGGAGAGGATGGTGCATTTCAAGTACCATTGTGTGAAATTTCATAAATGGGCCCACGGGCCAAGTGGACCTTCGGACCAAAAAACTGAACCCCCAGAGAGGTATAGCTGTTAGACCATGATTATGACTAAATGTCAGCAATGTGCACCTGAAATTTGTAAGAGGAGCAAGCCATTTTGCATAATTCCACATGACGGGGCCCGGGCCTACACTGGGCCTTTGGACCTAAATCCCCTAGCACATGAAAAATACAGCTATTAACCACCATATGACTGAACATCAGCACGTGCAAACAAAATTGTAGGAGATACAAGATTTTGCGGTATTTAGAAGAAAAAATGGAACCCTAGGGCCTTGAATGGGCTTGGCTCAAAATTCCTACGAACACCCAAGGATGGTCCTCCACCCTATGAAGACTCAATTGACATCTTGTGGGAGAGACCTGCAGTTCAAGTACTATTGTGTGAAATTCATTAAATGGACCCTCGGGCCCAAGAACCAAAAATTACTGAACACCCAAAGGTTAGGAGTTAGACATCAATATTGATACGAAACATCAGCACCTCGCTCGGCACCCCCCTAAATTTTGGAGGAGAGATACCCCATTTGAAATTTCATACATAATGGCCTATACTGCCCCTTTAATGCCCTTTGACCTGACTTTCACAAAGTCAAACAGTCTCATGGGTCATAAACATTGTGTCCAAGTTTGGTCGAACATCCTCACAGAATGACGGTTTGGGGTCAAAAGGCAATTTGTTTACCCAACTGGATGGTGGATGGAAGACGGTGGATGGATGGATGGATGGATGGATGATTAGATAGATAGATAGTTAGATTAATAATAATAGAATAGATAATAGATAATAATAATAGATAGATAGAGAGATAGATAGATAGATAGATAGAAGTGACGCTGCAGATTCCAATAGCTCAACCAGCATAGCTTGTTTGAGCGAAAAAACTAAACTCATGCGCAGTCATTTCACTGTCATGGAACATGCAGATCCTTACAACACACCTTTTCAGGTGTGCATTGCTAAGTCAGAGTGTCGCAGAGGAAGCCATACCGTTTCCGTGGAGGGCAAGGACTAGGGGCAGAGCCAAGCAGCCACTTAGTAAGGAGAAGATTTCATTCAGGAAAGAAGACGACTCCTGTGGCTCCAAGCATTCATTCTCAGAATGTCATGTCAAGATTGTATTTTTCCAGAAAGAGTCTCACTGACCAATGACAGACAGATCCTAGCTGTCATTCTGTTTCCCATGTGCATTGCTAATTTCAATGGATTGAGCGGCCAGCCAGAAGAACCTTTTCTGAGCTGTCCGCCACAATCCAACCTGAAGGTCGAAGTTTACCCATACTAGTAGCAATAGTTGTGTCGTGGGGAGAACAGTACTACCTTCAAGAATTACATTTTTCTCATCACATCTTGCATGTAGTAGTGAAATGTGATTCCGTGAACAAAATGTACAGATTTTTACATAGTCTTGCCTTCTTTCCGGCGATCATTGGTTGTTTTTCTGTTAATTTTTTACATGAGGATGTGAAACATTGGGAGAGATCGGGGGTTGTCTTTGTATGTGCCCTTCAGTTCAATCAAGACACTCTACCTCCCAAGTCATTCTTGTACAAATCCTATCAATTCCCATATCAGAAAAATAATGTTTCTGAGAAATGTTACTGAGAATTTTTTCTCAAAACTAATAAGTTCGTGACTTTATATAACTGCCTAAGAACACATGAGTGGTAGTAATCCAAGGTTTCCCAAATTCTGTACTGTACACCACCAATTCCAGGAAAATCTGAAGACCTTTTTTTTTATTTTTCGCATAAATTAATCAAATCAGACACGTTAATGAATTAACTCCAACGACCAGGAATCTAGTTGAAAAATTCCAGAACTGAAGGTACGCATACCCACCAGGTTTCATGGAAATCCAACAAACGTTCAAGACTGCATATAAATTATGCAATTGACACAGTGATATGACATCCAGTGACCTGCAATATTGTTGAAGCATTTTGGGTGTGAAGGTAGACCAGTTCACCAAGTTTGTGAAAAATCTGACATTTTTGCGAAGTTTGCATTAGTTATGCAAATAAATGACTAATTTGGCTTATTTTATGAATGAAAATCTACTTAGTTCATCTACCATACCTGTACCTATGTTCCTAGCCATATCACCAGAGCACCTACGTTGTCCCGTAATCTTGCTAACAAGCCTTGAAAATACATTACATAAAATAGTTTTATTACCACTCACCTAATAGTGACTTTCGTTGCTGAAATCTAATCAGACGATCTTTTCACCCAACTCCAACTAAAGATTAATCAAATATTAGTTGCACAATGATTAACGATTGATAAATCAGTTCGGATTATCGAGAGCTAACAAAATCAGCAATGTGTTTTTTTTCCGTTTTTTTTTTCTCCTGTTCTGGACCAGTGTGTTCAGACTATAGACCACCCACTTGATACACTGTAATTGTAACAGAGTAAGCTTAGCCAGTCAGCCTTATTCGTGTGATTGACATGTACAGTATGTGTCAGGAGAATTACTTGATTCACATCATTCAGCGCTCCCGTAATACAAACAATCACCTACCGGAAACAAATACAAAAGAATTTTACTAATCGATTATTGAGCGTGTTTCAAAATTGAATAATGATTAATGGTTTGATCGCATGGCACAACCCTACTACTACAAAACTTCATGAATTCTGTCCTTACCGTTCTTCAAAATATCACTCGTCTCTTTCTGAACTTTGCTCAGCATCAGTATTAAGAGTAATAAAAGCTTTGTGGCTTGATTCTCTTGGGAAGGGCCTAGCCTAGAATTATAAAGCCCAACCATGTGTAGAAATATATGTCTTGGTGAACAGCCAATAATACACACTATTCAGCATAGTTCTGAAAAAAAGGATAATACCTGTAATGCATTCGGTACTGCACTCTGATTGTGTCAAGTATTCAAAGCAACTAGGTACTATAACATTCTTGGATGTTCATGCATAATGCTATCATAGATTCATGGAAAAATGCCACATGTTTGTTGGTTTTTTATTATTCTGCCTTTTTTCTAAGGCAAACCTTCAACTATTCCATCAATGTGTAAACTGGGGTCTCCAGAATCAGAGGCCAAATTTACATTCTTGTGATGACCACAAGCAGGGAGCAGCCCTATTCCCATTTTCCTCAATTCATCTCCAAGGTTTTCCAAGAACAATACAAGATCGAGCCCAGTCACTCAGACCTCCACAATTAGAAGCTCATGTCTGTTGATGGAAGAGCGGTTTGAATTTCAAAGGCAGGATCATAATATAACGGCCTAGGGATATCCAGGAAGTAAGCACCACAGAATCACCTGGTAGACTAAATATAAAGCAGCATTACCACAAACAAGCAAAACATTGGAGTATTCCAACATGTCACTGTAGTCATATCTATCATATCCCCACTTTCGGCTCCGACGTCTCTGCGCTGCCACATCCAGGATTTGGCCAAAAGTGGCCACACAATTTCAATATTGTAAGGTCTTCAGATGGGGTAGAAAGTGGCAATTGCCAATGGACTGGGGCCTGCCTGCCTTAACTTGATAAATTTCACGATTTTGGGAGTGTTAGTCTGATCGCAACAAAAACCACGGTAGTAGATGAGGACTGCATCTATTTAGGAACAAGGTTTCGTTTTGTAAAAATTACCAAAACGTAATTTATGCAATCTCCCCTACAATATTCAGTGGGAGAACCTGAAAAAACAGATACAAATTGGACTTAGGCATTCAGAAAACTGTTAATTCCTGTCTCTAATCTTATCATGAGTAAACGTGGAGGGGCCCATTTTGAGGTTGTCTGGGGTGAAATTTGCAGAAACCATGGGATTCTCCAAACTGTGTAGATTTAAAAGAACTTAATGGATGTAGACTAGATTGGCCCCAACAAAAAAGGGGAGGTTATTTTTATGTCTCCGGACATTACAAATTGCATTAACTCATGACTAACTTGAAAATTGAAAATATGACTGAACTGCCATAATGACTTAGGTAAGTGTGTCAAATTACAATTGTATACTGCGCAGATGTTTTCAAATTGGTGCAATACCCAAGCTTTTATAAGCAGCGAGAGCAGCGCTATGCAAATTCAATGATTCAGACACAATCATTCCTTGGGGACGTCCAATGACGCATGTTGTAAGTGTATTCGGTGTGTGACATTATATAGGCCAGCACCCAACTTCCAGTTTTTGTGGTTACTGCAACAGAAACACTGAGCTTGACAGTCCCCTCTCAAGTTATTGCATGCTCCATGCTTGAGTGACGTAATATTGAGCCGTTATGAGGAAGGAAAAAAGGTTCTCGGTTTCGCTTTTTGACAATGACATGCTTGCACTGGATTTCCAGCTTATTCTCAATATCTATTGCCTCTTTCACAACAGTGATTCAAAATATTAGGTATTCTGAATAATTAACTCAATAAATTGCAAGCCCCAGAGCAGCACAAGTAAAATGAGAGTTATGACATGCCACATGAATCTCTGAGCACTTGTCCAGAAGAGGCGGTGGTCATGACAGTGAAAAATCCTCAATCACATGACATGAATGAGCTGCCATTGGTTTCCTGTATAAGCAGAGAATGGAAATAACAAGCGATCGCCCCAGTGTCTGCCTGCGTTGGCGCGATCGGTTTCCCATCTAATAGTCACCATGCAAAAACCGTTAAAGGAATTAATGGTGCTTTATGATTTTGGTATAGCATTTTTTAACACCCTATTAATCAGTGATCAATTTCAAATTCGTAAGGACTGATACTGGCAATGTCTACTGAAGAGTTAAGAAGTATAAGGTAGTTTTGTGGAAATGTGACTAAGAACGCCTGAATATGCACGTAGACACAATATTCAACTCCCATTGACCAATTTTCTTATTTCACATATCTCAGGTACCACCACTTTATACATGGGAATCAACAAAATTGAACAGTGCATGAATTGAACCAATTTATACACACTGCAACCCCCCCAAGTGACTGAGTCAATGTTATGGTAAATTTGGGGGAATAACTAATGTAGACCATACCAATCAAGATTCAAGAAAATCAAACCAAACTTTGAAATTTGGTGTAAACACCACGAAATCATAGACACCACTGGAATGAACTCCCGGTTTACCCACCCTTATGTGCTAATAATACAATTTTATTATAGTGAATAATCACAAGAGTGCTCATTCACAGAAATTGAGTGTGATGAATGAAAAAAAAATGATGAACCTCGTGAATTTTGCATAATTATGCAAATAGACGACCCATTAGCATATTTGACGCTGAGGGGGGGGGAAATCTAATCAGTACATCTACTCAATCCCGCCATCTATTGTGCAAACCAAGTCACCCTAGCCTACGGTTCATCTGTAAATCTTGCTAACGAGCCTGAACCAATAGATTGAGATTACCTAAAATAGGCCTAATTACCTTTACTTCACTGAAACGCTGGCAGTAGACCGCCAACTTGTATATACCCACTTTGACAAAACCAGTTGGCTATTTTTTGTTTTGCCCGGGTTAACTCCTTAAATAAGACAAATTTATTCAGAATCGACCTTCACAATCGACCACCCGACGAGTCAAAATTGAGTTGGCAGGGGTTCACACAACATGCAGGTTCAACAATTGTATACTCACACTGGTGAACCTCCTTTCCAGCCTTCACAGATATTCAATTCTCCGATTACGGCCAGGAAAAACAGTTTTTGACCCCATAATAGTGACCTGAATGACCTTTAATGACATGGCAGGTTTTAAAATTTTGTAATCCTCCATGGATACCCACATCCTGAGAGCATTTTGCATTCTGATGAGAAACACGCCCAGTTTGCTTATTGCAAAAAAGTATTTAAAACAGTTGTGACCCCTAGTGACCTTTAATAACCTTCAAGGGGACATGGCGGTTGGTTTTTTGTTTTATAAATTAATTGTACTCTCCATGTGATGCATCCATTATAGAAGAATATTGACAGTCCAATGAACATGCCTACGTTTGCGAAAAAGATACTAAATTAAACTTCGCACCCCTGTAACTACCAAAGTATGCGTGCCTGATCGAAGCAGGAGTTTGTTTCCTCCATTAAAGAAACACCAAAGGTCTATCACAGATCCCAAAATAACCATCCTATCATTTTTTGGCCCGAATCCTTAAAATAAGCAACAAATTTATTCAAGACTCAACCTTTAACCACATGACACCTGACAGAGGTCAAATTAGGTTAAGAGGTCTGACACACATGCAGCTAGTCAACCATTATATCACAATAGTGAACCTTCCAGACTTCACGATATTCAATTATCCGATTTATGGCAAGAGGAGTGGAGGGAGGAGAAACAGGTTTTCCCCGAGGACCGGAATGACCTTTAATTGACATGGCAGTTTTTATTGGAAATTGTAACTCTCCAGTGACTACATCCACTCCTAGGAGCATTTTGCATGATCTGATGAACCTGCCCAGGAATTGCCAAAAAGTACCTAAAAGCAGTGTTTTGACCCCCCTACGGGACCTTTGATGACATCCTCCAATGACAGGCGGTTTTTATAAAAAAATTGTTACTCTCCATTGAGGCATCCATCTAGAAACCTATTGCATTCAAATGAACCCGCCCAATGTTATTGCCATAGAAAACTATTACATTAAACTTTGACCTCTAGTAACCACAAAGTAAGTGGTCCGATCGCAGCAGGAGTTGGTCTCCTTCATGAAGCACACAAAGGTCTATTTACATATCCCAAAAAGAATTCGATTTCTATTGTTATTTGCCCGTTAACTCCTAAAAGCACAATTATTCAAGACTCTCTTCAAACCTTTAACCACATGACCACCAGACCAGAGGTCAAAATTGAGGTCAGAGGTCACAAAGCAAGTCAACAACAATATAGCACAATGCGTGATGTGAACATCCACCTTACAGATATCAATTCTCGATTACGCCCAGAAAACAGTTTCTGACCCTTCAGTGACCTTGGATGACCTCAAATTACCATGACCAAGGTTTTAGAAAATTGTAAAGCTATACACATGTGATATCCATTACAGGGAAGATTTTGTATTTGAGAACATCGCCAGTAGGGCTCTTGCCGGATAAAATGACCAAATCAGTTTTTGACCTCAAATTGAAACTTAATGACCTTCGCATGACATGACCATTTTTATTAAAAAAAATGTTCACCCTAGGATGGGTTATCACCCTGCCTGACATATATTAAACCACATCAGGAAAGGTCACGGGAAAGTTTGTTGCAGGACACAATACTATTATGGCATGTTAATGCCCATAAGGACATTGAATGACCGTTGGATGACATGATGGTTTTATGGAAAATGTTCTCCACCCAGACCATACACCCTGTCCTGAAATGTTCAACATTGCCAAGCAATGTCAGCGTTAGTTGTCTCCAAAAATAGTTATGAGTTTTCTCCATAAGTGACCTTGAATGACATTGATGACAGTCACTTTTTATGAAAAATGATTACTCTCGATGAGATGCACGCAGTCCTACAAGCATTAATGTTCTCCCAAAGTATACTGCCGATGCTTATTGCCAAAAAGGTATACAAAAACCAAAAACCTTTGACCCCTCAGTAACGTGAGAACCGAGGGGCCCGATTGAAAGAGGAGTTATGTTTCGTCTATTCAAGCACAAAGAGCTATGCCAGATATCCAAATTTTTAAAAATGACCCAGCTTGTAATTTTCTTTGCCTTATACTGCCGAAAAATTAAAGCACTTTCATTCAACATGGGGGACCTCCTGACTTTTGACCTCAATATTCAGGGGGGGTTAGTTTTGAACCTGCTGATTCTAAAAAATGCACCATGACAAAGACTACGAAACCATTCTAACTGCACTTAATTTCAATTGAACCACCTTGAAAACTTTGACTCTGATGCTTCACAAACAAGGTCAAATGGGCGGTCAAATTATGGTTCCTTTCGATGGAAGGTACCTTGGATCCGAAATGGCCACCGGAAAATTGATTCGGCCCCCCAAAACCACAACAAACAAAAAACAATGGAAAAGGAAAGGTCAAAGTGAGGTCAAAAGGTAACACAGACGGAGAGGTCAACGATGTGAAACAATGGGGCACCTCCCAACCTCGGCAGTCATTTGTTCCCAAGTTATTGGCCAAAAAACAGTTTTTGACCCCGACCGAATTGACATTTGAGAACCATTTTACGTGAAAAATCTAATCCGTTCATCTAAATCATATCAAGAATTAGGCTGCCAACCAAGTACCATGCACCTACGGTTCATCGTAATTCTTGTCACGAGCCCTAAAAATAAAAGTAATATTAAAAATAGGACTAAATTACCTTACCTTAATAGTGACGTGTGTGTGCCCAAAATCTAATCAGAAGTGATCACCCAACACCGATGCTACCCTGAAAAATTTGTTTCGAAATTGCACTTGCTGTTTCGAAAGATATCATGCTCACGAGGAAGGTGTGACACACACAGACGCCACACACACACAACAACACACACACACACACACCACACACACTACCACCAACACCACCACCACACCACATCCCCCACCCACTCACCCACCATCCACACAACACACGACATAGTGACCATAAGTCTCCGCCAGAATTTCATTCTGGCGAGGCAAACATCTAGTAGACATGGAACCAGAGCCTTGCCTCCATTTGGCGGATCACTGAGTATGAATCGCTCCATGTGCCAATCGAGAGGCCTGCGGAACGGAAAACCGAAACACGGTCACACAAGATATACAAACAAGGTCACATGGTTATAGTTGTTGACGTCCCCCAAGCCTTTGGAAGACCAAACCCCCAGCCTTTGTAGTGGTTGTTGGCTGGAGGGGTGGAGGCGGCATGGAGTGGGGGGAGGAGGCATGGGGGGCACTTGCTCCAAATTAGTTCTTCCCATAAACACCTCCTCCCCACGAGAAATGTGGATGTCCATAATTTTGCTGTGAAGAATGTATCATGACGCTAACACAATTTCACTGACCCAAAAATAGACAAAATGTATGGAGCGAGATTGCATATCGAGATTCACAAATTTCGCCAGGAAAGTGAAAGCACAAAGTATAGTACCCTGTAGTGCCACTAAACTCTGAACAAACTGGATGTCCTGTCTCAGCCACCACCCCTTCTTCTCCACCCTCCCAGTGGGTGAGGGCACTGGAGAACAGGCCAATAGGAATTCCTCGTCTAGTAGAAATTTGTTATGAAACTGAACCTAACTGTAGGATACTTGCAACATAAACAAAAAAGTAGGTAGTATCCGAGTGAAACAACCCCTCTCTGAACTGACACCCCCCCCCCTCCCCCCTCCCTCCTCTGGCTGAACAAGTTGAATGGCAACAGCACGGAGAACCATTCACAAGCTGGCCAAAATCCTAGTTCAGGTGTTCAGGTGTTCAAGTAGTGCAAGCCAAATTCGTTAGATTCAAGGTATTAGCACCCCCCCTCACCCCCCTCAGCTGCACATAACCTACGCTGCTTGAGGCTGGCTACCCTACGTTGTTTGAGGCGTGCTACTCGCACTAAGTACAGATGGGAAATCCCACCTAATCACACTGCGTTCAAAAATGATGAGAGTGCCACAAATCCTTCCCTGTAAAGTGGGGACCTTGAGGTCAATGGTTACTTGAGATTCTCATAGCGTACCTCCGGCAAAGAGGGGGGGAATTTGCTTTGTTTACTCTCGACTAGCCATCCAGTATCAATCCCTTGGGCAAAACATGATTCTTTCCTGGGGTAGAACTGGACTGTTATTTGTTTTTCTTTGCCTGGACAAAGTTCAGAAAGAGTTTGGGGTGTGTGTGTGGTGTGTGTGTGTGTGTATGTGTGAGTGATAAAGGTTTGTGGGTGTAGAACACATGCTTGTTAGATCATTTGCTCCCATGCGTAAGACTAATTTTGATATAAGATTTCGTATGTAGTATCGGGATTGGTGTGAAAACGATTGATTAGATTTTGGGCACAAAAGCCACTAATGGAGAAGAGTTATTAGCTATTACATGCATTTCATTGTTTTAAGGCTCGGTAGCCAATATACGAACAAACCGTACGGTGCAAGCACACGCACTTAGTTTCGCACATAGGTAGAGGATAAAAGGCAGATGAAAGGATTGAATTCAGCATGAATGATGACTAAGTAAAGTCATCAAAACTTGCATTATTGATGCACAAATTTCATAGTTTGTATTGATTTTGAACAGAACTCGATGAATATGGTCTACCATCAGTACTGAAATTTGTTAACAAAGCTTACGGTCATGAATGCATTTAATTGCACAATATATGACAAAATCTTTAAGTTGTGGGATTTTCATTGAGACTGGTGGGTATGGTTTATGGATTTTAAGATGCAGCGGTCATTGGGGTCATTCAACATGCCTATTTGCATAATCTATGAAAATTTAATAGTTTGTTCGGACTTAGTGTACGTTGAGGGCCAGGGGGTCTCAATTCGGGAGTAATTCAACATCATAATGAACTTTCAAAAACTTGCGCAAGTTGTTTCAACTCTCTAGCTGAGGACAATTTCGAGAAAAAAAAAATTCCCACTTTTGGTCATGACAAGGTCACTTCCACAGGTATTTTCAGGTAAAGTTTATCGTGTGTTGAACACATAAGGGGGGACCCAAGCTTCACCTCCCATTTTGTATGGTGGAGAAGTGGGACGGAAGAGAATAAACCATGGCCAGAAAAGGCCTCAATTCCTTGCGTCGGGCCTATACGGTATAAAAGGTGATAGCCCAGTGTCTAGCCTTTGTCAGTGTTTCTTTCCATCAATCACCATGCAAAACTAGAAGGCATTTCCATGGTTTCCTTTAGATTTTTAATTATTAGCATTCAACAGATACAGCTCACTAAATCGTGACCCAATTCCAAATTCAGGGAAAGGGACTGATAATTGACCATATCAACCAAAGGAGTATACGTTTGGTGGAAAATGTGAATAAATCTCCCTTCATAATTGATCATCGCTCCCGCGTCTTCAGAAATACCACTGCGAGAAATTGTCCCACAAAATCGCCCACATCAGATCACATTACACCTTATTTGAAATTTCTCTCTTGGCTTCAGTGCAGTACAGAATCCAATATATAATCCTCTGCATCCCATTCCGTGCCGTTAAGACGGCACACGCTGCTACCTACGCACATTTACAGCAAAGGTCCACCAATATCGCCCATATCGACCCTAAATACCAGCATCTCCTGGATAGTTCCACGATCCCGAACTTCTACCATAACCGAAGACCGTTGCCCTCTTCTCGCAATGACACAGTTCCTTCTGGAAAGCCAATACCAGTAACCCTACTGTTCTTCCAATCGTTGAGCACCTTAAAGTGAACATTCTTAAAACTGAACCATCCGGTTGTATTATAAGTAATTCTTTTTTGGCTCCTTTGCCTTGACAGCACATTGAGAAGAGTTAGTTCGGATTCGTGCTTACAAGACTTATTATATATTATTGAATTGCCCCTAATTATTGCAAATTAGACAAAATACTAAACTTCCATTGACCATTCTTATCATTTTAAATATCTCCAGGACCAAATGGTAGATCACGCTTAATATGCTCCATGGGGAATCCAACAAATTGAACATTGCAGAATGAAGCAACAGTATACACATTGAATATCCCCAGTGCTGATCAATGTTAAAGTTTGGGAGGATAAAGGTAGGCCCCCCCCCATACCGATCAAGCTTTGTGGAAATCTGACAACTTTGAAAATTTGGAAGAAACTATGCGGAGGCGGATTAAACTCTAGCGGTTTAGTAGCTCCGACTTAAGATCGATAGATTGCGAGTTCGAATCCAGTGAAAGCCAAAGGCTTTCTCCGCAGTGCTGTTAGACAAGCATGTATCCATGAATGTCTCCTGCTATCACGTTGTAAAAGTGGGTACCTGCGGAGGTAACGGAAGTAGGCGCCGCGGCGTTGGCTGCCCCAGGGGTGTAGTAGATCATGAGCAAACGTGGCACACGGGGGTGGTGCAGGCAAGGTCTTGATCAGGTTACCATTTACCAGGGGATTAAGTCGTAGTCGTGTGAAGATGGGGCACTGCTTGAACAAGGAACAACAAACCCCAAATCTTAATCGTATGAGAATAGACACCAATGATGGTATCCAGTTCTATGTTAACAAATGCTATCCGTATATGTTAAAACATGCTGGAGAGGTAAAGTAAGGATAACCACCAATTCAATGAAAATCCGGCAAAAACTTCAAAATTATGCATTAAATTATGCAAAATTAGACAAAACTTGGTGGACCCGTGACCATGAATCTTGTTTAAAAGTTTCGGGCTGAAGGTAGACCATATTCACCAAGTTTTGTGGGATCCAACAACTTCGGCATTTTTGCTTAATTAATGCAAATTTGACAACTCAATTAGCAACATTTTTCATGCTGAAAATGTAATCATTTCATCTACTTAATATCCTGCCCTATGTGCCGAACCAACTCACCATAGCATCTACGGTTCATCTGTAATCTGCTAACAAGCCTATAAATTATATAAACTGGCTAATTACCCTTCTAATTAGTACGTTTGTGCCCAAACCATGAACAGTCGTGTTCACCCAACCCCTGAACTACATACACAATTTCCTCAGAATCGTCCTTACCATTTCAGAGAAATCCTACTACAAGAAACTTGGTGGGCACGCATATACACACACATACGCATACATACATCAGACACATAAAGGACAAAGTGATCGCAGAATCTCTTCCTGAACTTGGTCAAGCCGGGACAAAAAAAGAGTTTAATTCTGTAACCTGCGGTTGGGTTGATGCTCCTTATCCAGTGTTGAATAGAAAACACTTTGGTCCACATCTGGACATTCCAATCCAGTTTCAAGTCAAATTTTCAGGCAAATTATTTAAACTTACCTTGATTCAAATTGAATCTCTCACCAGGGATTGCAAACGGTTAGTTTCCATAGGGAAAATTTTATCCTCAAAATCACAAGTTACTAACGTCCTAATCCCGGAATGTGCATACAAATTCCTGTAATTTTTCAATTCCTAGTCTCCGAATGATACCCCTAAATTTGTGACTGGGTAAACCACCAAGGTATGAAGCTAAAGTTGAAATTTTCCTTGCTAAACTATATTTCATACACTGCATTTTTAAAAATTTCAACAATAAACTACTATTTCGATGCCATAAAAATGCAAACCTGTTCCTAGCAACAGAATTGCCAAACCCGTTTTTTTATGGCACAACAAACTTGCAAAATCTTGTTCATACAACAGACTGGCAAATCCTTGTTCCACACTTCCATGCTCGCAAAACTCTTCCGGACAACCGTTTTAAATAATGCTAGCCGCCACAATTCCAACCAAGAGAGAAAACAGTTTACGACTAGCCACGGACTGATATCCTTGAGAGAAAGCTCCTGACGAAATCCAAGCCAACTTGACTCAAATTGATTGCACCCGATTGATCGGCATTCCGCTAATAGATGCAGATCTTTTCCCTGCATCATCTCTTCTCCAGCATCGTGCCATAGAGTGAGGCAGAAGCGCGACTGCCGGTATTAAAAACACACATCCTGAGTGTGCTTTTTTTCTGGATGGGGAACAGTTCCAAAACAACTATGGAGGTTTTCCTATAGTGTTGATTATGTGAACATACTTTAACCAGTTTATTGGGGGAGTCTCTTCGTCCGTAGAATGCCCTGCTATCCCGCCATCTCAACCCTGGGAAGACACAGACACCCTTTGAAGTGCGGGAATGCCGGAATAATCAATCTGCCGTTACTTTGCTCCAAGGATGTGATGGATGCTGCAGATAACTACCGGGCTCGTCCTTCCCAGCGAGTAAAAACTAGAGTAGGCCGGAATACATCCCACTGATAATCTCCATTTGTGTGACAATCAAAAGTAGTTTCAGGTTTGTGGTAGAACTGGACCATTTACCAAACAGGGACATTATTAAATGGATGACAGCGTAAATGTCCACCTCAAACCCCACCCCACTGCAACAACAACCCTCGTATCTACAATGAGACCCCTACTCTCCAACAACTCGACAATTCCTAATGTTCGGGACGACACTTCCACTGTTTCCTTTGTGTGAGGATGGGAGGACAAGGGCTTCAATTGCCCAGGTTCAAGTTTCCAAAAAAGGTGTTCAGAACATAAAGGAAATTTGCTGCAATGAGTCGTATACGGATTCCACTTTTCAGGCCTCATACAACATTTAACCAGTTCCGGATCTCATGACCTCCTAAAGCCAGCCCACGATCTAGTGGGTAGGTCTAACAAAACAGCACAGGTTGGGAATCTGTCAACTATAATCAGTGTTCGCGGCTAAGGGGGCGGGATAGACCTGAGTTGTCCCATGCTTTTTTTAATCTATCCTGCACATATTTGTAAGGGGATATCTCAGCTAAAATCAATAGAATGCTGATTGGACGCCCCTACGTGGAATTCCTTAACGTGCCAAACAAAAAAAAAACACCTAGGAGGGAACTCCCTTACAGACTCAGGGTTAACACTGCTATGAAAACCTAAACTAATACCACCATATTGGACCTGCACTGCACCTAGCCGATCGTGATTCTGGCATTACAAACATTTGTTTGGCCACCCCATCGCCCATCCTCTTCATTGCCAGCTGATCAGGAAACACAGAAAATGAAGAAGGCCTCAAAAGGACACGAGATCCATTCCTCTGCAGATGAAATGGACAAGGGTTGATAGCAATGTCCTGGAAATTTTTACCAGCAATTTGGACTAGCTGTCAAAAACTTGAAAAACTATGTTGGGGGTCCTGCAGAAAGAGGGGGTGACAGACCTGATTCGTGGTCCTGCTAGAACCCTGGGGGGCAGAGGGGTGGAATGTAGGTCCACATGGGGGTTAAGTTAAATATGTGAAATAAATCTGGAGCACAGTGATATTTGGACTTAATCATTATTCAGAAGCATTGTAGGGGAGTGTTTGGGTCTAAACTTATGGAATACTGACAAAGCAATACAACACCAACTATTCGTAGGCTGGAGATGGCAAAAATGCATATGCAGGCTGATGTGTAAACGCAATTTGTGGAAAGTACAAATGCCGAAAGGGTCGACTGAATAACTAAATGATAAATCACAGTAGTCACACTAAGTGATAGGAGTCCACGATAACAGAGCTCAGAGTGCCGGGAGCTGAACGTCACGTTGTTAAAAATTCTCCTGATTGCTCAACAATTTATCATCCAAGTTCATCAGACAGTTCATTGCTCACGGATCTGTCCGCATTTCATATACGGCAAAGATTCGGATTCTTTTTTCCCAATAAGAAATTAGTTAGTCACTGACTTTGAAACTTTCTGCTTTTGTTTATGAGTGGGTGTGGGTGAAACAGGTACAACTGCGTTCGGGTGTTTGTGTGACACGGTTGCGATTCCTGAGTGTATTTTTGGATTCTGTTGAATGGGTTCTACACTCTTTGTGTACTTGCAGCGTACTCGCAAACCACTGGGAGTAGTGTGTAGTTAATTATGACGCACCTCCAATACCCTGGGCATGGTCAGTCGAATGTAGTTCATTTGTCAAATCCAAAGGGACTCGTACATACAGTGGGTATTCAGTCCCTAAATGGTTAGTCACAAAGCTGGCTCTGGGGGGTGTGGTGTGCCAATCCACTCGGATAATGAGAAAATGTTAGCAAAGGTTGGCTTATAGTGGGTCATCCTCAAGGATTTGAAGGAATCAGGCAACTAAGGGGTTTGGTCAATGTGCAGGAATTGTATGCCCCACCTCTGAAAAAAACAACAATGAGTGGCATTACACTCCTATTCAAAACATAATGACAGGTTGTGGACAACAGCAGCGAAATAAGCCAGTCGGAGTACAGTTTAATGAGATGACAATGATATTGCGTCAAAGGTCATGCGGCGACGATGGCAGTTTGAGGGGGTGAATGCACAGGGGGTGAAAAACTTTCGAATTCCCTGCCATAAATTACAAATCCTGCCAACGAAAAACTTCACAGATTTCCCCCATACTTATCAGCATAACATCCAAAAACATGGGAGAATTGGTTGAGTTTCAATAGTAGTGACCCAGTTTTGAAAAATAAGCTGTAACGAAATTGCTATGGGGGAATCTGGTCTATTCCTCCGAACTGTTCAGTAGGTGAGCCAACTGAGCAGTGCATTACAACACAAACTGGCTTATTGGCACATCACTTTCTCCTAACAGCTTGCAATACGGCCGATATTAGAGGAGGAGATCCAAGTGTCAGCGCCCATCCAAGGCAGCAACCCATAGAATAACTTGGGAATAATTTGGGAATTATCTTAAGGGATCAGAAACCAATTCCTATCGCCTGCATGGGATATGAGGAATCGTTGCACCGAGCAGCACTCTACTTGAATTTGAGGAGAGAGCATAACAGGGTGACGAAAACTTTTTTCTTTGAATTTCCTGAATTCGTTCCCGCCACACCAGGTAAATCAACAGAAGGAGATTGAGATGGAAGTGATAGCACGCACAGCCATGACTGACACTGTACATTGAAGTGGACAATAACAGTATTATTAAACAAGCACTCAAGGACTCCAGAGAGAGATAAGTAACGTTTATGACAGACATTTAATTAAATTTGCTTGAAGGGGCAATACTCCCAACCCTAATCTTTCACCCCCCCCTCCATAACCTGAAGTATCATGTACCATCACTCATTGCCTCCAACACGAGGTGGTTTAAATGGGTGATGGGGTTATAAGGAAGTCCAGGCTTTCCAGGAACCTCTGTCAACGGGCATGTGTTAGATGTTAGAGCGTCCTCACAATATTCGTTGCTGATGTCCTCATGCTGAGGTGTACCAACATGTCAGATGGCAGGGTTGTGAGTACCCTCATTCTCAACCCCTCCCCCTCCCCACTGAACACACCCCTCCCCAAACCCCCCCCCCCCTCCCCCCAGCACCTCCCGCCATGGCAGTCACACAGACTTACTGGTGGCACAGCAAGTGAGGGCGTTGCAGTCTAGCCACAGTTCAAGGAGGTTGTACAGCTGGCCTAACGTTCAGGGAGTTTCTCGTATTCATTGCTGCCGATGTCCAGCTGTTCAATTTTGGTAAGGTATGAGATGGAGTCCGGCAGGCTCTTAAGTAGGTTTTCCCCGGAGCTCCAAGTTGACCAGATTGGAAAGGCTGTGGAAAGGGAATTTTTTTTATAATTCATCTGGAAAATAATCGGACTTCATCATATATTATATATATTATATATATATAATTATATTTTACGGATTACTTTTTCCCCTTGCCAAGGTTGCCCCAAGGTGTACCTTGTTTACCAGAGCCACGTCTGGAATCGCAATATCTATTCTGCAACTGTGCTGCTCCTATCCGACTATCGCAGACTTTTGTTAGAAACTTACAACATTTAATGTGAATTATTTGCATTTCAACATCGCTATCAAGTTGACTTCATTGTTCCGTAGGCGTAGAGTGCCTCAAGTATCAGCTTCAGGTGTGCTAGCACTATATAAATTCATTTTATTCAGTATTATTATTCCAGTCATCGGGACATCCTAATTAAATTCACATTATCATGGAATCTGGGAAGGTGATACTATGGAATTGGGAGGCTTACTAGAACAGTGACACCTGACTGAACCCATTTTCATGTTTGAATGGGGGGGCACAGAGACTGCATTCATCACTGACAGTCTGATATTTCACATTTCAATTGTGCGAGCGGGTACGAACCTTCCAATGCCGGCTACTGTTAACACCCTGCCCCCTAGTGCAACCAATTTTGCAGTTACTCTGAAGAGCACCAATGCACCTAGGTTTTAGGATAGAACGATAAACCACCCCACGTTGAGGTACTCTTTTGAAGTACTCTTGGTACCAATTTCAAAGAAGAGATCTATGCCAAAATTGCCCCCTGCACACATGTCGGAACTTGCACGCTTTTCTTTCATCGGCACCAAATGGTTATCTCTTTTATCTTTGTAGAGACAGGCCGGCCCTCCTCATCCTTCAACATCGACCGCTGGGGTTTCCAATTTGGTAGATTTACACCAAATCTCAAATCAAATTTCCTTGTCGTGTTAAACCAAAAAAACCGGAATGTTTTGCATTACTTTTTCAACTGGGGGGTGTATGACGAAGGGGTTATTGGAAACTACAAGTTATAGATTTTAGTGCAAAACATCCATGCCAAATATACTGCCAAGATGCGGCATAACAGGAGAATCGGCAACACGCGACTAGCATAGCCGTAGCATATGGACTCAATCCGTGATAGATGCAATGCTGACGAAAGGCATGTACAACAGTGATGAGGATTATACTAGAATGGGGAACCCCCAGGAGTTTTCTTACCTTCAGATATATGATGGCGACTCTCGAGGGAACACATCATTGGGTCAGGAACCGGAGCTCTTCAAGTTGTGTGAAGCTTGGTGGCAGCTTGTAATAGGAAATTAACCAGAAGCACAAAAGGTTTTAGTGATCCGTGATTCAGAGAACATGTGACAGTTTTTAAAAGAACAAATGGTTAGTGGGAGAAACCCAAACTCCAGCTTGGACTTGAGAGTTCTGGACTTTCGGTGGGTGCCACAGGTTTCCAGATGTAATATTGCTGACCTACATGACCTTTGAACTGACCACAAAGCAGTGGGGATCATGTACTGATCATTGAGGAACCCACATACAAAGGTGGCGTCAATATTGTGACCCCAAACATAGGGATCATGTATTCACTATGCGGAGAACCTATCCATACCAAGTGTGAGCTCCATCATCCAGAGGAGGTATTTGTGTCCAAATTCCAAAAGCTCAGGAAGTTTTTTCATTTTTCTAAATTTCCAACTAAAATTGCCCCAACTCGACACCAAAGCAATTGCCAAATTCCAGCTTAATCAAAAACAAGCATTTCTGGACTTTGATCTGCTGACCTCAGAGGACCTGACCTCCAAAAAATAATGGGATTTTTGTACTCATCATGAGGAAACTCAAATTATGAGCTCAAGCCATTCAGGTGGGGGCTAAGTTATTTGTCTCCACAAGCAAAATTGGCAAAAAAAAAATTCCACAATTTCCGATTTTCACCAAAAATGACACCGCTTGCACCAAAAAATGATGGGGTTTTTTAACTTTTTTTGTTTATCCCCATTAGAAAGCAGTATGCCAAATTTCAGCTTGATCGGAACCAAGTTCTGGACTTATTGTGTCCTCAAGTTCAGACTTGTACCTCTGCCTGACCTTTGGACTGACCCCAAAACAATAGGGCTCATGATAGCTTGGGAACCCACTCACCCAGTATGAGCTCAATCCATCCAGGTGGGGTCCCAAAGTTTATTGAATCCAAAGCTAAAATTGCAAAATATTTGTTTTTCACTATTTTCCTTCCTTTTCCCCCCATTTTTTTTAATCAAACCAAAGTGACCTCCGGCTCTCAAAACCCAAAATAAGGGTTCTGTAATCCCCCATAAGAAAGTGTGCCAAATTTTAGCTCAATCATACAAAGCTTGCTGCTCATCATCGTGTCCACGAATGTTTTCAGACTTTGACCTCTGGTGACTGCAGACCTGACCCCAAATTACGGAAATTTTCTTCAACCTACCCCAAATATAGTACAATTGATGACATACATAATTGAGTGCACAGAGACTACAGTGTAATCGTTCTAAGCGGATACCTGTCTATTTTAAATAGGTACATATGTAAATACCTTCCCATGCGGATTTCATTCCACCAGGTAGCTTTATTTTCTTACCTGGCAGCTCTATGTATTCTAACAAACCTCTGTTTTAACATTACACGCTATTAACTGTTCTGGCTAGCATTTTTTTTTTTTTTTTTCATATAAGCATTCTCATTTGAAACATATCCTCTTATAGCAAACGTAAATGTCTGTCTGCTTTTTCTCTGGGTGGGGGGGGGGATGTCCTGTGAGAAGCAGGGAGGGTCTGCAGGAGGCGGGGGGGGGGTGGGTCTTGGGCGGGAGGCGGGGGCAGGGGGGGTATTGGTCCCTGTGGTGTCTTGTTTCGTGGTTCGTCGCTATGTTGACCTATTGAAAGGGGTTCTGCTTTAAACACGCTTTGAGTCAGCTTTTTGCGACCCCCCAACCTTCATTATGTCACTGCTTTTATATTCATCCATTCCATTTGGGTCTTTCTATGGTTGAATAAAGTTGAAGTTGATGTTTGATAGTTCAATAACTAACCTTTGAGGACCATTGAAAGAACTTAGATATGACATCATCACATTTACATTCTATTCTCGGAAAAAGATACTAAAACATTCCCATAACTGAAATATCTCTTTCCTCAAGTTTTTTTGGAAGAAAAGTCGGGTGAATCTGGTAAGTGAGCCAAATCTAAAGGGATTTCTTTGCATTTACACTTAACTTACTTATTCCAGGTATCATCTTATATTTTACTGCAGACTTCGGGTTTCTTCTTGAAGGGTCTAAGACAGTATCTATCTCAGGTAGCGAACGCCCATTAGCGATATTTCCCTCGCTGAGATTTCGGCTAACCTTCAAAATAGAGCCTAAAAACTTTTGGAGCCCATTTTTCTGTTTACTAATGATACTGATGGTTTTGTTTTTTTTCTCCTGCAAGTGAAAGGGCCTATTTTGAAAGTACAAATGTGTGCATTTGGTGGAATCCGGTATATTTTACCATTTGACCCTTCAAGGAAGACTTGGACCAAAACTGGTGTTCGGACAGAATTACGTCGATGTGTAGGGGCAGTGATTTTATCTTATTTTAATCTGTTGTTAAGTGTTGGCCTGGCTGTGATGTTACAGCTTAGGCCTAAGCCATTACATTCCACCACACTGGAGCTGTACATTGTCTCAACCAACTGGAGCCTTGGCTAGACTACAAACATACATATGTTAGCTTGTTTATTCTACATCTGACGCTGTGACCTGAAACCTTTCGGGAGTATCCTACGACTCTCCTGGAAGGAAGGCATTTTACTAACTTCCTATTATTGATTGTCGCAAGAGATGTTGCCACAAATCCAGGACCCATCCCTACCTCCAACGATAGACAAAGATCAGGCTAGCTGAAGTCCTAATGTGAACTGTCAAGTGTCAGAGCTAAGGGGAACTTTTGGCAGACCTTATTTGATTCTGAAGATCCAACACCTTTCGGGACAGAATCCTGGCTTGACCCCAACATACATCACCTGAGATGTTTGGAACCTTACTTCATCTATAAAAGACAGATAAAGGGACAGTCATGGTGGACTTTCATCGCAGTGAAAGAAATCTCTATTCTCTACAGAGGTAAACCTACGCAATACATGAGCTAGTCTGGGTCCAGTGGACACATGAACATCCCCCAATTTTACATTTGTGGCTTTAAATATCGGCCACCAGGCTCTAGTGCTTCTTACGTTGAGGTACTTTATCAAGTCCATTTTCACTACCCGCAAATTGCATATCATTTTATGTGGAGTTTTTAACCTTCAGATATTAATTGGGTGCAATAATTCTTTTATTAACTGTGGGCCATTAGCCTGCTCCAAGCAGATAGCGACTTGACATAATGCAGATTTCAGTCTTCCCAAATGTTAGAGGCCCAACAAGAGTGCAATTCAGGTCCTTGACCTCTGCCTTACAAACATACCAGATAGGATACTAAATACCTCACGTAAAAAATGGAATCAGCGATCATGCATTGTCGTTTTTGATGACCAGTTAGACGGAATATCTATTTGTTTTCTCAAGGGCAAACTTCGAAGGCCTTTCACAGAAGCTACGCGACTTTACCTCACATCTTTTCCAACTTCCGAGACTACCACAGTCGACGATGCATCATGGCTTTTATTTAACAGCAACTGTTTCTGGCAATGGGTGAACTTATTCCGAGCATTACCTCAGTCATTCTATTTACGACAGCCCTGGATTGATGCCAACTTACTCGTCAGTTAGGAAAAGCAACGCTCTACAATAAGGATAAGCGTTCGTCATCCGAAGGATCAACATGTGTTTCGAATCTTCCGTCGAGAGCTGTGTGCAGATCTATTAGGCAAGCATAAAGATTGTATCTCCATAACACTATTTGCAGCCCTCGACAGTAATAACACTAACCTTTTTGGAAATTTATCAAGTCAAAGCATAACTACCATCCAACCGTGTACTCTAATCAAGGGAATATTACTGCAACTCTCCTATTAAAAGCTGAAATGCTAAAGAGTACTTCTGCTCAGTTTTTTACTAAGGAAATACGACATATTGCCATCCTTATCAACTCCCTGTGATATTCATCCGCGGAATTGAAATCCACGAACCTGGTGTGAAGAAGCTTTTAGATAATCTTCACGTGACCACGCAATGGTCCCTGAG